>OY987255.1:19115464-20559464 GCA_963920725.1 Rhamphomyia laevipes | reverse complement strand
CTTTTTGTTGCAAAGCTAAGTTTATTGTTTTCGTAAACCAAATGAACTACGGATATTGTTCATTAGCTGGTGATTAGTAAATAATAGAAAACTATGTATTTATTTGATTTTTGATTTTAAAAATACAAAAAAAATATACTAATTTTTTTCAACGGCTATATTAATATGTCCTATATTATTTTTGTATATTTATTTCTTGTATTATACTTAAGTTAATTATTTCCTTTACAAAAAAAAATGATGTTGAAATGAATTTCATAGTCCATTCATGCATTATTAAAAATTGATATTTTTAAAACATTATTCTTAACTCAGAACAGAATACGCTCTACACATTTATGTTCTTATTAATACCTTAATTGGTCTGGTAGTATTGCCAACGAAGAATATACTCTGAAATGTTTTTTTTTTTTGACATTCTATACTAATCAAATTAACTCTTTTTCAAAATGAAAATGTCAAAATTATTACACCGGTGATCAATAAACAATAATTTTTAAATTAATTTATGGTATTTATAATTTGAATTCCAAATCACTAATGGTTTCAACAAGAGGAATAAAATATAAATTTTCTGAAGGTGAAAGAGTTTTGTGTTACGAACCTGACACTACCAAAGCCAAAGTATTATACGATTCCAAGGTAATTCGTTTGAAACTACTGCGTAGAAAGCTAGAATGTAAATTTGATAATTAATTAAAATTTTAGGTATTAGGTATTGTGGAAACTAAAGACAAGAGAGGACGTCGTTTAGTTCAATATAAAATACATTTTCAAGGATGGAATTCATCATGGGATCGTCGAGTAAATTCAGATTTTGTTCTTAAAGACACTGACGAAAATAGACAGCTACAAAGAGATTTGGCGCAAAAAGCTCAACTTCAATTGTAATATACTATGAACTTGTTAAAGTTGGTTTTGAAATTAATATATACTTTATTTTTGAAGGGCTGCTTATCTGTATCGGAAAGAAAGAAAGAAACAGCGTGTACGAAAAGATAATAGTTCAGAAACTTCTTCACAATCACCTACTACAAGAGTTCGAATCTCTTCAGATGATAGTTCATGTAGCATAGAAAAAACAGAACAAGATTTTCTTATGAGAGATGGTAATTTTGTAAAATATAAATATTATTTTTTTTAATTTAAATTTTTTTTAATTTAAATAAAAATGTATTATAAATTTTTAATTTAAAGATTGTGACACAGAATCATATACAAGTTCTGTTGAAAGCATGCATGATGAGGATAGAGTTGAATTAAAAGTTGGTGAGAAATTAAAAGGCTTTTTGGATTATGACTATGAGATGATTGTAAAATATAAAAAACAACATATTTTGCCTGCTCAAATACCAGCTGTAACGATACTAGAAAATTTTGTTAAACAAAGTGCTATAAAATTGGTCTTTTCTTCAACACAACCTGATAATCCTAGACGTAGAAATCCACAATTGCGTCCTGAAAAAAAGGATAAAGAATTTGAAAAACTTTTTAATACGTAAAATATTTTTATCCATTTTAAATTTCACGCTGTAATCTTTTCCTATAGATTTCACGTTGTAATCTTTTTATTCTTTTCCTATAGAATAACTTTACTGAAAGAAGTTGCCGATGGATTACGGGTATATTTTGATTTTACGTTGACAGACTATCTCCTTTATAAAAATGAAAAAGAACAAGCTGCAAGTTTATTGTCCGAAGAAAATTTATTAAATTTTACATATGTAGCATCACCAGGACTTTCTCCAGATTTCCTGTTACCAAAAAATGAAACAGATGCACTATTAAATACTGAAAATATAGAAAATCAAATATTAGGAACAGTAACACAATATGGTGAAAACACTACTAATTCTATTGGACAAGTAGAAGAACCATTGCGAAGGAAATTAAGATCTTATCGAAGTGAAGATTGTGATATTTTATTAGAAAATTGTCTTTCTAGGTAAATTTTTCAAATGTTTAAAATAAGTAAATATAAAAAAATAAATATGTTTTTTAGTATTGCTAGTACAAGTTCCGGTAGTTCTACGCCACATACAGCAAATATTACATCAAGTAGCATAGATTTTTTAAAATCATTTCCACCTATTAATTTAGGAATTCCTGCACAAATAAAAGAATATTTACAAAAAGTTTTAACTTGGCAAATATTACCAACAAATGCTGAACCAGAAGCATCAATGATATTTGGAGCAACCCATTTAGCTAGATTAATTGGTAAGTAAGGTTTTATTGAATAAGTAATTTTAAAATAAAGTATAAAAGGTTTTTGAAAATGGCTTACAAAAAGTATTTATAGTCTTTTGTAAATTTGATTAAAAATAAAAATTGCATACTGTTAGGTGTAGCAAAATTAAAAAAGTCTCGGCTGCAATATTTTAAGAATTTTTGTAATTTTAAATACAAAAATACATACTTCAATCAAAGACTATATATATTATACACTAGGGTAATGATCTAAAACTGCTTAATTTCTAGTTAAACTGCCAGACTTTTTAAATGCATCTACAATGGTTGACGATAGACTAAAAGTGTTACTTCAGCATTTGGATTCTTTTGTTTCGTAAGTATAAACTACACAAATTTAAAAAAAAAACCATAGTAAAAATAAAATAAAATTTTAGATATTTAGAATCTCATAAAGAATGGTTCGGTGAAAAAAATTATTTTAAAGATTATCCAGTGAAGTCCTCACCATCATCATCACATTAGTAAAACATAATAAATTTATTTTTTAAGTTTTATATTTTCAATAATTATATTTAAGTTTATTTTTATTTTTATTTTTAAGGCTTTCATTTTTTTGATTTAACAATTTTCTATAAGTTTTAAATTCGTCCTCATTTTGTAAGCATATAAATAATTAGCATAAAAACTTTGTAAAAAAATATAATAAAGAAAAACACAGAAAACATTTCTAATAAATTATATTTGTAAATTTAAAATGTTAGTATTTTAAGTATGGCTTTTTGTATTTTTATTATTTTCTATAATTTATACAACAAAATGGAAAAAGACATAAAGAACAATATTTGTTTTATTTAATTATCTAAAAAAAATATTTTTAATTATATTTTACAAAATTTGTTTAAATAAAAAAAGTAAAATAAACATTAATTAGTGTATACTTAAAAATATCTTGTGTTATTTTGATTCGAATGTTTTTTTTTGTTTTAAAATATTTTGTGGTAAATATTTTAGAATTAAATTTGTAAATTTTTGAAAAATTAAATTATTTCTCTTGGTTATGATTAATTTTATTTATTTTTTATTAAAGTTATTTTATTATTTTCAATTATGTTAAAATTTAGCTTTTCAATAGATGGCAGGAGTAATTATTTTCTTGTGTTATTTATGGAGTTTTTTGATTTCAAATTGTAAGTGTTCGTAAGAATTTTTTCTTAAAATTTATTAGGTAACTACTTTCTGGATCGAAGTGAAGATTATTTTTTTGTAATTTATGAAAAAAAAATCGTGATTTCTTTGAAAATCAGTATTGCTAGAGAAATTCAGATAAGAAATAACTAAAATTTTCAAAATTTTCTTTCACTTAATTATCGATATCTACAAGGACGGTTATTTTTTTTATAACAACATTAATTTCACAATTATCTATAAACTTGACAAAATACTAAAATTTTGGACAATATCCTAAATTCTAATTTATTTGTGTTTTTTCCTTGTGCACAGCAATTAATATTTTGTGACAAAGAAACTATATAAATTTTAGTTTATTTTATTATTAACAATTACTAAAATATTTTCTTTTTAATTTCCTTAAATATTATATAATATGTATAAAAAAATATTTTATTGGTATATTAATGTTTATGTTTTCGGCTTCTAAATGAATTCTTATTTCCTACACATATAGAACAAATAATTACATATATAATAAATATATGATATCTGGTTATTTGAATTCAAAATTGACCGAATACACAATTGACGAAAGTAAATTTGCTGAATTTTATAAAAAAACATGATTTACTGGAATTAAAAGCAACAATCTAATATATGTGTCTTTTCGTGTACATTTGCCTTCGGTCAAAGGTGTATTCAGTCAATTGTCCATTCTGTTAATAGTGCATTCGGTCATTTGTGAATTCGGTCAATTGTACATTCTGTTAATTAGCCGCAAATCATATATATAAAAAATTATTTATTGCCTTTTCCGTCATTTTGTTGGCGTTTAGTGACACTTGATGCAGTTGGTCGCATAAAACCACTTAGACGTGATGTACTAGTAGTACCACCAATTTTAGATCTATGACTAGTACCAGTACTACTATTACTAATATTTAAATTATTATTTAAACCATTTGTTGAGCCAGTATTTGATGAATGTAAACGATTCGATAGAATTGCATTACGTGCTGCTGTTGTTTTATTATTTGTATTAGACGAGGATTGTTGATTTTCTTTGAAACTAGTGCTACCCAATGTCGAAGATGTTGGTGTTGTTTTTGCAACTGGTGGTCGCCTAACACCTGGACCAATACTTGAACCACTTGAACTACTACGACTAGCTGGAACACGATTATTTGTACTAGAACCACTGGCAATATGATGACTACTATTATTTGTACTAAATGGTCGGCTATATAATGATGAATTTTGTGTAGCTAATGGTCGTTTAGACGGTGACGATTCAACAGATGATGTTGTTAAATGTGATTTTAATGGCATTTTTCGTACTGTGTTTGTTGAGATTGCACTATTCAATGATGATCGTGAACTTCTAAGACTTGCTCTTGAACTACTTCGTTCAACATCACGCTGTTTCATACTCTGATTTGATGAAGCATTTGATGTATTTGAATCACTCTTTCGAAGAGAATTTGTGCGACGTGGTATTCCCAATTGTTGTAAACTATTAAAGTTACTTGTTGAGGTACTGTTTGGAATTTGAGATGTAGGTGTTGGTGTACGCATCGAACGACTTCGGTCTAAGCTACGTTTATTCCTCTCTAATAAACTTTGTATTTGTGATTTTTGTAAACTAGAATTTGATTTAGATTTTTGTCCATCACTACTTGTATTTGTTGCAGCACTATCACTTGATGCCATTCGGATTGGTTTGTGTCTCTTTGTATTTATTGTTGTTGGATCACTAGCTTCATTACATGATGATGTGCTATCCTTACCATGTGATGGTGTATCTGAGACTAAACTTTGTGTTTCTTCGAATCCTTCATCATTTAATTCGTGATTTGATACTTTAATTATAGTTATTGGTGTCGGTTTACTAATAATACTACTATCAACTTTAATTATTTCTCTTGGTGGGCTCCATATTCTTTCTGGTGTACCAGTCGGTGATTTTAAATTACGAATAGCTTCTCGAACATCTTCTTGATTTATTGAACTTATATGTCTTCCAACTTTTTCCAATTTAGCAACTGTTTTTTCTGGAATAATGATTTTGCTTAAATCTTTTTTCGGCTGATTTTTAGTATCTAAATCTTTAAGACGATCTTGCCAACGTTTGAGTCTTTCATCTTTATTATCAACAGGGGCAACAATCGAATCTATTTTATCTGTGGAATATGTTTCTTGTGAAGTGGCTGATGTATCAACAGATGTCGGTGAAATATCTTCATTACCACTACTATAATCAGTAGGACGTTTATAGCGTCTTGTTCGACGAGCTGCTGAAAACCTATCAAAATGACCTAAACTATCATCTCCGGGTTGATCAATAGCTGGTTTTTCATTGAATATTTTCTTCTGAGACTCATCACTATTCAAATTTACACTACCTCCGGAATTGTTAAATTTTCTTGTAGTTGGACTAGTTAGTGTTCTTCTAGCAACTGGCGGTGTTTCAATATTATCTGAATCAATTTCAATTCGACTATATTTATCATTATGACGATCACGTATTCGTCCGAAACGTTCTGAAATATTTCCCGCCGAAGACTTTTCATTTGCTGGAATTATTGCAGATTTTGTTACTTTATTATAAGTATTATCATTGATTGGTGTTGTGATTGGTGATTTTAATGGTGTTGTAGTTGAGTTAGTTATTGGTGATGATGCAGATTTAGTTAAAATTATATTACTGTTATCTTCTTCTGTTGGCTCCGATGGTCTTCTAATATAAATTTGTAAACGATCAGAAACCGAATGATCACCTAATTTTTGTATGTTTTTTCGACGATCTTCTTCAACAATTGAATGTAATGGTGGAGAATTTCCAGTTGAACGTTGTCGTTTCAATTTACCATTATCATTGTCTTCAGGCATATTTGATGATGGAGAATTTAAATTAGATTTTCTCCAAGACGATTTATCACGATTATTTTGAACATCTACAAATTAAGAAATTTTTATATAAAATGAATCTATAGAAACTTTTTTTTTAATTACCAGCAATTGCTTCAATAGTACCAACTACATCGGTTTTATCCAACGTTGATGATGGTTTCCAATCCGAATAAACTCTCTTGTATGATTCCACCCCATTAATGTTAACTGTGACTTTTTCTTCTGGCAACGTATCCAATTTATTTCTTTCGCTTTCTAAAATAATATATATTTTACGTAATAATTGAAAAACTCATACTATTATATTTATTTACCTGTTTCGTTTTCAAGCGACCGTCTATTGTTTGCCAATCTTCGCCTTCGTTTATATTCTTCGTTATGTTTTTCATCGTTTTCGTTTGCCTGTAACCATGATTCAATTTTCTGCCGCCAATCTTTTGAAATTCTATTTTTTTTAACACAAAATAGATCATTTAAAAATTAAATTCTCAGAATTTTTTATATTATATTTGATATTTATTTACCTAGGCCTTGGTTCTTCTGCTGGTATTGGTTTTGATTCAGGTAAAGGTGATGGTGAATTTGGTCTTTCTCGATCTGCACCAAAATCAATATTTAAAAGCTCTGGACGTTTTTTCGTTGGTGTGCCGGAACGAGCACGACGAGCCCAGGAACGATCTTTACAGATAATTAAAAATAATTAGTTTTTAGTTGAATTTAATTAATTTATGAAATTTATACCTAAACTGCCATATGATGATGATTTTCTTTCTCTATTACCATTATCATGCCCGGAACTACGTAAAAATTCCATTAAATTCGAATCATCCTCACCGGCGAGTACCCTACTTCGTCTGCGACGTAAACTACCATTTGGTGTTATATCTGGTGAAATACCATCATCTCTATTAAAATTACCATCAGCACTACTATTAAATGAGCCCATACGACGACGTGATAAAGCCGGACTACATCTTGGATCAAAAGATGGATCCATAAGTAAAGTATTTTCAGAATCTGAAACAGGAGTTCCAGATTGACCCACTGAAATAATCAAAAGTTTTTTATTTGTTTTTAAAAAAAAATTATATATTTTGAAAAAATATTCCTACGTTGTCTTGCCCTTCTTGCAATCTGTTCTTCACGTTGTTTTCTACGTAAATTAGCCTGTTCTTCTTGGATACGTCTACGTTCGTTCTCTTTAACAGCTTGTTTGAATTTGTCACAGAAATTTTGAAACATTTTAAGACATTCTTCAATTTTAAATGTTGACGGATCTTCACAAAAGAATTCAGCTAATTTAATACGCATTAGTTCAACTTCTTTCATGCCACGTTGTAATACTGAAACTTCACGTTCAGCTACTTGAAGGAATTCCATCATTTGTTTTTTAATATCGATATCGGTTGCTGGCAATTCAACTTGTTTTTTAATTTTTCTAATTTTTGTATCGAGAGCATTAATTTCATTACAAATTTGTTCGGATGTTGTTCTACATAAAAATAGTTTTATTTAAAATTATGATAATAATAAAATTTATAAAATCAAAATTTACTTTGAGGCATTTTCTAATGCAGTCATTTGTGCTGGAAAATTTAATAAATCTGAATTACGTTTTTCACATTGTAATGCAACAAAATGAATTAAATTCATTCCTGGTTTATTGGCACGTATATCTGTTAATTTTTGTAATGATGATAATTTTACACCAGCTGCATTACCAGCATAACCACCTGAATTTAAGAAATTACCAGCTACCACAACCATATATAAAACTTCCTGAAGCATTTTATTATTTATTAAATCTATAAAATAATTTTATTAAAATAATTTTTTTTTTGTGTACATTATATAAAAACAATTTACATACCATCTCCAGCATATAAAATTGCATTTATGCATGGTTCTAAATAACTAACATTAGCGGCAAATTCTTCTTTAAGTAGCATACTTTCTATTCTTAACTTATAACTGAAAAAATAAAACAAAAATTTTATTTTAATTCAAAATTTTAATTATATCATAATTTACTTTGGAATTTTTAATAGCTGCAATAAGAATTTTTCAGCATTGCCTAATCTTTGTTTATCACCATCAAAATTTCTTAACATATCTAATTCATCAACTTCTGGTAGAATTTTTAATAGACCACGTAATTTTTCAGATCCAATATCATCATGTTCACCATTTTTTATAAGATCGATAATATCTTCATTTGAACTAAAATATATTAAATTATTAAATTGAACAGCATTTATAAATTTAGTCCTTATTATAAAAAAAAAATATTCTAAACTTACGTTCTAAATTGTTTCAGGAAAATGTTAACATTAAGACTTCGTTTTCCATCTAAAAGTGTAATCTGAAATAAGAAAATTCATTTTTCATCGTATAGAAATTATTTGAAATATTTTTTCTATTATAAAATCTTACTTCAGAATTTTCTTTTTTCGTTTTTCTATCTACAGTATCACCACCACCGCCACCTGTTCCAGAGCCATTTTGATTTGTATTACGTCCTAATTTTGGTGAACCTTGTGCACTAGTTGATTGTAAACAAAATAATCCTTCCATTTCATTCCAATCTAAATCAGCCATTGGACTATCTTGATGTGAATCAGCTACTAATGTCCATATATTATGTTTACCAATTACTTTATTTGGTGGAATTTTATTCCAATTAATTGTTTTCATTTTAGCTTTTGGTGCTGGTGTATCCTGTTGTGGTAATAAAATACCATCATTAAATCCACTAAAATCATTTGGTGTCATTGGACGATTTTGATATTCTAATGAATTTGGTTGTAAATTATTATTACATAAATGATTTGGTATTAATGGTGGTGGCGGAGCTGGTGGAGCACCACTAAAACAAGCTTGTGGTGGTGGAGGTGGTGGCGGTGGTAAAACACTTTTATTAAAACCAGGTGGCGGTGGTGGAGGTGGTGGTCCACCAGCTATTATATTATTAACAGATGAATTTGCCACAATTGGTATTGAATTAGGAACAGTTTGTGATGTATTATTATTACTATTATTGTTACTAATATTATTTATTACAGACTGTTTACGATTATTTATTGTTGATGTTGTTGAATTTATTTCTGGTGTAATAGGACCACCCAATCCTCCACGACAATTAGGACATGTGAATTTTTGTATACTTGGTGTACGTAATAATCTTGTTGAATCTTCATGATTTTCTAATAATGTTGCTCGATGTACTAATTTTTCAGTTGTATCCCATATAATATCACTGATTGGTTCTTTTGGATCAATTCGTAGTAAATGTTGGAGTAAACTTAAAAATGGTATTTCTTGTGGTGTATCAGCAACCTATAATTTAAAAATTTAAATAATAAATTAATTATTAATTAGTGAATGTAATTGTAATGTAAATTTTTAAATACATTTTTCAATTTTACTATAGCTACTCTTTTCTTTAAATTATTAATAAAATTGATACCTGATATAAATATTACAATCGAGGGTACAGGAAATATTTAATTGAAAAATGTAATTGAAAAATTGAAAATAAGATTTTATCTAAAATAAATTATATAATTTAAGTTTTATATATTAACCTGTCGTAAAATTGCATAAAAAACATCAAGATGGGAATTTAAATTTATACCACTTGGACTCTGTAAGCTTTGTGCTTCGTCGCATTCTCGTTGCTCTTCGAATACGTCCAATTGTACAATAATATCGCCCACACTATGAGCAATTCGTCTTTTAACAAAAAAAAAATAAAAGAAATAAATTATATAAAAATATATCAATTAATTAAATGAAATTAAACAAAAATTCAACCAAAAATTTATTAATCATGTGCAAAAAGGTCATAAAAAAAAGACTATTTGACACTCATTTATCCTGGGGGTGTTTTTTTATCAACATTACATACATTTCCATTTTTAATAAACTTTTCTTATTTTTTTTTGTATTATGGAAATTTCACATATATAAACATAGTTAACCCAAAATTCACATTAATTTTAAAAAGGATATTACAGAATTATTTGTGGACATATAGGATATGGGTATTAAATATACATACATTGAGCAATGCAGTCATTTTTTTTACAATAATCAATAAAATTTAACATTAAATATTTTAATATGAATTTTGTAAGATAATTATAAAATAATTAATTACATTCTGAAATTTCATAAATTTTAATTATAATTTAAATTTTATTATTGGTATATTTTCACAATTTTGACAGTATTCTTAATATTAAGTTTAATCATATGAAAAGACTGTTTTTGTTGTTGTTTTAAATTTTACTTAATTTTCATTTAAATTCTATTAAAGTACTAAACAAATTCTTTTTTTTTAAAGTGATTTATTTAAAACTATATATGTACTAAACAAAACATAACTTTAAAAATAAAGCACTTACAAAAGCTTCTTAAATAGTTCACAGTTTTTATGTTTTATGTTTAATATTATGTTTCAGTTTTACAATTATTTAGCCTAGCCACAAAAATGTATAATTTTTTTTTTTATATAAGTATTATAGAAACGAGAAAAAACGACTAAATTTTATCATTTTTTTTTTTTGGTTATTTCATAATGCAAATCCTTGAAAGGATCCTTAAACTTTTTATAAAATTAGTAAACTTAATAATATTATAGCAAAACCGATAATAAACTTGAAAAATTAAGGATATAAAATTGTTTAATATTATAATAAGGAAATATATTTAGAAAAATACAATTGTCAAAATAATTTTTTTGGTCAAAGATTTGAAGTAATATAAAAATAGTTGTTGTCCTTATTTTCATAATTGGCTTTCAAATAAAATAGGAGAAATATATTCACGTGGTGCGTGCGCAGAAATTTCCGGTACACAACTGACAATATTATAATTTTGAAAAATTTTATGATTATGACTTATTTAACTATATTAAAAATGTATGAAAGCTTTCATATTCATACCAAAAGATATACAGTGAAGTTTCGAAGTATGGTTCAGATTTTGAATGCAAAAAGAGTTTTTTTTTGCAAATACGTGATAGAGATAAGGATTTATTATTATGGTTACATGCAGTGCCGCATTTGTGTTCACATTGCATAATGAAGCGTACTACAATTCTTAAGTAAAAAGATATTTATAATAAGTAAATTCAATCAATGATTTTGTATTGCTCAACAAGAATCGACTAATCAATTTCTATTCATTGTAATTTTAAATTAGTGGAATTAAACCGCAATCGATTCAAAATGGTTTTCTAAAACTTTATCATAAAAGAGTATTCGAGGTGATCCATTTAAATTTAAATGCTATTATTTTGAGCTTCACTTTTAACTTGATATGATACGCTATCATCTTCTGATAATTGTTGTAATATATATTTAGAATTTTCGGCTCAGTTTCCGAAGGAAGCTTTACAGGCATTATAACAGCCATTCAAATCAAAATATTCTTGATTTGTATAAGAAATGAGCGACTCTTTTTTCAAATGACGCCCCTAGGAAATTGGCTATATTTGCCTGTAAATAAATTCACCCATGCTTACATGCCAAATACAAAACTTTTGAATCAAGTGAGTAAGGTTAACATATTTTATGTATGTATATATAATTTTATTAGGCATATCAGGACACAAGAGAATTTTGTGGCACAAATACTAGACTAGATAACAAAAAAAAAATGTATATGCAATTATTTTTTTTTTGAAAAAGTTTTCCACATGAATTTTCTTCCAAATACATAGTTGAGTTTTTATTGAGGGTGTAATTTAAATAATTTTTTTTTTTACTATACGGAAGGATATTATTTTTTGTCTCTATATAATGCTGACAAGGATATAGAAGTTTTTATAGATTTTGACGCGACATGATTCAATTTTTGTTAGCTTTTATTTATTAGAGTTTAGTAATTTGTATTTTTATTTATTTTTATGGGGCAGATTTTTTGGTTGTTGGAAATGAACTGATTTTTTATTTTATTTCCGATGTCGTGTTTTAATTAAATTGTAAAAAGGAAATTGCTTTTTAATTTTCCAAATTTTCGTTAAATTAATTTTTTTTATACTTTTATCAAAATAAATATATGTATAGATTTCATATGTAGTATTTTTAATATCACCCTGTCAATTATTACAAGTAGTTATGGAACAATTTTGAAGTGTTCTGATGGAAAAATTATAAAAAAAAATATACGGTGGAAAACCAAAAATTGTGAAAAATAAAATAGAAAATTAGTTTACGGAATCGTGTCAGTGGTTCACATTAATTTCTTACAGTAATTAATATACGATTTGTATGAAATTTATTTTTCATAATTTAGTTCATATTAAAATTCAGGGGGTTCATATTAAAATTTCCGACTTACGTTTAAATTATTTAAATAATTGATATTTCATATTTTATTGAAATTGGTCACAATGAATTATTTCGTAATCTAGCTTATGCCCACCGAAAAAGTTGACGTAGATAAGTTCAATGGATTCATATCAAAATTTCGGAATCATATAAATTAAATTTTTGATGATGTCTCAAGAGACCATTGTTTTTTACAGATACCACTCTTAGTTTAGGACTACCCCTAGGTTATAAGATTTTTTTTTGCTTTTATTAAAATAAAAAAGCAATATTTTTATTTACAACAAAATAAAATTCGTAATATGAAATGAAAATTGGGAAAGAAAATATGTAAAGGAAGGACAGTAAAGGTCACAATTATAATAAATATTCAGTAGCCTTTTTCTATTTGTATTTTTGCTTATTTTTGATATTAAATTTGATAGATTTCACTAAAATCCTTTTATAAGATGTATAATATTTTTAAAGGACTTTCAGTCAAATAGTAAAAAAAAAAAATACTTTTAATATGTCAGCCATAGAAAGAATTTTATAAAAATTTATTTCGTTAATAATGCAAATACAATAAATAAGTAAATTTATGAAAACAACTTTTTAATTATTATATAAAACTTGTTAAAATATTACGAAATTATTTATTCAATTTAATCCAGATATTTTACCCTCAAATCTGATAATCGATTAAGTTATAAATATAATTAAAAAATCAAAGAGTATACCCGCTGTGATAATTAATTATTTTTAAAATTAAATTAAAATTTCAGAGGTACACAATATATAAATCACAAAGATTATTACGAGCTTAATACATAATATTAAATAATATATCTACAAAATTATTATATACTGTGATTCTGATAAAAAGCAATTTAAAATTGTAGTTTAATTAAAAAAATAAAAAATCATAATACAAATTTTAAGAATTGAACCAATTTAAGGAAAATTTATAATCGAAGAACTTGTTTTCTTGTAAAAATTCTAGCTGTGTGGTCCTAAGTTTATTGGAATAATAAAAGTCTCCTTTAATTTGTGAATATTTAAAAATTTTTACAATATAATTGGCTAATTTATATTCATGTAATTTATAAAACTATTAATTACATATTACAAATATTTGATAATAGTGTGTAAATCAGCTAAGCTAAAACCTTTAAGCTAAGAAATAATTAAAAAAAAAAAATATTAAATTGTCATTTTGTGATTGAACTAATATACAATAATTTTTATGTTGAGAGACACGAAAAGAGCTGTCGGCAAAATATTCATTTATCAAAGTTAAAACTATAAAATTATATAGATTTTCTTTTGTATTGAAGATAAATTCATCGAACACTATTCGTCGAACACTATTTATCGTACACATTTAATCACATTTTATTTAAATGCGGTACACATTTTTTCGATAAAAGTTAAATTTTATCGAAATTTCTGGAAGGATAAACATTTTAAATTTTTGAGAAAATTTATTCAAGCACGATGAAAAGTTTAAAAAAAAAAAGTGTAAGCGATGTCAGAAGCTCGTGGAAATATAAACCTAGAAAATTCTCCGATGAAAATGTACGCGATATTTTGTCCTGTTACCAATATGTATATAGGTAAATTTTTATTCAGAATTATTTAATGATTTTCTTTAGAGTTCAGATTGAAGTATAAATATAAAGATAAATATATTTTATTAATAATTTATTGTAAATTATTATTAACAAGACACTAATTACAGGGTAAGTTTATTATAAGATCAAAAATTTCTAATGAAAATTGATCGATTTGATTGATAATAATTTGAAATTTTTGTAATTGGCAATTGATTATGTGCATAAATTAAATCATAGATAAAATATATTGTAAATTATTTAGAATAAACTGACTACATATAGTATAACATAATTGATAATGACTTGTATAGTTATAATTATTATTGAATATAAATATATAATAAATTTATATTATTTAATTTAATTTTATTCAAAACTGTGATTCATTTCAGTAATCATATGATAAGTTTAGGAGCAGTACACTTGGTGGCTTGTATGCAATGCTCCGGCGAAAGGGGTGATTTTATGTTATAAAACGTATACTTAATTTAATATACAAATTATAATTTTTATAACATTGAACTTGTCTACCAGAAGTAAAATATATTTTTTTAAGCGATACATTTTTCTAAATCAAAAAATTTGAATCCATATAGTTTCAATGTACCACATGGAAGGCGCTATTCATACCCTATATCAGACCCTGATCATTATTACAATGTTTGTCTCGTCTGTGAAAATTATGATAATTAAATAATTATTATTATTCTTGTAATTATTCATAACGAATTTCATTCATTTATACTTTCTTAAAAAAAATATCATAATTAATTACTAAACACGTTCAACTAAGTGATTAACTCTAAATGAATAAAAGTTAATTGTTTAAAAATTAGTTTATCACTCAATTATTTAAGTATGTATTTCATTTTTCAAATAAAGTAAAACCTTACCTTATATTAGTTAAAATTGGTAAAACTTTTAAACCTGAAATAAAAAATAAAAATATAATTTAAAAAAAAATATATAAATACAAAATAATTTATTTAACCAAAATTATAATTTTCAAAAGTATTAATATTTTTATTTGTCTCAAGTCTGAAGACTATCTAATTTTGTCTGGACTTTATGGACCCTTTTTTATTTATTTAAATTGCGTCACTCAATAACTTTTAAATATAAAGTCTTCTATATAAATAAAATTCATTCATTAAATTTATGTTGCACCCTTCATACAAAATTTGACTCCTAAGCAATCAGTTAAGATAATTTTTGACGGGTGCGCAAGCATATAATCGCAACAATTGCAAAAAAAAAACTGATTTAATAAAAATTTGTCTTCGGATTTAAATTTTTTCAAATAAAAAAAAAAAGGAAATTTTTATTTTTTTAATCTGTCTAAATGAATTTGTCCATATAAATTTTTTATAAAAAAATATTAAAACTATGTTATCATAATGTTTTGCAAAAATATTATTTACGTAATATAAATAAATTGTGATGAAAATGCGTTTAATGTTGTAAGCGTGTTGTGGAGACGAAATTCTGAAATCAACAAGCAAATTAATAATAATAATAATTTTCGACTTTGATTGAGTGACCGGATAGTTTAGTAATATAAATATAAATGTTTTGATGTGCAAAATTATTGAGAGTTTCTATGAATTGTGATTTAATTAATTCGTATAAAATGATAAAGAGTCAAATATAATTATATAAATTAATAGTTTGTAATTATATATTCAAATGAAACTTGGATGTGTAATAAGAAGAATATTAAGAAAACCAAAGTATTAATTAATAAATCATTATGAAGTATTTTCTAGCCATAAAAAGAATATTCAATAGAAAAATATGGTGCACTACAAATCAATAGCCAGACAAGTGTACTAGGAAGAATTTGCAAGGAAAGAGAATTGTTGGATGACCAAAAAGAACATAGAAAATGAGGTCATGGACGAAATAATTTTTTTTTTTGAAATTATATAAAAAATGGAATACGGGATGTTATGTTGGTATCTTTTCGAACGATTTATATTTAAATAAGACGTTAAGATTATACTCCGACGTCCTACCCTACCCAACTATATGTATTCCAAGCAGAGATCGCTGCCATCAACCTCGCGGCAAATATTGTGGTTTTAAGGTATTGATACAAGGATAATTATGTCCAGATAGTCAAACTGCTTTAAAATCCTTGGCTAATTTCTCCTCAATATACTCAAATTTCGTAAATTTCTGTAAAACTAATCTTAACCGATTAGCAAACCGCAACAACCTAAAGTTTCTATCGTCAGCGGTAATTATACGATCGAAGGAAATAAGAAAGCAGATCAACTAGGAGGGAATGGTGATACTGATGTCTCTTTAGAGTTTTATAATATATATAAGATACCCCTGGTACAAGTTAATAACTCAATAAATAACTGGGCCACTTGAAATAGAATAAACAGAATGATTGTGTGTATATACAAAAACGTTCTGGGGTATTCCTAACCATAGAAACTATAAGATAATTCTGAAAATAAACAAAGCAAATTGTAATGACACATCTGATTCTTACAAAACATGCAATAACATTAGGACTTACCACATCCTCCACTTTTCGTGGGTACAATCGAACATTTATTATTCTAACATAAAAGATTTAAACAATTTGATTGTTTCTTTCTAGAAAAAGATGAAGACGCGATTAAACCATTAAACTGAAACTGATTAAAGTGGTATCATTCATTAAAGAACTGGGATAGATCGACACGCTGTGATAATGATCCAGGGTTTGACTGGAGGGTACAACGGGTTCACTAATATATGGCCTACGTGCTAGAAGCTAGAGAGTCTCGAAGTTATCAATCAACCACTAATATGACACGGAGATGATCATAAATTGAGAATGAATAATAATCAAAATGGAGAACGCTGGAAGATTTTGCACAGAATTCAGAAGAAACAAATTTTTTCCAAGGGTTGGATTGTTATTTCTCATTGTTCATTAATAACATAAAATCAAGTAAATTCAACTTAATGAATCCCATTAAAATTAATTTTTTTTTTTGAAATGCGGAAAATTTCAAAAACGTATTGGTTTGTGAGATCCTTTAATTCATTAAAAAATCAATTATAATTTTTTAAAAGTAGCTATAATTGGCAATAAACCAATAAAAATAATTGATTTTATTTATTTGTAATTAAATTAATTTTTGATGTAGTATATATTAACAAATATGTAGATTTGACGCAAATAAATTGGATTTATAGCAAAATTATTAATTATTTCTATAAAAAAATATGAAAAAGGCAATAGAAAAAAATGTTAATATAGATTATGATTAATGTATTTAACATTATAAATAGTAAAATTAAAAGTATGTATATGAAAAGTATTTAAACATATCAATTTTATATAAAAATCACTGCCAATCTTTGCTCATAATTTTGATTGAAATTGAATACCCATTAAAAATTTCGTACTGAATTTGTATTTATTTATTTTAATCTTATCGAATAAAATTGTAATTCATTTTATACATCATGTACCGAAATTATATATTTCAATATACATAGGTTTTTTTTGCTGTTACTTGTAGGTAATATCAATATTCTTGAATGAAAATTCAGCAACATTGTTTGTACATAAAATTCCTTTATCAAAAACAACGAAATTTAATGGTTCGCGTGGATTTTGTAATATGAGAAAGATTATTTCCATGAAATTTTTGTAATAAGAATATTCTAAATATCAAATTTATTATTTATTTATATTTGTTGGATAAAATTTACAAAATATAAATAAAAAAAAATCTTTATTATTCAAAAAAATTATAAAGATGATTTTATATAAATATATAAAATCATAAAATAAAATTGGGACATGTAAAAAATGTGCACGTTTTAAATGTCTTTGAAAATAAATGTTATGAAGGACAAAAAATATGATGTCATCATATAAAATTTTTGGTTTTGTGACAAAAAAATAATAATTTAGTTTTAATTTTGAAATTTAATTTCAATAAATTTTCTGAATAATAAACAATTTAATTGAAATAGACTAGTTAGGACTGGAATAATCAATTTTGAAGTACTAACAAGAATAAACGCATCAGTACAAGTAAATAAATTATATTATCTAGGATACAACAATATGGAGAGTGATTAAGGTTGATATATTTGGAAAGAGGTGCAGACACAGAAGAAGAAAATCATGGTTTGGAAACGTAAATGGTTCAGTATCACTAATCTGCTAAGAGATATGAAAAAACGATAAAACAATAATGCCTACGATGATATCCGTAGCAGATAGGAACAAACAGAAAAAGTTACTCTAAGCTGCTCGGAAGTTGGGTACACTGTACAATTTTAATCACAGATGGTAGTTCTATTTATACCATAAATAATATAATAACTAAATAATTAATACTTAATCATAATTTAAAAATTTCCTGATGTAAAAAACAGCATATTTACATCTATAAAATAAAATGGTGAAATAAAAAATTTATAATAGAACATTTTCTACTTAATTAATATTTCCGAGAAATCAAGTAAACAAAAATATATTTCCATATAAAATAAATAAAATAAAATTCTAAATTATCACCTCGAATAAATAATAATATCCTTTTATGGAATAAATAAATATATTTAAACGTCCAAATAGAATGAATGATACATTGCAACTTATAATGTCATGCATTTATCATGTCGCCATTTAAAAGCTTGAAATTTTTATATTTGTTATGAAAGGTAATTTTAATAGTGAACATCAGAGCACGATTTGTTTAATAGTTTTATATATTTCAAAAAAAAAAAAATTATACAAAAAAAATTAATAATAAATTTAAGAAAATAAACGCTAAACAAAATCAATTAAGCGTGATACGCGCAACTAAATTATATAAAAAATTATAAAAATTTGAACGTCAATATTCCTAATAAGGTTACCATCTCTAACCCAGGAGAACATTTATAGTCTTCCTTGGTGGCATTATATATTTTATAAACTGACGACATTCAGATTATATCAATATTTAATATATATTTAATTTTAGACATATTGTTGACTTGAACATCACTGATTAGCCCCCCTTGATTCATATGAGTACATTAGAAATATTAATCGTGTATCATTTGGCACAATTATTATTGAGGCCAATTTTAAAATAGTGTATTAAAATTATATAATTTGCATTATAAAGGAAAAAATATTTAGTAAATTAAAACTGTTTAAAATTCAATTTGTAATTATACAATGAAAAATTTATATTCATAAATTATTTATAATTTTACTTTAAAGGTGTGGTTTCAGTTCAATTGATTTTAAATCACAAAATTTATTAATGGAATTATTGTTTAAATTTAGATTTATTTATATTCATATAGAAGAGTTTAGGAGATCTGTAAGATTATCAAAAAATGTTGTGAATTTTAAAATTGTTACTAATTTGAATAGTTTTTCGTTTTTACAGGAGCCGATGCAACCCTATATTACGATACGAACTATCTTCCGTCAATGTCAACGTGTTTCATTGTCAGATCACTGATTTTTGATCGGTTTGAACTCGGTACAATATATAATTTAAATAATAATAGCTAAGAATATTTATCTATTACCAAAAATTAAATAATTATGTAATTAAAAGAGTGAAATTTAATTAAGATTAAGCCATACGGTCCGTTGTACCCCTTACGAAACGTTACTCATTATCACCACGAATCATGCCATCCAACTTCTTTAATAAAGTTTATCAGGTTAGCAAGAGTCTCCTTGCTTACTTCTATCAAATCTCCTGCAAAATAAAAACCGATTTTTTTAAATCTTTTATTACACAGAGAAGGACAGTGATAGCCTGTACAAGCGGTTTCCGTTGTCAGTCTTAATCGCATGGCATGTTTACATGATAGTAAATGCCCCGTAACTTTTCCTGTGTACAGTCTCAGCATGGGTTTGGTCATATTTAAAATACTTCTCGATTGTTTAGCATTGTTCAGCGCGACCCATTCTAACCTATTTTGTTCTACTAGCCATAGTTTAAACAGTCTTTTAATCGAGTTAACTGGGTAACCGATCTGGCTGGTATCCAATTATAAATTACTTTTTTAACTGATATCTTAAATGACTTAACATACAGTGCGGAAATATTATATTAGTTATGTACTCTAACTCTACTCATACGTAATATCATTTGATGTGAAATCATATGATATTTCAAGCTGATTAGATAGTGTGAATCGTCCTATCGTCAATAAATTCAGTCCTTAATCCGGCACATAAATATTTTATTATATATTACAAATAAACAAAATCATTTTACTCACCTATAAATTCATTTCGTATTCTTAATCGATCTTGTAGACTAGCAGCTGAAATTATAACACAATTTGTGAATGCCAATAAAGCTACTTGATATTCAACAACTGTTGCTTTTTCTAATTCGTTAACGACAATTTTAAATCGATATCTTTCATTTTTGAGATTCTGAAAAGCAAAAAAAAAAGTAAAAATAAATAATTACAATATTATTTTAAAGATATTTTATAAATGTTTATTATAAAAATCCGATTAACAAATAATTTAAAATACACAAAAACTTATGGAATCAATCAATTTTGTCTTGACACTATAAAAATTATTTTTTGATATATATTTTGATTTTGGTAAATTGATCACCACACCATATATGAGGGCGCGTGAAATTTTTCTGAAATGCCCCTAAGCTTAAATATGACAAACCGAAAAGAATTTAATCCATACACAAAAGTGTCAAATTTCAAAAAAAAAAAAAAATTATTTACATAAATATAATTTAAATGTTTTTGAACTTTTGATAAATGAATATTTATATATTTTACCTTATAATATTCTAATGTTTCAATAGCACGTGAATAACCATCAGAATTATAAGCACAAAGGGCTGATAATAATTCAAAAACTTGCTTTTTAACTGTGGTATTATTTGTATCCAATGCTGATCCTAATTTTGAAACATATTCACGATTTTCAACAATATAATCTAAACCAATTCGTGTATCCATTCTGGCTGATGGTAATGTCATATTATAAGAGTATTTTATTTTTATATTTATTTTATTATTTTCATTTGGTTTTTTTAAATATATTTTTATATTATTTTTTTTTTGTTTTTTTTTGGTAAATATTTTTTTTTTATTTATTTTTCTGTCCTTCTTTTCATATGTGTAAATAGAATTTTTAAATAAATAATCGCGGTTTTTTAATTGAGTTTTGGTTCTTTTATGGTTGATTTTGGGTTTCACTCTTTTTTGTTGCTTATAAAATTCGGTAATT
Source organism: Rhamphomyia laevipes (assembly GCA_963920725.1). Lineage (NCBI taxonomy): Eukaryota > Metazoa > Arthropoda > Insecta > Diptera > Empididae > Rhamphomyia > Rhamphomyia laevipes. Next base: position 20,538,018 of record OY987255.1, on the reverse strand, counting down.
ATCTGAAATTAAAAAAGAAAAAAATACAAATTATAATTTTATTTTTAATGTTAATTTTAGAATTAAACGTAAAGTATTCTTAGTATTAAGTATTTAATTTGTTTATTTTTTCTTTGTAAGAAGTTTATTACACTTTAAGTATAATTTAAAAATGACATTTCCTTTGAATATGAAGACAATATTCTAAGCAATAGTTTTGAAATTAAATTTTATATGAATGAATCGAAATCAGTACTTCACAAATAAGAGAATCTAATTCAAAATAATTTATATAAATAATCAGGTAATATTGTATGCGAACACAGCCAAGTTTCTTGATTAAAAAGTTCGCTGGAAAGCAAAGGCCAAAAAGGGAAGAAACAACTTTGTATACTCTTCAGAGAGAAAATGTACTGCACTCTACACTACAATTACAGCATTTCAACCTTCAACGTTCAGCTATATAAACAAGTGATAAAAAACTTCTATGACTTTTATAGTGATACAACTTTTATAGTATTCAGATCTGGAGATGCACCATACAAAACATAGAAATAATACAACGATTTCAAAACATAGTTCTAAGGAATATCGTAGGAACAGCATTCAGAAACAGCAATGTAAATAAGGACCTGGAAAAAGATTTTGTCAACAGTGAAATTAAAAAAGTTGCACAAAGTTACAAATAATGTGAACGTCAAAGTTACTCAACTTCTAGACAACACGAACACATTGAGAAGACTTAAAAGAGAAAAATCTTTTAAGTTAGCAAATTAGTATTATAAAATACATCAATAAAATTCAACAACAATGCATCAAGAAGAAATAGTAAACTAGACATCACTGAGTAATGTAAGTTTAGTAATAACCAGCCCCACGGAGATTACAGCATCCACATCCTATCACTACATCGAGAGATGACTGTATAAGTCTTAACAAAATTGCGCATTTGTCCCAGACTAGATCGTAATAATACTTATACCTGGGGGGAAATATATTTAGTGGGTCAAAATCCCACAATACTATAAGAGTAGCCGCGCCTGTTCTTTTAGATCTACCCGCGGCCGAAAGGTAAAACAAAATATATTTTGTAAAACTTTCAGAGATAATAATTTAAATAAAAACTTCTTAAAACATTTATTTATAATTCAATTAAATAAACTCTTCAATTTTAAATGGAAATAAATTATTTACAACCGCATTCCATTTAAACAATTATTATTAAAATTCCTCCTATTTTATATCAATGTCATTTCACTAGAAACTCTAAAAGTTTGGATTTTTACAATATAATATATAAAATATTTGTAGTCATATTAATTAATATTTAAGTGCTGTATTTTAACTAACTAGTAAATAAAATAGTAATAATTTGTAATTATATCAGGTTATTTTAATAAAAATTTGAGATTTGAATTGTCAATTCATAAGTTTTTGTTAACAATTTTATCATTTTATTGTGCCATGCAATAAGGCCTTCAAATATGGCAATATATTTTCTATAGACATGCTATCACATCCTAGTTTTATATGTCTATTTAAAAAGACAATATGTTCAACATAGTATTATATTACAAATAAATCAATAAAACGATCGCGGTTCAGATATCGTAGTTTCCGACTCTCTGCTTATGTAATTTTGCTCGGTATTACACTTTATTAACATGGCGCGTTAACATAGATCATAATTCTACATAAAGAAATGAAAAGATAAGGTAAGATAAGATATTAAAGGGGTCGTTAAGGCAGAAGTATGAACCTCCGCCTCTCTACACTGCGACGTAAAGGGATCTATTGTGCCTACCCTACTAATACTGGGTTAGTTAATACCCAGGCTTCTATAGAAGCATAGAGTTTTCCTGACGGCCAGACCTCTGATATCGTGAGGGTTCAGAAATCCCTTACCCAGAAGTGTTAGCCTTTTTCGGGCTAAAGCCTCGCAATTGCAGAGGATGTGTTCCGCAGATTATTCATCAACCGAACAGAACCGACAGTCATTATAATCAAACTTCCAGATTTTGTTTAAAGACATGATAAGTTTATGTGCGTTTTAATTGAATATGCCCAATAAGGTCACTTAACATTATCTAATATCATTTCAATACAATCACCGTCAGTAAGTATAGTAAACCTATAGATAACTTTGTTAAATGATTGTATAAACTTTTGAAAGTCCAATTATTTTAACAATAATTCAAAAAGTTTGTTTTATCATAAGTTCTGTAATAAAATAACAAAAAAAGTTTTCTTGAGAATAACTCACAATTATTCAACTTAAAGCAATCAATAATTTAATTTTATTATTATATGATTCTAGCAATTCTTTAACATTAAAATTCTTTCAATTTACCAAAGTGGATACGCTGGCTGGGGTAATATAAGTAAATTGTACTACTGCACCTTGGTTTAATCATTTTTAAATTATATAATACCACGCTAGACACTTTAAATTATTACCAATAATATTATGATATTAAAAATGATCATAACATGAATTATTGTTTTAAATTGTAAATAAAATTGTTGTATTATAATGAAAATGAAAATAAAAATAGTTTTATATTAATTTACATCAATTAATTTAATTTATGGAAATATTTAGTTAGTGGTAAACAATTTTTAATACAAAAATGAATGAAACTGTTTTCAAGACAGCTGTTTTCAAAAGGTACTGGCCAATTCGTGAACATGCCATTAGCCTATAAGCATCACATTGAACCAGTCATACTGCAATTCTAGAGAATTGAATGAGAAAGAAACTATAACCTACAAATAATATGGTACGGTTTCTGAATGCCACTAGATGGATCTAAAATTACTTTCTAAGACAAGATAAGTGATCACGTGAATAGTAGCTAAACGGTTCTAACGGGATAATTTATGTTGCATGGGATGGGGCATTTAAAGAAGCCAACCAACCTTAACATTTTTGGTTCTTTTCAGATTTAGTTTCTCTTATTATTCGTCTGCATAAAGAGTAAATCCCAAAAACAGTCCTGAAGAAGAAGCAAATCAAAACTACGAGAAAAGAAGTTCCGAATCTTAGAGGAGCAGATAACTTGTAATTATATTTAATAGTGCTTTGTAAAAAATGTTAGCACAAAAAAGTGTTTTTTATATAATTCAAATTCAGAAATTTTGATAGTTTTCTTAATATTTTTATGTATCAAGCTTTTAATGCATCAAAAGCTGTGTTTCAATTTACATTCAATTAGGAGTACGTGTACCTGGATTTCTTTTTCGGTTTTTGAATCTTCTGAAAACAAAAATTGATTTGAACTAGATCCATTTATTTAGCACTCATCTCCTTACCAACATTTCTAACACTGATTACTCCTAAAATAAAATATTAAGCTAAATAAAAAGACTTGAATATATATGAAAAACGCTGTCATCATCTTCAGATCACAGTGTAACGTTACAGAGTATGTAACGTTAAGTTTATAAGATTTATATTCATTAAATGTTGTGTTTAGAACATTTAGAATTTTTAAATATATTTTGATTAATTTATTCATAATATTGCAAACAAGTTTTCAGTTTTAATTATAAACTTCTCATTTTAATGTAAATATTTTATCTACACACATTTTTATGTAATATAAATTATAAATTAACACTTTACTAAAATAATTATATTAAGAATGTTTTGTGATTTTATTAATCTTATTAATAAATTTAGAATAAATTAGCAATAATTTATTCTAATTTTAGGAAACACTTTTGATTAGGTTTGTTTTTTCTTTAATTATTTAAATATTAAAAAGATTTTCTTTGAAAGGATTTTTTGGTTTAACCAAAGTTGATTTAATAATATAGAATGAACCACAAAATTCCAATTTAAAACCTCAAATCCATTTATGAATATTATAGATTTTTATTTTATTAATCTAAAGAAATATTTATTTGAAAAAAAAACTAAATATGCTAATTGATTCTATATAAAAATAAAATTTCTAAAATTATATTCTCTTGATAAATATTTAAAATTATATACATATACGTATATTTGGAATAATGTAAAATTTACATAAAAACGGTTACTTAAAGAGTCATCAGCATTAATTTTAATATCACTAACCTTTTACGAAGTTGTTTTTTTTTTTTGTTTGTCCGTCAAATAAAACATTCTTTATGGCGCCAGATTGTTTTTTTTTTTTAATTTTTTATTTTCAAAATTGTCAATAAATTTATACAATTTTAGCAAAATTTATTTTTATTACTAAACCAAAACCATAAAATATGAAATCTTTATGATGATAGTCAATTTGCATAGTAACCGTGAATTTTTGTAGATCATTGATTCATAGTTAAAAAAGGAAATGAAATGCAAAATTATTATATAAAATATTGTCAACAAATAAAAACATCAAAGATTGAAGTTTAATATTGGAAAATTTTATTTAATCGAGATATTAATAAAGATTGTTTTTTGTGGGAAAGTAACCTAAAAGGTTTTTACATAAAGTTATCTAAAATAAGCTTGTAATAAATTTTTTTTGGGTCACTTTTAATACTTATTAATTTAAAATTTTCCAATGGCTTTGAATTAGTGAGACATTTATGTCAGCAAATAATGGTATCAACCCTTAGCATTTCCCAGTCTTAAAATCAAAATTACATGTGGCATCGATGGGACCTAATGTATATCAACTATCACTAAGCCACACATCCAAAATAGCATTCATAGAAATGGGTAAACAGACTTTTTGAAACATGGAATTGAATATTTGGCAAAGCAGCCAAATATAAGCAACATTGTGTATAGAATATGTACTCGAAATGTTAGAGGTTAGTTTTAGAGTAACGAAGGCGCAGCATATAGCCATGATTACTGCAGCCATATAGGTTATTGTAATATAATGTTAGAGGTTGCATTTCAAAACATTTAAAAACATGGAAAAATAAAATAGAAAAACTATGAAAATTTCATACATATATGCGCTCACTCGCATGCGCATCCGCATTTGTATGAATAGTTCTTCTACGCCCACAAGGAATCTTGTTCATAATCTAACAAGGATGTTAGTGACGATGCCGATATTTTAATTTGGTTTACAAACTTATGCATCCGAAATTGCAGTTAATATGTATATAGTTACCAAAATCCTTTAATATTCTTTTAATTTGTTATGGAAGCTAAGTGTAGCATTACCAGATTTTATAGTAGCCTACTGCTACTCATTTTAATGACTACTAATTTGAATTTACCAAAGTAAATCCTTTTGAAAGCTGTTAGTCTCTAAGTATACTTAATAATTTAAAAATGAATCATAAATTATTTTAGACCGGAATTTTCTAGTTAATAAAGTTCAATCAATATTTAATAATACTATTAGTTTAAATTAATCAAAACTCTTATAAATATAAATAAATTAGACTAAAAATTTGTATACATATATTTGCAAATCCTTATATGTAGACACTAAATAAATTAGTTTTAATAACATTTTATATACGAAATTTCAATAATTTTTTTTAAAAAATATCTCGTGCCAGTAAATCATAATCATGTCAATTATATTTCCATTATTTTTCTAGTTTATTATAATATAAAATGTGTAGTTACAATTTCATTTTAACAAATGTTCAAAATCAAAACTGATCTCATAAAATATATTATAATATTTTGGTGTTGTGTCATACACAAAATCTAATGACAAAAAAATATTATGTATTACGGAAACATATATCTTTCGATTAAACTAAATATTACAGAAAACAAGAAACAATCAAATATTTATGTATATTTATGCTAAATTTAACATAATAAATTCTAATGATTTTTTTTTTATTATTTATCCCTTGCAACAAAAATGCATTCTCATGTTGTAGTCGTCTACTATAATACGAAATTCTCATAATCAATGTTTAGTTCAATTAGTCTTGGATGAAGAAAAAAATTATTTGAATGCAACAATATGGCTTTTATAGGTTTTACCATTTAGCTATGTATTTAGAAAAATTTAAGTAAATTGTCGAATTATGTTGTACGTGTGGTAATAAATTATTTCTTAAAAACCCATCGCAGTTGTCGTAACATTGTGCAATTATGTATTATTAATATGTGACAGTGGATGGCGTTTAACTTGTTAGTAAAAAAATGAATAAGAATATTTTATTAGGGCCGGATATTAACATGTGGAATAATCTAACTTAAGTTCAGGGCCACCATTGATAATATATCAAAGTCGTAATTTCTAAGAATACTAATAGATATAGAAGGTGATGAGAAAGTGATGAGAAAGTAGATGAACAACACGGAAATGTGATTCTGACATAATTGCAAATAGATATAGCACTTTGAAAGAACAGAACGAGATATGCGATTCTTAGGTAGCATGCAATTAGATTAGGGCATACTTGAATCACCACTTTTGTCGTGGGCTTATAAAGGATGAGAAAACAATGAAACATTCATAATATCATTGCTCGTGCCTCAGTCCAACATCAAAATTTAGGAAATTTTATTTTTTAGAAAACATTGAAGACGCATGCTAACTGAAGCCTGACAAAGTGATTGTATTCATTAAAGATGTGGGATGAATCGAAACACCATGATGCAGCCTATGTAAAAGATAAAAATTGATCTTTACATAGGCCACTACAGGCGCCTCATTGAAATATCATCTGTACAAAATTCGAAAGTTCACAAAATTCTTGATTCTGCTAAATTTTTGTTTTGAGAATTTGAAGCTTTAAAGGTGGGTTACAAAGTTTCGATTTGTTCAGTAAAGTTCAAATTTGACGTGTACATATATTTTGTATGGGAAACGATTGAGTAGACACATAAGTCGAATAGGAACAATCGAATCGAAATGATTGGAATTTTGCGAATCTGATAGAAACTATGTAGGCCAGCCTTAATCCTGAAAAAAACTGAGATACTTTAATGGTAAGGTTTTTCTAATCCCTCTACAGCAAGACAAAGACTCTGTAGACAAAATGGTTGTAAGCTTCTATATAAAATTTTACATTGAATAAATTAATAAAGTATGTACAATAGATTTTATAAGTCACAGTGTTAATTCTAATTTAAAGAAAAAATTATAAAATTTAACTACTAAATAATAGCAGCCGTCTGACAATATGTATATAAAAACTTCTAAAACCGACCCTGTATATAATTTGGATTAAGTTACAAATATATAAATTATTTTAAACATAAAAATTTTGTAGAGTAAGGGGAAGTTAAGTTATACAGTAGTAAACGACATTGAAGTATTGAAGACACACTGCCATAAATATAAAAATATATAAAACACTAACTAGTTTTTGTACATATGTTTTTGTAAATTGAACTAAATTAAATTATGTCAAAATTTATTTATATATTTTTTAATTTAATATTAAATTTTGTAAAATCGCAGTAGTTAATTTAATACTCAATGTTTTTACAAGCTATATATAAGAGTGATAATAGTTTTGGTAAATTAATATTTTACGAATAATATCTATTCATTTTCATCCCACACATTAAACTTAAATTAACCCAACTTAACAAAATATTTACAATCTCAACACTAAACTATAAAAATGCTATATAAAATTACTTATTATTACATAATTTTTCTATTTTTATTATTATATAAAAATTTATATTTAATTTTTTTATATGGAATTTTGCAAAAAAATAATTTTATGCTCATCATTATAAAACCCTTGTTTTTTATGTTAATTTAAATATGATTTTTTGTTTGTTTGTTGTATCGGCAGCAATAATAATGTCAGTTTATTTACCAATAAATAGTTTATAAAAATATTGCCGTATAAGTTTAAAAAAACTTATATTTTGTCGTCCTCAGGTAAATTTAAATTCATATTATAAAAGATACAAACTAATAAAAAAAAAAGTTGGCATATTATAACACCGCAGGCGAAAACAGTATGCAAAAAATCTTCAACCTTATAATTTTACACCTGATGTGAATCTTTTATATACAATTTATAATAAATATGTAAATAAAGTTTATTGTGAACAAGTTTTTAAAGTAGCAGCATATAATCAGCCAAGTAGAAATTAATATTATGGAGAAAATGAATTATTATGTGATCTGGGGATAAGAATTTATTTAATATTTTTTTGTAATGGAGTTGTTTATTTCTTAAGGTTTTATGATCTGTTAAAAATAATAAAAAAGAAAAATAATTTAAGACAAATTTATTTTTAATTTAATAAATATTATGAATTTTGCAAGGTTAAATTAACTATTTTGAGAATATATAGAACTTATATAAACCGAACAATTAATTTCAATTTTGGATCTTCTTCTATAAAATAATTACAAAAATAATTTATAAAAATGGAAAATTGTTTTACAATTGAATATTGTATGTATTTAGAATTAAATGATTTTATTACATTATTTAAAAAATTAATATAATTTTGAAAATGAATTGTATTGATTACCCCTTAAAGTAGACTACAATGATAAAAATATAAGATTCTAACCAAATGAACCTTTAACCGAATCTCTATTTGAAAAAAGAACTAATGACATTGAGAGATCGTTGTATTTTATTTTAAACAACAGATGATCATTACTGGCTCCATCCAATTAGTCATCAGTACATAATTTTGTATTGTATAGCAAAAAACGTTCGAGAAATGAAAATGCGAGTGTAAAATATTAAAAATATTAATTATTGATGTTGAATTAGGTTAAGTTAAGTAAGTTTTGGATAGGAGTTGAGCCAGTTCTATATCCATTGTGGTCTATTCGCAACATAAAATTTTAATTTCGATAAAAAAACGAGTCTGATAGAATACAGTACAATAATGCTACTCAGGTTTTGAAATCTGAAGCCTAGCCAGACTGTAATAATCACAAAACAGACGTATTAAAGTCTGGCTTTGTTAGTTTCATTACCATAGCGACATTAATCGCTCATGATGGATACTCAAGTGACGTGCCAAATCCGTCAAGTTTACTGTTTCGCTTCGTATATTCAATTTTAGCTGCACACATTCTTGATCGAATTAATAGAAGGTATAGCCTCTTTTGATAGTAAATTCGGTTTTTCGATCACTATAAAATATAAATGATGCAGTGATTTAGTACCGAACAAATTCTGAGTCGACTTATTTGCGGGAACTTTGAATTTTTGAAAATAGGAAATACTAATAATTCTGTACACTTCACTTTGGACCATAGCTGGCTATAATTAGAGGTTATGTTACATTTAATTGCAATTTTTATCTATTAATTTAGTTTTTTTGTAGTGACGAAACTTTTAAAGTTAACAAATAAATTAACTTTTAAAGTTAATCGTTAGAATTTTTCTCATAGTATTAAAATCAAAATTACATATTGCAAATTTTTATTACTGGTACTTATTTAAAGCATTGATTTTTAACTCAGGACTAATGCCTTTAGTATTCTCTTATTAAGAAATGCTAAAGTTTGTTGGCTAAATACAAAGTTAAGTGTGAGAACCAGCTGTTCACAACGACTAATTATTGTATTTAAAATCTATATTTAAATATCATTTTTGTATATAAATTTTAATTTTTCTCAGAACTTAGTCACAAAGCTTAAGTGTATCAACAACATTATATATTTATATAATTCTTTTGAAAATGATTCAGCCAACGATTAATATTTTATATATGTTAGAGACTCTGGAAATGACATTGAATTGCTGTTGTATTGTCGTCCGAATTTACAACAAGATTTTATATCTAATTATATATATACATATTGTATCTTTAAGATTCATGTGGGTGAACAAATAAAAAAAAAAACAAGTTTTTCAAAAAAAAAAAAAAAAAAATTTAGTGTTACGAAATTAATATTTTCTATATCAAAATATTTTATTACATTATTTTATATTTTTATGATACATTAAGGTTTAAGGTAAAAAATTAAATATTAAAATATTGCAATATAATTTAATAATATAAATAATATTTCCATATGGTATCGACAAAGCCGAGGATCTAATTGCTTTGATATCGGAGGGAACAAAACCGATCATATCAAATTATATATAAATTGTATGAAATATTGCAGAAATCTGAAACTTTAACCGACAGATAATTTTGTATATTTTGCGGGCATAACGATAATAATAATATTTATAAAAAAAAAAATTAATTGGAAATTACACTTTGTGGTTGGTTATATACCGCATAATTATATATATTAACAAAAATTATATCATGAGAATTTTAAAAATAATAAATCTGTAAAATTTTCTACAAATTTAGATGCTATTAAACCCAGTTCAAGCTTAACAGACTGCGGAGACTTAACTTTTAAACTTTATATTTTATTTGCAATACATTTTTATGATTAAAATTGATTTTAGTTTTCATTGTTATATTCCTTTAAAAAACTGGGTCAGTTTTGTTAGTTTAGTAATAATCGTTTTTATGAAATGACTAATATTGACATCAGTGAATATTGTTAATGAATTCTTCAGTAAATCCTACACTTAAAAATAACCTAATTACAGAAAATTTTGAATCTTGATTAAGTAAATTTTTTTTTGTTGTACATTTTTTTGATGTCAATAACTTTTTATGTACCAACTGAAAATAATCATGATCAAGGTCGACTTTCGTTTTCACTTTATTCGGATTTTTTAAATGTACTTTTCAGATTTTATTTTGTTTGTTTTTTTTTTTTAACCAAGAAAAGGTGCGCGATGAAATAATTTTTGTTTTTAAATATTATAAAGGAGAACTAAAAATTTAACATTTTATTTTTGTTGGCGGTATTTTAACGTCTGGAAAAAAGATCATTTAAATTTTTTTTTTATGTTTATGAAAAAAAGTTTTATGCTTTTTGGAACATTTAAGAATGACGGTTTTTATAATGATATGCGATTATAAAATTTTTGCATTTTGATTAATTGATTTATTTATTATTAATAGGCGGATATTTTTCGATTCACTAATATATTTTTAAATTGAAATTTTTAGGGATCAAATTAGTTTTTTTTTTTTAGAATATATTATTAAGATATAAGAGGTTGTACCAAAAAAGGAAAAATTATTAATCAAAAAATTGATATTATTAAGATTTATTGATTTCCATTTTTTTTATAAATATAAAGTTTTATTACAAACTTAGGGATAAATTGATTGGAAAGTTCTCATGTGTATTAATTATGTTTGAATTTTAATTTAAATCGATAATTCTTATTAAGATTTTTATGGCAAAAAAAGGTTAATTTTATGGAAATTTATCTGTTATAGATTAGATATCAATTAAATGCCTTTGATTAAAATAGTGAAAATCGTAAAAAATCAGAAATTTATTAATGTAATTTAAAAAAACTTGGATTTTTAATTGTATTTTCGCTTATATGGAAAAAAGGTGGCTTCCTTTAAGATCTTTAAGACCGCAATACATTCAAATTCAAATCAAAAAGTGGAAAGTAGCAAAAACTGTTTAGTTTGTAACTTCTTGTAAAAGTTAAATCGGAAAATTACTTAAATTTTTCAGTTTTTGTCTCAAAATATTAAAAACTTATCATCAATTTCATCATAGCTTCATGTTCACTATGGAAAAACTATGGATGACGAAGTCTGGATGAATATAAGTCCACTTTGAACTTTCTGGAAAAAGTATCAAATGTGCGCTATAAATAAATTAACCGGAAATTTAGCGTTTTTTTTTTAAATTCGTTGTTTTTCTTTATGAAATGTCGCCGAACTAAATTAAGTGAATAATAACTGAAAAATTATGAAATATCACCGAAATTTATATGGGATATAATATTTCATATTTTTTTCAGAGATAATTCTGTAAGACATTTGCTCTATAAACTATATAAGAGTGCTCAGGTCAGATAATAATCATGAATTCTATCTTACCAAAACCAAAAAACATTCAAACTTAACTTGTCATTGTTGGAGTTAATAAAAAATCACTTGACTTTAAACAAAAAAAGTTATACATAAAAAAATCCTTTGTTCAATTTATTAATATAATATTTTACAGCATGTCGAGAGAAAGCTTAATAAATATATAAGAATATATTTATACAAAAGTGCAAATTGATTTAATTTTTAGGTCTATATCTAAAAATTTCCCTAAATAAAAAATTGTCTTTTTAATTTAACATACAAATAAAAAAACCTTGAAAAAGACATCACTGCAAATGAATGATTTCATTTTTATGGCTTTCTTTACTTAAAAAACCCAAAAATAATATTGAAATTTGGTATTTATTTCTTAGATAAAAAGTACTAATTTTATTGACAATCAAAATTTTGTAGGTTTTTTTTAAAGGGAGAAAGTGTTGTACAAAAATTAAGGTTAATTTTAAATTTTTTTTTTATTTATACATTAAATATTTTGACATTTACATAAAAATCACAATATAAATAAATATGAATTTTTATCTATTTTATTGATATTATTAATTTTAAGAAAATTATGCTTTATGTTTGTGCACTGTTATAAAAAAAATTACATAAAAAATTAATAAAATTTTAATTTTATTAGATTATTTATTATAGTTCTTCATTATATATGATATAAAAAAAATAATAATAATCCAAATTGATTGACCTCGCATCATAGATTCTAAAATAGGTAAAAATTATTTATTCAACTTTTGATAATGTTCATATTCAAGGTGCTACAGTAGATACCGAGAAAAGTATTGGGTTGGAAAAATATATCGAAATCATTACAAAACAGAATCCAATGAATAAGAATTTCGTTTTTTTTTAGAATTTATCTATCAGAACTTAGTAATAGATCAGATTTGTTTTGATTATAATTATATTAACAAAAATACCTGGTAAAACTTATTTAACTTATAATTATATGGATTGAATTTAACTTAATATAGTTTTAAAATCAATATTTTATAAATATGAATCGACAAATCTATAAAGGGCTCTCTCCACTATAGTTTTAAAAAATTAGCATTACATTTATTGCTTGCAAAAGAACTGTATGTGCGATAGAGACAGTAGAATAACTTTATAATTTCGGAAAAAAGTATTCCAATCTTTAAAAAAAAACGATTTTTATACAATTTCATATTTTAAATATAATCTGGCTTTAGGGAAATAAGTCTAAATTGTCAACATATAATAAAATATTAATAATATAGAAACGGGCAATAAAACTTGTTTGCACTAATGGCAGCTAAGTGTTAAATAGACTCATATTAATAAAAATCAAATAATTCAAAACTATGTATACTACGTAATTGTATCAATGCACCTTGGTATATCCGAAATAACGACCTTTGTACATAGGGATATAGAGAATCAAAAGTAGTTAAGTGTATAGGCTACATAGTTTCGATCGTTTCAGTTTCGATTCGTTCAGTAAACTTCAAATTTTGTATGTGAATGTGACCAAATCGAATCGAAAGAGTTTGGTTTGGTTTGAATCCAAACTGAAGGAAATCTCAAAACGAATGAAATTTGACAGTTAAAAAAGAATATATATGATTGCAATCGATATCTATGTGTTCAGTGAACTTCAAATGATAATCATAACTAAACAAGAAGGTTACGAAGGTTAAGAGAAGCTGGGTAATGTTATATAATTTAGTAACTACGATATTATTAGATATAGCAATAATGCATCAATGGATGATCTATTGAATTAGAATATTTAGCTTTAAGACAACAGAAATAAATTAATGTATAGTCTTGTGACTAAATATTTTCATAATTTTTTTCTCGTTTTTCATTATTTTTATAATCTTTTTCCATTTAATTATTAATGTCATTAACAATTTTTTTTTTAAATTTTGTGGTGTGGGTTATTTATAATATGAAAACCTACCAGGCCCTTTCATAAAACTAATATTATTTAAATATTTTTTAAACAGCAAATTAAATTTATTATGAATGAATCAATTTTTACTATATATTTAATATTTCATAAAAAAATTTAAAATTATTACTTAAATATTACATTATTAAAATTAAAATCCATATTTGTAAAAAAATAAAAATACAAATAATATGTTGCAATTTGAAATTTAAAAATTAAATATGATTTTGAACATGAATTTTTATATAATTTAATAGTCCAAGTTTAAAATTATTATCTTCAATAAAAAAAAAATGATATCTGTTTATGTTGGGAAATTCATTTGTATTTAAAAACATATTTATATAAATTTTCTACTTAAAGGTTAAAAAATCTGTTAATAAACTTAAACAGAAATTTTGAAAAACTAGTAATGACCATATATAAAAATTTAACTAACTATAAAAGAGTCTAATTTAAACTGAAATTGACATCAATATTTTTGTACACGCAATTATTATTATTTTTATTTTATTTAATTTTTTTTTTTAAATATAAATATTGTGTAGGTTTCAAAAATGAAACTATGACAAGGAGTATGAGACTTATGAATGAATTTTTAAAAACTTTTAACAGGGCTGCGGAGTCAGTGATTAAAACTCCGGACTTCGATTCTTCAGTATAACAGATTTTGGACAAAATGTATTTTAATTTGAATTTGAATTACAAATTATGATTGGTACCAAATTTCCCGAAATTGACATGAATTTTATATAAACATTAAAAGGTTATTTCCCGAAATTAAATTTGAATTAGTTACTTTTCGAAACTACTATATTAAGTGTTGGTTACACAGTTTCGATTCGTTCAGTAAAGTTAAAATTTGACGTCTTCATATATTTTGTATGGGAAATCGATTGAGTGGACACATAGGTCGAATCGGAAAGAATCGAATCGAAAGAGTTTCGAACTCTGTCAAGGAAATGTCAAGAGAAATTAAATTTGACAATTTCAAAAAATAATAATATGTGATTTTATCGGTTGAAATCGATAATTATGTGCTCAGTCTACTTAACCAGTCGAATCGAATCGACTCGAAACTGAACTGAACTGAACTGAACTGATAGAAACTATGTCCTCTGAAACCAGAAATTGTAATGATATATTTTTACTCCACGACTCCAATTCCGAAGTTCTGCTTTTAAATATGGATTTGAAGTGATATAGGCGTGTTCCGTGTAGCCACACATTATTCAGTTGATGGTAATTTTTAAGAATATTAACTTTAAATAATTTAATATTAATTTTTTGACCCACCACAATAAAAATTGATGACGTTTGGCATTTTGTTTATATATAAATATAGAAATAATTAAATTTTTCTTTAAGAGTTCATTGAAAAGTTTGTTTATTTGAAATTGTTTTATAGACAATTTTCTAGATATATTTACAAATAGATATAGACGTATGTGAATAGTAGAATTATAAAATATTTAAGAAAGAGGAAATTGGCACAGTTAGATAAATAATATTATTTTTTTAAATATAGCTGAATTGTAAAAAATTCAAGTCATTGTTTATATCTTTCGGTTTTATAAGTTCTGAACATGAACTAAAAAAAAAAACAAAAACAAAAACAAAAATTTAATAATAATAAATTGCAATATCAATTTTAAAATACTTTATGTATTTATGTTGGTGATCCCACGAAAATCAAATCAATTAATCTTGATAAATAAATAAAAAAAAAAATATTTAATTTTATACAATTAAAGATATAACATTTTGATAGAATATGACAGCTTTTTAAATAGAAAATTGCGGTCATATAACAAATTTATTTATTTATTAATTATACATTATATATACGAGTACTTTTGGATGTTGTAATGGACTTTGATCTTAAAAAAAATAAATGATTTTGCTTAAATGTATTTTCCTTAACGTTTTTTCAAGGTCGGAAATGCATAAAAAATTAAATTTGGATTGGTGTACAGGTTAGTTTTGTATGGTATACAAATTATTGTTGGACATAACTACAATTTATCTGCTCCCCCTTGTTGGGATTATTTAATAAATGAAATTTTAAATAGCTACAGATTATGTATTAGGAGGTGATTAAGTAATAAAGAAGTGTTCATAGAAAATTTTAATTAATTACAAACAAATTTTTATATAATTTAAAAATATTAATTTAATTTAATTTTAATCCGAAGCATTATTTGTACTTAAAACTTTCATCTGATGCAAATTCGAACTCAAAATTATGATCGAGTTTATTATACGTCAAATAAAACTTATTAAACTTTTACGATCAACAACTAATAAACTTAAATATACAGCAATAATATCTTTATAACTACAAAAGTTGATTCAGAGTTAGTTAAAAAACTGAATCGTACAAATTTTTATTGTTCAATAATTATAATATTTTTTTGAGGAGCAATGTATCAATTCAATGTTAAATGCCTGACATTTTACAAAAGATCACAAAAAGGAACATATATAAATCTACAATGTTGAACAGAATATTTCAATAACAGAAATTAAAAATATATAAATTTGTTTTTATTAAAATTTGTTATTTATCCGAAATTTCTTCTTTATAAAATTATTTCTCATAAAAAAAAAAACCAAAATGCAAAAAAAAATAAAACTACACAATAAAAAAATTGAAATATATATAAATAAAAAATTTCAATTTCAAGACCTTCGAAACATTGATGTGTTGTTTGTTGTTGATGACAACTATCTGGTGCCAGTTGGACTGACGACCTCCACTACTGTTTAATCTAAAATATATAATATAATTCTGCATTATATTGAATATAATAAATATATAATTTGAAATTTGAAAAGTTTGTAACATCATGGGAACATAATTTTAAATGCAAACATTAATAATATTTTGATAAAAGAATTTGGTAAATAATTATGTTGCTTAATGTATCTTTTTTTTTAGTGGAATCATAAAGGTTTTATAATGTTGACATTATAATATTTGAGGTTTGGTTTTGTTATCGGAATTCAAAGTTTGCAGATTAAAAATATTTTTTAAAAAAAGTTATGCAATTAATGATTATTGTATAATAATTTATCATTAGTAAGTAACGATGGTCCATCAAAGAAAATTACTGAAAGCTAACTAATCCGGTCAGTAAATTTCAAATTGATATTTTACATAATTTTAAACAAATTTCTAATTTTTATTAATCTTTCATTTTTAATACTGATATTATTGTAGCTAATTTTTCCATATGCGTTCACATTCTATCATTTCCTTGAAATGCCATTATAAATTTGACAAAATGGAAAAAAAGCATTGATTAATTGTAGGCGGTTTTAACAATATGTAACTCGTTTAAAATTAAAATTACCATTTAAAAGACCCCGAAAACTGATTAGTCATGCCCAGTTAGTCATAAAATAAACTGTTTTTTTTTTTTTTTTTGGTATGGCAGCATACATTTTACAAAAAACAACATAAATAAAACCATCCTAAATTAGAAACATTCAGTTTTTCTCATGTTAATTTGTTTTTCGCTTAATTTAGTGTTATGAAGAATCAATAAATTTAAAATTTCAAGTGAATTGTGAATTTTTTGTCAAATCCAAATAATATTTTTATATTTTTAGAATAATTGCTGTTTTTTTTTCGGTTGGTTAGAAGAGAATTGTATAGTAAACAGCCTAGAAACACGACCTTTAAAAGGTTTATAAATAGCTTTTACTTATTCCATTTTATATAATTAATATTATAAAAATTAATTCTCGATTTATTTACCCAATGCAAAGAAAATTTTAAAAAGTACATTACATTTTTTTATTTTGAATTATTTTCATTTATTTAATTCATAAAAATTACAATTTATATTAAAATGAAATATTCGTAAATTTTCTTGTGTCTACACTTTTCCACGGCTGGGGTCTCTTCAACAATATTTTTTTTATAAATTTGGAACAGGTGCGCGCGCAATTTAAATTTTTCATCATTGTTTATCATATATTTTTGTTTTTGTGAAGGCGGGCGGGTATGAGGGTGTTTAGTACTGAAATAATATATAAACAATACAAAAAAAAAGGCAATAGCAAGGCCGTTCGACTACACCTTTTATTTAAAAATAATAAAAATAAAAAATTAAATAAATGAATATAAAAAATTTTCAATTTTCCAATATAAATACAAAATTTACGATGTGAAGTGTAATGCTTACGACGCGTTTTTATGTGATTTTTTTATAATATATTGTATTGCGTTTATGTTTTGTCATCAGTTTCGTTGTGCACCTGAGATAATATAATGCGGAGCGGATAAATTATTATATATTTATCTGAAATTTATATAATATAGTAAATATATGATCAATCAATTTAATAATCACTCTCTCACATATGAATTCAATATTACGTGATATTGATGATGATGATGACAAATAAATTACATATATAGGAGGCGCCATATTAATGGCAGTTAGCGTATAATGTTTGATTTTTTCTTAATCAATTTTTGTATTCAAGAGTTTATTTTCAGTTTTTTAATGTAGTTGAGATTGAGAGTTTATAGTAATAAAATTGTTAATAAAGATTAAAATTTCATATTTGTCTTAACAGAAAATTATCGCGGAATTTTAATTACTCAATTTTTTCAAGTGGAATTGAGTTATAATTAAGCAAAATAAAATCTGTTTAAAGTCTGCTTAACAAAAAATTCTTTAATTTTGACATATATAAATAATTTATATAAGAATTTCTTTGCAAAACATTCCATTTTTTAGAATTTAAGAATTTATTAAAGAATGTAATTATAGATATAATTAATTAACATTTTATGGTATTTAGTAGCTTAATTGGTCAGAAATTGGTATAAAATGGAAACATTATATTTATATATATTTAAAAATAATAGTTTGAAAGAAATTATATTAAAATTATGAAATTCAACTGCAAAAATGTATTAAGTTGGTCATTGTATAATTTAGTTTTTTTCCGATTCCTAAATTTAAATGATAAAGTTATTGTATGTCTACCTAAATTCAATGTACCTCAGTTTTGAACTTTTGTTTTTCAGAACTGAGAACTGATTCATTTAAACCTAGTACCCACACACGTAAAGAAAGGTGGGTATATTTTCATAATGACGTAAAGCTCGTAATAAATTAAAAGTGTAATAAAGAATTATGTAAAAATATCTATTTCCAATTACATTTTGTAGAAATATTAAATTTTAGAAGAAAATGTATGGTACTACTAATATTTATAGCATCATAGCAAACAAAAGTAACCTTTTGACATCAATCAAATATCATAGAATAGATTTCAAATATAATAAAATTCAAGTATATATTCATTTCTGAGTTTTCTGCTCCAATGTTGAGTCTGAACTGTGGACAGTGAACATTCTGGTCAATAGAAAGCTGCAATTGTTCCGCAGTACAGGCTACGTCACACGATCCGATAAATCGACAATTTAATTTCGAAACTTCTTACATAAGGAGGAAGCAGAGTGTGTCGTGCTAGGTGAGATCACTTAAATAGAAACATCAGAGTAAAACCTGGAAATGAATCACATTTCCAGAAATCGATAATGTTGACGGGCAGGTGTGGTGGACACGTTATGGATAGAGCAACTAAGTAACTAAGTACGTTATCTCTGGTTATTTACTACTGTATAATATTTTATATATTAAATTATTCAATAATTTGATTTTGCAAAAAAAATAATACGTAAATTGAAATTTGTAGGTATCCTTCAAATTAATTCTGCCAACAAGCCTGATTTACTGCTTTTTAATCGATTTTAAAATATATCTTTCGACGCAATTGGGAATCACGGAAATGATCAAAATAAATATTTTTTTGGTTTATTTGTTAATTTACATAGCAACATTATTAAATTTATAAAAACTAACAAATTTATATTAATAAATTTAAATAAAATGTTGATATTGATACTCTACTATATCATTATAAATCATTGCTGAATAAAATATTATGTAAATATATTTTCAAATAAAATAATTGAGATGTTAAATGTAAAATTTTATTTTTTGATAGTAAATTAATTTGAAAATGTTTTTGGCACAATATCTTGGTTAAAATTATGAAAAATGTAAATTAAAAGATTTCAATTTTGAATAATTAGTTATGACAGCTAAAGTGAATTTTTCGTAATCAAATATAGTTCATTTGAGAGTTGATTTAATAATTTAGTGAAACTGTTTTTGTTTTAAATATTTCAGATTATTGATTATAAAAGGAGCCATTTTTAATCCTACAAATTCGCTAATTCACTACTTTTACAAATATTATTTTAAATTGACATTTTATATTACTGAAAATTATCAGCAATACTTTATTTGTACAATTGATAAAATTATCAATAAAAATATTTCTCTGATTAGAAACTGGAAGGATCTAACAATTGTGAGATAAAAAACTAAAGATTTAGTTGGACCCTCGATCGTTTCTAGATACTGGACAGAAACAGTAGTTTTTAAACCAATTGTTAAGAATATTTGTCTATAGAAGTTGAACCAAATTTATATAAAGTGGAAGTTAGAATAGTGTTTTAAAACGGTTTTAATAACCCAGCTAACCAACAACATAAATAATAAATTTAATAACTCTTATAGCTTACAGCATCAGCTATAACTATAATATCAATAAAAAAAAATATTAATTTACATTTTTCTCATGACTATCAAAATACCAAATTGAAAACAACTTGTTGACAAAATTTTAATATTAAGAAATTATTACATAAAGACCAATTAATTTCAACGAAAATTTATATTCCTGATACATTAACACAAATCCTAAATTCCATTTAGTTTCAGCCAGTAAATTAGAAGTTTTCATATGAAAATTACTTTTCTTTCTATTTATTTTATATATATATGTATATTAATTTTACACTCAATTTATTACAAAATCGAAATAAATATATATGTTAACACATAAAAATATGTATTCCAGTATGTTAATTTCAAACAAATTTATTATCGGTAAAAAATTTGCAACAACCTCGAAAAAAAAATTCGCTTCTGACCAGGTGAATTTCAAATCGTTATTAATTGAAAGAAATATACAAGAAAAAAAAAAAATTAAAATATTTAAAATATTTTTTAAATATTTTTAGTATTATATTTTTAAATAATCAATAAATTGATTGACCAAATATTTAACTCAACATTTTTTTTTATTGTATATAAACATTTTGAGGTCGACACTAAAAAATGTTTTAGAATTTTGATAATGTTAAACACTGTAAAAAATATAAAATTATCATAATTATTTTGAACTTGATAGAAAAAAACTACATATATAATTAAGGTGTGTAAGGTTTGGTTACTCTGTCTATATATCAATTATGATAATGGTTGAAAATGTTTTCTGAAGAAGCCAAAAATTAGTTTAAAAATTATAGTTTCAGTTAGTGGACTCATAATTGTGTTAATCAATATTTATCAATCTGTCAAACATAAAATCTTGGACAAATAGTGTAAATTGATTAAATTAAAATTATAGTGGCTGATTAAATGTGCGAAAATTAATAAAATTAATTCAAATTATTTTAGTTATATTTCAGAATAAAAATTATTTTCTTGACACAAACTGAACCAATTTCCATACTCATTAGTAATCGGAACAATTTTTGTCACTTAATATTTAGTAAACAGAACGACTGTAGCCTTACTATGATGTAATTCATAATTCATTTGATAACGAGTCAATACAGACACCGATATCGATTTATCCTAACTGTTGAGACCATTCGTTGACCGGAAAAGTCTCACTACGAAAAGGATTTTAAGTTTCTTCATCAGAAAGAAACTTATTTTTCGAACTGTAATACAAAAAATCTCAAGTCACAAAGTCTCTATTATCATTAAGGTCCTTTCTATAGTTCCAATGAACAAGTATAACAAAAAAAAAATCATGGAAATTCTTGTACAAATTTTGTACAACAAAATTGTTAGCAACATTCAATATTTGCGAATTATAATATGTTAACATTTTTGCTTATATGTGACATGCTTGAATTAAACGAATTTATTTATAAATATACAATATTTCATGTTGTTATATGTTTTTTTATTTTTTACTGAAACTAGATTTTTGTAAATATTTTTATTAAAACTAGTTTAATATTAAAATTCTTTTTTATTGTATCATTTATAAGATTATGTTAATACCTCTCTGAACCAGCTTAATATTTCTTAGCTATGCGTATATACTTTCATAGCATAAATTTACATTAAATATTTTGATCCTAATAGAAATTCTTGAAATTTTTAAAACTTTCAGATGTTAATTTAAAAACATATAAAAAAAAAAAAAATACTAACAAATTAACATTTAATATTATTTCTTAAACTGTCAACAAGTTTGCAACATTGTAAATTTGATAATTTTATGATGCCGCGCAGAATCATTTAATTTTTTTTGCAGATTAACATTTTTTTTAATCCAATATTATAATTTTAAATTAAAAGAAGAATAATGACAGAAATTAAATGAGCATAAAATTTCGTAAATAATAATAATAAGAAAAATGATTTTATTAAACAAATTATAAATAAAATGAAATTGAAATCGAAATTGAAATTATTATTTGTTAATCGTGTTTTACTTGTTCTAAAATCAAAAGTTTTTTACCAAAAACTTTGATAAAACTTATTTAATTTTTGTTTTATTGAAATTTTCATTTTGTTTTTATGTTTTGTATGATTATTTTTGATGGAAATCAACAAACGCAAATATCACTCGTCAGTCACGTAACATCAGTCATAATATAATTTCAGGAATTGTATATATTTATAACTTTGAGATGATGAAATTGAATTTTTATGCCCCGAAAATATAAAAATAAAGATAGTTCTGTGTATTTTGTAGTGTTACTGGTTCAAATTTTATAGAAAATGAAAATTTAATATTGCATAGAGTATAGGGGTAATCCAACCACTAAAAATAGGATAGCCATTCTTTATAATATTTTTGTTTTATTTAAATAAATGTTTCAAAACTTTGGTTATCATAAGAAATTCAAAATTTAATTTCTGCAATATATGAGACAACAACGAAATTTTATAATTAATTTTTAATACCAATCTAAATTTGACAGTCGCTAATTTGATTACAAATCATACTTGTCAGTTTAGATCGACTTAGTCTTGATTTGCAGAATTTTCCATAAATTATTTATATAAATTAATCGGTTTTATATACAACTCTACTCTAAAACACAATATCTCGTCAGAGACCAAACTGGATCGTCAGCAGAATACTAACAGATGTGGTGTCAGTTTGAAGTATTTCATTATTTTTTTGGTCTATTGATTATGGATTTGTAGTATAGTACCAACCCTGTACACAAAAACCAACCAATATTCAATTCAACATTTTAATAGAAAGATCACACTAACTTTTTTATAAAGGTAAAATACAAAATATTAAAATCTGCATAAATTTACCGAGCTTTAAATTGCATTAAATTTATTAAATCAAAAGAAATCAAAAAAAAAAAAATTTGCTTGAGGAACTCCGCCGATTAATTGAGCACATAATATTCAATTTATTTGACGATGTTAGGAGATACTTTGAAATTATATAGTGTGCCAATTGAAAATTCGTGAAATTTATAAAGAAAAAGTTTTGAAATATATAAAAAGTCACAATTCACAATAATATCAAAACAGTGGATCAGAGATAATCAAAAAAAACAAAAATAATTTATTAAAGAATCCATTCATCAAACCAATGAAAAACAAAAAAAAAAAACTTCTCGTTAATAAAATTTATATTTGATTTTTTATTATATTATACATTATAAAATATGAAAAAATAAAAAATTTCGTTATCGTTTTCTTTAATAGGAAATTGAAATATCCAAAATTAGCCTAAAGTCATAATCAGTTCATTATTTCCATTCACTATTTTCAAGAAATTAATCAAAAAACTGGCAAAAAAAAAATTATTTTGCACTTGTATAACATTTTACACGTTTTTCAAATTAAGCTTCTTGATTATGAACAGCTCAAAACAATTGAAAATTTATGTATTTTTTAAAATGTCATTGTATATAGTTATGTCAATTTTATAACGCGAAAGTTACGAAAATTATTTAGTTTATATAATTTTTCTATCTTATCTAAGCGATCACGAGAAACTATAATATTAGATTTGAATTTGATCATCCATTAAACTATTTTTATTATTACATTAACGAAAAATTGGTGATCAATGAATGCGTTGCAGTAGTGAAATATTGGAGCATAACAAATCAATATTTCGGTAGGGCATTCAATTGGAAATCCGTATTTTTATAATATGTATAAATTTTGTGTAATAATTATTTTAATTTTTTAGAAAATATCTCGAATCAGGAAATATAAGTATAAAAGAAAAAATGAATTATCGAATTATTATATAATTAATAAAAAATGAATGTGTTAATACAAATTCGGAAATTGATATTTAAATTTAATTGAATCTATTTAACGTTGATTTAGATAACTTATAAATTTCAAAACTTTCGTAATTTGATATTATATGTAATCAAAAAAACATTACATTCTTCTATGCATTCGGTATTTCAATTTTTTTGATCAATTGAAAAATTAATTATTTGACAAGTTTTCAAAGATATGTATTTCTAATTTTCGTTAAAAACCTAAAAGGATATAGAAAATTGCATATTATAGGGCGTACATTTATGTTTCAGTTCTACTACGCAATTCGCTTTGAAACATTTATAAAAGTGTATGTTGCGGTAACAAATTCCTTAAACCTGAATGAAAATATCTCGTAAAACGAGCGCCAGTTAATTTTCAAGGATGAAATTCTTCACCCTGAATGAAAACAGTTTATTAAACGATACCTTGGTTCTTGGTAAAACCATCTCTTACGAGTTATTTCGTAAGATTTTTCATTCTCATATAGTATTGTATTATCGCTAAGGACTTGGTTTGGTGCGATGTAAAGGTCTAACGCTAACCTAAGTTAATTTAATAGAAAGCTACAAAAGGTTATAATTCCATATTTAAAATGCAAATTAATATAAAATTATATATTTGTTTTTGGGCAAGACCAAAATTAATTCAATATTTCTTACTGTTAGACAAAATTCTAATTTTGGAAAATTCAAATATTTTCACAAAACTTGGATTTACTAAAAAAATAATACTTAATATTTATTTATGATTTTAGTTCAGAAAATTTAACCTGTAAGACAATTAATTAATTCTAAAGGTGTAGGTTGCTAGTAGCTATAAAATATCACCCCAAATAACTGTAATTATAATAAAAATTCATTATTCATAAATTTCATAATTAATTTTACCGCTCACTGTCACTGGTATAGCTACCAATTCTTTTATTCAGCATAATTTTTCAGAACTTTTATAAAAGACAAACATTTTTCAATACGACTTTCTTGATATTTCTCCGTTCATTAAAATGCTGTGAACAGACATTATTTCTATAATTATATTTAGATGGTCACGAGAATATAAAAATTTTCTTTAATAAATTGCTTAAATTTTTTTAGTGAGTTAGGAAACAACGGAAATCAGCTTATACACACCAGTATAAAAGCGGCAGTGATCAGGGCACGCTTACAAATTGATGGAAAAAAATATAATAAATACATAATTTTTTATTGAATTTTTGTCTGATTGTTTTGAACTCCTCAACCAAAATAGTAACAACAAATATGATATTAAATGTTTTGAATTGTTAAGCTACTGGCGGTTTGTGTTTTTGTCTTAACCAAAAAAAAAAAAAAAAAAAAATTATGAACAACAAAAACGTCGTCGTCTACATGGTCAATAGAACCAAAAGAAAAAAGGGAAAAGATTGAAATTGTATGTTTTTTTATAGTTGGTGGTTCAATTTTTGCTTAACGCTTTCTGTAATTGGTATTTCCTGTTTGGTTGTTATTTAAAAATTGATGATATTTCATATTTTGTGGTTTTTTGGAACCAAACTAAATAAAAAAAAAACGATATTTTTATTTGTTTTAGTTTTTGCGGTTGTTTTTTTTTTTTTTGTTAGATTCATCTTGCAATTATGTGGGAAGGATAAAATAACCACTAAAACTGCGGGAATCCATTGTTAGTGTTGGTTTGGTTTTGTTGTTGTTTTTTTTCGGGGCTGGGTAGATAATATTTCATTTATAATTTTTAGTTATAAGAGGTGTTTTTAATGTGAAGATTTATCAAAACAATAATTATGAATAATATTTTTTTTTTGTTTGTTGGTTAAGTTTTTTTTAAAAAAAAAATTGTTTTAATGAATTGTGATGAGATTTTATTTTGTGGTTAGTTTTTTTTTGTTAAGTTTTGGTTTATATAACTAATTGGTTAACATTTTAGTTTCAATGTCAAGTTTATTGGGTATTAGGGTCATAATTATATAAAAATTGTAATTTATTTTGTAATTTGGGACGAAAAAGATAGCATACGAGTTTAATTATAGGACATATTTTTGTAAATATACTGTCTAGAAAAGAGCAATCTGAGTAATTTTTATATTACATATGAAGTATGAATATGCCTTACTCCATAATTAGGTAATCTACCAAGGAACTTAAGAATTTATTTTGGTTTATATAACTAATTGGTTATCTAAGAGTTGCAATACTATGGATATTGATTAAATGATTCTCTCACAACTAATAATATATTTATGTAATAGCATATATTTCACTGATAATCGGTTACATACAAAACTGGTACGGT
The DNA here is from genome assembly GCA_963920725.1 of Rhamphomyia laevipes. Lineage (NCBI taxonomy): Eukaryota > Metazoa > Arthropoda > Insecta > Diptera > Empididae > Rhamphomyia > Rhamphomyia laevipes. Next base: position 20,511,566 of record OY987255.1, on the reverse strand, counting down.
ATGGTGTAATTATAAATTATTGGCATATTCGATGACCGACCGGAAATATCGAAATAAGTATATATTAAATATTTAACTTTGAATGAGAACTAGTCGTACAAAGATATGGTTTTAAATCACAAAATCAGTTTTTTTGACATAAATTTTACCATTTTACATAAAAATATTATTCGGAATTCAAATAACTTTTAACTTTCGTAGTTAACTTTTCAGATTTTAACTTTTCTTTGAATTTTTTTGCATATAGGGCTAAAGAGGCTGTCAAATTACTACGAAATTTTAAGGCAAGCTTTATATGAATGAAGGTCCATTAAAAATTTCCTATAATATAATCCCTACATTTTCTTCAGCAAATTTGGTATTAAAAACCTGGCCGTGTAGTTTCGAAACCGCGAATTTCTCAAGTAAAAACCTCGCTGATGGATGGACTATATGTGGTATTGAATAACATTGTTCAATGAACGAGGATCTTAATTATAAGATTTGTAAACAGAGACTACCTCACCATTTGCTACGATAATCAATAAATAATATTTTCAAAACAAATTTAATTTCCTAATTTTCTAATTCATTTATTATTAAATTTAATAATTTTTTTTTTGTAATTCATAATTTTTATTCAATAAAACTTTTATTTAAACTAAAATATCAGTTTAATTTTAAATTTAACTTTATTTTTGTGAATGTTCTTTTTCTGATTGATTTATGACAATTAAAATGTCTATAATAAATAAACTAATAAATTATGACAATTTTTTTATTATAAACAATAAATAAAATTTATAATAAATTTTCCCAATGACAAATAAATATCGGAAGGGAAAGGTAAATATTTTTTTTAAAATGTTAAATAATTATTCTTGAACAATTAAATTAAAAATAAATGTAATGTTTTATAGTAAGTTGTATTTTGTGAAATGACATAATTGGAAAAGAAAGGAGTTTGTTGAAAAATTATTCAATTAGAAAAACAAACATTTTTCGTTATTTAAACAAGTGTAAAGTTTGTAAAAAAACACAATGGAATTTATCTGTTTTTCTTGAAAATTTCCCCTTTGTAACAGCTTTCAAAAATTTACGTAAATATTCGAAAATGTTATTTATAATTATTAGTAATTGTAATAGAAATAGTATTAGATAATTTTTTGTATATTTTGTTGATAAATTAATTGAAAAATTTAAAAATCTAGAAATGAAACAAATAATTCAAAAAAGTAAGATTAGATTTAAACTTTTCGATTTTTTACTTTCGGTCATTTCTTCTGTTATTTATGAGGACAGGCTTAAGCTAACATATACTTCTACATGTAAGGAGTGTGAAAAGCAAAATGAATCCTTGGAGTACGTTTTGTTTCATTACTCCACTGTCAGACATAAAAGATTTATGTGTCATTTTATGACTAGTCTGATTGACGAACGAGTGAGAAAACAATAGAAATTAGTGGCCTTTTCATGAAAGAGGTAGAATATGCTGATGTAATTTAAAAAAAAAAGTAATCGTTATCGGGATTATAGAACGGGTTCTTGTTTTATGAATATGTGGATGTTCTTGCAGTATCCCTTCATTCAAACCAACGCATCAACCAAATATTTATTCGTCCCAGTATAAAGTTATACAAACTGTGATCTATTTCTTCCAAATATCATAAATTGATAGCGTTTATCTGCACATTAGAAAGAAATGTATTCATCCCTTTACAGACAAAGATTTCAAAAGCTACAAAATATTTAATTAATTAGATTTTTAACACTGATAAAACAATGATGAATTAACTCTCTCTAAAAAAAACTTAATTTTATTTTGTTGTCAAATATTTTATATTAATTTAAATTATAACTTTCTTTTTATTAATAATCAATATTAAAAAAATATTTTATTCATTCATAAATTATTTATTTTTGTATACATATTTTATATAAAATTTTGTAACTTGTTAGTTTTTATACGTTTTCTTTTGGTAACAAAAAATCACCCCACGCACTTTGACTTTGAAATATTATAATAAATTTTCCATGTTTTCCACACAATTTTTCATTATTATAGCAAAAACTAATAAATTTATTTATTTAAGAAAATATAGTAAAAATGTAGGGGAGATTCGGTTATTTTTGTCTCAATACTGAATTTATTTAATTGAAATTATAAAACATTACGAGTGCAAAAATTCATTTAATAATGATTTATGATTACACAAATATTGAAATTATTGATCGACTTTAAACTCTTCCCAATATTGAAACAGACAATCAACTTTCAGGGGGACAAATCAAATTTTAGCTTTAAAAACGTGACGACAGTTTTTTAGCTAAAGCCTCAAAAGCGATTTCAACCATTTTTATAGTCGAAAGCGTCAAATTATGTGTCGCTTTTGTGTTTTTTTTAATTATTTGTCAATATTTAATAATAACTTTATAATTTATAATAATAATTAATTAAATTTAATATTTTAATATGAAATTTTCAATAATTTAGAATTTAATTTTCAAACAAAAAGTAAATATAAATAATTTTTAGAATTTTAACTTGGCGTCTTTTAAATTTGGTTTTGCAAAAATTATTAACGTCAAATTCATACATTTTTATAGATTGTATAAAACTTTATGAGTTTTCTCTTCGGCAATATTAAAAAAAAGTCGTTTCGTTTTACAGGCTACCACACAGACGGTCGTAATGCCTTTGAACCACCGTTGTCCATGTAATTTCGTTCGTGATACAACGATTAATTTTCGTTATAAAGGTTATAATTAACACTGCTACATAAATTCTAAGGAGAAAAACAAAGAATAAGCAACACCGACATTTTTATAATAAGTAATCATATGTCTCGTAAAACAATCTTTCATCAAAGAGACCTTTTTTAGGCCAGCTAAATGAATTAAAATGTCAAAAAAATTAAATGTCAAAATTATGTATTTGCACAACAGATTTAGTTTTTAAACACATAAAAGTTTCATATCGCTATACACTACCTAAAATTACCCGGGTTCCCCCTATATTTTTTTTAATATATTCCAATAAAACCATTAAAAAATAAAAAATATTTTAATATTTTATACAAGCAATGTCCATTAAAACAAAACAAAAAATAAAGAAATAAAAAATTTCTGATGCATTTTTATTATAGTTCGATTTTTTAGTTATCAAAATGAATAATTCGAATGTCAGTTTCATTTACTGTAGTAATTTCCGTGATATATTTTTTTAATTATTTCATTTTCATTATATTATTAAAATTTTATTTCCATCATTTACAAATTAATGGATTTTAAAATCATAAAATATTTATAATTTTTTGAAAATTTTGTATTATAATAATAAAAAATTAATTAATTTGTTAACTTACCGTTTTTAGTTTTATCAAAAATTAGTTTCTTGATTTTCAAAATCCATTTAAAAAATTTGTCATTTTTTAGAAATTATTATGAACATTTTATTAATTGAGCACATTAACAACAAATTTAAAATTAAATTTTTATTAGCTTGTTTTTTATTTTATTTAATTGCTTTTTTTTTTTTGGTATCAACAAACTTAAAGTACAATCACATTTATTTAAATAAATTTTATATGTAATTTTTTTATTTATTTTAATTTTAATTATTATATTTATAACTTTTTATTTTATTTAATATATTTTTTTTATTTTATTAAATTAATGGCACAATTTACATTTTTTTTTTATAAAAAAATGTTTACACCTTTTTGAATTTATTTTGTAATTTGCTCGTTTTACTAATAAAATTTGTTAATTTTTTGGATATATTTTTTTTTTGGTACTATTTTAATTATTTATATAATTTAAAAAACAATTTTAACACTTTTTCGAGATTATTTTTTTGTGGAAATAAATTTATTTAAAACTTTTCAGTTTTTATCGTAATTAATGAAATGTTAATTTTTAATATTAGTTTGCTCTCGTAATGGTCGTAATGGATTTTTTATTCCTTTAATGATGATGAGCTTTTTCTGTTAATTAAATAAAAAATAATAATAATTAAATTTATTTATATTTTATCAAATTTCGTAGATGTAATTAAGAAACAAAATTGTGCAACAAAATACAAATTATTCAAATTTTGTTAAATATTTTTGGAAGAATATTATTAAAATTTATTGATCAACATCATTAGCAACATTTGTTGCGAGGGTATATAAATGTTTACTGGAAATTTTATTTCATTTTATTAAAGCTTAGTATGTAGCTCGAGGGAAATGAAATTTTAATGCGATCTCTAAAGCTATCCAAATTTTCCGGTGAAATAACCATGACAAAAATTTGTGATAAATATTTTATAAAGAAATTAGACAAGTTAATTTGACATTTTAATATTTTCACATTTCAAATATTTTTTATGTACATGTAATTTTTTAAATTAAACTTTTATTTAATTAATTAAATTATTTTTTAAATTCATTTTATACTTTTCAAATTTCTATCGAAATAAACAAAATAAAAATTAAATTTGATTATTTCACGTGACAAATAATTGGCAGAATTTTTTTCCGCCATCTGTTGATTAGAAAAAAAAACATTTTATTCATGAATTTTTCACATTTCTCATTTCACGACTTAAATTTTAAAATGAATATTTCATTTCACTCGAGCTACATACTAAGCTAAGTTTAAAATAGCATCGGTAAAATACAACTAATAAAAAAACCACAAATAGTTAAATTATTATATTGTAAGTAAAGAAGTCTCTAAATTTGGTATTACTAATTTTACACTATCGATATTTGATATTAAAACCTCAAACATCAATTTTATATGTAATATTTTATTTAATTATTATATTAAGTAATTTAATAATGTGGTTATATAAAAATTGAAAAATTAAATTGTAAATAGTGTACTTATATAAATAAAAATAATGATCAATTAAAGTAAATTTTTTTATTAAAAATATAATTATATAAAATATTTTTTTTTTATAAAAAATTAATTATTTTTACCGCAAATTAAATAATCAATTTATTTAAATAATTAATTATTTATTTAAGTAATAAACACCATGTTAAACAATATAATTGTAATTAATAATAACAAGAAATTATCTCATTAAAAATTGATTTTTATCTGGCTTATTATATTGTATCATAATATCTCATTAATCGTATCCTTAACGAGATATTATGATAGGATAGACGCAGATGAATTAAGTTAATGCATCCGGCTCTGTAAAAGATCGTCAAATTATTTTTTTTTGTAATTTGTCACCTTTAACAAATTACTCTTAGGTCCCAGTTTATTATCATTTTTGATTCTGGTTCTTTAGATTGTAACTTTCAAAGCTTAACAAAAATCAACTTGGAAAGTTGAGAGTGACTGGGCATTAGGGTCAATTTGATTTTTATTTTAAATTGTGCTATTATTTCACATTTACTCTTTATTTAATGGCATTATTTTCTACAAAGTGGGAAACATAGAATCATAAAAATTATGGCTTTATATTCCATTTATTAATGTACTTTTTACCCAATCTAATTGGGAAATAGCTAAGTAATTATTATACCCTTAATACGGCTGTAGAGTAAATTCATGACACCTCCTTGCACTATACAATTTTTGTCATTATATGGTCCTATATGATTATGCAAATAATGATTTATAATAATGAAAGTATTAAATTAGTTATTTTTTTGTTTTTGGTTGTAAAATCTACAAAATTACTTTTAATATAATAAAATTTAATTTTGATTAATGTTCTCAGTGCGAAATTTCATATAAAAACATAATAATTTTTTAAAATTCAATAAAATATGATGATAAATTGTAAATAATTCTACCAATAAATAATTTATTTTTAATGTTTCAACTTTAATAAATCAAAACATATTTAAAATGTATAAAAATAAAAATTATATCTATCATCATCATTTACACACGGATATTTCTTATTATTATAATAATTTTTATTTATTTATATTTTTTTTTTTTTGTTAAAATCGTGTAATCAATTTTGTATGCTTTTTTTCTAGAAAAAAAAAAACATCAAAATATTTAAAAATTACTTCATATTATTTACAATAATTTTGAATATAATTATTTACAATTGATTTCTACCTATATTTATAACGTCATCGTGCCGGAAAAGTTATTATTAAGATATTATAATTTTTTGATGAAATCGATATTAAATTGCTATTATAAATTATATTTTATAAAGACAAATTTAATAATTTTACTGTGGATTCTTTATAATATAATTTGCGATCATTAAAATGAAAAAAAAAAATATTGTATAAAATATTTTCCTTGGGGAAAATCATAATTATTTATGGTTTTCTATGATTTATAATTTTCATTTACAATTATTTAGTGATCCAAAACTTTAGACATTAAAATTATAGCCTCTATAAAATATAATTTTTATTTAAAAGAATTTTATAATAATTTTTTCAAAAAGATTTTCATTTAATGATTGATAAAAAGTTTATTAAGTTTTTACATTGCGTGCACTACCCTGTATGCAACGCAGAAAAGCAGTAGGTTAGGTATCATGAATGGACATTGCTTAATCGGCAATTAGTAATCTAATTGCGCTTTGACAATTAGTAATTGTTGCAGAAACTGCTAGGAACTGGGACAAGAAGAAATCAGTATAACTGCCCAGTATAACTGCCAAGAACGCACTTCTTGGAGCAAGTGTTCTTCTCTATCAAGGTTGATTCTAAATTACGCGAATAGCACGCAATCCTTCCAACTAGTTTCTTTCAGCCAACTCGACAAATACCTGGGACGCCTTTTTTTCGAAGGATTCATAAGTAAATAGCTTATTAATAACCAGTATGGACTTATGGTATATAATTATAATGAACCTACCACAACCAATACCAATATAAAAATACTTGAGCAGTTCAAATCAATAGTTTTACGTTCTATTACAAATATGTGCCGTGATTTACGATATTACCCATTAAGAAACATCGCAACATTTCTTTAGTAAATCAGAGAATATAACCAAAAAGTAACAATTACATAAACAGATTGTATGACCGACCTCCAAATTGGGGTTACAAATTTTGAATAATGATTGAAAAGATTCAAGATTCAATGCACCAGATCTAACATTATGATTTAATGATTCACAAAATTGACAGCCAAATTCAACCTTGGGGCATTAGAAGGAGAAAGAATAATATAGATCGTTACTTCACAAATCAATCTCCCTTGTTATCATATCATATTACTTAATATCATTAATTCTAGCTATAAAGCCTAAAAATTAATATTAAAGATAGATTGTTAATACTCATATAACATTTTTTTTTTATTTCACATTAAAAATTAATGATAATATATCAGCAAACATCAAATTATAAGGTGATTTCAAAATTTTTAATCAAATTAATTCTAAATTTAGAAAAATATAATTCATAATTTAAAAATATATAAAAAAAAAATTGGATACAATAGAAATAAATAAAATGTAAAATAATAAATTAAATATTTTTAATGCCAATCCGTCTTCCACGCGCCCATCATCTAAGAAAATATTATAAAATATAATTAAAAATTTTGAAGAGTTAATTTTTGAATAATAATTAAATAATTTACGATTCTAAAATTATTCTTAATCTATACCCAAAAGTAGCAAATTCAATAAAACGATTCGAAAATGTTGATTTCATGATTTTTTTTGATTTTTTTAATTAACCTGAATTTATGAATCATTTTTCAATATCTTTTTATGGATTTTGTATGTTGAAAAGCTTATAATACTAAAAGCTTAAAACACTATTATTTTTTATATCTTTTCTTTTATAAAGAAGATAATTTTAATAGTTTTTTTTTATTATTTCGACTGGTCATCAATCAAGATAACCAAAATGTTGTGCGAAGACAAGTTGTTTTCATACGATTAAATTTGATATTTTAATGATGAATGAATTTATAATTTTGATCTGATTTCCTATACATAATAATTTTTTTATGGTAATTTTTTTTTCAATTTATGTTTTTTTAATTATTATTTAATAGTATCTTTATAGATATATGTCAAAATTAACCTGTTTTCTTCTTAATATTTGAATGAATATGGCCAAGGTTTATTGTAAATTTTGTATTTTATACAATGAGAGAATAAATATCAAAATTTAATTTTAATGATTTACTTTATTATGGTTTATATTTTTAATGAATTAGTTTATTGATTAAAAAAATCAATGTTTTTCTTGTTCGAGAATAAAATATAATTTGGATGAAAATAAAAATTCTTGTTTATATACATAATTAAATGTAATATAAAATTAATAAATTTTGACAGAATTGAATGAAATGCGTTGGTGAATTTAACTTATATTTATATATTATGTCAATTAATTTAAAATCAAAATTTTAATCAATATTTTCTATTTTTTTTTAAGTTTTTTAATTACCAAAATACGCCTACGCTTAGTGTGGTATTTAAATTTCAAATTTATGTTATATTCACTTTCAATTCAATAATATCTCAGTTGGTAGTGTGGATCAACTTGTTAACTCCGATAAATTTATATTATGAATCAGATTTTCGTTATTAGTCTATCAATTTTTATATAGATTATATTACACGAGCAGAAAAACTTAGTTTTTATTAAAAAGGAGTAAACAAAACATGAATTAAGAAGAACTGAGAAATAAGGAAAGTAAGATGGAGGTTGTACCAAAAATTTAAAAAATTGAGCTTTGACCAATTGTAGCCCTCCTGATTGAAATACAAATGTTTAATGAAAACCTTTAGGTATCACATGAAAGATTTTGATGAAATTGGTTTTTCGCGAAAATCATATTAAATGTAAATGTTAAAAAGTGACTGAGAAATATCAGTCAAACCATTTAGGACAGGACCAGGGTGTGCTTATAAGGGTGTGTCTACTGGCTTAAATATCTACAGTAAATTCATTTGCTAGGTTTTTTAGTCTACTAATTAATTCTATGCAGAATGCAATTAATTTTTTAGCAATCTCATAATAGAAAGATTTTAAAATTCAGATAAACAATAGAATATAAAAATACACAGCAAAATGTAAAAACGACAAAAACAAAACTATAAAAGTTATTTATTCTAATTTAATGAAAAATTATGCTAGCTAATATAGTTATTTTGAAAAAATAATTTGAATTTTACATACTGAATACACCACAGTTAATTTTGTAAACGTTTGTTTGCATTTTAAAAATAATAATTTAAATAAATTTATAATTATCGTATTATTCAAACAAGTTAATATAAAAATTACTCATAAATATTCATATAGTAATTTAATTTTTATGTAATATATAAATTATATTCAACAAATTTATAACCCAATATTCTAATTCTAATTTTCATTCTGTTAATTTAATTTTTTCATAATCATTATTTTGTGTAGGTGATGATTAAAATATTCATTCTATTCTAAAAACTTTTTTTTTTTTAAAAAAAATTCTTTGAAATATTATCAACCATTTTGTTAACATTAACAATAAAGAAAACCTCCTAAATGTGTAATCTCCGGTACATAGAATTCCAAGTCAAATTAGAATACTTTGGGGCTTCTGTGGCACACCTTTACTAAGGTGCACCAATTGAAGCTCTCTAGTTTATAGGAGAAAAGTTATAGCTATATATCACTGACGATGGCCGAAAAGCGCCAAATATTCTATCTTTACTTAATAGTTTCAAAAGTTTACCATTGCCATTGTATTTCAAGTTTAATTACATCATTTATTTAATTTTATGTTTAAGTATTCTAAGTCAAATTCTATCTTAAAATTTATTGTAAAATTAAACTATTTTATTATCGTTAGTTGAGTTGCAATACATCAAATTCGGAACCTATAATTTTCAAAATATGTAAAAAGTATTCTATCTTATGTTGGAAATGGTGCACTGATATCATATTTATATTATAACTCGATCTGATGAAAATTACCAAGTATTCTAAGTTAAATTAGAACACAATGATTTCAGTTATTTATTCTAACTTAGTTTTTTAATTATAACTATTTAATTTGTTAATTAAAATGTAATATTTTAATTTGAAATTATGCAGAAATCAAGTAGAACTTTCAACTAGGACTCTAATAAAACAGTATTTATGCTCTTCTGAAAAGTGATTATTTTGAGTTAGAATAGTATGGACCAGGGACATCGATTTATTGATTCTCTCTTGTTTTCGAATCATAAAAATTATTAAATTATATCATTCGACAAAAGTTAACTTTAAATTATGTTGTGTAGGTGTTTTATAATTCTTTTATTTTGCAAAGAAATTATTATTATTATATTTAAGTTATATTATATATTTTTATAATATTATTTTTTTTTATATATATTTTCAAGTTTAAAAAACCTTTTTAAAACCCACATAATTTTCGCCATACAAAATATTTTATTATTTATATTTATAAAAAAATCACAAAGTAGCAATTTAACTTTTCAATAACATTTATATTTTCAAATATATAATAAATATTTAAATATAATATAATAATAAAAATATATATAATAATAATTCTTTATTTGTATATAGAAAAATCTAAATTTGAAATCAATAAATCAATCAATATTAATATGAAAATTCTGTCAAGAAAACTCCTCTTTAAGGAAATATAAGGAAAACTATTCTGATGTATAAATTTGGAATTATACATTACTAAAATTATTAATTCAACTTTTCAATATGGTTTGCTTACGTAAATATCACCGAGATTATAAATAAATCAAAATTCCAATAAAAATTATATCATTTAAAGGAATATTATTTCTAATAAATTCCAAATTTTTAAAATACTTTATTATTTATTTAGTATCTTAGAAAACGGAAATGTCACTAGCTTCTATTTTTCAATATTGCTATAAAAATTGCTAACTTTTTCTAAAAATAACAAATTTTTCTTATTACGAATTTAGAAATTTCTTTATGGAAATTTTGTCTTATCTCCTGGCAGTTCCAAATTTATACTAAGATCTGACCTTGAATTATGAGCTAAATTTCTAAAAAGTTATTGAATAAAAACTTAATTAATTATATTAATTAAGAATGGACAAGACATATATGATTTATTACTGGTTCCAAAAACTTTGGTAACCCCAAACAGAATAACAATGTTAGCGGGAGACTTGGCATTAAAATGTGATAAATAAATTTGATGGAAAATAAATTATTTCAAATTGAAATAAAATATTTAAGGTGTCATGTCATTTTGGTCTTAAATTGCTATAATGTAAAATATATTTAGAAAAATTATTGATCTTGTATGTGGCCTAGATAAGTTATTATGAATGAAATAAAATTAGCTAAACTATTGTATAATAATCGTTTAAGCTTTAAGGGTTTTTCAAAATTCAATTATAAAATCTTCAAAAATTTAAATTGTAACTTCTAAAAAATATCTTAACATAAATATGTAAATTTTTTATGATATTAGGTAAATAGATTTCTTATGCTCGATATTTCCGGTGTCTTTGACAAATTTTAATGTTAACATTTACAACAAAAAAAACTAGGTAGGTGAACTGAAATAAATGAGTAAAAAATAAAATTTACTTGTAATTTATTTTAAAAGTGCTAATATGTTTCACTTGAATGTAAATATTTGATCATTGATACACGAAATGTAAATATTTAAAGTTTTATTTCTGAAATTTTTATAAAAGAATGGTAAAAAAAATTATTTTTCTTAGCCGGATATAACATTTTGCGAAATTTTTTTGTTTGAAACTAGAACGTAAATATTTAATTTACTTAAATTACTTACAAAAACTCTTGCAGAATAAAATTCTAATAATTAAAAAGCATTTTTTTTATTATTACACTGTTTTCTACTTTAGAAAATTATATTTAATTTATTTTATAGTTAATTATAACTTATATCATTAAATATTGAAATATAATTAATTTTTAATATATAATTTCAAATATCTTGGAAGTTACTAAAGAAGATTTTAATAAATTAATTTAAAAAAAAATGTTGGGATTTTAAACATTTAGTTCCTTCCGTTAATTATATTTAGGGTAACATTGACTTATAGATTCCAGCCTATGTGGGTTTTGAAGGAAATGAAGAGACAATTTTTTTGGGGAAAGAATTAGTTACCGACATTCTTAATGGACCAGCTCTCAAGCTAAGAAAAAACTACCCAATATCAGTAATTACAATGTACCATGCGTGAAGGGCTAAGAAATTTAAAGCTATTCATTTCTGGACAATCAAAAAAGCGAACAAAAAGCTCCATCAAAAGAATAGTAAGAAAGCCAGAATAATGGTAGTGACTTTCACCACAAAAGCCACCTACACACAATTGATCTATCAGCGGACCATGTGTTTAGGTTCTTATAAAACGATGACGAAACGGCGTAACCGTAACGCAAATTAGGTGGCTGTGAGCGACACCTCGAACGCTATATTGTTGCCTTTCGAAAACTTGGCTGTTGTGATTAGGAGAGCAAACTGTTTCCTCAAAAGTATAGGCTTGGGATATCACAATAATCCAAATGGCTATAGTGATTAGAACAATCTGAAATAAGCTAACGAAAATGAATTAAATTCCATTACTGAAACAAAATTTAATTAATTCGATAATTTTAGATGAAAATGAATTAAATTTTTGAAAATATTATTATTTTATGAAGATCTTCGAGTGAGGTCTTCGAGTGAGGTAACTTGGCTACTTTAAAATGCGCATTTCTATTTTATTAATATTTATTAAGTTAAACAATATATAATATCTATCACTTATATCATAATTGATTGTATATTTAAGAGTTGTAAAACTAATAAGATAAATTTCTAATATATTCTACTTTTCACGGTATAATAATTACTTTATTCTATAGAATTTAACTAATAAGAAGTTTATTAAAGCTGTAGTTCTAGTTTTAAACTGATCTTAAAGAATAAAATTAAATTTAAATTTTATAAATTTATTTATATATTTGTTTTTGAAAATTAATATCTTTCCAGTTTTCTGAATCTGAATATATGTTCGAAAATTGTCATTTTCAGTTCATAATTTAAGCTAATTTCTTTTAAAGATTTTTTACATTTACAAAAACTTGTTTAAACATTTTACTATAAATAATTTCATTATTTTTTTTTTGTTCAATATTCTTTAGATATTTTAGTAATTATAAAGCCTTTTAAAAATAAATAAATTTATAACTAAATACAGAGGTAATAATTACATTTTTCAATGTCATTTTCAATTGGAGTTTACATCAGAATTTAAAGTTTTCTAGTAAAAATATTTCATCTAAAAAAAAGCTACTACTATTTAAGAAATATTTTTGTTTATTTATTAATAATGTTTTCTGTTTATTTCCTTATTAATAATAATTATGAATTTAATTTTTTGTTTTTAAGAAACAAACAACATTTTAGTAAAATTTACCGATTTACGCATATCGAATTAATAATTTTGCTATAAGCATTTTCAAACTTAGCACAAAAATTAACAAAGAATAATATTAGAAATAAAATTAGAAATAAGAAAAAAAAAACCCTAAACAAAAAATCAACTAATTTTTAAATATACAAAAAAAAAAATTATTTAACACCCATTGCAAATCTTTAGATACTTTTTTTATGTTGCTGTTGTTTTTGTATCTTTAACATTGACAACTTTAAAGCATATTTTTTTATGTGGGCTTACCAATTTTATTTTTTTTCGTAATATATTTTGTTATAGAAAAAATTTAAATGTATAAAATTCCAGTAAACAACATAAAAAAGATATTGCAGTATAATTTTTTTTTTAACTAGTATTTTAAATTATTTATATTTTAATATGATTTTAAATAGTGTCGAGATTCATATTTATTTATAAAAAAAAATTATATTTAAAAATTTTAAGAATCAAACAGGTGGGCTGACTTGGCTGGTAGTAAAAAGTTGCTTTTTAATTCCATTTAATAATTCTGTATAATTTTAACTGAATATTAATCATCGGAAATAGCACACAATCAATAAATTATATAATTAATGAAATTTTTTATTTTTTATATATTTTAATTTGCACAATTTTGTTTTTAAAGAATTTTTGTTACTTTGTTACTAAAATATGATAGATACTTTTTTTTAAATACATAAGATCTGATAGATATTTTATGTTTTTTTATTCATGTCATTCACAATTATAATTATTATAATTTAGTTTTCTTTATATGTTAATTATTTTACAAAAAAAAAAATGTAATTCTTTTATTATTCCATTATATAAATGCATAATTTTGTGAATCACAAAAAAAAAAAAAAAATTAATTAATTCGAATTATTAATATCCTTTTTTTGAGCCACACATTTTTTGAGCTCATTTATGAATTTTGCCATAAATCGTAGCCGCAACAAAAAAGGAGAAACAAAAAATCAAAAAAAAAAAAACAAATATAAAAATGAATCGTATCGCGCAGACGGTTCACGAGTAACTAACTTGTACTATGGAATCTTTCACGCATAGAACCACAAATGAAATTTTATGTTTAAGATACTTATTTTTTCCATAACTCTGATAGATATTGATATATATTTCTCTCAGCAACAATATGAAAATAAAAAATTGCTTGAAATGAAATTGTAAGTAAATTTGTATAGAGTTGCGGCGATGAGAGAAATTTATGGAGGCTTTTTATAATAAAAAAATGTGCACTACTATTTAGCTTGTAAGTTTTTTTTTTTTTAATAAAACGCGAATAAAAATTATTATTATGTTTTTGTAGAAAAACAAATTGCATTTATATGTTGAATTATGTTGGTGGCGCGCGGCTTATAGTAGCTAAATAATGGCGGCTTAGCAATTTTTCTAATTCAACGCGCTCAATATTTAAAGCTTTTGTTGTATAGTTTTTGTTGAAATCTTTTTTCTGGGTATCTATTTCAAGTGGTTTTCAAATATTAAGATTAAAATACAGTAAGTTTTGATTTAAATTAGTAACCAAAAAGCTTGTATGTTAATTAATTTTTAATGAAATTAAAATAAAGATTTTACATCCTACAAGTTTTCTTTTTTTAATATAACATATAATCAAATTTTTAAAATTGTTATGTTCAGTGATGACAGATTGAAAGCATAATAATAATAAACATAATTATTTTAAAATTAATAGAATTAAATAGAAAATTGATTTAAAATTGAATTTGTTTGTTGAATTAGTAATTTCATTACAAGCAAAAAAAAAAATAACTTTTTATACTTATATTAATCATTTATATACAATTTTATACACAATTCTTTTTAATTTTAATATTACGTCATTAATTTCTACCTTTTACAATTTACCTGAAAATTATTTAACATTAATGTTTTAATTTTTTGTAGAATTTAGATATGAAATGAATAAATAATCCATATTAATCATAATATCTAAAAATATAATTTTGATAAGGAATTATACGTCACTTATTTATGTAACCCTGACCATATCATAATCATAACCGTTTACTAAGAATATGAAGCATAATTTTATATGATTGTGACCTAATTCATTAAAATTAATAGAATCTAAATGATATTTTAAATTATGCAGAAATTTAAGAAGATGGTATTGTTTCAAAGAAATTCTGTAGCAATGGAAGTAAATGAAAACTGGAATTTAGTCTTAAACGAAATTAACATAGAATAATATTACAGTCTATTATACTTTCTGCCGGATCCAACAAATCATTTACAAAATTTAAAACACTAAACTCTAATTTATAATTAAATGTTAGATGGGAAGAAATGTTGATGGGTTTTATAACTAAATGTAAGAAATCTAAAAAAAATTATAACATGTTTTGTCAATATAATTAAAATATTATTTATAAAATTATGAAATAAAATAGTTTTTAAATAATATTGTATAAAAGTTATTTAAAAATATATAATTATGTATTGTTTTTCATATATATTTCATAATAATTAATATATATTAAAGGAAAATTATGTTTCTTAAATTTTTATTAGAAGTATTAAATTTAATATAATTTTCCATTTTTGAAAAAAAAAAAAATATGGAAAAAATTCATATTTTCATTTGCTTGGTTCCGAAAACCTCACGCACTGAAGCCACAAATTTGGCCCGTTGTACACCCAGTCAATGGCTGACATTTTCCTATTGCGCATCAACCCTCCTTAATGAACTCGATTAGGTCGGTAGGTTTCTGTTCACCCGCCTCTAACAGGTTATTTAGAAAAATAACAATTTAAGTGCGCCTTAATTTCTGTTGTTGCACTGCATGGCAAAGACATAGGAGATGCTCCAAGGATTTCTCTTCCTTATTTTTCATTTAGTAAAAAAAACGTAAAATAAACGTAAGATAAGTTAAAGTTAATTGATCTTTTACAATGCTTACCGTATACTTTAACGTTTTTACGTTCGTTATAAATGTTCCAAAACAATTGAATACATTTCAACTTTATGCTGGATTCATAATACAAAGTTAACGCAACTGAACTCAAAGTTACAAAGTTAAACTATATGAAAATAATACTTTCATTCACAATGCAAAGTCAGAAACATAACGCAACTGTACGCTAAACTAAAGTTGCCCAACTTCCAACTTTTACGATTATAAAAGTTGTAAAATGCCAAAAAAAAAAAATATAAAATTGAAAAGTCAAATTTAATTTATTTTGTGATGAAAGTATTACGGGGTAAATAAAACAAATTAGAAAATATTGTGTACGCTGTAAATAAAACAACTGTACATTGTGAATTGAAAACTTTTAAAACCGTCGTGTCAGCTTGCTTTGACTTTTAACAATTCTTACGTGTTTTACATTAGTTATAAATCAGGCTTTAATGATTTATATATTATTGATTTTTAGAATCTATATGATTTTTTTTTTTGGAGAATTAAAAAAATTTTGCTTGGTCTTTTTTGTTGTTGTGGGGAATCTCAACATATCCATAAATATATTTAGAATATTCTGAGAAAAATTAATATTGATGACAAAAAAAATAAATAATTGTTTACATATAATATCAAAATATGTCAACTTGAAAAATACAAAAAAAAATATTGCTTAGTTTGCGAATCTTTTTTATTGTTTACATAAATGATTTTAATAGTCTATAAAACATAAAATAAACAAATTTTAATTTTTTTTTAGTATTACTATTAAGAACATCAAAAATCCTACGATGGGAATAAAATAATTTAATAAATCTTTTGCCAACGCCTTTTTTTTTACATTATAGGTAGTAGATAAATCTTTTTAACTGTTAATGAAAACCCCAAGATTTTTTTTTTTTTTTTTAAAAAAGATGTAATGACAGAGAAATAATAGAAATTTGATATTATTCATAAATAAACTAAGATCAAGGCAAAAAAAATAATATTTTTTTAATTATTATTTTTGTAATTATATGTCCAGACATTCCAGTTGACAGTCTGATAGACAATATAACTGGGAATTGCTGACATTTTCAAATTAATACAAAATTGCATAATTCTAAAAATATGTTACAGTTCATTTTCTAGAATAAAACAGTTCAAATAAAAAATGTGATATTGAAAATTATTGTTTTTATATAAAAAAAAACTCTTATAAATTTATTTATTTATGTGAAATTTTCGAGGAGGTAGTAAATTAGGACAAACTTTTAGAAGACATGGAAGAATAATATCAATGTCTGATAATTCATATATGCATTTCTTATCTAGCAGTTCTTGTTGACCACAATTTTCAGATTTTTTTTTTTTCATTTTATCTTCACTTATCAAATTACAAGTTAAATGATTATCTTTTTTTTATATACGGTTTTTTATTTCGCTTTTTTGTTATTGAAAAACTTGCGAAGATATTTAAAAAAAACTATCTTTACACTATCAAGTTTATAGATAAAAATGCATTAAGGTTTGCAATAAGATTGTTATTTTTATGACATTAATAATAAAATTATATTATTTTTTATAATAATAATATAAATACTAAATAATTAATTAAAATGTGTTAAGCGTTTTATTATTTTATTGGTTTTTTTTTTTATTATTTATTTTGATTTTATGTAAATTAAAAATTTCACTTTTTATTTCTTAATTACGAAATTTGAATTCAGGGCAATGGTGTAAAATTTCCAAAAATGCTTAATTAAAAGAAAAAAAAAACTAAAATTCGCTTTTTTTTTAGTTTTATATTTTCTTTTTAACAAATTCTTTGAAAACTTCGTAGCTTTCTATTTTAAAACTATATGTCATAATAATTTCAAATGATACTTACATCTAAATAAAGTTCCTTCCTGATTTATTGCTTTGTTACCAATTAACGCCCGTAATTTTACAATTTCTAGAAAATTCTATCTCTAATTTGATCAACAACTTCTAGTGAAATTTTCATTTTATTCTTCCTTCATGATAATTTAATCAGTTTTATTAAATATTATCCATTAAAGTGCTCAAAAATCTCTTTGAATCAGTTAATTTTGTGATATAAATACTTTAAATACAAATTATTAATTCTTCATTTTAAAATACACAATTAAATTATCATTTCATAAAAAAAAATTGTAGTAATAACTAATAAAAAGTGAAAACTTCCTGAATCTACCATAGTTAATTCTATGCAATTGGAACAACAATTTATATTGAATATAAAAGGATAGGAATAACATCATTTTACTATATAGGCAGCCTGAAGGGGAGAAGGTCGAATGTATAATAGAAAATGAAAGAGGAACATAACAAAAAATATTACTTTTAACCATCAGGGGGTGCCTAATGTTCTCAAATCCTAAATGGGGAGGGACTTTGGAACGTGTTATCGTGATGGGGTTGTATTGCACACCAAAAATTGTTTCTTCTGGAAATTACTCAGAACTGGTTAATATTAGAAAAAGAATAAAAATATGAAAAACAAAATCACGAAATCTTAATTACAATATTTAATGTAATTAGTAATTGATTTAATTTACCTTATGTGAAACAAAAAAAAAAATCAAAATGGCTGAATATGTATAAAAAAAATCTTGAAATTAATTTTCACAACCGCTCTCTAAACAAATCGCTATTAATTTTCTTATATATAATTAAATAAATATTCAATATATTTTTTATAATTTAACACTAAATTTTCATATTTTTTATACATATTTAAATTTTAATTATAAATGTTTAAACACACAAAAAAAATCAGTAAAAATTTAATTTTTAATTGGAATTTATTTTATTCACTACCAAGTACCGACACATCTTTTCATATCGCGAATTAATTTTTAACTAAAAAAATGGGCGTGACTTATTAACTGAATAAAAAATTGGTGCGATAATTGACATTTGTATTTAGCGCGCGAATTTTGAATTTGAATATATATATTAAATATATTTAATTTAAATTAATGGAATTCCACAGAAAGTGAATATTATAACCAAAAAAAAATTTGTTGATTAAGGAAACTGATATAGTGAATTTTTTAATTAGTATATAAAATTGTGCAATTGTACCGGATTCTCCTTGATTTATTTAATTTTTTCTAAAGTTTAAATAAAATAAAATTGTTTATTTTTAACTTTTTTGCATCCTGTATCGTGCATATTGTTTAAAACGTATCAAAAGTTATAATATTATAACATCACGTCAAGTAAACAAATGTGTATAATTTAATGTAATCTTCAATTTTGTTTTTGGAATTATAAATACTTAAACATTTAAATTTCGCAGCTATATTGTTCACAGACATATAACGATACAAACAATTTTGAAAATTGACAAACGGCTATTTAGGGAACTTTATTGCACAAGTCGCACCACTTTGAGGTCTGGCTAAGTCGCACCACCTTAGCGAACATGTGTAACGAGAATGATACAATGGGTACAACTTTCTTAGAGTGGTAGTGGTATCGAAATTGTGCTCCTTTAGATGATATTAAAATAACCTGTCCCGCTAGTTGAGGATGAACTTTGCCTAATGTAAATAATACTTTCATCTAAAAAGAGTAACTTGAAAATATTTAAATTTAATTTTATAATTCATCAATTTTTCTTTTTTTAATTATTCTCAATCTAAAAGGCTTTAACTATAAAATTAATTTTATTTTTTTCGATAAAGATTTATTTTTATTATCAGTCAATTTTAAAAATATACTATTATTTTTTTAGCTTCTTAAAAGCATTACCGGTTTATCTTTTATTTTTCAAAAATAATTTTGTTATTCTTAATCTAGATTAAGCTAACGATTTTTATATGCTTAAATTGATATGACAATAAAAATTTATAAATGATCTCGCAAAAAAATTATAGTATAATTTTTAGTATTTTGTTGATCAAAATAAACGAATTTGTTACTTGGTGACAAAGTTTAATTTTTTTTTTTAAATTGAGACGTTATTAAATATAATTTTAATAAGAAAGAATTAAATTGTATGGAAATTTAAAAATAATTTAATGAATCTCGTTGACATTTTATAGAATTAATGTAGTAAATCAAATTCAAATATGATTTGATTTATTAGAGAAATTAATTAAATGTGTCATCATATTGATCAATTTTCGTTCTCACAGTGGCACCTTTAATAGATTTTCAAAAGACCATAATTAACGATATAAACATGTAATCAAATAATTGACAATTTTTTTTTATTAAAATAGAATCGTAAATTATATTTATATTTAATATTTACAAAACTATATTAAAATATTTACGAAAATAGCTGCAAAAAACAACGTGAAGACGAGAAATAATGTGTCAATTATAAACAGGTAAGTTTTTTTTTTGTTAAATTAATTTAACTAATCTTTTTCATATTACAAATAAATTTATTTGTTTTTATTTTTATTTCACTGTTATGTATCTTTACTTGTTGAAATGTTTTTCTTCATTCATGGCTCACAACAACATTAGGTTCGTGAATAAAGTTTTTTTTATTTGTTAAAAATATATAATATATACTTATAAATATGTTTTTTTTTTATTACCGAGTACCTTAACGACCTTCACGTTACATAGACGGCAATTCAGGTTGGCGTATATGGGAGAGGTTTACACACTTTTATCTGTTTTTGGCACATGGACGATGTGTGTATATTTAATGTATAAAATTATATACGAGGCGCACACATAAGGTAATTCTCTAAGCTTAATTGCATGGATAGATATAGAATCTTGAGTTTTTAGCATGAGTTATATAGTCAGTTTTTTTAAACGACATTGCAAGTTCAAATTATTTTATTTTTATGCTTGGGAAAAATATGGCAAAATGATATATTTAGATGATGAAAATTAAATTATTATTATGTACATATAAATACAGTGTGTTTTAAAAATATATTAATTACAATTAAATTTTCCGGAGCTTTATGAATCTCAATTAAATTTTCAGGAACTTTATGAATCTCAATTAAATTTTCAGGAACTTTATGAATCTAACACTAAGTATTACGACTATAGTTGCTGTAAATCAATTTAATTTTTGTGAGTAGCTTAAAAATTGCTTAATGTAATTTATAATCATATTTTTTCTTAAAATATAGTTTAGCGAAAATTTTCATATTGAAGTTACCATTAAAAAGGATACTGTTAGCCTAGATTCAAACCATTTCAACGCACATTTAATAAATTTTACAGGAAAGACAAATTACTTTTTTAATTTTAAACTTTTGGTGTCAAGTGTTAACAATAATGAAGCAGGATTTTTTTAAAACTAAATGGCTTCAAGACTTTTGCATAAGACTTTTGAGTTGAGTTTAGGGTAATTTGTATAACTCAATATTATTGTAACAAAAGTAAAAATAGTGTACTATGGTTGAATAATAAGCAATTTTATTTAAATTGAATAATAAAGATAAATTCGAAAAATTTAGAGTTGAAGCCATTTGAAACTAAGCTAACGATAGTATTCGACAAAACTATAAGAAATATTGATTAAGGAAATTGTTACTGTTACTGACTAGAGGACCATCAGTAAAAGATTAAATCTACAGCAATTGAATATAAGTATAGAGAAGAATAATCATCAATTTAAAATGCAAAAGATTTTAGGAATAGACAAAAACGAAGTCAGATGTCTTAACTAGTTAGCAGATTTCCTTTTGCACATACATAATTATAAGAATTTTAACAATAGTTCTAGAATTTCAACTAAGTATTTAGTTAATGTTGATGAATTAAAATTTCAAAACTGAGTACGTTTGTTACTCCTGAAATTGAATGAAAACACCTTAAGGTCAACACATCTTTCATCAAGAATTTGCTTAGTGAATTCGCTGTGGATGATGTGGTTAAAATACAGGATCTAAAACATAAAACATGTCGATAAAATTAATCAAAATAGACAATTTATATAACTAAAGAAAAACCTACAAATTTAAATTAAACACTCTGTAAACATGTTAATCTTAATAGTCAGTTTTTCATGCCTCTTATATAAACATATGTCGATCTGTCATTTTGGATGCTAAATATCTATTGTACATGATTTTAAAAAAAACTTTAATAAAATATTAGTATTTATAGAAAAACAAAAAATTCAAATATGGTATAATTCGAGAATAATAATTATTTTGACGACGACCTTTATATTTATTATTATTAGATATTAGGCAATAAGCAATGACATTTGTAAAGGTTAGATGACCGCAAAAGCAAAAATGAAAAATATATTTTTAACTTATTTATTTTAAAAATGTTATTTATTGCTCAATTAACACTTTCTTTCTCATTTGTTAGTTAAAAAACACTAGCTATTTACTTCAAAATATATAGTAATTTATGGTATTTCCGAATATTTCAAATGCTCTTGATTGTACATACGTGCTTTTTGTATTATAGGATAATAATTTCCGGTATTTGTCATTTAAGGAAATACTAATAAATATTAATTATAAAATGTTTACAAGTATCTTTTTATGTATATATCTGATTTTATGTATTTATGTTTATTTAAATAAAATATTAATTTCAAAAGTATACTTAAAGAGGATAAACATATCCTTGGAATTATATTACTAAATACAACAAAAAAAAAACGTTTTTGAATATCAGAAATTAAATGACAATTTTATTTTTAACATATCATAATTAATTATTAAATTAATCAATTTTACGTTATAGAGGTGATGCACAATTTCCAGATCCATTTGTTGGAATTGTTCCATTTGTTATGTATGGAAATAATTGTTCCGGAATACTGATTTGGAATTGTAATAAGACCACTAAATATGTAACCATTGTTGTTAAAAGCTATATACAATAAAAAATTAAAATAATAATAATTATTAATTTCAAAAATATTACCGATTTAAATAAATTTCTATTAACATCAAAGAAACCACCACAATTAATACTTGATGGATTCATTTCTGTAGCTCTTAAAAACATATTTATTTCAGTTTGTGCATCTGAATTCATCCAACTTAATTCAACCATTAATAATTTTTTTTGAAAATTTGTTCTAACATTATGTGATGCAAAATGTGCTTCATCACATATAAAAAATAATAAACATATATTACTTAATGCTGTTATAGCTAAACCAATATCTTTAACACCAAATCCTTCAGATATTTGTGACATTAAACCATAAATTGATAATGTTATTATAAAAAATAAATATAAATTTAAATATGTAAATGTATAACAAGTTGCTGTTCCAGTATCACGTGTTAATTTACTTAAACGTAACCATAAAGCACGATAATCAGCAACCATTGCAGCTGGTCCTATATTACGTAAAGCCTTTTATAAAATTTATAAAAGAAAAAAAACAATAATAATAATTAAATAAAATATTGATTATTTCATATTAATTATTAAATATATTTTGATATTGTTTACTTTTTGAAAGTTTTCAGCTAATATATATGCTGTTTTACTCAAGGATTCACATGATAAAAACCACCATGCACCAAGCATTACTGTTAAATTATCCAAAATACAATATGGTATAACCTTGAAAGAAAAATTAATAATTTACACTAAGGAAACAAACTACATATATAAAGTTATTTATATAATTTAAATTTCAAGTTTATTGCCAATAAAAATATATAAATAATAAATATTTATTTTACCTGAATTATTTGAAAATCAGCCATTGTTATATGCGTTATAACTACAGATACTGTTGAAAATATTGGTAAAAATACAGTTATCAATAAGGATCGTTTTTTCATATGTAATGGTATAACACCTCCTGTTATTTGAAAATATAATATCTAAACAAATATATTTATATAAATAGTTAAACACATTTTTTTTTATCTATATAATATAATTAATAATTTACTTGTACTAACTTCAAAATCATTCCAATCATTCATACATGTTGCAACTTTACGTGATTCAGACCATATTATTGGTATAATAAATATAGGTAAAATATTAATTACAAATAAATATGCAATTACAGCTTCTTCAAATCGTCCTTCAGCTGTTATTATAATCTTAATACGATTAATTGCAACAAATGCAACATAAACCTGTGAATGAAAAGATGAAAATTTTTATGTTTAGTTTAAATATAAATCGAGTTTGTCCCAAATTATTGAATTTGAAATTGAAAGACAACATTTTTTTTTATGTACATTATTTGTAAAATCGTTATTTTCCGTGGGTATCGTATTTGAAAACTAAAAATATCTACACTGTTCTGAATTATTAATTAGTTATTTGTGTTCAAATCTAAAATTAGATCTAAACATATGAGAAATATAATAAGAAGTATTAAAATAGCTTTAATATCCAAAATGGACAAATTAATACTAAATTCAAATAAGAAAATGTATAAATACAATATTTTATAGAAAATTTTAAACTTAACTTGATCATCTCGACAAGTACCTTAAGTATTTTAGGATTTCCATTCGATTTTTTCAATAATATTAACTCACCGTCAAAAGTAAGAAAAATGCAGCTGAATAAGCAAAATGTGTTGATGTCCAACTAACAAATGCTTCACCTGGTTCATCTCGGCTTATTGGAAAAACTCCAATAGTTTTCAAGAAATAATAAGTGGGTTTAATATTCTCAAACATAACATCCTTTTTTTTTATTCATAAAATAAAAAAAAAGCAAAATATTATTTATTTATAAATTAATTAATATTTGAAAAATCTTTTATTAAAATTTACATGAACATAATTTTTCAACGATTGAACTGATGCCAATGATGGACGATGCTCAGTTCCATACAAAGATATACTATTCCGTGTAGTTGTTACTCCAATTGATAATCTTTTATGTGCTTCAATGACGGGTTTAACATCAAGAAAAATTGCTTTTGTTTTTGTACTATTATTATGAATATTATTAAACATTTTTTAATTTTTTCTAAATCTTTTATTCTTTATAAATCAAATTTTTTAAGGATTTTAAAAGATTATTTTATTTTATGTCGACCGTAGTTTATGATGATTCAGTCGAAACTAAATGTATAATGGAAAATTTAAATTTTCCTAGAATATTTAAACGCAATATTGTTTAATTGGAAATCAATTATTATTTTTGAATAAATATTTGGTTAACAATAACTGATAGGGTTATAAATTTTTAAATATATTTTGGGACAAAAAATAATAATTTATCGTTAGAATAAATTTATTTGTTTTAAGATTATTGGACATACTACACTTTATATTGTCCTAGTTTAAAGAAAATGTATTGATAAAAATTATTTTGTTATATATATTTATTTTACACAACTTTTTAAAGATTGTGTAAGTAGACAAATTGGTCATACAGGTCAATGACGAGTTTATTGATACAAAATTATTTGTTACAAGTTACTATGTCAAGGTGTTTAAGGATATTAGGAATCTTAAGGTAATCGTTTTAATTATTTAAAAAGATCAACAGTTTTCAGCTAAGCATTATCAATAAAATAGATTTTAAAAAGAAAAATTTTCGGTTAGTTGTAATACAAAGACCCAATTAGTTGTAATACATTTTTATATTCACTAGTTTTAACTGTAAATGATATAAAATAATATCGTTATCCACTGAGATTTCCAACAATTTAGAACAAAATTATCAATATACAAACTAATTTTATAAAGTTTAAAAGATTAAAAGTATATTTATAAAAAATAACTAAATTTTTATGGATTAAAACTAAATCAAATTCAAAATGTAAATGTCCTTAATGCTGCAATGTTGATAAAATTGGGAAATAAAATTATATGATGATTTTTTGAAAAAAATAATTAATTTGGTTTCCTATTATAACAGGCTACATTAACATTATTAAATAATAAAATAATATTTGAAAAGTAAATATTAATATAGAAATTAAAATTTAAAGCTATGAAAAAAATATTTTGTTAACCTAAACATATGCAATTTAATTCAAAAATATTGATTTCGATGATCATAATAGATGACGCTAGTTTATCAAATAATTATAATTCCATATTTTGACAACTGAAAATCATATAAGGGCAAAAGTTGGCAACACTCGAAAGTTCTAGACAGCCCGGAGTTTTTTTTTTAATTTTTGATAAATTAATAAAAAATATATAATTTTCAATAATTTAGCATTTATAAATATTTAGTATTCAATATAAAAATGGTTGATTACAGCAAGTGGAAAGATATTGAGGTAAGCAGTACAAATTATTTTTTATATGCACAATAAATATATTGCTTTTCTTGACAATGTCGGTTGTCGGAGAACCATGCTCGTCATATGAATAATTTCAATATATTCTTCTGTAATGTTATTTTTTGACTTTGAATTTTTGTTGTTAAATAGATTTCAGATGATGAAGATGAAACTCATCCAAATATTGATACACCATCATTATTCCGTTGGCGGCATCAAGCTCGTGTCGAACGTATGGAACAACAAGAAAATGAAAAGAAAACATTCGAATCTAAAATGAAAAGCCATCAAATAAAATTCAAAGAAATACAAGAGAAAATTAAAAAAGGTGTAGGTAATATGGAAGAACTACAAAAAGAATTATCAAAATTAGAATTTGAGGGTAAAAAATTAGCTTCAGAAGAAGAAGATTTTCAGAAAAAAGAAAAGAAAACACCATGGAATGTTGACACAATTAGTAAACCCGGTTTTGAGAAAACTGTCATTAATAAATTACCGGAACAAAAATCTAATGATGAATTAACTGATGAAGAACGTGAAAAGAAAATGCGTGATTTTATTAAACAACATGAAAAAGTAATGAAGCAATATGGTATGTTGAGAAAATATGATGATTCTAAAAAATTTCTATTAGAACATAATCAATTAGTATCTGAGGATACAGCAAATTATTTGGTAATTTGGTGCATTAATTTAGAAATGGAAGAAAAACATGAATTAATGACACATGTTGCACATCAATGTATTTGTATGCAATATGTATTAGAATTGGCGAAACAATTAGATGTTGATCCAAGAGCTTGTGTTGGTTCATTTTTTGATAAAATACAAAATGCGGTAGTTGAATATAGGCAACAATTTGATAATGAAATTGATGAATTTATTAAACGTATTGAACGTCGGGCTAAAGAAAAAATTGATGATGCTATAAAACAACAAGAAGAAGAAGATAGAAAAGCTCGTTTAGGTCCAGGTGGTTTAGATCCAAGTGAAGTGTTCGAATCACTACCTGAAGTAAATATTTTTTTTTAATATAATTCATATAATTTATTTTTACTCAATAATTTATTATATTTAAAGGAATTACAACAATGTTTTACTTCTCGTGATACGAAACTATTACAAGAAACAATTGCTAAAATGCCCGAAGAGGAAGCAAAATATCATATGAAAAGATGTGTTGATTCTGGTATGTGGGTACCTGATGCACAATCTAAAAAAATTTTAGATGGTGAAATTGACGATGCAGAAGGAGATGAAGTTTATCAAGAAATTATTGATGAAGATGATGAAGAAAATACTAACGATGTGAAGAAGGTCAGCGGTGATGAGAAACCGATATCAAAAGGTGTCAGCTCTGATGATATTGATTAAGTATTTCCATTAAGACTCTCCATATACATATTTATACAATATTCATATATTTTTTTTTTTTTGTACTATTATAAGAACTAAATATTATCGGTTTTTATTATTTTTGTATTATAAATTAAAGCTTACAAAACAAAACAAAAAATATTTAAGCTTTAGTTATATTGAAAATAAATTTGAGCATTATATTATTGCCATTTGATAAATAAATAATTTTAATTACATATGTATTTTATTCGATTCGGTAAAGTTGTGGATAATTATTTTTAAATTCTAATTATCAAAAATTCAAAATCTTCATAGTTTGTTTTCCTGGAAACAATACAACTGCAGGGAAAATATTACAGTTTAAATTAAAATAAACTTTTGTAATTAGACGAATTTTTAAATGTTTAATTAATTACTTATGAAAAATAAACTATATGCTAAATAGGTAGTAACGTAATTAATACCAATAATTCCATTTGTTAAATTTTATAAAAATAAAACCGATTTTTTTTTTTTGAAAACACGGGAAAGATATAAAACTATTTTTATTTTTGCAGTAAGATTTTCATATATAAACATATTTCAATAAACAAAATACCAGATGAACATAACTTTTAGATTCACGAGTACTGACTGTAATAAAAATAAGTTAGTTGTTCCGGAATTCATCATAATAAACAATTTTTCCAGTTGTATATAGGAACTATGTTTTTTTTGTTCTGCCATATTTATAATCAATAAATATAATTGATTTTGATTGCTTTTAATTATGTGGATTTAACAAAAAAAAACTTAGGAACGTTAATTATTACTGACTAAGCACTTTATACTTAATTTTTTAATTGCGAATTATGGTCATAGTAAAAAAAAATTGTATTTTAAATTCTGAAACTTAAAATTAGATAAAAGCGAATACATTCAAAAGCAATTTTTATTGCATTTTATTTTATATTTGTATATTTTGTATTATTACAAATCGGAACAAAATAAAAATTAATTTAATTGAAATAACTTTTTTTTTAAATATGTTGATAGAAACATACAATTCTGGTTTTTTTTTTTTTTTTAATACAGAAAAAAAAATATTTTTAATTTAGTTTATTTGGACTTGATTTGAACTTATTTTGATTAGAATTTCTTCAAAAAAAAGAAACAAATATTTATAGCAAAGTAAATGATAGTTTGAACAAATTTCTACAACAAAAAAAAAAAAATCTTCATAAGCACTTCTTTCAAGTAGGAATTTTGATTTAGCCAGCTTGCCTAGGAAATCTGATAAGAGAGAAAAACGTTATTCATTTTATACAATTTACAAAAAAAAAATCAAATATTTTCCTCCAAAAAGAAATACTGGCCAGCCCGTTTCTGCTCAACATCCTGCAAAAAAAAAAAAAAAAAAAATTATTTAAAATGAATTAAATATTTAAAAATAAAATTCTATATAGTTTACCTTAACAGAACTATTTTTATTGATACGTGGTCGGAAATTATTTGGATCTCTACGGAAAGTAATTCCTAATAATTCTAAGAAACGATTCATTCCATTTAGTAAAGATTGTGGTGTAAATGCTATCGTATCCACAGATGGTTGACCTTCAATAACAATAACACGGTCCGCTAAATATGTAGCCATAATGAAATCATGCTCAACAACAAAACCAGTTTTTTTTGCATGTAAAATATATCTATATAACAACAAAATTTAAATATATATTAATAGAGATACACCTTATAACATTTAAATAAATATTTATACCTACCTCTTAATTACTTTAGCTGCCACTAGACGTTGTTCTGAATCTAAATAAGCTGATGGTTCATCAATTAAATAAACATCAGCCGGTTTACCTAAACACAATACTAAAGCGACACGTTGCAATTCACCACCGGATAAATTTTGTACTTCTTGATCCATAATTTCTTCTATTTTCATTGGTTTCATAACATCAGCCATAAATTGTGGATGAACATATGCATCACGAATTTTATCATGTAATAAATGTCTAACATGTCCTTGACTTTTTGGCGATATTTTTTGTGGTTTATATGAAATATTTAACATTGGTAATGTACCAGAACCTTCATCTGGTTCTAAATTACCAGCTAATAGACGAATAAATGTTGTTTTGCCAGTACCATTTTCACCAAGTAATACCAAAATTTCGGAATCACTAAAATGACCTTCCTGTACTTGTAATTTGAATTTACCTAAAGTTTTTGACATTTTCGGATAAACATAATGATTCATACGTTTAACTTCTTCTTCCGTTGCTGACTCAGATACCTGTAAATTTAAATATAAAATATTTGTATATATTAACGTTTAAAGTACAAAATACTCAAAATGAATTGATTTTAAATTAAATTAAATTTCTACTTTCACAAAACTATGGGTTCTCTTAGAAGATTGCAGGTATAGAAAATAAAAGTCGTAAAATTAAGTTCTGTTATGTAGAAATTTATGAAACTTTTTAAAGCTATTCATTTCGAGTATATAGTAACTCTAATATTATTTATATTTGATTTTCATACCTTGAATGTTAGTGATTCAGTTCTGAATCTCATATTTTCTGTTGGTACAAAACCATCTAAGAATATATTTATACCTTCACGAACAGAAAATGGCATAGTAACTACTCCATAACATCCAGGTAAACCATATAAACAACAAATAAAATCAGAAAGATAATCCAGTACGGACAAATCATGCTCAACAACAATAATGAATCTGAAAATTATATAAAAAAACATTTTTTTTTGTTATTAAATAATAAATATAAAATAAATGGAACTTACTTTTCTGGAGCAATTAAACTACGTATTGTTAAAGCAGCATTCAATCTTTGCTTAACATCTAAATACGAGGATGGTTCGTCAAACATAAAAATATCTCCATTTTGAATACAGACCATAGCAATAGCAAATCGTTGCAATTCTCCACCAGATAATGCTTGAATTTCACGATCTTTTATACCATTTAAATCCAACATAGTGCAAATTCTGTCTTGATTTTTTCGTTCATCTTTTTTGTCTAATAAAACCTGTACACTACCTTTAACTGCTTTTGGAATTTGATCAACATATTGTGGTTTAATTAAAGCTTTCAAATTATCTTCCAAAATTTTAGTAAAATAATTTTGTAATTCTGAACCACGAAAATGTGCTAATATTTCGGTCCAATCTGGCGGATCAACGAAACGACCCAAATTTGGTTTTTGTTTACCGGCTAAAATTTTCAAAGCTGTTGATTTGCCAATACCGTTCTGCCCGACCAAACCTAATACTTCTCCGGGACGTGGAATTGGCAAACGATGCAATTTAAATGCATTTTTGTTATAACGATGAGTTGTGTGCTTATCCAAATTACTTGGAATATTGATAATAGTAATAGCATCAAATGGGCATTTCTAAAATTTAAAAAAATAATTTATTAAAATTTTTGATATTTTTGTGTGAAACTTAATCTTACCTTAACACAAATACCACACCCAATACAAAGTTCTTCGGACAATGAGGCAATTTTAGAATTTGGTGATACCTCAATACATAATTTTCCCATTCTTACAACTGGACAAGATTTTTTACATTCTTGGCGACATCGTTTTGGTTTGCATTTGTCATCACTGACAATAGCAATACGTGTCTGCTTGTCAGTTTCCTCACGATCTTTATTTCGCGACATTCTACAATACAAAATAATATTTATAATAGTTTTTTTTATTAAAGCGAAGAAAATTATAATTTTGCTAGCATAGCAATTTCACATTTCTCTTCATACAATTTTGACATAATAAAAAGTGAAAGTACATATAACCTTAAAATTATTAAAATATTGTATTTTCTATGAATTTACGTTTTATTTAATACATATTTTAATGAAAATATTAATATTGAATGATGATTAATAAAGTTTTAATTTATTTTGGGTATTTACCTGGTAGAAATTTAATAAAATTGAAATTAAATAGGCGAACGCTCTCTGCGTGTCAACCTTATTTCTCGAAAGGTGGAATTTTTGACATTTTATTTCGATATCGAAAAAAAAAACATTGTTTCTAAAATTCCCCAACAAGCAACAGCAAAATG
Source organism: Rhamphomyia laevipes (assembly GCA_963920725.1). Classification (NCBI taxonomy): domain Eukaryota; kingdom Metazoa; phylum Arthropoda; class Insecta; order Diptera; family Empididae; genus Rhamphomyia; species Rhamphomyia laevipes. The sequence continues at coordinate 20,479,642 of OY987255.1, read as the reverse complement.
AATAACAACGTAACCTAAAGCTAGGTATGATTTATTTAGTAGTGTGTTCGTATTTTTTTTTCTTGGATTTGTATCAATAAAAACTACCGTTATTTGATAATTTATTCTAAAATTTAATGCTGATTAAAAAATTGAATAGATAATCCTTTGTATATAGAAAAATAAAACTTAATTTTATAATTGCAACATTAGTATGAATGTGAACCGGGAAAACTAACACCTTACATTACAACATAACATTTTAATGGGTAAGTATAATATAATTATTCAATAATTTACTGAGCTTAGTATTCTCATATAAATATTTGGAAAATATGCATTAAAAACTTAAAATTCATTCAAGAAGAGGTTGATTATTTTGTGTATTTACTAAATTGAGATTACTTTGCGTCCATACTAAAGTATATTAATGCAATATTTAAATAATATAAATACTGTGTAAAACAAAAATATTTGTTGATTTTGATTAACTTATTTAGGATATTAATAGATAATAACATAATATTTTTACAATAATAAAAGGCACATCAGATTACATTACATCGTAAATTACATGAGATATTTTATTAATATATCATCTAATATTTTTCAGTTCAGTATTGTAGAATCGAAAAATACCTATTTATGTTTACATACATATTGGGCAGCACTATTATTTATGATTATTTTGGTTTGTCATTTGACACTTTATTAGATGACGTCCATGACGTTTTGTTGAATTGATAGAATCAAATATCAAAGTGAGAAGAAGGAAAAGTGCCACGAACGATTGGAAAAATGGTTGAAGTAACAAAAATCCCGGATAATTCTGAAAAACCTGAAGTAAAAATATGCCACGAACATGCAGGAGATGGTCCTAAAGTATATACTCTAGAAAGTAAGTAAATATTTTGAATATAATATAATTTTACCGAAAGAAAATTATTTTCTAAGATGGTTTATCTAACCTCAATATTTTGATTAAGACAGTGGAAAGATGTCTATAGTCGAATAAATAATTAATGAACTACCTATATTAATTTTGTATTTTGAATATTCTTCATAAATACGATTGTTATTACAGTTTTAACTTTAGTTTATTCCATGCAATTTATTTTGTTTAACTTTTAACTCTTAATTGTGAATTATTGTGTTTTTGTTGTGAATTTTTATTACATTCGATTTCCTACCAATCAACATTTCTTACACTATACATTTTACATCTATGTAGTTTTACGTTTAATCAAGGATGCACAGCAGCAACATGGCTTACGACATGGTGATTATCAACGATACCGTGGTTATTGTACCCGAAGGATTCGTCGTCTGCGGAAAGCTCTTAAATTTCCTCAAGGTGAAAAAAGGCATTTTAAACGACGTGACGTTACCATTGCTAATTTAATGGGAAAGAATGCTGATGAACGATTTATTCAAATTCCATTAATTTGTGCCGAAAGAGCTTGGTCTTATGCTATGCAGGTATTCAAAATTATTTCATAAAACCATAAGGTATTTTAAAGCAAATTTCCAGCTTCGACAAGAGTCCAATACTGAGCAAAGGAAAAAATTTCATTTAGTAAATAAGTTACGGAAAGCTTCTATTTATGCTCTCCAGTTACAAGAGCTGTGCAATGTGAGTTAAATGTTTCCATAAAAATATATTACATATTTTCAATTTGATTTCTTATTTTAGACTGATATTTTTGATGCTCGAACAAAACTTGAAACCGAAGCCTACGTTGCTTGGATGCATGGAACTCTACATTTTGAGCTTTCGCTGTGGAAAACTGCAGCAGAACATTTAAAAAAAGCTCAAGTTGTTTATGAAAATTTAGCTCAAGCATTACCCGAAGACGAACAAGCTCTTTATCGGGCTAAAGTTGATGAATTAACACCAAGTCTTCGATATTGTGCTTATAATATTGGTGATGGTGGTTCAATGGATGATTTGTTAGAGATGCGTGCACGCGGGTTACTTGAAAATATTGATGTGCTTGTGTCACAAACAAAAAGTCAAAGTAGTGAAACATTACAAACTACAGAATGGCGTGGTCGTAAAGTTACTGTTCGTCCAGAAAAAGTACGTTTATTTTTATTGAGCGTCCAGGAATTAGATAAAAGTTTGGAGAAAGCTAAAACACCAGAAGCTAAAATTGAATTGCTGGAAAATACATTAATGGATTGCAAAGATGCAATATCAGCTGTAAAAGATGAAATTAAACAAGATCCAAAATTACGGTCAGTTACAACTGGTCAAACTGTATCTGGTATACAATATTTATTAGCATATTTATCGTATATTCGTTTAATTCGGACACTGGAACGTAATTTATGTTTAGTGGAACAAGCAAAACAAAATTTTGAACCAGTATCAAATCAAAAAGATGGTAAACGTGTACGTCCACAAGATTTAACAAGATTATATGAAATTATATTACAAAATATATCAGAAATGCAACAAATTAGTGGTATGGAAGATGATATTAAATATCTAAAAGAAATGGAAAATTTATCAATAGTATTTAAAGCATTCCGTTGTTATTATATTGCATTGACATTAGTCGATTTAAAAAAATGGAAAGAAGCTGTTGCAATGTATGAACGTAGTTTAAAATATGCTACAGATGGTTTAAAATCCCAATTAGAACAATTTAATTTACAAATTGAATTGAAAAAAATTATTGCTGCTATTGATGGTTGTAAATTTTCAGCACATGCTTATAGTGTTTTAGAAGAAGATGCTACCGAAGATTCGGTATCTACATCAAAATCTCAAAAATCAACAAAACCATTATATGAACGTTTATCACAATATAAAGAAGATCAACAATTGAATACAAAAAATCCAAATGTTTATAAATTAACACCAGAAATGCAACCAATACCATGTAAACCGTTATTCTTTGATTTGGCATTAAATTATGTTGAATTACCATCATTGGATGATAAATTAGAATCGCCGGGTAAAAAGAGTGCAACAATTACTGGATTTGTTAAAGGATTTTTGGGTTGGGGAGGTTCAAACAAATAAAATTAAGTTTATCAAATTTAATTAATTTTTGTTTGATTTTTGTTATATAATTCCATTTTGATTTACAGTAATTCAGTAATTTCATACAAAAAGTGTTTTATTTTTTTTTTTAAAAATGTTTTTTTTTTATTCTTTGGCTATGAATCTTTAAATAAATTTAGCTTTTTCAATTGGTAACATTTTTGGTTTTAATTTGTGAATTTAATTTTCGTTTATAATTATTTTGTTAAATTTAAATATAATTTATTTCAACTATTTAGGATTTATGTACTCATCTATACTATATTATAAAAAATTTGTGTGTCCCGGTTACTTTAAAAATTCAAATACTATTTTTAGGTGTTATACAGTATTTTCTCCTTTTAGTTGGTTCTGGGCATTTGTTTTATTTTAAACAAGATTTTACTCATAACCATAAGTTTCTTAAGAAAAAGTTTAATTATTTTTTATTTAACTTTGATAAGAAAGAATAATCAAAATCGCTAAGCTCTGCATTATATTATATTAAATAACATGTTCATTAAAGTATAATCTCATTACAATATCCTCGAGAATTAAATGGTGGCGTCATTTTATACAACAAAAAACAAACGAAATAAACTACAATTTTTTTTATTTTTTTTTATTAAATATAAATAAAATTATATAAATTATAAAATGAAATTTAATAAATATATAATAAGAACTTTCAAATTTCTTTGTTATATTGTCCTTGAATTACTTCTTATATATTACAATTTATATAAATACTTTTCATGATATTTATCAGCAGGAATCCAAACAATATTTTTTAACAACAAAATAATTTTATTTATTATTATTGGTTTTAAAAGTTATAAATTTACTTTTAATTAAAATAATTTTATTTTACATTCTTGAGGAAACTATAATACTAAAGTTCAATTTCAATTTACACTAATCCTTCTATAAATATTTCATGAATATTTGTACATAAAATTTTCAAACATGTAAAAAACCATTTTGATAAAATTCAAGTACAATATCTTTCATACGGGAATGATATTCATTTGTTAAATTCTGTTCAACATTTAGTTCTTTAACATTTGTTTCAACGTCATTGCTAATAATATTTAAATTTGGTATATTATTTGGATCAAAAGTAACAGCCGGAAGTATCCACATACAAACAGCTAAACCATATAAAATATGTGAATAAAATTGATTTGTAATATTTTCCAATGAATAAATTTCTTTTATACGTTCTAATAAATTATTTGTATTATTTTTATAATTTTGTTGATAATAATTATTAGATAAAAAATTACAATTAATATTATCCATTAATGCATTACTATAAATTTGTAAAATATGTTTTAAATGATTATCACGTAAATCACGTTTTGTACTTGTATAAATAAAATGTAATATATCAAATACTGGTGATGTATAACGCATTGTTTGTAAATCAAAAAATTTAACATCATTTGGATAATTATCTGATGTATTATATTTAAACATAATATTATTTATCCATAAATCACCATGACAAAATACATTATATTTATCTTTTGAACTTGTTACATAATTTTCAATTTTATCAAATAATTTTGTTTGTAATCTTTCAATTAATTTGATTGGTTCATTTAAACAGCCATCAGTATTTGATTTACGTAAACTACATAATGAATTTGTTATTGATGAATCTAATAAATTTTTATAAAAATCTCTGGCTTCATCGCAATAAACAATTTCTTTAATATGCTGACGATATTTTTGAAAATTTGTGTAATCTAATTCTTTAATAGCTATAGATGCAGCATGCATTGCAGCTAATTTCTTTATAAAAAAAAAACAACATAAATTATAAATATATATAATTTTATTAGTTTTTACCTTCATTACTAATTGACAATGCTCAAAATCTAAACCAATTAGACGATTTTTCATTTCGAAATTCAATGGTTTTAAATCTTCTAAAATAATAATATCGCCATATTCATCTTGTCCAGCAAAATAACATTTTGGTAATAATATTGATTCAGTTGATGATTGTTCTAACAATGGTACAATATATTTATATGCATTTATTTCATTTGTAAATGCCTCATCACAACGATATAATTGACGACGTGATCGACTTGGTATCTGTCTTTTTATAATTAGTAAAAGTTTTTCGTCTATAGAGGAGTAAATAATTATATGTTAATTTATAGAATTTTTAAATATTTTTCATGAATTTTTTATAGAAAAAATTAGTTAAAATGCAAATGTAATAAATGTAAATTTTTTATTATAAAATTAAATGCATAATAATTATTAATTTTACTTATTAGGGTCATAAAATATAAAATAAATTAATATTATTGCTTAATTAAAACATTTATTAAATATTTATATTGTATTACTATGAGGCAATCAACCTAGTTTTTATTGGTATATTTAACAAATGTTTAAAAATTAATATTATATAAAAATTATTTGCATATTTTGAAAATATGAAATAAAATATTATTTGCTAATAATATTTTAATGTAAGTTTATATACTTTTATAGACAATCTTTTATATATAGTAAAAATATAGGTCTATCAATAATTCAATAATATTAAAAATTATCAATCAATCGCCAGTAGTATTTTCTTAGCTAGAATAATTATGTTTAATGTTAAAAACTAGATAAATTTTTCATTTATTGAAATCAATTTTAGCATAGAAGATTCGATTTTGTAGATACGACTTAGTTCCTACCAGTTTTAGACACAGAGTTTAAAGCTATACACGCCTATCTAATCTACAATATGTTTATAAATACTAGTTTTGTATAATATTAGTAATACAAGGTTCCCTGATTTGATTAATATCAAAAATCATTTACATATGGATAGTCCAATTTCAATTGTATGTATGTATGCCGAACTACGAAACCTAAAATATAGCTGAGGATTTACTATACAGAAGAAAATACTCAACTACTTTATAAAATGAATTCTCACATTTTGTATATATCCCTTCAAATTAATAACAATTAAAAAATAATTAAAACAAAAATCACTTATTTCATATACCGAAGTTTAACATTTAAGTAATTCTCAACTTTAATATCCTTATTATTTTTCCTTGCAAAGGTTTCGCTGTTTGCTATATAATTGAACTATCTATTTGTGTATGAGTTTTGGTAGTATCTTTTAGTAATAACATATTGTAACGCTCGCTGATTAATATGTAAGAGGAATTCGTGTACGTCGTATGGCTTAAAAATTATTTAACAATCTGCTATTTTATATATGCATTAGAAAATTATATATCTCAAAATATGAAAAATAATTAAATAAAATGAATTTGTATATACATTCACTACTAATTCAATTTCTTTAAATTATTTGATTTTTTCGATTTTACTGCAATTATTATGAATAATTATTGGAAAATTTTACATCAAAAAATCATGACTCTAGTTGCCATAAACACTAATTATTCATCATACATACACTAATTAAGGACCCTATTTTTTATAACTTAAAAATAATGTTTAAAAATATAATTCTAAAAAATTTAAATTCTATAATAAATGATTTCATAAAATTCGATCGATACTAAAATTTATGCTACAACAAATTTACAATATAAATTTTATTTATCCAATTAAAATTTTTTTAAACGTCTAACATTTATGACATTATATTTTTTATAATTAAAAATATCCATTATAGGATAAAAAATTAATTTAAATAAGCTTTTTTAATCTATCCATTTATTATATATTCGGAATGCAATTTATATTAACCTACAAATTGTGTGTATATACAGAAAATTTAAGGTCATGAAAATTTTTTGAATGCCAAGGTTATAAAATTTATTTAATCCATATTAGAGATACATAAATATTACTTATATATTTATTCCATTAATGATATAATAATCACCTTTATTTTTACAATCTTTACCAAATAATGTAATTCGTTTAACAACAGACATATAATTATCACCAGAATTACTGCCAGCAGAACATTTAATATTTTTAAATTTCCATAATTTATAACAATTATTTAAATTTAATATATTTATAATATTATCTAAATTTTCATTAAATTCATTTTCATTATCATCACTTGACATTGAATCCACCATTTTTATTTTATTTTTATTTAATTTAAAAATATAACGAGTACACTTTTATACAGAAAATTCAATGTTAATGAATTTTGAAAATTTTTGGTTTTTTTTTTTTGAAAAATATAATTTAATTAAGAAAAACAACTTGAAAATTAAATTAAAAATACTTTTTTTATTTATTTTTTTAGTATATTTTAATAATAAATCATAATTTAAAAATCGAATTCAGAAATTAATTATATTACATCACTTCATTTTTCCGGTTAAAAACTTTTCAATGATTACATATGGAATGAAGTTAAAGTTTAACTTATTATTCTATAAGTAATTAAAAATGTAACGAGTTTTATTTCTATATATTTATAAAATTTTGATAAAATTATTTGTATATCCGGCCCAAAAAATTGTTTATTAAAGAAACTTGAGAGACAAACTTTATTGGCGGGCGACAACTAAATAAACTAATTCGTTGATGCACAATGAAAATGCAACAATTCAACTGTCGGGTAGTAAGAACTTTTTTTTTTCGTCTACCAAGAATTCAAATTCAATAGAATAAATTTTGAAAAAATGCATTTAGTGCACTGTATAAAATTTTTAAGCTTTTTTTTTTCAAATTTTTAGTGTTTAAATTTGTGCTTTTCTTTTAAAATAAAAAAAAAATAGTTTTCTCTAATTTAATAAATATATTTAATATTTTTTTTACAGTGTCTTTTAGTAAGGCCTTGAAAATGTCAAGTTATGCAGAAATTGCACTTGGCTTCAATTTAATTTAAATATAGCATAAATATAATATAAAAAAAATTAAATTTCTTTATGTGTATTTGTTTTGAGGAAAAAGCTTTGGTATTAAAATGAAATGGTGTTAACGCGTAAAGAATTGTTTTAGGTTTTCTTGCACTTGTATTTTAGCGTTTTAGGTTTTCTTGTATTAGCGTTTGTTATTTTAGTTAAAATTATTTAGAATAAATAAAACCTTTTTCATGCTTCGCTAAAGTTTATCATATGTTTTAGAAATATTACACAGAAAACAAATTTAATGAGATAAAGTTTAAATTAAACTGAAATAATTATGTTAGTGTCATAATTATAAATATTTTTTTTTAAAATTCAGGTTTCACTTTGTCAGTGTGGTATTACTTACTCTCTGTATCTAGAAGAACTAGAAACTTCTAATCAATTTTCGATGATATCCGAACAGGCTTTGGTATCCAAATCTTTGGTGCTTCTTGTGTTTGTTTTAAAACCATTTTCTATACGATAAGAGCTTGGGAAATTACAAATAAATTGAAATTAACTAAAATGCTAGACCAACTACCTCCTTGAAAATAAAATATATTAACTCTTTCTTAGAACGTCACATGCCATATCTTTAACATTTTTAAAGATCTACTGTCAACAGTTCTGGTTCTGACAACAGCATACTCAAAAAAATTAAGTATTAATAATAATTTCATCTTAAAATTATTAAACACATTTTGACGTTAGCCATAATAGCACCCACGACAACTTTAAAGGTGTGCTTAGAATTATGACACTGAACCAATTTTCATATCGACATTAACAGCATTGTTTCTGTTGATGAAAAATAGAAATTGAGTAAATCATTTACAAAAATGGAGATACCAACAATTCGTGTTCCCCTGCGCTGTAATATCTTATTATAATATTTTTTATGAAATTTTTAAGCTCGCGTAAAATTTTGAGTAAACAAGCAAATAATAAATATATTCCAGCTCGTAGCCGTTCTGGCTGATACCTCCAACCTAAAATTAAAAAATATAGTTAGAATTAAACTTCTTTCAAAAAAGTTTAGTGCAATGGTTCGCAATCAAAAATTTCGAATTATATTAGATGTGTTAGAAATCATTTAGTTTTAGTCTTATCCTCTTATCCGCTTTCAATTAAATTTTGAATGAAGCTAAAAGTTTAGAAAATTTAGAAAATATATTACAAATTTTTTATTCTCAGTGTATCAAAACTTTGTGTAGTGTATAAGTTCACCCATAAACAAAATGATGCATATCCACATGAAATAGATTAGTTGTTATGAATCATAATATTGTTATGTACACTTTATATATATATGTTTATTGCAAGGTCATGAATGGTGGTTGCATTGTCACTGCACAATGTAAACGCGTCAATGGTTTTCCACTACTTTGATTTTTAGTTTTAAAGCTTTTTCTAACTAAACTTTGTGCATCTAAAATTTGTTATTTTAAATAGATATAAATAAACTAATAAATAAAAAAAAATCGATTTGATTCTATAAAATTGACCTTGGCATAGATCGTAGATCCTATATGCAATATTTACTTTTAGTATAGATTTAATAGACAATATTGTGTAAAAATGTATACAAAAAAAAATTTAAAAGAAATTTAATTGCATTTTCAAGGATAGACGGAAAATTCATTTATGTATAATAAAAAGATTTTTATTAATTAAAATTCATTTATACATACATTCATAATTTAATGTTTAGGTGGGAAATTTGTATCTAGCTTTTGTATATTTATTTCATGATTATTGATTGGTAAATTAAATAATTAAAAAATATATAATTGTATCTGTAACAATTAATAGATTAAGTTTCATAATCGCTTCATATTTCAAAAATACTGAGAATTATTTCTACGAAAAGCGTATAATAATTAATTATCAATTTAATGTGGTCCAACATTTTTTTTTATATACATACTATATCAACTGGAAATTCTTGAATTTCACAATTCTAACATTGGCCTAAATTGGTTTTATATATTCAATACTTCAATGTTAATATAAATATTTGTATAACTTCTTGATTGACATCAATTTTGATTTAATTCTATTTTAATCAATTAAAATTTAAATAATATTATTATAATTTGAATATAATGTAATTTGGACGTTTAAAATTCATTTAAAATATAATTTATTTTCACTCTACTTAATTACTAAATATTCTTATTAATATATATTTAAGTATCGTGTTTTAGTTAGCATAATAAACTACTAAAAGCTACAAGTTATTGAAAAATAAAATTGAAATAATAAATTTCTAAATTTTATTTTAAACTAAAAAAAAGAACACCGTAGATTGAAAAAAGTAGAGAAAACTTTTATATCGTTACTAAAATTGCATACCATTAGGTGTTTTGAAAAATAATAATATTATTGAAGCTTTTAAATTATGTATATCCTTCTTTACACATTAGCATTTCGAATGCTATGTCGTCACTCCTTTGGAAACGTGGTGCGGCTTCTTTTTTTAAAGAAGTTGTGCTGTTTCATTAACTGCCCATAGTGACGAGTAATTAATTAATAAGTGATATCACAATAATTAGCCAAATGGCTGCAATGATTATATATTTGTGACCGAACCCTTGCCTTAGTACCTCTTATAACCTACGCATTAATTAACCTATTGTTTTGGGATATCTTTGACAATATAGATTTGAAATATAGGAGAATCGTTACAAAAATTTGGGATAAAAAACTAAATTGTAAATTTAAGAAATGTAATTTTTCTTGGAACTTTGATTAATCCTCTTATGCTTTATATTATTATGTTTCTAAAATATAAGATTTTCCAGAGCTTCTCAAAATTATGTATGTAAATGTAATGAATACAAATATGATATCACAAAAAAAAAAACATAATTATGTAATTATGTTTATTTAATTATATATATAATTTAAATTTGGAAATAAATGTGTTTAGGCGGAATTTAATTACAAATTATAGAAGACACATTAATTATTCGCCTTTAAGTTATCAGAATTTATTTCCTGGTATTATTAATTTTGTAATAACATTTATTCTAATTAAATTATTTATTCAGAAAAGTTTCGGAATTTGTCCCGGAAGCTGTTTTTGTATAAAATGTTAGAATTGAATTGAGTAAAAGTTTTTCAAATTCTAAGTTTGAACATTATAAAAAAGGATTAATAAAAACATTAAAAATTTTAATATTTAAATTTCGAAATTAATTTTTTTTCTTTTTTATTTATAAAAATTTTCGGTTTTTTTTTATTCATTATTACAATTAAAACTTTTTTTTTTTTAACTAAATGACTATATTTATACAAAACATAAAAAAAATAATAAACTCATCAAATAATAAATATTATATAAAATAAAATGACATATAAAATATAAATAAAAACTAATAAAAAACTATTTAAATCGAAGAATATTGATGATGATAAATTTACACAGACCACACATGAAAATTTACATATAAATTTTATCTTCTGCGTTTTATCCATCCAGCATTTTTAAAAATTTTAAATACCATTTCACGTGGTATTTTTTCAGCTGCCCGATCAAATACTGGCATCTCTTGATTAGTAAACCATGATTCTTTAGCTAATGCATCTGCAATTCTTGGATTTTTATAAAATTTATTCATATATTCTTGTGGTAACATTGATTCTCTATATGAATTTTCAACAACAGCTCGATGTGCTACTGGTACCTGTTGTTGAACACGAATTTGTGGTTGTGCTTGATATGAAAATGTTGGTACTGATTGATGAAAATATAATTGTCCAGATACTGCTGATATTAAAACTAATAAACCAAGGTAAACTGTCATTTTTGTTGTGGGGTCTGGAAAATAGTGTAAAAAATATATTTAATTTAATTTGTACAAAATTAAGTATTTTTTTGTTTTTAAGACAAATCAATTAAATCATTGAGAATATAGTTCCATTTTTAAAGTACACAATTATATTTATATTCTAGTTTAAATTTCTGAAAATTTCAATTTTATAATCAATTTTACCTTAACCTAAAATCAACAATGGTTTCTTTACCAAAATAAATTATATTCACAATGAATTTTCGATTAATATTTCGTAATTTTTTATAATAGAAAAATGAATAATGGTTACATAATTTTTGGTACTGAATTTGTTATATTGTAGACAATAATTACCATTTTATAAGAAAAGACAATTTTATAGCATGAACTAGTTTCCGGTGGATATAAATTGTTTAACTTGACAGTAAACTATTTCCGGTTTTGATTTAAATTACTTAACATTGTTAACATTATACAATGATTATAATAGTATATATTTAGATGCTTTTTTGCAAAGATATAATTTTAAAAAGTAATGAAATAAAATTTAAATCATGCGGCGCCGCGACTTGTAATTTATTTTAATCATTTTCATTTAACAATAATTATAATTTGAAAGATTTGGAATTATGGAGGGAACCATTTCAGTTACAATTGAGAATTATTATGTTAGGTATACTACGAAACTAATGATTTAAATTCTAGAAAGTTGAGAGTGGTTTTTATTTCTAAAAGAACCGAATCCTTGAATTCGAATTTTGAAGTTTAATTAAAGAAAATGTTGAATTACCAAAATTTATATACCTATAATAAATGAATTTACCAGCATTAAATAATTTTTAGCTTATTAGTTTCACCTGACTGTCATCAACAAAATATTAAATTATATTTTGTTATTTATTTGATTACATGATTTCAATTATGCCTAATTTGTTCAAACATAAAATCATAATTTAAACAATTATTTAAGAAGAAAAATTATGTCTAAACATAAATCATACATGCAAATAAATATTCATATATTTTATTATTTAATTTTCAATATTTTGTAAATTTTTTTACATAACTTTGATAAATATTATAACCGCATTGCTTACAGTATAGTAAAATAAACTTAAATATGTTAATTTACATGTAAATACCGATAATTTTTAATATTTATGCACCAAAACATCATTTTTTTATATATATCACACAGTATTTTATGATGAAAGCATATTAAAAAATGAAGAGTTGAACAAAAAAAATCAAAGTTTTAAGATAAAATATCTTAGTATTTTGCGTTGTTGGTGAGCAATCAGAGAGTGAAAGTTTTTGTTTTATCTGCTTTAGCTAATAACCAATAATAACCAAAAATTTAATATTATATATTAAATATTTTTTTTTAAGTCTAGAATTTTTATTTATATAATATATGAACGCCACAGTTTCATTACCATAAATAAAAATTAAATTAAATTTTATATTATACAAAAATATGATTAAATACTTGGATGAAATCTAGGGGTTTATTAAACAAATCAACGAAAAGTTATCAGACAATTTAATTTTTCATAAATGGGAAACAAGGGAGGCACTACGACCTTATACTTTTATAGTCCCTCTGCATACCACAACCTAATATCGACTTAAAGAAGCTTAAGAAAGTGTTCTGTCGTTTGTTAGTAGAAAGTGATGAATTTGTAGTTTTATTAAATTAGTTTTTGGTAGACGTATACGAAATAATTCAGAGAATAGCTAAATGTAAAATTGCAGCTAAATGTTAAATGTTATCTTTTATGTAATCTTTGATATTTAGTTTTTCTTTCATTGATATTGGCACCTTACAATACAACCAATGACACACGTATAACACTTAGTAATACATGTAGTTCACGTAGTCAAACTTGATAAATTCTGACCTATTATAGAAGACCATTTTTTTTTTGTATGAACAGACAGTTTTAAAATTTAAATTTATGAAAAATATTGTAAAATATAATAATTTAAATTTCAATTCAAAAGTGAACATTTAAAATTATATCAAAACTGTGGGGTTTTTTTTTAACAAATTTATTGAACTATAATAATAATTATTTATTGAGTACCTACTATAAAATTATTAAATATTATTCAGAAAAAAAAAACGAAGTGTGATATTATAAAAATTGGAATTACACTTTTATTGTAAGGTGAAAGCAAAAAAAAAAAAAAGTGTTTTAATGTGATAATTTCATTAAAATATGTTTAAAAAGTTTGTGCATATTTTTATTAAAGTTTATTCGCAATAAGTAAAATGATAAATCTTAAAAAAATGTAACATATAATTACAAAATTGATAAACAGATTTTAAATTTTGTTAATTTTATATGAAAATATTTCATTTCCGGTTGAATGGTAAAAAAGTGTTAAAGATTTCTTGGATATGTTATTTATTTAAGAAAATGTTTAATGGTTGAGTGGTTCCCAGTTCATAAGTTGATTATCAATTTTCGTGTAAAACATTTTTATAGTTTTTAAAAGAATTTAAATTTTATTTTATATATATAATTTCCTTTCGAAATAAAATTTAAAATAAAATTTTAATTAGGATTATAAGACCTTAATAAATGTTATTATTTTTAGTTTTGTTATTTAGAAACTAGGTCAGACATCTCTTAATTAAATAGAATCACTGAATTCCTTCTTACTGAATCCAGGTTATTAATTTTATGCATCTGAAAATGTTCCTTATTATTTTGTTTTTCATTTGACAATTTTATTTCTATGTTCAATGGAAAACAGAACAATTTTTAATTTACGTATAATTTAATACAAATTTAAGATAACTAAACTAGAACATTTTAAAATAGATAATTTTGAATACAATTTCGTTTGTCAGAATTGTGAATATTCCAGCGTTTTATTATTAATTTCAAATCATTTATACTTTAATTTTAGCAATTTCTAAAGAACAAATCCGTTTTTAAAATTACGTAATTTTTAATAAACTATATTTACTAACAATTTTACGAATATAATTTTAATTCTAAACGCATTTAAATCATTTTTATAAATGCTTTTAAACGATCACCGTAAAAATTACCGATTAAATAGTAAGGTAGGTCAAGTTCATTAGTAATTTTATATATGTTTATTACATATTTTAAGATAAATTTTAAATTGGCATGCAATTTTAAATATTTGTATACTTAAATAAATTCCATTTATATTTTGAAATTGTTTTATATTTAAGTAAGACTTTTTTTGTTAAAAGTCAAACAAATTTTTTAACACATTTTGGTTATGTAAATTATGTTAATTATGAACAAATAATTATATAATACTGAAATTATATTTAAAATAGTAAAATTTAATTATGAAAATATAATTTAATTACACAATTTTAGAATAAATATTTTTCATAGAGTTAATTTAATTCTCTATGTAGAAAAATTAAATAAATTAGAACAGAAAATTTTCATCAATCACTCATGAAAAAAACTAGGTTTTTTATTTGACAAACCATTCACGATTCTCTACATTACCCAGATATCAAAAAATCTTAACATATTAGGAAATATAATAATTTTTTTTTAATTATGTTCACTCTAAATAAATTTAACACTTTTATTTTACCTGGTAATTTAAAATCTAAAATTCTTCTTTAAAAAAAAATAAAACTTAAAAAATATTTTAAAAAAAATCAAAACAAAAAGTTTTAAACTTCAGTTTGTGTCCACGATTTTAAATATTGTTTATGTACCCGCGAAAATAGAATTTAAATAAATTTAAATAGAAAAAAAAATAATCTCCTTAAACTCGATCACGTTTATTAAGCAACTGCCAGTCTGGTAACTTGTAACTGATCTTTTATGTGATATTTTTTTTTTCATTATAGTATATTTTTTTACATGAAAATATCTTTTTTATGTTATAGTATCTTTTTAAGTTGTTGTTGTTGGATAAATGACATTTGTAATACTAAAAATATATTATGTGTTCCGTGGTGTTAATATTTTGTTGTTGTTTGTTTAAAGTTTTATATAAAAACAGCTGAATAATTGGTGAGCGCGTGTTCAATTATTGGTACCACTAGTAGTTAATTCGAGTACACTGTTTTTATGTTGATAGATAATAAAATAGAATAATTTATATTTTTATTTTCTACTAGTATTAGAAAATAATTGTAATTTTTATGTGTATTAGAAAAGTGCAGGTGATGTAAAATTTAGAGACTTTGAAAAAAAAAAAAAATTCTAAAACTTAATTTAAATTTTATGAGACAGGATTAAAAGTTGATTTTCCATGAAAAATTTATATTGTTTTTTTTTTTTTTTTATAGATAGATCATATAATGATTAATAATTGGTAATTTTAAATATTTTGGAGGTAAATAAAATGGTAGTCAATCATTTTTTTAAATAAGGGGGTCCTTTAAATAGATAAATTTACAAAATTTTAATCTTTTTATATAAATAGTTACAAGGAATTATATTATATTTTAGTCATATAGTTCTAGAGCATTAGAATGACCCTCTCAAAACACCAGTATTCTGTGATACTTCTTTGAGTCCCATTCTACTAATAAACTCTATTCAAATATTCTGGATTCTTTAATAAAGAGCCAGTTTCTCTACAAATGTAATTCCATGCAATAATCGAAAATTAATCAAAACTACTACGCCTATACATTCGGTATTTATTTATAACAGAATCATGCGACACTATCAGATTCACATAAGAGATAATCAAGTGTAATTTGCTTGTTCTCGTGGCTACAAAAACACTGTTCGATCGTGTGGGGTTTGAAATATGAACCGTGTCTATTTATCAGAAGAAAATATATGATTTTTTTTACAATTTTTGTTTTAAAGAAGTTTTTTTTTGAAAAAAAAAAAAGAATCTTAGATGTCAAAATGAAAGCGTTATCAATTGATGCTTTCAATAACTTTACAACCGTTATCAATTTGTCATGGTTATTGTAGAAATTATTAATTTTATTATTGTTAAAATAATTAAAGAATATTTTGTTAATCAAATTCATAAATTTGTAATGGATTGTAAACATGTTTTTAAATATTCTCTTTGGCAATACTAATGAAAATAGTTTCATTTTCATTTTAAGAGGGTCGTAACGCCTTTGATATCTACAGAATATAAAAAACATTACGCTTTTAAGGCTACCACACCTGATGATAACGCTTTCAAAGTATATTATGTACGTAAGCATGATCTACCATAGTTGTTTTTTAGATCTCAGCAGTTGTACTGCACCAGTCACATTTAGGTCGATAATTATTATGTGCAATGACATTTTGAATACATTAACACCGGATAGACGAACATATAAAACTTTAAAATAATCGATTATAAATGTTAAACTATACACAAATTTTAATTTTAATTTAATATTTCCCCAAAAAAATTTATTGATATTTTTTTTTCATTATAACTTGAACTTTATCATCTTAAAATTTTACAAAAAATTGAGCCTATAATAATATAAGAAGCTTAACATATTTTCAATCCAAATAATTTTCACAGAAACTATACAAAATAAAATTCAAAAAAAGAGAAATGCACTTCACAATATATAATTATTAATTACATATTTGGATAAATTATTACCATAAAAATGTTATTTATGAAATATTAAATTTATAATTTAAAAATAAACACACAAAAAATTATGTAACAATTCAATAATCAATAACATACCAAAAGCATAAAAAAAACTGATTAACTTTTAAAAAATATTATGATTAATTTTATGTCCTTACTATCCAAATTAGAACAATATCAAAAATTAAGGCGTTTTTAGAATTAACATTAAAATCTTGTTAACACTGGACACTTTTAAATTAAATTCTATTAAAATTATTTCTGTAACAAGGACAGAATAAACTCTTTAGGCATTTTATTGATGACAATTCACTTTCAATATTAATCTATAAAAGTTAAATTCATTCACAATTTTCGATTATTATTTTTTCTGTTCCGATCCGAACTTTTTTTTTAAATGGTAAAAAAAATCAAATTAAAATTTAACCGCAAAAGATCCAAACTGTTATATCGTCGACGACGTAACTTTAACCTCTGCAAGCTTGTCAAATTTAACTTTTGGTGTTAATGTTATTATGCTAGTGGTTTTTACTCTCTGTGTGTATTGTCCCCCAGATTAGTCCATGAACTCGACCGTTGATGGGGGATAAAAAAAAGTTGTTTTTGGTATGGTCGAGTTTTTAGTATACACTCAGAAAATTTTTGAAATTTTTGTTTTTCATAAATATTATATTATTATTAAAAAAATGTTAGGTTTACAAATTGATTTAAATGTTACCTGATGAATTTGAGTGTAAGAGTGAATTTTGAGTTAATTAATTTGAAAATTTTACTGATGAATATTTTTTGTGTATATTAAGAATGGAAAATTATCAGAACATTATTAATTTTAGTTTTTAACTTAATATATATAACTCAATGAAATTAACGGCTATTAGCCACACATAGTTCATATCGGTTTCCTGTATGCGCTTTAGTTTTATGTAGAGGTTAATTCAGATCACGGATTTCGTGCTCTCAGCGTACCTTATAAGAGTTTTCATGTTGAATATCGAAACTTCTTTTATATCCGAACCGAACATAATACATACTGCTGTGCCAAGAAAAAGGGACACAAGGGCCAAACTGTGAAATTTTAGTTAAGGGCATATTTGAAATTTCCAAGTATTTGCCCAAGTTAAATAGTCACATATTCCATCGTAATGATGAAAATACTCATTTGCCAAAATTGAAAGCGTATAAACCTTTTTGATTAGTATTATATAAATTTTATAAATTTTACTCTTTTGGTAAATAACATACAAAACTCCGCAAGATTTTCGGCCATTTCAACGTGTTTCACTTAAAATTTATTACTTGTTGTTCGGTCAAATATATGAGTCCTAAAAAATACAATCTTCTCACTGCAAGTACAAGACAGTGGCAAAGAATATGAACCCGATTTTCTTCCTATCAAGGTTCTTTGCAGTTGATGTAAAGATCGCTGGTTATACAAGACCAAACTCATTCATTACACATGCTTGCTTGTCCATGAAGTAATGTCTCGTATCGAAGTTATGTTAATATTTCTGTTTTCAGAGTAAAGTTTAACTGTATTTGTATATAACATATTATGTTTGCGAGCCTTTCGATTGTCGAATATGTAGTCGAATATGATTATGGAGTTATGTCCGTTCTTAATTTTGGATGATAGAAATTCAGAAAAAAAATCTATATTTAACTTATTAATATATTTCAAGTAAATTATTTCAAAGTATGTTATGTTATACCAGTATTATTTACATAAAATATTATTCTGGCGTTATTTCTGCCTTTAAAAAATCAAGTTTTCAGATATATAATTGATTTATTTGGGCTTCAACAGAATGTTTATATTATTAATATAAATATATATTATTACAATCCAATTCTGGAGTTAATTCCGTTTTTTGAATTTTTACAATTGTAGTACATAAATACAGAAAAAAGATACTTTGAAGAAATTGATAAATATTATATACATAATATTTTTTAGAGTGTATTTTTAATCTATTTTTAAAATTTATTATTATAAATGTGGAATGTGATTTGCCATTTATAACCATTATTGATCAAGACATATAATTTTCCCATTATTAACTAAAACATATAAATAATATCGCTTGCATATATTATTATCTACTACAGGGAAATAATATAAATTATTATCTTATTAGTAAAGTTAACATATTAAAAACA
Source organism: Rhamphomyia laevipes (assembly GCA_963920725.1). Taxonomy (NCBI): domain Eukaryota; kingdom Metazoa; phylum Arthropoda; class Insecta; order Diptera; family Empididae; genus Rhamphomyia; species Rhamphomyia laevipes. The sequence goes on along the minus strand of OY987255.1, from coordinate 20,460,245 downwards.
GTATTTTTTTTTTCAAATAACATTTAATGCAGAACTCTTCCAGGTGCGTGTACTTTTTACTTACCAGACATTAATAAATTTTATTTCCAAATACAAAATCGTTTATTTATATCTTTCCATTTTGGTAATTGTAAAAGAAATAATAAAATAAAATATAAAATATAAAACTATTTATTTTATATATGTAGTTGTCCAAAATAAGAAGTTCACTTCCTGCTCTGATTTATGCAAAACTTTGTTGTTATCTGTTAACTATAGACAACAACAAAAAAATCAATCTGAACCATAATAAATAACCGGTCTATAAATTAAATTCATATAATTTTATTTATGTTAAAATATATAAATTTTTATAGAGTAAACATAATTTTTTTTTTGTTTTCACGTGAGTGGTCACGTAAAAAAAACCACAAATCTTTTGGCGGCATTATATTTGGCGACACGTTCATTTATTATTATGTTTACTTTCGATTTTATATATTTGTTTATCGTAACAACATAAAGCATAAAAACATATAAATAAAAAAAATATAATAGAATAATATTTTAATACAAATTTGTCAGTAATATTTGATAATTTTTAAATTGTAATGCAATTAATTATGAATATTTTTTATGTATTATAATATACTTGATAGGTGGATTTGGCCTTCATTTTTATAGATAATTTATATACATATATTTTTTTATAGAATTTTATTAAATATAGATTTTTTTAATGTTTCATTTTAAAGCAACATTCTATTTAAAAAAAATTATAGTACAAAATAGAAGGCGGTTTAGATTCAGTAGATGACAAAAAATTCTTATAAAATGTTTAGATTTGTGTTTCGAGATTATTTATGATGTAGGTAAAAATATTCTGTTTGTTTTGGTTATTGGACTTAATATAGAATTTTGAAGGTTTCAAGTAGTTGGACTATAAAATAGTACAATAACATTTTATATGAATATAATTAAAATACGTTATAATTTAAAACGAGTAATTTGGATGCTGGTCTAGTCAAAATAAACAGTATTCAAAGACTTTTGTGACTATAGTACTTTAGATCACATTGCTAGGATTTAAGACTTAGTTGTAGTTTGATATTAAACCTGATTGTATGCATGGGTAAACGACGATTGTTGAAGTGATATTTTGAAGGAGTTTGCTACACAACCAAACTATCCACCAGAATTTCTGTGATGTCTCGGCGAGAGAAGTTCCTTGCTACCATTTGGAACGCGCCTTGTTACCCAAGAGACAAGACACACCAACCGATCACACGCAGTCCATGTTATTCTAGTGGATAATGTAGTAGTGCAGAAAAACTGATGGCACAATATATCGATTAATTGCATTGCAAGTAATTGTAAAACAGTACATTTTTTGTATAGTCTCAATTCAGTTGACAACTTAAATAATTGCTTCTCTAATGGCTACGAAACATTTCAAAAAAATTCAAATAATAATTACATATATTTTAAATATTTCAATTACAATTATTATTGCTATACATTTCCTGTGTCTTTTGAAAATTGATCTTTATTTTATACATGTGAATAATATTTAGTTCCTTAAAAATTGTGGTAAAATTTAATATAATTAACTTTTCTATATACATAACTAAATAACCATAATTATAAAACTTATCCCAATGACATGATATAACCATATAATAAAATATTTTTTCGACACCTAAAATATCAATTATTTTATTTCCGTATAATTGCAATTTGTTTTTTATTTATTTATTTTTTGATCAATTTATTTACAATAATATTTAAAAGAAATATATAAAAAAAATTACCAATTACAATATAATTTTAAATATGAATTTTCCAAGTTCAAATTCAAAAAAGGTTACTGAACTTATTTAAAAGGAAATCATATAAATTTTATAAAAAATCCAATAAATAAAATAACCACAAATTGTATAATTAATCAACAAAATGATATAAAGCCGGCATTACAACCGAAATATTTCAAAACTCGCTCCAATTTTTATTTAATGTTTTTATTATTAATAAAAAAGAATTTAAAATTTATTTATTTATTTTATATTAAAGATTTTGTCTGGGGCGCAACAACACTGAAAAAATCATGACCAAGGTTATAAATTTTTTTTTTTTGAAATATAAAAAAATTTCACGTTTTTTTTTTTTAAAAAAACTTTAACAACGTGTGGCGTACACGCATTTTTTTTTACACGATCTTTAAAAAGCATAAAAAAGCATAATTTTTTATGTTGCCTGGAGGTTTTAGTGAAACCGAAAACATTGAATTTTTCACTTTCCATTGAAAACAACGATCGTATTTATAGATAGATATAAAAGATTGTTGCATTGATATACAAAATCACCTTTTTGAGATATAGAAAAGCTTTAGTCTATGAATACAATAAGTACACAAGCTTTTTATAATATGTTATGTAATGAATCGGTTAATGATTTACAGAATTATGTACATTATAGTAAAAATAATGAAAATTTAAAATAATTATAGTGATTTAGATTTTAGAACAAATTTGTTTTAATACACTGTAAAAAAATTGATTTGCTTTTTTTTATTAGAAAAAGCCTAATTTGTTATAGACAGTAAATTCTCAAGGAATCCAGTGAAAAATCAATTCATTTCATTGGAAAAGTTTAATTAATATAATGTTGTTATAATTTTTTTCAGTGTCTGAATGATTTATTTTTCAAATCTAATTTTTAATTTGGTGCCTTGATTATTTACTATGAAAACTTTTATAAATCAAATTCCTTGCAACATTTAGTATTGTTTGATAGATTGACCTCAATTTAAAACACTAATTTCTAATCAATTGTTGCTATCTTAATTGTTAATTCTGAACTCAATACTATCGCATATAATTATTATAAATTAAAAATTATATATATTAACTTGAAATATATATATAGTTGTTATAAAAATGGAATTATGAGCTATACCGAATATCATCAAACAACAAGCAGATATACTGCTGCATGTTGTCATTTTTCATATACAAAAACGACAGCACATAGCCTATTTCGGTGACAAAGTTTAGATTTTCTAATAGTGAAGTTATCGAATCCGTTCACGATTATAATTCTTCTTCAAATCAGACAATGCACGTTACTGAAATTCTCTATCAGACCATAGTACTGACATTTGAAACAAAGATCCCTCTAGTTTGTTAGGTATATATTACCATAGAAAGAAAGAGATTTGTGAGAATACTTATAATAGGATGTTATTTTTTCCATTCAGAAATGGTAGTCACCATTTCGTACTCTTGAATAGCATCATTAGCAAATGATTTTTGTAATTCCAACAGTGAATACTCAAGATTTCAGACTATATGAATCTTTAAATTTAAATTAATTTAAAAATGTTAATAACAGGTGTTGATAGACGTATCCGCGAAAAAGTTATATAAAGAAATTATGAAATCTCCAAAATATGTTACGCATAATAATACGTCGGTGGTGCAGATGTAGACATATTATATATCTTACATACCTTACATATAGTAAGAGAAACCAATGAAATTCCATATTAAATACATAAAAATTGTGAAATTTATAATTATATTTTAAGCATTAGTGTCATAACGCTTAAAAATTTAAATTAATATTTCTTTTAAAAGCTATTTTACCAAATTTTCAATGCCAATATATATTTTTTTTATATTTTTTTCATTCTTCCGTAGTCTGCATGATATGGCTGGCATCGATGATATTATAGTGTTTTTATTTGGTAAATTGAATTATCTCTTTTTCATTATAGACTATGCAATATATTTATTATTTTAATTTACACCTAAACAGGTCTCCTTTGTATATTATGCTGCCCATACATTGTACAACCTGGTTGTTAACGTTTTACCAAACCGAGGTGTAAATTTCAAACCAGGTTGTCAACGTGTGGGGAACTGCTTTGTAAATTTTTATTACACACATAGTGAAAAAAAAGTATTAAAAATTGGGAAAAAAATAATTTTAATTTAATAAAACATCAATAAATTATCAATATAACATATAAAAACATGTATTTTATAACATAAAACGTCAAAAAAACATAATTTTGATTGTACAATGTAAATGAATTTTGAAATGTAACTTAAAACCATCATTCAACGCTCCTCCCTGGCCACATGAATTATAATATTTCTTCAAACAATTTATCAACAGTGAAAATGGTTGTCAACACTAATAGTAAAGTTGTCAACACATTGATAAACATGTTGTATAATCTATGGGCAGCTTTAGTTTTAGTTTATTTAGAAAAATGTGAAAACCAGTTTATTTGAATGGATTATCATTTAATTTTTATGAAATTGATTAATTTGGGTTTAGAATTTTCATATTGCATTACAAATAGTTTAATCAAATAAAATATTAATTTATTATTAGTAATTTTCATAATGATTTTTATTATAGTTTCCTGTCATTATATTTGTATAATAAATAAATTAACCAATTAATGAAATTAATAAATATTAGAATCTATAGTCAATTAATAAATTATAGATATTTTGATTGAGAAATCATTTGAAGACATTTAACATTGAAATTTTGGTTTGAACATTGAAAATTTGAAATAAACTGGTTCTAAATATTTTGGGTTTTTGGTAAATTTATTTAATTTAATATATTGACAAATTTATATTTCTAGTCTCTATAATTTAAAATTAATTTTCCATTTAAGAGTAACAGTCAATTAAATTTTGAATAAAATGTAACCGGGTTACATTTTCATATCCTTGATACCATTATATGCGATGAATCTAAATAATAAATAATATGAATATTAAAATTAATTTTCCATTTTAAAGTGAAAGGTTGTTATTAAACGTAGGGCTTTTTTTTATATAAAGGTCACTTAAAAATTATATATATTTTCGAGCTAGATTAACAAAGAGGGAATTTATAAACGCACATTTATGTTGGAATCAATAATCACTTTAATGAAGAAGAACTTTGTTTAAATCTTCCGCAATGGATAAATTGTTGTATTCAAAGTAGAATTACAAGTTTTTTTAAAATAATATTAAATGGATCAATTATTGCAATACAATGAGTATGTTCAAAGGTATTGAAAACTTCATTAACTTTAGGTATTTAATTAAATTTAGTGGACTGTAATAATAAGTCGAATTTCAAATAAATATTATATTACAATCTTAAAGGTAATAAATAATAATTACATTAATTTTTATGAAACTTCAATAATTTAGATTGTAATTAATTAAAAAAATAAACTCAATTCGATGATTTAAGGAAAACTGGTTACATCAAACTTAATTTACTCATTACAAAATCGATCAAGGTTAATTACAATAACCAAAATATAATTCCAGTAAAATGACAATGACATTAAACCATTTTACTTTAATAAATGAAAAAAATTACTCAAGGATTGTAAAATTAACATATAAAATATATTGAAATATATAATTTAAAAATATAACATTAAAAAGAAGAACAAAAATTACATAAATTCTTTATAATAAAAATTCAATCATCCACCAATAAGTGTTTCTACTGTCGGTGAATAAAACTATAGCTAATTGGTTGATGATGATTATTATATTGAATTGTTTCATATCGTGGTAGATGTTGTGGTTGAATAAAAATTGGAGCAGAACTTTCAGTACGTTCTAAACCAACTTTTGATGTTTTATAAACTGTTGGCTGTTGAACTTTTACTTGTTCATAATTCGTTATCGGAACTTGTTCTTGTACGACTTGAACTGTTTCTAGTGGTTGATTAACAACAATTCTTCTTGTTTGTACCCTTTCACCAGCTGGTTCACTATTTTTTGGAGCTGGTGTTGCAGAAATTACATGACTATTTGATGTTAAATCTTGATAATTGTTACCCGAGGAACCTTGATGTGATAATATTAAATTTAATAATTGTTTTTGATTTTCATTTGGTTGATAGTTTATGTTTACTTTAGGACCGTTTTCATATTGTCCACTGATAGATGATGATTGTGGTTGGCTATCTTCTTGTTGTTGAATATCTCCGCGGAATCCAGTATTTGAAGGATTATTGTTGTAACCTTGATTATTAGTTGCATTAAAATTTCCATTAAATTTCGTGTTATTGTAAGGAACAATTTGTGATGGTTGTATGGAATCTGAAAATTGTTGTTCATTTCCATTTGTATAGTTAATACTATTCCGGATATCTATAATTGGATAACTATCACTTTCATTAAATGATATTTTTACAGGTGATCCTTGATTTGATTGTGTATTATTTGTTTGCGGTGAGAAATTTTGTTGATTTTGATTACCTAAAATTTGTGATTGTGATGGCTGATTATTTTGATTGTTAAATAATTGTTGTGCTGGGAGCTGTTGTTCAAAGTTATCAACATTATTTTGTGGTGCTTGAGTTAATGCTGCATTTTGTGCATAATTCACTTGTTGTGATGGATACTGTTGTTGGAAATTTTGTGGTTGTGTATAAGAAGCTGAATGTTTTTCATATTCTTGTTGAGGAAAAACTGATGGTGCAGTATTTAAACGTGGATTTTTATATTGCTCTTGATTGACGCCAATTGGAATATTTTGCGTGTAATGATGATGTTGTCTTGGATCTTGAGTATATGGACTGAACTGAACATTAATTGGAGTATTAGGAATTCGTTGGTTATAGTATGAAGACGAATAGGCTACGGGACTGTGAGAAATTATTTGTTGATTCCCTGATGTGGTATAGGCTGCACTATGCTGGGGAGTGAAATGTTGATTATTGTAATGTTGAGGAGATTGAATTATTTGTTGTCTATAAGCTGGATTATATTGTGGTTGAATCTGTTGTATTGCGGAATTTTGTTGTGGAAATACTATTTGTCTTTGTTGAGTAGGTGCTATATAGTTATTAGGATTTCGAGCTGATATAGCATACACAATATATGGTGCCGAATTATTTTGTATTTGTTGATTTGGATCTAATTGTTGTTGCTGGTTAAAGTTAATTTGCGATTGTTGATTTATAAATTGAGGTTGTTGATTTTGTTGTTGATTTAAGTATTCATCATTCATCACTGATTGCATGGTATATAAAGTATTAGCTCCTCTATTATGTAAATCTCCACGAATAGCAGGCTGTTGCTGATTTTGTATATTATTACTGTTTATTTTATTGTCTGCTTCACTATTTGGTTGTATTTCAACATACGGAGGAGACTGAAAATCTGGATCACCAACTGCTATCATATGTGGCATTTGCCGGATATTTGAATTTCTTGTTGGGATTGGTTGTTGCGATGCCTGTAGTGTTTGCTCTTGTTTAGCATTATGGCTAATTGGTCCTTCTGTAGTGATTGATGAAATTTGACTAGACTGTGTTACAGAATCGATATATTTTGCGCTTGGTTGTTGATATCTGGCATTAATAACAACGGAATCGTCATTGTTGTTGTTTAAAGCTGCTGTAGTTGTTGAAAGTATTGGATGAGATGTTGTAGATGTTACTCCGTGATTGGATGGTTGAAATTGTTGATTAACGTAACCTATACTTGGATGGTGTATCTGAACAAAAGGTGCTGCCGAAAATTGCTGATTATACTGATCGCATATATTTGGATAAGAATAATACCCAAATCCACCAACCACATGCTGATAATTAGTACCACCAGTAGTAATAAATTGATTATTACCGTGATTCCCTGTATACACAGCTCCATTATTATGATTAATTCCGTGAGTATATACACCACTATTGTGACCTTCACTGAGTCCATCTTGTTTCTCTGTTTGATCATGGCTAGTCTCGCCATTATGACCATGGCTTGTTCCCTGTGTATAAACAACTCCATTGCTATGGCCTTCACTTATTCCATGATGTTGTCCAGCTCCTCCGCCATTGTGTACTATTACTTCGTCGCCTTTTGCTGTTTTTGATAGGGGTTGATCGATTTCAACAACAACGCTTCCAGCTGGCCGAACAATAACTCTCTCTTCTATATCATAAAATTGCTTTTGAATTGCTGGGCGACGAATTTCGTAAGTTTGTGTTTTGATACCAGGTTGAGGTATATTAACTGTTTTTTCGACTACACCACTATGTTCTTGATCTTCAGTTACCGGAATTTCAGTAACAGCTGGTGTATGATAAATTGCTGGTTGAAGTGATGGACTATGATGAATGTGTGGAGTAGCAGGAATAAAAGGTGCAGGATGAATAGTTGGTTTCAAAACAGAAATAGGAGGATAAACTTGTACATGTTGTGTGACTGGCGGTGGATTTGGATTATAATTATGACCTCCTGGAACAGCAAATGGTGCTGGTTGAAACATTGGTTTATATACCGGTACAGGTTGAATATGAACGGGTTGTATTGGAGCTGGCGGATGCGATATTTCGTACGTTTGAGGTGTAGGTACAGGTTGAACTGGAATAGGTGGATGAACCGGTGCTATTGGAGTGATTGGAACTGTCGGATGCGATATTTCGTATGTTTGAGGTGTAGGTACAGGTTGAACAGGAACAGGTGGATGGACCGATGCTATTGGAGTGATTGGAACTGCCGTATGTGATATTTCGTATGTTTGCGGTGTAGATACTGATACAATATATGGTGTGGGAGTTACAGACATTGAAACCGAATGCGATTGTGGGATATCTGAACCAATTATCGTTGTAACAGACGATTTTTTATTTGACTGACTAGAACTTTCAGAATGTGATTGGCTATCCGAAGATGATTGGGAAGATGATTCGAATGACTGCAAAGTTGGTGCTGGATATGAAGATTGATAGCTCTATAAAAAATTAAATTAAAATTATGTTTTATTTAAGATAGATTTTTTTTAAAAGATTTCTTACTGTTTGCACAGGAGGGAGGTATGTAGAAGATCCAGCAATAATTCCTTGTTGATTGTTATCAAATCGAACTGAATGAGGTGTTGTTACCTGTGTTATTTGTGGTTGATAAAAAGGATTAGCAGTTGTTGCTTGACTATTAAATTGTGACGAAGATTTGCTAGAACTTGAAGATGATGACTTAGATGTAGATGAAGATTCAAATGAATCTGAATTTGATGACGATACTGTGGTTTGATATCCTGGAGTCGATGTTTCAATGATCTAAATGAATTGTGTTATCAATTATGCTTTACAAATATAGAACATTTCATTAACTACCATCGGAGTATTATGATTTACAACGAAATTATTGCCTACAGAACCATGACTTCCTTCATGTGGATTTTGATTTTGATTATGTTGTTGGTAGCCTTGATTAGAATTAATAAACACTGTTTGTGGTTGTATAAATATCGTTTGATTAGATGATGTTGTACTGTCAGATTTATGAGAATTTTCACTATTGTGTTGACTTGATGAATCTGAATTTGTTTGATGATAACCAACAACTGGCGAGACACTAGATGATTCATAAATCTAAAAATTATTTACACGCATTTATTTTAACATAAAACATTAAAGTTTTTCATTAGCTTTACAGTTTGAATAGTTGGTGCACCACTTGATTGAACAATGTATCGTGCATTTTGATTATTTGCTAAATGAGGATTTTGATAGTAATTATCTTGATTGTTATTATTGAATTCCGCAAAATGTTGTGAATTTATTTGATGTTTTGCTGATTTTGGTCCAGCATTAATATCATCGGTTGAATGTCCATTAACATATATTATATCATTTGGCTGCACTTGATGTGTTCCCCCATTTACTTTAAGTAGTACCGATATAATAAGTAAAACCAAACTAAGCAATGGAGCCATTTTGAAGGACTGTTAAGAAAATATTAATTAAAATCTGTTTTTATATATAATTTTCAAAACATATAATTATAATTGACATATTTATTAAAACCACTTCCTACAAAATGGAAATAACTTAAATTAAAATTTCCACAATATTTTTTAATAAATCCATTCACATTTATTCCTTAACAAATCCTTGACGTTAATCGTATTGAAAAAATCACTAAATATTTTTTATTAAAACCGCACTATATATATTACATTTTGAATTGAATCCTTTAATGAAGGATCTCAAATTCTGAGATATAAATTTTTTTGAAATATTATCACAATTTTTCACTTGAATTTCCATTGTTTTGTTTTGCTTACCTTTAAAATTTAATTTTGATCAACTTTTTAATTAATTAATTTTTTATTACTAAACTAAACAATTGAACTTGGACTACAACACTTGAATGAATTCGTTCAATTCGTTGATCATCTCCTTTATATAGCTTGTTTTTTATTATTTGCATTAAAATATTATAGTTTGAAGGTGCCTTAATGTCACAAGTATATTACATATATGAGAAAATTCCAATAATAATTATATATTGTATACAAATTCTGATGATCACTATAAATTAGGGTCTGAAAATAACCCCACTTTTAACAAATTGAATTCTGATATTAAAATTTTCACCTAAATTGAAAAAAATGTTTTAAGCTTTCCACTCTCCAGAAATTGTTGAAATTAGTAAGTAAAAATAAAACAAATGGACGAGTTTTTTTAAAAAATAATAACTAAATATAAAACTGGTACATTACCTTTAAAAGTTGTGATGCAATTGAAGTTTATCCGACCAAATGAAGGCATATACATAAATAGTTACAAAATCATCATCATTTCTACTCTAGTTTTCGGGAATGTTTTTTTTTTTATTATTATTTTAAACTTTTAAATATAGTTTTGAATTACTTTACGAATTATTTTGTATAGTTATAATTATACATCGCCAATTATTTGGGGAGGTCATCATCATTTTTATAAATTTTACTGTTTAATTTTTGGCGCATCATTTTCGATGTAAAATTGCAGTTTACAAATAAAAATAATCGTTTTAACTATAAATATTATAAATTTTTAAAAATATTACTGACATAATTGATTAATTAACTAAAAGATAAAAAGTGATTGTAAATGTTTAGTTATATATTTATTTTATTAATTCAAATGTGATTTAATTCATATATGAAGATAATTCTATTTTGAGATTCGTTAGAGGTACCTAATTTAGTCTAAAGAATTCATAGAATTTTGTAATGCTATAGAATTTATTAATTATAGAAATACTTATTATGATTTGAAGGAACTATGTTATGTGGTAAGTCAAATAGTATATTACTACAATATAATATTTTCTGAATTAAATGTTATTTAATTTGGAATCGTTCAATAAACACTTTTCTATCACCATATACATATAATGTATATATTGTACCAGTGGCGTGCGTTCACTTTTATAACAGAGTGTGCAGAAAGAAGGTTTTATTAACATTCTAATATTTTCTCAATTAAGTGCGGATTTCACTGTGGAAGCTTAAGCATAACTTAACCGATTGTGTAGCTTAATTCAGTAACTTAAGTTCACTGGGTTTGCTAGCCAAGCATAGCTAAACCGAAAAAATGTGAATTATTGTGATATTATTATGAAATAATATTATTGTGAATGAAAATGTATAATAAAAATTAATGTGATATTGGAATTTGTGAGTTAGTGTCCGTGTATATTTTATTATGTGTGTGTATTTTATATATAAAAATATAAATTTATAATATGGAGAAAAAGAAGGGTAGCAGTAATTTTAGGTTTTTTTTCTAATAGTGTTTAAATGTGTATGAATTTATTTTCTAATTGTGTGTATAAGCTCTAATAATAAAAAATGTCAAAAGGGAAGCTTAAGCTCTACTCATCTGCTGCTTCATTTTAATATTTACTTAAAGGATTGCTTCTCTTTAAGCTTGCACTGAGATATCAGAAATAAGTTTAACCGAAGCTTAAACTTTGGCAATGGCTACTGTGCAAACCGTCATAATAGAACCCAATAAACTTACTGAACTCTAATTTTAGTTAATAATTTAGATCATGAAAAAAAAATATTTTTAAATAAATTTGAATATAAAACTTCAATGTTTTCTCATATTTATTCTAAAATCGTTAAGGTGTGCTCAGAACTATATCAGCACGTTTCACTATTGTATTTCCATAACGTATAATTCCTTTATGTGAACAATTTGTTCATATTTTAATTTAAATATATAATTTTGGATCATAATAAATTTATTTACAGTAATATAATGATTACAGAAATTACTTAAATTTTTGTTTTTTAAAAATCTAAAAAACAATTTTAGATATTAAATTGAGAAAATTAAAAATTTTAATTAAAAGTTTTCCTGTGTTTTAATTTTACTATTGATTACTTCGTCGAACAATAATCTTACATTCTGTAAAAATATAAAATTAAATTATTCAGATAAACTTTGATTAATAAACAATTATCTTATAGTGGAATTAATGAAGATATGAATGATAAAATGCTGAAGCAATAAAAAGGAGCACTGTTCCACTTAGGTTGTATACAATGGGTTGGGTGAGTGTTGGAAAAAGATTAACATTTATAATTTTGATTTTCTTCTTTGAGATTAAATATATTAAAATATCAAAATATCTAGTCAACTTACTAGCATTCGGAAGCAGAAATTAAGATGTTTTCCAGCCATTATGGTGAAATACTTGCAAATATTTAATAATTCCCAAATGAAATAAAAACTAATTTTATAAAATTTAACATATTAATAGTAAATTTTATAATAAAAAATAACTTATTTATAATATTGTTGAAAATTAAATAAAAATCGATATGAAATGTTGTATATCTATCTACCTGATAAGAAATTATCAACATTATTGTAGTTTATTGTAAATAATAAAGAAAAAAATCGATTTCTTTATCAATTTACTATTCCATTTATAATTCAAATTAAGTTCATGTAGAATTTTAAAATTATTGAACAGATGTTAAAATAATAATGAATTCAAAGAATTATTATGAATAATTAATTTTTTTTTCAATATCTGAAATCTCTTAACAATATTTTGCATATTTTTCAAACTTGTGTCCGAAGATATTTTCCTAGATTACAGAATTTCGACTCAATTATAATTATAATTAAGTTAAACTGTTGTTGTATAAACTATTATGCTTTCCAGAGAATGTGAATGATGATTGAGATACTAATGTTAAATTATTAAGAATTTTGTAGATATATAAGTATATTTTAATTCAATATAACGCATAAACTTTTTTTTTAATTTAAGAAAAAAGGAGCAAACAAACCTTCAAACATTCAATTAGGGTTCCATCGATCCTAAACACAACGCTATACGAACTGATCAACTTAAGATAATTGAACATTTGCTTTATTTCTAATACTATTAGTATAAATAAAAAATGGAATATTAAGATCAAATATCCAAAGTTCAATATCCAAACCAACATTGAAGTTTTGTAAGTACAAATAATATTCAATAACTTTTTACAGAAAAAAAGCATCTCTGCAAATCTTATCTATTAGAATTTAAAATGTCTTTGATATTTTACAATTTTAACTAACTTATAAAACGAAAATTAAAGTTAGTTAACAAGTAAGACAAAAGAAATGTCGGTATATAAATTGTATAGTAGAAAATTCAAGATTTAATTTTACATTATTTCTATGTACATTTAATTATTTGTATAATAATTGGAATTCCAATAAAGAAAAAAAAACATTTTTTATTTTATTACAATAAATTCTTTCAACAATCTGGATTGCAAATTAGTAATATATTCAGGCTTTCCCTATGAATAAGCGCTGAGCATTTCATTTTGACAATTTTATATAACATACTGCGACAATATCTGGGTTGATACCTTCAAAAAATATGTTATTTTCTTTCATTTTACAAATAATTTTAACAAGTTTTGATTATAATTATAAACATTTATTACTTTAATCTGAATAACAGCTTATTAAATGCATATTTTATATGGTGACAAAATATTTCTAGCACACACACATTACTAAACTGTGAGCAAAGCTAGTTGATCAATAATAAACTCTTAAATAAATTTACAGAGAGGAATACTAATTGAATTTAAAAAGAATATAAAATTTGACCAAAACCTCCAATAGAAATTTTATCCATTTAAAAACCCATAATTTTAATTGTTTAAAGTAATTTCTCAATATCTTTAGCAATATCCATTGGATCTGTTGTTGGTGCATAACGATTAATCGGTTGTCCTTCCTTATCAACCAAAAATTTCGAGAAATTCCATTTGATTGAATTACCAAAAGTTCCACTTTGTTTGTGTTTTAAATACTGATACAAAGGTGCTGCATTTTCACCATTAACATCAACCTAAAAAAAAGCATTTTTATAAAATTATTCTCTTTATGTAATCAATTATTTTTGCTAATATATACTTTTTGAAAAACATCACCAACATCAGCTTTAGCATCTTTTAAGTGACACACCATTTCTTCACCATCAGCTTCCGGACTTTGTGAATTAAATTGATTACATGGAAATGATAAAACTTTTAAACCTCTATCTTGATATTTTTCCTTTAATTCAGTAATTTTTTTGTAGTTATTTTTTGTTAAACCACATTGTGATGCAATATTAACAATTAATACAACATGACCACGATATTTTTCAAGTGAAACATCATTGCCATATGTATCCTTTACGGTAAAATCATAAATAGATTTTGCATTTTTGAAATCTTCTTTTGCAGCCATTTCGTCAACCTAAAACATGAAATATTTACAAAAAGAAAAAAAATATTTGAATATTTTTTAATTTTACATTTTTTAATAACTTAAAAATAAACTAAACGTTACGTTACAAATATCATGCAAACTAATTTTAAAAAGCATCGAAAAAATTATATCAATATAGTACATTTGTTGCCCAATCATAATAAATTTTAACACAGAACAATAATCTAAATTGGAATTAATCAACAGAGTGAAAGCATAAAATATTACGCTTATGACAAAATAAAACTCACTTTTTTATCGGATGAATAACAGTGAGCGACTGGCAATAAAATGTTCTGTATTGGGAACATAACCAAACATAAACGACCTGCATTTAAAAATACTGGTCTATATGTTTTATGTGCAATATTAATAACGGCAGAGCGCCCAAAACGTCGTAAAATATGAGTAAACATTTTTCCCCTACAATGATAAATAAAATAAAAATAGAATTTATAAAAGCCAGCAAAATTATAATGCAAATAATTAATTACATATAATTTAATTTAACACGCAATATATAGAAGAGAAAATGTCATTAAATAGATTAGATTAGTAAATTATTGATTTTCTTGTTCAGGTGCATGTTTGTATTTTAATATTAAAGTCATTTAAGAATTTTATAAATTCTAATAATGACTTGCAATTTCATATAATTTATCAGTAATTGGACATAAGTTTGTAATGTATATTACAATTTTGAATATTATATTTTATATTCTACAATGGCTATGATGAGGGATATATTTTAGCTATCTATCAACCTATTTCAAATTTAATCACAGTTGAAAAATACCAAATGTTCTATACTCTTAATTACACTTTTTGATTAACAAATATCACAGTAATTTTTAATCAGTTTCGATTTTTTAAAGAAACTTTTTTTTGAAAAATTCAAATATTAATTAATTACCGGTTTTTCTTTTTTAAGCCATTGAAACATTGTTTTATGTGTGATTTAACTAGCAATAATAAACGTTTTTTACACAAATATTTTTTCGAGGTTTTGATATCTAATAATTTCGAGGTTTTGATATCTAATGACCGATAACTGATATTTTAATAATTATTTTCGTCTAGTTACCTATATAAATGAATCAGTACTGAAGCACTAAGCGAATTTTGTGTTTATAAAAATATATATTGTTTTGTAACTTCAGAACGCAATTATATTTTATTTCAAATTTAATATGATTCATAAATCATATACATAGTGTTAATCAGAAATCAACTGAAAGAAGTCATAGCATTATATTTTTGTAAACAATATATACTTCATTATTAGGGTTCTCAATTTGGATTAAGTTCTTTGCAAAAAATTTCCTCTGGTTAAATGAAATTGTAATACTATTTGAAATAATAATATAAGATCAAAGTCAAAAGAATTGTAATCACAATTTGGATTTTTAAATATAGATTTTTTTAAATTTGGAGAACATTCGATTAAATTGATATAAGTAATAATTTTATTTAACGGAATTTATTCTGATAAAGGTTGAAAATATCAAAAATTGAGAAATTCAGATAATATAATTATATCTCTGTTAAAATTCAATTTTATTATTTTTTTAGCAATGCTGATAAGAGCAAAAAAACAAATTACAAATTTTCCATAAATAATTCCTATTTAAAGATAGAATATAATATAAATACTGTATGTGGAAAGATAATTTATTCCAGATTCCAGTCATAAGGTGTTCAGTAGAAAAATACGATATTACACACTTAAAAACTTTAATAATAAATTGTTATTAAACAGATAAAATATGTATTACTTAATTTAATTATTAATATCTACAATTATTTGAAATAACTTAATCACTTATTCTTATTATTTTTTTGACAATTTTTATAAATCTACTAAATTTCTCTAATTATTAAGTTATTTATATACGTGAAACCTAATGCGTGATATGATCGCTAATTAAAAATCCTTAATTAACAATTTGCTGTTTTGTGAAAGGTGACGCACAATATAAATAAATCATGTACTAAATAATAGTTCGATTATAGTAAGCAAATCTCTCAAACATTACTTGCTAAGTAAAAAAAATAAAGTTATGGAACATGTTAAGAAATTGAACATGCAAATAAATTAACAATTAAATATATAAATATAGAAAAGATCACTAACCCCTGATCTTTAACAAAACGAATAAAAAGTAAAATTAAAAGTTGATAAGCTTTTAAATATAGATTGCTTGTTTTTAAAAATAAGAAAAGTAACATATAAAAAAATTGGTATATTTCCCCAATCAGCACAAAATATATTCCAGTCAATTTTTTTCTTTTTTTTTTTACAAAAGAACTTTTTAATAAAGAATATATTTTTAAATAAGACAATTTAATTTATTTATTTTTCATATATACGTATACTATATTGATGGCAACCATTCCAAAATCCGTAATTTATTATTTCTTTTTTAGGGGTCACATTGGGGACTACACTTTATACAGTTTAAAATAGTAAGAAATAAATTTTGTTTAAGACATATTTTTTAAAAACAATGTAATGTATCTTGAATGGAGTTATAAGAATTTTTGGACTTATTGGTTAATGAATGATTACCATCACTGTGTAATTCCATTTAATAAATAATTGGGAACCCTTTTACCAATAAACAATATATTATTATAATTAAATCTAATTACTTTACCATTTCCATTAAGTTTTAAATGCAATTAGCAATATTAATTTAATTGTATATACTAGTCACACTATTAAAAATGTTGAAACGTAAATACATTAGGAAGGGAAATTTACTTATATATATATATTATATATATATATACATATTATATTAATTTAAAGTATAAAATCACAGCTTTCACTTTTTAGTATTTTTCCTATATATTTTAATTAATGTTTTCTTCATTTCTCCGGTAAAACCAATAAAAATTCATGCCCTAAATTAAAAATATAATCCCACAAACCAAAACATAGTGGAAATTCGAATATTTGACCAAAACATATTATTACGCACTAAGTAAAAAAAAAAAAAAACATAAAAAAATAAAATAAAATAAAATAATAATGTTATTTACTTTTACGTAATAATACAAGTAACTGCCAATTCCGATTATGATTGCTCCTAGAATATACTGTAGATATGATGCCATTTCTACTTATAAAACTTTTCTTTTAAAAATATTTATATAATATGAATATATGTATAAAAATATTTTTGGTCAGCTGATCGAATATAGATTTTCAATTTTGTTTTGTACAAATAAATTTTACCTGTAATTGATTAAACTTAAGATAATGTTAACATAAAATATAAAAGCAGCAGGATGTGATATTTTAAAAATAGAATCTTAATAAAAATAATAGATTTGATCAAAGTCCACCGGTAAGAGTAATTCTTTTCAACCGGCAAAGAACAACTATGCAAATTTTCTAGATTTTTTTTTAACACAAATAGTAATAATAAAAGAAAACTAACCTTTTTCAGATTTTCAGAATATTTTAAGTGGAAGAATTGTGGTTTAATTAACACTCTGGAAGATACAAAAATTACTTAATAACTTTCACTTGAGGAAGACTTCAAATTCATTCATTTGAAGATGACAAGACAATAATAAAAATTGCACAAAATTTCACAATATTTTGGACAGTTTACGTTAAATTATCGATTCCAACAAAAATTTCGATTCTTTTCATTCAATCAATCATACCGTACAACAGATGGCGCTAATTCTTATAAGATTTTTTTTTGTTGTGCAGTTGTCAAAAGAGTTATGTCAATTTGACAAATAATCAAATAAAAAAAAAATTCCCAACGGGTTCCGGAGTTTATAATGGCCGCTTAGTACGTATTCGTGGGTTATATTTTTATATTTTTAACAATTAATCAAATAAAAAAACCATATTAAAAAAATGTTGTAATTCGGTAAATAACACAATTAGAAAACCAACAAATTATAAATAAATAGAAAAGTGTTTTAATAATTTTTATATAGTGAATTTTTAGTGTTTAGTGTTAATTTTAATTTTCAATTATTTTTTTTTTTTTTAATTATTTTGGAATTGTGAAAAAGTTCCGTTTTGAAAGGCACTGCTGGCCAAGAAAGTGAAAAAGTAAAGAAGTGATTTTTTTTTTACAGGCATTTATAAACACGCAACGAAGAAACACCAAAAAATGCATTGCTCAATGGAAAAAAGCCAATCAGCTGTAGGAGGTGACAGTTCAAGTCAAACAAAAAATTCCAAGGATGGTGAGTGTTTTAAAAATAATTTTATCTTATTATAATAAATTAAAAATCTCATCAACAAAAAAAAAAAATAATAGAGATCAACTTTCATCCTTGAAACATCTGATTTATTTTTTTCTGAGAATGTCAAGAATAAACAGAAATTTAATCAAGTTTTCATTCCTCCTATTATTTCAATTTCAATTGCCCACCAAAAAACAACACAATTAGACTACACAAGCAAATATTTTTGCGGCATTTTATATTCTGTCATCTCAAATGGCAACGAAAATGATAAATTCTCCAAATGATTAAATAAAAATACCAACAAAATGTATTTTTAAATATTATATATATTTATATATATAATGTAATAAAAAGCGTGGGATGCGGGTTTTTTTTTTGTTGCAAATACAATTCTTTGAATATGTCAAACAAGAACCAAACAAATTCAATTTAAGAAATAATAAATTCAATTTCCAATTGCATTTCTGGTTTTTAATATTCAATAGGATAACAAAATATAAGAAGTAGTTATTATTATTATTATTATTATTGGATTTATGACTGACAGAAATATAAATATATATATATTAAATATATTATCAGCAAAAGCACAAATGCCAAGGATTTTATTTAAAGAGATCATCAAACATTAAAAAAAAAAAAATTCAAGAAAATCCATTTAATAATTTTGAAGTATTTGTACTACAATTCTTTGACTGGTTTTTATTGTTATACAGTTGGGTATATAGTCAAGTGAAATACACTGAGGCTATTAAAAGATAATATGTATAAGTATATATTAAAATAAAAATCGACATAAAAAAATTCTTCAACCTTGTGTCATGATAGTGGTTGTGGTAATAAACAGCTTTAGTGATAGTTTTACTATACTTAATATTATTTTAATTTTATATTTTAATGTCCTACCTTTAATTTTCAAAATCTATTTATAATATCTAACCTATAACATTTTTGTTTTCAAAAGGAAATGGGTAGAAATATAATAATTGAATTGCAAATTTCCTTCTTTTATTTTTATTTTTCTTTTGCCACGTGGGTCTTTGATGAACATAACTTTAAAATTTTATATAATGTTTTCATATTTTGTGTATAATTTATAATTGAAATTTATCATCCTACAAAACTGGTAAAATTACAGACAATTTTTTTTTTTGCAAACTTGGCAAATTTTTAGTGGTGAACAACAAAAAAATATAAATTAATATTGTCCAATATCCGATGGTCATCACAAAACATAAAAAAACAACAACAATAAAGAATCTGTCTTTTAATTATGATTTTTGTTTGGAATTTGTTGGCGTTTTTATGAAAATAAAAATTAATAAATTTTGTCAGCAAATTTTAAATACCTATATAAAATACTTAGTCTACTTATTTGAAAGAGGCTCGATTTTTATGTAGGAATGAGAAGAACATTTCGAATTTATTAAATAAATCTGATTAGAAAGAAGATGTTACACTTCATAATAATTAACTTATTACAATTAGAATTTATATGATAGTTTTGTCATTAAAATTAAAATATAATTGGATTTTATTTACAAAATATTTTTTTAATAATACTTAAAAGGAAATAAATAATTTGTGTCTTCTTGTTGTGATAAAAATTGACTGATAAGAGAACACTTGATATTATTTCTGTTGTATTTAATTTTGGAATCGAGGAAAAACTGGAAATTTTGTTTATGTTGACTTCATTTGTTATGTGGGGAAGGTTTTTTTTAGCTTGTCTGTCTGTCTGATAATTATTTTTAAAATATAAAAAAAAATATCTTTTGATAACATAATTTATTAGTTTGCATAAGAATTAAATTTTAACTGTTCAATAATTTCTTTTTTTTAAGGATTTTTTAGTACGATTCGTAGTCTCGTGGGTTACGAATTTATATTACATACCGGTAAAAATCATCAGATATTTGATAATTAATTAATTAAGATAAAAATTGTTTCGAGATAGAATTTGTTTTAGTGTTTTTGGGACAGTTATTGTTTTGGATTGTTTGGACAGTATATTAAAATGTAATTCAAATTTATATAATTATTATATAAAATTATATTTACCTAAATAAATTGAGTATATAATAGAAATGGTTGACAAATCATTTCAAAGGGTCAAACCGAAAGTGATATTGTTCTTGTATTCGTACGGTTACATTGCTAATTTTATTTATCGCATTTCGGATTTCATAAAAATACGGTTTTAGTTTTGTCCAGATTAAGATTACAGTTCATTTCTGTTCTTATTATTTCGGTATAGTTTTGTAGAAAAAATTGCGGTTAATATACATAACACTTTCCGGTTAATTCAATGCTGTTTTAAATGATTTGAAAATATAATCGTCTATTTTTGAATTATATATTAATAAATATAAAAAGATGATGACAAAATTCAAGTTAACAAAATTTGTATGGATCAATTTTACAAAATGTTTCCATATATTATTTAATTTATTCTGTGAGTATATTTATAAAAAATTATAATAAAATTTCTAGCATTACTAAATTTTTTAAAACAGATCTAGTGGAACAAAGTTGAGGAAACAGATGCTTCCATTAATGTTAAGCTTATTAATGTTCGCTTTAAACACAGGAATTTCTCTTCTTCCTGAATCTTCAGTATTGTAGAGAAAACTTATTCTATCTGGCTGGAACCGAGTCTTTCATATAATTCTCTTAATTTTACCAAAAATATTTAATACTTAATATTTAAATCATTCTAAAAAAATTGTTTAAATTTCAAGAAAAATTACTTATTTTAATATATGAAATTATTTTAATAATCCAAAACGAAATTAACACTCACTTATTAACAATAAAAAGCTTCAATATTTTCTTATAAAAATTTTTCTTTCCTTATTGGCTGTCATGATTAAGTATAATTTTCACCCTTTTTTTACTTATTACTTAAATCCAATTTATATCACATTTCTATGTAAAATTTTTATCTTGCTATCTGTAGAAAATTTCCTTAGATTGACAAGATAACGACGACAAAATGGGGTAATAAGAGTAACAAAATAATAGAAAATTGTAATTGTTTTTGTTGTCATTAACCTAAAAAAATATATAATATAATTTTTCCGAACAAGGAAACGACCTTTATAATAAAATGAAAAGCTTATGACATTTTCTCGATTAATAATATACTTACCCGGAAAATTTTGTAATTATGTTTACAATATGAACATTTAATGCATAAACCATTGAAAATGTGCGAAAAGTTATAAAGTTATAAAGAAGTTTTTCTTATGGCGGTTTATAAATTGAAAATTAATTTTATAATACCATACCAACTTTAAAAAAATTGAAGGGTTTAACTAGAAAATTTGTGATATATGATTTGAAATTTATAGAATTTTTAAAGAATTATAAACGTAATTGGACTGCCATTTTTTGTGATTAGACAAAATATAAATAAATGAAAAATATTAAGTAATGGAATTTAAAAAAAAAAAAAATCAATTATTTTGAAAAGAAACAGGGTTTGATTACATTTTTTAACGAACTTTTGCAGGTATAATTAACGTTATTCTAGAGAAGATAGAAAAGGTTATGACAAGTAAATTGGTATATGAAAAAGTCCCAATTATATGAAAAACTAGTTTTATATACTTACTTAATTATTATTAGTTATGAATTTTTAAATATACAAAGTTAGGGTTTCAAGTATTAATGAATCTAAAATTAGAAGAAATATTATTTAATTAAAAAAAGTTTCACAAATTCTTATACAGATACGGGTGGATTCTCATTAATTCGACATTTAGGACGTCCATTGCATTTGAATTTACCAGACAATTCGATATCCGTTTAATTAATTGTAATTTTAAAGAAATTCTATGATATTTAATTAACTTTGATATTCTATATAAATCTAATTAAACTATCTATAGCAGTTGAATTAGATTTTTTTTGCTTAGGGTAGAATGGAATGGATTTGTCACTTTTTTTAATCGTGTTTTTTTTAATAAATCCAGGGCATATTTCAATCTTTAAATTGCATAATATATTTTAGCTATTTCTTACCATTTTGAGAAATGTGAACATTTTTAAAAATAAATAGCAATTTCGTTTTTTCGCCAAATGAACATTTGTTTTGGGGAACATTCGTCTTGACTAATATTTCTCGGGAGAACCTATGACGAATTTAACTGCCAAAAATTTTTTTCTTAATACTTAAAGATGCGCAAAAATTGATATGTGGATAGATAATTGATAAAATATTTTTTTTCTCGAAAATAGTCTTACATTATTATCTAATACTGGATTGTGCAAATTCTAGGAATTCTGTCTTCGTCTTATGACTGCCAACGAAATTTTAATTAAAACGTTATTTTACGATGAATTTGACAATTTTTTTTTAGATTTTCGAGTCAAAATTACTCATATAATTACGTTAAAACCTTACTAAACTTATTTTGTAGTTACTCATAGTACGAGTTTAAACGAATTTACATCGCCTAAATAATTTTTAACTAAATAAATTCGAATAGAGGTTCGAAAAATCATTGCCACACACCACAAAAATTATATTTCCATTGAAAACTTCATGTTTAAACTCAAACTAGTATCATCAATATCATCATATGCTGATACTGCCGGGTAGGCCTTGACCTTCTTCACAATCTCTCTCCATCGATATCTTTTTGCTGCAGTTGTTCTCAAATTCAATACACTGACTGTTTTCCTTGGATTTTAGTAATAAGTCGACTCATCTCATTTTGACGACTTCTATAGCCATATTCCCATTGGTACGGTTTGAACAATATATTTGTGTGCTCTTTCTACCGTCATTCTACAGGCGTGCGTGACAGCTCATTTTATTTGGTTTTTCACGAACCGTATTATATCTAAGCTGTCAATTATATCTAAAAGATCTGGTGTTCGATCTAATAAACCAGTTCGTCTTGTATTGAGCCATTTCATTTATACAGTATTTTTTTTCGTACTTCATTCTTCTATGCGACGTTTACAGTTTAAAGTTGTCCCAACGTTCCCACTAGTCTAACAAGAATTTTGTACATTTACATTTTGCAGCTTCTTGTAAGTAGTTTCGATCTGAGTAGTTTCTGGTATGCAAAGTAGCATTCTTATATAATACTCTAAAATCCCAAAACATATTTTACAGTTTTTCGAAAGTTTATTTATACATATTTAAGGAAAATTCTTTTATTATTATTAATTTTTCTATGAATATTTATAAATTTATACATTTGCAAATATTTTCATGAATTTCATAAAATTCGAAAGCCCCAGAATGTAAAATTTTCGCCATCATTATTATCATCATAGCAAAATTATATATTTTCTAAAAATACAAAATTATATTGTGCGCGAATTAGTTCAAATATGTCGTGAAAAGACATTCATTTTAAGTAAAATAAGATACAAAAATATTTTCCCTTTATATTTAACATATATAAAAATATTGTACTTTATAATAGAAATTTGTAAAATTAGAAAATTCCATTAATTGTTTTCATTAAATATTTAAACTTTACAACAGGGTGAAAATTTGTCAGAGGATTTATATAAATTTTCTATACCGAGAGCAAAAAAAAAATTTACATCCCCCATCCGTAAAATTTATTTCGGACATTTTGTGGAAAATTGTTATTTTGTTATAAATTTTTTACAAAAAAAAACATTTTTATTTAAATTAGTAATTTATGTATTATTTAAATAATTTTCGGTGTTAAATTAAATTGAAAATATATTTAAATTAAGTATTTATATAATTTTTATGTTTGCACTTTTTGTACATTTTAAATTTCAAATTAGAAATTTTGACGTAATATTGTTCCACTGAAGAGTATGGGAAAGTTGAGTGGGTGAAATGGACAACATTTAAAATATTTCTGATGTGGTTTCTATTTAATTATAAAATAACAAATTGTCGTTTTTTATTTAAATATTTAATAATTTTTAAATATATTTAATATTTATGTTCAAATTAAGTTCATTCAACTAAGTATATTAATTTATTTTATATAATACTTAATATAATTGAATGTAATTTGTTAGTTTGTCATGGTCAATTGAATTTGTATATTTTGTGACTGACGTTGTAGGGAATTCATATTTATTACGGTTTCATAATTATTATATCAGAAATAATTGTAGTTTTTAATATCATGATAAAATAACTGATGGAAAAGTGTTCTTCTTTTTCCATCATTACTTAAGTACTAACTGATTAACTCGGCGTTATACGGCCTGGTCCGTGAAAGAGGATTCTGCCTTGCATCAGTATTTCTCCGGCTTGCCGTTATATTAAGAATTCCTACGTAAATATGACAATTCACTTCTTCGCCTGCTGTCAGTTTTATTGACTTAAGCTGTATCTTCCGTTCGTACGACGTTAACTAGCCAGCGAAGTTTTCGTATCCGACAATTTTTCACTGGGTCTCCTGATACAGCTTACGGTTGATTATAGCGAATTCTGCAAACCCCATTAACGTTGGCCAGACCAAAGATGAAACGAAGAATTTTCATCTCGAAAGATTCTAAGAGTTGCTCATCGGTATTGGATAGAGTTCATAACTCTACGTACTGGGATGATGAGTGTCTTATACATGACATAATCAGATTTAATTTGAATTAACGAATACTTAACAACAACAGAAACACTACCTTAAATTAGATTTGATCATACTAGGAATTGTGTTCAAAAAATTCTTTTAAAAGTTTTATAAAAACTGTGCTCCTGGGACCTGGGGCGGTACACCTATTTTTATGTTTCGATGTTAAAAAAAAGTAGAAACATATTTTGGTTTACTGCTTCAGAATTAATCAATCGAGAAGTATGATCCATATGTCAATGGATAGGTAATTCCATGCCCTTTAAAACAAGATGTAAAAGATTTCTGATTATTATGTAGTTTGGAAACTATAGGGCTATACCAATTGATTTTTTTTGCTAATTTTATCAAAAATTCCTATACCATAAAAAAATGTTCCTCAATAAAGTGAAATATTTTTTTTTACATAAGAAGTTGGACGATTTTATTATGTGCCAAATAAAATAACCATACCAACCTACCCTGGCCCCTAACAACTGAAATTTAATACCAACCTACTTATACCAACCTACTTATCATAAATAATTTATTTATGATAAGTGTACAACTGAAAGTGAAATGCATGCCATTTTGCTCCATGCAAATGGTCAGCGTTCTATTCAGGCGGGTCAATGTTTCAAAAATCTTCTAATACAATTTTTTGTTCAGGATTAAATAATACCGCAGTATAGCTATGCTCAGGTATTTCAGGTTCACCCTGTATATTTATGTAGTTTTGTTATCAAAGCAATTGATTTTCATTAAAATACTTATTCCTAGAAATATTTATTACACTTATTATCATTTAATTATGAATTTATTTAGATACAATAAATTAATTCAAAATGACCAATGCAATATTGCTTAAACAATGATTCATTATTTTCAGAAATATAGAAATTGATTTAGATAATAATAATATTAATTATAAAAACAAAATTGATTAGAAAATGTTATCAATAATTATAGCTCTTAATTGTAGCGAGTAGGTACAATTTTGTTATAGTAACTATATAAATTGAATTTTTTGGTAATATTATTAACTCATTGTATATAGATTGCCGCATTCTAATTTTTACGAAACTAATTTACGAAACGTTTTTGAAATTGTAGTCTTTTATGTAATCGGATATTAATAACAAATTTTTAAAAGCAAATTTGTTCAAAAATGTATAAAAACAATAAAAAGAAATTGAATATTTTTATTATTAAGATACATTTAAAATTATTTTACAATTCATTTTCTAAATCGAAAATTTAATATTTAATGAATTTATTCTTGATCTTAAATAAAAGTAGTTTAAGAAAATTTTATTTTTATTTGAATTTTATAAAGTCTAAATTGGAGCAGAATTTTTATGGAATAATGTTGTGGAATTACATATTAATAGATGATGCACAATATAAAAATTTTCGAAAAATTTAAATTATTATTTAAATGTTTTATTGTTTTTGGTTGGTCACTGCTGGATCGGCAATCTTCGGATTTCAATTGATTCCTTTTGTCGCTGGGGATCAAACTGTAGAACCCACACAAGAACGATAATGGAACTTACTGTATTGTACTTTATAAATTATACCTGTATACCTCACGAATTTTGTATATAAAATTAAACTTTTTTGTCTTCATTTTTATCTGCTCTTTTTTTTAAATTTTTCTTATTTGGTTAGTAAACTTTAATATTCAAAATTTATGGATTATATTCTTATGGCAAAATCTATAAATTTTTATAAATCTGACCTATAGTTTTGTAAATCCAACATAATATCATTTTTCATCATCCCCCTATGAAAATTCAGACAATTTTCTTTGATTTTCTTTTATTTAATAAAAACTAATATTTCTATACTTTATTTCTTAAGAGTTTGTCCTCCTTCGGTCTTTACACATTTCGAAAATAAATAAATAATTTACTTTTTTTTGTTATGAAATCACTAAAGTTTTGGATAAGAAAAATAAATATTGTATTTATATGTAACATTTAGATAGAAACTTCAGGTTTATGTAACTCTTATTTTCATCTTAAATTACATTAAATACATAAAAATTCATAAATATTGAATTGGACATATACCAAGACGAAAAAATTGATAAATGTTAGCAATAAAAATGTGAAAAAATCGAAATTGACTTTTTGTACTTTTGGGATCATTTATAAATTACGTACATGACACATTACCGGCAATTTGCTATGATAGGGTGGAAGTAGAGTCTTTCAAAATGTAAAGTGATTGACATATATAGTCTTTTTTGTCATGGAAGTTACTCGTATTGATCCAACATATAATGAACAGATTTAAAATAGAAAAACAAGGTTAAAAAATTTCATAAAATTAATATAACGTAATTTATGAATGATCCTTTTTAGTTAAGTCTATGTATATTCGTAGCTGTATAAAGGAAGAAATGTTAATCAGATTCAAAATACTTTCAAAATAGTTCATTAATTGGTACAGAAAAATAATGAAAAATGTGTCAGAAAAGGACAATCGTTTTGTGTGGTAATTTCTTATTTATTCCAGAAATGAACAGAAACTTATAATGAATTTGAGACTTGGGAAAAATAGAGTATATATATAGTTCACTTATCATAGCCATCAAAATCATTTTCGTCCCTCCATTATTTGAAGAAACCGCCCAAATTATTCCTTAAATGCCTGAAAAAGGAGGAGTATGAAAAAAGTGGTTGCTTCCTTCCATTTGTAATTTCTTTCATTATTTAATAGAATTTCTGTTAATTCATTTTATTTATTTATAATATTTTTTTTTCTTCTTCCGGGTTAGAATATGTATGTTAAATTTGACATAAATTTTGTACAGATAAAAATTATAATTAATGACTCAAATGTGACAGATTAAAATGATGATATTTTATTGAAATTTATCGAAAGACAAATTATTTTTTAATTTCTTAGGTATAATGTATAAATGTTCTGCTTAAATGAACATCAAAAACAATTTTCTTATATTGTATATACATATATAACTTATTATTTAATAGTTCATATATTTTCCACTTAAATAATTTGAGATTATATAGTAGATAATTATTTAGAAAATTAAGTAAATACCAAAAATCATTTTCATATTAATGATGATGTACATATTCTAAATATAAATATTTTCATTTTAAAAAATATACAAATATATATAAAATAATTATTCTTCATTGGAATTTCTTTAAATAAATACAAAAATTATTATAAAATTTTACATTTTGTTTGCCATTTCAAAAACGAAATAAAATAAAATGAAAATTATAAGAAGAAATCATCATCTTAAAATCTTGTCACATAATCCTTTTTGTTTCTCTTTGCTTTTACAAAAATTTAATGATAACAAAAATATAACAACAATTATTTATATTTTATAATTATTCAGGGGTATGTCATAATTGTACACATCATTAAAATACGAATATCGTATTTTAATAATTTAAAAATTAAAAATTGGCAATAATAAATTTAATAATTTAATTGGTAGGATGATTGGATACCAGTACTTAAGCCATTTGCATCTGTTGTAATCCCAGTTCTTACGCCTACATCAGCACATCGATCCATCCCACTTCCCTTATGAACTAAATTAGACTGGCCGACTTCATTTTAACTTTTTGCCGCACATATATTTCTCATAAAGTAATAACTGACAGAAGTCTTCTAAAACGCATGGATGAACAGTGACAAAGAAGATGCATCAATTCGTACTTATTTTCTCAGACTCTATACATGGAAATCTATGTAAACCCTAAGTTCGTCGCGTGGTTCTTAAGCAAAATATGACCAATACCCATACCGGTATACATTCAAACTATTGGTTTGTTTTTCTTCATAAGCAGAATGTTACGGAACTGCCAAAATATAATAAAGTCATTTTACGATATCAATGTACACGGTATACCGTTTCCACGTTATATCTGTACACGGTATACAGCTTTAATTGATATATTAATTATATACCAATTTATAATCATCGCTTTATGTTTCGTTTTGACGTAAGGCACCTAATAACGATCTTTTTAGAACTGATCACGCCGCCGATCATGAAGATAATATATTGACTGAAGTAAATTTATATTTCGTTATAAAAAGTATAGTTCTTTATTAGGACTTAATGTAACCATAAACGGGCTAATAAATATATGCTCTAGATTTACTTCAACAATCAAATTTTCTTCTGTAACTTAATTTTTCGTAACAGTCGTATTTCAATTTTTCAGAAATCCAAAATTTCGTATTTGAAACATTCCGGTATACGTAAATATTTGCTGTATTCGTATGGGGTACTAGAGTTGTTTTATGTTATCTGTCATTGTCTGCTTTTTATATATTTAATTAAATTTTGAAAAAAATCAAGTTGAAAGAAATATTAATCTTCCTCCAAAAATAACTGTTGCTGGAAGCTGGAACCTATATACGCAATTTAGCTCATAGATTTGTTAGTGACGTACCCCTTAACAATAAAACTTTCTATATAAAAATTTTAAACTAACAAAATATTTGACACCATAAAACATGATAAAAATGTATTATTTGTTTGGACAGGGGCCAATTTCTGATATTATGATCGTTCGTTGTACTTACTCTCCTTCTTAATATTATATATATATAATACTTTCACACGTACATGTGTGAATCTTCAATACTTCATGTTTCCTTAATAGTTTTTCTACGTTTATTTTTTTACGGGAAATATTTGCTTTTTTAAAATTTAATATTCTACATATTTCTATAACTCACTATTTTCAGTATTGTGACATAATAATATTTATTTTTGAAATTTTTTCTTTTTTTTAATATAATAATAAATAAAAATCAAAAAACGTAAAATTTTTTGTAGACATTAGGGCGACTTTTGAACACAAACCAATTTTAGTATCAAATTTTTTATTATATTTTTAGGTTTTGGTAAATTTTTCGGATGGTTTGAGTGTAATATAATTTTTTTTTCCACTTCAATTCAATGTGCAATATAACATTTCCTTCTTTAAATTGCAAAAGATTGAAAATTTCATATGGAAAATTACTTGTTAAATTTGAAAGAAATCAATGACAGAAAAGAAATTGCTAATAAATTTGTTTTTATACTACAAATTCTGTCTGTTTGGTGGTGGTTTATTCAAATATTTGTTGATTTAAGTAAAATGAATTATTTTAATGCAGAATCTTTACAGTTTTTGTGGTGAACCATTCGATAGTAATTATGTTTACTAAATTATCAATAATTTTTATTTGTTATTGTAAAAATTGACCTATTATGAGCCACGGTACGACTTAGGTATCCTGCCGAAAATTAACGTAAAACATTTTTTCTATTCGCGCGTTTTTAATATCAGAATGTTTAAAAGCTTAGGATTCCATTAAATTTATATTTTAATTCTCTGATTTACTGGTTTTTAAATGCTTATTTCTTCCTAAATCTAAGAACAGAACGCTTTTTTTTGGAAAATGTTAAAGCTCTGCTTTTTCAGAAAACACTGCAGGAATTTTCGGAAAAAAAAACACAAAACTTAATAATTTTTTAACTTAGTTTGATAGTTTTATTTAACACAAGCGGCCTAACTTCATTTTTACTAAGAGTGGATAAAATAATCTAATATTGTTAAAATTGATCTTAGTTGTATTTATATTCAACAGATGACGAAACCTAAAGATTAAAAATCTGGATTAATTCAGTTAATTTATAGGAAAATCAGACCAAACCTTAGGAATTACTTGAAGTTGTTTAGGTCCACCTAGTATCATTTAGGAAGTGTAACGTTCCTGTAGGTCGTTTGGATGCCTACATAGTTTAGTTCGTGTGTTTCCAAGAAAATACTACCTGATTCTGGCCAGCGCTGGACAATTAATTTCTCTGTACGATATTGAATAATGTTTTGATCAATTTAAATTTTTCTTCGGATATTTTTAGTTAAGTGAAAAAGTTTATATGAAATTACCAAAATTTTAAAATTTCCTATTCAACATACTCAAAATCTATTTACATCCTGATGGTTTCGCTTATGGTTTTATTCGTTACAAGAAATATTTTTACGATAACATAAAATTGAAAATATATAGTTATTTCTTATTTTATTTTTTAAAATAAATATAGTAAAAATCAAATAAAATTTATATATCTAAAAATTTGATGACATGAAACCGTGGTGTCATTTGTCCCGTATAATATTTATGATCTGATGGCAAAAGAAAATATTGGATTTTTATTGACAATATCCCGGAATAGGAAAAGTTGTGTTAACCCAATTATGTTTGGTGACGGTATTTTATTTCCCTAAAGGTAATTTATATTTTATTGAACCTCGAAATTCAGGTAACTTGGTAATTCAGGAAGAATTATACATTCCTTCAATATTATATAAAATGGCAAATATATTCCTTTTGAAAAAAAATTATAAAAATCATCGTGTATATACAGTTTTTTTATTTCATCTTCATAAAAGAATTTCATGTAAATTTTTCATTTTCATTTTTCTTTTCATTTTCACATTCTTGGCGATATTGTTTTCGTTCTACGATTTTTACATCCTTTTTCCTTTTTGTAAGATTTTCTCAAAGAAAATACTAAAAAAAAGGTTTTATAAAATGTGTTTTGCGTTAATGCAGGTCCATTAAATCACCCTTCAAAAACATATTTTTGCTTCTAGCATTTTTTACAATCTTGTCTTTTTGTTATTTGTTACATTTTTTTTCAGTATTACTCTCGTATATAGCAACTTCGCAATGGAAATGTTTCCGGTCCAAGGTTTATAAGTTTAAATTATATTTATATATTTAGTTGTTGTTGGGAAATGTTGGTTATGCACCAGATGGGATTAGTCTTAAATAAGGAATAAAGAATATTTCGTCCCAATATTTACGAGTCGAGGATGCAATAAATGATTTTATTACGATTATTTTATTGCTGATGGGTTGTCCTTGTCTTATTTGTGGTATTATATTTCGAATTTTTGGAATGTATTTTCTGAACAGCTTTTTATGTTGGTGTATTTTTTATTTTTATTTTGATGTGTCGTCATAATAACATTTATCTTTTATCATGTATTTTATTAACATAATGAATTTTATTAACATTAAGTATATATAACCATATTACGATGTTAACCATAATGGTCACGTTATTACCATACTAACCATACCGTACAAACAGTAAAATCGAGAATTGGAGTACAAACTCTGTATATAGTGAATTAGATGATTTACATTACTTTTCATATTTTGCTTATTGAAATCATAGAACCTTTCTTATGATAGAGTTTTCCTGAGTTTTACTAATTTTAAATAGATTCTGAATCATAAATTTCTTAATGAACAAACTTAATTGCAACAAAGTAATGACTTTGTTGCCAGTAAATACTCATAAACATTACCATTTTTCGAATTATTACAATCACTAATTTGATTTGATGTTTGTAATTGAACCCGTGCATCCCATCATAGTATGCATTATCTATACACAATCACTGCCTTTGAATTAAATTATTTAGTTACTTGGATTTTGAGTGAATGTTTAGTAACAGTCCAAAGGAGGCTATTCATTCTGTTTCCATATGGTAGACGCTTCTTAACATTTAAGTACAATTTGGACCTACAAATTTTTAATTCATTATATAGGATAAGTTGCAACAAGCTAATGGGTTTTAAAATAGTTGTTAGTAAATTGCATCAATTGTTAGCATTTTTGTCAGCCTTAAAATTACATCACTGTAATTTAT
This sequence comes from Rhamphomyia laevipes, assembly GCA_963920725.1. Classification (NCBI taxonomy): domain Eukaryota; kingdom Metazoa; phylum Arthropoda; class Insecta; order Diptera; family Empididae; genus Rhamphomyia; species Rhamphomyia laevipes. The sequence goes on along the minus strand of OY987255.1, from coordinate 20,427,183 downwards.
GTAACTCATTTAAATCATAATATATAAGTTTATTAAGCGGGTTCTGAAAGGATATAGGGGTCACTGATCAATATATTCTCGTCCCATTGGGAGTAGTTAGGAAAAAGATTGATAGAATTCCGGAGAGGAAGGTAGGGGAAATATGGGTCAACACTAACACATGTCATGTGACCAAAGGAATTTGACCGGAGAGGAATCTGCTAAAGTTTGTTAAGAATACGTCGTGGTTTGAAGAGCAGTAGAGGAGAAAGATTGTTGTTATTCAAGGGGATACCTATGGGCCAACTAATTGCTTAGTGTTGGTTATTTATTCCCCCCACCCTTACTAACTAAATATCTTACCAGCATAGTACAAATAATGATTTTTTGACAAAAAATTTAATTTCTTTATTTATATTTAGTTTATATTACATATAAATTTTGGATTCATGAAATATGTTACAAAGTACAAAATTTACCACCTCGTAAAACAGTATTGTCAAATCTTATACATACCACAAATTACATTAAATAAATTCTGTTAATTTATTGATTTAGATAAAACTATATTACTGATTATTACTATACCTTAATATCCTAAAATATATATGTAATTAATTTCATATAAATCTCTGATTGCCAATTGCCTTAGATAGCTCTAATAGCACCATAAACTTAAATATCGAAAAATGGGACAATTCTATCTTAAAATTTATATTTGCTTCTACATAATTAGTTATTCCCAATTTCTTTATAAATTACCATTCTTCTTCTGATTAAATTTCAATTTATTATTATCTCAGTTGTCAGTTTTTTTCCTTCTTATTTCAGTAACCAACCACAATCCGTAAATATAACAACCCCGCGGTATGCAATTAAGACTATATAATTACTTCAGAGAAAACTATAGGATACTTTCTATATAACCAAATTGCAAATAATTTACCTGATTTTATTTTTTTTGTTATCCTTTTTCTGTAAATCTTTATCCACATTTATATCTACATCAATATATATTTTTTTTTAGTCCTTAAAGAGTGCTTCTCTGATGTTTCTGTTTTCTCTCTGTTTGTTTTGTTATATATAGTACATGCCTTTAAGCTATAGATAGGATAAGATTTTTCGTGAAGCATCACTTTATATTAGTACCGAGAGATAATTCACATTGTATTTTATTATTTTCACTGTTTTTATCTTTCTTCATTTTTTTTTATTTTGGTGGTAAATGTCACCACAATCGAAAATTATATGAAAACAGTAAAATACAAGTTGTCAGTTATTAGTTCATATAGAAGAGGTAATAGCTCCTAGCCCCAAAAGGGATATCTACTTAAAATGAAAACGAGATTTATCAAAATTCAGGTTCATTTAACGACTGACCTAATTATTTTTATTTATTTTTTTTATTTTTATAATCGTTTCTAAATATATTCACCTTCGGGATAAGTATATATATATAAAAATTATCCTTTTTGAGGATTTTCAAAAAATCATCCTTTTATTAATTGTTGTTGAATATGAGAGGAATGTTAACCAAAAAAAAGGATAATTTTTTAATTCAATTTTCAGGTACTCAAGGATAAACAGAAATATAATTCTGAAAAATTGCAATTTTAATTTAAGATAATTTTTTTTTTTTTGAATAAGTTTTTTTTTGGTTTATGCTTTTTGTTGAGCTTTTTAGTCAAATTTATGTTTTATGTATTAAATTTTCAACGATATTTTTTCATTAAAACTTTTTTTTTTGTTTTTTTGGTAGATGAGAATTGATTTATGTTTTGGTGTAGCATGAAGTATATAAATTCTGTATATAGCAAAATATAATTGTGAGAATGTTGAATGAGAATTCATTTTTTTTTTGTATTTTGAAAAAGTTTTGACTTTGCACTTTATAGAAGAAATAAATTAAACTGACATGAAGATTCATTGATGTCAAAATTTTATATAAAGAGATATTTCCGGGATGAAATTAGGTATACAAAAACAATGAATTGTTAAATAATTTTAAAGTTTTATAAGTTAGTTTTGTTGATTGATATACACAAATATTTTATGTTATTATAATGTTGATAGCATTAGTGATTTAAGGATAATTTGACGGATGGTTAGAAAGATGAATTTTAATGTTGTATTTTGTAGACAATCAAATCTTCTTTGTTTTCGGAATTGCAAAGTAAGGAAAATATTAAGCAAAAATTTGGCTCTGTCAACATTTTCGACAGATTTCTTATTCTATGTTCCCGTAGAACGAATTATGTTTGTAATTATGTAATAGCAGTTAAAGGAGCTATGAAATTATTTCAATTTGTTGACTGGGAAAATTAGATGATCTTCCTTTAATTATAACAACATTTTAATTACTTAGTTATATTCGAACGAACAACAAAATTCATAGTATGTTATTGTTGGTTTAATTAGAATTGGTAAGCGTTTGTTGTAGGTTATCCGTAAATTAAATGTAGTTTAATTATACTAAGGACATTTATAGCTTACTTTTTTTCTTTAGGAATGTACAAATTCTGATCTTAACATATATTCGTTTGTACACTTCATAAGTTACTTACTTAGTTACTACAAATATATTTACTTATTACACAATCTAGTATTTTCAAATTTAATTTTAATAATATTCTTTTTTTTAACTATATACATATATACTTATATTTATAGTAAGTTCACTGAGTTTTCTTCCTTCCTCTTTATGCCAATTACAAATTTCTTTCGAATCCCTTAACAATAGACCCAAAATATAATTTAATACAAACAATTCACATTATAAAAATTTCTTCAGAGGTCAAAATTCTCTTCTAAAGGCTTCCATTGATTATAAATGATATCATCATTGTATATATAGTCCTCGTTCCTGTTGTAACAATGAATTTTTTCATATACAAAATTTCATCTCGGTAAAAATGAAAACTTTTCTATTACTTAAATAAAATACATTTTTCATACCTGAACGACGATCCCCAAACAAAACAAAAAAAAAATCAAAAATATTTTCCACCAATAATAAAAAGTATCCCAATTTTTATTATTATTATAAATTACATAAATTCCGCATTTTTTTTTTAATATTTTGTTGGTATTTTTTGACACCCCCAACAAACAATAATTTTTATATTCGATCAAAATGTTATTGTTTAACTGTCAGTTTTGTTGTAGGGGCTGTTTTTTTATTTTTGGGCTGCAAGTGAGAGCATTCTTCTCCTCGCATCTTGTGATTGTTTTTCATCAACACAAAATTTTGTGGTAATAATATACAAAATATTTTTGTAAGGATAACGAAAAGTAAGTATAAATTGTGCGTATATATAAGAATAAAATTTGTACCCTCATTATATATTAATGGGCTTCCATCACAACCCATCCATCATTCACATTTATACTAAATTTCTGGTTTTGTTTTAAATATAATTTTTTGTTTAGAGTTGATGGAGGATTGGTGTGTCACCGATGGGATCAGATCAGACAAAACAAATCGTACCGAAGGAAATAATTTTCCAGGATATTCTATATAAGTACACAAAGCAAAAATAAAGACATATTCGTTAAAATAAATTTATTTTTTGATTTATTTTGACTTATTTGTCTTTCTTAAAATATTTTGTATATGTGTACGTACGTATATAAATATGAAATGGAATTTTTGTGTTGATATTTTTATTCTTTTTTTTTGTTTGTACTGTTTAGATTCCCTTGGGAATGGGAAATTTTATATATATATTTGTTAAATTAAGAACCGATTTCATGAATTACTATCCAGCGAAGAGATGGTATTAGTTTTTTATGTTTTAAACAGATTTCGTTATATATAGTTACTTATTTTTATATCCTGTAAATGTTACGGAATTGCAGTAGTAATTTATATACAGGGAGCCCGCGCTACGAGTGCATTAATTTCGAGAGGTGATTGGGCATGACGAAAAACGAAAAAAATCGTTCTACAGGGGGGGGGGCTCTAAAATGCACCGTTACCGAGATACAGGATGATTAATTTTTATTATTTTTTTTTTTTTACAGTTTTACATAAATGGCAAAATTTCGCCATCAATTTAATCAAGATGCTTAATTTTGTTTTATTCGACAGGTAATTGTCGTAGCTTTATTTTGATGTATCATTTGATGATATGAAGTGTTGCCAAGGTGCAAATTTAGTATCTCAAAATTGGATTTTTTTTTTTTAGAAAAATCAAAATATATCTCAAAAAATTACGTAATAAAATTTTTTTTTTTTTTAATTTTAAATTAACCGCCATTTTATTCTCCATCAAAAAGCTGAATATTTGAAAGTTGTAAGTACAAAAAAAGTTATTATAATTCTGAATAATATAATATCGGTTTCAAAGCTCTAATCTTAATCATACGAGCAATTGGATTCGACACTCTATAGCAAAATCTAAACAATACCTTCTAAAGAAACCTTATGTTAATCAAATTTAATATATTATTGGAAATAGACTGTCAAATGAAACATAAACAAAAAAATTCTATACAAATATGCCAATTATCCAGAACAGTAAGTAACGATATAGAGGGCCGATATAAAGTATTAGGTATTTCTCTTGTATTTACTTATTATCTTAACAATAATGTCAATTTTCTGAACTGATTTTGTACGTGTACGTACCTACCAGTACCCCATTCGTAACATTTTTATTCCTAAATTGTTATTGGAATTTTTCTAAAATTTATTTAGAAACAAATAATCTTATATTTATTTGATATATCAAATGCTGAATTGAGGATCAATTATTGAAGATTTCTAATGAACTGATACTTATTATATTTCAATAAATTGCAATTCAAAATTTATATTTTCAATATTTATTTCAGAATATAAATTTCAATGTAATTTACAAAAATCGTCTAAAATAATTTAAATATAATTTTTCACCAAAGTTAAGGCAATAATTCTGTAATTCTGTCAGATTGTAAAATTTATTTATCATATTTACCCAATTATTTTATTCTTTAAATGAACAAATTGTTAAATTTTATACTACTTTAAAAAAGGATTTCACAATCAAGCATAAACTTTATTCTTATTATCTATAATTAATAAAATAGCAAATCCTTTTCATCAAATATTACTATACATACTTATATACACTACTTTCACCAGTTGGTTTGTATGATTAGTTGTTGATTTGTTAGATTGATGCCAAAAAGGATATTTTATTTCGATGTGCAAAACTAAATTCAAAAAGAAATATATATAAAAAAAGAACAAAAAAAATATTCAACACTTTGAATTTCCGTATAGGAAACGTTTCTCCGCAACGATGATGAACTAAACGGAAACGCAGCAATTTTCTAAAAACCATGAAAAAACTCATTTTCTGATGTCTATAAAGTTTTATTGTAGTCGAAGGAGAATATATTATTTTAAAAACTTTTAAGGGAATTTTTGAAAAACGGATGTTAGTTAATGCTTTTCTGTCAGATCGTTTGTCTGTCTGCTTTCTAATGTATAACCTTTAATAAATTACTATATTGCATTGCCAGAAGAGTAAATATGTATAAGCATGGAAGGGTTTAAAAGTAGTTCTAGTTATTGTTACTAGAATGCCCTGCATTGCAAGAAAATGGTTACATATATTGAACTTTAAAATATTATCCTCTCACATAAAATGATAATATGTAATTATAATGTTTAACATTGTAGCCATACTTCGATTATTTTACATTGTTGCCATAATTCGGTGCTTCTGATCCTTTTGAAATATATTTTGTAAATTTCTATTTATATGTTTAGATATGGAGGATTAAAACTACCGGCACTTAAAAAGCATTTACATATGAAACTACTCCAACATAGTTCAACTGTCCGGCTTTCCTTTAAGTACACTGAAAAATAAGGATAATAGAAAATTTATAGAACTATTAAATTCGCAGGATTTTCACGATTTTATAGTATCACAAATAAAGTACTTCTTTCAAACTGTGAATATTCATACTTTTGGAAAATTTATATACTTAATGTATTTTTTTTAAAAAAAATAAAGACTGCATAAAAATACATAAAGGTAGAAATATCTCTAACAATTTTTCAATTCCTATTTATAGAATGACGAAGATAAAAAAAACTAACATACTGAAAAACAATTCAAAAAAATCCAAGCAAATATGAAAAAAATCTTGCATAATGAAAAAGACAATTTAATTTTAAAAGTCCCTTAAGCTGAAAAAGGACTCTTTAAGGTTCAAAATCTTATTAAAGAATAAAATATATAAAGAAAATTATATGCCGATCCACTTCATTATAAGAATTTTTTATTCAAATATTATTTGCTGTTGTTGTTTTCATCATCTTTTTTGTTATTAAAGAAATATTTTTTTTGTTGTTATTATTGATTTCTTATGTTGCTTTAACGTTAACAATTTTTATGCTGTGGTGACGAATTTTTTTTTTTATTCAATTTTGGATTTATCGATCAAAAAATTATGTTTATTTTTTTTTTAAATTAATGATGTGTCCTTAATGGAATTTTCGAGATCAGAATAATAAAGTAGTTGTGTAGTTATTATTTTTGTCCTTATTGATTTTTGTCGTGGTTGTTCTAGTTTTAATGTTTAAAAAACTATACGATAAAATACTCATAAATATTGTTAAAGGACTATTATCCTTGAAGGGTTATTGTTTTTATGATTATATCTAATTGGTCATTAAAATGTTTATTTGGTTTGAATTTTCGATTATAATTTATTAATAAAATATTTGAAAATTATAAATTTGATTTGAAAATAAATTATTTTATATTTAATTAAAATTTATTACATTTCATCAATAATTTTCTATTTTTCACAAAATCAATATTTTATACTTATATTAATCAATTTGAAGTTTTTGAAGTTTTTATTGTCAGATTTCAAATAAATTCGTTAACACGTATAGTGATGGCATGCAAAGGACACTTTTCTACAGATATACAATAACAATTTTTTATGTAATGTCTCCCAAAATTTTTATAAAATAAAATCGTGTATCAACAAATTAGATTTTAATGTTAGGTTAGATTTTTCTTTGAACCTAAAATATTTAAACGGCGGCAGCTAGATTAACAACCTAGCCAATTACATTAATTTGGAGATACTTTCAATACATCATTAAGCAAATTCTGTAGTAAATTCTGTGACAGATGATCACAATTGTTAATTTTGTATGACATAAGAATTATACCAAAATGCCTTCCTCGTCATTAATTTCAAAATTGTTTGACATGACTTGAATTATACATGAGGTCACTTTAAGTGTTAACAATACAAATTACAGCAAGTAAAAGCCTTTAAATTAAGAATTCTTTAATAAACCCGTTTATTCGGAAAAAATTGCGAATTAGTAGGGTTAGGGTGAGCATTTATCCGAATTAAGAAGATAGTCTCGGTTTCTAATTTTTTGTTAAGTAATTGGGATTACTGAAATATGTACTGGATAAACACAAATTTCTTCTATGATTGGAAAGACCTTCTCCCCGATATTTAAGAAAGCTTTACTAAATTAAAGTAATACTTGGTGCAAGTGCCTTATTAATTTTTCTATATTTTTCGTAATTATCCAGTTTTGGTAAAAATGGAAAATCATTAACAAAATTTAGAATTTTATTTTCCAAATGTCAGTAATTTTTTAGGTTATATACTGCTCAAATTTATGAATTATACAATTATGGTGACCTTTCATTGAACTTTTTATTCGGGGTAAAAAAATCGATTAATATATTCCACAATAATTTTTAAACTTCATATGTAATTTGTAATCTTAAACCAACACAATTCGTGGTGCATAAAAATTACCTTTTTTTTTATGATGGAATTTTATGATTTTTTAATTTTTCCCCAAAAAGGTGAAAAAACTTTGTCTAAAACACACCCTTGAATTTCTAGAGACTATAATACTAAATCATTTCAATTAACTATCATAGACAGAAAATTTAGGGGGGTGTCAAAGATAAAACTATATACGTATATAAAATTTATAGTTTTTATTAGTATTGACCGTAAAATGTAAATGACCGCAAAAAAAATATTAATGGCGACAAAGTGGCGACTAAATTGGATCAATTTATGTTGTGCTCCCCTTTAAAAACCCTTGATTCTTGGCTATGTCACGTTTAATATCATTTATGACGATTAAAAACAAAAAAATATTTTAGTGTACGTATACATAAACATACAACGTTGTATATAATAATCAAAATTGAAAATTGGAAAAAAATTGCTGTTGCACCCATATTGTCGTCTCTTGTTTAGGGTTTTTCATTGGAAAATTAGATTTGTTGGTTTGATGGAATAGTAGAATTATAATTTATATAGTAGTGTAATATGGTAGCAACCATTTTGCATAATAATAATAAATAAAAAATGAAATTTGATGATGTACGATGTGATCGTGAAAAATAATAGAAATTTATAATATTGGATTGGAAAATAAATGACTGTTCCGTTCTTAGCGAAATATAATTATTATGATTCTTGTATGATAGATTAATTTTTCCTATATTAACAACAAATATAAATTTTTATCTGTCGTAATTTGTAATTCAGTTCAAGAAAATGTGAGCTTAAGATCGGTTTAATAGCTCAAATTGGCTAAATTATAAATGTCACATACTATAAGTACAACTTCTTTCGTTAATCAATGTTTAGCTTAAATGTAAGCTAAACTAAATCAAAATACATAGTCAAATATTGTGACAGAAATAGAATTATGAATGAAAATACTCAGCCGTTGCTTTTTTTATAAGCTTAAGTTCAATTTATCTTCACCACTTATGCTATTATGACACTTACTTTTTTAAAAGCTAGTTTTCCGCTTTTCTATGAATTTAGAAAGAGAAAAAAAACATCATACAAAAATTTAAATTACACTAAAGTGAATGAGACATTACCCTATAATTTGCTATCAATAAAGCTTTATCGTAAATAGAAGCTACAAATTTTGTGCCAACTACAGATTTATCGTAAATTAAACACGACCAAAAAAGAAACAAGACATTTCAGAAAATAAATATAAATTTTTTAACGAATTCAAAAAGTATAATTTCATAATAAGCATTAAGTTAAACCTCACTTCTGAAAATATTTCTGTGCAATGACTAAGGCTTAAGCAACAGTTTATTATGCAAATAATTTTAGCTTAAGAATATATTAATAATTATATACTAGTGCTAAGCTGAAAGTCTCAAGTGATTCCTTATGCCAATTAATAAATCAACTATATTTGAAGCCTTAATATTGAATCATTTATCTTCAATAATAATTAATTAGTGTTGAATTTAAAATTTGTCATATAATCAAATATAATTTTGTAAATAATAATTAAATTTTTCCATGACATTTAATTAGCTCAGCAGATTCCTTATTCCGATCTTGTCTACAAATTAAAGTCATGAAAATTTCTACAAAATTTCTTAAATACCACATATTTTTTTCCCATAAAAAAGTCTATAATTTAACATGACAATTAAAAAAAAATTCAGTAGTTCCTAAAGAATCTAACAAAAATTCAACTATTTCATTAATAGAAAACAAATAATGAAAACCAGCCGCGAAGTTAGTAGAATATAAATTCATAAATTTCCATATAAAAAAATTTTCTACATATAATAATTATTGTAATATTTACATTTGTCTCATAAAATTACAAAGATTTTGTGTCAAGTCGACCCCCATTTAGACACGCGATATTAAGTGCACATAACTATCATCATACATTTCTCCATAATCATCAACATCAACATAATCATGATTATTACTTTATGTAAACAACAACAAAAATAACAATCGTGGCTTATGGTTTTCCATATGAGATTACTCTAATATAAAAATGAACTTTGTTTGGCTTGGCAGTATTCAAAAGTTTCACTTGAGTTTTTTTTTGTATGATGATGAAAACAAAAGTTTTTTTTTTAAACATAAATTTTATTTTTATTTCTATTACATTTTTTATTTTTTGTAAAAAGTTAATATAAATCAGCTGCAGATTTTCAAATTCTACATAACAAACAATACAAATTTCTGAACCACAATGACTCACTCTCCAATTCGTATATAATAATATACACTGTCGAATGTGTAGAGGAATTTTTTTTTACTTCACATTTTCCACTTTGATTACCCATTAGGGAAATTTTTTCATATTTGTTTTTCCACATAATATTAAATAACAGAATGGATAAGGTTAAATGGATGCATAATTCTTTACAATAAAATATTTTATTATTATATATAGTTTTATATCTTTATGTATATATGTAATTTTTATATACGGTGAAATAAATTCTCATAAATGACAATTGTTATGAGAAATGTGGATAAATTAGAAGGTTTTTTTTTTGTTGTTGTTGTGGTATTTCATTTGGAAATTTTTATTTTATATGCATTTTAAAATTTATGTTATTAGAAAATAAAAATTACTATTTTATGCCATAAATATAATATTTAAGAATTAATTGATGTAGAAGTCGCTTAAGAATAATATTTAACAACTGTAGACTGACTATTCATAGACACTTAGAAACAGGTTGGTTCATTGTAATCACCTCATCGAATGCAATCTGTTCCGGTTTATTACTGACGCCATCACAATAAGAACTATTCACAGTCTCACATATCATGAAAGCCAGTTATGACTAATCCGGTTTTGAATTCCACCTCAGTTAGGTTTATCGTTTAGAAATTGAAGCAGTCTGATGACGAATGCAGTTTCTACCGGTTTTATTTAGACCACCGTCCTCTGTGTGACCTGTCATGAAATTGAGTTATGCTAATCCGGTTTTGAGGACCATCGCATAATTAGCATGTTTAAGAGTTATCAATTTATGCATTCGGATTTAGTTGGTATCAGGTAGTTCACCACTGCTGAAATGTTTCAATTAAAGTAAATTCGGTAAAATATTCGTTACAACTTTAAAATATTGATTTAATATGTTTGGGCTTTACAACTAAATTAATGAAAAAAGTTCATATAAAGTTAAAAATATCATGTATATTTATGGAAAAAGCATAAACAAGAATATTTTTTAAAAGTTTAGTTCCTTAATGTTATTTTTTGTTGTTGTTGCCTTTATTTTTGTTAAATTTCTTATTTATAGCATATTGAACTGAATTGATATTGCAGAATGTAAGTTTTTTTTTGTATAGGTTTTTTTTGGGGTAGATTGTCAATCGTACCAAAATTGGAAACTTATGAAAATTACTGATCAATAATCTTTATTAATATTTTTTCAATGTTATAGTTTAATAAATTTTCAAATATTGTAATGTTATCTCCAATCTAGTTAAAAAATGCTAACTCACAAAATTTATACTACACTGAAGATTATATTTCAAATTAGTACAGACCCATAAATAAAATCGACTGAAAGAAATATAGTTTTAAAATAGTCTATACAGTGACCTTTTAACAGAAATTCAGTTATATTGATGAAATGTTCTTATTTATGATATGACCAGCATCTGAGCTGTAATTTTAACATTTAACTTTAAAACATATTATCAGAAGGGTTCAGACAAATTTTCAGACTTTTTTGACCATCTGAAGGAATATATCGAAGATTTTTGTATTGTGATGAAAACTATGAAGCTTGTGGATGAATAATAAGATAGTTTGATGAGAAAAACTTTAATTTATTATTTTCTATAATTTACGTTTTTTTACAAAAAAAAAACTGACATCAATCTTTAGTACAAGAAAACCTAAAAGTCTATAATAGCAACCAATATTCTTGGTTAAATCAACACTTTTCCAAAAGTTGTTTAAACAATTTTGACAAGACACCTTAAAATTCTTTACCATGTCATTCTATAGAATAGAGACTGTATAGTCTACAGTCTCTATAGAATGTAGAGAATATTAAACTACTTTAAATCGATTGGAAACGATATAGCACAATATTATATGCTCTTCAAGATATAAGTACTTAAATTGTGCACTTTTTAAATTTTCTTTTTTTTACTAACTATATTTTTGTAATATAAGTTTTTGCTTCCGTTCTCTAATATCACTCCAGAGTCCAATGTACCAAAAAACTATGACTACATCTTCTATAAAAATTTTGCAAAAACAAAATAAATATTTATATGTTTCCAAAGTATATTTCGGTTATAAATCTTTAAAAACTACTATATTTTTCTGGTGCTATTACCACTTAACATAATTTAAAAAAAAAAAAACATAAAAAACTCTTTGAAATTTTATATTCCCATCCCAATTCTTGATATTTAATTTTATTATTATTACTTATAATTTTGAACCATTTCATTCTACAACAATTTCAATTCATTTTTATGAAATTACAATTTTTTGATTTGATTCATTGAAAATGTTTTTAATAATCTGCATATGTAAAATGCCGGAACGTTAAATATTTCAGCAATACAATAAGAACGTAGACGACGATAATTTCTGACAAATCAACCAAGACAATAAAATTTAATTTTTCCGTATGATTCACACATTTTTGTAAAATTATTAATTGTGAGTTTTTGATAGTACACTTCTTAATGTTCACGCAAAATTTATGAATCAATTTTAAAGAGATTTTCTTAATATATGCTTTCAAACACACAAAAACAAAAAATTATGTGATCCATAAAATAAGTTAACTTCCGTTGGGGATGTTTACAATTTTGTATATTTTTTGTTTTTTGACATGTCAGCATTGATGATGATGGAAAACAATTTGTAAAATTAATAAGTAAACAAAACAAAAAAAAAAAAAAATTAATAGCTTGTTGATTTTATAAATAAAGTTATTTATTAAAATTATTATAGAAATTATTAAAAAATTTCTATATTAGAAAATTTCATATCAAATATTGATTGATCGTTGAAGCGAAATGGTGTACGTTATACACTTCAAAAAATCGGTAGTTGTCTTCTAAGCTTCTGTAATAGATCAGAATCTTTCTGATGCTTATAGCTCAGAAACATCATGAGAGCTGTTGGTTGGTTGTTTAAGGTGGCGAATCCCCAACAACATGCCAGACAACTCTAATTAGTGCAAATGCGCCGTTTTTCTGAGAGCTGTAGTAGGAAAGAATCTTTCTGACGTCTGTAGTACTTTCTAAATCCTACTGGGTTTCAACATTTTCCCATTAATTGCTCCACAATTCTACGTCTGTTTCTTCCTCATATCACAGTTTTTTTCTTCTTACATGGCGCTACAGCCCGGGATAGAGCCTTGATCTTGTTACCTCAAATCAAATCTAGATCTACAAATTTTATATTGTAATATAATTATTTTTGCAGTGAAGTAACTTTAATTGTTATAAACTACTGGCTTTTAATAGTGCGAGTCTCTTTTAATAGTATACTCTCCCAAGATTTGTTGTCAGCCAATATTCGGTAACATATTTCCCAGTCTTAAATTTTTATTAGTGGTATATTAATTTTTAAAACTGATCGAAAATAATGCATGAAATATTATGCATCACTAATATAACTACCATGACCTATTGCATCCTCAGTCCCTGGTCACGTCGCTGTATTAAACATGAGATTTGTATATTGACCGAAATATTGACATTCCAAATAAGAACAGTTTTTTTGCGTCACTGAATTTTCGATGTTGCTGAAATGGAATTATGTCAAGTCACATAAAAATATTGTTTAATTTGTCTATTTTTTATTCTAGGGTTATCATTATTATAATAATGTAATAATAAATTTGAAGTAATTTCTATTGCATTTCTCTGAATAAATATTTAAAAATGTCAGCCATAAAAAAATGCATTTTTTTACAAGTTCATTGTTGATGTTATTTATCTTTTATTACAACTATTAAATAAATGAAAAATAATTACTAAGAGTATAATGTTAATCATAAGGAAAATGTGTGTTGGTCACATGAATGAATAATTAAGGAAATTAAAAGTATTTTTTTTTTCATTTTATACTCTCTTTGCCAGTCTGATAAAATTTGTAATTATAAATTGAATACTTTGCAGCTACTAAACCGTATCATCATTTAATTAGTAGTGTTTTTTAAAATACATGTTAATAAAATAATGTCATAATTGTAAATGAAATTGGCTTCTTGAATTACTTAATGAAGTTCAAAAATTTTTTTTTTTTTTTGAAGTTTCCGTTTACACAAAAAAGTTTTTGTTGGAAATATAAATTTAAATGAATTTACATTTATGTGAGATGTAATTTAATATTTATATGTCATTACAAGTAAAAAGTTGAAATTAAAAATGTGGTCTGTTGAAAACACAATTTTGTTATGTGACCTAAAACAGTTCGTTCGGTACCGAAGGGGTTAATATATTTTATTTCAATGTTAATTTATATATCATGGGTAGCAAGCTATACTACCTTTGGGAGCTACATTTCATTAACGAATATTTGAAAGAGTCTTATATACATATTAACTCTGGATTCAAAATGCTATCAACGAAACTGAACTCAAAGCCAACGCAAGCTGATACGACGGTTTTAAAAGCTTTTCACAATGCAGTTATTTTATTTATGCTCCAGCTGACATAAATTACAATTTTAAAATTTCACAAATTTTATGCAAATTGTTTTTGAAAAGATACATTTAATTCAATAAATTCATATTTTAACAAATTTATGTATAATCACAACATAAATTCACTTTGACAATTTTTTTTTATTTTGATATTTCACAGCTTTTATAATCGTCAAACTTGAAAGTTGGTTTAGAGTTCAGTTGCGTTATGTTGCTGACTTGTGGATGGTACTACTATTTTCATATAACTTTGTAACTCTCGATTTCAGTTGCGTTAACTTTTGTATTATGAATACAACATAATTAATTTTAAAGTATGTTTTTACAATTAAAATATCGTAAATTAGTAAACGACTGACTTAATAGTTTTTTGTATATTAGATTAGTAGCAGGTGAATTGATAACATAGTTTTATTTTACATTCCGCGTGTTAAGTTGTGTAAAGAACTCAATTTAATAGTTTTGAATTTTTAATAACAAGAATTATGTTTAGCATTAATGAATTTAGGATTTACTATTTAGGAATTAACATATAACACAAATAAATTGTTATATATTTGAATTCTGTCGCGACCACGTTATGGTCTGGTCACCCCTGCTATAATATCTTTTCATTATTTCTATTTTTTGAATATTAGCTTGTTTTATAATTTGACTATATTCTTATATCATTTAATGAAACATCATCAAAGGAATATTATTATTTTTCGAATATTGAACCAAATTCACATGAAAAACGGTTAGTGAAATATATTTATGTACTAAAACTAAGTGAACAGCATTATAACCTCTTTCAAAATATAATCCATAAAACAACCTTGTTAGAAAATGTAAATTTCATTACATAGTGTTAGTAATATTTCTTCTTTATGAAAATATTATATAAAAATATGATATTTTAATTTTTTATGCTTTTTTGTGCAATTTTCTTATAAATTTTCTATTTTGTAATTTTCTCAAGAATTTTTGAAAGCAAAACAAAAAGGAAAAAACTTCTATAAATTTAATAATTTAAGTGCAAAATAAAATTCTATAACATAAAGTTTTATTAAAAATTTATTTTCAAATGATTTATTAAAAGGATTGCAGCATTACTATTAAAATGGTTCTTAATTCAATGGATTTCAGTAAAAAGATTAACAATCCTTTGATTTAGATGAAAAAGTTATTATTTTATTTATTTCAATGAACTGGAAAATTAGCTCAAATTATTGAAAAAGATTCTTTCTTAGTTTTATTTAGTATTTTATAAATTAGATTGTATTTATAGGAGAGCAAGTTATCGGACAATATACCTTTCAGTTATAATATGAATTGTATCTCACTTTAGTCGCAGTCACATTATAAGTATAATTTAAGATTTTCAGATAAACACCGGTTTAATATTATGGATTTGGAGGCCATAATGGGCACAACTGAAGGTCATGTCATGTATAATACTACTCTCACGTATAATTGTAGTCTCAACTAATCGTAAAAGTCAAAAAAACCTCACCTGGTCATATAAAGTAAAACAATCTCGTACATAATACCAAAAATTATGTATAGAAAGAGATCAAAACTCATAAAAAACTCATATTATAAGATTAAATCCAATAAAGTTTTATTTTTCCAAATACACTTATACTTGCAAAACAATAAAGTCCTTTTGATTTATGAAAGTGTATGTATTTAAAAAAAAAAACTTTCATGCTTGTTAAATTTAATCTCCAAATTTGCGTCCATAGAAAAACTTTTCTATAAGTTTTTATCTCTTCCTATATTATATTGTTTTTGATAATACGTTCTATATTTCCGGGAGTTAAGAATACACATAGGCGTGCCAGGAATTATCAGGTTTTCATAAGCAAAGGGTTAAAATTGTTTCTAATCAATGAACTATAATTTTGGTTCCGAATTTTAATATGAATAAATTCAAACAAATTCTTCTGCATAGCTTTATATTCTATTAACTTAGCGCACATTAAATTCGTAACATTATTATTGCTTATTTCTTTAGAGACAATGTCCATAATACCGTCCATAATGGACCATTGAATTTTCCGATTTATTAAAAAAAAAAAAATTAAATTCACTTTAGTTCCATAAATATTTTCGTTCTAAAGAGTTTAATAAAAAAACCTATTAATATTACTTGATTCTGAATAAATTTAATTTATGCTCAATTTGAATATTAAAAGAAATTATATTAAAATTGCTAATTTGATTGCTTAAGCAAAATTCATCACAAAATGATTCATCCATAATTTTCCATTAACTTAAAAAAATATACAAAAAATTTCAAATATTTCTTACCATTTTTTAATGCAAATTTTAATATATAATTTTCATTTTTTAGTTTTTATTATCATTTATTTAACCATATTATTAAAAGCCAATTAATTGATGATCCATTAATTTCAATTGCAATAAAAAATAAAAAAACTGATATGATTTTCCATTGTTCCCATTTCCATAAAGTATAAAAAATTCTTTAGATTTTTTTTATTTTCTGTTTCATTAAAATGGCATTGATGTGATTAAACTTTTAAAATGAATATTGACTCGGCACACAGTCTTTCAATCGGTCACAAATTGAAAGAAAATCATTTGTGAAATAATAATTTCAAATTTGATTTTTTTTTTTATGGGAAATTTTTTAATTTGTTTTCATATATTTTTAATTTATATATAAAAAAAATGTCTTGTGGAGAAGAAATTTTTCATTTTATTTACAATATAATTTTAATTTTAATTAATGAACAATAAAAAAAACTTTATTTTAATGATGTCATAGTCATCGAAGTTTTGAGGAAGTTTTTTTTTTTATAGATTCATTTTATGCATGATTGAAATAAATGAAAATTCTTTTTTTTACTATGAAAATTTTAAATTTGAATATAGCCAAACTTCAGCTGAACCAATAGAAACTTTTGATTGGACTTTATTGATGTTATTTCATTGAATTGAGTATGAAGTTCTAATTATAATTGAAAATATTCTAATTTGTATGGAAAAAATGAAACTATACTTAATAAAAAAACTTTGAAATATTTTATTAAAATGTTAAATTAGTTAATTTTTATTGGAATTATTTATGCAAAGCTCTTAAACATGGAAATGACCTTAATTCGAATACCATTTTTATCGAGTTATAGTTCCTTTATATATATTTATAAATTTTCACGAATTGTATCATCCTTGATGGAAAAACATTCGTGTAGAAGTATCAATGGCAAAGAATTTCTTTAAAAATTACTTTCAAGGTTTTTTTTATCCTGAATTTTTGCTATTTTTTTTAAAGTCCTGACAAAAATTGAAAATTATTCATTTAGTAAATTGAAACATCTGTACATTTTTTGTAAGTAATATTTTATCTGTGTAAATATTTCAGTTTCTGACCAAAAACAAAACTTTTCTAATAATATTCGAAGCTATTAACATTAAGTATTTCAAAATTTCAAACATTTCTCAAAAAGAAAATATAAATTTTTTAGTTTATGTGGTAAATTAAAAAAGTTTTTTCAATTTACGCTTTAAAAACAAAATAATTCCTTGGTGTTTATGACCAAAAAACTAATAGGAAATGGAAATGAAAAATAAGATCATATTAGTAAATCTTTAAATCTTTTATAGTTACCAAAATGGTATTTGTTTTTGTTTATCAATGCTAAATGAAAACGGAAAGAGTATCTTAAAATTGTTTGAACTACAAAAAGGGAATTAAAGTATAAGAAAGAAAAAACAAATCGTGCGCGCCACTGTTAAATCTTAATACCACTTTAGATTTGTTTTTGTTTTTTTTTGTTGTTATTTTGTATTTAAGTATATTATTTAGAAAATTTCAAATTCACCACACTATAATTTGTGTTTTTTGTACAAGCAAGTGGAACTGAATTTGAAGTTCACCTTAGGAGATACACTGAGTGAGTCATCATCATTATCTAACGAACGTCATATATTTATGAATATAAATATAAATAAAGCACTCCTTTATGTATAGTATGAGTGAGTTCTGAAAGAATTAAAGAATGTAAAAAGGAGAGAGGACAAAGGCACTGAAAAAAACTATACAGGTCTGATGTCAGCAGGGCGCATGATTAACACATAGCATATTTATATATTTATTGTATAATGTTATAGTATATCTATATTGTGGTTATAGTCAATAGAATAGATGCAGCCAAAAACAGAAATAGCTAAAATTTTATAAATTTTGATCTCTCTACTTAATGGTGCAGAAATATATTTCGAAAATAATAATATATCTGTTAAAACATTACTAATTTTGAGCACTTAAAATAATAATTGTATTTGATAGCATTTTTTCTTTTTATCGTAGTCGGAGTGTGAGTCTTCCACAAGTTAAGTCTGTATTTTGAAATCTATGTTAAAGATGTGACTGGTTTTTTTGCTTGCTCTTATTATTCTTATCTCAATGATAAATGTTTCGTGTCGTTTCTATTGCAATTGGAAACCACTTGTATTGGAGTGAAGAAGGTTTTATTGCAACTGAGATGACGGCTTTTAATAGTTAGATATTTTGTTAGTTCATTTATAACGATATTGATGCCGCGACCTCTACAGCATTGAATGCAGGTCCTAAAGCATCTTAACATAGCACGTAACTACATTTCTTTCTGTCGTTCAAATTTATCAAAAATGTATTATGCAACATTTGTCGTACTCTGTACATATTTGGTCGTGCCACTCTGAATTTTGCACATTATGACGTACAGATTTTGAGGGTCGATGACATCAGTAATCTACACATTTGGTATAACACCCAGTTCAGAGTCTTAAAAATGACAGCTATATATTGATGTGAATCACAAAATTCATATTTTTCTATTTGCCTAGCTTTTTTACTTTTCAGTTTAGCTATTTAAATTCTTCGGACTTAATACCATGCATGTTTTTACACTTTGATTCAATTCTATCGTACACTTTGCATGTAACTAAAAAACACTAAACCTAAACTCTCTGTTTATATTTTGAAATAAAACAAAAAAAAAAGCAAATACTGAGAGAGAATATATAATTTTTAAATATACTTTTTTTCAATTAATCAGTAAATTTATTCGCTCTATTTTTATAATTCTCATTTTATTTATGCTCTCTTCCACCATCTGGGAAAAATTACTCAAAACCAGATTTTTTCAATTTATATACATTGAATTTGTTGTTGTTTGGTATGTTATTTCCACCATACTTTCAACTTCATCCATACAGAGACCATAGCAATGCCTTACTAAATGATTTGGATGACTAACATTAAACAGTTGTTCATAGCAGCTCCTCCTAAGCTATTCGTAAAATTCACTTGAATCACATTTTATATACACAAAATAAATAAAAAAAATAATAATAATAACAAATACAAAAAAAAAAATATTTTGTCCAGCATTCCTTCAGTTCAGCACTGAACATTGAGTTAGAGAGTTTATTAAATTTATCGAGTGTTTCTTATAATTATGAATTGTTTTATCAGATTTTTAAGTGAATTCGTTAAAATCAATTTAACATAAAAATAATTTTCAATTTTCCGGGGAAATTTTTTATGGTAAAAATACAAACTAAATTTTCTTTAGTGTGATAAATAAATTTTAAAATTTAATTTATAAAAATATTTCGTCCTGAATTTGTCACTCTGTATAGTAAGAGTAATTTTCTATATATAAATTTGTACTTGTTGACCTCGTTTCAATTTAAAAGGACATTATTTTGTTGTGTGCGGTTTTACATATAACTAACAATTTATAGTGAAAAATTCTATTTTAACATTGAAACATTTTATTGCAATACAAAAAGGAAACTTATTATATTCAAGGATATTCACACTTATACGGATAAGATAATAATCATATTTTGTGTTATCCTATTGTAAGGAAATTTTTCGTAAGTGTCAAATGACAATTTTCTTGAAATTGTAAGAAAAGTTTTTTTTTTATTGTTTCGAGTACACTAAGATAATTTTAGAAACAATTGAAACAAAACAAGCTGTTTTCAAGTGCCAGGACTAAAAGTCTACTTTTTAAATAATTTCTCTAGTCATATAGCCAAAAATAAAAAATAACAAATACAAAACAAAAAATAGAACAGAAATAAAAGGATATTTATTTTATAGTCCTTTTTTTATTATTAAAAAGTGTGTGTATATGTGTGTAAACAACAAAAGGACAAATTTTGCTTAGTGAGCTGTTTTTTTTTTATATATTTTTAGATTGTTGTGTATTTCTTAAACCATTTTATTAAAAAGAAATCGCGCGCGACATTTGTGATCCTTCATTTATTTGCTATTTTAGAAAAAAAAATAAAAAACAACACGAAAATTTGTTATTATCCTTCCATGTTGTTATTGTTGTGAAAGAAATCAACAATAAAAAAAGGTCAAAAATAAAAATTAAAAGGAAAAAAGGATATAAAATTATTTTTAACGTTGTTTATTTCATATCGAATAATAATATTAAAGTTTCTTGTAATTTTCCTTGATGAATTTTATGATTTTTTAAAACCGAACGAAGGATAATATTTATTTAAAGTGTTCTTCTTTTTACGGTGATAATTTTATAAGTGCACAAACGAATTATATAAAATAATTTTTCCGAATTTTCATCATTAAATAGAATTTCAATTACCAAGTGATCCTTTTTCAAGTAATAATTCGTGAATTTAGTGAAAAATTTAAATTGTTCGTCTCTATATATCGATAATTAATATTTCAAATTTCGTAAATTTACATTTGTAAATTTATTTAGACAAATTTAAATTAAAATATTTATTAAAAAAAAATATTGAATAATTAATTATATGTGAATTTTGTGTTGTATGAATTTTAAAACATGTGATTTTTAAATTTTTTTTTTTAAAAAAAAATAAAAAGTCATAAAAAATATTAATATTTGAATTACAATTTTATGAATTTTATCACGAGTGAAAATAATTATTTAAATTCCAACAAATAAAAAATATATAAAAAAAAGTGTTTTATTGAAATTACAAAAAATTCCATTTCTGTGTTTTTGAATTAATTAAAATAATTTATTAACAAAGAAAATTCAATAAATAAAAAAAGTCATTAAATAGAAAATTCAATTTTTTATTGATAATTTTCGACAATAAAAAAACAGTTTAATTTGTATTTATTGTGTTAAGATTTTTTGGGAAAATTATTGTTATAATAAATTAAAAAAATATTCACAATTTCCGGCTATCAAGCAGCATCTAATCCTTACCATATAGACACAGCTTTAGGTATGGATTTTAATAATTTATTGGTTTTAATTAATATTTTAAATATTTATACTTGGATTTTATGTTTTCGGAAAAATTTGTTATAATTAACTAAATACATTGTTTTAACAATTTGAAAATACACTGTTGAAAATTTCAAGGTCGTGACAAATTGTTTTTTTTTTGTATTTTAGGGAGTGTTTAATTAAATGAAATATTTTAATCTTTGTTGGCCTTAGATCAGGTTAATTTGGATATTTTTTGTAATTTTTGATTAAATGAAATTATATAAATATTTTGATAGTTTTCAAAATTATTCACATAGAAATTTAAACTTCATTCACATAGTTCGATATTTTAAAGTTGAATCAAAGATTGTTATAAGTTTTAGTTCCAATTGTCATTCGGTATAACCTAAAATGAACTATTCGAATTTTTCATTTTAAATTTATCTTGAAATCTATTTAATGAAAATCTAATTTTTCGGCACATAAATGCTAAGAATCTCATATCTAGTGTTAGTATCAAACAGAATTTTTAAATGCTGTAATTAAATCTCCGTTAGATTTAGTTTAGAAATATGGTAGGCCATTAAATTGTGGCGATTAATATGAAGATATACGTATTATTGTGTTGTTCGTATTGATACTATTCTGCCAATATTGTTAATAATTCTGTACAGCTACATATTTCAGTGACAATCTCCACCAGATAGTGTCGATATTGATTAGATAGCAACATCGACATTCCCTTTGCTACAGAATATCCACAAAACTGACGTACAATTGTAATTCGATTGTGTTAGGGTTTATAAAAAACTAGGAAATTTGTAATTCTGGAATTCCCTTTTCTCTTATAAAGTGATGTCGGCATAAAAATAAGCACACTATTTGTAAAGTAGTTTTGCAGGTTTTGGTATTATTCAGCTTGATCCAATTTTAATGAATGACTTAATCACAGCATATGTAGTGTCCTGTTATGGAAATTCTGGAGGGTTATTAATATTCAGGTCAGTCCTATTTTAACCAATGACTTAATCACGATTAGAGAGAAGATAGTTTGAAATTTAGATTCGTGAGTTTCTATTAATTTATACTTCCAGTATTTGCTCTTCCAGCTCTGTGTTTAACAATAATGTAAATCCATCGAAACTTGTGGTAAACATTGTGTAAATTCACCCACACGTCCGGTATTTGTTGTCCATATATTAACCAGAATATTATTTAACAGTGTATTGACTATTCATTTAAATATTTTCTAATTGTGCTAAATTGTGATTGTATGTTCAATTCTTTAGCTCCAAAATAATATCGCAACATGTGAATTAATATTTATTTTTTTTTTGTTCATACTTAGTTAATTTTTATTTTTATTAATAATTTACTAAAAAAAAAAACATTTTTTTTTTTTATTTGCACACCTTTCTTATCGTTCACAAATTCGAATTAGCACAGATTAGCAAAGAAATTTTTTTTAATAGCAATTTTTTTGTTATTGTGTATTGTAATTAAACTGAAAAAAAACCTGAAAATTAAATTGTGTAGTTAATAAATAATTAAAATTAAATAGATTTTTTTTTCTCGCTAATTCATCGGTAATCTCGGTGCCGGTAATTCCTACATTCCCTGGCACCAACATCAGAGTAACTCTGTTGTTTTAGGCCAGTCGGTTGCGTGTTGATGAGCATTGCCATATTAGCTTAGATTCAAAGGAGTATATGAATTCAAGGCTTTGACGACGGCTCCTTGGCTATCCGACAAAATAAATATGTTTGCACTACGAATGCGCTTATAAATAGAATGCACGTGTCTTCCGCTTGGAAATTTGTTGCCGATTTTCCTAGGGATTTCTTAACGCCCGGTTCCACCTTTTAGCTTGTTTTGGATCCACCTCTAAACCATGTCATATATCCCCTATCTAATATGAACCCCCGGAACTGCACGTGCTGCAGACCGTATTGTCACTTTATAGGATTTATCTTAAAAGATGCTAAGTTTTTAACATATCACTTTATACTTGGGCCGCAAAACAGTGTTGGACACAAATCACTGATTAACTTTAGTACGAGTTATCTACTCCCCATCCGATAGCAGCTTTTTTTTTAATGTAACAGCCCAACAACTGGTTTCTTATTAGAAATTATTTGTGTTCAAATTGAAATAATTTTTTTTTTTTGGTGTTGTTTCTTTCTATTTTGTTTACTTTAAACTTGGGCCGCAAGTTTAATTTAGTTTCATGTGCAAATATTTAGTTTTAATTGTGAGATAATTAAACTTAATGTAAATATAATTATTTTTATTTATGAAAGACAACAAACATTTTTTTTTTTTTTTTGAAATGTTGAAATTTGCTATGTAATAATTTTTTTGTATAATTAAAATGATTTTGTCGTTTCGCCTAGTTTTAATTATAACAGGCTCAAAAAAATATGTAAATTTACAAATTCCGAAACTGGTTTAAAAAGGAGTTGTTAAAAATCCACTAGATGGCGTTGTTTAGTTATAATCTTCAATTGATTAACACAATCATAAGATACTGTGGTGAATTTTAGATTTAAAATTCTGATTTAATTTGAACTTAAAGTATATTTCTTTGAATACTGAAGGTATACGAATAATAATTTTCGATAGTTACATAAAATATGAATTGCGTGAGCGTTCTTCAGGTGAAATTTCACTTTCAGTATTATCTTTACTATAGCAAAATCTTATTTTAGTTAATATGTTGGAAAAGTATTTGTTACGTAAAGTACCAAATGTTCAGTTCTCTTCACGATTAAGTACATAATTGGGAAGTACTCGTATTATTTTGTGGATCTAGAAAATATTTACATTTCCCTATTTTTAAATTATATGAATTTACTGAAATATTTTTAATATTTAATACTGAAATATTTCTTATTAAAAATCGACAAAAACGCCACCTATTTGAATAATCAAACAATTTCACAGAGTAATTTAGACAGTATAGGATAGGAGAATGAAGAACTTATTTTGTTTCTATTATTTAAAATGTGCTTTTAACAAACTTACAGTTTCGTCGGTAGGTTTTTGTTATACGATTCCCTGTTATAAGAATATTGTATTTACATAAACGCAGCGTACGCTACCGTTTTTATAATCTTACTGTTTGTATGTACTTTCGTGTTAAATTTGTTGCCATCGTCGGTGATATAAAATATTTCTCTAAAATCTTATGTAAACATATAAAAAATGTATCTAGTAAGATACATAATTTTTGTTTTTTTTTTTTGTTTTTGGCAAATTACTGTTAATAATTATGTAATAATTACAATTTTAATGTTTGTTTCCTTGCAAATTTTTCATATGCGTATATCGTATCCCCTTAAAAAAAAAAAATCATAATTCTTTTTAAGGTGCGGGATAAAAATTTAATAAATGCTTCTAACGATGAGTGGAAATTTTTTTAATTTAACTTAATGTAGATTTATATAATTTTTTTTTTTCTGGTTATTTCATTTTTGGATGGTCAAAACAATACCAAAACATAATTTTTTATTAGTTCACACAGTAAAATATAATTTATATAGGTGAAAAATGTTATGTTTTAATGGATTTTACTGTAGAATTTGAGTTGCAATAATTTTATATATTTTCAAAATTTTATTACAAAAAATTTAAATGTAAAGCACTTTAACTAATTAAGTTCAATGTTAACATAAATGCGATGCCTAGAAGACATTAAAATGAATAACATAAAAAAAAATGTTTTTTAAATAATTTTTAATTTGCTTTTTTTCACTTAATCATTTTATTTTTTGTTTTACAAAAATTTGTTTTTTCTGTGCATTATTTAAATTCACTTGAAAGTGAAAAAATTGTGTAAGATTTAAAAAATTTGTTTGAAGTTTAAAAAATCTACAAAAAGAAGAAAAATTAATTTTTATTTTTGACTAATTCTTATGTCATAATATGATTTTATGTGTTTTTTTGTTGTTGTAAATTATGATTATTAAACAAAAATTCAAATAAAATTGAAGACAACAAATAAATAAGACATAAATTAAAAATATATTAAGGAAGAAATATGGTTGGGAAAAAGTCAATAGGTAGAACAGAAAATTGTCAATCATAAAATCATATTATAAATTTTTGATATTTTCTTTTTAAAAGATACAAATATTATTGACAGCTTTAATTTGTTAAAAGATGATATATAAGAATAATTTCAAAAATACAGGTCGGACTGTGCTCGTGAGGAAAATTACACACTTTCAAAAATCTTAAAATTTTTACATAATTTACAGATTTGTTTTTAAATGTCACATTTTGTGAAGAAAATATAATTTAAAAATGTTCCCATAATTTGATAGAATTCGTGTATTTTGAATATTATTGGTTTATCTAATAATATTAATATTAATTTACTTAAATATTGGTTTAATGAACTAATTGCATATTTCAATTGTTATTATTTTTGAATTAAGTTATAATCAAAATATAACTAAATAAATAAACCAAATAAAAACCATGAAAAATAACTGAATTGAAAAGTCTGGTCACAAATTCCAAAAACATTTAAGAATATGTTCATAATCTGTAAATGAAGAAGCGCAAGTTTGCTTTTGATCATCACTGTTTTATAGTATAATAATTGTAAATTTTTCAATCATTTTCTATATTAGATTAAAATAATGAGAAATAAATAATTTGACATAAAATTACAATCAATACGCTATCATCAGACTTCCTGTCTTGACAGCCAATCAGGACAGTAAGTCCTTAAGCAACAAAAATTTAGTTTACAATTTTAAGCAACAATTTTGACAAGAAATTGAAAAATAATTTCATCCAAAATTAGTTTTTCTGTTGTATTTTCAAAATTTTAGAACCTAAATAGATTTTTTTTTTCACTATTAATATATCAATCGGAATGAAATATTTCACGTGTACAAATGCACATAAATTTACATATAAGTTTTAAAAAAGGAACTTTTTTAATATTTAAAAAAGGAACTTAGTTTTATATTTTCAAAATATTAATTATAGTAAATGAGTGAACAATTCTTTAATAATCTATTTTTACATTAGAAATATGGAAATTTTTTATATACTTAAAATGTAATTGAATTTTCTTTACGGTTCAAAAAATAATTTTTATCCAAAAGTTTTCATTTTCTTAAAAAAAATTCTATTTTAAATTGAAACTTTATTTTCACATTTTTCATTTTTTCCTATTATAAGTTAAAAGTTTTACAAATTTTTATATATTTATTCTGAATCAAAACTTTTTTTTTAACAATTTTCCAATTTATGCTGGTTAAATTTGTAACCGAAAAAGGACTAGACATTCAGGAATTTAATTAAAATCCTTGAAAAATAATATTTTTGATATATACATACAAAAAAAATAATATAAAATCTACTCCAAAAAAGTCTCAATATAAGAAGAAAAATATATTTCTCTTTCCATAAAAAAAACTAAACTCTCGTACGGACTAATAAACGGAAACATCAGTCAACAAAATATAAAAGTTTTCCATTTGCCATAAATAGAAAAGTTTATGAAAATAAAAATAACTATAAGTTTTTCTTCATTGTTTTTTCATTTGGCAAAAAATTATTTCGTAAATTTTTGTTTTCCGCCAAACATCATGACTCTCACGAGTACATATTTAACTATACTATAAGGAAATTTATATTATAGCTAAAATTACCATAAAACTAGGTCACAACACATACACATACATATGATAATAAACAAATGTTTAAAGAATTGTGTACGTAATAAAATCATGTCCTTAGACAGGTCCTTAAAGAAAACTTTTACCACAAAAAATACAAATAAATTATTATGTATTTATAAATGTTCTTATGGAAATAATTTTGGTTTTACACAAATCTAAAGAAAGCTTGAAAATACGAAAATTATGGCGGGGGGACGAAGTTTATCTTGTGTGTGAAATTTTTTTCATCTGTTAGAAGGAGGAATGAATTTCCTCACTTTTCTTACCATCCAGTATGACACATAAATTTATCTAATGCTCTTAGAATATCAATATTTATATATAGAAAAAACATTGGCGAATGTTAAAAATATATTTTCTTTCCTTATTTTCACTACCAATTGAAATTATCTTATTTATGGTTAAATTTTTTGACGTCTTTGCCCACCCCGAAAGAAAAACAAAACTTTTAATCTGTACAGGATTTTCTTTTAAATAACAAAAAGAAGATAATTTTTAAGGATATTGTTTTTTTTTTGTATTATTGTGAAAATTTTATTTTAAAACTTATTTATTTGTAAAAATTTAATATAGTCATGAAAAAATGTAGTTTTTTTTTAAACAACAGATGGCGGGGAAAATTCTTGAATTATTTTTCACGCGAATTAAGGGTGGATTTACTTATGCAACGTTTCTTGCCGCGACTGGCTGTAGCATTGGACTGCGCTGTCTGCGACTGTAAAAAATAGCCCCAACAATTGTTTCTGATTGGCTGAACCGAAAGGAATCGGCGACATAAGTAAATCGCCCTTTAAAGTTCTGAACATTATTTCGAGCAAAATATACATACTAAGCTTTATAGAATATGTCAAAAACATGTATTTTAAAATTACTTGTACGGCCATAATATAAAGTAAACGCTGTCACTATTATTTTTTTCTATATACTCTTTATAACATATTATATTTAGATGATCATTAAAGCTGGAATCATAGTGTCAAGCTGTCGTGTTGACAGCTTTGTAAAATACGCAGCTTTAAGTATACCAAAATAATTACAATGCTCGTAACGTTGATGGTGTAGTAGTAAAATTTCAACTATAAGCACTGAAATACGATTTTGATACAAATTTAGTAGAACGCTTTTTTGAAATTAAGAAATAGCATCAATTTCACTAAAAAGTAAGGAAACGGCAAATTTGAAAAGTTTCTTTCAACACGTATAATGTAATTTGAAATTTAAGGTTTACTGTCAACGCTCGTTGGTACTATGATTCCAGCTTTATTGTTCGAAATTACAATTTTTATTAAAAATCATTGGACAGAAACAGAATATAGAATAATTTACCTCATGTGGTAAATTTTGTAATTACAAATTCTTTAATATCATAATTATAATTCCATAATAGATACTTCAAATATAGTATCTGTTTTCCTGGTTCGGTACATTCCAATTTTAATTATCTTTTTCATAGATTTTGGAAATATTGAACGAGTTAAAAAATCCGGAATTGTTATAGAACAGATTTCTCAAATGAAAAGTCTAAATTTTACTTTATCTATTTACTAGTGAAGTAGTGACTTAGTATGCCTTGTCAAAGTATCTATAAAAATAGATATATTAATAATTAATTTTTAATAAAGCCATATACAATATTTTCAAAAAGCTATTTTAATTATTGTGTAGCGATACAAAAATATATAAACTCAAATTTTTAATGAACTAAAAAAAATGTATATTGTCAATGCCATTTTTATTGAGACTTTCAAACTAAACACTTTAAATTAATGATAATTTATTCAAAAGCTAATTGAGTATGTTTGGTATATATTTGTTCCTCTTCAAAATTAAATTTCTAATTAGTACAAAAACATATTTTAATATTGAAGAAATTCATCAAAAACTTCGCTTAAAATCTCCATCAAAATATTTTTTATATTATTTTTCTGATTTTGAATGAAAGTTCAAAGAAAACTTAAAGTCAAAAGCAAAATTTTTTTATATATTTTTTATAAATCTGCAATTGAAAAACTTTTTTTTTTATATTATCTGAAAAAGAGTCGCAAAGATACTTTTACTATATACATACTTCAAATAATATATTACCACTAAAGAAATCTATTTTTATAACATGAAAATACAAAACTTTTTTCAGTTTTAAATTTCGCTTTCGAAACTATCGTCATCAATTTTGCTACTAGCTACTATTATCACCCAAACATCGCGCACAGAGTGAAAATTTTTCATAAATAAATTTATTGATTATTTATTTGATTTTGATGGAATCCTAGACAAAATAGTCTCGACAAAAATTATGTTAGGGTATAAAAAATAATATTGAGTTTTATATTTTTTTTAGATTAAATCAATTTGAATTTTCTGACTGGAAATTTTTTTATGGTCTCTTAAAAAATTTATTGCAATAAATTGAAGTATTAAATCT
Organism: Rhamphomyia laevipes; assembly: GCA_963920725.1. Lineage (NCBI taxonomy): Eukaryota > Metazoa > Arthropoda > Insecta > Diptera > Empididae > Rhamphomyia > Rhamphomyia laevipes. Next base: position 20,397,386 of record OY987255.1, on the reverse strand, counting down.
GAAGTTTTGTAAGTTTGTTATTGTGCTTGTAATTGTGGAGTTTATCGATAGCAATTGACTATGAATTTGTCTTAATAAAAATCAGTATTTAATACAAATTTGTTGTTTCTTAAATTCAAACAAATAAAATCAAATTTTCAAAATAACATTTTAATTTATTAATATTAAACATCATAAATATTCATGAAAATTGGAATAATTCATCTTTCAGATCTACCACGAGATTGTAATTTATATAAACTGTAATAAAGTCCATCATGATTTTCTAAAAGTTCTTTGTGAGTTCCTTGTTCTACAACAACTCCACCATCCAATACAAATATTATATCTGCATCGATAATAGTTGAAAGTCTATGAGCAATTGTAATACAAGTTCTACCTTCACTAGCTGCATCCAATGCTTCTTGTACCACCTATAAAAAAATTTGATAGTTAAAATCTTTGTATTCCAATACATCACAAATTTGTATTCCAATACTTTTTCGCTTTCAGCATCCAATGCTGATGTAGCTTCATCTAATAATAGTACACGTGGATTTCTTATCAATGCTCTGGCTATAGCTATTCTTTGTTTTTGGCCACCTGATAATTGTGTACCTTTTTCACCTAATCGTGTTTCATAACCCTAAATAAAAAATATTTATTTAAATAATATTTTCCCATGCAAACTTAATCACTTACCAGTGGTAATGATGTAATAAAATTATGAATATTTGCTTTTTTCGCTGCTTGTATAACTTCATTTTCATCTATAGTACGTGAATTATCACCATAAGCAATATTCTCAAAAATCGTCCGATCAAATAATGTCGGTTCTTGTGAAACTGTACCTAATTGTTCACGTAAATTTTTCAATGAAACTGTTCGTACACCTTTACCATCAATTGATACAGTTCCTTCCGTGGTATCATAAAATCGTTGTAATAATTGTATACATGTTGATTTACCACATCCCGACGGACCTACCAATGCAATTGTTTGTCCTTTATTAATTGTCATTGATAAACCATTAAGTACTGAAACATGAGCACGAGTTGGATAATTAAATTTGATTGATTCGTAACGAACATTTCCCTCAGATTCCCATTTCATGTCACGACTAGTACCAGATGCATCCTGAATTGTTGGAACACGGTTTAATAATGCAAATATATGACCAGCTGCTGTAACACCTTTTTGGAAATTTGGTGCAAATGCTAAAGCATTAGCTATAGCAACAGTTCCCATTATCAAAGCTTGGGAAACTCTAATAAAAATTATTTGTAATGATTTAGTTTTGAAAAAAATAAAAATTAAATAAAATTACTTAAAAACTTTAGCATAATCAAGTCCTTCATTGGCAACCAAATAACCACCATAAAACATACAAGCAGCAAATGCAAAGAACATTAAAGATCTGGCTAAACCATAAACAAAGCCACGATAATGAGTGTTCCGTTTAGCTTTCTAAAATTTTTTTGAAAGGTTTTTATCTAAATAATTTTAATAGGAATAAAAAAACATACTTGAACTGAAGGTGTCAACAAATCTATATATTTTTCGTGAAACATTCTTTCTCTTCCCAATGACACAACAGTTCGAATACTTGATACAACCTCAACAGCCAACTGAAAATAATAAAATATAAAAATTTATATATCGAAAAGTTAAATTCTAAATTGTCTTTTATTACTTTTGTACAATCTTCCATAGCTTTGGTTGTACCCATATTTTCATCGACCATAACCTTTCGCTGTAAATAGGTAGCTACTAAAATAAATGGTGTAAAAACTAATGCCAACAATCCCAATTTCCATTCATAGTATATAGCCAAACCGACACCCAAGAAAAGGGTTGCCATTGCTTGTAAAATTGTTCCAATTCGTTGACCCGTTGCCTACATTAATAAAAAAATTAATATACCAAACATTTTAATACTCTGGTATTTTTTACTCCTTGTACAGCTGCTGCATCATTTGATAATCGAGCACATAAACTTCCAGTACCATTTTCTTTATCATCAAACCAAGCCATTTCCTGTTTCAACATCGAACTGAAAGCAATTCCCCGAAGACGTTCTGTTAATATTTCACCAGCTATTCCAAATGTATAAATCTACGAAAATTTATTAATAATTTCACTTTTCGAAATTGTAATATTATCAAAAATTTTAGACCTGTAAGAATGTCGCAGCTCCAACTGCAATTCCAGCTAAGACAAAGTATAAACTGTAAATATTTGTTTCATCTCTTACTACAGTGTCATTTGGATTTGATAGTACACCGATAATATCACCAAATAGTACAGCAAATAATGGCATCGCAAAACCCATTACAATTGAGGATAATGAACCAGCTAAAATATGTGGCCATTCGGTTTTATTTAATTTGATAATTTCAAATATTGATACATCTTCCTTGTTAGTTTTTGTCGTTTCAATTGCTAATTCTTCATATACATACTCTACATCGGCTTCGTCCTCATCAATGATGAAACTAGGTGTTCCGGAAATTGAAGGTGTTCTTATTTTTTCTGAAAAAATTTGTTTAAACTCTTACGATCATATTCACTAACATTTACTAGCAAAATTTACCATCTTTATTATCACCAATTTGTGTTGTTACCAAATTGTAATAATATCCTTTCAAGTGCATTAATATATTATGATTACCACTTTCAACGACTTTACCTTCGTGGATAACAATAATTTTATCAGCACCTCGAATTGTTGACAATCGATGAGCGACTATAATTGTTGTACGTCCTTCACTGGCACGTTCTAAAGCTGCTTGAACTTTAGCTTCACTAGCTGTATCTAAAGCAGATGTAGCCTCATCGAGCAACAGAATTTCCGGATTTCTTACCAATGCCCTGGCAATTGCAATACGTTGTTTTTGTCCACCTGATAATTGTGCACCACGTTCACCAACTAATGTATCATATCCCTATAAACGATTGGAATTTGAACTAAGATACGAAACATTTGACAAAATTCTTACTTTTGGTAATTTTTTCACAAATATATGTGCATTTGCTGCTTTAGCTGCATTTATAATTTCCTCATTTGTTGCATCCTCACGACCATAACGAATATTCTCCAAAATTGTTGTCCCGAATAGAATAGGTTCTTGTCCAACAACACCAATTCGTTCTCTCAACCAATTTACATCGAGCTCTTTAATATTAACACCATCCAATTGAATTTCTCCTTCAATTGGATCATAGAAACGTTGAATTAATTGTATACATGTTGATTTACCACAACCAGATGAACCAACCAAAGCAACTGTTTCACCACGATTTATAGATAAATCTAATCCTTCAAGTACCTGCAATAATATAATTTGTAAATTTAATGTTTTTTTGTTGTTGTTCTTAACTTTTTACCTTAACATCAGGTCGACTAGGATATTGAAAATAAACATTCCGAAATTGTATGCTACCAATTGGATTAGCAAATGTACTGCCAACACTAAAAAGTGGATTAATTTTTGGTATATTCTCAATTATATTGAATACTTTTGAACCGGCACCTTTAGCAATACCAAATGCTTCAATATATGGCGATGCCATACCTAAATTCATTGACCCCATCATTATAGAAAAGAATACCTTGAAAAATGTTAAAGAAATTTTAAAAACATTCAATTAGAAAAATAAATCTATATCAATATACCGTAAACATTACACCTGGTGTATAGATAATACCATTTTCCCAATGACGTTGATCAATTACTAAACCAACACCATACCAAAATGCTAAAGCATATGAAGCATATATAAAGAACCATAATAAACCGAAACCCAAACCCGTAAAAAAACCTTTTTTTATATTTAATTTTTTTGCTTCTGATAAATTTGATTTATAACGAGTAACTTCTTTGTCTTGACCACCAAATGCAATTACAGTTCGTATAGCACTTAATACTTCTTCAGCAATATTACCAGCTTTACCGTATTCATCCATTTCACGTTTAGCTAATTTTGACGTAATCTAAAAAAGAATGAAAAAAAAATTAAAATTATTTTGATTGAAATCAATTTCACAATTTATACGATACTAACCACAGACACTAAACCCATTGATATAAATGTAACTGGTAAACTTGCTAAGCATACCAATGCCAATTCCCAGCCTTTAATAAATGCCAAAATTATTGAACCAACAAATGCAACTAAATAATGTACAAACATAACAACTTTTTCACCAAGTCCTTCTTCCATTTTTGATAAATCTCTTGTTTTTTGAAAAGTAAATTGTAATTTTTTATAGTAATATTAGTTCTGGTAATTTTATAATACTTACTCATTCATTCGGCTTGCTAGTTCACCAGTTTGATTAAAATCATACCATGCAATATCTTGATTTAATGCTGATCGAAAAAATATACCACGTATTCGAAATATTTGATTATGTGCAGCATAATTAAATAATGTTATTGCTAAATATGTACACAATAACATAAGAATACCAATTAATGAATTATTGATAGCAAAACTTTGTATTGCATCTAAAAAAGCATCTGTATTTATTATAATTGTACCATTAGCTATTGAGCTGCCATGATTAATCATTGCCTATTAGAATGAGAAAATATTTAAATATAAATTAAAAAATGATGTATAAATATTTTTATATTGAGAGGTCTTACATCTGCTAAATCACCAAAAATAAATGTATGTGCTGGTGCTGTTAAACCGGTTACTATAGCACTTACTATTCCTAAAAATATCATTAATCTGTCTCGCCATGTTGAGTATCTATACTGTAAATTGGAAAATTATAATTATCTTAAATTCAAACTGATTTCTAATTAAATTATTGATATATTTACTAATTTCCAAAATGATATTGGTAGTATTTCTTTAGTATATGGATTATTATCAATTGGTTTATCTTTATCTGATATTGAATCTCTAAAACAAAAACAAAAATAAAAGAATTTAAAGAATTTTTTTTTTTAATTAAAAATTATGAATGGAAAAACCTAACTAAAAATAAAAATAAATAAATTTTTTTCATATTTGTTCAAATTACTTTAAGCTAACCATAAATATGGGCGATTAGCCAATTATTTAATTGGCAAATGAATCACGCACTAAAACTTTTAAAACTTTAAAATTTTATTTCAACAACAATAAAAATATAAAATTATTAAAGTGATAATTTTTGTTTGGTTTATTTCGTTTTTACACTTTAAATCCGAAAGATTTACATAATTATAAATGATTACATCGAAAATTGTTTTAATTTAAAATTTCACTTTTAACTAATTTTGGATGATATAATATTATTAAGCTAACCGGAATTCTATAATGGATTAATATATAATTTTTATTTTATGCTGATGAGATTATACTACCCAACATTTTCATATAAATATAGAAAATTTTGAATTTGAGCCAAAAATGTATTATTAAAACGGCATCTGAGGTTGACAATTCTTAACTAACTAATGGACTTTAATAGCTGTAGCCAAAATAATTATTTAATAGTTTCTAAGAAACAATTTTTGTTGTTGTTGTTGTTGGAAACTCTTGTAATATAATAATTTATTTTTCCCCTTTTTGATTACGACATATTTAATATTTTTTTTACGATTTTTTTTCTATTTCGTACCTAGATAAAAATTGTATATTACAAATTCAAATCTATAAATAAAATTTAGTAGTGCCAGAGAAAAGGATATTTATTAATCAATAAATTTTGAGTTTGAATTTCCTTATTTATTCGGCATACTTAATAGCAGAAATTATTTAGGTTATGTTGGTAAAAAAAAAAGTTATTTTTGTGGTAATTTACATTTTATTTAACGAACTGCCACACTGCATTAGAATTAGTTTTAAAAAAATATTGTATTTCGGATCTAGTGAACTGAAGAGGCTAGGGTTACGTATGGGAATGGTATTATTCTGTGATCCATTAGGTCTCTCGTTCAATCCCAGAAAGCGACATCGATGTCACTCCTAAGTTGATTCATTTTTCAATGAGTACCAGTAATAAAATATATAATCTGTAATTAAGACGGATAATGCCAACGTGTGACACCATTTGTTGACAACAATTTCATTTAGCTTGTTCCAATTAAAAAAATGTTTCTTTACAATAATATGAAATTTAATTATGTCCAAATTGCAATAAAATGCTACGAATTCTTTTTTTAGGAGGCCAAGGCTCGATTTGAGCTGTAGCGGCTATTGCAAAATAGTTGACAGAACAGGATTAATATTTAGAATACAGTGTCGAATATTATATGTAAAATTTTTGTTAACTTATGAATCTGTTAAGTCATTAATTTGACAATGTTAATAATAAATAACATAATTAACAATCAAAATTGATAAATGCAATATAACCTAACAGATTCCGGGTTGAATTAAACTTAACCTTCAAAAATTACATATTATTTTAATCCTCTACTAAGTAATTGAAATATTTGTCTGCTATTTTAATTAAAATCATATTAAAAATGTTATTTTTTATATATACATTTATTTTATTTAGCACTTTACAATTAGCTTTGTAAATTATCTTTAAAAATTAATGCTTATTATATTAATAAATATAAAAATCTCGTAAAATAAATAATAAAAAAATATTTTTTTTTTTGTTTTAAAATGATAAAACTATTAAATTTATATATAAGTTAAATAAATTTTGTGGTAATTTAAAAACAAAAAAAATAAAATATTTTATCTAATCATTCTTATCGTTTTCTGGTATCATAATTACTTTATTATCATCTCTAATCATTGGTGGAGGTTAGGAATGTGAATATAATGCGCAGGTTACTGAATTTTATAATATATTAAATTTCACAAAATTTTGCATTACAATTTTTCTTTAGAATTTTCCAGTAATATACAATTTCCTTAAAAAATGATTTTCAAATGCGGCACTTATATAGAAAATATTTGAAAGTAATTATTTGTTTCTGAATTACTTTAAGCGTGAAACAGAATTTTGCATGCATGATCTCGTGACACTTGAAAGTATTTGAAATTTAACGTGATACTCTAAAATTGTGAAACAAAATGTCGCGTGCGTTTGTCAATAAATTATTGTTTTGACGTTTATATTATGTGATAAATTGTATATTTTAATTTACCAGATTCTTCAAGTTGTATTGCAATTTTTAGTCAACATTCACTTAGTCATGAATTTTTGTTATTGTACAAAAAAATTCTTTTAACTTTTTCAATTAAAATTTCAAAGAAATGGAAAACCCCACAAATTTAAATATAAATTAATAAATATAATATCGAAAACAGATGGCAAACGCTTGAATAAAGGTAGAAACTTGATCTAGCGTTTGAAAAAACTATATATTCAATATATTTTCATATGTTCTCTAAACTTTGTCAACGCTTTAGGACACGCACGTTTCTATTGCAAATAATCTCTTTCAATCTAAATCTACTATCAATTTTATAATTAAAAAATAATCATTGATCAAAGTTCATTCATGAAATTATCATTTTGACAATTTACAATTAATTAAAAATAAATTACATAAATTTTTCGTAAATATATTGACATTCAAATTACACTGCTTTACATCGGAATTAACATAATTTCAATTTATACTAACTTTTCTAAATTCTTTTCTGGTGGTGGTATAAATGTAACATCATCCAATGGACTAATTTTTTTTTCTCCATTTTCTTTAATTATTTCACCATTTATGTTGCCGTTCATTTTTTTAAAACAATTTTATTTATTTTTCTGTGGTATTTTTAATTAATTTGTTATTTTTTTAAATAACAATCTCAAGAAAATAAATAAAATTTAAGAAACGGTCAACTGCCAATTTAAAGAACTCTCGCCCGTTCAATCAATTTAAATAGACTGACATCTAGAAAATGATTTTTATTAATTCTTTTATAAAAAATAAATTTATTATATTTTTTTTGTGTTATATCAATTAATATAATAAAACAATTTATAAAATATCGCAATTTTATTATATAAATATCAAAAATATCAAAAAAAAAAAATTATATCTATAAGAGATTATTATAAATAAATAAGTAAGATAATAAAAATTCTAACAGTGTATATTGATAATTACACAATTTTTTTATATATCGATTTATTGTCGATTGTTTCTTTATCAAATATGGAATCTATCGGAATCTACGATATTGTTTTAGGAATTAATGATTATTAATGAGTTGAATAAAACTATGCTAAATTTCGTAAATTATTACGTTTATTTTAGATTCAGTTTTATGTCATGAAATTTTTGATAAAATTGAAAGTTTTTTTTTCTTATACAGGTTGGGCCAAAAGTCACGTATGTGTGGAAAAATTGAAAGTATTTTATTTATTAATTAATTTTATTTTATTGGTATATTTATAATGTAAATTGAACTTTGTACGATTTTAATTTTAGGTATGAAAAATAATGTCTGATAGATTACCACAATATTTTAGTAATGCAAGGGCGTTTTGTATAACATCATTCATGCAACAAATGTGGCTCTTTCGGTTTGATTTTACCTTCTATGTTGTGTCGTGACTTAACCAATAGGAAATAAACAATTAAATTCTGAATTCCTTTTAATTCGTTCTCCAAATATTTCTCTTAGGAGGTAGATTGTATGCGTGGCCTCATCCTGCTGGAATCACATGATTCCTGTCACATGAAGTACAAAATTATTTATCATAGCATGGTACCTGTTCCCATTCTCTGTAATTGTATTGTCATTGTCAACATCATTTTCAAAAAAGTAAGGCCTAATAATCTCTTCTGATGTCAATCTGCACTTATTAATAATGAACAAGGTGCAATTGGCGCTGGTGAGAAATTCGGGTGTTTGTATTAACCAAAAATCACTTATTCTGTTTAATAATGATTCGAATTTCGGTATACGATCTTTGTGTTATGAATATTGAACCGCACCATTTGAAATGTAAAATTTTACATTTTGTGTTTTCTGCTCGTTAGTTAAATTTTAAATTTTGAGGTTATACAAAAAAACCCGAAAAATAAAATAAATAATTTTAATAAACAAAAAAGTTATTCAATGCATGACTTTTGGCCCAGCCTGTAATAATGTTAGAAAGAGAGAAAGTATTTATCCAATTAATAATATTGATCGATAATGCTTTATGACAATGGTTTTTTTATGTAATTCTTATTTCAATTTATGTTTATATCATATCTGCAAGGTAACAATTACTTGCATTTTTCTTTAAAATGTAATAGGTATTAAAAAAACTAATAAAAAGATTAAAGTAATTGATGTAATTACATGATTTTTAATAAATTGAGATTAGTTTAACTGTCGAAATTTAATATGAAATTAATAAAACTGTTAATGATGTTATAGATGATAATTAATTTAAATTTTGTAAAATGTGATTAGAAAAATTAGTTGAAATTTTAAATTTTAAGTAAGTACGTAGAAAATCTGTGTAAATGATTTATTTGTAAATAGCGCTAAGGTGAAGGGACATCTTTTAAATGAACAGGTGCCTATTTATAGGAAACTGCACTGCAGAGATTACACTGATCGAATCATGACCTCTATAAAAATAAATTTAAGAAGTACATTCTTAAAATATTAGTTAAACCATAATTAGAATTAGACCATTTGTATCATATGCGTCTGATGCATGTAGCTTCTATAAAAGATGAGCTGGCCTGGTCATTGGTACGAATAAATGAGAATAAAATATATAATGGAAAAACATAATTTAATTGTCCTGTTGATGGTAAACCTAGGATCAGGGACATCGATAATATCAACGATACCATAATAGAGCTGCGAACAAGTAACTATAAACCGTTGGTATTGGAAATACGTACAGAGGGTCCAAGGTTCACTGGTAACCATAACGACAAACTTAATAATTAAAAATTAATTTACCTAATTATTAATTGAACATTATAAATACTTTTAAAAATGGCGAAAATAATAATTAAAAAATTAATCAATTTTTTGTGAAAATATTCAATAGTCGTTAGGTTATTATGAAAATATAATTATATACATTTGAGTATAGATTTAAAATCCGTATAATAAAATTTCGTTAGAAATTAAATTTCAAAACCTGTTGAATAAATTATACTATGGCTAATTATAACAAACTTAATAAAAACTATTTGAAAAATTCATGAAAAATTCCAATATACAAAAATATTAAAATATGCTTGTCATATAAACAAAAGCAATTTAAAATTCTTATAGAGTTCAAAAATATATATTGAAAATTCTCAATAAAAGTCGAAAGTGAATGAATGCGTCACGACAACGACAGCTGTCATATTGTTAAACTAATCTCACTATTATAAAAATATGTATACCAATTATAGACTTCTAGAGCTTGGGGCTTGGGGAGAGTATAATAAATATATAAAAATTCACCACTCTCATAGCTGTATAGAATAGAATGAGCATTTCTATTACTAGTTTTAATAATGACAGAGAGTATGAATGACGTATGATCGTGTGCATTAATTTAATTTAATAATTATATTATTTTTTTTTGCTTTTCGTATATGAATTCTATTAACTATTACAGTTGTCTGCTCAAGGTAAACACGTCTTAAGTATTCAAACATAAATATTTTTTTTTCCTATTTGAAAGTTTATTTATACGAGTTGAGCTACTAATAGTAAGTACATATTTTTATTTAATTTTATATTTTCGATATTTAATTATGATTGAATAGTTCAAATAAAACTATACTAATATTTATGAGTAATTCATGACTTAATAATATCGGAAGTGAATAAAAATAAAGAAATTTATTTAATGAATTTTATATTTGTAATGTTCATCAATTAATTGTAAATTTTGAATTTTAATTGAAATTTATAGTGTGCAAAATTATTTGTAAATTTACAAGTATCTAAAGTTAAAAACATATAATAAAAATCTTTATTCATTTTTCTCGTGATTTCAATTAATATTTATTAATAAGTTTTATTTACAATATATAAAATTTTTATAAGTTTTTGAATTTGAAACAATCTATCAATATCAACAAAATAAGGTCAATTTTAGATGAATTTTATTTCATTTTTTTGTCAAGTCATAAAATATTCATATTTTAAATCTTACCTTTAGAAATATTTTACATTTTTATTTATTCAAAAACTAATATAATTTTTAGTCCTTGAATTATAGAAAAACAATAAACAGTGACATTAGATTGACGGGTTAAATCTCTAATCCGGGCATTTTTGTATTTTTTTCAAAACATTTAAATTCGAAGATGAAGCACCCATTTTTTTTTCTAAGGGTTTTGGAGTCTGGCATCACAGTTAATGTCAGTATATGATCAAAGTAATTTGAAATCGGATTAATTATTTAAAAAAAATAATCATTTTAGGGCTTCAGAGGGTTTCGAGTAATATATCAATTAATGTCAATCGATGGTCTGTGTCATCCCAAGTACATTAGTTTTTATCTCAACAAAATCGAATAGCAAAAAGTTCAATTATATACACAAACAAACTATCAAGAAAATGTTGGTACGTGGCTTCTTGAGTAGAGACAAAAATTCTTTTTGTCTCTAGGGTCTAGAGACAAATATCTGAAACTTATAGTTACGATTTGAACTTTGAAGTTTCAAAGTTCAACAAACAGTACTTCGTATAACAAACAGACAAACGAATAAACTGAAATATTTTGTATTTTAACAAAATTGCCTAAATAGAAGAACTTGAATTCTAGTATTTCACGAACAGAAGGAAATAAAATCAATAAAAAATCAATTAAATTATTTACCTAATTGAATTAAAAAAAATAAAAATACATTTTCGTTTTAATAATTTAGACGATAATTAATTAAAATATAAATTATTAATTAAATTGTGGTTTCATTTATCTGACAACTGGCATAAAAATTGTATTGATAGCTGAATATTAAAAGTTTTTACAATATAATTTTTCTCAAAATAATTAACATAAATTTCATCAATTATTAATGTCGAAAATGTATAATTTATAATATAATTAAATTTATATTGTTAAATAAATTAAATTATTTACATATTAATGATAATAATTGATGAATGATAAATTTATTTTTTTGGGTTAAAGTGAGAAATTTCATAAGTTCATAAATTCAAATAATAATTTGCTAATAGTTTTGATTTTGTTTGACAAAAATTATCATGAAAAATATGTGAATGAGTAGCAAAAAATAATTAGAAAGATTGAGTTGATGTGCCTGCATAATTTGAAAATCATGTCTAGGAATAATTTAAATTATTTATGACAGAAATTTGTATTAATATAGAATTCTTGAATGTCTTGAACAAAATATTTATTCTACTGGCTAAAATAATTATTGTTTTTTACTATACAAATTTAGTTTAATTGAGCTAACAGAATTTTAAATATTTGACATATATTTTGATAGTTTAATAATATTTGAAAAAACTTAGATATTTTAACTCTATATTTTCTATGTAATAATACTTAGGTTAGCTTAGGTTTAGAGTAAGAGTGGACCACATATATTCCTCATCATTGCAACCATTTCGCTTATTGTAATAATTATTCGTTGCCCACCACGCCGGTACTGTTGATGGAATATTACAGCTAGGAGCGAAAACATAGCCAGTGACGTGTCAATGCCTCACAGTCATATAGCATCTGTTTCGTTCTCGTGTCTACATATCTTGCTCACTGATGGACCAATTATGTCTAGGTGCTTTTTAAGATTATAGTGACTTTGTAAGAAAGCCTACTACAGTTCTGTCTTTCTTCCTGTTAATATGAAGCTATGTTGCTCGATTTCTTGATAGTCGAGGAATGAATAGCTTCGAATATATTTAGCAATTCACGTATGTTCTAGTGTAATTCATGAGCTTGGTCAGCTTTTCTTCTTTTATAGCTCCACCGATTGCATAGAATGGTTCTATATAGTTTCTCTTTTACCAAAAGGTGTTCCTTTTCATTACTTTAAAAACCCACATGGGCGGATATCCAGGACAGTGTTACCCTGTTTCCGTTTCCTAGGGTTATTAAAACTTTACTGGAAATAAAATATTTTAGAATTTTGTATATTTCTTTTAGAATTTTGTATATTTCTTTTAGAAATCAATAATTCTTCCTTTCCACAAAGATAAACTTAAAATCAATAAAAATTTTAAGCTTTCTTTTCAAGGTGAGCGTGTAATCTGAAATAAATTATTTAATATAAATAAAAACATTTCAAAATTTATTAGCTTTAATTTTTGAAAATTTTAATTTAAACATTTTTCTTTATAAATATTCAATTTCCTCAATTTAAGAAAATTCAAAAATTACTAAAATTTTGTATTGAAAATTTATTTCTCTCTGTTAAAAAAAAAAACTAATTAACAGCATTAGCTCAAAAATATTCTGCCTTACAATAAATTTTTTGTTTGCACTTTCTATTAAAACTATTGAAAAACATGTTTATCATTAGTAAAATATTTGATTTTATATTTATTTATTTTTTTAAATATAGTATGGGAATTTAACTTCCAAGCGCCATCAAAAATATATAATAAAAAATCTCATAATGTCAATAAATTTTTTATATTTTTAGATTATTTATAATAAAAAAATAGAATTAGAAAAAAGAAGAAATTTGCTAAAAAAAAAATATCTAGCAATTTTTTTGAAAAGTACTTAAAACTCTATAAATAATATTTAGATGTGTAAAACCGCATTTTTCATGTTTTGGCATTAAATACGTTTTTTTTTTGTTGGCCACCATGGATGGCGGACCATTAAACTAAGGAATTTTTGTGTAAATATAATTTCTTCAAATAAATTATCATACGTTTTTTCAGTCAAATTCAATTTTAGTTTTATAGCCTGTGTGATGTTTTTTTTAATAACCGCTGCAATAGACAGTGGGCCCAATAAAAAACATTAGAGTACACCATAATTTTGACAGTGTTTTACACTAATGAAATTCTTGTTTGACTATTAACTAAGTGATAGGGAGAAAAATATTTAAAATTTATGATTTCTGGAATAAATAAATTTGTGTAAAAATGATTTTTTAATTAAATTAAGACATTTGCGTGTTAATTGCATAAATGAGCTAAGAAATAATATTTTTAACAGAAATTTCAAAATTCGTTTTAGTTATTTAAATTTTGATTAATTTAAAATGTTTTCTATATTTAAAAAAAAATAATATTTAAAATTTAATTTGTATTAATTATTAATTTTCTGGTTTTCAGGTGTAACAATGCGTGAAAAAAAAGGTGGTGCATTGCAGAAACTGAAGAAGAGGCTATCTCATAGTTTCGGCAGATTAAGTAAGTACAATGGACATTTTTTTTTTGTTAATATATTTGAGTATTAAATTGTGTAAATTTTGAATTCAATATCAAATTAACTTTATGCTAATTCATATAACAGTAATAGCTTTAACGTTCCACGGTAATATTAATGATATAAAGAGAAGTTTAACCTTGGTACCGCATTTACAAAATGTCACAAAATTAGCTGTGTTCTATCTTAATACCATTTGTTACAAAAAAATATAAATTTATAATAAAATTCCAAAATATTTTTTAGTAAAATCAAAATTATTTCCATAAAAAAATAAATACATTTTTGGTATAAATCGCACCTTCAAAATTCGAAATCAAAATTAAAAACAGTAGGATTGAATTTTGGTGTTAATTTATTGGCTTTACAGATACCAAATATCAACCTTGTCAATTTTAAAAGTTATGATGACTAATAAATAGTACAGTTTATATTTTATAAATATTTGATTTACTTATAAATTGAAATTATTTCCCTTATATCCGAATTAAATAAATTATTAGTATTTAATATGTCAGAGAATTTTAATTATACATAATAATTCTGATAATTTCGATAAATTATAAATTATTTATGAAATTTTAATTTGATTTTTCCTGTATCGGAAATTACATAAATAATTATTAGCAATTTTTTTAATTCTATATATAAAAATTTATCGATTTTGATTTAAAAATTAAAAAATCACGTCTATCCAGTTGCATATATAAGAAATAATTTTTAAACTGTCTATTAAAACTAGAACCAGAGGCTATTTAATCCAAGGATTGTTCAAAATTCGTAAATTGTCCAATAATTTTATGTAAATATTGGACGGACTTTTTTTAAATTAGTATTTATTCAATTATTTAATTATAATTATTTTTATTTTTATGGTTGGAGAAGATTGCAAGGATGTCAAGTTATTATCCAATTAATATTTTTTTTTGAATATTACTTTGTATTTATATTAATGCCAAGGGTAGTCCAATTTTTGTTTCTTAAATGTCTATTATAATACTTAACTTTGAAGAAATCGATGAATATTTAGCTACACGATGGGTGCAACATGATAAAAAGAGGGTTACTATGAGCGAAATTCGTCATTTACTGTCTATATAAAAATGAGCACTAAATCAAAGAAATTTTACGACACATTTTTTTAGAAATAAACAAAATTTCAATAAACTAAATTTAATTTGTTGTTCGGATTAAAGCTGTCGAAAATGCAACCTCACTAGTGAAATAAACTTTGGGACAACATTTCCTACTCTAATGATCCTTGTTTGACTCCTGTGCAACAAGAACGTTCCGGTTTATTATAAAATTTTATACAATCTTTTTATGGAGTGGCTGTAGAAATATGATCAAATGAAAACCCATGATGAATCTGAAAGAAAAAATGAATTATTAGTTCTTAATCAGATTGATCCTAAAGTTTCCAAAAGTTAAATTAAAACTGTCGGACCCGTTCGTTATTGTATTGGGAAATATATGAATGAATAACAAATTATATACAATTAAAATCTGATTAGTACAAATTTAATCTTGAGCTACAATGTATCGATCAGTTCAGTTTCGAATTGATTTGTACAGTAACCAATCATGTGATGAAGTAGACTGAAGACACCAGGTATCGATTAAAAATCCATTAATTTTGTTAGTTTGAATTTTTGTTATTATATATTTCCAGATAATTTAAAATATTCTCTATATGAAAAGTTCGTCAGCCATGCTTCATAACACATTAATCTCTCAAATTTCATTTCTCTTGATGTTTGCTTCAGTTTCAATTCGTAAAAATTTAATCATTCTAAACTCTTTCGTTTCGATTCATTCACTCAATAGATTTTTCATACAAAATATAATATGAAGAACGCCAAATTTGAACTTTACTGTACAAATCCATATTGAACTGTTCGATACATTGTAGCCTAAGCTTTACTTACAAATTATTTGAAATGGTCTAAAAACAAAAAAAAATGTTATTTGACCTAAAAATTATCAAAATTATTACTTTTGGCAATATATAATCAATTTTATATTTTGTCAGGTTGTTTGTCTTTTTATAAGGTATTTCCTTCTGAGTCACACATAATTAAATTATTTTTCATAAATATCAACATATTTTTGGTATTTCTGGGTAAAAATTTGTTGTAGGAAAAATAATCAAGTTTCCATATTTGAAAAAACAAAGGTTGACGACGTAGGCAGAAAAAAATAATCTGAAATCAAAATAATAAACTGAAAAAAAGTGAAAAATATTAACAAAAACTATAAACACGAAAAATATGAAAAGTTTTTTTTTTTTTATATATTCATTTTGCAAAGGTGAACTCTTATTAAAAAATATTTTTACACCAAATTCGTGGTTTTTTAATGGCAACAAAATTTATAACTAAACTTGTTTATAAACATTTATATTTTTGTTGTTGTTGTAAAAGTTTAATAACATTATAAATGAGCTTTTTTTTATATGCTGTTAAGAATTATATTCGATTTGTCACGATCAATTTGACTCTATTTTTTTTGTGGGGTCTTTGTTGGTGGTTGAACAATGATTATTTTAATGTTTCAAAATGAAAATTTAACTGAAACCTCAAATTTAACCGATTACTTAAACGTGGTTTATATTTTGTCTGTGATTTTAATCATAATATTTTGTTAAATTTTTGTGGTGGATTTTGGTTTTTTTTTTTTATTTTATTAACTAAGTTTATCTCCGGCTCAATTGATTTATTAAATTTTTAATATTGTATGTGTAAAATTTTTTTTTAGATTGAATTGAAAATTTGAATTTATTAGTAAAATAATATGTGTAAATTTTGTTGAAAGGAAATTAAATTACATAAAATATTTTTGTATACATATAAAATATTTAAAAATAGATTTTTATGCAAAATAATAATATGATGTAATTTTAGTTTGAAAGATTGGTTTTTATTTCCAATTTGTTTTTATAAGTAATATGTTTTTTTTTATTGTAACTAGTTTCGAGACGAGAAAGTTTTAATTTATAATATAATTTTAATTTTTGTGGAGGGAAAATTGATTTTATTATCCGGAACAAATTATTGGTTATTATATTTTACTAAGTCTAATGACTTTGTTTTTTTTTGGGAAAAATGATGAAATGATTAAATATTTAATCAGACCAGAGAAAAATGGACATTTTTAAAATATGTTTTGTAGAATTAAGTTACCGCAAAGATAAGGTTCACTGATATTTATTAGAATCACGAGAAATAGTTATTTGTAGGTTATATTTTTATTTAGTGTTATTGCTCTCTTATAATTGCGATGTTTTTTTTTTTTTTAATTTATAGTCAGTGTTGCCGATTTTGAATAAAGTGTATTGCCATACAAGTAAAATTATAAGGCTAGATCAGGATTATTTGATAATTACTTAATATTTAGCAATTATAGAAAATTAATATTTAGCAATTTTAAGATTTCTAACAAATGTTTATGTAATTAAATACAAAATTTGTATATTTTGACAATTTCTTATGGAGCTAAACTTTGTAACCAGAGGAAAATAATTATAAATTTATTCAATAATGATAAAAATTCTATTAAAAACATATTTTTTCTTAAAAAATAATTTTGCAATATTGATTTAATAATAAAATCCCAATCTTTTTTTGAATGTTATACATTAAACTTACTCAGTTCTTATTATACTCACCAGATTTGATTATAATTAATGGTGCTATAATTTCATTATAATTTATTTGCAGTTTATATTGTATCAATATTTAATCTCCACTTGTCTAATTCTATAATTCTCATATTAATTATTAATTAATTGATAAATAAAGAATTATTTACACCACAAATAAAAAAAAAACTAGTTAAATAAATATTTATATATTTCCTTTTCATCATAAAATCGTTCATAAAAATCATTTTATTCACATTATTATAATCTCAATTTCATTTAATATATAAAATAAAATAATCTTTTTCAAGTCTCAAAATAGACTATTTTTTATTTATATTATTATTATTAAGATATTTTATATTATTAGCTCTATTGTGATAAGATTTCATCTTCTATTTTGTCAGTTTAGTATATACAATTTTTATGATCAATCTAAATTATTATACCAACGAAAACAAAATTCTGTATTTAATGTGATAATATTTTTTAATAAATTTCAAGATAGTAAATTGAAATTGTTATAGAAAAAATAAATTTATATTATAATAATGTATAATAAAGAATAAATTTGCGACCAATTCAATTAAATGAAAATAGAAGTAAACGTCGTGGATAATAATATTCTGTATAATAAATAATGTTTAATAATGTTCACTGTTTACAAAATTCGTTAAAGTTTATTCAATAAATTGAAAGTTGGATGAACAATTATCACATATAGAAATATTTGGAAGAATTTTTGTTAATTTTTGAAATTAATACTGAAATTTGTATAGTGTGAACAATTTTGTTGAAAATACACTTCAGTTTAATGTCAGATTTTCAATTACAGATTGGTCAAAGTCAAATTTTATAAAAGTTTTCATATACAATTTCATTAGGTTTGTCACATATTTTAATTTGACATAACTCATATTTGCAAATGAAATCTTTGCAATTATAACTACGTGCAACTTATATTGGCTGTATTTAATAAATTATTGGACCACAGCCGTATTGCGGTAAAGCAAGAGGACACTCCAATCTCTCTTTACGTAGATGGATTGATTAATATCATAAAAGCTACTGGTTAAGTTACCAGGACTCTCAATCTCAAAAAAACTTATAAAAATCACAAAAAATAAATTGGAAGATATAATAGCACTTAGCAAAAGGGACATCCCTAACAGGCCTCATAACAGGACGAGGTTCTTTGAAACAAAATGGTCCTAGCTAAAACAGATATTTGCCGAAACGACAAAACACTGCGAGGCACTCGAAAGGAGTAGATTTCACATCTTGGGTAAATGTTTATGGCCCCCCTCAAATATCCTAGGTTTCTTTAAACCTATTTAATGGTAAGAGGGATAGCGATTGTAAACTCATAATAGATCGTTAAGGTCGTAGTGCTCTCTCGAGTTTTCCTTTTATACCAAAAAAAGTACATTGTCAGTTTGCGACATAAATCCTTAGCTTGAGATACAATTTTCGATTAAATACTAAAATTTTTGTTTTAACTTATTTAGATTTTTTTACTTTATATTTTTTCTTATAATTCTCATTTCTGATTACTTGTATAACCATAATTTGTCTACAGTGTATAATCACTTTAATAATTTTACCATTAATAAGCACTGAACGCTTCTGTTTATACTATATTTCCTTTCTTATATATATAAACTTATTCTGAAAAGGGGAGAAACATAAAATGAAAATCAACATTTTCGACATCTTGACTATATCTTAAATTCAATCAACTATTCAAGACGACAAACAAATACGATTTTTTTTTCTATATATGTTAGAATGTCTACAAAATACAAACATATAATAAAATATTTACTTTTATTTTATACAAAAAGTATCTCTTCAAGTGCATATAAAAAATTAAATTCGAAATAAAAAGTAATAAGAAAAGAATTTCAATAATCATTTCCGGTTAAGGTAGTACACCTTGGTAACGACAGATTGTATACATCTATAAAACCAACGACACAGGATAATCATTTTAATATCTCTTTCTCTATCATATACAATCCATACAGAAACCTACACTGAAAAAAAGAACCACGAAACGACCTTGTCAGGTCGTCTCCTACTCCTACAGGAATTAAACCAATTTAAGAGAGATGGTTATCATTAAAAAAAAAACATCTGTAGTAGTTTTATTATATTCATTATGATTCCATTTTTCTTTCCACTCAATTCATTTCTTGTCGTATTGATGATGATGGTTAAAAAACAAGAAAAATAGTTATAATTTTACTGTATATACAAATTGTTAGAAGAACATACTAATTGGTTTTTTTTTTACCGAACTGCAATTTACATTTATAGGATAGCGTCTAAAAAGAAGGGATAATAAAATATTGTCTGAGGGAATTTGCAAAAAAGAAAAAAAACCTAAATAACTAGATTTTAAAAGTTATGAAAAGTTGAATAACATTTAATGGTATGTCATGTAAAAAACACGTATTTTTATGAAATGTATAAATATTTTTTTTTATATATAATATTGTGTGGTAACATGAATTATAACATAAACTGGTACAGGGTTAATGCCACGATGAAAAATTTTGAAGTAAATTTTACAAATTATTAATTAGTGAAGGCTAATAAAAATATTTTCTTGATAATAATTAATAAATTACTATAGTTTTAATTATTTTTTTAATAGTATTTGTGTTTTATTTCTTTAAATGTATTTTCGTCCTTGCTATTTGTGTTATGGGAATTTAATATTTAAAATGATGTAGAATTTGTTTGATGAGTCAATAATAAAAATTTTTTTTAGATTATTTTATTAAATGTAGAAAAGGGAAATAAATTCAAGGATGTGATAATTATTTAACAAATATTTTGAAGAGTTTGTATTAACTATTGGTTTATTTTTGAAATGCCACTAGACGATTACAGACTAAACTATAAATTTAATTTATATTTCAGAATTGAATTTTAAATTTTGTCAATAAATTTATTTTTTGTAAGTTTTCGAAAGAATATTTATTTACAATTGACAATCCAACTAAATCTAAATTCTGAATATAAAAAATTCATTACATAGTTTTTCCATACACAAAGGATTTGGTTTTAGTACGGAATAGAAAATTGTTCTGGAAAATTTATATGTTCAATGATATAGATAGAATATAATTTCAAAAGTTATATTAGGATCTCAGGTTTTGTTTGAATATAATATCACTGACAGTTTTCTAAATGGAGCCGATAATGTTACTAAATCGTAGCTAAGAATTTCAGTATTTCTGTATCTCTTTATACAAAATTATAATTTTTACAAATAATTAAAATTATGCTGCTCATCGTTCCATCCAACTAATTTATTTTTTGCAATATCATCTCAAGTTTTGCATGTTTATTAAAGGTGTTGTCCACAAAAAGGTGTGCTTCAACATATAAACTCACTAGAAAATTTCTATTGTAGCTAGCTAATATAATTTTCATGTCAGATCCAATTAAATTTACACAATTATACAAAAAAAATACAACATCCTTGAGCATAGACAAAGATATATTATATTTTTTATGAAAAAAACATAATACTTTTTCCGAAAGGATATATGACAAGCAAAAAAAAAAAAAAATTGGTTCAAGGAATAAGAGTAATTGCAATGTACACAAAATTCTGATAAAATTCTATATTTTTTTTTTTTATTACGAACATTAGAAAAATTGGTTTATTTTTAGTTTTTATTATAGAAAATAAAAAATCGTTTCTAATTTCAACAAAATATCATTTTTATCTTCACCACCCGCAGAACTTTTGTTACTTATATATAAAATGAATTGATTGAGTGTCGTCAGAGCACCAATTCAGATACAGCATCAGACTTTTAATAAATTTTTATTTGTATGTGTTTTTTTTTTGTTCATAAAAAATTAAGTAGTTTGTTCAAACCCTTATTAAGTTACTTTTTCAATGTTGATTGTTTTCTATAGAGAAGAAAAGTCGTTAACTTTTTTTGTGTGCAAAAGTTTTCCAAGAAAATGTATGGAAAATTTACCAGCTGTTATAAATAATATTGTATACATATATATAAAAAAAAGGTTAATTTTCTTAAAGATTTAATTTTAATTTTAATGGAAAGTTTTTTGGGTTATTTTACAAAACCGCTGAGATTTAGATAAATGGTTATAGAAAATTTTAAGATTTATAATAAATAATGGAATGCTCTTTGAATTTTCAAAGGTTTATTGTGTTTCTAAAAGATTTTGTTATTCTTTTTTGGATATATTTACTCTTATATTCTTACTATCTTTGGTTACCCATATAATTATCATTTTTCGGTTACCAATATATCCTTATGAATCATTACTTGAAAGTATCCAACTATTTTCCTAAAATTTAATTATATTTCAAATCTTCTCACCAACTAACCACTGCTTTTCTATCTATATGTAATTATTTTACATGTCTGTAGCTCAGCAGAATAATTCGTAATTAAATTCTTGATAAAAAAAAACCATAGTAAAATTCACATTCAAATCTACCTAGTCAGCAATATAACACGAAATAGTGACCAGATTTTTGTCGGATCTTGATGATATCACGCTTAATTCGCGTAAATTCGAAAGGGGGAGTGATGATTAGTTTCCGTTTTATTTTATTTTTTTATTTGTCTCGTTCCCTTTTTAAATATGTATATGCAATCTAATAAAAATTACAAATAATTAGATTCTTGTTGAGATTCCATTAATGTAGAGACGAATGTAATTTCCCAATCCTAGGATAAAAACAAATTTGTTATAAAATAAAAATCCAAAGTAAAAAATAAATAAATAAATATTTTTAATTATGTATTCAGAACATGTAAAAATACGAACAAACGAATTGCATTGGTAATTTTTAGTCGGTCGAATTGTTAAAGTTGAGAGGAATTATCTGGCCATGGTTTATTTTTTTGTTATTTTTTATGGAATTTCAATAAAATCAGTAAAGATTTTTTTTATATATGTATTGATAATTTTGTATATTTGTATAGGTAATTTAATTAATTGGTAATTTGTTAATATACAAAATGGCTAGATTATGGTAATGGAATTTATTATTCGAATGTGATTCTATGAATATGAAAATTTTTATTTAAAAAATGTTCATACTTCAGTAACTTGAATGGAATATTTGAGGGTACAATGTCTCGAGTTCTTTATTTAGAGTTCTTGGGGTAAAATTTCTTATCTTAACATTTTGTGTTTCAGTCTGTCCATTGTAAATTTTTCATCCTATCATAATATCCTCTCCTGGGTTGGTTGGTGTTGTAGATCATTTTTAAAAACACATTTTTTGTAGAATTTTTAAAAGCATGTTATGCAACTGTCGGTATTCAAAAAGGCCTTTAAAATATGAAATTTATGTAGATTAGTTCGTTTGCGTGGAGCACTGTCCACTGTCCATTTAATGTATAAAAACTAAGCTTTGACACCTAATTAGATTATTTTGTTATAAATAATTTCGGAAAGAGATTAAGTTAAGCTTGTTTCTATAAATATCTTATTTTGGTACAAAATTTAAGATATTTTAATAACAATTTCTACAATTCTGATAGTTATATTCAACCTTGTTGAAAATTTAATCGCAGTTATAAGTAATAACATACTGAAAGCATACATTTTGCACCGAACTGTTTAAATTGATATTTATGAATCATTGATAACTCTAGACAGTTTGTAAAAATCCTGTTTAAATTTTTTTAATAAAAATAAATTTATTTAAACAATTTATGAACCTACAAATAAAATTTCTCGGAATTCCCAAAAGTCTAACATTCATTCTCATAGCATTGTGACTGGAAGACGAAATTCTTAGTCAGTTTTTTTACGATTTTGTTAAAAAAAAAAAATTATATTTTATTATATTTTATAAATTTATATATTTATTAATATTCACCTTGCGTCACCTTGGCGGTTTCATAGTGTATAAAATTTTAGTTATAGGAGTCACAGCGGACATTGACGTTGTTATTTTTTCTTACTATATTGGTTGAATATTCTGAACACATATAATATATTTTGTCTAGTGGCTTTCCTTTTCATATGACAGTGTTGTTTATCTATTGTTTTAATAGGATTTTATATACAGTAAATAAATAATTTAACATGACTAGTTTCTAGTTAGATTTTAACTAGTTTGGTTTCAACTGTTTTAATTAGAAAGGTTCTAGTTAATTAAAACTGATTAAAATCAACATCAATTTAAAGAAATTTGTTACTTATGAATTTAGTTTAATTTTATATATTAATTAAATTATGTTAGTATTTTGATGATAATTACTATTTTAATCAAAAACTAACTAATTTCAAATAGTTAAATATCATTCAATATAATTGGTAATGTAACTAATTTGAAATACAAAAGAATCTAGTTTAATATCAGTGAATCGAATTGGTATATAAATCTTATTGTAACATTTTTATTGATTTAAATTCAAACTAGTAATTTATAACTAATAATTCATAACTAGATTTTACATTTACAGTGTATTTTATTTTTAATAACATAATTTCTAATAAAGTTTTAAATTTTTTATTTTGTTTCTTTATATTCTGGAGGAAACTATTCAAACTAGAAATAGTTGTACAGATAGCGAGCGCTTCCCATAAAATTATTACCATTTTTTATAATATTTTTTTTTTTAATTTTATTTTTATTTCTGTTTGTGTAACACATGCAACAACATTGTAATAATTTTTTATAGCAAAGCAACAATTCTGTCATATCGTGTCTTGATATAGTAAAAAACCTTTTGAAATATTGAATAGTTTTGCTTATTGTAAACCTAGAGCTAAAACTCTTTCGGGGTGCATCAAATACAATAATAATAAAAAAGCTGATTTCCATAATAAAATGTTTTTAGTTTTCGTTTTTCTAAATATTTTACATAGTATCAGCTCTAGAGTAAACATAATATTTTCTGTGGATTTCATTTGAACCCACAAAATCAATTTATTTCCAGAGATTTTTTTAGTATAGGGGGAGAACGAAAGGATTTTTGTTTTACTAAAAGGGCAAAATTCAATTTAATGCTGTTAACATATGTTCTTGGTATATTGAGGAAATTAATATATTCATAAATATTTTATTTTTATTATTTTTTTTTTTGTTAAATTCAATATTTATAAACTGATCTCCAGAAGTCGTTGTATATTCAACAGGAAATTGAAAAAAAAAAATCATAGAAATTCATTAGATATTTAAAATGTCTAGAAGATTGAATTAATTTTATTTTATTAATTTAGTATTACAATTTAAATTTGATAAAATAACATTTTTTGGGAGCATTGAAAACATTGAATGGCTTTAATATTTATTAATTTAGCATTTTACACTGAAAGGGAAGATTATAGCACAAGATTTTATTTAATTTTAAAATTGTACTAACATAAAATTAGGTAGCTTTTCAAATTTAGCCAATATTCTATACTTGCTCCTACTTAGCCAGCTCAATCAGCTGGGAAGGACATCTTCCTCTACACCTGTACCTTAGTATACCCGACATAGGCCTACCATGGTAATACCAAGTCTCTTGGGAACAGTACTTTGCCATGACGCCCAACAACTGCCGAAAATACCTGTTGTTTATTGATACAAGTCTTGTGTCAGTTGTGAGCAATATCTCTCTTACGTCAATATCATTCTTCAAAATCCTCATATGGGTGGCCGGGTGATTATAGATAGATCAGCTAATTCAAGAGCTCTTCTTGCTAGATGGTCAGCCTGCTCGTTGCTATATATGTCACAATGACCAAGTACCCAACATAGTTTAACCTTTCCAGCATTACAGTGCTTGATGCAGCCTGACTGTCAACATAGATCTTGATATCCTCATGTGATTTCACAATCTCTGCTGCCATTGTAGCTTAATAAACTATTGCTAACAGTTCAATAGCCTCACCAGTAAATACCAGCGCCAGTTCCGCTACCTGTTTTCAATCTGGATGATATAATCTTCATTAAAATATTGCAGTACTAGATAGTCAGTATGCACTAATCCAGTTTCCAAGTGGTATTCCTCGGGTATGTTGCTATATCTAAGAACAATAATTTTGACATTCTTAGGATTTTTTGCCACCGTTTCTCGTTTAAATGCCGGTCACCATATACTAGCGCACACCTACATAAATATAGGTTTTACAATTCCAATGCAGAGCCAGTATGTCGTCATATATCCCATTTCCTACCGCAGAACATTTTGCAGGCGATAAACTAGCACATTTAAAAAGTTTTGATTTCAGGATACTATTTAATCAAACTTCTACAATTTTGGAATAAAATGTTATAAGAAAATTGTCTGAAACATTTATTGTTGATGCTCGAACAAATTTATCCACTTCAATATCCTTTGGTATACCGAAGGTAAATATTATATTTAATTTTTTAAACTTTATTACACTTTTATCACGTCCACTAACTATTTATCTTTTATTTTCTTTAATACTTTTTCGGTATACATTATAGTTAACCCGCAATTTTACATTATAAAAACAAAATTAAATATCCTTTCAACAAAATTAAATGTCCTTGCTTGATTTCATTCTCCACACAAAAAAAAACTTTTCCTATACTTTTTTAATATATTAAAATCACGTAAAAACTTAAAATCTTCATTTTTTTTTTTTTTTTTTAACTAAATCTCTGATAAAACTTTCATTAATCTTTAACTAAATATCCATCAAGAAAACTAAGTTTTTCTCTATTTAAGATTTTCTTTAAAAAGTAGAACACGTTCTGGTGATAATGTCTTTCTTCTTATCACTTTTCTTGTTGTTGGTGTTTAAAAATGAAACTTTTTTTTTTACGTAAACATCACAAAACATAAAATGAAATTTAATAAAATATGTTTTTCTTATACCTTTAAGCCAGGTGGTCAGACAATCAATATAAATAAAAAACAAGAAAAAATTGTTTATATAATTTTAAATTTTTTAAGAATATTAATTTTATTTATAGAATAATTTCCACATTTTTGGAAAATGTTCTCGAGGTGTGACATATGGTGATAATGATAAACCATATAAATTTGAAAATGAATTTTTGTGACTGTCATCTGTTTATGTACAAATAAATGGAATAAATACTTATTCAGATCTAGAAATCATTATTATATTGTCACAAAATATTAAGTGTGTATAATATGAAAATGGCATTTTCACTTTTCCAGATGACAGAATTGAAATATTTTATTTATTTTTATTTTGTTTTTGTGTTAAGACATCAGAAGCTCTAAAAATATTTGAGGACAATTTAAATGTGATATTAAGAGCACCTGGTGTTATGTTTGGCACAGAATTTTGTTAACACAATTTAAAATTTGAATTTTCTTAAGAGGATTTTCAATTTTGTTTTGTTTATAAGTATTTAAAATGACGGAGAATTTGGAAAATTTTCTATTTTGTAGTTTTATATTTAATGTTTTTTAATTTTGTGGTACTATTTTTTGAAAATGAAAATTCAATAAATATTTCTATATTTATGAACATTTTTAAACATTTTTAAATAATGTTTCTACAGTTCAATACGAAATTTTAGGTAATTTAAAATTAATAACCAATCTATAATAAAGTTAATTGGATTATGTCTTTTATATAAAAACTAAATTAACAGTCAAAATTAAGGTTTCATAATAATGCAAAATAATTGTTGGGTTCGTGATTATACTTTATAATACCTGGGATTGCTAAATTCATCACATCATATTTCGGATCGGGTTGGTACAGTAAAAAATATAAATAGGTAAAAGATTTGATTGGCAATTACCAGATTGATGTTTAGTTTTATCGTGAAGTCGGTTTTGAAAATACATGATCGAAATCCTGTAATTTTTGAATTTACAAATATTTACTATTAATTTCCTCGAATATCTTAAATTAATAGTAAATTTTTGTAAAATCAAAAATTACAGGAATTCGACAATGTATTTACAAAGTCGAGATCAAAAATTGGTGAACAAATAAAAAGTTTTCATATGATTTATATCCTTCTTGTGACATTTAAGAAAATTTAAAATTAGAAAACATAAGTATTTTCTTTTTAACAATTTTTGCTGTCAGTAAGTACAATAATTTTTTAACATTTAGTTATCATTAAGCCCCTTCATGACCATTTACACCGTGACCTAAAAGATCTAATATTTAATATTTATGGTCGGTCGAAATCCAAGTTAAACTGTTAAACATCATAACTTAATTGACAACTGCGTTCGTAAAATCGTAAACGCTTTTGAGGGATAATAATTCTCTTCCCTAAGTTTCACTTTATAACTAATAGTATCACTCTGGTATACTTTTAACATTTAACTGAAATATTGTCATATATAATTAAAAACCAATTACAATTATTAATTTGTGTTGAAAATAAAAAAAATTCCTAGAATTTCAAATTCTTAAATTACCAAAAATTCTAAGTAATTAATGATATCATTTTCATTAATTCAGTTTTTATTCAGCACGAGGATCCGATTTACTGAGTTCAAAAAAATTTTAATTATATTTTCCACGAAAAAAAAAAATTAAATTGAAAAATCAATAATGTAATGAATCCTCAGGTCATTTTACTAGTTTGTCATTGGTTGTGTTTTTTTCATGTTATTTTGAAATGTACTACAATTTTAAATCCAATTGTAATTCTTTGCTTAATAGTTAAATTTTAAATATCAATTTCATTTATTTTCACAAAACAAATGTATTATGTCTGGGTAAACCTATTGCCTAATTATATTATTTAAAAAATCAATATCGCATATGTCATGGCATTTGATTAGTTAACTTTGTAACGCTATTTTATAATAACAAGTTAAAATAAATGAAAATTTTATATTTGTATTATATATTAAAATTGAATATTATGTTGTCAAACAAAAATATGTGATCAAATATTTAATAATTCCATTTAAAATTCTTAATTCTATTTGAATTTTCTGAATGAGAATTTTTTATTTGGAATTGAAATCGCGTGATTTGAAAAAAAAAAATGTATTGAATCATTCAATTTCGATTTTCGTTGAATTGTTTTTGGAGTTATAAAACTGAATTTTATCAAAATAAATCCAACAGGAAGGACTAATAGAAAATAAACAAAACGTTCCTTTTTTATTGGTTCATTTATCCCAAACTCTATAATTGTTACGTATCATAATTTCTTTTATAAAAATGGAATAAATGTTGAAATTTATATAATGTATCAGCAAATTATTGATAAAATTTTAATGAACCTAACCACAAATTAAAACGACTATAAATTTTCGATTATTAACAATTAATAGTTTCCCCCATATGCAAATAAATTATTTCAAAATATAATTTGGATCGTAATTTCAATAAATCCGATGACAATTTGTATTGGTTTTGTTAATGATTTATAAATCTACATAACATGGGTTAAAACGAAAAGTTAAAGTGCACAATACCGAAAATTAATTGATAAATTTACATTAAATCACTAATTTTGTCCTTTCCACAAATTACAGGAATAATTAAAATTACAATAAGCAGTCCATCATATTCATAATTACTGTGGCAACTCAGGACATCTAGCAAGAACAGTGCTTCAAATAAATCCAGATAATTTTTGAACTGTAGTAAAAATGATCAAACACTTCGCATTCTCAAATAGGAATTCTGTATAAATTCTTCGTAGCTTCAGTCCAATTTTATATAACAGATTACAATATCATCTACTAAAAATTCGGAATTTGTCTCAATCTATACACTTTCAAAATAAATTTTCGACCAATAAAACTAGGTCTTGTAACCAATAAAAAAAAACTTTAAAAGTCCATTTTAAATTCCTGAATTTCTATATAAAATTATCTATACAAATCACAGTGTAATTTGATGATTGTTATCGAAACTATTAATTTTTAGTTCTTAAATTTATAAAATACTATTTGGTATAATAAAAATTTTCGTAACTTTATAAAATAACAATTGTGAATAATAAAATTTAATTTCCTTAATGCTATACAAAAAAAATTGGTCAGAAATACCCTAAAATTTTCTATCTATCTGAGTACGTACTAAAACGAATGAATATTTTTGATAAAAAATTTATAGTCTTTATTAAGGGAACGATATTCGAAAGAGTTAATAGTATCGGTTTTATACGTACGTTTTCATTATAATATAAATTCTAAACTATATATATATAAAATTTTGGTAAATACGCAATAAACAAAGATAAGAGTCCTTGTAAAATTACTAATACAAACATAAAAAATTACACCATCATAGTTAAAGTTAAAAACAGACGACTATCGTGGGTTGAAAAATAATATTTCATTGAAAATATCCTTTACGAAAATATTAAAAAGGATATAAATAAAAAATAAAAAAAAGTAATTTGTGTTTACATGTTGTGTGCCTGTAAGCGTAGCGCGTGTATGATACGCAATTTAAAACAATATTCTAACAAGAACAAAAATGGTTATTCGTTAGTAATTATTCGGGTTACCGAGTATATAATAATTTTTTTTCTTCTTCTTTCTATTATGTCAAAAATATCCTGTATCCTTCCATTTTTTTTTTTAGTTTATTGACTTTATTGGATTTTTGTCTGTTGGTAAATTTAATATCCTGACAATTTTTTTGAATGAAAAAATATTTGTATATGTATGCAAATATTGGATATGAATACAGAGAAAGGAAGAGAAACATTATGAATATTAAATAAAACAAAATATTATATAGAAGGTCGCCTGTTTTGGATTACTGCACGCTGTCAGGAAGATAGAGATCATTCTAAATTTTTGTACAGGGGGGGTTGATTTGAAATAAAATAGGGTGGTATGTATTGAATTTTATATATAACTATTTTTTTGTATATTACAAATCTGCTGAGTTAAGCTAGAAATTTTTTTTTTGAGGGATGTTGTAACAAGAATTTTATACATTTTTATTCACTGACGTTTATGACAATAGTTAAATCTGAAAAGGACACATTTTTTTAGTATTAAAATTTCTATATACTTACGTCTAATTGAATATAAAAATATTTAGATTTTTTTTTTTTTAGAAAATTATAGGGTAAAAATATTGAAAGTTAAAATTATGCTGAATATTAAATTGAATTTCTATTGCATAACGATATAAATTTGATGACATAATTTACAAAACCGAAAATAGATTTAAAAAATTTGAAATATTATTAATGATAAATATTAAGTATTATTATTTTGATAACGTGATTTGATTTAAAATTTAAAATAAGAGAATTTCTGGTTATAGATTATTTATTTCGAGTATTTCTTGTAGGTCTTCCACAAAAATTGTATATATAATATTTTTATTATAGAATTTATCAAATTTCCTAAATATAAAAATGAAAATTATATTTCTATAATTAATTTAATATTGTTGTGTATGTAGGGCAAAAATTTCTTTGACGAACAAAGAGTACTTATAAAAAATTCATATTTCCAAATAAATCATTATTTTTATTGCAAATTTCACAAAACCCTACAAATCAAAAACTCTTCAATCAAATTAAAATAACTAAGCTTATTAAAAAAAAAAAAAAAAAATTTATTTTATTTTAAAATTTATTTATATAATTTATTTTTTTCTTCAAACTTAACGTTAAAAATTAATATATATATATTCAATTTTAAAGATCAAAAAGAAATTTTCTTAAATTTTCCTAATAAAAATATTTTCACATTTTACAAGCTCATTATAAAATCAAACCAAAGCCGCCGCACTACCAAAAAAAAAAAAAATTTATATATGTATTTATATATAATACAAAAATTAAGCCCTTTTATTTTACAAACATCTTTCATCAAAAGGTAAAAATTCCATACGTTTTTCAATGTTTATATTAATCTGATTTTATTTGTATACCATAAAATCCTTCCATCAAACAAAATTATAACATTAGAAACAAAAACAAAATAAGTAAACCACTTGAAAATGTTCTATTTAACTTTGTTTTTTTTTTTTTTATTTAAACATCCTGCGTGTATTCGCCTCCCTCCTGTCATCTTTTTGGTATCCTTCTTGGTTAATCGAGAATTTTTTCATAATACTACCTTAAAATAGCTATCCGTATATAAATTTCCTTGCCAAATTGAGGTTGTTTTTTGACGTTCGCATTATAAATTTGAAATTTGTGAGAGGAAGAAAAATCCCTTTTTTTCTCAAGGATAATAATGAAATGTAATTAATTTTTCCAAGTATATATGCAAAAAAAAGACAAAACTCTTTAATAAAATATAAATTATAAAATCAGGATTTTTTATTTTTTCGTCCTGGTTTTATTTATGTGTATTTGTCAGCAAGACAGCTTTTTACTAAGTCCTTTTGTTTCTTATGTGTGTGTGTGTGTTCATATTCGATGATCTGTATTTCATTTTGTTCATTTTTTGATAAGATAAGTTACCAGTTTTATTAATACCTAGGTACAAATAGACTATAAGGATAACAAATTATAATAATTCATTTTTGAATTTGCAACCTTATACACTTTACTTACCTACTTAAGATTAAGTACCTTCTTTTTACCAGTATTTAGATACACATACATACATGATTTCGAAGTGTGAACGATTTGGATAAAGTGAGAAAATTTTTGGTTATGGGGGAAAACGTTTATGTCAAGTTATAATTGAAAATTTTGAAGAGAAAACATTAATTATTTAAATTTTCATCATATATTTACCCCTGTCTCGTCTGTTAGGTATAAATAGGTTAGAGTTTGTTGGTTTCGTTTTTTGAAGATTTTCTTTTAGAAGGTATACAGAATTAAGATTAACATGAATTTGAACGATATTTTACTAATATTGTTTTTTTAACTGTTTCGAGACTTCTTAAATACAGCGATCCCTTTAGATTTTTGTTTCAAATTTTTTTTTACTATTCAAAATGTCCTATTCAGGATTTACAGCCCTGGGAATTAAAGGTCCCAGTAGTCTTTCTGGTCGGGATATTGTCAGCAGACCCTTAATAAATGTAAAATTGAGTTTTATAAATTCAAAATTTTTATTCAGTAATTAATTAATTATTAACTTAATTTTTAAGTATGGCAAAGAGCGAAACATTATTTACAAAAAGATAATTAGTAATCGAGTATCTAATCCTTATCAATCTAAAATACAAACATCATTTTCCCGTTACCAAGAAAAGGAGTACCTGGGATAGAGATAAATAATTTGTTTTGATCAACGAAATCAAGTATAAGTAGATGTTATAAAGGAACATATCTGTTGTCCCTACGCTTGATTTCTTGCACTTTCTCACATCCGCAATAGAGTAAGCTCTGGTGCTACCATCACCGAACACAAACAAATATTAATTAGACACTACTGATTAATACAAGCAGTAAAATACCAATAAAAATTTAATAATTGGAAAACAAAACATTAAAACTTGAACCAACAGCTGAAAAGAACTTCTACCACATACGTACGTTACCACCTGTTTATTCAAGCCATTAATTGAACACTTAAATTTTTGAATTAAAGTAGTAAGAAAGAAAGTATGACAGGTACAAGCTGTCTACATGTAAAATATACGATAAAGAAAAACTGAAATTGTAGTTCTAGCTATAGATTATAACCTTGGCCCATTTGCTTATAAAAGACTGCTAGGATAAAAACTACCCGAATATGAAAGCCTGGTGGGATTAAAATTAACACCGACTGTCAAAAACTGAAAGATTCAAACAAAATTTTCGGTAATGCAGTCAGAAACTCATAAAGCATGAATTGGAATTTTTTTTAAACCTATTTGCTATGATATCTTTCACGTTCGTGTCTCCGCGATCTCGAAATGGTTAATTTTAGTGAAATTTTAGATTTATTTGTGTAGATAGAAATGTTATATGCCCAAATATTTGCAAATATTTATCGTTCTCTAATTTTAATAAACATAGAATGCTTTGGAAATTAGTATAAATATTTGTTGCTATAGAATACAATTTTATTCAAAAAAAACTATTTTGCTATGTAAATATGTGAACATATAAAAATTTCTATATTAAACACTGAAAATAAATGATAACAAAAATCTATAAATTTTATCAATTTTTTATAAATTTCAGTTTTATTTTTGTATATTGTATAAAATTTCTATTTTAAAATACATAAAATTAAGCTTTATGGAAATCATATTGTAAATTTAACAACAGTTTTATATGTGGCCCATTAGCTCAGTTGGTTAGAGCGTCGTGCTAATAACGCGAAGGTCTTGGGTTCGATCCCCACATGGGCCAATAAGTTTTTTTTATTAATTTTTTTTATTTAATTTAATTTTTATTAATCAAATTTATTTTTCCATGTTTGAAATAATTATATTTTGTTGATTTAGTTGAGTTCGTTCAAGGTCAAAGCAAATCTGAAGTAAATTTTACTCATTTAATTCGAGCAGATATTAAACTCAACTCAGTTTTATGTATAAAGTATAAAAATCATGGTCAGACACAACACAAACACAAATTTATTGTGTGTGTTTGTGTTTGTGCAGTGTGTTCGAGAATTTGAAGCAATATAAGTGAAGTGATGTTGCTTTCGAGACTCGAAAATATTAAATTTTTACGATACTTCGTTGATGTTATGAATGAGATAAATTACTTTGATAATTTACAAAATTTAAAATTTTTTGCATACAATTTTTTTGAAATTGTATGTTTTTTTTTTTGTAATAATAAAATATTATTAAATTGTAAATAAAATTTTATTTTTATTTTGTGTAAATACAATAATTTTATAAAAAAAAATTAAAATGGTTGTAAAAATAAAAAATTCTTTGACATCATCAGCTATTGAGTGACAATTGTAACAATTTTACTGAATATCGTTTTGCTCTGCACCAGTGTTCCTATAAGAATATAGTTATTATATTAGTTGGTTTAAAACCTGGTTTCCTCGGCCCTGGCTCACTAGAGCTGGTAGTACCAAGTAAATAAATAACAGAACGAAAGTATAGATATAGACAAGACAACACTGAGTCATTGGAGTGAATTAATAGCAATTTATTATTATAAATGTTCTCGTTACTTTAGAAACACGGAACTGTGAGATATTTTTACAATAACCGGATAAATTGTTTAATGATCTACTTAGTAATTTAAAAAATTATCTTATTAAGCCATAAATTTATCACTTATATTTCTTAATTATATTTAATCAACTAAAAAAACTTGATTTCTCGTATATTTTAATAGAAAAAATTCTTTCAAAAATATAAAATTTTCATCTTTGTCATTCTCTTCTCTAGAAATTTAACTGACATAAATATTTTACTAGGACTCAAAAACAAATTCTTCATGACTATAAAAAAAAATTCTTTTAAACTATAAATTTTTTTGCCATATAAATTTCCGGTTACGTGAATAACATAATAAAAAAAATCTTTGCTAAAAATAATATTGAAAATGATTCCTAACTTCCTAACTGTCTTCTTTGATTGTCAATGCTTTACATAACATATATACATACATATATAGTTTCAAAATAAATAATTTAAAAGGATAAACAGGAGTAAATGATACTTGACAACATCACGTGTAATGTTCATATCATATGAAATTTTTACTTATTTATATAATATTAATATAAGAATGATGATGATGACGAGAGATGATGATTAAAATTCATTTAGAAATGAAAATGTTTTTATGAACTTGAAGAGTCATTCTAGCGCCTACACTTAAGAGATATTCAAGCTATCAAGAGGATTTCATTACAGTTTCGTCTCTACTGTTAAGCTACAAACAAAACGAAAAAGGGAATAATGAAAAAAAAAAAAAAAAAAAAAACAATTCTTATATATAGAAATATTTGTAAATTTATATTAAAATAAGGTCTTCCTTTGTTGTAAGGGTACAAAACAGCAACAACAAACACTCGTGTTAAATGCAACGTTTAAGTTTATACAAAATAAAATAAATGTACAATGCTCCTTTTCACCTTCTTATCCTTTAATAAGTACAAATATATTAGTAGATATGGTGAGGTGATTTTGGTTGGGTTGATTTTTTTTTTTAGAAATATTTATTTTACTAAGAGCTCCAAAATACTCCAAAGAGTTTTTAATGTAATTGTTTTCTACTTGAGACTTAAATTTAATTTTAATTACTTTTTACTATTTAAGACGTATAGTTTTAAAAGTTTTGAAATGTATTTTATCCAACTAAAAGTCTATTTAGAATTTCATAAAATTTCCATGTTTTGTTTGGGCTTGTAGTTAGTAAATTTATTGTTTGCATTTAAGTAACTTTAATTTTTTTATGGTGATTTTTGAGCAACATATTACAAAGATTTATACATTTTTGCAGATATCACAACCCGAGAAATTCAAGTCTTCGATTTTCGAGATAAATAGAAATATTTAAATTATTATTAATAAAATCACGAATTATTCGATTATTGTCTTAATTTATAGTAGAACTTTAAATATTCATTGAAAATTTTAATAATATTCTATTAAAATCTCGAATTATACAATTTTATATGAAAATTATTTTAAAATAATATTCTTATATACTAAACTTATCGTAGCTATTTTGTTTTAAAAATTTTAACTAATATACTTAATTGTCAAATTTTAACTAATAACATATATTGTAACGAATTAATTATAATTGATCATTATATCGTTCTTCAAATATCTGAGCAATATTTATTTAATTTTGAATATATATCCTTCTTCACTAATAAAGTATAGAACTTATGTTTCACAAATACGAAATTTTAATCATTTACATTCCAATTTACATACAATTACAAAGAAATTTTATTTTACTTTCTATTTTATTTAATTTATAGGATTTTCCAAAATAACCTGTACCTCTTTGGGTTGTTCGGGAAAACCTGCGGTCAAGTTGAAAAGTATAAAGAAATTCGGAAGAAGTACAGGCACAATTCCTAAAAAAATAATAATTAGTCGTTAAAAGATAAAAAAACACATTTAATAAAACACAGAAATTATTCGGAAATTTGCCACATTTGTTTTTATATATAAAACATGGATATACACCATTTTTAGGATTAAATAAAGGTTTTTCAGATTATTTACGTTTTTTTTAACTAAATTCATAAAAAATACTGAAGTTGTATTGAATAATGTTGCATAATTTTGATATTTCATTCATCGGAATCGGAATTTTGTTATATAGCTACCAACACTATTTTGCCCCTCTACCAACACTAAGAGCGGCACATTGTTGGCTTCACTTCATGGTAAAACATAATGTATTGGAAATTCTGTCTATATATTATAAGTCTATGATCTAACTATACATATTTTGAACGTGATACATTTAAAAATTAAATATGCAGTGCCATCTATTGTTAATAACTTTTATTACTTACTTGTATTTTTCAATATGTTTTCAATGCGGAATATAGTATTATTTTTGTAGAAAACTTATCGTTCTAAATTAAATAATTTAACTTTTAAGACAGTGCTCTGCTCTGTAGTCTGTAGTGACAGATAGCAAAATTTTAGACTCTACTTTATAATATTCTCATAAGTATTTACAGTGTCAAAATGTAAATTTCCACTAAAAACCACGTTCATGCAAAATAATGAATAAACCACCGAGCGTATTTTTATTGAATTAATGTACTTATACCAAATTGTTATAGATCAGAACCAGAACGTGAGGTCTAGTAACAGTTTAAAATGGTTATTTATACCATTTCAAATAATAATTTGAAAACATTTCCAAAGGATGGCAAGACGGATAAAGCATAAATATAAAAATGATTAATACCAAATTTATCTCTAACATTTTTCAAGTAAAATTATATTAATTTTTCTATTAAAAAAACAGATAATACAAAAAGTTTTTAAATAATTCAATTCTTCCATTAAAAATAAAGAATTTTTTATATATAATTCCAAAATTTTCTATCATATATTTCTTTGTATTACACAAAAAAAAAATTATTTTTTAGTCTGGATGGAAGGAAAAATTTCTTTATTTAAGAAAAGAAAATTGAAATATTTTCTTATTTAAATTTTAAAATTTATTTTCTTTTTCTTTTGGGCTTTATACGGTTTTTCTTGTTCACTATTTCTTTCTATTATTAACAGAAAAACTGTGGAAACAAAATTTAATGCCTCATGCTTCGTTTTAGACCTAATACATATAAACACTAACAACAGAAAATATAATTTTTTCTACTAGTGCAATTGAAATAGAATTGCTTAAAAACAAATGGCATTACAAAAGTTATATAGAAATGAAATTTCACCCAAAGGTACCACTATATCCGCCCCGACCATAAATATATTCTTAAAATAACAACCAAGAATTTTATATTTTGTTTCTTTTTTTTCACGTAATATCCTTAGTTTTTTTTAAAGATTTTTTATTGTTTAAATCTACTTGTGAGCAACTCACTTTTGTACACTGTCACTTGTGTGATCTTCATAAAAAAATATATATTTTTGAGAATTTTTATTAGTTAAGGTATATATGTATTTTGAAAATTCAGGACAATGTAAGCAAAATATAAATATAAAAAGGACGAAACAAAAATGTAACGAAAAAAATTCATTTAAAAAGTAACAAAATTAAGAAAACTTACAAAGAAAAATATATTTTTTTTATACTTTGTTATTTAAAACAAAAATGTGGAAATCCTTGAAAAATGTCCTTAAAGTATTTTTGTTTATTAAGATTTAAATATATTCAGAACTATAATATGTTAAATTTCAAAATTGTAGAAATGGAATTACGACAAAATGTATATAAAAAAAGGACTTTTTATATGTTATTTACGATGACAGATGAAAATCAAGATGTTTTCATTTTATTTTGTTCATTTTGTCATCGTATTCGGTACAAAATAGAAAAATTTATTATAAATTTTGAAATAGTTAAAACTGTAACGTAAAATTACAGAAAAATTGTAGTAGTGAAACTAAGAAATAATTTAGTTTCATTTAAATAGCATGGCCATGAAAAATTGGTTCCTTTTCCAAACCAAACTCGACTTTTTTGATATAAATGTTGCTACATTGACAGAACTAGATTGTTGCAACCTCCTGAAAGGGTTTTTTAAAAAAAAGATGACACATTTGAATTGTAAATTGTACGATTAAATATAAGTAATTAATTTGTAGTAGATTTATGTAATCATTAACTTTTTTTGTGGTACTTCAATTTTGTGTTTTGTTAAAACTAAATCTCAATATATTTATATTTATCACATCCTCTGTATAATTGTATGAATATTTTTTTTATTTATAATACGTTTTGATGCTTTGTGAGCATAAGGGTTCTTAGAAGTAGAGAAAATAGCATATATCATCACCCAGAATACGAATAGAAGAACCGAAGGCTATAAACTTGTAGGAAACTTATTGTGTTGCCCTACTATAATTTAATCATGTTAATAAACCTTACTTCTGACAATTAATTGTTGGAAATTCTGACTACTTGTCATAAATTGTTGGAAATTCTGACTACTTGTCATAAATTGTGATAAATTTTTGTGAAGTCCTTTTAGTTTTTTTTTTTTAAATATTGTTGTACTGTCATGTAAATAACCATATAAATATGAACATGTATGAGAGATAACAAATTCGAATAAAAAGAAATTTACATATTTATATTACAAAGTAATTGCTATAATACTTCTTCTGTCAAAAATGCTTAATGAGATTTTCTTACTTCAGAAATAATGAAACTGAATAGCAAAAAAATATCCTTCCAAAAATATGTGTTTTTTTTTTTGTTCAGTTTTCAGAAACTAGTTAAGTGAAATAAATTTGAATTGTGGTTTTTATTTATAACAATCGAAAGAAAATTTCATTTTAGTAAATATCCTTTTTGCTAAAGTCACAAATTGTCTTTTTTCCTAAACTGAAGAAAAAATCTATTTTGTGTCAGCCTAATTCACAAAGGATGAAAGGATATGTGTAAGAAATATAAAATATATAAGTAAGGAAGGGTAAATAGCTTTTGGCATTATATAAATAAGTAAATAAATTGGTTTGGTAGGATCAGTTTGTTTTTGTTGTTGTTGTTTAAATAATAAAAAAAAGTTTAATTCTACAATCTTCATAGCGTAAATAATATAAAAATCAACAGCTACAATACATTTAACAAGGACTAATAAAAGATGTTAAAATATTTTTTGGTATTACAAAACTTAAGATCTATAACTTAAATTGGTATAGTACAGACAAATTTCAGTAGTTGGTTTATAGAGATGAATAAAAAGGACTTAAGGAAACTTATATATTTAAGGATAATTGTTGTATCATAAAATTATTATAGTTATTATTAATTTTATTATATGATCCTTATTTTAATTTTTTTTGTTCTGACTTTTTATGCATGATAAATTAATGGCCACAAAAATGGCCTGAAAAATTAATTTTAATATTAATAATATGGTCGTTTTTGTTATTTTTGTTACTTTAGTTTCTTTCAAGGATATTTTAATACATATAGTTTTGTACATAACGAGTATAAATGTTGCGTAAATTAATTATGTATAATTTTATTGTGAAAATATTAAAAGTGATTAGAATTTAGAAGGCAATAGTAATTAGGAAGATATTATATTAAAATGGTTTAATAAATGACTAAGACATTAAGATTAATTTCATTTTCGTGGAAATTCATTAGTTAAATGTTTAAGTATCTGAAAACTTTTAATGATATTTTAATGGATTAAACTATTACTGAAAATTGTATATAATTAGTATCTTTTCTATAAACTGTAACTGAGTAATAATTTATGTTATTTAATGAAATTTATTTCTTGTAAATTCCTTTTCTACAGAATATATTAACATGCTTTTGAATAACTATTTATGCTTTTGGAAAAAAACTATGTTGTGTATACATACTTTATGTAATTTTAAAATTGCAATACTATTGATTATCGAATCTATTTAAAAAAAATTTTACTGTGTTATATTTTCACCATAAAATTATAATTTTTGTGGTAAATTTTACAACATTAAATTTCCTGAAACGAATATAATATCATTAAGGTCATTTTCCATTTCAAACAATTTAATTTTCAAATATTCTGTAATTTAATTTTATTATTATACTCAAAGTTATTTTTTTATTTCTCGAAATTTTTATGAATATGATCCAATTTCAATCAATTTAATCCAATTTGAATATCCTTTTTATACAACGACCTTAAATCCTTTTCTTCTCATCTATTCTATATAATATGTAGTTATAAATATTTTGTTCATATATAATAGTTTTTGTTCATATTTTCACCCTTTAAGCTTTCCAAAACTATTCACTTTAGTTATCCAAATCCGAAATTCCATTACGTCCAACAAAAAATTTCGAAAAGCTTGTTTGCTTTCATTCTTTTTTTTTGCATCTATATTTTAATCTACAAAACATTTAACCCTTAAACTCCTCAATCGTTGCCTGCTATGAAAGTAATTGAAATTTATATATATATATATAAATTGCGTAGCGTATTGTTTTTGTGCTTAAGAGAAAATAGATTTTCCGAATAACAAAGAAAAAAAACTATATTACTAAATTGTTTTTTTTGTTGTGTCCTATAAAAAATCCTTTTCTTTTTTCAATATTACCTAAAAAAAAACTATAAATTTTTTTTTCACACACCACAAAATAATTGTTCATTTCCTTCCACCACAATTTCACAATTTTTTATATAGCCAAATAAAAAAAACTACAATGTTAAATAAATATATAAATAAAATTACTCAATTCTTTATTCACTCTGTAGTTTACTGTAATTTTCTCACAAATCGATGTTTGTAATCCCTTATGAGGCCATAGATAAAAAAAGGACTCTTTTTTATATTCATTTTTGTTGTTGTGGTCAAATCGATTTTTATTGAACCGATTTTTATGCTTAAAAAAATTAAGCTTTTTTTAGTTTTAACCACACTGGGTAGTAAGGACAAGGAGTAGTAAAGATTAGGCTAAAATATTTCGGTTTATTTTTCTTTTTTTTTTTTGGAGCACAGATAATGATGCAGATAAATCCTATTTAAAGGAGAACAACATTTTGTGTGGTTTTGGTTAAAGTCCTTGGGCAGCGATAAAAAATAAATATTGAAAAGATATTTTTTTGTTTTGTTTTTGGGATATTAAAAGTGGAAAATTAAAGGACTTTTTTTTGTTAGTTTGTATTTTGTATTGCAGCCAGCCAATATACAGCAGTAATCAGTAAGAATATAAATTTATTTCATCTTTTTTTTATGGAAAGATATCCTTTTTTCCTTCTGTATGTGTGTAAATAATAAAATGGTAATGATAATAAATTTATGTATAGAACTTAAATAATGGTAGTAAATGTGTAGTACATGACGTTGACAATTCTTAGGGATGATGTGTATTAAGATAAATTTACTTGATTAAGAAATTTTGATTGTAAAAAAAAGGATATACTTTTGGTTACACTGTAAGAAAATTTGAAACAAATTAAATTCAGAACAATTGAAATAATTATGTTTACATAGTTTTTAGTAAATTTAGGAAAATTAACATTATTTTTTTAAACATTCATATTAAAAATTTGTAACTACTTGTGATTGCATATTTTTGGGTGTTACTGATATTAAAATAAAATAATTCAGAGTCAAATTTTTGAAAAACTATATTAAAATATTCAACTACCAAGCAACGTTTAATATAGAATTAAAATATTTCTGTTCTAAAATTGTCGAAAATTTAAAACATTCTTCATTGAAATTTCGAAAATATTCGAATTATAATTAAAACAATTTTTTTTACAGTGATTTTCCTAATTATTATGATTTCCCAAGAATAATTTCCAACATTTTCATTAATCCAATAAATTGAATTAAAGAAAATTGGCTTTTACTTAAACCTCTCTAACGTATAATACATCACGATTCGATTATCTCTGAATGGTATTGCTTTTCATTACTAAAATTTACAAATATAAATATCCTATATCCCTCACCA
The DNA here is from genome assembly GCA_963920725.1 of Rhamphomyia laevipes. Taxonomy (NCBI): domain Eukaryota; kingdom Metazoa; phylum Arthropoda; class Insecta; order Diptera; family Empididae; genus Rhamphomyia; species Rhamphomyia laevipes. The sequence goes on along the minus strand of OY987255.1, from coordinate 20,354,603 downwards.
CATTCAGTTATAGTTTAACTAAATAAGGATATGAATTGCATGTAATTTCCATGGAAAATTGTATATTAAATATGTTTATGACAGACATATGGTTATTTTATTGTAGATGTAGTTTTAGTTATGCACATGGTGTGAAAAGCATATTCAGATATAACATTATTACAGTACATATAGAAAATTTATTAGTAATTTTTTTTCTTCTACTTTATTTACACAAATATAAATCAAAATAATAATAGCATTGAATTTTTTTCCCCCCTATTATTATTGGTTTTATGTGGGGGTCCTGGTGGGTGTTTAGTTGATTAGAAGGATCTTCAAAATGGGTGGTAAATATACAAGAGATTTTTTTTTCTGGAAAATTGACGGCATTTTTTTTGTGTTATATAATGTTTAATAAGAAGAAAAATCGGATTTTCTTTTTAATATGTGAGATGAAAATCAAATGGATGAATTGATTAATTTGTGCGTAAAGTAGATCATTAGATTTCTTGTGTCGGATCAAATGGAATTGTAAGCTCAGCACAATTTTTATTATTGCTATATAGCCTGTTAATAAAAAAATTGATTAGGATAAAATATATATGAGCAATTTGTAAAATATAAATATATTTTTTATTCATTTTATTATTATTTGATAATTTTTGTTACATCATGTATATGATTTAATTAAATTGATATATTGATTAAATTGGTATTTTCTTTTCTAGGTGATACTAGATCATAGATAATTATAATTAGTTATTTGTATTTATCTTGTATAATTAATTAGTTAAATAAATATTTAGATTTCCTGGAATTTCTGAAGATATTGAAAATTATTGATAAAAATAACACCACTGAATTGTGTAAATTGTACAAAATTTGTGTAAATGATATAGAAAATAGTGATAAAGTTTTTGGTAATTATAAGAGTATAATTTACAATTAACTTTAAGTATATAATTTCTTATATAAATTTTTTAACAAGGATTAAGTGTTTTACAAAATCGGAAATAATTTATTACGTTTAATTGCAGTTAAATGATAAAATATTTATTTACAATTTTCTATAAATTTAATATTTCTAATATTGGTAATAACTTAATGTAAAGTTTTTGGAAAATGTGAAGAAAAGTTTTTAGAAAATTTCAATTACGATCTTTAAAAATTAAAAAAGAAAAATTGTTTTAAAAATTCTATCGGGAAATATTCATATTACAGTGCAAACCATCAAGGTTGATAGTTTGAGTTCATATATAAATTTTGGGCTGATACAAAATATGGTTTGAAATTGGTATTCAGAAAAAAATCCAATTTCCTGTTTTGCTGATTCTTGACATTTTTGGTAACGAAAAATATAATTGTATATAGGGAAATTTAGTTAAGGATTTAAATTCAATTGCATTTATTTATTATGCCTTATTTGCGTATAGACTAACATTATTCAATTTTTTTTTTTAAATTTCAGCATATAAACATTTGTCACCCTTTTGAATTTATATTGAAACTTCAATTAGATTAGGGACTACATACAATTTTGCAGTACCAATTTTTTTTATTTTGTTCTGCAGTAATATTTCTCTCATATTTTGAAATATCCCTTGGAGTAATAATTTATGCAAAGAATAATTTAAAAATGAAATGCTATGATACCAACACACTATACAAACGTATAAGTTAAAAGTTTTATCATTTTCACTTTCACTGTAAAATAATATCACTTTTTATCTTGAAATTTTCAATTTTGTAAAATAATTTCAAGAAATAACTTCGTTTTTCATCTCATCAAAAATTATAAAACGTATATCATTTTGTTGCGTTATACATCCTTTTTCTGTCCTAATCAAATATAGGAAGTTTATATAATATAATATTCCCTTTAGGGAAAAATGATTTGGAGATAAAATCGATCACTCGATTTAAATTAATATAAATTTGCATAACCCATTCTTATGTCCCCTCTATTTATATCCTTTTTTTATGGATGGGTTTTTATCGGATGCTTTAGAAAAAAAAAACGCCCTCTAATGGTTAGTTGTATATATATATATGGTGAAGTGATATAGCTTAAAGCTTTTTGTGTTTTTAAGGAAGTATTTCAAAATTAAATTAAATATAAAAAAATTTTTTGTTGCATATTTTGTATGAAAAAGGAAATTTGCCTTAACATAAAATTGTAAATATGCCAGACATTGGTAAAACCTTTCAGGATAAATAAATTGAAAATAGATTTCCTTATAATATATGTAAATTATTAAATTACTAGGATATTGTGAATAGGATTTATTGTAGGTTAGATGTATAGGGAAAGTTTGAATAATTGATATATAGAAAAAATTGATAAAAATATTATATAATTTCTTTTTATTCTAAATTTTCATTTGAAATTTTTACTCAGTTTAATGTACAGCTTCTAAATACTTACTTAGCTGGTTCTATAGTATGATGTGAATCTGCATCTGGTTTAATCTTTGCTTCCAAGCCGCTCAATTTTGCGCTAGTGTATAAATGCCACAACTCCATCTTCCCATTTTTGGCTAGGACGACTCTTTTCCGGTGACTATTTGGATTTAAATTGAAAACAATTTTCTTAGGAATATTTTATTATTCTTGCCATCCGTAGCGGTTTGTTTTTTATTCGCTGAACAATATCGGTATCATTGAATGTACAGATTCTTTGCTAAATTTTACGTTCAAATGTTCCCTGCCCAAGACTTATTTATCATTTTTAACTAACGTCCAAGTTCTTGATTCGTGGAGCAGATGCTAAGGGTTTTATGTGTTTTAAATTCTAAATAGCTACTCTTAAAAAAACTCATTATTATTTGAATAGTACAGAACTTTCTAATATTCATAAAAGCATTTAATCCATGTGCAAAAACAAATTACTTCATTTCAATTGATCAATCACATAAAATACGCTTGTATAATAGTTGATTAAATAATTTTGAAATATTCTTGCAAAAGTTTATCTTTTAACTTTCAAAACACTATAAAAATCAATTTTAACGATAAACTTTCTATGAATACAGTCAGGATGAAAATAACAAACAAAAATCCTTCTAAAAACACGCATTAAATTTAAAATTACCATACGTTTTCGTTTAATTTTGATGCCCCGTCAGTCAATCAACAAAAAACTCTTTATATATGTAACTATGAATTTTAATATCGTATATGTAGTAGCAAAAAAGGATATAAATAAATGTAAAACCCCAGACAAATGTGGGTAGATTGTTAGATGATTTCATTTGAATAATAATAGAATAGGAAAATTTATATTTTTAAGTAAAGAAAGAAAAAAATTATATATAATTCGGAAATTGTTTCCATAGTGAAAATTTCAAAAAAGTTTTCATAGTAAATAAATTAATTGAAATTTTATGCACTAATATGGTTTGAAGACAGTTTCATTACAAATTATAGTTTAAAATTTTGAAATATGTAAATTGATATAATTAATATTAAGTTTGAATATTAACAAGAAGTTTAAAGTATTTAAAGCAAGATAAATATATTTTTACTATAGGATTAATAAAATGGCATGAAACTAACAACTATGATTATTGACAATTATTAATTATATCTAAGTTTGTTTCTTAGAGTGAAGAGCTGTTAAATAATGCATTATTTTTGTACTGTATAAGCAAAGCTTTACAACAATACCAAATAATTCAATTTACTTAATAGCGTAATTAAATATTTAATTATACTCCTATAGTATACATGGTAATGAAGTAATGCATTACACCAAATATAATGAATTTTTAGAATTACTTTATTGCATTAAAAATACTTAACATTTTTATGGTATTTTGAAGTACAAATGAAGTAAACAATAATCTCGAATTAAAAGGGTCATTAAAATCGAATAATAAAAAATGTAAATGGGCAGATTCCAGCCTATTCCAATCAATATTCTAGAATCCATCAGTTGCACAAATTCATACTGAAATTGTTCGGGACCTTCATTTAATGATATAAAAAAGTCATGGAATTTGGCATTACAATAACCATTCAAACAATTATTAATGAATCTATTTATTATGTATATGTCTGGTAATTCAATATCAATTTTTCTAATAATGATGATTGGTATGATGTTAATAAGACCAATAAAAGCAATGTTTTCAACACCAACATCAAAATTATCTGAAGAATTACATGGGACTGGACAAACATTTATATATTTTTTGGATAATTTAGCAAATATTGCATTGGCTTTATATAAATGTCAAAATATTGGGACTATTACCAAATCATGCATCAGATTGGTTAGAATTTTTTGAACCGCAAAAACGTTTACAATATTATTCAAACTTTATTTTTATTTTTTCTATATTTAATAAAATGGTGTTTTGAGTTGCAGATGTGGCGATAAAATAATTATTGCAAATACATTTTACTTCAAAGAATTACTTAGAAATACTATATAAACTTCAGTAAACTACGGTGAATTATTTTGAAGTACCATCGGTATAATAATGCAATAATTAAAAATTTAAATAAATAACTACTTTTTGGTAAGTATTGCAGTATTTTGTTAGCATCATAATGAATTACTTAACTAATGCATTATTTAACAACTCTGTTTAAAAAATCCAAAAAAATGCTAGACAAAATTAATTATTCCAAAAAAAAAACATTTAATTTAAAAAATATTGAACTGATTATGCGCATCTAATAACGAACCATAATAAATCCAAGAATTTTAGTGTAAATATTAATTATTTTTGTTTGATTACTTTAGAAGAAGAATGCCTTAAGAGAAAAATTAACATAATTTTTTTAATATATATTTTATTTGGTAAACTTTTGGTTCAAAATCAACTTCAAAATATTTTATACAAGTTTGTTTTTAACAACAATTTATATTCAAAATAACTATAACAAAACAAACTTTAAATTGTTTTGTTATTGTTATAATGAAGCTAGTTAAAACCAAATTGAAAATTTAGCCTGAAACGTTCGCTGTGTCGAGATTTGCTAAAAAACACAGAATTTTATAATATAAGAACGCATATAAAAATTCAGTAAATCTGCAATTTGTAAAGGATTATTTAATGATAGAAAATTGTTTAGTGTAGAGACTGTAGAGCAAAATAAGTTTCATGGGTAACATTTTTGTGGATGATGATGGGTAATTAAGATTAACTCTAAAATAAATTAATGTGCAATAAAGATAATTTTTGTGGTAAATGATATTTTGGTATATATAAATTTATAAAATTAATTGGTCCTGTTGTGGTCTACAAATAATCAAATTAACAAATAAATTAGTGAAAATAATTCAAATTTTATCTAATTAAATATTTTGATAATTGAAAAGTTTCTATATATTTTCAGAAAATTTTTGGTATTTAAATTGATTTTTGGAAAATATGCAGGAGAAATATTAAATTTTGGAAAATTATATTAAAAATTTTAAACATTTCTGTACAATACAGAAAAAACTCATTCTATGCTGTTTCTATTTTTGATAAAATAAAAATTTATTTAATACTTTTTACATGTACACAAATTAACAAATAAAACGTGATTTACAAAACTTTAACTTATATTTTCTAAAAGTTTATCAAACACGAAGATATGATTATTTTTTTTTTTTTAAATAAATGTAATATTTTAAGATCCCTAAGGATATTTTTTTTACTAAATTAATCTTCTGCACACGTAATTGGTTAAATATAAAATAACTTTTAAGACACATGCAATTTAACATGTTTTGGTACTACTTACTGTAAGACACTGTAAATCTTTCTCAAACTTATATTGAAGCGTATGATTGACACATATTAAGAAAAGGATTTTTATTTGTTTATATAAATGGAATAAGAATCGTCAGTTTTCGCACTCAGTAAACAATAATATGACATTATTTTTGATGGAGTTTTTCTTATATATTTTATAAGTCAGAGACTGTTGTCAAAATAAAGGAATTTTATATTTTATAGTTCAATTGATTGACACATTAACAAGATAAATTTATATTCATAATTTTATATCCTTTTTGAAATTTGTCAAAACTATAATAATAATAATAAATATTTTGGTAAATTGTGAATTTATATTTAAATATTTGAAAGAATTTGTAAAATATCAGATTTAATTCGAATAATTTAATAATTTTACTTGCAATTTACTCGAAAATTTTGAGCAATTTGTGCAATTTATAATGCACGTTGATTAAATTTTGCGTAAAATAATTTTTATTACAATATTTTCTGACAATTTTACAACACGTATAGCCTGAAAAACTAAAAGGATGTGGTGTTGAAATTACAAGGAAAATATAGGTTTACGATTAGTATATGATTTTGTTATTTATAAAAGTTTTATTTGAAATGTTTTAGGAAAATTCATAAAAACGTTAAGACAATTTGGGTAGTAAAAGAGGGTGAACATTGATGAAATTTCATATGATTTATTTTGGGTGGGTTAGAATTGTATCACTTTTCCTAGTGATAAATGCTATTGTCAGTAGCATTGTTACAGTCTTATTGATTTTATTAATGATTGTTTGTGGTTATAATGGTTTTTAATAAATTCGGTTGGAATAAATATTGGAATAAATCGTTAAGATCATAATTATTAATACATTTTTCTTAAATATATAATTGCAATTCTAATAAGCCTAATAAATGCATCGCACATTAAAAATTTAGATTTAATGAATTTAATTATTATTGCCATAGTTCTGACAGATGATAAAGCATTATGTGTCATAATTGATTTTGATTCAAAGAAATATTTTTTTTTATAAAAATCTACCATTACATTACATAATCAAAATTTTAATATAATGGACGATTGATTTTGTTAAAGGATTAACACGCAGTGTTTGTTTAATTATAGTCATTTCAATTGGTGATGTTTGTTTGACATATTCAAAGTTCAAATTCGGGTAGTGGCATAACCGTTCAACTATAATTTTTCATTCAATGGGAATTATTATATTTTGAATGGGAATTAATCAAATCTTGTTCTTATGGATTAAGATTCTTAATTTCCGTCGTGTGGCCATTTTAAGGTTAATTTTAACATTTGAATAATTCTTTTAATATTTTCAAGCTTACGACACTTTATAAAATTGATTACAATTTTACTGATTATAATCTTAAAAAATTTAATTTCAATTTTATGATTTGCCAACTTGTTAAACAAAATTATTTTCGTTTTTGATACATTTACAAAATTTAACTATTTCTGTATATTTTCCATATTTATTTATACTACAAAATTAAATCCTTTTTTTCCAATTATATAATCGTATTATAATTTAATTCTCTGCTAAAATTGGAAAAATTTAATAAAATTAAAATATTTAATAAAAGTTCAACTTTCAAATTTTATATCTCTGTAAATAAAAAAAAAAATTAAAAACATTTTTACTATTAAAAATTGTGGTCGTTAATAGTAGAACTTTTTCGAGTATAAATTTTACAAACAATGACAAAAACTTTCCATAAATTTTATAAAATATTAAAGTAGGTCATTTTTTTATCTTTATGCTGCTGCTAAACTGGCCAAAGAATTATGAATTCTTGTATTTGCATTTCATATATAGCTTTTAAAATTTCCCACCACACAATTTTTTTTTCTCATACTGTTTGTTCGCCGCTACTGTGTTAGTTTTTCCTTATCTTTTTTTTTTGTTTTTGCGTAAAATTTTCTGTATAGCAACTACACTAAAATGTTGAAGTTTTTCTGGTTTGCAAATATACTTTTACAAAACTTGAATAAATTATCTTTGTCGTTACTGTTGTACAAATCCGCCTCCGGTTACCACCTACCCTTCTTGGGCGGTCTAAACTTCTAGCTATAGATACTAATAAATAATAATAAAATAATAAAAAAAAAATTATTTTCATAATTTATAACTTATTTGGTGATACAAATTTTATGTTTATTTTTTGTTTTGGTGTTAACTGTTTATGTTAAGCATTTTCTATTTTTAATTTTAATCTTGTTTTTAAATATTTGCAAATTGGTTTTTCCTTTTGTATTTCGCGGTAAAATGTAATTTACATTACATAAAATTCTACCATTAAACAAACTATAAAAAAGAATAATAAATTTTTTTGAAATGCGGTTTTAAATAATCATAGAAATTTTAATTTAGGTTTTTTGTTGTGTATAGAAAATTAAAAAGAGACCGACAGTTTTAGGGTTGTTTTAAGAACAATCGAGGGAAATGAGTTGGAATTTTATGGATTTTTGTATAGGAAAGATTTTCTGTATTTTACAAATTATAAAATATATATTTTCCGTTTAAATGAATTTATACAAAACGCAAATATTTGTTTTTAGATCCTTTAATAATGGTTGCATTACAAACATTGGAAAATTGCAATCCCCCATTTTGTATTTTATGCTCAATAAGAACTTGAAAGCACATTTAATATTAATTTAAATTTAAAAGCAAGTTCATTTAGTAAAACATACACGTGTAAATTAATGTTTTTTTTCTTGCTGTTGCAGTTGTTGTTAATAAGGGTTGGCAATATTGTATGTTTGGGGGTACAGGTGTGCATATTGTTGTAATAAGTCCTAAATTTTAAAAGGGATGTATTTTATTTGGAAAATTGTTGTTTAAAAACACAGAGGGGAGAATATTTGTTTTTGAGTCCTTTAAAGTGTATATTTAAAGGATTAATACATAATAATTTGTAGAGTGCACTGAAACGTTAATGAAAATTTGCAACATTTATTGGAAGTGATTTTTTTTTTTTTAACAAAGTGTAATATTTCAAAGACAATTTTCTATGCACAAATTATCGAAATTTGAAACATTTTATATTTGCGCACATAATTTCTATATAGTCTACAGAATTATGTATTTATGTAAATTTAATAATTCATTGACTGGAAAATGAAAAAAAAAAATTTCTTTATAGTATACAAAAATCATGTAAATTATATTATTTTATAGATGGCGCTCCTTATACTTTTAAATTAGTTTTATTTTTTTCATATTAATTCCATGTTCATTGGGAATACGAAATGTTAACAAGGTGATTTTAATTTTATATCATAATTTCGAATTTTTATCCAGCATAAAAAATTGTATATAAATTGTATATAATCTTTGCATGTATAAGCCGAATCAGAAATTACGATATAAATAAATATGAACAAACTTCGTTAAAATTACAATTTTCCAACTATAATTCTATTTATATGTTATATTACATTAAAGTAATCTCCACAAATGACCACTCAATTTATCGTCTATATTTTCTATATACAATAAAAACAATCCTTTAATTTTAATTAAAAATGCAAATTAAATAAACGAAGGGTTACTATTTTCCAACACAATCTAATCTATCTACAATTTTTCGAAAAATTATAAAATAAAAAAAAAAACGAATCCTTAAAAAAATTCTTCCCTAATAAACCAATTTGAATAGTGAAGTATATATCCTTTTACTGTATAGTTAAAAAAAAGGATTATTATTATTATTTTTATTTCTGTGTTTATTGCTTATCATTATTAATAATTTACCTTCATTTTATGAAGTTATTTTTCTTTTTTTGTTGAATTTTATTTATACCCTTAGAATTTTACCTTTAATATGCAAGTCACTTTTAAATAAATTCACATTAATTTAAATAGATTGTGGTAAAAAAAAGAAAATATTTTAAAAAAATGGGGTAAAATAAATTTATATTTTATTTAGATGATTTTTGAATATTCTAAATTAAAGTGTCCAAAAAAAAAAGGATTAGTTTTGTTTATTATATTTCAGTACATAGAAAATTTATGTATATTTTTTATAAGCTCCATTCAAATTTAAAATATTTTATTAGAAAGGATATTTTATGGTTTCTTGAAACGAGTCCTTGTAAAAAAAATATATGAAATATTATATTTTAACGATGAAATTTATGATTTTACAAGTTAAAATCAATAAATATAATATTAATTTTACAAATATTGGAATTATCCTTGTTTTATTGACAAATTATATGTGTACATAAAGGATAATTTAATATATGAAAATAATAAAAATTGTATGAATAATTCAATTTATTGTATAAGAATTTTGTGACTAAAACTTTTTATATAATTTCAGTTAAATAATCGCCCTGTAAAATATATTTTTAAATTATATTTTTATCTGTTATAACATTTTTACTACAATAACAGAAAAAATATTAAATTAAATTGCTAAAAAAAACATTTTTTTTTTATTATATCCTAACTTATTATCACAGTTAAGGATATAAAAATAATTTATTTTACAATACAACAAAACATTCTATGAAAATTTATATAAATTTAAAAACAATTTAAAAAGTTTTTAATTATATTTTGAATTTCATTATCATCAACATGACCCAAATTTTCATTCATTCATGAATAAAACACCAATTTTAAAAGATATGCACTTAAATATTTTATTATTTTCTGTATAATATTTTGTATATAAATTTTATTGCAGAATGATGCAAAAAAAAAAAAAACTGCAAGGATACTTTATATTACCTTTGTGTATATGCATATGTAAAACATATATACACGAATAATCCTATATAAAATCTACTTGAACTTTTCTTGTGGCAATTAAGAAGTTTTCATTAAAAATACACTGTAAGAAAAATTGTAAAATTTCTTTCTTGTTAATTCTGTTTCATAATCTTGCTTCCAATTTCTATAGTTTTATTTACTTTCGCAGTTTGCTTCCAATTGCTAGCTTCCGATTTCTATTATCAGAATTGGAACGCTTAACTGGTAACATTTTGCCATCTCACAATAAAGTAGAAATAAATCATACTTCATACTTAATTAAGCTTCCAATTTCCATTATTTTTCAGCATTTTTCTGTCAATTGTAAACATATTTTAAATATATAGTTAGAATAAAATTAATTCAAAAATGTAGTTTGAATTTTGAAATATATTTTTAGTTCAAGAAATCGCCTATAAATATGCAATTTTCGTTCACATTAGATTTTCAAAATTTTACACTTACATTTTTTTTCTACAGTGTTTTTTATTATAAACCAATTTGTTATATAAATATCTCTGTACTACCATGCCACTTAAAGATATCTTTAATATAATTTAAATTGCATTCTCAATCATAAAGCTCATTATATTTTATTTTAACGTAACTCTAATAACCTCAAAAATGTACTCCATCCAACAAGTTCTTAATAATCAAAAAAAAAAAAATGTTGAAAATTTTTCTCTAAAATATCACATATCACTTGAACCTTAAGACATTTTAATTCCACCATAACCAGACTAATTTTTTTTTTGTGTTTGCTTTGCTCTCAATAACATTTTTATGATGGGTAATTACCTGATATTGTACCCTATAATAAAAAAATATAAAATTCTATCATAAAATTTTATATATTATGTTACATATAAAAATGAAAATATTGAGTAAAAAGAAAAAAGAATTTTCCTCGGAATAGGAAATTTTATAAAATTTATATTTTTCATTTATATATGGTGACTTTTAAGAGTTATATAAATGTTCACTTAAAATTTAAGAGAAGGTAAACCCTTTTTCCATTAAATATGATAAAAATTGATACAAATTTTCTTCTGTGTATACACATAAACATTAATACATACATACATATCTAGTAAATAGAAAGGATACTAAATTATGATGAAGTATTATGTTGAAATTTATTGGGAAATTTGTTTAATTTTTTGGTGAGGTCGGGATAAATAATGTGCAGCTATTGAAAATGTTAAAAAAGATGAAAGAAATATAATTTTTTATAAGAAAAATATAAATAAACAAGAAAATTTTTATGTTTTTTTGAACATATGCGACAAAAATTATTCCTCATAAATTTTTTTTAGTTGTTTTGTTTATTTTTGAAAATTGTATATATAATTATTTTCTTTTTGATAATGGAATGGGAAATGAATTTGTTTTTCTTTTTATGTAATTCAATTGAATTTCCTTTTATAAATTTAATTTAAACAATTCGTCAACATATTTGAAGGCAGGTCTCTTTCCATAGTGATCAATAGATTTTTTATACATAAATATAAGTTATTACTTTCTGAACTCCAATTTTTATTTAGCGGAAATTGTACACAATGTCGCCTTCTAATTTTTTTTTGCAAATTTTCATATTTTGAAATCATTTCTACTGGAAATAAACTGTGTCATTATAGCAAACTAACAATTTTTTCCAAATTTTGTAATTGGGATTTATGTCTGACTATGTCTGATTACAAATTAATGAACTCATCTCCAGTTTTAATCATACAATTCATTTTAACTTAAGATTTTCAATTTACTAAATTTTTTTTCGAACGTTCAAGGATTTTGAGAAAGTCAAGAGTTGTTCATAACAAACAAATGATTCTTGTTTAGCAAATTTTATAACTAATATTTTGTAGAATCTGTTATATCATGTACCGAAAGTTATATTCATATAAGTAATAAATTGGCCCTTGTTAACAAAAATATTAACATTTCTGTCCCCCTTGAGTTATTTCATTTTTGCATTCATTTTTATTCAATATTTATGCGTAAATAAAATCACTTTCTCTCTCTATCCACCCTGTATTTAAATTTCAAAGATTTATGCTTCTTGCCTGAGTTGGCCCTAGTCCTGCTAACAACATTTAAGTTTCAGGCTGGATGTAAATTTGTTGGAAGAAGAAAATTGTATATTTTACAGTTGTTAAATTGATAAATTATGTTGTTTTATTGAAATTTTATAGTAATGTAAATTTTTAAATTGTTATTTAAATATTAGATTTATATATGTATATAATATTAAAAAAATAAAACTTTTTGTTTTATTGATATTTAAATTTGTTTTTATTTTGTTTATTTCAGCAATTTCAAGAGAAGACGGTGAAGAATCAAATAACCATCATCATCATCATCATCATAATTTGCATCATAGAAGTGGTGGCCATGGACATAATCACGGTAATAAAGTTCCATATAATGGTTATAATTCAGAAGAATATTTGGATAGACTGGAACAAAATGGAAATATTCCATCTGATAAATCAAATTGTCGATATGGTGGTAAGTTATTCAATTTTCTATATAAACAGATTAACTTAAAATTTAAAATAAAAAAAAAATATTGTTATATTTCTAACGTGTAATTTAGAGTCGAATTTGAATTAAATTTACAAATTCCAAATTTCGATTAAATAATTTTATAGAGTTATATAGAATTATACGAAATTGTAAAACTACATCTTAATTTTAAACTTACACTTCTATTTTCGTTAAAAAAACTGAAATAGTATTTAACAATTTAGTGCTTATATAAATTTTTCAAATTTGCCCTACTTAAATTTTCTACCATATCAAAACCATCAGTTACCAACCCATCCATGGCAATTTCCAACATCATCGCCTACAAATCTTTTTGATTTATATTTTCTAATTTCATTTCTTTACCATTACACAAATAAATATATTACAGAAGTAAAAACACATATCCTGTCGGGTTATCCACGTGTATAAATTATTAATAAATTATTTAAACAGATCACGTTCATTTCCTTCGGGTAATTTTCTTTAATATAAGTTCAAATAATGAAACCCTATCTATATACAGCACTCCAAAAATTCCACTTAAACTAAATATAGATGAGATTATTATCGAATATCCCCAAAATGATAGTCTCATTATCATTTTCATCATATACATTTATTATAGTCTTCATATTCTATATTAAAATTGATGTCAGATTGCATATATTCGTAATATTATAAATGGATAAAATCAAATTAACTTCCAGATTTAATTTTCATATAATTTTTAAAGATTGTATATAGAAAATTAAATTGTTTCAGTTAATTCTAAAATTTGTGAAATCTTGTTCGAATATTAATTGAAGTGTTTATTTTATATTTTAATTTAAATTATCATAAATCTGTCATTTGTAATGATCAACATTAACAACAATTACAATAAACTAATATATTTTAAAGAAAATCAAATAAATTTTCATATTTTAAGCAAACATTTTCTTAAAATTATTAAATTTAGTTATTTATTGTTGTAGTTTTCTTCTAATTAAATTTTATATGTTGCACTGACAACAAATTTTTATATCAACAACTACTGAAAAGTCCCTTCAAAATAAAACCACATACTCGAATCTGTAATCTCCCTAACATTTTACTAAAAGTAATAAAAGCTGTTGTCAACAGTATTTATAATAATAAGCTAAAAAAAAATATTATATTCGTTAATAACAAAAAAAAAAAAATATGTCAGAAAATGACGTTAATATGACATTAATGATATTCTTCCAATTTTTATCTTCCTATATGTTTTTAAATAAAATTTTATATAACGTTTTGTACAACAACAACAAAAATATTGTAATAATGCCATATTTTTTCAAAATATTTATGAAACATTTATGTGAAAACATAATACATTAAATTAATTATTTAACATTTGATTACGATGAGAGAAGTTTACAGATTATCACAATGTTTTATGATAATTTTGAAAATTAATTAAAGAAAATCGATAAATTTGTTTGGTTTATAACATAAACACACAAATTTTCCTATTGCCCGATTTCACAGTGGGAGCAAATAAGCCTTCGTCAGAGCTTGAACTTCTGTTTAAGTCATTTTCTGGTTTCTAAGTGCAGGCTTTAATATAAAAGTGCAGGCTTAAATATATATAAAGTTGGATTTAACTTAAGCTTCACTTTAGAATTATGTGAATTAATTTAGGTGTTTCAATGTTTTTTTTACGTTATTTGTTGGCGAACATATGAAAACATAAATTTGTAATATGGTGGAAAAAACTAATAACAGCACACAAAGTTATTAGTTTTTTCCACCATATTACAAATTAATGTTTTCATATATTCGCCTACAAATAACATAAAAAATACATTGAAACACGTAAATTCGTAAATTAATACACAAATTGCAATGTCACATTAATTATGCTTTCAAGCTCATTAATTTATTTATTATTTACAATATAATTAACATATATTTTCGTTAATCGCAACTTAAGGAAAATATTGATTGTCATACCAAGTAAACGTAAGCTGCAAGCTTAAGCTACATAATTAGTTAATCTTGAGCTTAAGCTTGTACTGCGAAATCGGACATAAATGATTTAACAAATTTTATCGGAAATTTACAAATGTATATTAATTAAAACATAAAAATATACAATTTTAAATATAATTTTACAAATCAATTAATTAATTGTTAATTCAACATAAATAAATACATTTTGTTACGATATTTACAATTTACTATCTGGAAAATATATAGAATAATTTTGTAAATTAAGTCAATAAAATTTGATTATAAAACATTTTCTAAGAACACTAAATTTAAATTATGTTCCTTAATAATATTTAATAATTTAATTAATATCATTTTGTGTTCATAATTGCCAAAAAAAAAAAAAAAATTTCCCAAACAAAATTTTTTGTTTTAAAAGAATTTTTCTTTTTTAATTTTGTACATAAAATTTAATTATTTTTCCAAATCATTTCCGGTATCATTTTTGAAACTCTGTTTAACATAACAACAGCAGAAAATCTCATTATTTTTAAGAAGTTTTTAAAGTCATTAAAAATTATTGATCAATAACAATAATTATTTATTTGCCCTTTTATGTTGGTAGTTTATTTAACAATTTTTTTTTTGCTACAGGATATTTTTAAAGGACATTTTTTAAACTCTACTTGATACCCCGTTGTATAGAAACAGAGTGTAGATAATGGTTCAATATTTATTATAACATTTTATTTATTTTTGCCTTATTTCTTTATTTATTTACCAATTTATATAAAAGATTGTACAAAATGAAAGCTTACAAATTAATACTAAAGATTAGAAATAAAATAAACTTTCATTGGATAAAAATAATGAATGGAATTTATTACAAGCAAAAATTTCTGTTCAAAGTTCAAAATTTTATATAGTTTTTCACTAGTTGGGCAAAGTGAGATTTTTGTTGTACACACGAACAAATTTCCTATCGTGTCAATAAATTTGTCAGAGAACTGAAAATAAAAAAATGGACACTTTAGTAATACAAATATATTTATTTTCTGATATTTAGTATAAAACAAAGTATTTCCTTTGTTTTTAGTGAAACAAATCGATTCAGATCACGAATAATATTTTATTTTTCATGTAGCAAAAACAAGAATTAGTAAAAATTTATGTTGTAAATAGATGAAGAAAATAAAATTCATATTACTGAGGGTAAAACTATTTGACATCCATAAAATTATCAGCGATCTTTTTAATCGCTGTCAGCACCGCTCATAGAGGAACTGTACGTAGCCTAAGACGAAACTATACGATTTACTCCCCATTACTAAATATAACATCAGTTATTATTTCATTTTATCATCTGTAATTTAGAAAAGTTGATCCTGTAAAAGTAAAGTTTACTACACCTTTTCCAAGTGTAATTCATAAAGTATCAATTTTAATTCAGAAAGCCGTAATGGTATTTAAAAACGACAATATTTATTAAATTTATAATTTTATTAACGTTTAAGAATGGATTTATTTTAATTTAAATAAAACAAAGAACTCTAACTCAACAAAAAATAAACAATATTAAAATTTACATAGAAGATAAGAAACTTATGGTTAATATTATTCTATGTAAATTATTAAATTCAGACATTCAGTTCAGACTTTCAGCAGACGTTAAATTGCAGTTAACAACCGATAGACATGTCATTCATTTTAAAGCTGTAGCTTGAAGTTACTGTACAGTGTTGCACAGCACGAGGACAATCACTCCCCATAGTGTTTTTGGCATCATCTATAATATTCTCCAAGTAGACCAATCTTCGTTCCATAATGCCAGTACCTGCAAAGTTTTGAACCAAATATTCTCAATTACAATTGACGCTTTCTGAATTGAAATTGACTAATCTGAATTATAATTGATAACTTTCTGAATTGAAATTGACTAATCTGAATTATAATTGATGCTTTCTGAATTACAGTTGGAAAAGGTGTAGAAATAAGTCATAATAATAATTATATAGACGTTATTATTATTCATATTTCAGATTTGCCGCTGTCACAGTCACTGTACATATCATTTTTTTCATATTTTTGTTAATGATATAATATCGAACTTTCTATTGGACTCCGACATGTTTTTTGAAAAGCGCATATTTTATCAGAATTCTGTTAATCATATATGTCCTTGTTATTTAATATATTGGCAAAAATTATACCAATAATGACTTGATAAAATTCTAACTGTACGACGTTACACCTTGATTGTTAATTTTCTTGTTTTCATCTTAATTTTTAATCCAATATTTTACAAATAAAAAAAAGATATAACTATCAAAAAATATGTATACCTTCATTTTTGATATTAAATTATCCTTTTTATTAGAATTCATATAAAAATATATTATCTGTAAAGTGTATATGCTTTTACCTTACGTAGACCTGGATAATTCACATTGAACATTGTAATTTATTAATTTTTTTTTTTTTGCTTATTTGTTGGTCTTCTAACCAGCCAACATAAAATAAAAAGAAAAAAAATATTTTCAATGTAGGATAATTGGCCCCATAGATCACATTCCCCATTAAGGACATTCCATACAAAATCTTGGTATAAATTCTCTTCTATATTATTATTTTCTCTAATTCTGATCAATTTTACTGATTCATTTTTGGGTTGTTGTGTTTTTTTTTTGTGTATCCGCTTTTAATTTTGTTAACCTTATAATAAATTCACTATTGAATTTTTAGATCCTTTTTAAGCAAACGAGAAATACTCCCACACAAACAATTTACATATATTATATCTCCTTGAATAAATAAATATG
Organism: Rhamphomyia laevipes; assembly: GCA_963920725.1. NCBI lineage: Eukaryota > Metazoa > Arthropoda > Insecta > Diptera > Empididae > Rhamphomyia > Rhamphomyia laevipes. The sequence goes on along the minus strand of OY987255.1, from coordinate 20,336,807 downwards.
TATATTTAAATATACAGTATAACAAAACAAAAATATGTATATTTGTAGATGTGTTTAGAAGAAGCTAATAATTTTATGTAATGGCATTATTACGTGGTTGTAAAGTGAACTGAGAGTTCTCGTCATTTGTGGGGGGAAAAAAACATTATAATTAAAATTACATCAGGATAAATAATGTTTTTTTTAATGTTTATTCAAGGCACACACATTCTCATTATAATATACATATATACCACAAAGGAAAAAGGTATGTTATTATAGAAGATTCTTAATCTTTTTCATTTAATCTTTATGCAAAAAGCCTCTCCGCCCATTTTTCACATTGCCACCTCATTCGTTTTGTTCTCTAAGTATTGTTGCCTTTATTATCTGTAAGACTAATTTTAATATTATACATTTTTGTAATAATGACTCACACTGTTTTATAATCCTTATACTGAAATTATATTTTACTTCCATCACATTTTGTATATACCCATCATCCTTGATCACTGTTTTTTTTTTGTTTTGTTTAGGATTGGAGCATTTAATCTTAAGAGTAGAGTATTCATGAATAATATTTTCCTGTCATGATAATATGTAATACTGTGAAATATTTTATTTTGTATTTTTTTTTTAAGATAAATGATTTTCACCTTTGTAAATATATATATCCTTGTTCTTGTTACGCTAATAATGATTACGTATTGAAAATTTTGTTTTGTATAATATAACTAAAAAAAAAAAATTGGAAAATATTCAATTTATATAAATGAAAAACCATTAAATAATTTACAAATAGAATTTTTCTTTAGACATACTATATTCAAAAAGGATATATGGATGTGTAACAGTGTGCGAATGGAAAAATTGTAAAAAAGTGAATATTTAAATTAGATAAAACGATACCAGCTGCTTTTAAATTAAATTTTATTTCCAAAAATGAAAACTTTTTCAATGTAATTATCCTACGAAGTTTGTAATCATATTTCTTTAAATATAATTTTTGATTGATGGTCGATTGGAAGAAGGTATAAATTATAATTGAAGGAGTTGTGGAGGTGGTTTTGTTATCAGTTTGGTTGGGTTTATTATAAATTGTTATTTTGACTAGGAAATTTTGTATGCAGGCGAAGGGAAAAGGGCTACGCAGAGAAATTTTGAATAAATATTTGTGTTTTTTTCTATTCGTGACCTAGTTATGACAAAATGAAGGTTCTTTATTAATGGGTTGAAGTTTTAAGAGATTTAAGAAAAATTTGTATTTATCTGGGTAGGATGAAATTTAATTTTAATAGACAGTTAGAAAAATATGAATCCTTGGAGTTTTGTGATGTAGATAAATAATTATATGTAATTTTACAGTAAATTTAAATTAATTTGAATAACATTTTATTTTACCTGCAATGTTTCTTGATATATTCAATATTTTAAAAAACAGAATTGAATCCTTTTTAAATCGAATATATAATTTGTGAAGATTCCAATATAAATTGATTATGTGACGAATTTTGTGTGAAGAATTTTCTGGTTATAACTTTTGACCCCTTAAAAAAACAATTTTTAAATATTTTTTATTTTTAAAAAATTTCCGGAAGAAATTCCTTTTGAATAAAGTAAAGTGCACATTAAAACTTTTCAATATCCTTAAAGGCGTATTTTAGTTACGAAATAAAATAATATAATAAACTAGGTAAAAAAAAATTCCTGCTAAGCTAAAACTTTTTATAATCATATTCAAATAACTTTCATTTATTAGTTTTATATATTAAAGAGCAACAGTGGGGAATCGCGTGATTCTAGTTAACAAATCAATAAAACAGACGCAAATATTTTCTTTTTATATATAAGTAGTAAAAAAGGACATAGGTAAACACATCCACGTGTAAAATATATAATTTTAAGTAAAGTTTTTTTATTATCCAATTTTGTTAATCACTGTAATTATAATACTATTTTTATTTGATTGTGTCAAGTATGACTTCATCAAAATTTATATACAATATTTCGTTAAAAGAAAATGTCCTTAAAATGTCCTTTATAATAAATATTTAAGGTTATTTGTGTTGACTGATGTATTAATGGTTTTTGAAGTATGATTAGATATAATTTTAATTAAATAATTAATTATGTAATTGGTATTGTCAAGATTTAATTTTAGATGTTATACAAGGTTTATTAATATTTCATTGCATATTTGATGTGGTTTTTCGGAATTTGTAATATTGTATGTAATGATTATCTAAAAATATTTATTACAAAATTTTATATAAACTCATACCATAGAAATGGTAAATAATGGCTTTGTAAAGATATTTAAGACAATAACTTTTAATAAATTATCGTAGTGAGAAATAATTTCATATTATTATATTATTATATATTACCAGAAGAGCTTCTCATATTATGTAGCCTAATAATCAGAACTTATCTTTATTCATTATACTCGAAGCTTTTGTATTTAGAGTTTCAGTTACTCATGTTATTTCGAATTAATACCGCTTGGATATATAGTGGAACACCAATTCTCACTTCTGACTAGGTTCAAAATCCAAATCTACAGTTACAGTTCTTTCGTTAGCTTATTAATGCATTAGATTTTCTAAGTTTCTTTTAGTTAGGGTATTAAACAGTAAAATTAGATGTAATTTTTTTATCCATTTATATTGAATTTGTTGAATCTTCATGATAATATCCACAGTTGCCTTTATAATTGTGAACTTGTAATCTTTCGTAGATATGAAATTATATATTCAACTTTAATAGTTGCAAGCATTATCACCAGCTGGCTATAATTACACTCTGTACATCCGGATATCGTATTTGTATTAAAGAAATTGCGGTTACACTATTTATTTATTTACTGACAATTTCGGAAAGTTTCAAATTTGTCAAAGATGAAACGAAATTTTTCAAAATTCTGTAAACATATTTATATTTCCAAAACAATTGTAATTTTCTTTATTGCTATTAATAATTCAAATGTAATTTTAAAAATTTCCATTTGCATATTTTTTTTTTGTGAATCAAATTGATTTTTTTTTTTTCATAATTTCCTTTCGCTGTTTTTCCGTTTCAAAATTCAGAAATAATAAAAAAAAAAAAAACATATATGTATAATGTAATCGTAAAAGAAAATGTATTTCACTGGAATGAAAGTTTTTAATATTCAAAAGTATATTTCCAGTCCTCATTTTTGCATATATGTAAAATAATTTACTTTATTTATACGCAGCAAATAATAATAATAATAAAAAAAAGACAGACACACGTAACTTCAACAGTCAAAAGGATCAAAAATATCTTTTTAATATTTTTTTTTCTTCTTCATCTTAGAACATTACGTGTAAATTTATCATTACGTAATATTAGCGAAAAATTCCATCAAATAAATATATTTATATATATTTTCAAACTGCGAAAAAATCTTTTAAGAAAAATATTTTTATCCTTTTAACCATAACAACAAACACGTAAAATCCTTTAAAACTTATGTAATGTTATTGCTTCGTTTTGGAAAGTGCTCATTTTGACACTACAACAAAATAAAAAAATAACTTACACAGAAACCCTTTTTTTATACATGGCCCTTCGAAAGTCCTTGTAAATTTATTGCTTCGACGATATTTGTTATGCAAGTTTTTAATATCAATTCGTATGCCATAACCAATGCTTTATACACGCATATAACAATAATCCATTCCCCAAAAGAGGCTATTTTATTCATATTCCAGCATAATTCGTTCTGAAGAAATGATCGGGGGTTGTTTGATATTTTGGCGAATGATATAAAACTGGCAAATTATGTGTGAATATTTAAAGAGAAATAATATATCATTTTAATGTATGTATAGATCCTTTTTGGTTTAATAGAACTTTTTAACAATTTTATATTTGATTTTTGTGTTGTTCATTTTTGTTTGAAACTCTTTTGCGGAGTATGGAACAGGTTGAAGTTGTGGAAGTTCTAAAGATAAAGGATTTAAAAGATATTAAAACAAGAAACTTTTAGGTTCATTTTCTATACATTTACTATAGAACACTAAGATTGAAAATCGTGCATAAAAAGTGTTAATATTATCGGGGGGTTTTTTCAAACAATTGTTTGGTATGACGTTTAACAAATCGATATATAAAAATTTAATATAATCTTCAAAAGAAAATTAATATAAATTTTACTCTTCATCGAATTTCTTCTGTGGAGAATAATGTCTATCGATTCTGCTCGATTGAGGATGAAAAAGCAGAACTTCTTTTTAATACTTTTGGAGTAGGGAATACATAGCCTCAGAAGTTTAAAACGCATCCTAGAAAGGGTTCTGACTCTTTGATACGTTGAATATCAACCGATCACAAATACTAGTACGATGGACACAATACTTTTCATATGTCGCAGATTTTTTTTTTAGACTCAATGATCCCGAGTTTATTTGTAAGTTGTTCGTGAACAGATTTAATTGAATAATAAAGAAATATCTGTTCCAATCCTTTCTCTAAAAGTTACATTTCAGCAGAAAAGAGTTCACCCAAAAATCATTGTCCTCAATGTTTTCCTTTAAAGGAAATAGAATAAATCATTCGATTTTCTTTCAATTGTATTCAATATTCGATTTTCATTTTGTGTCTATTGTTTATTAATTGCCCACAACCACTGTGGAATTCTTCATTAAAGAAATCCTGTAGGACATAATTTTAAAAGAGTACGTATACGTATACCACTGAGACAAATATTATACCCTGAAAATACAATAATATTACGTGATTTTTTTAAAAAAAGGATATTAAAAGGTCAAACAATCGAAAGGAGGAAAAAAGGAAAGAAATCATTATTTTCAATATTTGCTGATAATATTTTTTTTTTTTGACAATAGAGAAAAATTTACAATTTCATTTTACAATTCAATTTTTTTTGTAAATTTACTTTATGTGATAAAAGGATATTACATTTTGTTCCTATATCATCGATGTCGTCTGTGATTTATTATTCGACTCTGTTTTTTTGTGTAATATCAAATATTCTTTTACATTATTGTATCAAATTTTGAAATATTAAAGTCAATACAAAATTTTGAAATTGAATTAAACTTTTATAAAAAAAAATAAGAAATTCTCAATAAATTTAATTATATAACAAACATTGTAGAATTGATAGTAAAACCACTCTTTAAAACCTTCATAGACAATTGAATTTATTATTGTAAATATGGTTTATTAATTTTTGATTTTCAAAATAATATTTGACAATGTAGTTTTCTGGGAAAAAATTTAATTAAAAATTAATATTTTATTTATAAAATTCAATGAATATTTCCATTAAGTTATCTAATTTCTAAAAAAAAAACAATTTCAGGATAATTTCGATATTTCGAAATATAACAATTTAATAATAACATCCCTTAAGTAATAAATTGTTTTGTGTAATTAGTCCTTGATTTCTCTGTGTATTTATGTGGGAGTTAATTTTTAGATTGAAGTAAATTCAAAAGGAAATAATTGGAATATTATTATGTCAATTTTTAGGCTATTAATAATCATTTCGATTGATTGATTTTATACATACAAAATGTTGATAAGCTTTACAATTTTTTTTTAATGCTCAATTAATATTTTAGATAAATTTGTGGGTTTGTAAAGGACATATTAGTGTTTCAGAAGTGGTTGTTTGGTTGGTTTAAGTGGATAGTCTCAAGCAATTTGACGACCACCCCAATCTTTCCCAGAATGGGTCCCAGTACGGTGCTGTTTCGTGATCATGGATCCGAATCTTCTGTCAGTTTTCCTTTTTTTTTTGTGAAGTACAGCTTCAGGTATTTCTATTATTATCTTAGGGTTGTATAGCGTCTACCTTAGCCTCTAGGTACAGTGATTTTTTGTCACAGCACAGTGCCATATGTGTTTGATTTAGTTTTAGTTGACTATTGGCAGGAGGCAAATTATTCATCATTAGGAGAAGAGTTTTGTTTTTTGTTATTGATTTTAAAAATTCTATTAGGTTCACTAGAAGAGTGGGCGCCTGGTACCTTAATGATATCACATTTAAGCACTTGATACCATGAAGCAAATATATTTTCGACAAATCCAGAATAAAAATCCAATACATATTAAAATATATTATTCACATTTTATGTCTGCAAATTAATTCAAAATGTTCTATTAAAATGTTGGGTAATTAAGTGAACATAATATTGTTATAGTACCGAATATTTTTTTGTGTTTATGCTTGTTCTATAATTAAATCAAGTAATTAATGGTTTTTTCAATACATTTTTATTTCATTCTTGACGTTATTATCATTCAAAAGAAAAAAATCTAATTTAATGCTATTAAATATCTTAATTAATTAAAAATATAATTTTTTTAAATTTATCTTCGTTATTTTTTTAAAAAAATAGTATTTTATAAAATTATTATATTTCACAAATTGATTAAAAGGTTTCTACATCATCAGACATGGAACATTTAAAATTAAGTTAATTGAAAGTTGACACCTGAAGAAAAATCATCTTAAAGTAATAGAAAATATAGATTTTTTTTGACATAATTGACTTGAAATAATATTTTAGGTAATTACATTACATTTTCAATCAATTAATTTTACTTAATTTAATTTTCTGCATCCATCAGGAAAATAAACTAAAATATTTTATTTTTATATTTTAGTTTTTACTCGGATGACTTAAAATTTAATTTACAATTTCAGTTTACAATTCAAAATGATTGTCTGCTGACTTTATCTTGGCTCCAAACCTTTCAGGTTTAAGTCTTTGATTTTAGTTACTTTTGCATGGCCAGAAAATTTCTATAGTGAATTTATTTAAATTTCCAGGTAGAATCCTTTATAAAAGCATTTAATCTTTTCGCCATATTTCATGTAGAATTTAATTAAAGTTTAAGAACTATATAGTTTTTGAACTATAAAACCATGGCGGTGGATTTGGATAATATATTATGAATTTTGGTAAGTGCTTTCCTTCGTCTGCAAGTATATTCAAAGGTACCAGATTGTTTTAACTATCAGAAAAAAATTTCATGATGTCTGAATTCAGGTTGAATACGCAGAGCACTTTCGTTTTCATTTAACTACATAAATGCAAATAAAAGAACAAATAATTTGAAATAAATTTAATAATTTTCGGGAAATATTATTGAAAATACACAAACATCAAACGCAATTTTATTCAACAATATTTCGCATAATTTTATTTTCTATATTTTTATTTATATTACTTTTCTCAACCTCAGTTTTATGTTTTATGGTACTTTTTTATTTAGATTTCATTTCATCATCCGTATCCTTTTATATGTATCTTCTTCCACTTTTCTGATGGTATTCCTTCAAAGTTTAAAATGAATAAAAAAGTTCACATTCACAAATGAATAAGAAATTTTAAGATTTTTTCTTTTTTTTTTTTGAAGATATCCTGTCTAAAAGGAAAAACAAACCAAGAACGCTTACTAATATGATTGGTAACAGTAGGATTTTATGAAGATTTTCATATTTTTTCTCTGTAGTATATAAGATTAAAAAAAATTAAAATGTGAAATTCTTATATCATTTTTGCTGTTGTTGTTCAGCTAAGTTGAGCATCCATTTTTTTTTTAATATATTGAAGTATATTTTATAAAAACATAATAATTTAAGGATTTTTTTATACCTGGAAATATTTAAGGATTTTTTCTTTTTGTGGTTTATTTCATGTGTACTTGTGTAGAAAATATTAAATAATTTGTATTAAATTTTAAATCTATGTACATTTAAAAAAAAAACTTTGTAAAATTAAAAATTGTTTTTATCTTTTTTTTTTGTTTATTTAGAATTTTACATGGCAACCGCAAAATTTATTTTTAAGGACTCTTGTAAACAAGAAGGTTTCAAAGAAAAATTAAATTATGAAAATATTTGTTATGGAAAAAGTAGGAAATTGAAATATAAATTATTTATGTTTGGGTTTTTTGTTTTAGGCTACTGATTTCTGAACTGTGTTACCAAGGACCTTTAGGTATGACGGATTTTTTTAAAAAGATATTGTAGCTGTTTGTAAATTACCATTCTCGACATAGTAGTCGAGTTTGTTCTGATATTTATTTTGAATATTCAAATATTGCTAGTTAAAAACTCTTTTATTAATAATGTTTTAACTAAAATAAACTTAATCATATTTAAGATTCATATTTTTCGCTTATTGGTTCATTATACATTTTTTCAGATTTTCAGATTTATTTGTTCTTAAATTACCCTATGATAAATAATCTATTAAAATATTGTGCTGTGTTTAATCAAGAAAATTTCAATGTGATCCTTACCAAATCACGTAGAATTTGTTTATTTATGATTTTAATTGAAATTTTTGTTATAAAAATAATAATTACTTTTTTACTTTTGTTATGCTAATTAATTTAAATCTGAATTAGCTTTGAAATCTAATAACATTTAAAGAAAAGGATCAACAATTATTTTTATTATAATTTCCATTTTGATATTAAAAATCATTGTTTCTTCACAAAACCAATAAAATTTCTTCACACCATCAAAAATAACAAATAAAAAATCCAAAATCTTTTCAAACCAAACATTTTGGTCGTTTTGTTGGTGTGTAAAGGGTGAAAAATTATCCATTCCCCGGTAATATCAAACTGTTTATTAAACCACCCTGTACATTTATTTGTTGATTGTTTTTGTATGTGTTGTTGTTGTTGTTTTTGGTTTATAATTAAAATTTTGTTCTTACAAATTTTTATTGACTTTACTTTTATGGTCGAATAAATTTTTGCCGCTGTTGCGTTAATTCAAATAATAATTAAAAGATACAGAAACATTTATGCTTTCACTGTTATTATTATATTAAAAAACATAAAAAATTTATTGAATATTTTTCACTGTTGAATATCTTTTCAAAGTTGAATTTTAATTTCTTGGAATTCTTTACTGTTTTTACTTCTAAGGATAAGATGAATTTTGTGTGGTTTTAATATATAATTTTCATCAAATCAGTTGAAATATTTGTAAAATTTGAAATATTTATAATTTATTTTCATTATTATAATTAAAATGATTTCAATTTCTTTATAAAATTTTAGTTATTTATATAATGATTTTTATTGAACCTTTTATAATTGGAATTTATTATTTCAGTAAATTGAAAACAATAAATTTTGATTATTTTACTAATCGAAAAATAATAAAAAATATTTATATATTTATAAATTAAATTATTCTAAAATATGTTATAAATTAATTAAAATTAATATTTTATGGAATAATTTTATAAAATAATTTAAATTTCTTTAAGTGGATGGAAATTTAATGAATTTAACAAATGTATTTGGGTCGTTCTATCAAAATTTTATTTTCATTTACAAAAAGGAATTATAGGTTTTAAGAAAATAGTTATCCTGATGGGAATTGTTTATATGTATGTGTATTATAAATTGAGTTATTAAAATGTCAGGTTTGCTTATACCTTTATAATTGAAACTTTGGTCTACCAAATGACAGAATAACAAAATTTATATTATAAGATTTTCTAAAGGATTTTAAGGATTTGTTTAAATGTGGTTATAGTATCCCATGGCGTAAATTTAATATTCTATAGTATATTCAACAAAAAGAAAAAGACATTAAACACAATTTAATCAAGTTATTTTGAGTAGAATTTAGGACAACTTCAATAAATAATGTTTCATTTTCATACAAATATTTTTGTAGATTATGGAATTTTCAATCAACATTTTTAAGTAAATTGCAAATTGAATTTAGGAATTCATAAATATACTTATAATCTTTAAAAAGTTACACAAGGGAAGTCCTTAATATTTCAAGAGAATTTCCTTTATGTTAAATAAGAAAACGGAAATTTTATTTAATATTTTTACATTTTAATATTTACTTTTTTACATTTCTTTTCGAAACTAAGTTTATTAATTATAATTAGAGTAAATAATTATCCAGTTTTTCCTTTTTTTATAAAAATTATAAAATTAAATGACAAATACTTATATAAATAATGGCAAGAAAAAAAATCCTTTAGAAAAACTAAACCATTTCGTAAGCTCCTTAAATTACAGCTAATAAGAACCAAGAAAATAAAGAATTCTTTATTTAGAAATAATTAATTAGGGTACCAAAAAAAAACTGTCTTATACAGTCACTTCCTTCCATTCATTTCCTTTTTTTGTATGAATTGCAATACAGTGTTTCTTAAAACTACTAAATTTCAAGGAAGAAAATTTTAATAAAAAAATGAAATTATATAAAAAAAATATCCTTTAATTTCTTCCAACAAGAAATTTGATATCTTCTGAAATTAACATGATTTTTTTTTTATTTTTCATATTATACTCGTATATAATAAATATTTGATATTTATGATATTATTTTGTGACAGAAATGAATAATAAAAAGGATTAGTTAATAATTCTATTTATGACAATGTTTAACAAAATATCGGTTTTACATAACATATAAATACATAAAATGTTAATTTTCAATTCTAATGAATAATAAAATCATAAAATTCTTCTTTATTATATTGTCATATAACTTCTCTAAACCATCAATTTCGGTTTGATATTTTCCGTATATAAACTCGTACGAGTCAAAAAAGGATATTTAGAAAACTTTATTGTACAATTGACAACAAAGTATAGAAAGAGAAAAAGGGTGCACAATAATAATGTAACATTTGTGTATAATGAGATTTTTGTATTTAAAGGATTTTGTATAATATTATAAAATGACATGTTCAAGTTATAAGGATATGAAAGTGTCGTTTCTATAATATCATTCAGGTAAAATAAATTATACCTAGAAGTATTATTATAAGAGATTGTAGATTAAATTTATGATTTATATGGAAATTGAAATTTTTTGTATAATTACAATTGGAATTTTTGTGGTTTTTAAATTTATGTATATTTTTGAAATTTGAAATTTTATCGATTACTTGAAATTTTATTCCATTTTATTGATTTTTTTTTTTCAATATGTTAAATTGGTTTATGGGTCAGATTGGTTATTAGTCCTAATTGTCCAGGATTTCAAATTTCAATTACTTTATAAAATCTTAAATTCTGTATGTTAGAAATTATTGACTCTTTTATAAATTGAAGTTGAACACGAACATTACTTTTTAATATGGCTACATTTACAAAAGTTTCTTGCTGTATTGACAAATCCTTTTCAAATAAACTTATTCACTCTTCCTCTATTTTAAAAACCAATTCTACTAAAATAACTTTAACATTTTATACTTTCAACTTTAAAAAAATTTATTTAAAATCCTCAAAAAGTCAAAATCACAAATATAAATCTCAAATTCGTATCCTTATTTATATATTAATCATAAAAAGAAATCTATTTTTAAACAATATTCTTGCAAATATCTACAAATAAGCATGTCCCTTTACGTTTATATCTATTTCATTTGACAGTTTCAATTACGGAAAATTTTCCATTTTATATTTTCAGTTTAATTTAGAAGTTCAATTGTACATTGACACACATAAGCAAAGTTGTTTATCTTCAGGCGACATTCATTGACATATCAGATTTAACCAATAAATTTTCTTAAATTTTAAATATTTATTCCACATTATAAAAATCCTACATACTCGAATATATTCTGAAAAGGAAAATATCCTTCAATTGAAATTAAAAATAAAAACAATTTGGTATAAATATACAAAAAATAAATTAAATGTTAATTCAATTCACTGACAAAAAATTGTCATTACTCAACTCCTTTTTAATATATAATTTATTTTTTTGTACGAAATTCAATAGAAATTTTTGTCCATTTGAAATAATCCCAAATGACATTTAAGAAAATTGTAATGTCACATTCTGTTTTTTTTTTCCTTTCCCATGAGATAAGAAAAATTGTTGATATCCTTAATATTTATATTCGTATAGAGATTTTCATTTAAAAGTTAAATCCTTATTTATTTTTTTTATATTTGTTATAGTTACAACAAAACTGCAGAGAAAAACATTTTAGATAAAAAAAAAGTATAAAATTATTTTTCCATGTTTTTCATTGTTTTCTTCCTTCATATGTCACAAAAAAAAAACTGTTTTTCCATCCATATTTTTTGAATATCCTCGTTACACATACTCATAATCATAAAAATATCTTTAAAAATGAATAAAAAATACCATAATTTTACCGATTTTTTTTTTACGAACTTCAAAATTGTTATATGTGTAAAGGCATGAAGGATATATGATAGTATTCTTGGGAATATATGTTTATCAGTTTTAAGAAAATCCTTAAAATTCACTCATTCATGTTTCCTTGAGTATATAATAGTAAAAAAAGAATATTACATAAAATTTCTTTATAATCATCATTATCTGTTATGATCCAATTTTTTTTTTCAGTGTCTTTATTAGAGGGGAATTTGTTTGAGACGAATCGGTTGATTTCGTTTGGAGGCAGAATAAATTAGGCTAAAAGCATCATTAAATTTCTTAATTTTGGTTTTTTAACAATCAGTAACAGACAAAATCATTTATGTTTTTCGACTTCCTAAACTTTATGGAAATGATTTTTTTATATGCAAATTTTCTAATTGTGATATTCAGAAGTGTAAAAAATATGCTATTTTATTTGGTTTTTAAATAATGTTTGTCTTTAAAGAATATTGTAATTGCCCAACCGCTTCGATTATTTCCAAAAAATTTTTGTCATTCATCCTTAATCATTTGTTTTAACTTTCATTGTTGATGATTATAACCAAAAAAATGCTTGTCATTTATTTTTATTTCTAATATCATTTCAGAGGATGAGGTTAGTAGGTCATCAGAAGAAATTTTTCTCATGTCCTCAACTTAATATCACAGTTTGTTCTTTGTTTGCTTACTCGTCCTTAAAAATCTACAGAAAAAAAACGTATTTATATTTTGATAAATAATTCGTCCCTTATTTTAACGCCCACCATACAAAAAAAAACTTTTTTTTTTCACCCATTTTTATTATTGCTACCATTAATATTTATGAATGTTTTGGCGCGGCAATGTCGTTTAACAGTAAAAAAAATAAGAAGAAAAAAGTTAAAATTCAGACTTTTCAGCTTGGGACAGACGAAGGTATTACATGTAAAAGAATATATAAGAAATTGCAATTCTATGTATATAAAAAATGTATAAATAATGAAATCAGTCACCTTCAATGATGAAGAAAATAGGTTAGAAAATTTAGCTCATTCGTCTTGTAAAGGTGAAATAATTTAACCTAGTGAAAAATATTTTATTTTGGTTTTTTTATTAAAGAAAATTTTTGAAAGGAAAATAAAAAATGGGTTTTCATTTAAATTGAAAGTTTATAATTTATTATTACCATTAAATTAAAGGAGGTTGTAATAAAGTATTAAAAATTTCGACTTTTGTTAGAAAGGAAATAATGATATGGTTAAAAAATAGTAATCGGGCCATTGTGAAGCATAGGATGCTTCACAACTTTTAATAGTGATGAATTTTGCTCCATCCTTAGAAGATTCAAACTATAAAAAATTTGTATGCGCCGAATTGCTGATTTATTAAATTAATTTTTCTTTATTTACTCCGTTTGGACGATCTCCTGTACTGTACTGCGTCAGATACCCTGTATACTGCGTTACAACCTCTATTGTCATTACAGATTTATTTGGCATCCTGCAGTACTGGTACGACATGGGCTGCCTTGAAAATTCTATTAAACCTGCTTCTTAGCTAAGAAGTATTCGAAGTATGGCATATTTTTTTATTTCATAGTTTCTTGTTCGGTTGTCTCCAACAGCTCCGTGTTTTTAATATGTTTTTTGACAATTTGCTACGTATTATCCTTAATTATCCGTAAGCGTTTACTAGTACATACTTGGAATGTATTTAGTAATAAAATGTTATCATGAATAAAGCAGTCTACTTTCTTAAGTCAACCTCATATCAGACTCGAGTTTGAATTATTTGTGACATGCTAAAGATTTGTTAGCCTCTTTCATTCTTTTAACATTTAAATTTTACAAATTTCTATATAAATTAATAATTTTTGTATTTAATAACATAATATCAATTTTTATTTTCAGATTGGCGAAGCGGTGTCAATGATCATGATCGAGTACAACGACAGTTATCTGTATCATCGGATAGTAAATTATTAGATGATGATATTAGAGAAGAAACCCGAGTCATATTGAGACCAAAAAAACCGCCTAGACCTAAATCAGAAGTATTTTTGAATAAACAAGACAACCTGCATCCACGACGAAAACGTTTTAGTGCATTTGGGGTGAGTTTTATATAATTTAACTAATTTAATATTATTATTTTTATATTTCTTTATAATAATTATTAACATAATTACAAAACTTTAAAATTACCATAAAATTCAAAAGTTTTTCATAATAACTTCAATATAATTTTATATTGTATACCTAAAAAAAAACGCAAACTTCTTCTATTCGCAAAAGCCTTTTAAACAAAAATTTTTTACTTCTTGTAAATATTTTTATGAGGCATTCAAGAGTTCATAACTAAATTATGGATTCCATTATATGTACAATAAAACAAAAACTGTGATAGTCTTCGACAATAGAATCTATCTTTATTCATTGAAAGTTGTTCTTCTGTAAATGTTAAAATTATGAAAGATGGTAAAATTTAACGACTATAAAAGGATTTCTTCAAGCGTTAATAACTACTATAAAGTTTGATAATATAATATTAAAAAAAAAGTTTGGTTTTTTTTATTTATATTATGTTGAGGGTTGAAAATTAAAATGGTTTGAGTTGATTTTTTGTTACTTGGTAAATGTAAAAGTTCAAAAATATATCGCGATGTTTTAATTGCTTTAATAAATGCTCCTTTTATTAACATAGCTTTTCAGTATTGAATACATTAGTTTAAAATTATATATTTTATAAATTTGATATAATAAATCAAAAGGAAATTTTTGTAATTTTTAATTTGATTTTAGAGAAATTATAATATGATTAAATTCAAAGAATTTATATAAAACTTTCAATTCGCAATTTTTAATAAGAAATTATTCAAGAAAAATGTTGAAAATATATTTCGAGTATTTCGCTATGTCCAGGTTTTTTAATGTTTTTCGTTATAAATAAGTTTTAAATACGTATTCATGGCCGTTTACAAAGCGTGCCCCTAACTATAAAGATGGTCAGCAACACATTAAAAAAAACTATATTTAACATTTCATGCGACATCAGGATTTGTACTAAAAATTAAATTTAAGATACTTTCATTTTATCATTATTAAAATATTAGATTAGATTTTATGTACTTTCGTAAATTTAGCCTGTAATCTGTGATGTTATCTAACTGCAGTAATTATACTTGAAAATATCTTTTTAAAACTACTATAAAATTATCTTTTATCAATTGGATTTTATATAATTTTAAAGTTCATTTTGGATTTTTCATAACCAATATGTTACAAAACTTACAAAATCTTTATATATAATAAAATATAAGTTTTAAATTTACTTGACGTTGTACTTGAACTTGATGGTTACAGGTTTTCAGAAATAGTATAAAATAATTGAAGTTAGTTGTGAGTTATTTAAATCTTAAACGTTATTGATATTTGAACATATTACGTTATATTCCATATTATTTATAAGCAATAGACTAATCTAGTATCCTTCAAAGCTTCAATATAATCCTTATAATTGTTCAAATATAGCCAAATCGTTAAAAATTTCTGTATCTTTACATACAATGCCTTATTCGTTATGTTTTTTTAGTCTGCAAAATGACATAATTAGAAGCAATGAAGTAAAATTTTTTACTTTAATGTTTACCTACTCTCCAGTTTGTACTTAAAAATTCAAGAATTTTTAAATATTTTATATTTGTAGATCAATTTGAAAAGGATATAATCATAAAAGTCATAATTTCGTACTGCACTTATGATTATTAAAAAAAGAAATGGATATTCTACAAACAGTGAGAAATAAATTTTTAATGAAATCATAATTTTGTCAAACTGAGTATAATTTTACAAAATACAATAATTCGACATACATATTTTATTTAAATGGAATGTAACACATCGTGGGTTACACAACTACAATTATTTATTTTACATAATTCCACAATCTATGTTCGTTAAATTATGAGCTACACTTTAAAAAAGAGTCATAAGTAATCATCACCATTGGCGTTACAATTCGGACAAGGTCTTCGCCTTGTCTAATGTGTTTTATTATTTGTCACGAGATAGTTCCAAAGAATGCTGTAATTATGACTATATTAATCCCTAATTGTGACCCCCTAGTCAGAGTCACGTAACCGAATAATGCTTATACATAATGTATCCTTTGTTATTCTACATGGATTACAATTACACTTTAAATTTAAAATTTTTAATTATTCGATTTATTTAGTAACCGTTCATATTAATTCTACCATTTACCAAACAGGACAACTTCAATTACTATTTAATTACATTACAAATGTAACAAAACTGAATACCATGGAAGGTAAAATGTGTTCAATTAAATTAAATCCAATATAAATTAATGAACATATTTTTTTATCCCCCAATTATTTTATCTGATGCAATAAATTAATACAAAAACAAAAAAATTATATTTAAAATTAATGAGAATTTTACGTGGTCAAATTGCATAATAATTTAAATTTTCCCCACATATAATTTTCCTATCAATTAAAAAACCCAATGACTGCAAATATTTTCCACTAATTAAAATGAAAATTTACTGAAAATTAAAGAAAATATTTCTTTTTATGTATGATTTGAGTTTTTTAATTAAACTCTTGTAAGGTGTAAGAAAAATAATTTACCGTAAAAAAAATTTGTCGGAGATGGAAAACTAATTGCTTTAAAAATAGTTTCGTTTTTGTTGAAATAAAGTTCGGTGAGAAAAAATAAAAGTTCTTTTGTCAGGTGACAATTTCCTAAGAAGAAAAATGTTGTTGATTGAGAATTTTCCTGAAAGTGTAAAAAAATTTCAAAAGAAAAATGTGAATTTTTCCATTTTCAACTCTTTTTTTTTTGTGGTTTGTTAGAATGAAAAATTATTAAGTAAAATGTCAATTGCGTAGAAAGTAAAAATATTTTTGTTTTAGGTTTTTCTTGGTGGTGGTTTTTGTGGAAATTCGGTTTTTAACAAAGAAAATAAGTTTTATTAAATGAAATTTATTAAAATATGATTTTTCAAATTGCTGAACAAAAACCGAAACCACTGAACTCTAAAATAAAAGAAAATTTAATTAGGAAAATATTATTTGCCACCTGAATTTTATTTTTAAATTTAAATTGTCATTTTTCAATAAATTTTATATACATTTTTTTCAATTACAGGGTGATTCGCCATTTGGAAAATCAGATGCATATATTAAATTAGAACAACTTGGAGAGGGGTCTTATGCAACAGTCTTCAAGGGTTACAGCAAGTGAGTTGTTTTTATTTATACCATTTTATTACCATAAATATTTAACTAAATTCCATCTGTTTAACTTGTCGATTTGTGCATTACATGGAAATAAATATTAATTATTTTTTAGTGTATTCGTTTCCTATTTTTAGAATTTTCTTTAAATATTTAATTTCTAAAATTCTGGGAAATTTATAATTTTTTTTATTTCGGTATGTTTTTCTCATGTTGTGCGTGAATGTTTGGTTATTTATTTACTGAATGAAAATTTCTATAATAAATTAAAACAATTTTACTAATTTAGTTTTATAGTTTTCTTTTTTTTTTGGGTGAAAGTGTTAATTGATTTGCCCCTGGGATAAAATGTAGAGAATTTTAAATGTGCTAGTAATTGATATAAATGTTTTAATTAACATACCAAATAATTTAATGTATCTGAAATAAAAGTTTACATAAAAATTATATGTTTAGTTTGAAATTTTTTTTGTTTTTGTTTATTTATGAGATGTAAAAGATATTTTCATTTAATTAAAAATGTATTTTTTGTTGGAAAATATAATTTTTTTTATTATACATATTAGGTTAATTTAAATGAATTATAATTTTATGAAATTATTTAGAAATGGCCCTGTATTATAGATTTTTATTTGAATTATGTAATTTACTAACTTTAAAAAGTCAATTTAATAATTTTATCTTTTAATTATGATGAATTTTAGTTTCGTTATGCTCTGAATCTATTCAATAGTCTTCAATATCATTCAAGATTTATTATCATAATTTTTCAGGGTATAATTTTTGGAAAAATCCTTTAGAAAAAGTATAATGAACCGTGGAAAATCCTATAGCAAAATAATAATCCCATTAAGACAGTAAATTTATTTGAGAAATTTATTGTAAAAGTTGAGAGTTTGGGAAATTCCAATATATCCGGATGATTTATATCATTATATTAAAAATAAGTTCAAAATTTTCTTTACCAACAACAATTTTCTTAACATCTTAATTACATATTTTGTGTTAAAGCAAATCGTTAAATTTTCTAACCCAAATTATTATGTTGTTATACAGGCAAAATTGGAATTATCCCCCTTCATTTTTGATAAATTTGACAGACAGTTTTTTATTTGACATATTGAAAATGAATAAAGTCACCTCAGAAAGATTCAGAATAACATGAAAATTCTCCAATAATATTGAATGGACAACGAAATTAATAAATAATTTTATATGAATTTTATATATAATTTAATCAATATTAATTGAATCATTTATCCCTGATTTTCTTATATATACATAATTTATTTACTCTTGGTTATATAATACACAAAAATTGTTTATATTATTTTCAAAATCAATTTTAATCAATAAAATTTTATCAAATCTCTAAAAACAAAGATAAAAACAACATTAAAAAGAAAATAAATCATGAAAAAATGTAAACATTTTACCCCCAAGGCATAAAATCTACAAAAAAAAAGGGTCCCCACTTAGAAGAAATCTGCTTTTTTACACTATATTATCTATAAAAAATGTATATCAAGTCAAAACATTTCTCAATATTACTGATTGATTTTCACTTTGTATCACCATCAAAAAGTTGTCAATCGTCCTTTTATTGTCACAGATCTAAAAACAAGGAAACAAGTATAAATTTGATAAATTACTATATACATATACAACTTTTTACTCTAAGAATATTTAATGCCTTTAGGAAAATAATATTGACTGGTGAGACAAAAATTTAGGCAAAAGAAAAACACATTCTTTAAAATATTTATTATACATGGAATGAACCATAAAGATAATAATAAAAAAAAAAAATTATTTACATTTTTACCGCCTATCAAAAATTCTCATAAATCACTAGATATGAATAAGGATATAAATATTTTTTTTTTCGATAAGATTCTGATCCATTCTAAACAGTTTTCATTGATGAAAGAAAATTTTTTGATAGTATATTATAAAATCCTGTCTATAACAAATTTTCTATTAACGTTTGTTGTAAATCACAGTAAAGAAAATCATTTTTTATTTTCCACTCAACACAATCTCCTTTATAGTTTTTGTTTTTGTGTTTATACATATTTGAAAAATGACAATATAAAAAAGCTGACATAAAATAATATAATTTTCTTCTGATAATAAAGCTTAAATATGACAAAAGCAGCCGTCACCAAATTTACCAAAAAAAAAAAAAAAAATTTTCTTTATCCTGAATAAAATGGTTTGGAAAAGTACTGAAAATTTATTTAAGAAATGAAAATTCAAATTTGAAAATATATTTTTGTATTAACTTGAAAATTTGTAAATATGAAAATAAATTTGATTTTTTCCTAGAATCATTTAGAATTTGTCAAATATGTTGATTTTTTTAATAGACCTTCTTAAATTATTGTTTATATCAGGTTAATATTTTCAAATTGTGTACGATTTGTTGACGTGTTTTTAATTGTCAGCTTGGCACTGTCTATACCAGCAGCAGCAACATTTTAAATTATTCTTAAATGTTGGATTATGAGAATTGTTAATGCGGATTTCTGACGAAACACTACAAATCTCATTCGAAACAGGCTTTTAATTATTTTAAATTCATGAATTTGATAGTTTGAAGGAGGTTCATAAAATTTTATAAATTAAAATCCTCAAATTCGTAAGAATTCTTATATTATATGGAGTAACACTGTAAACTGTAATAATAAAGAAAATATATTTACACCAACTCGTACTAGAGGTTTAGGTTGTGCGTGGGTTTTAGATATTACTTTCTGCAATTATTTTCATCCACTTTCTATAGTTGCTTTACAAAATCGAATTATTTCAAAGCAATATTTCGATTATTTCCAATATATACATCAAGATTTGGAACAATTATAATTATTTATTGATGCCGGCACTAATTTTAACAAATTGGAAGCTTATTTTGAAATACCACTCTATTAGTAAATTTATATAGCAATTTGACATTAAATATTTGAGTACTAAAGGTTAAAATTGTTAAATTGATTCTTGCTTATACTGCAATGTTCAGAAAAATTATATTAGTTTAGCTAAACAAACTTTCATTTTTAACACAGTGTAATGCTTTTAGATCCCACAGAAGTAATAGAATTCGGTTTCAATATTGAAATCATGAATTCTGATATTTCAAGCTCCACTCCATCAAAAAATATTTTAAATTAATAATTTTTTTTTTTATAAAATAAAACGAGACTTTTTCTCTCAACTTAAAATTATATTAAATATAACAAAAAAATAAAATATTTTATTTTTTTAAACTTTCTCCTTCGCAATTTTTCTTTGTCTGTAAAATTAACTTTATCAAATTTCTTTCACCATTAAGAAAATTTTTCCTTTAATAATTCTCCAGCTCCTAGTTTTCATATCCATCAGCGTATATTAAATTTAATATAATTTTATTTTCCATATTTTTTTTATAAAATGTATAAAAAACGAAAGAAACTTAGTAAAAATTTATCCAATTTTAATATTCCTATCATGTCTCCACAACGCATATAAAAAGACTAAAAGGACATGATGATAAAAGTATGAACCATTTATACAGTTTGTTTTTTCCATTCTCATTTTCTAGCTAAATTAGACATAGTTACACAAAAATTTTACTACGCTACTATCTATTTACACTGTCTGTGAATTGTTGGGGGAGAGTTATAGTAATATGAACATTGTGAAACATATTCATTTAGGATTGTAGTATATTTTCTCTTCATCTTTAATATGATTCGGTTTTATGTGCATTTTTAAAAAGGACGAAATTTTGTATATAACTGAAAATATAAAATTCCTGAACAATATTATTCCTTTGGGAATTGAGAACCATATTTAATTATAATGCAACCTCATTTCAGCAAAATATTATATTTAATGCTATTGCAAATGTTGTAATTCATTGTAAAAAAAAGAAGGTTGGTTGCATTATAGGGTCACGATTGGTGTATACATTACATGCCTAGGTCAATAATTTGTTCTATATAATCATTGACATGATAATCAAATAACAAGCCTCTAAATATAAATAAATTACGAGTACCATTAGTGTAATACTAATTCACAATTAAAATTTATCATAGTTTTCATCTCACCATCATAATTTCGATATAAGAAGAAATATAAAAAAATATTTTCATTTTTTTCTCTATACATTCACCCTGTCGTTATTATAACCTAGCAGCTACCATGCCACTGACCTAGTTTCATAATATAGTTTTTCTGACGCTACTAATAAATACAATTCTATACATATAAAAATATTGAAAAAGTTTTTTTTTTTTTTTTTTGCAACTTTTTCTCCTTTGCTCCTGCCGCATTTCATCCTGTCTATTTTTATATTGAATATAGTTTTTTTCGTTGTTGCAAATTCTGTACATTATAACAACCCAATTACACATATACAAACGTGTTGGGTATTATATAACTTTAACTGTGTAATTTTGTCCCAGTAAACATATAATTTTATTAAGTTCACCAGACTAAATGTTGTATATATGCAATTTTACTATTTTTGGTTCTGTAACAACAGAGGAGCAATAAAGGTGATATGACAACTACAAAAAAGGATCTGTATACTCGTATAATGATAAAACTTTAATATCTAAATTTCATGTAGCCGGTTTATATTACGTACAAAAATGGAATTAATAATAGTAAAAAGAAAAACTGAAGTGAACTGATATTTTGCTAAAGGGTCAAATGTTCAGTGCGCAAGGAAGTAAAAAAAAAAATTATTTCGATGTTGAGTTTTTTCCTATGGTCTATGTATACGTTTTTTGCATAACAATTATTATCTGAAAATAATTTTTTCATTCAAAGTATGTAATAGTTTTTTTTGTAGTTATTCTAATTATAAATTGTGGAAAAAGAAATATGAAAAATGTAATTTGCCAACAAGAAAATTGAAAAGTCCTTTTTTGTTTTACATACAATATAAAGTTGAAAATTGAGGTGTGAAAATTATGGTAATTAATTTAACAAAGAAAAAAACATAATTTAAGAATTAATATTCTTTGTCACGATTGTCCTTTTGCCAAATTGACTTGAAAAACATAATTTTCCTGTGTTAAACGACGAATTATCAGAATCTAGAATAGGGGTTCCAATTTCAGGCATAGTCACTGTGATTCTTAAATTTGCGGGATTATATTTTATGAGAGCCGTAATTTTGTTAAATATCCTATGATCAAGTACGAATTAATCCAATTACTCTCAACATACGCAACGGCAACGCGCTATGATGCAACATTTACCGGGACATGACAGATCCTTTGAAAGTTAAGTTCTTGCGTAAATGACATAAAATAGATGATTTTAATAAGCTGTTTTATAATATCAAAAACATTCTAAATAATTATTTGGTGGTTGCTTCTAATATTACAGCAATTTCTTTCCATATCTCATTTTGTTATCATATAAAATATTATTTTCTTGAACTTAATTTAATAATTTATCTTGAAACATGCTTTAATTTATTTAGGAAATTCTTATTATATTCCATGTAATTTGCCAATTTTAGTTGCCAAATTTCTGCATTGTGAATCTTTGCATTCAATTTTCAATTTTTTTAATGTTTGCGTTGAGTTTATCTACTCCCAAACATTTTATATCGGTTTAACTTTTCCTTTGACAGCGCGTTGAAGTGCGTGCCATTGTGTATGGCGAGTAAATGGGTCATTACTATTGATCAACAATAAATCACTGTTCTTTTAGTGTTGCTGAACAATTATTAAAAGTCCTAATCAAATTATTATAGAAAACCTCTAAAATCGAATTTAAAGTTCAATTTTTCTACAATCAAATTTTTTAATTCAGTTTTACCTAATTTTTAATATACATTGATTTAAATTAGTGAACTAAATAAAATTTTATTTCATTTTATTGAAAATAATTTTATAAAATATTTATGAAAAATAAAATAAATTTCTTTTAATGTTTGAATACAAATTTTTTAATTTTACTTCAGATTTTGTCATTATAATTTTCATTTTATATTTTACGGTTTATTGAATTGAAAATATATTAATTTTGTTGGATAAATATTTCATATATTTTCAAAATTGAAGGCATCATGGTCGGTTAAATATTTTCAATTATTTTAATTATTAAATTATTTTGAACAGTCGAAAATCATAATAAAATAAGTTTATATTTTTTTTATAATTGAATTTAAAGTAGCGGAGTAACTTAAGCGTACTTAAACGTATTAAATTAATTTAATTTAAATTCTTAATTTTCTATAATTTTTTTTGTGTGGATTTAGAACAAATTGAAATTGTTATATTGAATTGAATATTAAAGTTTATAAATCCCTGGATATCCTGTATCAATATAATAATCATCCCAGTAAACATATAATCAAATTATAATCAACAAATTCTTGAATATCAATCAAAGTTGTATTTACAATAGTTTACAAATTATTTTTATTGATAATTTTCTGAGAAACTTTATCAAATCGAAAATTTCTTTTACTAATCTACTTTACAACTCAATAACTTATTAAGGAATGTTTCTATTAGTAAAGTTAAAATCAATATAAAATACCAAATAAACTAATTCAAATAAATGAACCAAAGTTTTATAAGTTTTCATGTGACATGGAGTTTGGGTGATATGAAATTTTTGTTTACGATAACGTTGTCAAGAGTCATTTAGAAAAAAATCATTATAAAATGTTTATAAGAATTCCTTAAAGCCTTCCAGTTTCCAGATAATAATAAATATTATATTTTTTGAAAATTTTACTCTTAAAGGGTCAATTAATTTACAGTTTCCAGGATACTTTAATACAGCTTGTTCAAATAACTCAGTCCCAGAACTAAGAAGATAAATATTAAGTTTTATTAATTTATATATGGAATATAAGTTTTGATAACTTCTAAATAAGCAATTCCAAATGTTACATATTTACTGCCAGTCGCTATGAGTAAGATTTCGACATACTTATTATTGAAAAATTTGACAGCACAATAAATTTAATATTAATTTTTGAAAAAAACAATACAAAATGGAGCCAAGTTTCCAATTAGAGATAATTTAAAGAAATTTATGAACCTGTGATAATGATACAAGCATTATGAGTCTTCGGTTATTTAACAATTCGTAAGTTTTGAAGGTTTCATGACATTTTATTGCAATTTAAATCTACTAATTTAATATGGATTCCGAACCATAAGTTTCTTTATAGTGAAAATTAACTAAACTTAGGTCAATTGGGAACGATAATGATGTTTCGCTCGCTTTACAGTTGAACATGGGACCTAATGCTTCACAGTATTACACACTACCACTGCCGCATATCGTAGTGGCAAATCACTTTTTAATTTGAAATAATTCTGACTGATCAAAAAAAAAGATTTTCTTTAACTAATTTTAAATTGTAACAACTAAAGTTATTTATTTAGTTTTTATGGAAATTATAAAATTTCTCCCACTCATGGACTGGGTTTATTGAATTGATCTGTACTTTAAAGTTTTTTTTCATATAATTTCAGAAAATTTCCATGAATAATAAAATTTTTAAATTTTTATCTTTCATTTACCCTAACATTCATTTTCAATCGTAAATTTCGTAAACAAAATCATATGTAGAATTTGTGAACAATATTATTGGCTATCTGTTAGTACCAGAGTTTTTTTTTTGCAAATTCTCAAGGACTTTTTAACTACATATAACTATATACCTTTCAGTTATATCTCATTCAGAATTGGATCCTTTTTTTTTGTAAAAAATGTTCTAAGTTTGCTCCTTGCTCAAGGGAAATATATAATTTCAAAAGATTATTTTTTTCTGATTTTTCTTTATTCAGAAAAAAAAGGCAAGCCAGGAGCAAATTATTAGCATATATGAAAAAAAAAAAGATTTTCTCAATATATTATTTTTTCCTTTGCCAAAGTTCAAATATAAAAAAAAAAAAATTATTTGAATTATTTTCCTTCAATTTAAAATTTGTTTTACTATTAAATGTCAAAAGACTTTTTGTTTTTGCATATATTTAGGCTTATAATAACAAAAAAATGGCATATATTTTAAGTGGATATTGAATATTTCTTTTCTATTTACAGTTTGACCCATCAAGTAGTTGCTCTTAAGGAGATTAGACTGCAAGAGGAGGAGGGTGCACCATTTACAGCAATCCGGGAGGCCTCGCTTTTAAAAGAACTGAAACACTCAAATATTGTAACATTACATGATATTGTACATACCCGTGAAACTTTAACTTTTGTATTTGAATTTGTTGTAAGTTTTAAAAAATATTTTTTGTTTTAATTTGAAAATAATATTAAAATAATTTTTATTTTAAGAATACCGATTTATCACAATATATGGAAAGGCATCCAGGCGGATTAGATCATCGTAATGTAAGATTATTTTTATTTCAATTATTACGTGGTCTTTCATATTGCCATAAACGAAGAGTCTTGCATCGTGATGTTAAACCACAAAATTTACTTATAAGCGAATTAGGTGAATTAAAACTTGCCGATTTTGGTTTGGCAAGAGCTAAAAGTGTTCCAAGCCATACGTATTCCCATGAAGTAGTAACGTTATGGTATCGTCCACCAGGTAAATAATATTTTTATTTATTTTTAAAAATTTATAATATTAATAATTGAATTATAATTAATTTTTGTTTGGTATCATAATTACAAAAATTTGTCCTAAAAGTATGCAATAAAACATTTTGCCTAATTTAAGAATATTAGAGACAAACCGGTACTCTACAATCTTCTGTAATACATCAAAAATTTTAATTTGTTAATTTGCTTTGCATAAATGTAAAAAAAATCCATAATTTAAATATAATTAACACAAAATTTAATATCCAAATATTTGAATCGTAAAAAAATATTCCAATTAAATTAAAAATTCCAATTTTAATTATAAATTTATTTTACAAAGCTAATAATTTTTTGTTCCTAAAAGTAATCCTTAATTACATATTTAATATCATAAGATTATCTAACAAAATCTTCTTGAAAGTAATTAAAATTCCATGTTTATTTAAGGAAAAATTTCTTGGAAATCCCTAAAAATGATTTACTAAATTTTTTTTTTTTTAAATTTAAACATAAATTCTGAAGATTTTAAATAAAATACTTGAAAACATAATAAATTATGTACCAAAGACAACATAAAAAGAACTTTATTTAAAATTATAAAATCTCATTTCATTGCTACGAGTATTTTCCATGAAAATGCATTTTCTTATTAATAAATTTATATAAATAAATAGTAGTAATTTTCAATTCCATTTGTAAGATTTGTTATTTAATTTAAAATTAATGAAATAAAACTCAATAAAATATCCTTTTGCACATACAAGGATTATCAAAAAAAAAAATAAAAAATAAAAAACGATGAACAATGAAAGCAATTTTTAATGTAACTTTATTGCTTTTCTATTTTATTTATTTCCAAAATATTTAACGACTGACTTATTACAAAAAAATGATAAAAATTAAATCAAATATATTTTTCTTTATACTGTCTAGTAAGTACAATAAGGATAATGAACAAATAATGTTTTTTTCTTATACTTTAACAAAAAATTCATATGATTTTTCATCCCTTCGTTTCCGCTATTAAAGTTTGAAAATCATTTTTTTTCAACTACTGAAAATTGTATTACGTTAAATTATTGCCTGGATTTTTGAATTTGGTATATAGGAAAATAATATATATTCAAAAATGGGGGAATAGAGTGGACATAAGATTATCTTATTCCTTGTACGTAAAAGATTTTTGTGGTAGTATAAATCTTATTGATTTTGTAGTGGATTAAAATTGAATATATATTAAAAGCTATGAATTAAAGAACTTTTTTAATTGAAAATTAAGATTACAATAAATAATTTATAGATTCAAATAATAAAAAAGCGTGTTCGCTCGCTGGTATAAATTTTCAATTCAATCACATCAATTTTGTTGCCGTTGCAGTTACCTGAAAATATTACGTAGATGATGTCACTGAGAGACAGCCACAAATTAATTTAGTGTAAAATTCATTAGAAAGTCATTAGAAAATTTGAAGCAAAGAAGTTAATTTAAAATATAATCGAGTTATATTTCCGATCGCTGTGCTACTCCATAAAATTTCCATAAAATTAATAGCCTTTTTTATAATCTAATCCAATTTGTAATATATAATTTCTTAAATAATAACATTTTCGATAAAGATTTATTGACAAAATTTCTACAAAAACCTTTTGTATCATTCTTTATTTGAATTCCCTCGGTGCTACACTAAATTTGGTTTTTCTTTTATGTAAAACTGTATTGTTAATTGATTATATAACATAAAAAGGATATTATAAGGATAAAACGATTCACAGAGAGAGAGATAACAAAAAAATATCCAAACCAAGTATTAACTGAATCCCTCGGGAGATTGAAAATTACTAGCATCACCAACAATAAATTTGATATTTTTTTGTTTTTTAAATATACATTTTTGCAAAACTGATTTAATTAGCAAACCATTAAAAAAATACCCTTATATAAATGAAATTTGTAATTTGTAAACTTTTTAACAATTTTTCGTAATTCAATCCTTTCACAAAAAAAGAGTAATTTCAAATATTTTTTTTATATATCCATTCATTATCCTTTGGGAAAAACACAAGTAAAAAAAAAAACAACGAAACATTTATTATTGTAATTTTCTTTCAATTATGCTAATTTGTCTGCAGAAAAGTTCATATTCTATTTATTTGTTTAAATGCTAAATTACCATATATTTTACTTGTCCTCACTTCAAAGTCTTTGTGTATCCTTGTATATTTAAGTCCTTTTACCGTTTGTACAAATATATTTTAGTATGTACAATACAATTTTGAATCACTGAACGAAACAAAATTTAAAACATAACCGCAATCATAAATTTTGTTGAGCTTCATTGAATAAATTTTTCATTAAAACGCAAATAGGATGTACAAAAATATTCAAATTTAATATAACAAAAAAAAAAAATCCTTATTTTGTCACAGTTAGAAACATACAGAAAAAATTTGGAAATATTTTTTTATGGACGGAATATAAAAATGTTATTTGAGAGATTTCAAAATTGGCTGTTTTATTGTGTAAAATCTGTGGAAGATTTAAATCACTGTAATTTTTGGGAATATAAAATATAAATTTATTTAAAAAGATGAATTATAATTACTCGACATCAAAGATTTCTATTGGTTTATTATCGATCGAAAAGTATAGTAAAATAATTATGGAATTCATAATTTGAATTTGGAAAATGGTTTTTCTTTCAAATGAAATATATTTCATATTTTAAATTGCTTGCGACGACTTAAAAATAGTTATTGTATGACTAAATATGATATTGCTAGAAAATATCCTGTTCACGATATAATTATTCACGTTTTTTTAACTGGAACTAATTATTTGTCGAGTGTCTTTCATTAGTATTCAGTACTGTATGTTAAATTAGTTTATGATGGTTAAAATAAATAAATAAATGACTGTAATTACATAGTACATAATAATAGAATGCAGAATTAATATGGAATGCATTTATTCATAATCATTCATTTTTTATATTCCAAATGAAATTCATTTCAAAAATGAATTACTAATTTATTTTCCCATATAACCAGAAATTTATTTGCGAAATGAAATAGCGTATTCATACCGTAAATAATTTAAGGTTATAACTCTTAATACTATCTAATTTGTCATATACACTAATTCAGATCCTAAATTATGAAAATTAAATCGGAAAATTTTTGGTCTTATCATATTTGTAACATTGAACTAGCTATCAAGTTATTTAGAAAATTTGAAAAATTAAAAGCATTTTTTGTTATAAACTTTTTTTACTTGGTACTATTAAGAACTTTTACATTAAATTTACTTCAGTATCTTTCCAATAAGGAAAGTTTAAAAAAAATCAAGCTAACACATACCACCCAGATCTGAAGATAACAAAAATTCATATATTTCTCTATGCCAAATTAATAACTTATGAAAAATACGTTTTTCCAGCAATTAAATATAATTTATTATTGAAAATTGTAATAAAATAACGATTAAAATAAAATTAAATTTCTTTTTTAATTTTCAAAGTTCCTAATAACAAAGAAAAAAACAAATAATAAATTTCCATTTTGTTTTTCTTCTTCATTACAGATGTTCTACTTGGCAGCACAGAGTATTCAACGTCATTAGATATGTGGGGAGTTGGTTGTATATTTGTAGAAATGATAACCGGAATGCCAACATTTCCAGGAATCAGAGATACATACGATCAATTGGATAAAATATTTAAATTATTGGGTACACCAACTGAAGATACATGGCAAGGATCAACACATTTACCAGGATATAAACCACATAAATTAGGTACAAATTTATATAGTAAAATGATTTTTGTTTTTCTACCATAAATTTTCATAAATTTAATTCTATATATTCATTCCAAAGATAGAAAATTTATATAATTTTATTTTTTATTTTATGATTTTTTTAGGTTTTTATAGACCAAGAAAATTAGGTCATAGTTTTCCTAGATTATATGATATTGTTGAAGGTGAAGTGATAGCAAATGCTTTTCTACAATTAAATCCAGATGAAAGGATAGGAGCTGAGGAAGCGTTACATCATCCTTATTTTGCACAATTGCCAAAAAAATTATACGAATTACCAGACGGTAAGTGTAACATTAAAAATAAGAAACTGACATTTTTCGATATGAATTTTTAAATTTGTATTCACAATTTTAGAAGTAAAATATTTTTTTAGAAATTTGTTTGCATATAAAGGATGCATATTTAAAGAATATTATTATTCTGCGGATGCGATTTGTTATGTGCCAAAAGCATATAACATAACAAATGCATTGAATTTCTTTATTATCATGTGCATAACTTCACATCCTGTATATAAGAACGTGAATGTGAATATCTTTTTATAGTTTACTCTTTAATCCTTTAGAATGAATATAATTTTTTACTTTTTGGTTAATTTCTGTATAATTTTCTTGGGGAATTTTCATCTGCCATCTTTATTATTTAATAATAATATTCATTTTTGTAGCATAATAGAAATTTTTTTAGTATACAGTGAAAAAATCAACTTTACCTAAAATTTGTTAGAAAATAACCTTAAGCTATTTCCGGAATGTTTTTAGTTGGAATTGTTACAGAAAAATGATCCTTCATGTTGATAATTTTAGAATTTATTATAGAAAAGATTAAGAATAGATTTAGTAGGTCGAAGTTTTTTTATTCCAAATATTGTTATCAAAAATTTATGGGTTTTCGTGAGTTACTTAGTAAAAATATGATTATTATTGTTAGAAAAATTTATATATTATTAAAATTTATGCTGCAGAATCTTTAATACGTTTTTTTTTTTTATTAAGACAGTTTATGTAGAGATTTCAGTATAAGCATTATATAAAATATACGTTAGATAAAGAATGATGTTTCTTTAATATACATTGGTAGTAGACTCGAGTTATTATAAACAGATTCGATTATTCATTGACCCCTTTCCGGTTGGCCTTCATATTTTATTAATAAAGAGGCATACAGTTCCATAGTCTTAAAGAAACTATCGAAATTTTGACAATTAAACGTTTATTTTCAACTCCATACAATCAATTATATTATTTACTTATGACGACTTTCGTTAACTTTAGAAAATGTTGCAAAGCTCTTCGTGTACTTTTTGTCGATCGTACACTTATGAACTTATGAAAATTTTAAATTTACATTATATAAATATGATGTGTTCATAGGTGTGGTGTGGGCTAGCGGAATGGGCTAGCAGGAACGGACATTTTTCAATATAATTTCCTAGAAAATGATTACACTTCCTAATATCTATCGATTAGTTGTCAAAACGCTTTCCATACAATTTTGTTTTTCCAAAAGTATTTATAACATTCAACTCGGTATTTTTTTTAGTGCATAAGCATTGCTTTTGACATCCCAAGATCATTTGTGATGATATTGTTTGATGTTGTCTTTTTTCATCATTTTACATATTGTAACGTCAATTCGTCTGTTATAGTGGATATCGCCTTATATTGACTCTCTATCTTATTTAAATAAGCACGACCATTTATAAATCCTAGTTTTACCAGGACAACTGTCACCATAAATTATCTCTATTTCACTTTTTAAGTTTACCACAATTTGTCCTTACTTTATGAGGAATTTAGTTACTGCATGAAAATATTTAACATTTTTTTAAATATCACACACTTTAACTTATTGTGTTGGCTATTGCAAGCGAACTAATTGAAAGCTCAACAGGAAACTGCACAATAATTATTCCTAAAAAGGATTACCTGTCAATTCAATTCAAATTTAAAATAATTTTAAAAAATTACATACTTTTAGGAGTAACTCATATTCGTTAGTAAGTTTGTAAAATATTTTTAAATTTAATAACATGAATTATTTAAATATCTTTTTATTTTTTTGTTGTTTCCATTGTTTTTTTAAATTAATTTTAAAAATAATTAATTTCCCTATATTTTATATACTATCCTTACTCTCTTACTGTTACTGAATTTTCAATTAATTTTTCTTTTGTAATTTAAATCTTATTCAATTACAAGCTTAAAATAATAAAATTTTCATATAAATATATAACTATAGCACTATAGGTAAAATAATTTTACAGTTAAACCGGAAATTATGTAAAATGTCAAAAACATAAATAACACAAAATGATAAACTGTAATAATTTAACTGTGGTTTTTCTATATACAATAGTAATATAATAACACCGAATTTCTAGGTGGATTAAGTGGTAAGAAGAAATAATTCAGGAATAAAAGAATTTTAAATATAATTTTTAATTCACATTTCATAATGTACTTTAAAAACCGTCGTCAATGTAATGTAAAACCGTCAATAATTATATATGCTAAAGTTTTTAAAATAATACGAATAATTATAAATCCTTTTGTATTTTAATGTTTGTTTTAAGAAGAGTTTTTCACACGAAAATTTTATTTATTATAATTTTAATTACCACCGGTAAAAAGAAACGTTGTTAAAGCTATCAACAAAGGTTAATATTCAAAACGATTTAATTATAATAGAATATAAAAAATAATTACACATCCGAATTACTATGTATTAGTTTCATATGGATTGGCTTTTGTAGTGGCGAATAAAAATTTGGTAATATATAAAAAGACATACCACCCCTGACCTAGCAGACGAAAACTAAAAGAACAATCGCACTCCGCGAAATAATTAACACATAAGGTTTTTCAAATATGAACAAATAATTTGTAATAAATTGAATTACTCCTGGTGGCAGAAATATGAATTATTTTTTATTTTATTTGAAATTAAATTTAAAATTATAATAGATTGGTTAACATTTTATTAGCTTTTTGATCAATATTATCTATGACTACGTTAAGACATGAGTCAAAACAATAATAAGAAATTTTTAAATTAATGGATTTGGAACAAAAATCAAACTCATTATACCAGATTGAAAGTTTTATAGATTAAAAACCTCGTTGTAATTCCTTCAATTATCAGTAAACCAAAAAAATCGAAAAATGGACTTGATACAAGCAAATATTCATATTAAAAACCCAAACAGCGCCATCTAGCGGACGAATTTTGTATTTCAATTCACTCTTTATCATTTTAATTTTTTTGTAGAACACTTATAATTTAGGTACAAATTTATTTTGTTATCAGAAAATTTTCCCTAAAAGTATTTAATAATTTATTAAGTGAATTAAACAAACAAAATTTCAAATAAATTAAATTATTAATTATAACGACAAAGTAAAATTTTTAATATTTTATATAGTTGATAATTTAACCACGTCAACCACAAATTTAATTATGCTAACATAAACATTAAAAATTTATTTTTTTGCAAAGTTGACATAATATAAAATTTAAATTCATCATAAAACTTTGTTCATGAAAATTGTTAATTATTTGAAAAGAAAACCACTAAAATTATGTAATGTTTCACAACTTCCTTTTCAATTTAAATTTCTGTCAGTAATTTTCACTAATTTAAAATTCACAAAATACTAAAAAAAATTGGGTTTTCTTTTGAACGGGAAAAGGAATACTTGCAATTTATCATCACCAAAACTTACGATATGAATGTGTAATTTTCTTATGTATATAGTCAAGTGACATATTTTAAAATGCATTTTATTGACTTGTTTAACATGTTTTGCAATATGTCCTTGGTAAAATTGGTTAACTTTCATCATTCGCAACTATTTTTTTAACCCACATTGCAAATTCAAATTTATATAGGAAATAGGAGGTTTTTGTGGTAAAAAACATTGCACACAGAAAATTTTCATTTTCCTGGAGCTGTTTTCGTATTTAGGTCAACAATGTCAAAATAATCACACATACTAACACACTTGATAACTACATAGAATATTTTGAGTTGAGTGTGTGTAGTGCAGTGGGTTTGTATCCTGTTTGGTAAATTGATATATGAAAATATTCTCATATTATAATGAATATTAAATAGATTTTTCGATGAAGAGTTGGTTATGGGCGGTAAAAATAATTTTATTAAATATGTTAGAATTCCACCCTTAAAATACATGGCTCATTAATTAAATTATATATAGTTTTTGTTGCATTAAAAGTTTTATATATTTGACTGGTAATTTAAATTTTCATTTTACATTTTATTCTGGTTGTATTTTGGACAATGAATTTTTATTGAAAATTATGAAATGAAAATTTGAAGCATATTACATAAAATGTTAACAGGAAAATAATAATTACTTAGATTCAAATTATATACTCTTCAGATTCAGATGAAATTTAATAATTTAAGAAAAACAAATTATGATCAATTTAATATATAAATTTAAACAAAATTAATTTGAATGAAAATTGATAACAAATCAAGGAAATTTCATTATTTTCATTAATTTCTGAAAATATTAATAGCAAATTTATAGAAATTCTGAAAAATTGTTTTCATTTTGTTTACAATTTAATTAAAAGTGGAAAACTTCAACGTCATAGTACATTGAATAATCAGAAAATTTAAAGAAATAAATCTTATAGCTTTTTACTTTTTAAAAATTATGAAAATATCTTGAAATTCTATAACAATTTCATAAAGTTTTAATAAAAGTTGAATGCTCTTCTATTTAATATTTTTTTTATATATAAATTTTTGACAAAGTTTTAAAATTTTAATTCATTTAACTAAAACTCTCATAATAAGTAAAAATAATTTTTAATTAAATTAATTGTTAGTTTCCTTTTCTCAAACCAACAATATTAACAAATAATGAAAGAACAAGGATTCCTTTTTCCTTCGAACAACAATGCAATTTTTAATGTCTGTAAAAAATATTGCCTAGAAAGAAAATGATCAAAATTTAAATTCTAGTCTTCTAGTCGCCAATAAGATTATTTTTTACGTAGTTTTTTTTGCATCCTTTTATAATCTTTTGAATTTCTTTAATATGAATTTAAAATGAAAAAAAACTATTTTTTGGCTGAGGATGAAATGAGAAAAATTAGGGTTTCCAATTTCGTTTTAAAGTGATCCGTACAGGACTCACATGAACTCTTTTTTATTGAAAAAAAAATGACTTGCAGATTTTGAATGTCATTGTACGTAAAAAATTTAATAGAAATTGTAGGAAATTTTCTAATTATTCCATTAGATATTTTTCCTAAGTTATGATGAATTATGTATCGAAGCAAGTTGTAAACTATTTACAATAATTAATATTTTTTTGACTCAGAACTAACTACTTCAAGTTTTTTTTCCAATTGTAATGTTTCAATTATTAATTAGTTAAAGAATTTGTATTAATTGTTTTTGCTTGAACATCTAGTTAGTGTTAGTGCCTTGCTACTATTAAATTAAGAATTGAATTATATTTATAAACAATTCTATTCCTTGTTCAAATGGTTCTTAATCATTAATTATTTTGTATGTCTATGCTTACTGAACCCAATCCATTGGGGATAGTGATAAATCTAATGTGTAGAAATCGATCTTAAAGAAATTGATATCGTCTTACTAATCATATATTTTTTTTGTTTTTTCTCACTAATAATTGGTTCACTCAGATGCTGTTATTTTATCGTTTTCGGATATAATAAACTTTCTGTTTTGAATTAATTGTGGATTAGAAACTCAATTACTAATAAAACTTCTAGATTCCCTCTCGACGATTGAGTTAATTTATTACCAATATTGCAATAACAGTTGCCAAACTGCAGTTTGTCTTCAGCGACCGCACTTCATTGTGAGGGATCATTCTTTTAAAATACGGCGTTCCGAAGTAAATATATATGTAAAGGATGTTTAGACGCGGTGGTTTTCGGACAATTCCTTGTGCAGTCGAAAGAGTTTTTGGGTCATGCACCGTGGCACGTTTAATATAAAGGGGAGTACAATGGGCCTAATTCTGCCCTAAGTGCATGCACCCTATCGGTTCCTCTCAAAGAATGAATCAATCAATCATTACTGACGGATATAATACCTGAAAAATATGTAATTCCCGATTCGTTATTTCAAATTAACCGATTTTCTGGATCACTGAGTACTACACCCTAAAAACAAGTTATAAACAAGACATCCTTTTTGCCTTAATTTAAAATTAAAAAAAAAATTAATTGAAAGTTTTTTAATTAAATTTCATTATTATATAAAATGTCAATGACTATTTTAAAAATAAACTTTTTCTTGATATTCTCTTACAACTTCATTAAAAAGTTGATATTTAATTTTAATCATTTTTTTTTTCATTTTTTTTCAGAGACGACAATATTCAGTGTTGAAGGTGTTTATTTATATCCAGAACCAAATCGACAGAATAAATGAAAATTAAAGCAAGTTTTATCACTGGATGGTGTTAGGCATTATTGTTAGCCCCATCAATAAAAAAATATTGTTTTTCTTGATTTTTATATACGAAAGACAAAAATTTGTTGTTTATTAGGAAATTGCTTTTTTTTTTATAATTCAAAATGAAGAATTACCACAGCATTTAATAAATCAACAACAACAAAAATGGACAAAAAACATCAACATAAAAACATAAAAAAAAAAAATTATGTAATATTTTTTATGTTTTTTTTTTTTTGGGAATTTTCAATTTTTGAGCAAAACTATAATTTTCATAATTTTGAAATAACGACGACGAAACTTCAGTAATCCGCAACAGCAATAAATCTTCATTTAAATATATATGAAAAAAAAAGAATCCTGAGATTATCATAATTCATCAAAGAATAATCCTTTTTTTTTTGTTGTTGTTGTATATATCATTTTTGAATTTTTTTTTTGTATAATTTTTATTTCATTGTTTTAAGAAAAATGTTTTAATTTTGTTTTTTTTTGTGAAAATGAAGATTTTTTCTGTATTGTGATTAAGGATAATTATGACGTCGACTGATTCTAAAAAAAAAAATTATTTTAATAAGGATATTTTGAAAAATATATAAAAACAAATTTTTGTTGTCTTGTCTCTTGTGGTTCATTTCATTTGGGTGAAATTCATATTAAAATAATATTTAAAGTAAAAAAAAGATTGCCTATCTGGTGGGCGCCAAAATAACATTCAGTGAACTCTTAACTAAAAATAAAAAATGTTAAATAATTTTTTTTTTTATAAATATATATAGAACTAAAATAATTTTTAGACATTTTTATTAAAATTATAATTTTGAAAATAAAAAATATAAAACTAAAGTAGCAAAATTGTTAATTAATGTTTTTTTTTTTTAAAAAAAAGGAAAATATGTGGAAAATACAAGAAGAATTATAAATTAAATTTATTTTACTATAAAAAATGAAAAAAAAAGTGATTCTAGAAAGTGAAATTTTTATATATAATATTTTTTTTTTTGTAATTAATTAAAATTCTTTGTTTAATTAATTAATTTTCTTCATAATTATTTAAAATTATTGATAGATTTTTGATATAATTTTTAAGTTTAAAGATTTTAATTTTTTGCGACCTTGTGTTTTTTTTTTGTTGTTGTAAGGATTCTATAAATAAAAAAAATGAAATTTGTGAATTATTTGTAATATAAAATTTAATTTTTTAATTTTTATGTTTATATTTTTTTTTTTATATTTTCTATTTTATTTTCTTCTTCTTTTAAGGTTTAGTGAAAACAGAGAAAAGTGCATAATAAAATACAAAAATAAAATATTTTTTTTTTATTTTTTAATTTTAATTATTTTTCTCTTTGTATTAATTTTCTGTTTAATTTAGGGGAGTTATTAAATTAAAAAAAAAAAAAAAATTATTATAAAAATTAAAAGTAAATAAACAAATTAAAAAAAAAAAAAACTATTAAAAATTAATTTAAATTTTTTGTTTTTTGTTTTATTTTTGTCATTTTATATTATTTTTTTTTGATTACATGTTAACACGTAGGTCTTCGGAATACAACTGAAAAGGCCCAGTAAGCTCCATAATTTCAATAACATATTTTGATGACTCCGGTCCATACTATTCTAATTCAAAATTTTCAGGAGAACATAAATACTGTTTTATTTGAGTCCTAGTTGAACGTCCATGAAAAATTTATATTTCTTAGTAAGATAATTTATTTCTGCATCGTTTCAAGTTAAAATATTACATATAAATTAACAAATTAATTAGTTGTAATTAAAAAACTAAGTTAGAATATTTGGCAATTTTCATCAGTGGAGTTACAACATCATGCATCATTTCCAATTCAAGATAGAATACTTTTCTATCATAAATTGATCTATTTTAACACAACTTACGATAATAATGTCGTATTATTTTCAAATTAAGATAGAATATCTTAAACATAATATATCAAGTAATGCCTGAATGTTGTAACTTGCCTTGGTAAACTTTAGAAATTATTAATTAAATGTAGAATATTTGGCGCCTTTCAGTCATGAGTTACATATTTTCTCCCATAAGCTAGAGAGCTTGAAATTTTATCGAAATTTGCGCCTAAAGGTGAGCTACAGATGCCAAGTATTCTAACTTGACTTGAATAGTACCGGGGAAATCGATTTGTCAATCTAAGTTTATTGGTAGAGTTAGAACCTTTCATAAGTTTTGATATCAAATATTATCCTTGTAAGTTTCCAAATGTTTTCGGTAGAGGCTTTTCAATGGTAATAAAAATTTAATTTTCCATGACTTGTAAATCGTGTACGGATTTAATAGAAACTAATATTAATCTGACACAACGCCATAACGATCCTGAAGATCTGTAAGAAATTATAATGACAGGGCGACCAATAAATTAATAAACAAATTAATTAAGTTGTGATGAAATCAAAACAAATATTATATATTAATTAGAAAATTATGGAAGGTTTTTATTGCACTTATTGGAAATTTCGAAAGAATTTATAAAAATTAGTATGCATTTTTGATGATACAACATTTTGAACTTCCTCTAATGTAAAACTGCCCATTTATATTTTACTAATTTTTAAATGATTTTTTCAATTTCAACATTTTTTAATTTTCTTCATTATATTTTTTACCTAAAATATTGAGAAATCAAAATTCACAAATAAAAAAGACTAAAAATTAATAGTAAAAATTCAATTCGCACAGTAAAAAAAAACATTATAATATTAAAAAAAAATATTCCAAAAATTAAATAAATTCCATAAATTAAATTAGTGTAAAACTCTTAAAATTATAATAGTTCAATAAAGTAAATTAGAAAAATCAAAAATACGATAAAATAATCCAATAAACACAATTAAATAACAGATTAATTAATTGAATATTAATTAAAAAATTAGCGAATTCAATGAAATATCAAAAATACCAAAATTAATTAGAAAACTACATAAAAAATTAAGAAAATTTTGTATTAACGTCACGGAAAAAAATATTTTAGGATTTTATTGAGCACAAATTTTGAAAATTTTGTTTTTAATTAAAAATAACTATAAAAATGTAATTTAATAATTAAATTATAAAAAATAGTTAAAATATAAAAAAACATAACTTTAAAACATCGAATTTTTTTCATAATTTTTATTTATAATTTTTTTTATTGTGTTAATTTATGTTTTATGTTGATATCATTCATAAAAAAGAGACCAAAATATCGAAAATATTATAATTTAAATGGAACATTTTAAATATTTACGAGAAATTGTGTTTGTAATTTTGAATTTGTAATTTAAAAAGTAAAAGTTTTTATTTTTTTTTGAAATTTTGTACATTAAATTAAATAATGTAGAAATTTACTAATTAAAAGTAGTTAAAATTTGAATAAATAATGAATTAAAATTTATATAAATATTAGTAGTGAAATTATGTAAAATTTAATGTTTGATCGATTTTTAGAATAATTAATAGAATTTTTTATAAATTGGCTTTCATATTTTATTATTTCCATTAGTTTTTAGTTGAAAATGTAAAATTAATTTCACAAATTCCACAGAAATCATATGATTATTATAATTTAACGCTTTTATTGCCCCTCACTAATACCAGGTTCAGAATGATTCGGCAATGCAACGTAATGTCTTTCAGAAATTACCCAATAACTGGTAAAGTTTAACACGAATAAGAAAGTTCCATTTACACGACACTATTTTTCACTTTAACACGATTTCAAATTTCAATATCAGATGTGGATTCGTATTACACGGTAATTCGAGGTCAGGGTATACTTTATACATATTATTTTCATAAATTTGAATGACTTTGCATTATGAATGGAGTTTTACTATATTTTGCGATTCTGTGTTGAAGTATCATTCGGAATCTGACTAAATATTCGAAAAAATTATAAAAATTTAAAATTTATTAAAAATTAAACGATTAAAGTTAAAGCATTACTGCAATTTTAACAAATAAACTGTATTACCAATTCTGACCTGTCGGTTCTATTTAACACAAATGATTCATTTCAGCACTAAACCGATATCTAGCAAATACTACAACCTTATTTGTGAATAACTAGTAGTAAGCTTTCCATTCTAGCTTTTTCTCGGCTATTTATTAATTCAAGAAAACTATCCATAAATTATTTACTTTTCTGTGGAAAATATCATTTTTTATATTTTTAAATTAAAATTTTAAATTTTATCCTATTTAAAATTTCTAATAAATTTATATTAAATTATCATTTTTTTAATAAACGAAAAATAATTTGAAAATTTTGTTACAATTCCGATTGTTAAACAAATCAATGTGATATTAACAAAATATAAAATAAAAAAATATAAATAAATAAATTTTCTCTTTTATTGGAAAATAATTCATAAAAAAAAAAAATCTTTTAAAAGTAATAAAATTTAAAAAATTCTTTAATTTTACTTTTCGGTCTGTTAACTATAAAAAAAAATCTTTTTACTAAATTTCAAAAACAAATCGAAAAATTCTTACTAAAAATAAAAACTCGTCTGTAGATAAAATTTTTTTAAAAAATTTTTCAAATTTAACACCACAAATTTTCATAATTCAATATTGTTAAAAATTTAAAATAAAAATTTCATAGAAAATTTTAGATTTTAAAACTTAGATGGTAAATATTTCGATAATTCAAAATAATTTTGGATTGTTTTTTTATATTACATAATTGTATTTTAGTATTAAAAAAATCAAACTAGAATTAAATTTGGAATATGTACTATTAAAAAATCAAAAAAATTAAAAAAAGCCAAATTGTTTTTATAAACAAAAAAATGAATAAAAAAAACAAGTTTTAACAAAAAATATTTTTAGCCTTCTTAAATAACCAAACTACACAATTTTTAGTAGTACTAAATTTTCAAAAATAATTTTGGTTCGAAATAGAAATCAGAAAAATAATCCAAACAAAAAATTTAAAAAAATAATTAATATTTACCATAACAAAAATTTAATCAAATTAACAAAATTTTTTGTAGAAATTTAAATGAAATGATAGAAAATTAAAATTCATTTTCTTTGTAGAAAATTGTTGAAATAAAATTTTTTAGAATTGAAAATAGCAAAAATAAAACAACAAAAATAGAAATAAAATATCCAAAAAAATTAAGAATTATATTGAAAATGTCCGAGAATTCTGGTTAAAATATTAATTTTCATTTATTTTTTATTTAAATTTTTTGGTTATCAATCACAATTTTTTATATATTTCCGAATTTGTCTCTAGAAATTGATTTGTACTATAATTCTGCAGTCTTTTAGAAGTGTCCACGTATACGAAATTCACGAAAGATGAAATATTTTCAGATCAAATGTTTTTAAAAAGAATATCTTCAAAATTATGATACCAATAAATTATGGTTACCGAATTACATAACATTTTAATATTCGTATATTTCAATATGAACAAGTTTATTTTGTCCTAATTGGACTAGGACAAAAATGATCCTGAATGGGATATTTTAATCTAGATAATAATAATCGATGTAATTTGAAATTTATATTGTTTTGCTAATTAATCTTACATTTAGCTGAATAAATTTTTTGATTATTTTAGCAGTCATGAAAATGAGTAGATACAATCGTTACATATTCATTAAACTTGGAATATTGTACCACCACTGATTTTCAAACCAGATCGAAATAATGACAAAAACCCTCCTGCCAGATTTAAAATAAGAGTACTAGTAAGTAATAGTATTACTTTTACTGTATGTATAAAGACGCTAAGGTGCGGTAGAGCACATAAATGAAATGTATCATAATTAAAAGACTTTTTCTAAACTCATATTGCAGAAAAAATATAATAAAACTATCAAAGAAAATGTCGACTTCGAAATAAAAAAATTGTGATTAAATTTTATTTTGTATTCCTTTTTTTAAATTAAATTTTCTTTTTTTAAGAAAAATGAAAAACAAATCTTCCTCGCTTCCCTAACAATAAAAGCAACCAACAGCAAGCACGCTTCCTCTAATTATTTAATTTAGTTTTTCATAAATTTAACAAAACATTTTATTTTTTCTTATTTTGCTAAACTTTAAAGATCGTACTATAAAAAAAAATTAAAAAATAAAAATTGCACTGACAAAATTCGTCCTCATAAACGCGCTAATATAATAAATCGAAATCATCCAAAACCAACCAAGCAAAACAAAAATATTTCCAAAAAATTTCACCAAAAAAAAATTGGCAAAAAAAAAACAAACGAAACGAAGAAAAACAAGGAAAATATTTTAATAAAAATAAAAAATTAATTAATTAATATAAAGAAAATTAAAATAAAATATTTATATAAAAAAAATATTGTATAAAAAATGCACGTCCCATCCCAAAAATTTCGTCCATAGTTTTTAAGGCACTTAAAAAAACAAATATACACTGACAAATGAAAAACTGCTGATTTTTTCAAGGCTTTGTAAACAAAATATTTTTAATTTTTATGTTAATTTTTCGTTTTTTTATATTTTTATTTAAATTTT
The DNA here is from genome assembly GCA_963920725.1 of Rhamphomyia laevipes. Lineage (NCBI taxonomy): Eukaryota > Metazoa > Arthropoda > Insecta > Diptera > Empididae > Rhamphomyia > Rhamphomyia laevipes. The sequence goes on along the minus strand of OY987255.1, from coordinate 20,294,047 downwards.
ATTTATTTTTTTAGTAAAGGACATTAAAACTAAATAAAATAAATCAAAAAAAAAAATTAAGGAAATTAATTTTTGTTAAAAATTTCTTAATATTAATTTCAATGTAATGTTTTTAAATAGAAAGTTGGTAAAAGTTTTACTTAATGTTTTTCAGGTTTTAATTAATGCTTATAATTTCCTAATTTCGTGCAGTTCTAGCTTCTATGCTTCAATAGTCCTGAAAATGATCAACAAAAATCTGGCGAGAATATTTCATATAAAAAAAAAATCTGTAATTAATTGAAAATGTTGCCAGATATTTGAGATTTAACTGAAGAACTCTGTTCATAAATTACTAAATTTTGAATTATTTTTAACTTAAACTACAAATCTTGCTAGTTACTTTGAAGCTTAAGCATAACTTGTAACCCAACAAACAGAAAGTTGGCATAATATCAAACATTCTCTTTTCCATAAGCAACTATAGAAGCTTCAAACAACATTTACTGAAATTACATAAGTGAAACTTTTGCCATCAGTCAAATTCTATTAAGAATTTTATTTTTGGAAATAATTTTTATTACAAAGTAATTTTTAATATTTTTAAATGTTAAAAAATAATTAAAAAAAATCTCTTAAAAATTTAATTTATTATAAAGTTACAAAGCAAAGCAAAAAAAATGCGAAAATTGTAAAAATTAATAAAACAAAAAATATTTTTTAAAAATAAAACAAGGGAATTTAAAAAGTAACAAAACAAACAAAAAAAAACGCCGACGATGAGGAACTCAAAAAGTTAGAATGATTTTAAAACAACTGAAAATAAATTATATTATTAAAAATAAATAAAAAAATTAAAAAAAATATTTTATTAAAATTGTGTAAATAATTTAATACTGTTTATATTTAAAAAAAAATGATAAAAATAAAACAACCAAAAATGAAGAGGAAGTAAATAAAAAAAAAATATATATAATTATTATTAAAAATATAAAAATTTATTATTAAATTAATAATTATAAAAAAATTTAAGGAAATTGATTATAATCTTTAATGATTAACAGAGCGAAGGACAAACTAATCAATAAATTTAAAAAATAAATAAATTATATATATATAAATAAAGAAAACAAAAAATTATAAATATTAATTTAAATGAGTTTTTAATGTTTTATCCATGATCATCACACGTGGCTCTATGGTCCTGGGCTGAACTTTAGTCTCCCGAACTATAATTTTCCACAGCAACCAATAATTTGTTTTCAACTTCCTTCCAATTTTTGATTTTTAAGATGTTTAAATAATAAAATTCATAAGATTATTCTCCTTGAAATCGAATCCTTTTGCAGTCGAATCTTTCAGGCAAATTTCTATTAAATTAACTTATCCATTATTTTTGTCTGGAAGAAACCGTGGCACTTTTATACATCTAAACCCCTAAAGATGGTAAAACACAACTATTAGTAGGTAAAGGTTTTGATTCTATATACTACAAAATTTTGAACTTCAGATGATATTATATATTTACAAGGATTAAATATTAAATTTTTACATCATGGTTTTAGGGATGTCCAGCACTTCAATTAAACAAAGCTAACATAATTTACGTAACACTTGCTACATGTAATTTTAGTTTAGTTAAAAAAAATTGTTTTTTAAATAATTTATAGATAAATTTCTGTAAACTTTACTGAAACAGTTCATGAAAATTAAATGTAAAAGGTTTAACCTAAAAAATGTTATCGCTAAAATAATTATTATTAACTCTAATTGTCTGTAGAAAGGTGAATAATTTTCAAAATTAGTACCTAACTCAGATATAAATATAGTTAACCCTGAAAATAATAACCGAATTAACAAATAAACTCATTCAGCAAAATAGAAGAATGAACTAAAGCTGAAATGGATATTGTATTTTGCTGGTTTTAATAAAGAAGAAAATGAAATCTCAGTTCCAAGTAGTAAAAAAACGCTAATTCTAACTTGTATATCGTTATAAGCAAGTTATATTTCAATCATAGTACCACAAATGAAACCTCTAAAATAATTTTTTAATCTTAAAAAAATGAAATAACTATACAATAATCAAAAATTTGGGTCCTAATTTTGTCGAAAATTTTTGTCAGAATCATTTACAGTTTTTATACTCCAAAATCAAACTTTTCACAATCAAATTCAACCTTTTGTAAATCAAATTCAACTTTTTCCAAATCAAATTTACCCTTTTTTAAAATAATTTGAAATGTTAAAATAATTGTTAAATTGTTAAATATTAATAAATATAAATAAATATAGCCTATAAGGATTCTACTGCCACAGCATTTCATTGCAGGCTAATATTATTTTTCTATATTAATTTTTAAATTTGTTATGTAACAATAAATATCTTTTATTTATATTTATTAATAATATATAATTAAAAATTTACAATAATTTCAAATTATAATTATGGTATATTATTATGGGTTTAACAATTTTAAATTATTTTAAAAAAGGGTAAATTTGATTGGGAAAAAGTTGAATTTGATTTGCGAAATGTTGAAATTGATTATGAAAATGAAAAGGTTGATTTTGGAGTGCAAAAACTGTATATGAAATTCATATATGTTAAACTTCGTTGAGATATTTAATTCGATACACTTTTCGGACACCATTAAATGTATTTTAACCCATTAGTGCCTAGTATTATTCTAACAAAACACTTAAATATTGACCGTCTTATAATATACAAGAAAGTAAATACCTAAACTTGATGAGTTAAAAGTAATTTTACATTAAGTTAGACTACAATTACTATTTTCATAATCAAATTTTTACATAGTTTACCATGAAAAACATATCAAATCAAAATCAGTTAAAATATCTACAACATATTTCATAATAATTATCTTTTTTAAAGAAATTTAATCAAATTATTTCCATGTTTAATTTTATTTTAAACAAATTTTACAAAACAATGTAAATACAAATTATTTGCAAAAATATCGTGATAATTTGTTAATAATTTGTAAATAATATATTTAAAAAATAAAAATAAAAACATGGTACAAATTTAATAATTTAATAATTAAAAGATAAAAATCAATAGAATAAAAAAAATATAAAATTTTTACTTGGATATCCTATTTAATGATGACTTATAATTTTTACGGTCAAAAGTTATATCGTTACATGTTGATAACGAACGTGATTTAACCTTTTACTTCACTACTCAAATTACGTAATTTTTCAATAAAATATAAAAGTAAAATTTATAATTTTTTAAAATATATTATTGCAAATTTATGTAGAAATTCAAATAATGCAACAATGAATGTCAGGCTGCAAAATATATTGTTATTTAGTACTAAAGTTAGTTTTCCTTACTTGTACTTGTACTTGTTATAAAGAAGACCACAATCAAACAATCATTATAAATCATTAATCATTTCTATAAAAATAATTTTTCGATACTAAGAAATCTTGTAGCAATTTAAAATAACAATTTTTTTTTATTTTGGTTATTATTTGAAGAAATAAAATTTTCAGATATAAATTTATGGCGAATTATTTCTTTTAATAGAGTTTTATGTTATTGAAAATTTATGAACTACAATATTAAAATTTGTTTATATGTACTTGCGATAATGCTCCAAAAAAATTATTTCAAAAAATTGTTTATAATTAAATTTCACTTTCTATGAAATAATTTTAACTAGAAAATTATAAACAGTCCGTTTCCGTGCAGTATTTATAATTAAATTAAAAATTATTTTCATTTTAAATAACAAGATTTATATAAGAATATTACTAATCAGCACTAAAAATAGAATTATCAAATATAACTAATTTTCTAAGCAATATTCTTAAAGCATTCAAATTGCACTTCATGAAGGATTAACAATTTATTAAATCTTGTTTAAAATCGGCTTTTCAAAACTTTTCAAACAAATTCCAATATTTATTTTCGTGACATTGTCATTTAAATGCTCAGAATTCAATTTTAAACTTTTCATAAAATGCTATTGAAAAAGTGAATTACTAAAAGTTTATTTAAAATATACAAGATAATTACATAAAAATTATTCTGATAATTTTCTGATGACAATAAAACTAATTATATTCTGTAATTTTTATAAATAAATTTATTAATTTTGAATATCGCTGTGTCCTTCAGAGAACTTATTTACATCATATAATTTTTATATTTTTAAGCGTTTTAAACAAATATTTAATTTATGAGACACTCCTAAATTGTCTGAGTAAGCGTCTTGTTAAAAAAGATCTAAGAAATGATATACAAAAACCAAAGATACAAATAAAAAATTAAATAGTTTATGCCGCCAAGCATAATTCCTCTCTGTTTAAGTTACGAATTCCGGTCTTCTCTAAATTGACTTTTCATAAAATTTATTATTTACAATTTACACCTTTTTACAATCTCAAAATTGATCCATAAAAATTATCTTCGCTCTACTAGTCAAACATAATATTAATGAAAATGTTCTCTTGCTCTGTAAAAATTTAAACTTTTGCGGTGCCGGTGCGTACATTGAGCGATTTGTATCTTTACATATAAATTAGTAAAGACTTTGACATTTTACTGATCTTGAAACACGTAATTTTAAGTATATATATTACAATAATACATTAAACATTCAACTAAATTGTATCTTTAAGATTTTTATATATTTCATATATTTTGTATCTTAAAGATTTTTTTTTATTTTCTATAAAAATTTCTCAATTCTTTTTCAATTTTTTTTGTAGCTGGTAGGAAATTTTAATACTTCAAGTTCAAAAACTCATCATTTTCTCAACAACAAAACATTTCTATATACTTTAGTTGAGTTTTATTAGTCGATGCCATCAGTTATGATATTCTGTTTATATTTAAAAGAAATATTTATATAAATTTTTTCTTAAGTTTATGCTGTGATATAATTTTGTTTTTTGTTTTTTTGTTTATAATATTAAAAATTTGAAAAATGAATTTCAATAAATTTTTTGTTTTTTTAATTTTTTTAATTTACCATAATTTAACAAATGCTGAAACTATTCCAAATCGACATCATAGAGGAGTGAATCGGGTTAGTTAGAATTTCTGTTAATTATCGAAAATAAAAGTTAATCTAAAATCTAAAAATATAATTCGAAAAAAAAAATGATTGCCAAAAATTATGTTAAAAATTGTGTTTAGTTTTAATGGACAATGAAATTACATATTTCACAGTGAATTCAATATAATTTTTTTTATGTTTTAGACATCATCAGCGTATAATGGATTAACGCGAAATGATGGATACGAAAAATTGTTTGAAAAAATTACAAGTTTAGAAAATTTCCATGAAGAAGAACTAAGGAGATTGGAAGCATTCGAAAATAAGTAAGATTTATTTCAGAAATTATATTATAAGTTAGAAGTTCAACCGATAATTACATAAGTTCTTAACTAATTATTAATTTATTTATGTTGGTCACTTAAGTACGTAATTATGGAAGTTTATAAATTATTCTTAAAGCTATGTTTTGTACCACTGATTGAAATACAAGAATAATCGACAAAAACGATAAAATATGATTAATTCAATTGGTTATTTAAAAGTTCTGTATTTAAGTTTTCTTTTATGGTGAAGTCATCAATAGCTATTTGCCTTCCATCACTTATTCGACTATAATTTAAATAATTTGGTTTTTTTTAAATTGGCAGTTTCATTATTTTTTATTGAACTTGTCTGTGATAATTTTATAATCAAAAAATTAAGAAAAAAAAAAACAGAAAAAAAAACTGGAATTCTGATTTAATAATTGATGATATAACATAAATATTTTAAATTTGTTTCGATTGTTTTAATGTTGGGCTAAGCATAAAAAAATTTCGGTTAAAAATTTTTTTTTGGTATGTTTTCATATTGCAAATTATTCTAACAGAAAAATTCTATTTAATTTCCTATATAATTTTTAAAACTAACATAAAAAATATGTTGAATATTCATAAAAAATCTTTTTTTTTTATTTACTTTAATTGATAGATAGTCTTTGGTTAATTATAATGTATGTCAGTTTTCAATCTTGAAGCTTTAAAGTTAAAGTTTACATTTTTATGATTATTTTTTTATTTAGTTATTTTTGGATTATTTATGACGTAATTTTGGGTATTTTTAATTGGAAAGTATTAAAATTTTTGTTCATTGAAGAAAAAAATTATTTATTGTTTTATTGTTATGGTTTTATTTTAATCATAAAACATATCAAATTCGCTCTTAATTAATTGTATCTTTTTACGCATATCAAAATTTAAATATAACAATTAAAAAATTTGAATATTTTATTAAAATTTATTTTCGTTAGATCAGTTTTTAGTTGAAAAGAAAAAGTAGAAATGAAAAATTCATTTAATTAATTGTATTTTCATTATGAGAATAGGAAAAATTAAAAAATGTTATTTAAAATAAAAATTGTTAAATAATTAAATATGATATAAGTTTGGGTTATACCAGAATAGCAAGAGCTCATTTACTATTTGGTAATCAGTAAATTAAATTAATGCAATTTCTATAAATCTCTTGGTGGTAAGTCAGAATTGTTGCCTATGTACTGTTTTATCGACAGTCCGTGGTTTACCAGTGACGCATAATCAAGAAAGGGGAATTACAATAAACCGAATGGTTGCAATTTGCAATGATTTGGGTTAGTAGTGGTTTTTCCAGTTAAATCGAGTCGAGATCACCAAATATTAAAAAAAAACTGTACAGTTTTAAGGAAGGTGAAACATGAAACAAATGAATTAGAAAATTGTTTTCATAATAATAAATTTAAAAAAAAAAAACATATTATAAAAAACTTAATGACTTCTAATTAATGTTTATTAAAAAATTAACAAATCTAATGCAAATAATTCAAAATGAATCATAATTTAATGACATACTTTAAACATAGACAAATTCACAGTCATTTAAAATAACAACCCATAATTTATGTAAATTATCACCATAAAGTGTTAACTAAGTAAAAATTGTTTTGCATTAATTTATTATATTTATTTATAAAAAAATTCTTGAACTTCTTAACCAAAACATTAACATTTTTTTTTGGTGAACGATCACAATCTATTTTAAAAAATAATATCCAAATTTTATGTCATAACTCATCACGGGGAAGAACAGAAAAGGTTAATACACTTCGGTTTTATGGATGATTTTCAATTATTATCTATACTAACCAATTTAACTGGTCTCTATACTAAGTAGGGATATTTTTCAATAAAAAATCTCCTATAAATTGTGGTTGAATTAAATTTGGTATGTAAAAAACATATAAAAAAAAATGTCAATAATTAAACTGGTTTCGTAGAACAGAAATAAAAATAATTTCTTTGCAGTTTTTTACCAGTAGCAGGAAAACCGGAATCATTTAAAAAGTAGATTTACCATTTTTAAAAAATGATATTAATTCTAAATTCTTTACTGATTGACAAGTTTGTATTTTTTCATGTTATTGAATTTTTGCAGATAAAATTATTTAGAAATTATAAATCATAAAAAAAAATTGTTTATTTTAAATGTAAATAGATTTTTTTTATAATCTTTTAGTTCACAAATGATGTCAGTAGTAAATGGATCGAGTTAAGAAAGTGACAGTTTACTTTCGATTGAACTAATTATGTTGTTCAAAAATTGTTAAAAAATATTATGTATAACAATTTCATAATTTTTCTCCGGGGCTTTAGAAAGTTACCATATATGTAATAATAAATTATGAAATGAAATTTAAAACTAATTATTTTAATCATAAATTAATATTCTGCTCTGTTTTTATAATAACATTAAGACTTTGGTCACGAAATAATTAATTTTTAAATTTTGTTCCCTTTATACATAAAAGTAAAATTTCAAATGAAATGATGAGATCAAAAATGTTTGTAATTGCAAATCCGTAAATCAGCACAACATTAAGAAAAAATAATCTAAAAGATGAAATTATTCATTATTCAATTGAAGATGTTGCAATATAATATTAAACATGAAAAATTAATGATATGTTAAAAATTTATTTACTAATTTTCATTAATTTAATTGCATTTACCATAATAAGAGAATGACATTAATGGAGACTCATGATGACTTTAAAATTATATCTTCAATTTTATTATATATCGATAAAATTTACAATGAAAATCTTTTTAATAAATTAATTTGTTAATTTAACCTTCGAATATTATTACATCTTTTAAAGTCGGTTAAATAAATAAGTTCTTACACACGGGACACGGGCCTCTGTAAATAGCTTTAAGTTTTGTAATAAATTGGAGATTTATAAATTTTAATTTTAAGAAATTATAAATACAATTTTAAATACGAGAGAAATAAACCGGCCATCTACTAAAGCTATCCCGAATAATGTACATAAACATAAGCTGTGTACATGGGATACTGGCCAATTGGTGAACATGCGGCAAATCCTGCCGTAATTGCGGTGAATAAAATGAAAAATAAAGTAAAGCACACTTCATTTGAAAATGCCTATACCCTATACCTAACCAGGGATAAAAAGCATATACTTGATAAATACGAATCTAAACTCACCATCTTAGGGTACGAAGATATGAGCGGTGCTGAACCTGTGCTTTGCTGGAATATTTTTATATATGCGGAATTTACACGCTTCAAGTAATCGTTCAAGTTCCACATTCAAGTAGAATTATTTTACACAATGCGCAAGTCGTGTTTTTTATATAAACTTGAATCCCACAAAATAAAAATAGAAATGCTTTCTATTTTTTTCAAACTTGAACGGCATACTACATATAAATAAAATTCAAAAAAATTTTTTTATTGCGATTTGACACTTTCGATATATTTTCCAATCATTTGCTGCCAACATAAACATTTCAATGTATTGTTCCCAATATTAAAAAAAAAAATTACTTGAAGCGTGTAAATATAAAAATTCATTCAAGTTCCACTTGAATAGGAACCGAATTTAATTTTTACAGAAACTTGAATGAAAAACTTGAACTGTGTAAATTCCGCTATACCGCCAATCTGTTCATATATATTGAAAAGGCTGTACATAGAGTGGAAAAAACTGTTTACTGAGCGGAAGCTGGAGTTGAAGCTCAATACTATTAAACTCATCTGTACAGTTTTTGGTGCTGAGCAATAGCTCAGTGTTTGAAAGTGATGATTTAATAACATTAGTTTTTACTAGAACTTCTTTGTGGGACCAAATAAATAAAATTACTACAATCGTTGGCTAATTGATAAAAAGTTGGATGAAAATTCTATAGAATTGAAACACGAAAGTAATGTAGATTAAAATATGAAACACTAAATCTAAATCTAAGAGATCTACTTCGTATACTCTACGCGTTGCTCATAGCGCGAAAAAGCACAGTTTCAGCACCGCTCATATATCGTCAATATGTACGTAAATGTAGCCTAGCCGAGGGTCACATGAGCAGTACTTCTGAAGGAATCGCCGTAATTTTGCATGGGGCTCGATATTTAAATCAACTAACCAACAATTTTAAATATATGTATATTCATTAAGATTTCTTAACAATTACAACCAATAAAATTATAGTTTTTCTTCGGTGTTTTATATCATTGCAATAATTGCATATATTTAGGCGTATAATTAAAAAAATCCGATAAAACTGGGTTATCAAAATGACTTTTGCTTTTATTACAAGTTTTAGTAAAAAGATGAAATATCATTCATAAATTCTTCATTTAATTTATTGAATGTATACTTACAACCTTCAAAGAAGATACGAACACGTGTTTAAAATGCACTCACGATAAAATATTTGTAAGTTCATGGTTTAAATTTTAGTTATTCAGTACAGCATTTAAAACTATTTTTGTAATTTTGGATATATATAAATATACTTCGCCAAATCTGATTTGTATTCCTTGAATAGTAAACAAAGCAAAGTAAATAATGATGCAATTTGATATATGGAATTACGACATTTTATTAATAATTTACATCGTATCTTCAGAGATTAAGTATTTTTTTTAAAAAAGATGATAATTCTACAGATGTATAAGGAATGAAGATAATTGCTTGTTCTATACACGTAATTTAACTTCAAAAATCTATTTGTTTTTGTATTATCAACTTATATTAACATAATTATAATGTTACTTAATGAACAATAAATATTTTAAGTATATATTAACAAACCGATTTATGCTGCATGAATTTGAAACATAAAATTTAAGTTTTTTCTTTTTTACTGTGTAAATAAAATTATTTTAGCACTGTACAAAAATTTCGATTATGTGAAAAATTATTTGCTCATATATTCAAAACAAATAACCAAACAAAATTCTATTTTTAGTTAAGTTTAAAATCAGCAATTATTTCAATGATGTTGAATAAATTTCTTCATAAAAATATTATTTAGATTTAGAAGTTGTCTAATTTTTGACTAAAACAAACAAAGAAAAACCAATTTACAGAAATTCATAAGAAAATGTTTATACATTATTTAAATTTGACCGATAATTGTTTTCAGTTTAGTTGGCTGAAATAATAAGATTAAAAATTTGTAAAACTTTAATCTGACGCATATCAGGGTTTCAGTATACTAACTTACTATACTTTAGTGGCAATTTGAAGGCTCTCCTGCAAATGCCTCTGTCTTGTCCTCTTCAACAACATCTTTCCATCGAAGACTAGGTTTGCTTCTTCTGCAGGTAGGAAACGAAGGACCCCATCAACGCTAATAAAATGGAACATTTTGCATAAAATCCTTATTTCGAAGACTGCAAGTGTTTAAATAGCAATTGAATATGGTCAATGATTAGAACTGGTTCTGTACAGTTTGATATTTCTTTTTATACTAAGTCCTTGTGTGCTTGTATAACCCGAAATAACAGCTGGTGATTGCCAAGCACTATTATAAGTTTTATTTCCATGTTAGTGTAGTTGCCTGTTCTGCATTCGAGGTATACAGGCTACACGTCATTGTTCGTTGCCGACTAGAATTCTGTCTTTTTCTCGATCACTTTCAGACCTAATCTGTTTACGCTTTCTTACACTGCAACAAAAGCTTTGCAGACGTTTCTCTGTTTTCTTCCGATAATAGTTATATGTATGTCATCCGCGTATAAAAGATACTTGCTTTATTTATAAAAAAAATGTTCTTTAGTTTCAATTCCACCATTTATAATGTTAAATAGATTACTAATACATCGCCCTCTCTAAATATTAACTGTGTGTCCGAAATTCTAGACAAATCATTAACAATTATTATTCTGCATGTTAGGTATTTAAAATAATTAAAAATATTTAAAACATTCTCAATATTTATAATAATATGCATTCAAAAATATTATAATATCACAGGAAAATCAAGTTATCCTGAATTTTGTTTTTCATTTGCAATTAAGTACGTAAATTATTGAATATTATATTATTAACAAGTTATAATAAATTTCAAGAATTCCTATAGATCTAATATCTAAATATTAAAATCAACGAAATACCAAAAATTGTTAATTTTAAATCAATTCAGTTCTCAATAACACATTTCTCAATATCAATTTAATTTGAATAATTATCAATATATTAAATTTATAATTATATTAAATAAAATGTAATCAAAATTACTATAAAAATACCAATTAATTAATTGGCCAATATAATAAAAATCACCTATAATTTATTATCACCTTTAATTGTATGTAATAAAAACAAATTATAAATATATAACTTTAATTACAGATTAAATCGATTAGAAGTCACGAATAATGAACGTTTAGATTCAGTACGTGCAGATTTAAAAAATCTTGATTGGGTGGCCAGTAAATCGGATGGAACTCTTGATAACTTAAGAAGTGAAATTGAAGCAATGAATCGAAATTTGGATGGAAATAGTATGAATATGAATATTATTAAATTTATTATATACATATATTTATAAGTAATTTTTTTTTCTTCCAGCTCATATTCAGAATCCACGTCAAGCACCACCACCATCATCACTGCCAGCTCCATCAACTATTATTGATCAATCATTGTCAGATAAATTGGATGGATTAGCAACATTATTAGTATCAACAAGAACAGCAATTTTAAGTGCTGAAACAACACTTAATCGAATTGCTGCAAATGTGACAAATCTTCTCCAAATTTCAAGGTAAATTTATCAATCAATAATAACAAATTGTGAAATCAATTAAAATTTAATTTTAATATTAATTCTACAAAATTTTGTCTATTGGGATTTGTATAAAAATTTATCATTTTATTTACTCGATTAGTTATTTATATTATACAATACGAAAGTGTACAGTAATAATTGATGGCAAGTCTTTAATATTAGAAAATTACTAAGATAGTTTAATTTTGAATATTGTTTTTTAATATAAATTGTTTTTGCTTCAAAATTTATATTAATTTTTATTGTGCACACAGGCCACCCATAATTACATACCTTATAAATATAGCTAATAATAACCAATTAAAATTGACACACTTAATATCAATTGACACACTTAATATTTTTCCAATTGTAGTGCAATTCACCAACGTCAACATGCTCAACCTACCAAACAATTTCTAAATAATGCTTTACATTCAATGAGAACACCACAACCAATTTACACTCTTTTACCATCACAAAATCCATCAGAACAACTAAATCCATCATTTACATCCCAAACACCAATCAGTTGTTCTCATTTAGATCCAATTTCGGATACGACAAGTGGCATCTATAAAATTGGTAGCAAATCAATGTCCGGACAATATTATATTTGGTGTGACATGAAAACTCAAGATGGCGGATGGACTGTAATACAAAATCGTCAAGATGGTAGTATCAATTTTAATCGTAATTGGTTAGAATATAAAAATGGTTTTGGTAATCTTGCTGGTGAACATTTTATCGGTTTAGATAAATTACATGACATAACAAATTATATGTTACATGAATTGTTAATTGTTATGGAAGATTTTAATGGTACCACAAAATATGCTAAATACAAACCATTTGCAATTGGTAATGAGAAAGAAGATTATGCATTGAATTTATTGGGAAGTTATTCTGGTACAGCGGGAGATTCATTAAGATATTCGGCTTCACATAAATTTTCAACTTTTGATAATGATAATGATGGTTGGGTTGAAGGAAATTGTAATTATTATTAATAAACTATTATTATTATATTAAATTCAATTTAAATTTTACAAATCTTTGTTAGGTGCTCAAGCACATACGGGAGCATGGTGGTATAATGCCTGTGAAATGGCGTAAGTGTAACATTTTTTTATTTAGAAATTTCCTAAAATATTTCTAAAATTTAAATTATAATTTATTTGTAGAAATTTAAATGGCAAATACTTAAGTGGAAATGTCGATACATCGAATTTATTTCAGGGAATGTATTGGAATGATTTTCATGGACCAAATTACTCATTAAAATCAGTAAAAATGTTAATTCGACCAATTGATCGAATATTTAATCCAGATGTTAACTAATTCTGTATTTTTTTTTTGTTTTGTTTTTTTCATTGGAAAAATTGAAAATTTTCAATTAATTTATTTTTAGAACAACGCTTATTTTTAATAATTAAAAGCTTCATCAATGAAAAACTATTCTGCCTGTACGTATTTAAAATAAATAATAAAAATTAAAATTAAATATTTTTATACAAAAATTTCATTTTGTTTTATTAATGACAAATTTAAGAATTAGATTTAAATTGCAACTGCAATGTTTCGATCAGTTCAGGATTGGTTCATTCAGTAAAGTTGGACGAATCGAATCGAAAGAGTTGGGAATTATATATGATTAAAATTGTATACAAACTGTCAAGAAAAATTAATTTTTAATGGATTCAAAAAATAATAATGTATGATTTAATTGATTATAATTATATATGAATCAATTCGAAACTGATCGATACATTGTAGTCCAAGCTTTATATTTTTTTAATAGATTCGATACAGTACAAAATTATAAAATTTTATGGGTGTAATATAGAAACAATTTGTAATGAATAATTGACATTCAAATGAAATTAATAATTTATAGACCGTATTAAATTAGAATGCTGATTTATTTGATTATTATTATTACTTTTTTAATTGACGTGACTAAATTTGAAAAATAATACAATATCAAAATATCGTCTTTAAAATACCCTGTCATATATTTTCTTTCTTTGAGAAGCTGAGTCCTTCAAAATTTTCTATAATTTAATTATTATAAATAGTTTCCATAATAATTTACAAATTTCTTTCCTAAATTTTGGTTAAATGTAAAATTATCTCATCTTGTTTAAGAAATTAAATTTATTTCATGTATGTCCCGAGGCATTAATCAGATAATGTTTTGAAGGAATCATAACTAAAATTAAATTTTAAAAAAAAAATGTATTTAGGGTAAAACAATAGCGAATTTTGGCAAGTAATTTCAACCGCAAAAAAAACTGAAAGTGAAGGCGGAATTACCATCCATCATTACTTAAAAATATATTATTTATCGAGTGCTGAAAAGTTTTCAATTAAAAGTATATAGTAAACAATTGCTAAGTTAAGTAATCAATCAACTTTGAATTGACAAGCTGAATGTTAAGATTAACAATATCATTTTAGAATGTAAATGTAACTGATATCTACGAATACATATGACGTCGCATTTTGTGAAAAGCAAATTTAAATGTAAAATTATAAAATTTAATTGAATTACTTGCCGAAAATTACATAAATTTGAAATGAAAGAACAAGCTATATTTTAATTATGTAATGGATGGCTATTTTAAGATTCAATTCAAAAATGTAATGGTTTTTTTATAGGCCATATTATAACACTTAATAATCACCAAACGAAAGTTTATTTTATTATCATAAAAAGTAAAACCTCAAACCAATCAAATAAGCTTTAAGATTTTATGTTTCCGAATCATATTTATAAATAATGTTTTAGCTTTTATAGGAAAGTTTAAGCTTATTATACAAGTGCAATCAAAAATCAATTATCATTAAAAGCTCAAGAATTTAATAATTTTAAATTGTTTTTCAGTCTTTAACATAAATTTGTTCCATGAAGTTTTTTTCAAGTTCGTGAACTTGAATTTAATATTGATATTGATACAATTACGATATTGATTTCATTATAATTAAATATTTTCAAATATTAGATTTTAAAGAAAATCAAGCTCAGTCTTTCAAAATTTCCTGAATACTTATAGAAACGAATTCCAAGAAAATTTTATTGGCTAAAGTTTTCACCAATTAAATTATCCGATTGATGACATTCTTCCGAAGGCTTTGTTTATTCTGTTCTCAATATTAAGTTCGGTGAGTCCATCAGCTGCGACGATACTTCCTAAATAAGAGAAGGATTCAACTTTCTCCAGTGATTATCCCGTGATACGTTTTTTCTGGCTATAATGACTGTCAAGCTTAGAATTTTTCTTTTTGACAATAATTTCACACCAGAAACCGTCCCATCCTGCTCCAGACCGCTGTAGGTACATTTCTGCTAGGAGGCAACTTTCATTAATTACTGTCTACGAAGCTTCCTTCGAATTATTGGCACACTCACATTCCAAACAAGAACTTGCTTCACAAAATTGTCCAAGAAAGAAAACTGGTCAAGAAAATAAAAGTGGTTTGGCCACACACTCCGAAAGATTGAAAAATAATATTACACGGTATGTAATGGAATAGAACCCACTTCCCGAAGTATGGGCCGCCCTAAAATAATATTGAGAAGAACAATAGAAATGAAATTAGAAAATCTGGGTAAAAGCTGAAGTTCAAAAATATTGCCAAAAATAGAACTCGAAACCGTAGATGTATCGACGGCCTATATCCCATAAGGAATTGAAAAACAATTAAATTATGAGTAGTTTAAATGAAGAGTTTCCATAGAAAACTAATTTTGCTTAAGCTTTTATTTTAAGTTCTAAGACAAGCATTTATGTAAGCATATAAAACTTGTTCACACCATATGTTATTTTTTTAATTTTCAGGGTCTTGATATTGACAGCATTCTAGTGGCCTATAATCAGAAAGTGCAGATGTATATTTTTTAACATTGATTAGGAAAAGTGAGATTTAAAGCTTTTTCTAGAATTGCATTTCATTTTATGTTACTTAGAATGCGTGTATTAAAAGTTTATATTATTTTTAATGGACCGATTATATCATTAGAACATAAAATATGTTTCATTAAGCATCGGCACTTGGTATTGTAAAGTTGCTTTTATATAGAATAAAATATTTATAAATAAATTAATTTAAAAAATGTCACAACAATTTAGTACATTAATTATACAAATTCTGATAATAGTTATAATGTCGTTGTCAAATATTAATACACAAAATCGTGATGGATACGATGAATTAATTTCACGTGCAGATATTTTTTATATCCCTCCGTAAGTTAAAATCAAATACCCAAAGAAAAAATAAAAATATTTTTTTTTTAAATTCATCACAGTGAACCGAACAGATTCCCTGCCGAAATCCGAATATCGGAATTATCAAGTGTAAGAAATCGAAAGAATATAAAAATTATAGTTCATGGATATTGGGCCAATATGAATTATGTTGCAGTACAACCTCTCAAATTTGGTAAATTATTTTTTTAATTTTGTTAAACTAAAATTTGGGCATTTTTTTTTTGTTTTCTTAAAGCATATTTACATAAAGGACATGATTCCTTGTACATGGTAGATTATCGTGATGCTGGCGAAATACTTTATTTAACATCAAGATATTTTGTTGAAAGGCTTGGTCGACGATTTGGTAACATTCTAAGTGCATTTATGAAGTAAGTTAAGTTTTGTAGTTAAAATTATATGCTAAACACGACATATTTCTATGCAATATGTAAAATTTAATTTTGAATTTCAATTGAATACATAGAAATTTTAAAAATTACCGATTATTTATTTAAAGAATTATATAAATTTTGTTGGCAATTCTTTAATTTAATTGATTAATTTTATTATTAATTTTCTATATTAGATAAGTTTGTAGTGAGTTAAATTATAGTGGCTTTGAAGTGATTATTTAATAAAAATTAATATAATTGAGACATAATCAAAATTCTTATATATTTATTAGATTTTCCCTTTCGTATTTATTTTCATTTAATAATATTCTATTGTGAAAATACTAAACTTATTAAATAATTATTTAATTGCTAATTAATATCTAAAATTAATCTTGAACCACATAATAATTATATTCATTTGACACTGAAATTGCATTTCTTGACATTTGAAATTATTTAAACAACTTATTATATAGAACATATCAAATTTAATATTTAATATGTTCTTAATTAATTCGCAACATTTTCAATATAAATAATTAAAATGATTAATGATTATTAATAAATTTCATAATTAATTGTTTAGCTTAAAATAATATGAAATATGTTGCTCTAACCATTAATATTTTACAGAAAACATCAAATACAACCTGAAGATATTCACATACTAGGCCACAGTTTAGGTTCTCATATTGCTGGCTCAATTGGACGTTATTTTAAAGGTCGAATTGGACGAATTACAGGTAATTTATTTAAAAAAAATCAATTATAGTTTAGGTGTTAATTTAAAATTATACCGGTTCAATCTTTAAAAGGCCTTGACCCAGCTGGTCCACTTTTTGAAGGAAATCCACCAGATGCTTTACGAGCTTCTGATGCTCTGTTTGTCGATGCAATACATTCAGGTAGTCCAGTATTGGGAGCAATAACACGTAGGGGTCATGCAGATTTTTATCCAAATTATGGTGCAGTAACACAACCAGGCTGTGGTACATTAGATTGGATAGTAATATGTAATATTATTTCATTATTTATATTGAAAATTTGAATAACAAAATAATTCTACTTTCAGTTGCTTGTAGTCATTTCAAGGCTCCATTATTTTATGCAGAATCAATACTTTTAACAAATAGTTTTCCCTCGATTCCGTGTTCATTAAAAAATATTGAAAGAAATAATTGTGAAAAACATAAAATATCCAGATTAGCAATAATGGGAGAAGATGTAGATCCCAGGTAAAAAAAAAGATTTTGTATATATTTTAATTAAATTTATAAAGTGGATATTTGTAGGACACGAGGGACATTTTTCTTAAAGACAAATAACGTCCCGCCATATGGAATGGGATATTATTCACAGGTGTTAAATCAAACTTATGGTAATAGTAATTAAAGTATGATGGAAGAAAGCACCTGTAGCTGTATGTAGCGGAATATTTAACTTTACTATTACGTTTTATTAATAATCCAAAGAAATTATATGTTTAGGTTTAAGGGTAAAAAAATTTGAAATTAAAAATTTTAAGTGAACACAAACTTTCCGAACACATGTTAAGCTTTAATGTTTGGAAAGTATAATCACTTGAAAATAAATTATACAAAAAATAAAATCACAATTTTAATTTTAATAAAATTTAAAAATGTTTCTTTGTTATTTATATTTCTAGATAATTTTCGATATATTTTAAAGGATTTTCATATTTTTAAAAAGTCTTTTCTTTTATATTATTAACATTCACTTTAAAAGTTATACGATATTTTCACATATTTGATATCATTTGGCAGTTATAATGAATTGTACCAATTTAGCTACAAGTATGCCACCCTATATCTAAGGGTTTTCATTCATTTTCATTAGGTGTCCAACGAGCAGCGCTTTAACTAGGCAGTTGCAACAGGTGCACATGTAAAGGACCCTCGAATGAAGATTCCCTGGAATGGAATTCATTTTTTTACATTCTAACCTCATAGACTTTAAACCTATAAGGAAGAAATAGAAAATAGTGAAGTGAATAACAACCTATAGTAAACTAATAGAAAAATAACGTAATCGGATCTTTCCATAATACGGTTAAAGATATTAATTATTAATAATCAATTTGCTAAAATGAAAACTAGAAAAGTGCAATTATAATTAATTAATTCTCATTTTTTAACTCATATTTTTATTATTATTAGATTTTCCCAAAAAAAATGTAGACACACTAAAAAGAATACTGCATAGGGTACTGGAAAAGCTGGTTACAGAGCTGCCAACGAAGGCAATTATAGTCTTAAATGTAAAGTTTTGATACATTTAATTCCTTCGTTTAAATATTATCAGACATAAATACATACATCCAACATTTCAAAAATAGTTAAAAAGGTAAAAAATTTGAGGGTTCAAATTTCGCCTTAAAAGAATACTTTGCAAAATAATGAAAATTGAATAAAATTTTAAATCAATTTTTACTCTTTTCTAAATCAACTTTTAAGAATTCTATATTTACTTTTAAATAACTGAAACTGAGATTGAATTAATTGCTTTCAACTCTTTTAGGGGAATTTATATTATTCCAAATATTTAAATTCGAACATGAAGTTTCCTGATATTAATTACAGCGAGGGTCCTCCAGTTAAGGTCAGTCGATGTCCTCATCGTCAGCAAACAAAAAACCAAAATTGGATATGGCAAATAATTTAATTATATATAGAAAAACGATTTTGGGAATTATAAAGTACCAAGAGTTGAGGGATGATTATCTAGAGATTATTTGCTTTAATTTGAAGTTTCCAAACCCCCTTCTAAAGTCTAAGATACGGAGATTAAGCGATATTAGATGGACGAACATTTTAACATAATGAAACATTAACTAACTCATTTTGATCCAAAAATGCCTAAAAATAAGGATATTGGGAATTTTAGTTAAACTTCACACCGATACAGGGAAATTTAGTGAATATTTAAACCTGCTATTTGAAAAAAATTTGGAAACGGTTTTTGTTTTAATTTTTTTTACTATTAGGTGCGTGTCACGAATAAATTTAATATTTTAATCATATTTTTATATTACATTACATGTAATAAATTATAAAAAGTTATATAAATAATTTTCAAATCATTCGGAATTTGAAGTCGGTTTATAAATTATTTATTATTAATTAGAATGTTGGCTTTCAAAAATTTTAAAATTAAGTTTATTTATAAAATTCAGTTTACACCAAAAAATAGTTAATAAATTTTAATTACATCAAATTTATTATTTCTGCAAGCGGTTCTTTCCAATGAAGTTATTCAAAATTTGTAATTTTATTTTTGATATTTTTGTTTTATAAAACTAATTTTTAAACTTTATTTTTACTTTGAATATCACCTCTGCTTATAAAAACCAATACTACAAATTAAAACACCTACTCAGAATATATAAATTAAAAATTTAATGATTTCATAATTTACCAAAAAAAATTGACCAAAATCACATTTACATATTTGTTTATATATCAATTAATATACACGAAATATATAAAAATTTTCATATAATTTTCCAATAATTATTAATAAATTTAAGTATAATATTAACAAGTTCATTACAATCCTGCCTTGACTTCAGTGAAAGTTTAGTGTTAAAGGAGCTTCTTAACTAGAAAATAATATAAATAATAATTTTATATTTTGGATATAATAACTTGTATATTCGTCCAATAAACCCCATGCAGTGTTATTACCCTTTTGGACTATAAAAATTCAAGTAAAATTGTTTTTTATTTGGGATATTTTTTTATTTGATTACCCACGAAATAATTTTTATTTTTATTATTTAAAAAAAAAAAAAAATAATTTCATATACGTAAAATTAACATTAAAAATTGTGTTTATAGGATAACATTAAAATGATGGTAAAATGTTATTAAAATTAATTTGAATTTTATTATTGCACATTTAAATTGTGGCTTTTTAGATTGTTGTTGTTTAAAATTAAAAAAAAAAAAAAAAATATCGAAAGAATGAATTTACGATCATCAACAAAATGTAAAAAAGTGTGAAAAAATGTTGAAATAATTTTATAAAAAAAATTATAATTTTTTTTTTTCATTTTCTTAAATTAACATAGCACGACCAGATGCTGACGAATTTTGTGATTATCAAAAATGTCCTTATAAAATGATCAGATAATGACCATAAAAAAAAACCAACCTGAGTGTAGTTATTAAAACAGTGTTGTACTGTTAAAATTTAATTACCTGAATCATGCAGAAATATATTTTTTTATTGATATTTAATGATGACAAATTTCGTGATTCAAAATGGATTTCTTTAATAGGAAATGAAATATATTAGAAGTTGATTTGAGTTTTCAAAGTTTTAGTTTACTAATAGACGAGTATTATAGATACGATAAATTGTCAGAATATCATAAATTTCGTTAATTTGATTAAAAGTTAAAAGAATCTTTAAATAATCTATATATTATCAATGTTAAAGTTTTACTGATTAGGGTTATTTTTTTCCATTTAAATAAAAAATAATGAAAATAATCGAAAAATTATTTTAATAATATAAATTGGCCGTAATTTAATCAAGCGGATTAAAAATTAAAGCGAAGTTGAGCGAGAATTAAGTAACCACATTAAAATAAATGTTAATTTATTATAGAAAATATGGAATGTAAATTTAAATATGTAAATGTTATTGGATCAAACACGTTTTTATATGTGATTCAATTCATACCGTAGCATTTTGATGTTAAAATGTTAATAGGGGCATGGCGTAGTGTAAACATAAATCTTTTTAGACCCATTTTACTATATTGTAGATTGTGATGGACCCGATAACATTATGAAATTGTTATATCGTTAAAAAACGGATATAAAATGAGGCTAAATTAAAACGTTATATATCGTAATGTAGCGCCATGAGTAAGAATTTTAGTAATCATCAGTCAGATGAGTATGTATGGAACACCTGAGACCTCTATTTGACATTTGATATAAAAATGCTTTAACAACAGTCTTTTTTTATCTTACAACAATGTTTATATAAAATGTGTATCACAAAACTTTGGTGATCTTAAGCTAAAAAAACAGAAAATTTAATTTCTAGAGTTTTAAATAAAAGCTAAAAAGGTGTAGAAAATTTAAGAAATATTAAAATTTATGCAAAAATATTAGCAAAATTTAAGAAAACCGATAATAAAATTATCAAAAATGTAAAATATTTAATATAAAATTTACCTGTTTTGATGCAAATGCAAAATGGCTGAATAAATAAAATCTTGAAATTATTATTCACAAAAACAAAAACACTTTTAATTTTCACTTTCAAATAAAATTATGCACATATTTTTATAATTTTTATTATATTAATATAAATTTGGAAATATGTCCTTTTCATAATAATTAGCACTTAATTTTAAGATTTTTTAAATTTAAATTTTTATAAAATAAATATTTCCACACAAAAAAAAAAAAGCAATAACATTTTTAGAACGATTTAAAATACGCGAAAAACTCGGAAAACTCAGATTTTTTAACATATTTGGAATTAATAATTATTTAAAAACAAGCATTTTATATTATATTTAATGTTTAACAATGTAAAATGTTATTTTTTTTCTATTTTTATTAAATTTGTTCACTACGAAGTACCGAAACGTCTTTTCACACCGACTGTTAAATTTTAACTGAGAAAAAGAGGTGTGTCTAAATATTATTAAATTGATTAAAATATTTTTGAAAAAGCGCGCGTAATTTGAATTTGAATTTTAGATTTATATTTTAAAAATATCGATAAATTTATACTGGTCAAAATAAATATTTTAAATTTAAAAATAAACCTTGTCCATTTTAAAATAAATCTTTTCCATTCCAACTCGCTGAAATATTAATATTTAAATGACCGCAGTATTTTGACTGTATAAAAAAGGTAGCAAAATCATTAGTTTTATAATTAAAAGGCTTGATCACTGATTTTATTAAAAATGTTTTAAATAATTATAATTTCAATTATTAATTATAATTTTTCACACTATAATAAAACGTAAGAAAATAATTATACTAATTTTAATTATAAGTCTAATTTTAGAAGATTTTTCAATCCAGAATAAAAGCTGAAGGGTTCTAAAAGCATATTAATTATCTATTTGATAGTTCAATAACACCTTTCGATTGAGTTATTCCCTTAAGAACTTAAATTTAATGTAAGTTACACAGAAATTAAATTTATTAAGACAATAATTATATAATTAAAATTAATATTTTACTCATATAAATCTAACGATATATTCAAATTTAAATTCAAATTCAAATTTCGCGCGCATTTTTTTTGCAACAATTTTTTAATTCATTTAAAAACAATTAGACACACCTCTTTTTCTCAGTTAAAATTTAATTGTTGGTATGGAAAGACGTTTCGGTACTTGGTACTGAAAGAATATAATAAAAATTAAAAAAAAAATAACATTTTACATTGTTAAACATTAAATATATTATTAAATAATTGTTTTTAAATATTTATTAATTCCAAATATGTTAAAAAATCTGAGTTTTCCGAGTTTTTCGCGTATTTAAAATCGTTCTAAAAATCTGCATCGAAATTTAAAATTTAAGATTGCTTTTTTTTTTGTTTGTATGGTAATATTAAATATACAAAAAATATGAAATTAAAGTGTTAATTGTATTTTTTTAAATTAAAATTTATTAAAAATAAGTTTATGAAAATTAATAGTGGCTATTAAAGTCTGGTTGTGAAAATAATTGCAGAATGTTTTTTTTATATAATCAGCCATTTTGAATGAGGTTTTCTTAATCATATCAGCAACAGGTAAGGTACATTAATATTCTTAAAATTTCTAATTTATTTTCATGATTTTCTTAAGTGCTATTTAAAATTTTTTTGCAACAGTTTTAACATTTTCTTTAATTTTCTTAATTTTCTATACTTTTTTAGCTTTGAGTTAACTTTATAAATAAACGTGTTATTAAATATATTATTATTATCCATACTATTATATTTAATTCTTCGCAATCCATTTTTTTTATGTCCTCTTTTGGGTCTGTCATTCAAATATATTTTTTTACAGAACTAATAATATATATTTTAACATCATTTAATATAAAGTTTAATATTTTAATTTAAAAACTCATATATATTATATTGGTAAATATGTCATTATAAAATTTAAAGGATTCGGAATTGGAGCAATTCTAATCTAGTTGGTGCCTATAAAATTTAGGGTTGGTAGTTTTAGTGGGTCCCTATCAACATTACGGGTTCTATAAAATACATAATAGATGTATTAAAATATGAGTTAAGTTTAATAAAGTACTGTTTGTTACAAACATACTATTAATTACAAAACACTATTGGGTTCAAATCACTGTTGAATATAACTACGAGTTAACGACTAAGGTACATTTAACTAGCAGTTTTTTTTTATATATTCTCGTATATTTAAAATCATTTAATTTGGTATACTTTGAATAAAAACCAAAAGAATTCGATTTAATTTCACTATGAAATTCGACAGACTTTCAAATAAAACTTAATCTGTTAAAAGGCTCTTTCGTTTCCGAATGGAATACATAGTAGTATTACATAAAAATACGAAATAAAAATATGTGCAATTACAATTTCCACATGCTCTAAGGTCTAAGATTTACTTTATAATCAATAATTTTTAATAGACAAACTTAATTATCGGATATTATATTATAATTTTTATTATTTGATATTTAAAGTTTCTCATTTATTCGTTTATTTTATATTCTATAATCCTCTCACTTTATACAATCATTATCCTTACCTTAAGCCTCTTAAAAAGTTCTTAAATCATACAATAAAAATTATTTATATAATTTTTCATTACCTCATCACTTTATAATAATCTTTAAAATTTTATTTTTTATATCTAAATATCCGGAGGATTGAAAACTATAATAATGAAAAAAAAAAATATAAAATTTATAACCTACTAAAAAGTCGTTGACATTTTGCAGAAAATTAAACAAAAAATTTTCAATCTGTCGAATTAAAATTCTTTAAACATTTTTAATTTAAATTTCTTTTATAAAATTCGATTCACTAAAAGAAATTAATTTTTGTGATTTTTTAGGTTTTTTAGCAATAAAATCATATTTTTAATACTAAATCAGTTTCATGTCGGAAAGTTCCAACAAAACTTTTTTTTTATATATTTTAACGCAAGATAACATAATATAACATAATAATTAAATATAAAATTTATTATTATTGATGTATAATAAATTAATTGCCCATCATTAACAATCAATTCCCGATAAATTTCAACACTTTCGCTTTTCCCTTTTTATTAAATTTATTTACAATTTAATAAAAAATTATTTTCAGTCTTGTTTTTTATTTGCAATTTTTAAAGAATTTTTTGGATTTTATAAGATTTTTCTTCGGTTTAATTTGTTTTATGTTGGAACTCTTTCAATAATTTTTTAACTTCTTTTAATTTATTAAGTTTTTTTTTTTTATATAAATAAACAATCAAAATATTTCAAATTGAGTATTGGAAATATTTCGGAAAGAAAAACAAGTGAAATTTCTTGTAGTATAAATTTGAGAATTTTCAGGAGTTTGTTTGGAAAGATTATAATTGAAAGACTGAGGAGTTTAAGTTGTCAGTTAAAATAGTTGATTTGAAAAAATTTACAAAACTCGAAATTTGTAGTTTTTGATGTAGTTGTGATATTTTTGAAGATTTCTTGGTCGTATTGTGACAATTCTGACAATAAGTTAACATAATTGGATACTTCTCTATCTTACAGAAAAGAATTGAATACGAAATGGAAAAGTACAATTAATATAGAATTGTTATAAGAATTTTTCAATTTTCATTTTTGCGTTTGTATATTTTTATGTGTGCGTATAAATTTTTTGAGCCTTTGCACAGTAAAATTCATGTAGTATACCAGTACAATTTTATGCTACTTCTGTGATCTATTAAAATATTTTTTAAAATTTTACAAAACCATTTCCAGAGCGATTGCAGAGTAAATAATTATGTGATTATATTACTTTGTGTACCTTTTTAGCACTTATGTAATACGCAAAGGAAATGTTGTCATTTATACGTCTGAGTGATTTTTGAGGGTTTGTTACTTTTCAAAAATCTGTCTGCATTTGGAATTCCCATCTTCTTGGAAAATTATATAAATATATATTGGTATTCCAGAATAGAAATCATTATAAAATATTCAAAATATTTGGACTAACAATTTTAGTCAATTCAAAATTACATATACGCATTATTGTTATAAGTTTCTTCTCAATTTTAAATCAACAACTTAACTTACTATAGGCAAGCCCCAACATAATAGCAAATGACAAGAATCTGAAACTATTCTGGTCATCAGGGTTACAGCTCGATAGAAGATAATGTTGAGCCGGCAACTAGAGGACTACGGATGACACCTTAGTAACTTAGATACAATATGAAATACATTAAAGAATCGATAAGTAAGAAATTTGTTTAAATTAAACTAAACCACATCCAGAATATATTCTGGAGTTTCTACGGTATAAGCAATTCTCATACAATAGGTTAGGATTAATAATTACCGCAACGTGCAGAGGATGCGAAGAGGAGGAGGAGTCAGTGGAACATCTACTGTGCATTATATCGCGATACATTCTGTGATCCAAGAAAGAAGGGTCATGATGTTAGGTTTTTTTGATTTGATAAAAACAATAAAAAGTATGCGGGAAAGTGATGAAATTCATTAGTGGAATATGGTGGTTCGACACAGCAGGCCTTTTACTAACCAAGCAAATTTCTCCCAAATGATTAATAACTCGCAATTAATTTAAACCATTAGAGATAATGTACCAATTTATGTCACATAACATTTAGATGTGCAATTGCCAATTGGAAAATTAAATAGGAAATTTGTAGAGAAAAGAAAAAAAATCTAAAAACGTATGATGTCATTATTTGTGATTGAATTAGATAAGCTAAATTAATATAGAAGGTTTAAAATAATGGTTTGCTGCCTCTTAGCAATACCTCAATAATTAAGGTAAAAAAATTAATCGATTAAAATGAATATTCGACCAACTGAATCACGACTTGAACTTCATTACATTCCACAATAATTTTAAAAATAATCTAACTAACAAACCAACCGACTTACAAATTAATATTAATAAGCTAATTTTCTCAGTAAAAACTATTTTCATTAAAACAGACTAAAAAGTAGTACAATTTCGAGCTGCACATATCTCTCTTTTATGAACTTTTACCATTGAAATTATTGTTATGTGATTCAATTTAACATGAAAATCTTTCAACAAAATAAATTACAATATAATTTTTTTTTTTATTGAAATATTAGTGAACTTTTCCAAAGGATTAACAAGTTATAAACTTATTGTAGTTAACAACAAAACATTGTCAAGTTAAAATATAAAACTTTATAAATAAAAAAGAAAATTTTTTTTGTGGTTTTTATGTCCATTTTTGGATTTTTAGGTAATTTGTTTAAATTGTAAAACAAAACAGTTAAAGCGAAACAACTTTTGTACATATAATTTGATTAAACAAAAAAAAAAACATATTTTAAATTCCTGGCATTAAATGACCCGGTAATAAATTTGCAATTTCGATGAGGATTTTTAATAGCCTACAATAAGGGACGTGATTTCATTATTCAGCGATTTTGTTATTTTTACGATTGTCAGGAGGGAGGAAGGACGCAGAATGAAATATTAACATTTTAATATATTTTCGAATCAATTTTTTTTTTTGGTTTTTCGTATAATTCAGAAGTTATTGAATTGTTCATTATTTGGGACAATTTTTTTGTTTGAAATTTGTATATGTAATTAGATCAGTTACAAAATAATATACATAAAAAAATATTATATATAAACTTAAAAGGTTTTATTTATTGTCCTTGCAGGTCATTAGGGTTAATAAAAGTAAATCAACCAGAAAGAGAAATCTTAAAGAATGAAAGTTTATATATTACTGGAGTTTTATATTACAGTAAAATATTTAAAAACTTTGTTACTTTTTTATTTAAAAATTTAAGTATATATAAATAGTTTTTAAATAATTTCTTTTGAAGTTTAGTTCTTTTTAGAAGGAAATACATTTTTATTTGTTTACTTTAAAAGAGTAAAGAGTTTTAGTGTATTTTTGATAAGTTTTATTGTAAATCAATGTTTAAGAAAATGGAATATTGAATAATTCTTTATATAATTCACATTTATTCAGAAATTTTCTTTCTTTTCCATAATTAATAAACTATAATATGTTTACGGGTTTGCACTCCAAATTCACCCTTTTGCAAATCAAATTCATCTTTTTACAAATCAAATTAAACCTTTTGCAACTGATAATAAAAAATGTTAATATTATGGAAGCATGGTTAATTAAGGACAACGTAAGTCTTCAGGTGAGGTATGTGATTTAGTTGAACGGACTAGACACACATTAGTTTTTCTCCCGCCTTACTCCCCCATGATGAACCCAATAGAAGAAATATTTTCGAAAATAGAATATGTTAGCCAATCCTGGGAATACATTAAATTTAACACACGTAATTGAACAATCAGCGGCAACTGTTAGTCTGTTTACTTTTGTTAAATTTGAGGGTGTTTACTTTTGAAGTTTTGAAATATAATTAATTTAGGAATAACAATTGAGATATCGAAGGAAAAAATCAACTGGTAAACTAAAAAATTAAGTTATCGAAACATTTTTTATTATTAGTTGAATTTGATTTACAAAAAGTTGAATTTGATTTGCAAAAGGGTGAATTTGGAGTGCAAACCCTGTATATACTTTATAGTTAGCTTATTGCCTAAAAATTTGACCATTTTAGGAATTTTAAGTTATAAAAATAATTTCTTATAAAAGATGAAGATTACATATGCGTGCCTTATAACAATTAGTTCAAGACCAGTAAAGTATTTTACATTCTCCTACAATTAGTTCAAGACCAGTAAAGTATTTTACATTCTCCTACAAAATTAGAATTTTATCAGTGTATGTAAAGGTACATCTCATAATTTACAATCGAAGTCAGTAAACTGGAAATTCTTAAAATATTTCCATAAACAATTTTTTTTCTTTCGAAATTTGACACATTTTTAAAAATATTTCTATGCAATTAATTAACTTATAAAAGATTTTATCAAATATTTACAATTACTATAATTAATAATCATATGAATAACCTAAATCTTAAAAAAAATCAACTGTAAAATGTAAATTATAATTTATACAAATTTCCTAGAAAATATTTTAATTCTTTTGCGATTAATCTTTAAACATCAATAAAAAAAATAATTCTCTCTGGGCAGATAATAATAATAAAAAAAATAATTTATTTAATAATAAATTGAAATAAAAAAAATAAATAAAAAAATAAATGAAATATGTAAAACCATTAAATCGATTATTACTACCTGGTTAAATAAATGCCATTGCATATAAATGTCACATAAATGTGATTACCAATCCAACCAAAAAAAACTCCAACCACTAAACTATCATATATCAAATATTAACATAAATAATAAATAATCATGAAACAAATTGAATATAAAAATTCTTAATATCATCTACAAGGAAAAATGAATTTATAATATTTTTCCTATCAATTTATTCGAATCATCATGTTCCCGAAAACAGGTAAATTTTGTGCACAAATCTTATGAAAATGAAAAAAATTATGATTATTATTATTTATGTTTACTTTACATCCAAGATTATAATTTTTTAAGAGCAATAAGAAAATTAAAATACTAAAAATTCAGTAGCCAATAAGTCAAAAAAATCTTTATATACCAAAGAATTTTTTTTTTTTCTTCAAAAGTTCTTGTCTTATATAGAGAGAGACGAGGTCCCTCAGGATGATGATAAAAATCGTCCATCAATCATTTTCATAGTTTTCAAAAAACCAGAATAATTTTTTTATATACAAATATATTTGCTCCTTATTCAGATTTATAAGAGTTCAGTGAAGCCTAAAGCGCGAGTATTTTAATAATTTTATTATTTATTATTTTAGAAAGATTGTATCTCTATACGCTATAAACGCTACAGAATATTCTGAATGAATTTTCATAATTTTTTTTTTTTTATATATATAATTCCGTTTTTGTGGTTTTTGTTGTCGAATTGAATATTTTTCAAGAAGGCACACACCATGGTTAACATTGTATCTCTGATGTTGTGGACGAGACAGAGACATTGTAGACGACAAGTCTGACGTATGACGGAGACGACAGAAGTGGAAAAAAAAGTGTTATATGTGTGTCTGTTTTTTGTTGTTTTTTGTGGTGCTTGCTAAAGAATATTATGGCTCAAATATATATAAGAAACTTAAAGGTATCTAATCTTCACTTGATGATGATTAATTGATACTCTATGACAATATTTATTTTATTTTATTTTTTTATTCAATTTGTGTGATATATTTTTTTATTATAACGTAGATAATAATTATTTGTTTGATGAGGATTACACAAATTCATTTGAAGGATCAGAAAAATTGGATGATCAACTTGTTTGCTTGCTTGTTGTTTTTTTTTCTGTTGGATGATATTTCTTTTGTAATATTAAATTGATTTCTTTTATCGGATTTTGAATTTCAAATAAATTTCAAGTTTTGATCTTAAGTGAAAATAGGTAATGAAAATCAATTTATAGATGGATTGTGATGTAGGAAATGAATAGTAAGAATTAAGGTATGATTCTAGTAAATGTATAATAATATGGTTTTGTAAAGAAATAAAAATCCATGTAATTAATTACCGTAAATATAGTAATTAACATTCTATTAATGATAATGGTAAAAACTATTTTTAATAAATTCATAGTTTTTCTATATTCTTGAAAATATTGACGTCATTTATTGATTCTCTATCTCAATTATCACAAAAATATTTATTTGTAATATGAAATTTATTTGTCTACATTTTAAATGTAACATTACGGAATCATTTCCTTAAATTACCTTAAACGCATACCCATCCCTAGTACAAAATAAAATAATAAATATTATTATTTTTCATATGCAATTTAATTCCGAGAAGGATCATCATTTTAATCAAGTTTTTCCGTTTTTGGTTTTCGGTATTGTATTCAATTCAGGTGTCTCTGAATGTATATAAAAATGATATAGAACTTTTGATTGTATTGTATTGTTTTGACGGTATGACATTTTGTCCATTTACCGCACATGATGTTCAAATTTTTTTTGAAGGACAACGCGTGGGCTGATTGACATATGATGGTTCTTATTTTTGATTTTTGTTTTGTATATAATATTCGAAATTTTGTTGAAATTGTTTATTTTATAAAATTATTTGTAATAAAGTTAATATTAAGGAAACAATGGCAACAAATTGAATATAATTGTCAAGAATTAAATTTTAATGAAATCATTATAAGCAGAAAATGGTGACAATAATTGCTGAACTGTTTTAAAGATATTATTTTGGAAGGCTTGAATAAAATAAATAATACAAGTAAAGGTATTTATTGAACGCTCTGTAGAACTACTTGTATTAGAATATAATCTATTTCTACGTTATGATGTATTCAATATGTCCTTAAATATAATAGATCGGATCGGTCGAAATGTTTATATACTGACTTTTCTAATAATATGTAATAATATTCCTTGCATGACAGAAATAATAATGCGTGTATTAGTCAATAACGAAATATTTCACTATTAAAAGAATTATGTTTCGAAATCTACATAAAATACTTATAATACTTTATAATGCTCTACGACGGAATCAAAGTCTTAAATGTTAGCTAAAATGGATGAAGAAGCCTTTGAGTGTAATATCTATGATCCAATCTGTGAAGACAGTATTTAGAAAAGGAGACTAAAACGTGAGCTGTATGAATTATTCAACAATTCCAATATTGTCAAGGGTATATTAAAACGGCTTCGACGGCTTCGATATGATATTAGAACAATTTTCGGTGACTTGAATAAAATAGGGGTCGCTAACTGGCTTACGAGCACCGTGGAAGCAAATGTAAAAATAGCCACAGATAAACATAGAAATAGTATGTAAATAAGTAAGTTTCAGAATTTACATAAAAATAGTGGTTCAATTTTAACAATATAACTCATATCGCTAGAAAGAGGATACCAATTGGACGTAGGTAGTCAGAGTTCATAAATGAAAATGATCCTAAATAAATTTAGAAGAATTTAATTATTATATAAACTTTTTTTGTACATTATATGTAAATTTATTTAAGAATAAAGAATTGTTATAATAAACTGCCTTGTTTTTAAACGCACTTAATTACGAAGTTTAATTAATTTATACTAAATTTTCCAAGAAAATACAATATTAAAAATTTATATGAAAACTATAAATTTTCATTATTCTAATTAGATAATTGGTTTTTACCAACCAAAAAAATCAATTTTTAACCATTTTTTATATTTTTTTCTCATAACAAAGTCTTATACATTCAATTCTCTTATACTCGAACTTTAAAAGAGAACGTGAGAGTTAAATTGATAAATTAACACACACATATATACTTGGTATTTGTGTGTATTAGTTTCTATAGCTCAGAAAGTCTAATCTATTTTCCACCCTCACTTTGATTGCCATTTGTTTTGGCATTATTAATTAGAAAAATCCCAACAATTTTTTGCCAACACAAATTATTTAAATGTATTTCAAATATAAAAATTTACAAATATATTAACAAAATTTCATTATTCCAACCATAAACAAACGAATACTAACAAATAAAATATTGATTATTTATGTAAACCAACCTGAAAATGAAATAAATAACAAAAATGAAAAAAAAAAATGGGAGTGGTATAAAATGAATTTTGTACAACCAATGAAATAATCGAATTTTCACGTGGAGAATATTAAAACAGGTAAAAAAAAAATATGAAAAAATAAAACATTAAAAAATTTTAAAAGTGAAAAACTAAGTAAAATAATTTTAGCAAAACATTTTCCAGTTGATTATGAAAACGGAATATAATTGTAAAGACAACCTATCAAAAATTTTCGATATAATAGACTTACTTATGGAGGGTGTTTGAGGGCGATTACAAGAAAAATAATAATCAATTTTTAATTTTTTCAAAAATATTTAAATTTTTTTTTTTCAAATATATAAAACAAAAAAAAATCTATATAAATTTATGTGAATGTATATGTATTTTGTGAAAGATATGATGAATTTGCATAAAAATTTATTTATAAAATTGTCAACTCGAAATTAAATTGATACGAAAAAATATGAGGAATTTTTCATAAAACTAGTTTAGGATTTCGAAAACAACGAAAAAATAAAATTAAAAATTAAAAAAAAAAAAAACAATTTATGTATTAGTTAGAGCCCAAAGATATTTTAGCTTAGATTTTTTTTTTCAGTTATATATTTTTATGTTGCTTAGAGGTCAATAACGTTTTATTGGTATATGATTTTTGTGTTTCAGGTTTTAGATCTTGTTTACTTACCATCTGATCTAAATTTATATATATAAAAAAGTTAAAAATATAAAAAATTCGATGATTTTATTGGCTATTTATATTTGTGGTTTTTTTGTTTGGGAATATTTCAATTTAAAAGCGTATTAATGGCGATTTGAATATGAGCAATAAATTAAATTATCAATGTTAGATGTTTATAAATTTTGGAAAAAAAAAATATTTATCTAATATTGGATTTAGTATTTCTTTTTACGATTAGTTATATTAAGGATTTCAAGTCAAGTTATAGTTAATTTCCCATTTAAATAGATCGATTTTGGACAGCCGTTGAAGAGAAGAAAAATGCTTTTTTATTGGATAGTTCTAACTATCTTTTTGTCTCATCGAATCTTGGTTATAACATTAACTAAATTGTGTTCACCAGGATTAAATAGAGAAACATTGATTTAAGAAATTAAATAAATTGCTATAAATAATAATGTTAATAATAATCCAAATTATATTAATTGAAAATTAATTGCTTAAAGTTCATTTTAAACAGCGAGTTGCATAATTTCAAATTTCCTTAACTTGTAATACTATATTTAAGAAATAATGAAAAGAAATGTCTTTAAAATATTTTTAATTTCCAAATAAACTTCATTATTTAACTTGAGTAATTTTACAATTAACTAATAATTGTCTAAATATTTTATTTGTATTCAAATTTCCTAAATTAATATTGTAAATAATAAAAAATTCTCACAACCTATGCTAATTTCGACATCATATTAAATCAATATTTTAACAAAATGAATTTCAAATATTAAATGAAAAAAAAAACTATATTAATTGTCTGTCAATCATTAAAAATTATAATTGACTTGGTAAAACGAAATCGTATTAAGAATTCTGTCTAATTTTCTTCTACTAATGTCAAAATATCTAAATAAATTGAATGCAATAAATTTTAAAATTTATTTTAATGCAATTTTTATGTGTGATCGCACGAATTAGATGGAATCAATCTTAATCAAATCAATTTTCAAATAAAAACATCTCAATCAAAATGACAAAATATAAATTTAAATTTAATTAATTCTTCATGGACGTGTGATTTTTCACAAGTTTTTTATTTAAATAATGTCACTTTTAGTTTTGGATATAATTAAGAGACAATCATTCAATTTTTAAAGTTTTGTTTTTAAGAGTCTGAGTTTTTACATAATTATTTATTTTAATTGAAATAGCTATTTAATAAAAAGAAAAAAGCAAAAGTAACTAAAATTGAAATAAATAAATTAATGATTGTTTAAATAGCTGCTTAAAATAATATTGTATAATTGTAGTTATGATAATGATGCAAAGGATAATTTAATGGTCGAAAACGTAAATATATTTAGCGTACTAATGGCGATTTGAATATATTGCAAAATAACCGAATAATTTTTAAAAAATATTTATCAGCCAAAAGTTTACTTTGTTCATTATAGTATTAGCTAATAATATTTTTTTTAACTAATTTTAATATTATTTTAACAATTAAGTATATTTCTTTTAACAACATTTTAAAGTTTTTATATAATATTTTAAACTAATAAAGGCGTTTTAAATAAATATAATTAAAATTTTATAAATATTTTTTATTAAAAACTTTAAGTGATTATTATTTAAAGGTAAGCAAAATTTTATTAAAAAGTATATAATCTAATTAATTGTAAATAAACTTGTAACTATTAACTACTACATTAAAAGTAATAAATTGAGAAAATTTTATTAAAATGTCATAAATATAAATAAATTTTATTGATACTCGTTAACCTTATAAATATTGTTTTTATTTTTGAAAATCTTAAATCAATTTAAACAAATAAATAATAATTTAATTATAAAAAAAAAACCTACTGAAAATTATTTATTAAATATTATAAAAACCTTGATTTTAATTAATTTACTTGTTATTTTTTTTAAACATTAAATGTTAATATGTTTATTAAACATTTGAAATTAAAAATATTTTCTAATAAACATTTAATTTTAATTAACTGAAAAGGTTTTTTGAAACAAAATAAAATATTAATGAATTAAATATTTGAATAAAATATTTAATTAAATTTGAATTGAAGTTTTGATTTACGAATATAAAATCTTAAATATCGAAAATACTGTAGAACTTTAGATTGTCCTTATTAATGTAACCTTAAAAATATTACTGATTAAGACTGCACTGTTGTCTAGTTGTTTAATTACATATTCCATAATTCACAACGAGCGACTATACATAAAAATACAATAATTAATTTTTATATAACTTATGTAATCGATTTCATATTTGTCCTAATTCATATTTTTATCATAGAGTCTTGTAAAAAAGCCACTGATTTGTAGGACTTATGTAAAACTAATACAAATTTAAAATTTTGAATATGTTTTAGTTAATTTTACAGAAACTTTCTTAAAAATCATCTAATTTATATTTAAAAAAAAATAATTTCAGGATTTCTTTTTTCCAAATATTTTTTTTAAAACAAAAAACCTTTAATTTGAAGGGTGATTTTCAATCAATAATTTTCTTCGTCTCTATATAAAAAAAAATTCCCGTCTTATATAAACAAATTTGTATACCACTTACACAACCAAATCACTCACAATACCAACACTCTCAATCACAAATACTACTATCATTTAATTTAACACACTGTAACGGATACGATCACTTTTTTTTTGTTAGTATTTGTTAATATTTTTACCTGGTCTTTCTACCACACAACAAATTGTATAAGAGTAAAATAATAAGAAA
Organism: Rhamphomyia laevipes; assembly: GCA_963920725.1. Taxonomy (NCBI): domain Eukaryota; kingdom Metazoa; phylum Arthropoda; class Insecta; order Diptera; family Empididae; genus Rhamphomyia; species Rhamphomyia laevipes. The sequence continues at coordinate 20,258,056 of OY987255.1, read as the reverse complement.
AAAAAAATTATTTATTTTTCCAAATTTATTTATCTTCCCTACCTGTAGAATTTTACTCCTAAAAAAAAATTGACTTTTAATCGTGTTAGTTTTATGTTTTCAACTTTTTGGTTCACATTGAATAAACGTTATTTTATCCAATCAGTCTCGCCTAGGTAACCGGAGAGTTAACAGATCTTATAAGAAAAAATATATTTAATTTTTGTGATTCAAAATTTTACAATTTTGCAGTTTGTTTGCGCAGCGCGCGTAATTATTTAAGTTAGTTTTTCTTAATATAATTTAATTTTCATCGCAGTTAAAAAAAAATGTTACGTGGATCATGTGGAAAATGTGAATTGTTCTTAAAAAATAACATTACACGGTACAATTTTCTTTTAATAGAAAATTCAGAAATTTTGTAAATCGATTTTGTGATTAATAATATAATTAAAGATAATTTTTTTTTTTATTTGAAAATTTTGGAATTGTGATCATATAAATTGAACCACAAAATTGATATAATAAATTGTGAATCATTTGTGTACAAAGGAAATTTTTTTACAATTATTATTGATTATTAATTTTTACAACTTTTTTGATTCACAATAAACAAGAAAATAAATATAAAAATTTAAATTAAGTGATAGTAAAAAAAAAATTAAAATTATTTCCAATATTTACAAAATTTGTGAAGTGATTTTTATGGAATTTAAAGTTTATTTTTAGAATTTATTATTTTGCAGAATGTGTTGATGATTTATAGAAATTAAAATGATAAATACCTCGATAAGACGTGATCGATTTTGTTGTGCTTTATTTTATTAATCGATAATTTTGAGGAGAATTGAGAAAGTGATTAAAATTTTTCTTTTTTTTGTAATTTCAATACAAGAAATTTTTTATGTGATGAATTTAATTTTTGTAATAAATTTTGTGAAAATTTTGAACTAAACAAATAAAAGAAAGAAAAAGGTGAAAATATTTAAGTTTTGGATTTGTGGTTGTTCTCTATAAATGTATACGGATACAGTGGGTGATCAAATCGTGCCATCGACAAATTTTTGGGTAATGCAGGTAAGGCAAAAAAAATTATGAATTACTATTTTATGAAGGATAATTTTTAATAACTTTTTTAAATTATTTTGACGTACACTTAAGAATGTTTAATTATTTTTATGTATTAATCTGAGTTTGTAATAAAGATTAGTTTTTTTTTATCAATTTTTAAGTTTAATTAGTAAATTTTCATTTTTAAAAAACACTTCCATTTAAAACAGAATTGTCCCATTTTGACTTTTCCGCATTGTAAAAACCAAATATTTAAATTCACAAAGTTACATTTAAATTTCATATTCAATATTTGAAGTTGTTTTAAATATATTTTCTAAATTTATCAGCTTATTTAGTTGAATTTTACAATTATTAAAATGGTACAAAGTTTTTAAATCAATTTTTTAATTGAATAAATTTTTTTTTAGAAAATCTGTCTTATAAGAAAAAAATTGATTTTAAAACCAAATAAATTGTATCCATAAATTTACCTTTAAACTTAAACTTTTTATTCTACCAATTCAATCTAAATTATCACAAATTTCTTACGAAATATTTCAAAAACACCGAGAATTTACTCAACTCAAATAAAGATTTACCAATCATAAATAAATATATAAATTCAATATTTTAACGACTAAATCGATTATTAGTAACACTTTGATTTTCGGAAACGGAAATCATAAAAAAAAATCATCCAAAAATAAAAAAAAAAAAAAACATTTTCTGAGCCATCGCATTTCCCTATAACGAAAAACTTAAGTTTTTTTTTTTTGCAAATATCTTTTCAAATATTTACTCACAAATAATTATAATTACACATAAATTATTCGTAATAATCTATATACATAATTTGTCATCACCATAACTCTATATTCCCAGCGGCTTTAAAAGTGCGGCCAAACAGTCTAGCTGGAAAAAACAAAAATAAAGTTTAGATTGTGCGGCATATGCAATAATAAAAATAAAAAATGTGCCCCAGAAAAGGATGTTGACTCATAAAGCAACATAAATAGTGATTATTATTAATATCTGTATGTTTTTTTGAAGCAATTACTTTCCGCGTTAAACAAGCTTTAAAACAAAAACTTAAAAATAATAAACTGATAAGAGAAAAACTTAAAAAACCTGCGACAAAAATATATTTTATGATATTTTTCTTTTTCAAAGCTTTTGCGCTTATTGGATATTTTAAGCGATCTTGTTAATTGTTATTGATTTGTAAATTTTTGTTGATTTTTTTTTATATATGTTGCTTAAAATTTATTATAGTCAATTTTTATGTCCAACTGAAAATGATTGCAAAAAGGAAAAAAAAAATTGTTAAATTATGCCTGCAAAGTACGACAATTTACGTTCATAAATATAAAATTATTTTCCATTTTGGTTCATTTTTAATGGTGGTTTTTAAAATGTCAACAAGCTAATAAAAATTAAATGATCACAATATTTTGATAATGTTTGTTGTGTTGTTGCCAGTAAAATTATTGAAATTGTGTTGTTTCTTGGTGGTAATTTGATTTGTTTTATTGACCATGAAGAGGAAGACGATACCCAAAGTGAAAATTTCTTATTGTATACAAAAACTGAAAATCTTGGAATTTTAATGGTTTCAAGATAATGAGGGGAAAAAAATGTAAAATATGATCATAAAATTAATACCTTTTGCCATCCAATATTGAATGGAATATAATTGCACTTAAGGATTATTTAAAAGGATATTAAAATTATCAATAAAATTTTGAAGTTTGTTAGAAGATATTAATTTTCTGATCTTATTCAAAGTTAAAATATAATTTTTAAATTTAAAATATAGAAATTTTTATTATAATAATTAAAAATTCCCAAGATTATGTATTAAAGTGTAAAATGTAGAATAATTTAATGATTTTATTCACAATTTTTATTCATTAATTTAAATTAAATGTTCATAAATTTAGTATTTAGAAAATAATTAAAATGAAATTTGCGCAATTATATAATTTATTTAACAATTTATTCAACATTTTCTTTAATTTCTTCTTTATGAGTGATTCATTAGCGTTAATTGTCTAACAAGTTCTATGTTTAATTTTATATTTCAATATTAAACTTTTAATAAAATTTCATAATTATAGCGTTAGCGTTGCTATGCTAGTGTAATAATTTATATCAATAATGAAACTTTTTCTAAATAGAAATTCCTGTTTGGTTTCATTATGAAAAAGGTTTTTTGTTTTTTAAATAATGCAACTGATTAAAATCTTTATTTCAAGTTCTATTAAAATAAAAAGATTATTAATTTCTTTATTGAAAATCGTATAAAAAAGTTATGTCATCTAAAATTTTTCTCTTGCACACAAGACTTTTATTAAAAGTTCCAATAAGAATTTAAGTTTTTGCATAAAATAAGTCGATATATTTTTAATTACAATGCTATTTGTTATTCTCCAGATCCTCAAGGGTTAGAAACCTTCCATTCGAACTACATTCGAATGTTCAAGTCTTTAATTGATCATCGAATACTCAATTTTAAAGTCACTAAATTTATTTTCTTACTATCGGATTTTGTGCTTGCGATAAAGCAGTTAAGTAATTAAGATGCCAAAACTGGACCCCCGTAGAAAAACCAGTGTGATTCATTATGAAATTTAAATATTTGAAAGAAGTAAAAAATTTCCCGGTTTATAGATTGATACGTGAATCTACTTATTTAAATTTGATTAATAAAATTGTTTGCTGCGAATTACTCATAGGTCATAGCATTTTTTGTTTTGTTTTAATAACTTTAATTTAATTTAAATGTTCTCTCTATTTTAGTCAAGAAAGTAATTTAACATAAAACCATCAATTTTTAACTGGTTCGGTTCTGGGTGCTAATATTGCTATGTTACTATTGCTTAATTAGCATTAACCAACCGCAACTAATTGAAAGAATTAAGTTTATTTTGACAATTAACTTAAATTTTAATTAAAGAATTTAAAATATTTGAGTTGGACTTCTGCTTCTATTTCTGTATATTCAATTTATATTGAATTTAAATTTATCAATTTTATATTTCATCATCAATATTTATCTTTACTACAAAAATAAAAAAATGTAATTAATCAAAACTTTAAGTATTTTACACTTGAATTTTAAGTTATATACTTGATTGAGGTATATCGCACTTAATTCAATTTTGAGTGTTACTTTTGTAATTTTTGAGCTACTGTAGTAATGACGTGTATACATAAAAAGAAAAAATATATTTATTTTAAGTAATTTAAAATTTAAATTATGTACAACAAATTATCTAAATTGTGTTATTTTTAATTTGTATCTCCGATATAAAAAAATTTCAATTTACTAGGAAATAATATCGTAAATCTTATACCGTCTCGTCATCGTAAAACCTTTTTTTTATTTGTTAATTATTTAAATATAAATCTTTGTAATTATTCTAATATCAACATTTAGTTTAAGAAACCAATTAAATATAAATAAAAAACTCTACAAATAATAAATAATATCTTATTCAAAGAAAACTTTTGACATCTCCGATCCGACTGTAATCATTATAAATATAAATTTATTTTCTTTTATAGAATTGTAAATTTACTTGGATCATAAAATTAGCATTGTATTTAAACATAATAAATAATATTAATTAAAGATTTTTCAAATAATAAAAAAAATAACAACAATTAATAAAATTAGAGATACAAAATTTATAAGTTGTCAAATGTTAAGTTAAATATTCTTTGAAAGATTCTTTTATGTTTGTGACCAATAAAAATGTTATTTAACAATTTGAATTTCATTATTTCATTATTTTTTTGTTGCAATCTTTATCTAAAGTTTTATTATATCACCAAAGACTTTGCAAAAATATTAAATTTTATTACCAATTAACAGTGGCACTCAATATCATCAGGTGTCTGTTTAATTATAATATTCTACAGAATTTGCTAGCTTAATAAAAAATGAAAGCTGTAAAATTGTAAAATTTAAATAAATATAATTGTTAAGTATATTTGAAATTTTAACATATCCTCCCTGTATGAATAATGACCCATTAAGCATTAAAGTTTGTTTTTTGTAATTCAATTTTTTAAATATTAAAATTTATGTTTAGCAATAAACTGTGATGTGATTATAAAAAAACTGTTGAGGTCGTAATTCATATTTTATTACTCCTGTCAACCAAAATGATAAAAAATATAAAAAATAAATCGAATTTCATTAATTAGTTCGATTTTCCTTGATTATAATAAATTTAAAGGTCTCTCTAAACTAAATACAAATTTTGTTAATTCTAAATGGTCAAATGTCCAAAAAATGATAGAAATAGAAATATTAAAAAAAATAAGTAATTAAATTTTTGTTTTGGTCATAAAAAGATTAATAAAATTTCTTTTCAATTAATTAATCTATTTCATTCCAAAAAAATAAAAATAAAAAAATGAAATTGAAATTGCGTAGGAAGATAGTTAAAATGTTTATAAACTTTTCATTTAACATGAATTAACATTTCTAATTTTTTGTTGTAGCAATAAATTAATTTTGGGATTTTAATTTTGTAAAAATGCTGAAATACGTTTTTTTTTTGTAAACGTGTTTTATAAACTATTTTATGTAAATAATGATTTTTATCATAGATTATTTTCAATGTTTCTTTTTTTCAAATATTACAATATGTTTGAGCTAAATTTAGAGTTTATATAATAAAAATCATTTGTGGAAAATTGTTAATATTACATGGTATCAAAATATTTGAGAAGCGAATTTGCATTATTAAAATATTTATGATTTATTCTTGGCACCGGATCTGTTTATGACATTTTAGACAAATTTAGATCAGAATTGTTAAATATCTTCTTCTCAATATTCCGATGTCCTGTAAATTGTTCTTTTTAACTTAATTCCGATTACTTCTAATAAATCTAACTTTTTTTGGGGGGTCTTATTATTTTATATACTTAGATTCTTTACCTTTGGTAGGGGGAAGTCTAATTTCAAATTACTTAATGGTAATGGTCAGAACTTACTGACATCAAATACACAATAATTTCTTCACTTTAACATGAAAGTTTTCTTTGGAGACCTTTATTCGCTTTTTCGATATACTAATCAAGAAAACTTTCGGGACTGTTTATAATCATAATTAGAAAAATTACAATTTTTGAGAGTGTAGTTTCTAACAACAATACATTTGAGATTCCAATTGATGCAATCAAGAGTGAATCATAACGTCATGTAATCACCTCGAACAGTCATGTAATCAAATTTAATTTCGCAATTCAAGTTTAATTAAGAACTCCCCATTTAAGTAATCCTATTCACAAAATAAAATAAAAATTATTTGAACAAATTTTAATAAATTTTCTTTAAGTTTACTAATTTAATGTAAAACATTATTTTCAACATTTCATCGTAATTTGTTTAAAATTTTAATTTTCTTTCTCTCTGATACAAATATTGATAATTTATACATAAATTTTACATAATTTTATACATAATTGTCATAGCATTAATCTTAACCAACCGTTAAGTCGATTATAATTTTCTAATTTAATATTTTTTGCGTGTTTGCGACTACAAAACAATATTCAAAATTATAAACCAAATCAAAATTTTAATTTATAATATCAAAGCATTTTCGAATTAGAATTTCAATTAATATTCTAATAAAAACATAAACTTTGAGAATATTTCAAAAATTATTATAATTATCGTGTTTATATCTTTCGGATCAACATTTTCTATTCATTTTTTTTCTACAATTTTTTGGATTCAAACCCGACTTTAAAAAAAAAAACATCTAAGCACACACAAGAAAGCAATAACAATAAATTAGAATTTGAAAAATTGTCATTTTTGTGCGACCATTTGGAAAACAAAAAAATATTTCAAATACAAGTTAAAGATATACTTAAAAATTTTTATGCTGGTTTTAAATTAGATACAAAACATAAAGATATAATAATTTTTTTTTTTTTAATGTTTATTATTCAATCCATAAGCTTCAAAATCCCAGAAGTAAAATAAAAAAAAAAAACATTTGTTGTATTGTAATTTGAATTTTATATAGAAAATTATTATTATTAAAATGCTCCTGCTAGAGAATTATGAATAATAAATTAGGTAAATTGAGTTTATTTTATACGCAATTTTGTATTATTAAAATCTATGCTTTATTTGTCTGAATATTAGCACATAGAACAAATAAGAATTCATCTGATTAGAATTATTTTTTCAATAAAGAAAATATTTTTTTATTTTATTATTAATAAATTAATAATAAATAATTTTCTAGTTAAATTTTATTAGATTTTATAAATGTTTGATTTAAACAATTTTGATATTTTAGTTATTTTATTGGTAAAATTAGTATTCAATTTGGATAGGAAAATTGTATTTTAAATATTACTGATCAAAATTAAAATGTATAACTATAAATTAAAGTTATTTATTGATTGTCTATTAATTTTGATATTTATTTTCAAAATAAATTTAATATTACAACAATTTATGATTAAATTAAATTAATTGATTTTTTTGTTAAAATTTAAATATTAACGTTTCTGTTCTGGGTTTTATAATTTTATTTATATATTTGGTTAAAGTAGCAAATCTCGTACACCAATCTCGAATTTCATATCATTTACACTTGTGAACCTTTGTTTAAATCCAATTAGTGGCGTTCAAGAAGTATAACGATTATGTATGCCAATTACTGGCTAGATAGTTAAGATCTTTTAGTTCAGGTTAATCAGATTAAATTAAGGAAATTACATTTTCAATTAATATTTAAAGTAAATTTCATTATAAATCACTCGTTTAATTAAAAGAATTTTCAATATGTATTGGTTATTAAGGTCATCATCTAGATAAATTATGTACCAATAATTTGGCGTGTATCAAAATTAACTTATCCTTAAATTGTAGCTGGTTATTTAAATAATCTGGTACGTAATTATAATCTTACTTGGTATAATATCAAAATTAATTTTAAAATTTTGAATAAATATTGTCAAAATTTACTTCAGGCCTGTTCAAATTTGAATAATCAGTCCATTTTAACATTTTATCTATACAATTTAAACTGATTTTAATTATATTATAAATTGACAAAAAATTTAAATACAATCCATTAATAATTCTTAAATATTTTACACTTAATCAACACACAAATTACCACATAATAATTTTCTACTTAAGAAAACTCTTATTTCAGTTCATATAATGACCACCCAAACAATTACTCGCCACCGCACTAATTTCCTATCCGTTCAACAAATTCAACCGAAAAAAATATATACTTCCAATTCATTAGAGTGTCTAAATAACAATAGATAGCTAGTATAATAATAAATACTTTAACTTTCTGCTACCATTTATCATTCTATCAGTTATTCAGGTTATTAGTGCTACTGGCACACTAATAACTTCTGTCAATAATTACATCATTTACACGTCGTACTCTCCATTATTATTATTATTATTATTATTTTTAAACCAAAACTAAAAATATCTTTTAAAAACAAATTCAAGTCAATAATATTTTAATATTCAAGCATATTATTTAGCTTGTCCGCGAAAGTATATTAAATTGAATGTAAACTTTTTTTTTTATTATTTTTTGTAAGGTTTACCAAAAAGAAACTTACATTACTTCTTAACCCAGGTAAAAAAAAAAACTAGAGACGGTGTTAAAGGTATAACAGAAAAAGAAAATTGTAAAAATGTTTTTTTTTTTTTTAGTTTTTGTATTTCTGAACGAAATAAAAGTTCCATCCATGCGCGTGCATCTTATTTGAGAGTTAAAAATCATAGAAGAAACTGGAAATAAAAAAAAACCGCGCTTTATTCATGAATGAAATGAATTATCCGCGCAACTCCTGTTATGTGATCTTTTGTATGATGGTTTTTATATGTAATGGCATTGTATATGAATCTCTATAGTAGTGACACGGTAGTTTTACGCTTGGTTAAATAGATGTCGCTAGTTGGAGGATTTTGAAAATTCACATAAATAAAATCCTTCAAAGCGATTAAAATAATTTAAATTTATATGGATTATATAATTATTATAATAAAAAAAATTTTCAAATCATTTTTTGGAGGTTTTATTACTTTTAAATAGATTTTTTAACTTATTTTAATTTTGTATGGGAAATAACAATAGTTGGTGTATTAACTTAAATATTTTTGTCTTAGCTTAAATATTTTTTTTTATACATATTTTCTTGTTCTCTTTCCCAACATATGATTCATATTACTTATGGTGCGGGGAATATATATTTAGCGGCTTCTTGCGGGGAAATAAATTTACGCGAATAGCAATAAAAAATAAAAATATTATTTTTGAAAAGAATTATAATATTCTTTAGTTAGAAAATAGAAAAAACTCTATAATATATTTTTTATGCATTTTTGGTCAGGTAAAATTAATATAATTATGTACTGTATTGTTTCTTTTATATAATCCATAAAAATTAAAATGTTAAAAATCAAAGGATTATTTTTACATTACGTTATTCAATATTGTTTTTTTTTCTAAATTAAATTAATATAACTGCCTAAAACTCAACGGAAATATAAAATTGTGATATTTTCTCATTCTGTTTATTTTCATTGAATTCAGGTAATATATAAATTTGGTTTTTATGGATTTACAAAAGAAATTATATCAATTTTACTGGAGGACAACAATAAAAAAAATCTAATTTATTATAACAATCTTAATTTAGTACTTTTTTTTACAAAGTCATAATAAAAACTATTTCATGACTAAAGAGACATATACTATATTCAATAATTCAATTATATATTTCGTTTTTAAATGTATATATACTTTTCATTATTTTTTGCCATTTCAATAATTTTTCTTCATTTTTTATTATTGTGAAAAATTCTAAGAAAGATCTTTTATTATTAAAAAATATTATAAACTCTGACTTTTTTAAGTTTGTTGAGCACCTGTTTCTCTCATCACTCCATTTGAAATTCATTACGGAAAATACGCGTTCTGTAAAAGCACTGGGAATACTTAATAAAAACGATATTATATTGAATATTTTTACTATCGTCAAAATATTCAAATATCTTTATATACTTTTCGTTAGTGTTTGGCAATTTTTCCATGTTCAAAAGTTTTATTTTTTTTCGATAACACATATACTTCTTGGAATAATTTATTAATATTCAAGTCAGTTAGTCAGTAAGTATATTTTACAAATCTAACGTTTCAAACTAGTTAAGAATATTCTCAAATTTTAAAAAGTTATCTTTTAATGAAATTTTACTCAATTTAAAAATCAAATCTTTTTTCTGCGTAAGGCATTAAACATACTAAATCATTTTTTTATCAGCGTAAAAAAAATATTTTTGTTTCTTTGTTTTTGAAGCTCACCTCCAATAATTTCTTTTAAGAATGATTACAAAATGTCCGTTAATATACATATAATATATTTTTATAAACATAAATTAATAAATATTTGGTTTTAAGTAAAAAAATTGCAAAAATAAATTTTCTTGATCAAGAATTTTATTTTTTCATCAAGAAAATATATTTTTACAATTTTATTAATTAAACCCAAATATTTATTAATTTCTGTTAATAAAAATACATTATATGTATATTAACGGACATTTTGTAATAATTCTTAAAAGAAATTATTGGAGGTGAGCTTCAAAAACAAAGAAAAAAAAAATTTTTACTCTGATAAAAAAAAAATGATTTAGTATGTTTAGTGCCTAAGGTTTCATTGTTTTAATGAAATTAATGAAATCGTCTACAATAAATTTTTCCTCATTTTTATTATTTTTTTGGTAAATGTAGGACAATTAAACTACAATGGAGGACAGAGGACAATACATACATCAAAATAGAGGACGTGTGGCAACGCTACCTACAACTCAAAAAAATTAAAAACTTTTGGAACCATATACCCATCAATTCCACGTCGTTGGTTCTGGGTAACGGGGTGTCCATATTTGTGTTGAGAAAAAACAGGACATATTCAAATTATAGGATCCCTACCATAAAAATTTAAAAAAATCGTCGGAAAAAGTCAACTATATGTTTATGGTGACCTAAGATGAAAAATATTTAACATATTTTTAAATTATTATTCTCCAGCGGAATCCAGCAGTTGGGAACCATGGCATGATTAATTATTTTTTGTAGAACTGAAAACTAAAATATCTCATGCTAATAAAAATTGACTATTTTAAAACAAAATTATAATATTTATTATCTATAATAATAGAAAAACTTAAATAGTTGTCAGTACAACATTAGAACAAAAACAAAAAATAAATATTGTAATATTGTATATATTTGTTGTCTATCTATTTCATTTGACAATAAATAACAAATTGGAATCTATCTATATAAATATAATTATATTATAGTCAGTTCAATTCTAAATAATATATATATCAGTTCAATTTTCAACCAAATATTAAAATTTTATTCTCTTTTATTATATTTATTTATTATTGAATTATTAATTATATTATTAATTCAATTTTAGTAATATTTGGTTGAACTTTTCACAGCTTTTATGAATTCTTTGTTTGATATAATTATCTTTTGAAATGACATACAGTCTATGCTTAAATTAAATAAACATGAAATAATTGCGTTGATTGTTGTAATTTCTAATCTGTTTCGTTCATCTGTCCATTATGTTTCGATTAAAGAAAAAATTGTTTCACAACCAGCATTATGGATATTTTATTATCAATGGATAATACGAATACTAAAAAAATGATTAAAAACAGGACGTTACGTAAAAAAACAGGACAAACCAGGACTTTTAATAAAACCGGGACTGATAATAAAACAGGACAAATCCGGATTAAACAGGACGTATGGACACCCTAACGCTAAGAATGGGAACATAGTTAATCAATTTTCACATTGCATTTATTAAAATGCATTTTAATAAACAAATCAATACACAATACTAAAAATAACAATTCTTTAATATGCAATTATTGCTAATAAACAATTGTCAAGATACGAATTTTAGAATTGTAAGAACTCTTCCTTCAAGACCATTATAATATTTCTTTTATATTTTCATTTTTCTAGAAAAACATTTCCGATTTATTTTTCAAACTATATTATGCTATTATTTTTTTAATTCAAAATTAACTAAAATATCAAATGCGAAAAGAAAATATCAAAAACAAAAAAAAATCAAGGTCAAGAAGAAAAAGTATATGCATATGTACAATATATATAATTTTTTTCTCATATTTTTGCCTTCATATAAATCTCTCCTTTGGAATAAAAGATTTATAGACATTTTTTCTCATCATAAATAAATAATAGACAACAACCAATTCAAATCCTAACCTCATACCCAAACCATTTACAACAGCGCCAGTCCCTAAATTTACGAAAGAAGCGTAAAAGAATTTCAAGATTTTAATTTTCATTTTCGTGTCACTACTATAGAGATTCATATACAATGGTAATGGTCATAATTGTATTTTTCATATTTGTATTTTTTCTTTTATATTTATTGTTTTTGTACTGAGAAATGTTTTGATTTTCAATTTTTTGATTTTTATATATTTATTATTTACCTGTGAAATAATAGAAATTGTATAAAAATTTTTTTAGGGGATTGTAAAAGAAGTAAACAATATTTTAGTTAAACTAAGAAAAGTTGGATTTAGATTACTTGACAGTTAATGAAGTCTAGAAAGATTACTGTGTCCATTATTTGAACTATTTGTAGAAAATTATTTTGAATGTTCCTTATTGATAAAAAATCGTATTAATAAAATCAAAATTTAACTTTGTTCAAAACCATTAAAACATAAATTCTTAAGTACTTCTACTTTTCATAAGTTGTTACATAAGTTGTTAGGTACTTGTTAGTTTAGTTACTTCTACTGTCATTTCGACTTATGTACATTCGGTGTTAGGTGGTTTAGTTGTGTACAATTCGTTAGATTATTAAAATGCAAATAACTGAAAGAAATTATCAAATTTATTGTCAATTGATCACAATTTGTAGTCAGTTTGTTAATATTTTCACAAGAATAACGATTAAAGATCAATTTTCTATAGAACTTCTACAAAATCAAAAATAAATATTTAATATTCAGACGACTTTAACACTGTGAACCACCAATTTCAAGTCATATAACTTATTTTTACAAAAAAAAAAAAAATTTATTTTAATAATATGCTTAATAATTTCTATATATTTTCGGTATTTGTTTCTATTTTCGGTACAATATATTTTTGGACATAATAAAAATAAACAAAAAATGTAAAAAAAATTTGAAAGCTTGAAATTGTATTTTCTATTTTAACTTATCATTGACACCTTCTTCAAAAAGCAACACTTAAAATTCGTACAACAACATTACCTTCAATTTTAATTACCAATTATTGACTTTTCCATAAAATACAACCATAATATTCTAAGTCAATATTTATATGAATTTAAGTTGTGTTATCTCTTCTCGATACGCGCTGGATGATGATTATCTCATTGCTAATAATTTTCAATTTTCTTGTCTGTTGGCATAATATGAAACAAACTCTAAATGAAGGTTACTAAAAGGTATAAATTTTGTCTCGATGAGGGAAACTTTATATTATAGTTAAAGGCTGGATCTCTAAAATAATGTTTATTGCCATTTACGTTAAAAAATAATCCGTCAATTAAGTGATTCTTTTTTGCGAAGGCGTTCATTTTTTATGTTGGGAGTATTTATAAGTAAATAGCTAAATTAATATTTTTCTTATTTTAATGTAATATAGTTTTATTTCCTCAAGGTTCCCTTCGGTGATGATCAGGCACAATTTCTCATCAAATTTTATAATATAGTTTTTTATTTTTGTATTTAGAAAATACAATTTTTATGTTAAATGTTTAAATGAAGTGCTTTTATTATTTCAAAATTGCGTTTTTCCAGTTAAAAAAAGACACCTTCGCATTTTTTATATGTAATTTTCTCAATTTTTTTAGTAAACAATTTAAAGGAAAATAATATTGAGGTGGAAAAATGATCGGTCGTTAATTTAACGCACATATAAAAATAATACTTCCATTTTTTATGTTTTAGATTTTATTGTTTCTGTATTTATTTATATATAGATATTTTTTATGTTTTGTGATTGATGTTTCTTTCATTAAATTTAAAAGATATTTGCAATTAAAAACTGACATTTTTTCTGATTTTATTTTCGGAAATTGCAGTAATTCTGGGAGGTTCTAATAGCTATTTAAATGTCGATGAGTTTTTTGATTTTAAATGGAAAATCGTAGACAGAGAACAGAACTTGAAATTTATTAAGTCAATATTATTTTAATTTAAGTGCACTCAACTGTGAATGAAATTGTAAATCGAAGGACTTTGAAGATATTCCTAGAAATTTAATTTTTAGTAAAACTAAAATAGTTAATAGAATTAATAGTTCAATAAAAAGGTTTCCGGTGAAAAGTAGAATTGAATGAATTGTATTTAAGGGTGTCCCGTCCTGTACAAATCGTCATTATGTCGTTATGGACTTTATGAATATCACAATTTATGTGTGGTAGTATGCGACTTTAAATTACGCATCAGGGAAAAATAATGTTTACAAAAAAATATAAAAATTAAATGAATTCTAATTTTTAAACCAAAATTGTGTAAATTTACTTTCTATTTTCGGTAATTTTCTGTAAATTTGCGATAAATATTACAATTTTTTTTTTATGTGACAAAAAATGTTACAATAAATTGCGAAATTATTGAACTTTATTATTATCCTATATCAAAACTAATATTTCAACTTACACGACGACCCATATCAAAAAGAAGACATATGTTCATTGTACCAAGAGTTCAATTCTTCAACCATCACAGGCCAACATGATTGGTTTTGGTTTGTATGAAAAGGGAGGAATGGCGGCCAAACCACGTACCTTGACCGTACGGTCCGTTGTACACCCTTACGAAACGTTTACCATTTTGCACCAGGAATCGTGCCAACCCACTTCCTTTATAAAGTTTGACAACTTAGCAGGTTTTTCACTGCTTAATTCTGTTAAATTTCCTACAAAATAAGAATAGAAAAATTTTAATCTTTTATTACACAGATAAGGACAGTGACATAAAAGATGCTCAATTGTCTCCATCATCTTCAAAACAGCCTCTACAAGCGGTTTCAGTTGTCAGTCTGAGTCGCCCGGCATGTTTACAGGCCAACATAATTTAGAAGAGAAAATGGAAAATATTACTGTCCTTCACGACAAAATTTAAAAAAAATTGTAATCAATTATTTCCCATCCCATTGTGTTCTTAACTATTTCAAATATTTATAATTCAAATTTCACACCACAAGAAATTCTCATGTCCCAGTTAATTTGTCATTAATTCGCATCAAATCTTCTAAATCAATTGTCTAACTCGTAAACTCTGAAATATTTTAGGAGCGGAATTACTTTTTAAAACTTCTAAATTATATTTTATAAATATATTATAATAATAAAATTTTAATTTTAACTCATCATTTATTAATGTTAATTTTAAACATTTTGAAAATTTCTGGTGTGTGGGTTAAATTTTTTTAAATAAAATTAAAATTTTTGATTTCTTAATTAAAAATATTACCTTTACCATCATAAAATTTAACACTAAACAACATGAAAAATACCATAAATATTTATTCACTAAATATAAAAAAAAAAATGAAATTATTAATTTATTAAATAGCTAATAAATTATAATATAATTATGAAATTAATGCACACCAAAAACAAAAATTTTTTTTTACTTCATAAATTTAACAAATAGTAATCATAAATTTTTTGACGCCTTTTTAACATTTAAAGATATTAGTCATTTAAGTTAATCGCAAAAATATCTTTTATAATATACAAATTTTCAGACAAATCTATTTGAAATTTTGTTGTTAGCTACGTTTTTCAAAAAGCGTAGGAGTTTTCCCATAAAAGAATTCTTTTTTTTTTTTGTAATACAAAATAAATAAAAGATAAAATTATTGGTTTTATTTGTAAATTTTGCTGCAGCTCAGCAATGCAATTTTTTTTTGTTTAAATAGATTTTTTTCAACTTCTGCAATGTTTTATGTCAAGAACTGCCTAATTATATGTTAAAAACATATTTCATAAAAAATTTACAAGAAACAATTTTGTATAAAGTAAATTTATTAAATGATTTCTAGAGAAAATTAAATTCTATTTTGAAATTGAAATGTGTGCGCATAAATTTTCAGTATAATTTTCTGTGGTTTTGGTTGGTGTATTGCGCAACACTGTAACTTATATTTATCTTTGATGCTGTTATATGACATCCGAACATTTATGCTTTTCAACTGTGTATATAGAACCAAAAAACTAAAAAGATTGAAAATATTAGAAGAAAATTGAAGATTGCAACATTTAGCGACAGAGGATGACAAATCTAAATGCCATAAAGATAGTAAAAATGTTTGTTTTTTATGTCAATTTTTCATATAGTAATATTCTAAATCAATTACTGTATGCTTTGTAGAGTTTTTTGCTTTACCTTTTTTTCAGCGTTTTTTTTTTGGGAAATTTTTTATTTATTATATGATTTTTGTGTGTGAAAAATATTGGCAGAATTTTTTTTCTAGGTCTTGAACTCTCCTTTCGGGGCATAATAAACTATAGAATTTAAATTCCAAGATTTTTGATATTTCTGCAAATCGATTAGATAATATTTTTGTAAAACTTTTACTTTATGGATTTTGTATTATTTTAATGATGAGAAATATGATAATTTATGATGAGGAGATAAAATAAATTATGTTTATAGCATATTTTTAAATATTTTTATTTGAGATTTAATGGAAAATTTTAATTTTGTGTATGGTATTTAGATCATTTAATCAATTAGATTTGGATTAGATTGGAAAACTTTTGAAGCACCATCGCTGGTTTTAATTATTGGAATTTATGAGAGTGTAGTTATTTCGAAAAGTTTTCGAAATGTTGCATAAATTAACTATAGAAACTTGATGACAATCTAAAATACTTTGAATTAAATGAAAAAAGCTTGATAAATACACAAGAGACTTTCATTATAAATTCGCTTAAATGATAATTACTAATAATATGATTGGCACCACTTTAGATTATATTTAAACTTTAATTTTGTAATTATTATTTTGTGTTTCGAAAAATAGTCCTAACAAATTTTGGGACATACATTGTTAAAAAAAACCTAATGGAACCCCGAACATTAAAATAAATTGATATGATCATTATCGCGATAACTCATTACTCACAGAATTATGATACCTTAAGAATCATTTTTATGTTGATATTAATTACTTATGGCACAGTTACAATGGAAAACTTACTTTTAATATATAGATAAAAATATCTTATAATTTAAGTTGCCGGTGTTACAGAAACTCGACAAAAAGAGTTCATTAGTGCAGAACCAAAAATATTTAAATTCTACGTAAATATTAATAAAAAAATTGTAATTAAATCGGCAGCCTTAAAATACTAATAAATTAAACATTCAGTTTTTTTTTTCTTCAAATTTCAATATAGTCTTGCACAAATTAATTTCTAATAATCGTTTTAAAGTTAACATTTTAAAGCTTCTCCTTACCAGCCACCATAAAAATTTACTATTCAATTAATTTAAACACAATTCATTTTTCACTAATTCTATCTGATTATAGATAATTTATTATAAAAATAATATTTAACAATAAAAAAAACAGCACATTTTAAAAACACCTACATAAAAACAAAAATCGTTCATTGAATTTTTGTTTGTTTAGTTGCAATCTTGATAAAATATAGCAATTACCATTCAAATCTTTAGTCAGTTAGTCGCCTGAAATTTTTCAAAAAATTATAAATCTTTTACATTTCAACAGAACTTCAAAAATAATAAAAAAAAAAAAAAAACTAATGAAAAAAAATTCTACTTCATTATTTATGGTAAATTGGCAATTACATAAAATCATAATAAAAAATATATGAACATTATAGATAATATGTAAAAATTATTATTAAAATTTTTTATAATAAATGATCCAATATAAAAATCGCACCATATAAGCGACGCGTACAAAACTGCGCCGCTTATGAAAATGTATAAAAGGAAAAAAAAAATTATTATTATAAATTGGTAGCTCATATGACGGCGGCTTCATACTTTCAATATATACAAGATATATATACGGCTTATAAAGAAATATACAGCTTGAGTAAAAGTGGAAGTTAAGGAGCATTAAAATATTAATCATAAAAATTGAATATTATCCATAAAAAGAATATTATTATATTTTTTAGATGCATTGGGAAATATTTTTGAAGGTATAATAATTTGTTAAGCTTTCAGTTTCATTGATGAGATTGTTTTTTTTTTATTTTGTTACCGCAGCGTGTTACTAGCTAAGCTTGAGTTTTATTTTATTTTGTATGGTTTTGTTTTAGTTTGTACTTTTACAAATGGTCAAAACGTTTCAGGCACAATTCGAGAATATTTATACGTGTTATGTATAAAATGGCCATTAAGATTTATCTGGCTAACTAATTCGTAAAATGATAAGTTCATAAAAGTGTATTATATTGTGGAATTGAATTGTTTTGAAATTGAATACAGGGTGATGAGTAATTGCTTTTTTTTTTTTTGGTTTAATGGAATTCATATTTTTTGGGGCTAAGAAATTGATTTTTTTTTTTTGTATAGTGTTAACAAGTTGATTTAGAGGGAAGTAATTTAGGGAACCATTCAAATTTCAGATCAAATTTTTAATTAGAGAAAGTTTAATAATATTTTATTTTGGTGTATAATATATAAATAAAATTAATTGAGGGTAATTTTTAAAATTTTGAATTTGTTTGTTAAGAAAACAAGATGATTATTAAAATGATTACAATGATTAAATTAAAAATTTATTGTTAACAGATTTTGAAATTGAAGTCTATTGAGTTTGGGTCTACTTGGTTTGATGTAAAATATAAACTGAATGAAAGAAATTTGATAATTAATCATCGGATTTGTAAATTTCCATTACCAGTAAAGTTTTTAATCTTATTTTTATTTGTTTAATTCTTCTTGGATTAATGACATCAAATGGACCCAATTTTCTAATAATTATAATTATTCTAATTCACTAAAACGATTTTAAACCTTATATAATTATTTCTTCCAAATCACCTTGTTCTACAATTCAATTTCTATTAAAATCATTACACTATCAAATCCAAATATTATGAGTAATTACACGGATATTGCAACAACAAAAACAAAAACAACCTACAAAATAACTAGAAATTCAGAGACATAGTCTTTAAGTCTATTCAAAACCAATTTACTAACCATAAAATCTATATAAGCTCAAAGAAAATTATATTTCAGAATGAAAATATCAAATTATATTATTTGTGAAATAATATTGTAATATAAAAAAATTTCAATTTCATTGAAATTTATTGATCTTGGTGAATTGATATCTTCACAAAAAAAAAAATAAGAATTGAAAACTCATTGAAAACTTGCGGAGGTGAAACGTCATCGTATACGGAGAGGTAATTTCAATTTGAATACGAAGAAAAGGTAGGAAGTTTTAATAGTTCGGTATTAAATTATTGAATAATTTTCCAAGTTAAAGAAAATTGTAATATAATGTAAATTGATTCCTTGGACTTTTCAAGAAAATGTGAAGTAAAAACATACAATTCGGAATGAGTAATTGAATGTAATTCATTTTGACTGTAGATTTTCTTTTATATACATAATTTTGAATTGGAAATTATGTTAGTATTTAAATTTATATATTTCAGTTTTTATGCAATCGAACATGAAACAATAATAATAATATTATGTACATGCGCGACTACATGGAACTGTAGAATTTGTAATGAGTTTTAGTAGTTTAAGAGCCAACAGTTTTATTTTTATTATTTTGCAATCATTCGGATGACAAATGAAAAAAAATATTTTTTTTAAAATCATTTTAAATAATGCTAATTTTAGGAAATTAAACAACTGGACTAAATTCATAAAGGAACATTGTCAATTTTGTTTTTAGCATATTATAGGTAGTTGATGCTGTCTGCCACAAACATTCTTTATCATTTAAAACTGTATTCTGGACAAGACTATCCTATAAATATTCATATGCTTACCTGAGACTTGATATTAAAGGTTCCATTTTGGTATGATCAGTTTCTCATGCCCGATTTCACAGTAAGAGCTTAAGTTTTTTCCAGAGCTTGAACTTCGGTTTAACCTTTTTTTTTGGTTTTTCAGTTCAAGCTTTAAGATAAACCTATCTTAAAGGAAGGTTTAAATTAAGCAGCAGATGGGAAATACAATTGGCAACACTATCAAGTTTGATTTTTGATACTTTTTATTATTTTATACATTTATATTTTTACATATAAAAAACATACAAATAATATAGACACCCCAATAATTCATAAATTTCAATATCTCAAATTACTTTTTATGGTGAATTTCCAATTACTCGGATTTTTTGGTTTAGCTAAGACTAGGGCAAATTTTGATTGAGAAACAAAGTGCGCTTAAGTTGTAGACTTAAGGTACATAATTCGTTTGGTTAAGTTTTAATTTAAGTTCTCACTGTGAAGTCGGCCATTAGAAAATAATCAGCTATGTAATTTAAAAACAAACTAAAATTTAATGTGTAGCTACTATTCCTGATTCTTTTCCATTGAAATGTGAAGTTTCTTTTTATAGTAAAACTAAGTAGTTTTTTTTATAAAGTTCCTTAGCAAGCAAATAATATATGAGTACTAATTAAGTAAAACTGCTAGCAGGAACTAAACATTTTAAATACAAATTACTTGTCAGAATAATGAAGTTCCTCAAATTCAGCTTTGGTTACATAACCCATTAACGCAATTCTCAATTTTGCTAACAGCTCTTGATCTAATAACAAAATTATAATTGAAACACTATCAAAATTATGTACACATACATAATATTTCTATTGAATCATTGGCACTCGAGGGCATTTTATAAAATTTTCATATATTATGCATTAATTCTGTTTTTTTTTTCTTAAAACATTTTTTATTAATATTATTACAAAAAAGTAAAGCTTTAAGATTCGTCGGCGGCGTTGCGCATATGCGAAAAACTTCATCAACTCGTAGACACATTGGATGGGAAAATTATTATTATTATTTTTTTTTTGTTCTGGTGTTTTTCATTTATTAATAAAACTTGCATGTTTGCCATAAAACAAATTTTTTATTCCGCCTTTAAAAACTTGAATTAAAATATTATATTAAAATTTATTTAACATTTATCAAAACCCAAAAGCAATTTAATATTCGCCTTGGAAATTTTTTTATGTTATTTTTTTTAATCTATAAACAATAAAATTGTATTTACACAGCATAAACAGGCGAAATTGTTGCACTTCTTATTGCAAATGCACAAAATGCAAAATTCAAAAAAAAAAATCTTGAGATAGACTATAAATTTTGTCTATAATTACAATTAAATTGATTAACATAAAATTATCATTTTGAAAAGTTTAGTTTTATTTTCTGAATAATTGCAAACAAATATGAGAATTTATTTTACAATAATAAATAAATAATTTTTATAAGTTTAAAATATGAAGCAAAAATTTTTTTATAAACCACGCATTTCAATTTATCAATTCACAAAATTCAATTTAACCAACGATTTATATTTTATTTAAGTTGAATTATTTTGATTGGATAAAAAATTATTTTCCGTGTGAATTATAAATAATAAGTGGTAAATTTTATGTGAATTTCTGATGATTTTTAAAATGGTGTTTTAATTTATTGTCTATATCATTTTTATTTATGATAATTTAATATTATATTGAAAAATCAATTAATTTACGCCATTTGTTGGGAGTTTTAATGAATATAATACAGGAAAAAAAAATTTATGATTTTGAAATATTATAGTAGTTAAAACAAGTTTGGGTTGATTATTTGACATTAAATTGTTAGTTTAGTAAATGAATGATTGAATGATTTTAATTTTTTATTTTATTTTTTTTAATATTCAAATAGTAATAATATAATTAATATTAATTAAATATGATATCATTAGTTAGAGAGATAGAAATTATTACAAATAATAGAAAAATAATTAATGTTTTAATAATATTAGTATATTAATTTTTATGTAAATTTAATTTTATTATTATGTAAATGACTCAGAAATGCAATTTTGATTCAATTTAACTTGTAATTTATAAAAAAATCATATAATATATTCGAAATTTTGAGAATATTCCAACGTTTGTTTGAATAGGTAGCAAAATTATTAATGAAAATTATCCTGATATTCGTTTTAGTTACTTTACAAGTCAATAAATATTTATACAAGTATGTAAGTATTGTCCACATAATTTTACAGTATTAACAACTGCCACAGATTCCAAAGGATAACAATACAATTATTAAAGTTTAAAGTTATTTGGATATCAGCGACTCATACGTATTAAGAATTGATATTGACAACTGGTGAGCTTTCTTAGTAGATTCAAAAGAAAGATAGAGCAAGCACTTGTAGAAATATAAAAATACTTATCAGACTGATAAGTTTAATCCAAATATGATTTTTGTTAAGTCTAGAGTGTCTTTTCAGGCGGTTGTCTTCAAGGGACTGGTAACATAACATAGTAATATACCTAAGAATGTTATAATAATGATTCAAGACATTATTATTAAAAATAATGGATTCAATATCATTTTAAAGCGATTCACCTTATCACCTTATATGACATAGCTAAATTTGAGAACATATTTAATAAAAATTTCTGTTGCAAGTGTAAATATATAAAGTTCAGGCAAATATTGCTAAACGTTTTACAATTCAAATATTTTTATACGAATTATCAAATAGTTGTTTTAGGTGTTTGGCTCCTCAGGACAGTAGAAAGCCGGAACATTTATTATCACAAATTTTGTAAAATTGAATAAAAATTGAAATTATTAACAAAATAATTTCTAAAATTTCATTATAAACATAACGAATAGTAGCGTCTTTCGGTCTCTGCAGTATTCTTTATATTGTTGCTTATTCTATCCTTTAATCCTTTATTGAAACCCTTCAAATACTACTTGATATCCCTAAGTATTGAGTAGTTTATGTCCATGAAATATTATCGTAAGTTTAGTTAATTTTTAATTATTCTTGGTAACATTTCAATGCCATTTAACTTAATTTACCATTTGATCTTGTCAATTTTTTAAAATATAAGTTAAATTTACTACTAAAAAATGACTAATAATTTCTTATCTCTTAAATTTTTTCAAAAGTTTTCTCTAGAAAAAATCCATTAAATTTTTAAAAATTATCGTGAGAACTAAACCAAAGATGTAAACAAAATTTAAACGTATTTGCATTAATAAAAATTATCTTAAAAAACTAATATAAAAAAAAAAATTACAAACTTTCTTATCAGTTTAAAATTTCGAGAAATTACTATAATAAAAAAAAAAAAAAAATTCCTGAGAAATTTTAAATATTATGCGGTATTTATGATTTTTAAAGTCTTATGAAATTATGATCTATTTAAGTATTTATTAGTTTTTAAGAAATAATTCGAAATTGTCTGTTAAAATTTTGTTTTTCTTTACATATTTTCAGGTAAATTTTGTCATCAAGCTTTTTATAGAGGTTACAATCAAATCAGTAAATTCTAAATTTTATTATTATTAAAATTATACAACTTTTTTCATAAATGCTACTTTCGTTAGATGGTTAAAAATTATTTATTAATAATTGTTGAATGCTGCCTTTTCTTAGCCTACGAAACTAACTCATTTTCTACACTCAGTCAGCAATATTCATTTCGGTATTTCGAAGCCAACAATTTCTTACACGAATCCCCTTGGAATATCGCAATAGATCTTCGACTAAAATATATCTGACCATTATTTTAGCTCGAGCCCTTCTCGATACTTGAATCAACAGACGATAATTTCCAAATTCAAAAATCAATTCTAATTTAAATTATTTTATTATACTTTTATTTTTTTCAAAATCGACTATACTCCAAAACCATAAAGGAAACAAACCGTGACGAATAAAATATCATGTAAATTTTCGACTGTTCAAAGAATTTTTATCATGGCAAGAGAGATGTCCTCGATATAAAAATCGCGATATCAAAAAGTTACATTTTTTTTCGTTTTTGATTTCAATTCGAATCTGTTAAATGTAAATTTTTTATTTATTTTTGTGCTGGGCAATGAAAATTTTCAGAAAACATAAAACTTGAACCGGAAATATGTTTTAACTATATTTGTAAACTGGAAAATAAATATATGTATATTAGGAAAATCATTTCGTCCCCGTTAAATGATAATTTTTCATGCTCAGTGAACTTTTATTAAAAAAAATTGGTACTACTATAAAAATTTTGGAATATAAAATTTGTTTTCAGTTTTTTCAATTCCAATGAATTGTAAATTTTTAACCCCTCAATATTGAAAAAAAAAAATGCCAAATCGTTTTTTGAACAAATTAAATTTACCTGTAGCTTTTAAATATTTTTACGGTTGTCAGTCAGTCCAATTGTCCAGAATATAATAATTTATTGGCTGAACAAATCAATTTTTTTTTAAATTTTATTAAATGTATTTGATAGCTAAATTTTTAGGGCAATTATAAGTTCAAAATTGATACAAAGAGTTGAAAAAACTGATGAAACCTGGTTTTATGAAAGGGTGAATTTCCAAAATAGGAAATTGCGTGGGAATATTTTATTTAATGATTTTAACTTATTTAATTGTCGCGGTTAAGGATGACTTAACCAAAGTACCAAGGATATTTATATTCCGATCTCCGTTAAAAATAAAATGATTTAAATATAATTTTATTGAATTTATTCTCACGCTTTAATAATTATTCATATTTTTTATTAACAATTGTTTATAATAATTTATATTAAATATAAATAATATAAAAGAATTTAAATTTATGCACAAGCGGAAAACAAAAATACAATAATTTTTTTTTTTTAATATTGTCTTGGCCCCAGTCATGATCGCCATTGGGCAAAAGTGTATCCGCGAACTGCAGTTTTTTTTATTATCATTTTCAGATAATCTTACAAAATTATTATGTTAAATTACATTATTATTTTTATGTTTTGTGTAAATAAAATGGTGCCACAATTAATGTTTCGAATATTGTTCATTCAAATAAATAAAGTGTCTTTTATTGTTTAGTCGAAATGTCAGATTGTTAGTTGTATCGATTTTTTTGAATGCGCTTATGCGGAATGTAGTTTTATCGATTGTACTTTCAGTCACGCCAAGTTCTTTAGGTAAGCAATAAAAAAGTGATTCAAATGAAACTGAATTTGTTAAGCTTAAATATATGAACGATTTACATAATGTAATTAAAATTAAATAATTTAAATTACTTAAAATTGTTTTAAGAAAAATAATATTTTTACCATTTCTCATTTCAATGTTGACAAAATATCGGATTATGTAAGTCTAATAAGAAATCATTTTTCATTTATTTATTACTATTCTGCAGCATGAAATTGTTATGATTCACTATCATTGATCGAAAATTTGATAAATTGTAGTATCGCTTCAATATCATACCATTTAAAATGCTTGTGTTCTGCATCATTTTCTTCATAAATAATGGAATATTTCTTATTTAATTTCTAAGAATTCTGTAGTAGGCTATGTTTATTCGTGAAGATTTTATCTCGTCACCTTTAAAGAACCCCTGATGGAATATTTATAATAATTTTTACCTTCAATTTTTATAGTACGTATCTATTTTTTCTTTACACTTTTTCATAGATCATAGTATTTTTAAGTGTATACAGAATCTTAAAATTGTAAATATGATGCTACAGATTAAACATAAGTCAACAAAAATTATTCAAAATTTATTATCAATTTATTTTGGAAAATTATTGGAAACCAAATTATAAATAACTTTTTAATTTATTTATATTTCTTAGTTCAATTATTAATTTTTCATACTAAAATTGAATGATTTTAATTACTTAATTTCATTAGGTCCTATTAAAATTGTTGATAATGAACAATTAATTTCAAAATGTTACAATTTCCTGCATTATATAGAAAAAAAAAATGAAGTTATTATCAATTTTTAATTATCAAATGAATCAATTTAATCGAATTAAAATTTTTCCAATAATCATAATCAAAAATTATAATATTATTCAAAATGTAATTTTTATAATCTCT
This sequence comes from Rhamphomyia laevipes, assembly GCA_963920725.1. Taxonomy (NCBI): domain Eukaryota; kingdom Metazoa; phylum Arthropoda; class Insecta; order Diptera; family Empididae; genus Rhamphomyia; species Rhamphomyia laevipes. Next base: position 20,231,827 of record OY987255.1, on the reverse strand, counting down.
ACTAAAATGCTGTTGTTATATATCAGCAGAAATTAATCAAAATCTGATCTTTGAATTAATGTTGAAAATCGTATAATAAATAAAATTAATTTAAATTTTTTGGTTGTATATATTTTCTAGAAACAGTCAGAAAATATAAAAATCACAAAAATTGAACCACATTGTATACATGATAAAAATGACATAGCAGAAATCAACTAAAATTATTACAATCATAATCATTTCATTTATCCTCCAATCCTCAGGGAAATATCCTACTTTGGAGGTATATAAAATATTTAATATTTGTTAATTCAGAAATTTGATATTTTCGGTAAGATAAGCGCGAAGAATGACTCGAATGATTCAATATAATATTTTTTTTTGTTTGGCTAATTTAGTTATCGGTCTGTGGTTTTTGATGTTTGGTCTTATTTTATACTCTGTTGCTGTATGGTATATTCAACATTTAAACGCTTTAAGCTGAAAATAATCCATTGAAATCTTAAGAGGACGAGTTTTTTTTTGGAAAAACATAAATTTTGTTATTTTCCTTTTTCGTATAAAATTTACCAATAAGAATTTTTTACTGTGTGTAGGCGTACAATTTTAATTTCAGACTGTTTTTTTCTTTAAATAAATATTGAATTATAAGAAGAATAATGTCGATATAATCGTGGATATAAGAAAAATTATGATCTTTAATTTTTTTTTTGTATAATTAAAGTTTTGTCGTATTTTTTGTAGATATTTTCTTTCCGTTTAGTTTTTGCTGGAGTTTTTAATTGAGATTGAACTTGTTGTAGAGGGTGATTTAATGATAGGTTTCTGCGTTAAACTACAAGTTGATACTAAAGTTAATAAACTTGTGATATTTATTGGATAATTTATATAGTAACAACAAGGTACGAATTTTAATTTTTTTTTAAAAAAACATTGAAAAATGTAAAATAATTCAAAATCCATAACTTCACCCCTAGCAGCAATATTGCTGGAATATTTTAGTTCGAATTCTGTTGCATTTTTCTGACATTTAACACATAATTACACGAAGAAAATTCACATAGAATTAATTGATGTGTTTATTTTTTATGTTATCATTAATTCAATTATCAAAAATTTCAACTCAATTTCGAAAATTTTACCCCAATAACACTGGACATGTTTCGTATGAGTAAACTTTAATTAAAAATTCCTCCACAAAATATCGATACGCTAAATTTCGTTATGCATTAACATAAAAAATATTAATAATTATATTAAATTAAGAATAATTTTTATAAAAATAATATTTAATATTTGATTTCCGCTTGTAAGAACCCTTAAAAAATAGATTTTCGTGATTACTCAATGAACAAAATAAAAAATACGAATGGAATAAAATCTTAGTATCTAATAGCGCGGAATTCCTATACTTCTTACTGCTGGCGAAACATTCTACAAGTTTATTTATAATTTCCTAACCTATAATTTTTTTATTTATTACTAATTAATCGGGGTGTATAAATTTATTACATTTACAAGGTTCACTGACCATTCAATCAATTTTTATATAAGATTTCTGTCCCCCTTATCTTTAGTACTGAATTGGAATTACCTTAACCTTAAAAGTCAAAAATCGCATAATAATTAACTATATTTTCAGTTTTAGACAGTTTGTAGATATTTAAAAGGGTGAGGGCGGATATTGTAATCTGTTGTGATGCATTTTTTTTAATGTTGGATGCATCAAACGAATCGAAAATTCGATGAGTTTGATAATCAAACAATACTCATAATTTTCTCACGCATAATTTTATGATCAAGGAAACAAAGCATAAAAAAAAAACAATGTAAATGAACATAACAACAACAATTTTAAATATTATTCTTTATGATATTTTCATATTTTATGACACTTGATATTCTATCTCTGTATCTGTTCTAGTTAATTTCAGTTATTTTAGTGTTTTTTGAAGTTTCTGTTGACTTTCTCGTCAAATTGTGTAAAACTGTCGTTTTGGGTTTATTGGGAATTATTCAGATGGGATTTAGTATAAAAAATTTCCAACGAAAATGTTTCGGAGAAAATATTGATTTTTAATGGTTTTTTATTGTTGTTTTATGAATAATGAACTCATGGCATTTAGTTAATTTTATTTGTATAAAAAATAAAAAATAACTATAATTTTTTTTTTATTATTATAGCTAAGGAACATAATTCATTGTATTACAATCTTATGTGATATTAAATGGAGGAGAAAATTATGAAATTAATAGGGTTTTTTTTTGTATTATATAGAATCATCTGTTTATATTTAACCTGGAAGTGTGAGTTTGTCTAGTGTCAATATTGATGTTAAATGTAATTTGGATAGAAGGTACAATGATCTTTAATAGTGTTAAAAAATATATCGTGGGAGAATTATTGTGTAATTGATTATAAAAAGGGATGAAAATAATGATTTTAATTGAACGACAATTTGAATAATTATACAAAGATGTCAAATTTCAAAACTTTAAAAAAATTGAAAATTTATTGGATAATTTACAATTCTTTTATTCTAGATTTCGGCAGATAATTTTATGAGCTGTTTTGCAAGCATCAAGTTTTCAAATTCTGAATTAATTTACATTCATGTTTCAATTTTTTTTCTCTAGTTTATTTCTACGCTACTCTCACTTACCTAATTCATCTAAAAACCAATCCTTATTACATAATTATTACGAATTTAGTACAGAATTTAAGTAAATTTTATAACCTGCTGCGGTCACACAACTAAAAAAAAAAAAATATTTAATAATGTTTTTACAATAAAACACAAAACAAAATTAAAATAAATTAAAAAAAAAAAAAAATGAGTTTCATCTTCAAAATATTCACATGAGCTACAAAGTAACCCAATTTATTATTTAGCTAATAAATTTCGATTAATTTCGAATAAATCAAGATGCACTTGCGCAATTGTACACTGCATTTTTATATATACATATACAAAAATTTGACATTTCCAACTTTGAAATCGTGATTTATATTTAATATGAAAACAGAAAAAAAAAAAGTTTACTATTTTTAGTTCTCTTAAATTGTACAAGCTATTAAAAAAAAAATGATACTTCGCTTTACTATATTAAAGGTTCATTTGGGTCGTAAATTGAGGTTATGTTTTGTATATAATGTGCAAATCAGTTGCAATATTATTAAAGTAATTTTTTTTTTCATTTGTCGGTGTCGATTTTCATCCCGCCATTTTATTGTAAATTGTACCAAAAAAACAAAAAAAAATTTGTTATTTTTCTATTAAAACATTATTTATTAAAAATTAAACATATTTTTTTTTCATATTTTACATTTTTAATTTTATTGTATTTAATTGAAATCTAGAAATTGAACAAAATATTTTTATGCTTTATCATTCTAAAGACCCTTTTTTTTAAATATCGAACAAGTGAAATTCAATTATTTTATTGAATTTCGATATAATTTTGTTATTATTATTTAAATGGAATTAAAATGTATTTTCATTGATAATTTTCATGTTGAGTTCTTTATGCTCATAGGGAATTGACTGATTTTTGATAGATTTTTTTTTTAAAAAAAACTGTTTTTGTTATGAGAAAAATCAAAATTGAAAAATAACGTGTTTTTAAATAGAAAAAAATTGAATTTTGAATTAAAATGTCCTGCTGTTTTTTACATTATTTCGATATTTCATAAATAAAAAATTATGTATCTAAACTTAATTTTGTTTCATTTCTTTTTGTATATAATAATTTTGAATTTAAAAATACAAAAAAAAAAAAACTTGTTAATTGACAAAACATTTGTTGTAAAGTTTGAAAGTTTTTTTAGTTAAACATATTTTCTATTTATGCTCTTATTGGTCTACATAATATTTCTTAATGGAAACACGTGTTTATTTTTGGTTATTATTGTAAATTATATTTTTTTTATATTATTGATAGTTAATATTAATATATAAAAAAAAGAATCATTTTTGTATTTGTAATTTCCGATATCTTTTTTATGCTTTTTTTTTTTTTTTTTTGGTTTCGACTACTATTTCTTTATAAATAAAGATGACCAAAACGGAAATTGCTGATTATTTTGTCAAATTCGGTAATTGACATTATGGACAAATCAACTGGAACAAAAATTAGTTTGATTATAGACTTTTTATTTTGATTGTCTTTTTTTTTTTTTGAAAATTAGGTCATTGATCAAATTAAATGATTTTATTGTTATGCTAGTTTTTTTTTTGTTAATTTGAAGAGTTACAATATAGAAATAGAAATAAAAATAAAAAACTATTTTTAAGTTATTTTGAAAATTGGAAGTTAAATGAAATAAAAACTTTTTTTTGATATTTATTTGAAATTTAATTATAGGTAGTTGACTTTTAGTATTATTTATTTTACGAAATTTACAATTTAATAATTGCCAATAAAATAATAACGAATTCTTTAATTTATTATACGAAAAATATAAAATTAAAGGTCATTTTCTGTCAAGACAAATAAGAATAGAACAATTAGTAATTTAATTGTAAGTTTTAGGACAACCTATAAAATTCCATGCAAAATTAATTTTCTAGTAATATATTTTGGTATATGTTTTATATATCTAATTTATAATAATATAGTTAAAAGATGCTATGAAGAATAAAAAATTTCAAATTGTAAAAGTTAAAATGAATGGACTAGCAATATTACAGTTGGACAGAAAAACGTAAAGCGTTAAAGTTAACGATTTTCTTTCTGTCAAAATTTTGCGGTTTCATTGCGATATTTATAAATTCCTCAATTTTTCCCAGTGTTTTTGAGGTTTTAAAATACATTTTTCACAGCGACCTTGCGATATTTATAAATTAAGTATATTACAAAATTGTATCGAATTCGATTTTAAAATATTTTATAATTACAATAATTTATATTGTCGATCTATAAGATTCTAAACAAATTAATCGATTCTATGCTTCATTAATTGATAAATTTAATAAAGCTATTTTTCAAATTTCCCATCTAACCTATAAAAAATATTTCCCATTAATTTTTTTATTCTTTATATAAAATCTATTACAATTATGAAATAAAAATTTCAAAAAAATCTGATCTAAACTATAATTTTAATTAAAAGTCATAATTAAAAAAAAAGAACTAATTCGTGCAGAAAATATATTTATATCACGCTTCTTTAGTTTCTTCGCGATTGTCTTACAAATATAATAAAACATATAGAAAAATAAATATAGAAAAGATCCAATTTTCCTCCTCACAAAACTAATTAGTTATTTAATATTTATTTCAACCTAATTTGTAATAGATGCCTCATTACTATCCTTTCAATTTCCAAAAGATAATGTCGAACTGATAATGTAATTGAACTTCAATTTACGCCAAATGAAAAGTATCTTGACTGCTTGGCAATTAATTAGTCCTCGACAACAACAGAAACAAAACATTTAAGTTCAATACACAACGATAGATACAATAATTTCAGTTTTGTAGAAATCTTCTTTTTTTATATTATTTACTTTCTTATAAGTCTTGTTTTGTACCTGTTCAAATATAAAAATTATTATTATTTTTTTTGTATTTTAAATAAATAAATTCAATTCATCTGTTAACCTGGCAACATAAAACATATATTATGTCGAGAGTATTAAAAACAACAACTGTTTTCTCCCGATATGGATCGCTCCCATTTAGAAGTTAATTTTTTTTTCTTTCTATATTACCTTTACAACTATACTATATGAAAAAAAAATCGTACTCGTTTGAAAATATCATGATTACCGGGCGGAAGATTCAGAAAAAATCTATTAAAAAATTTTGTTATTATTTATATAATGTAAGTATGTATATAAAATTTTAAAATTTTAATCGCGAATTTCCTTTCGGTTCTGTATATTATTTGATTTAGAAGTAAACTATATAAAGCATAAAATTATTTTATGCTCATATTATTTATGCTTAATAGATTAAATGTTGTTTTTTACTTGATCTTTTTATTTATTATTTTTAAAGTTTTAATTGAATTTCATTAAATAACAAACAAAAATTGTTTTTTTTTTTTTTTAAAAATAATGAATTGATTTGAAATAGAAAATTAAATAAAGATAAATTTATAAATTGCACGAATCTAGTTCAAAACGATGCCAATAATTTTTTTAAATAGAATTATTTTTAGTTGAATGATTGGTTAAATGATTTCTTTCAATCATATTAAAAATATTGATTTAAATGAAATTTAATTATTTAAATATTGACTTTTGAGTTTGTATTTGAATTTGTTTCTTGTGATTATGTTTTAGAAATTTTATGAATAATAATTTTTCTTTGAATGACATATAAAAGTGGATTAAAAATTAAACATAAAACATAAAATGTAGATGATATAAAGAGTTAAATATATTAAAAACTGTATAAGAAAGTTTTTTATATATGTATTTAAATTTTGATACATTTTATAATAATTTCTAAAAATTTAGTATTATAGAATTATTGTATCAGAGTTTGATTTATTAGTCACTCAAAAGAAATAATAACCCATAAGAACAGAATCCATGCAGAGGTGGATTTACCCATAAGCAAATTAGGCGTAAGTCTCAGAGATATAAAAGTCTCGGATTTATAAAAAAATAGAATATAAATTAAAATTAAATTATTTCAAATTTTAAACTATCATAATTTAAAGTTAAACGCAATCTAAAATCAAATCTTAAATATAATAAGTCTTAAATGAACTGTGATAAAATTATCCATAACATGAGAACAAAACGTGAGCAAATAAAATTGAATGAATTAGCTACCCCAGCAATTAATAGTGATCTTGTCAAATATAAACTATATCTTATTAATTGATAGTTTTTTAAGAACCAAAATGAGATTTAAAAAAAATTATACTCAGGTGGGGCCGCAATAATTGATTAAGGCGTCAACATGTTAAAATCCACCTCTGAATCGATGGGCAATTATTATTAATGAATAAGAAACCGAATAAGCTGAAGCATTTAGCATTTAGCATTCTCAAAATAATTCAGAAGAATAAGCAATAAAGCCTTCAAAAACATTTTATTTTTTTGTTAAATCGAGTCTAATTGAATAAAAATTTATTTATAACTAATTTTAAATTGAAATTTTTTGATTAACTTTTCATACATTTTGTTCTAAATCGTTAGACTTTCATAATTTTCTTATTTTCAACATAAAATATTCTATATCTAAAAAAAATTCATATACTTTTCCATTTCACCCCAAATTTTCACTTCGGTCGTATTGGTTAACCAAACAAAAAAAAAGAATTGTTTTTTCTTTAAAAATCATTATTTCGATGCGCATTCTTAATACGGAGGAAAATTTTTTACAAAATGGCTGACAATTTTCATTGTTTTCATGTTAACAAAGCATTACATATTTTTATTTGTATTAGTAATTTTCCCCAACAAAATTTTATATTATACGCAATAAATTTAGTTGATAAAAATTATAAACTTTGAAAAAAACATAATGGAGAATTTTTTTTTTATGTATTTTTAACATTTTTTCTGTTCATTGCGCATGACATTAACAATTTTATGTTTCCGTGATTATATGATTTTATAATATTTGTATCTATTTAATGTTTTCTCCCCATTTTAAATTAATTGAGCAAAAATAGAATGATTTATCAAAGAAAAACAATAATAATTATTACTAAATGTAAAATGGAATTTTCGAGTAAATACAATTAAAAAATTATTTGTATATGTAGTTAGTATTAGTTTATATAAATTTAAGAATTTAATGTTAATTTAAATATGTAAATAGAAATAAAACGCCATTTTAGATTTATATATAAACAAATTATATATAATTATAATTTAATTTAATGAAACAACTGAGTTTTGTCATTGGACTTAAATTCAGATTAAATAGATAAATATGAAAAAATAATTTAATTAGCTTAATTATGGTTAGTTTCTCTTTCATTTGGAAATTGTTGTATATTTAGTTGATAAAATAAATAAATTTATGATTGAAATCAGTTTTTTTTATCTTGTTATAATCATTTTTTAAATCCGGTTTTCAAATGATTTTAAACGATTATAGTATAAAAAAGAAATTCGTTAATGATTTATAGAATTATAGAAGGAATGGTAAAAGATTTATAAAATCTGATTATCAATCATGAATTATCAGAGACGTGCTCTGTTAAATACTAGAACAGTCAGTCCATTTATCAGAGATGTGCTCTGTTAAATGGCAGAAGAGTCAGTTCATCTCTTTCTTAACATACTTGAAAGTATACTGTGCAAAAGCTTCTGTATTTGATATTAGATCGTGTTGTAACACTGCAAGTAGGTTTCAAACTATTATGCAATAATTCGTTTTACCTATATCAAATATATTTTGTATCTACTTTTATCTTTACATAAGTAGTTCGTCCAAGAAGCTTTTCCACGTAGAGTCCTAGAAAAATAATTGACAATTTACTACAATTCACTACTTTAAACTCTACTTAACCTGTAAAACTTTCTTTATAATATAAACAATTAAAAGTAAATTATAAAAGTTTAATATGTATTTAAAAAAAATACAAATTCCTAGCCCAAACTATTTTCCCAGTACGTCTCTGTCAATTTCTATTATATTACCGCAATTTAACTGTCGTGCCAATACCAATATTGCTTCGACCAATACAGGATTCAAAGGTTCTTCTTATACAGAATTCAAGTGATTTGACTATACTAAATTCTATGAAAGGTCTTTACATAATTATCGATAAAGGCTTTAAGTCCGCTAAATTCTCCCGATTGGTTTTTATTTTATGATCAAAAATACTATCGGCTTACCAGTTTATTCTTAAGATCAAATGGGATTTAGATAGTGATATAATAAGGGAGACTCTGTACTGATGATAAATTGTTAAAATTTATAGAAAATAATTTTAGCAATTTCCATTTATATTTAATTTAACGTTAGGCTTTTAGAAAAATGATTTCAAATCAAGTCGGCAATTTCAACTAAGGAAAGTACTTTATCACTTCACCGTATATAAAAGTAATTCAATACTTTAATGACGTATATTTTGGACAGTACTAAATTTACTATAAAATTATTTATATCCAATTCTAATTTCTATAATTTCTCATCGAGATATTTTACAGATTTAACTTTTTTTCATTATCTTATTTTGCAATTTTGTAGTAAAACAAGATTCCGATTACTAACTGCTTCTTTATATAAAAAAAAACAATCTTTTTAGTAAAGTAGTTTTGATGGTGTCATTTTCTAAACAATGTTAAAAAACTACTACAAGTCATTATTCATTTATTTATTTTTTTATTATTATCTTCAGCTTGTAATTCTTTTTAAAATTAAAAACATCTTTAATCTGTCAACTATACAAAAGTATATACAAAATCTAAGCAATTGCAACATATCCTCCAACACTGTACAGAATATTGAAGACTTACATAAAAAGTTACCTTGTGGCAAAAAATTATTTAAGAAAATCTTTTTCACCTACGCATACAAATCATCATCCCAACATTTATTTTATCCATACCACCGCCAGACAATATTAATGAAATGATGGAAAAACGTTTTATTACCCAAAACAAAACAAAAAACCTTTAATAATTGTAATTAGTCTTCTTCCACGCTATAATAAAGCAAACATGCATTAAGAAAAAAAAAAAATGAAAATTTACATTATTTTTTTTAAATAAAAAACGAATTTTCAATGCGTCACGGTAAATATAATTAGACACAAACAACAAATATAAAAAAAAAACTTTGAATAAAATCGTAAATTATTTATAAAATATTAAAATTCGTTTTAATTAAATTAAATTCTATTTTAGAACGAACAAAATAACAAAAAAAAAAATTAATAAAAATTTGTTGTATTCAATATAATTAAAACCGCCATCTGACGGGGTGGTTAGGATCAAATTACTTTCAAAAGATTTTCCAACGAATATTAATAGCGAAAGTGAAAATTTTCAACAACGAAAAAAAAAATATAGAAAAATAGAAAAATGTTCGTGACTTGTCTAATTTCCTTAGGCTATTAAACCTCCTTCGGAAAGAAAGTATATAACCATAAAATATTATCAAAAGTAAAAGAATAACACCTTTTTTATTTATATAAAGATTGCTACAAAATATACGATTATCGTTTAATTTGGCAGTAGGGATAAATGTATTTAATGTAGTCCTTTCGGCGACTATAGAAATCCTTTGCTATTATATTCGAAAAATTACAATCATTTAGATACAATGAAGGATATTTATGACTACTGGTTGACTGGCGTATTGTTTGTGGTGTGTTGGGAAGAGCGAGTAAATTGCAAACTTAGCAATTAGCTAATTAAAAAAATTTTCCTTTGAGGGTATAGTGTAATTGTTGGGGTCGAAATGAGTCAATAATTTTTTTTTTTATAACTTGTAACATTTTGACTGGAAGATTAATATATAAAAATATGGTGGATTTTATTTATAGTTACAATTTACAATATAAATGAAAGTGAACTTTTCATATAGAATTTTTCATACAATTTCTTTTATTGAAACTGGTGAAAATTTTATGTTGGAAGGATATAATGGAATGATTTAAGTTCTAATATTTTATTTAATTAATTATTTTTATTTATGAAAATTATGAATATAGTTTTCTTTACATACTTTTACATAATCTTTCTAGTGCTTGATAACCGAAACTACTTTTATAGTTTGAACATTCCAGAAAAATGAAGAGGACGAGTTAAATTATAGGAATAAATTCTTTGCAAATATATTAATCCAGAATTAATCAATGAATTTATATGATATGTCCTTTCTGTTTACTGTTGGGATAACCAAACACAGACTTAATTGATTTTTTTAAAAAGTTCAGGAAAAACAAAATTTTAGTTACGAATATTTTCGATTTCTTATCGAAAATTTAGTTACGAATATTTTCGATTTCTTATTCGATTTCTTATCGATATTTTGACTTATAGATAACTCAGATTAGTATAAAAACTCTGAATAGGTCACTTGATTTGTTTAGATTTAATTTTAATTTTAGTTTAGTTGTAACGCAAATATTTATTGATAATAAACTAAGGGGGCAAAAAATGGAAAAATTTAATAATTCAAAGTCTTTAGTATATCAAATTTATTTGGGTGTCCTGTTCTATAAAAGGACGGTTTTTGGACGGTTTTAGATTAGAATTAATTTAAAGAAAGAATATATTAAGTAACACCATACAAAAAAGAAATGTATACCTATACAAATTTGATGTATAACATAATTGTATATCTTACTTCAAATTCACTTATTTCCAGCAACATTGCCTAAAATACATTGATCTGTAATAGTAATTAAATTTTTAATTGATTTTTTTTTTAGATTCAATTAAAGATGAAAACATAACAACTTAATTACTTTTGCATATACAAATTAGTTTTTCTATACAGCAAAATTGTTTGGTAGCTAATTGTACTAACATAATAACAAACCTCATATTAAAAAAATTAACATCATTCGTTCGTGTTTTGAAATAATACTATAATTAAGGATATCAAGAAAATAACATTTTTATATCCGTACTTTAATATAATATTATAAAACTAAAAAAATTCTTACAAAATCTTCATCCTCTCAGACTGTCCAACAGAATTTCAATATCATAAATTATATATTCTGTATATTATGATAAACGTTAAATTAGATTTAGTGCCATCTTCACATTAGTTTTTTTTTTATTATATTCAATTCATTAACATTTTTATATTTTTAAGGTTTTATATTTTTCCGTGGTTCTACATAAATTTTTCTGCATAAACAATATTAGAGTCCAAAAATATAAAATTAAAATCCCAAGTAAACATTTAAAATTCATACATATATGAATAAAATGAAGAAGTCAAAAAGGGTCAGAGTAGCGTTAAAATGGATATGACACGCTATGTTAAACATATTAACGTGTTTGTGGCACGCTTTACTCGTTATCGAATTACCTGCAAGTCACAATTTTTATTCTCGGTTGAGTTTTAAGGTCTGTTTTTTTTCTGTTTTTTTTATAACCAGATGTAAAAGAAATAATAAAAAATAATATGACATTTAAATGTTACTGTGTTGTGATGGTGGTGGGCTCGAAAAGGATATAAATTATGAGTTGTGTTGGTGTTAGGAGGTTTTTTTTTTGTTGTTAAATGTAAGTAAATAATTGGGGATAAATAGTGTTGTCATTGGAAAAACATCATTTTGATTAAATGCAAGACTTTCAACAATAATGTTAGAATTTTTCTGAATAAATTTTAATTTAATTCCCATTAGATAATTGATGGGAAATGTTAATATTTGCATAATTATATATAAATGAGTAGGGTTTCAAAACATTAGGTCATATTGTTTTATAAGTACAGTGAGAGTATTTAAACACAACGTTTTTTAATATTTTGAGGGTTAAGTTAATTTTCTAATGATAATGATAAATTGCATTAAATGTCTTGATTAAGTCAGTAATTTTCGAAAACTTTGCCTGTCATATTTTAATAAGTTTGTTATTCGGCATTAAAATAAGTCTATTAATTCAAATGTAGTTCATAGATTCGAATTACTAATTAGAATTACTTATATTCAATATTTATAAACTTGTTTTTTTGTGAAACACTTAATTTGCTAAACGCTTTTCAAAATTATATTAGTTTTTATTATTATTTCTTCATATATTCAGTTTTGAAATGCATGACTAAAATCTCTATTATCAGAACACTTTTATTGCTACCAGTAATATTACCGAAACTTCAATTACTACAAACACTTTAATATTATGAAATTTTTTATTACATGATTGGTTGGACATTTTACTATATCGTATCCAACTAATCTACAAAATGTGCCAATTCTCACGAATATCACAAATTCTATTATTTTCTAATTAAACTGCTACAAAATATGTTTACAAAATATAACAACTATTGTCAAAAATAAAGACTTGTGGTGGGTAGACTATTATAATTATTGTAATCATTGTTACCAAATTCAAGCTAAATTATCGACAATGCCGATTATTTATGTTATATTATATACAAATTGACTATTTAATTTACTAAAAATTTCTGTAATTATTATGAAAATGTTATTACTTATGCCGCTGTGACTTATAAAAGATATTAAATGACAAAAGGGTATAAACCTTTACTGTAAATATTATAAAAACGATTTTATCCAGGTGCAAAATTTGCATAAAGGTGATCATAATATTTAATAGTTAAATGTAACTTGTCAAACGGATTTTTATATTAACAAAATGCAATTAGGATTTGTCTTGTTGGCGTTAATAAAAAAATTTACACTTTATGTTCTTAATATTATCAAGTTTTATAAAAAAATACATTTAATTTATAATTTAATGTAATCTAATGAATATTAACTTATTGGCAGATATTTAACTAAGGCCACAAATAAATAAAATAATTCTATTTAATAATGGGTTATAAAATATCTATAGATAATTTATTATGTTGTGGGTGAGGTGGTTAAAATTATGATAAATCTATGTTATAAAATAAATTTGTTTATATATATATAACAATATTTGTTATATAAATTACTTCCTTGTATTGTTAAATGTATAACTTTATAAGACATTTTTATATATTAAGTAATTGAAGTAAATTGATTGACACAGTATTTAGAAAGTTTGTGTTTTATGGAATTTTTTTTACAAAATGGTGGCAAAATTATTGAAATATTTTCATAATTTATCTATAATAACTCAATTACTAATTGTCTGTCTAGTTGTTTTACAATAATTAAAATTTTAATTAAATTTTATGATATTGGAAATTTATGAATATTTGTTCATTAATGAATATTTAATAATTAATAATGATTTTCCTACAGAATTATAATTAAAATAACAATTTATAATTTAAATTTCTAACTTGGATATAGTTCATAAATTTCACTTTTTTTAAGAATCATTTATCAAATATTTGTTAGTAAAATTTAGTGATAAATGAATTATTATCTATAAAGTTGATATTAATGTAAAATTTGTACTAAAATTTGACAACTGCGAGATATGTATCTGAACTAATTTAAATATCATAAGAAATTGAAATAGAAAAAGTTAGTTTTAAACTAAATATAATATTTTATCAAAACTGCAACTTTACTAAAGTGTTTTGAAGCTGTTTAGTTGGTTTAGCAAGCTGATGAACTGGCTAGGAAGGCCTCTGAAAAGGATATAGAAGAGGTTGCTGATCAATCTATTCTTGTCCCATTGGGAGTAGTGAAGAAAGAGATTGACAGAATCACAGAGAAGAAGGTAGCTGAAATATGCATCAATACCAAGACCTATCAGGAGACCAAAGGACTTTGACCAGAGAGGAACCTTAGCAGGACAAAACTGCTTTTATCACAGAACAGGAGCAACCTGAGAATGTCGGTAGGCATAATAACAGGACATTGCCTATTAGGAAAAATGGCCAAGATGTTGGGGCTAACCATGGTGGACTCATGCAGAGGGTATCAAGACTTGAGTGTAGGGGAAGATATGAGTCACATGCTGTGTGACTGCCCTGCATTAACCAGGAGTAGGCATCCCATTTTAGGTAACTACCGGTTCGATGGACTTGAGGAGTTGGTAAGGATCACGGTCAGGGATCTGCTAAGGTTCGTTAAGAATGCGGGGTGGCATGAAGAGCAGTAAAGGGTAAAGATTGTAGTTACTCAAGGGGATACCTATGGGCCAACTAGTGGCTTAGTGTTGGGGATATAATCCCCCCCCCCCCATTACTAACTTACTAACTTAGTTGGTTTATATTAAACTCACTGATAGGATCTAGTATTTTGATTTTCCGAAAAATCAAATTTTTCTTTTAATTGTGCAAATTTAGTTATAGTTATTTGAATCAATTAATAAGTAAACTAATTAGTATTTATAGTATCATCAAATTAAATAAAATAATTATAATATTTAATGAAAATTCAATTTCTTATATTTATATTAAAGTCAAATTAAAAATAGTTAATCAAAATAATTTTCTTTTTATTACAGGTAAATTAATATTAAATATCATCATTAAATTTATAAATATTTTAATTTAAAGATCATTTTTAATTCAAGTAAGTTTATTATTAATCTAAATTAATTTATTCTTATGAAATACATTAAAAAGACCTCCAAAATATATCGAAATTGAAAAAATTATGCTGTAACATATAATAACAACATAAAAACACTAAAAATTATGTTATATTATGATCTATTATTACCCACAACATCAAAAAAAATATTGAAGTTTATTGACATAATTAAATATGACGTAATTAGATCCAAAATTGAAATTATAAATATTAAATATAAAACCTCCATATTAAAAATCATCATCATCATCATCAGTCCATAAGATTACAAATTGAAAGACTTTTAAATAGGCTATTTAAAGAAAGAAAAAAAATCCGCTGATGATTCATCTAAGAAAATCTCTGTTTTGTATATGATTCGAATTATGTTTTTAAATTTTGTAAAAGAATCATTCAATTATACTGCATATTCATGTGCTGGTTGCCCACATAAATGCATAGAATTTGAATTTGTTGTGCGCATTTGTTTATTGGGCTGCTGCAAAACAACTAAAAGTAGCAGAACATTATGCAACTCTTTTATTATATAGTCAAATAAATAACTATATAAATTCATTGCATTATTCTATGAATGAATATTTAATGAAATATAATTTCGATTTCATGGAAATTTCGTCTGTTCCATTTTTTTTTTTGTGCATTTATAATTTTTGCAAATTATTCAGAAAGTTTGCATGTTTTTTGTTACATTTTTTTTTTTGCAAATAAAACGTATAGCAATTTTTCTAAGATTTCCATATTTTCTAGACATTATAGGACTGGATTTGGTATGAAGATTTTTTCAATTTCATATTTTGTTAATAAAAATACGAGTATAATCAAATTATTAAGTAATTCTGAACTACCTGTACTTTGCGGATATATGAAATGTGCGTGGATGATGATTATTAGTTAATTTTAAACTAAAATTTTCAGTACACTGATAGAAAAAATATTTACTGGCTGAAAGAACAGATTATTATATTTTTAATTTGTGCGGAGTAATGCCATATAATTTTAATACCTCCACATTTAAATTATATGGTTAACATTTAAAATACCTTGGCTTCATGCTTTACCATAAGAATCGACAGAAAACATTATTTTAAATATAATTCGCTAATAATTATATAGGTTCTATTGAAATTAATTCGGCCTTCCAATTCTCACCCTTAAATTTACAAATTAAACTGCCAATTACCAATTATTCATTAAAAACTAATCGATTTGTTAATGGACATTCGTTGATGTAATACGAAAAGAGTGATAATATTTCCTACAAGTGTTGACGTAGCATTTAAACCGTTTTCAATTAATTAAACGTGTTGTGAAAAGTAATTATTTAAAATCAATTTTCTGTAACAATCGCCATAAAATTGATTCCCACAATTTGAAGAAATTGCAAAAAAGTTTATTACTAAATTTGTTATGCAAACAACGCAAATATGATAATTATACCATATTAAAGTAATGCAGAATTTCCTAATTATTATTGATGTTAGTCTTATGATCTTGAAATAATAAGTTTTTAACTTGTTTTGCTACTGTATATTATATAAAAGTGCACGAAATAATTAATTAAAATTAATTAATTCATAAAAATTTTAATTATTTAAATAATTAGATTTAATTATTCCATTTTGAAATTATAAGTAATAATTTTTATGTACAGAAAATTATGTTTAGTATTGTATTTTTGCAAAACTATCACATTTTCATTTCTTAATATATAAAAATTCAATTTTCCTCTTCTAAATTTCCAACATTTCTGAAGCAGTGTACTTTTTTTTATTTTCGTAAAGGTTTTTTTTTTGTCTATATTTCATTAATAAATTATAGACTATGATAACAAATTCATATCAATTTTATATCATCTTTTAATTCATATAAAAACCACGAAAAAAAAACTAAATATTCCAAAATAAAATAAAATTTTATTTTATCCTTAACCACGCAGCACGAGTTAATAACATTAAATAGAACATTAACAGAGTGGAAAATTTGCATGTGAAAACTATTAATTTCATTTTAATATGCTAATTAATAATTCTGTTTAGTGTTATTTTTATTTTATACATAAATTTTATGTCGTTGGTCTTTTCGTTAACCTCCTCTTTCTAGTCTTTTGATGATGTTTTTTTTTTGTCAATTTCATGTTAAAATATATTTATATATATAAATTTAATAATCATTAAACCATTATCCGCTATCAACCATCAAATTATTTCTAGTATAAATTATTATTACGTACCTGGTGGTATATCGAAATTTAATGTAAAATTCTTTTCATAACTTTATATGATTATCTGGGGGGGGGGGGGGGGGGTGTGTATTAAAGTTCTTCCTCATTTATAATGAATTCCGGAAAAATCTATAATAGACAGACAAAATTTAATAGAAATATGCTAAAAACTTTTATATAAAATAATTAGGGGTGGAATATTGCGTGTCAAAGTTCGATATTGAAGTCAAAGACAAACTATTAGTCAAAATATGTGGTTGGCTATATCTGACAGGTAAAAATATGGTTTCGGGTCATTGAATGGGGAATAAATGTTAATATTATATATACTTTCATAACAGGACATGCTGTAATTGATTATTAATGTTTAGGGGTTTAAAAAATAAGATCTATATTAAAATAGTTTAAAAGACGCAATTATCTAATTCTTAGATGTAGAATTGTAGATTATATTAACATATTCCTATCTGAGTCGTGTGAGTTAGTTCATTTGTAAGAAAGAGTATAGCATAAAAGCTCATACTTTGTACTCAGATAATTAATTCATTTAGTAATAGCTCTACAACCGCGTTAATGAATATGATGACGCTAGATAATACTTGAATTCATCAGATAATGACGAAAAAAATTAATTTCCGTAAACTTATATCTACCTTGAAAGAACAATTACATCAGTGGCTGAAATGAACCAAAACCATTCCATTTATCAAATATTATGCATTGCATTTCAATTTTATCATATTATTAAAATAAAATTAGCTTGAATATCAAATCCTGGTGGCCATCTTAGTCAGATAAATTGAACAACAACTTTGAAAATATAATACACAAGTTGTCAGCTCGTTTGATAAGTGTTGAAATAAAATAAAATTCATAGTATTTGAAAGGTTTTTACATTTCGGATTATTTCTTAAAGTTAAGACTTTTTATAAAAATCATTATATTTTCTTCTATAATTGACAACAAAACTGAGTTATGACGAAAAATAAGGATTGATTATGATTTGGAACATTAATGTTTTAATTGACTTAAATCCATATAATTCCTCTCACAATCTTCTCTATAATTAAACCACAATTTACAATATTTCATCCCTCTTTAATTAGTCCAAAATTTTTCAGCTTTAAATAAATAAACTGTTAAATTTATGATATGATTACATGGTTTGATGATTTCGAAGGATCTTTATCATTTTACTATTATCATCCTTGCGTCATATTTCCAACTGCTTAAAAAAATACCAAACACAAAATTATAAAAAAGTGATGAGGTCAGACTAAAAAATTAAAAAAAACATAACAGCAAACCAGATGGTCTTACTAGCATTTCGTGCAGTCTGTAATTATTTTGATCCTCACAATTAGAATGATGAGTAAGCTAAAAAATAATGATATAACCTAAATAGTAGCTTCATGAATATAAATAGCGTTAATATTTACACCTTTCTTTTGTGTCCCTTTTTTGGTATATTTTTTTATGTTGATCAATCAAATCGATAAGTGTGTTCAGTTAGACTTGCACGCTTACGATACCCTATACTTAAATCTGCATAAAAATCTTGAAACACTTTTGCGGAACATCTGCGCAAAGGTGTTTTATGGTAAAATGAATTTATTGGTAAATTTAAGTACCTTTTAAGGATTTGTATTAGTTATGATAATGGACAGGAGAATATAGAAATAAACTTTGACTCTAATTAAGAAATAATGCGTTTAGTTAGCCTCTTAAGGAATATCGAATAGTTTTTAGTGGCCTATTGTTTTCCTGAACAAAATTTTATTAAAATTTAAATGTCTAGTAGGACATTGAGATTTCTTGTTATTGCAGTCTATCCGAAATTAGAATTTTGTTAGAGTTATATCAGAATATTTCAAACAGAAAGACAAATAAAAAATTGTTAGTATTTATCGCTGTCATTAATTGTTATATTTTACAAAATATCGTGATACGATCACTTCTTATAAATAATACAATTGATGCTGTAATCAACGTTTATTATAATTATGCCACAAATTCTTCAGAGTCTTAATTTTACCAAAAAGCCAATTACCTTTTTCATAAAAAATAAAACCAATGGTTTAATAAAAACCTCCACCACACAAGGCGTTATTAGCTAATTTTCTACTACAATATTTTTATTCATTTTTTTCATTTCTGCATGCTTTCGAAAAAATTAGCCATTGTGTGCAAAGTAGTGAAAAGAGAGTCACCAAAAAAAAAAAAAAAAAAATTACAACCAACAAAATAATGACAATGAGGATATGAAAGGATGACAACAATACCAATAAAGGAAAATGTTATTTTTATAAGCCAAAAAGATCAAGAAAGATTTAAAATTACCAAAGTATTTTTATTCAAGAAAATTGTTTTTTTTTTTTTAAATTTCCATATTAACAAATTTACAATATTGCCTTTAAAAAAACGTAATTTTAATAAAGTTTTTTTATTATTATTATATTTTTTTTTTTTGGAGGGGTCCAGGGGCAAATGCTCTTATGCTCATATGTCGTCTGTACGGATAAATGAAGGAAATGCAATTTTCGCACAAATTGTGTAAATAAGAAAATAAATATTATAATAATAATAATAATAACAATAAAAATTACAAATAAATTTTTTGTTAAACCCACGCATTTTATGCAAAAAAAAACTGTTTTTTTTTTTTTTTTAAATAAGATAATTGCGGTTATTTGTTTATTTTTTATGCAAATTTTTAAAGTTTCCAAAAAAAAAAAAGTTTTAATTTTTTCATTTCAAAAATACATATAGCTATATAAATTTTATGAAAAAAGTTTAAATTTTGGTAAAAAATGTTATTTATTTAATTTAATTTCTGAACAAGAACTACTTACATAAAATAACTGTATATTTTTTTGTTGTTGTTGTTATTTAGACTAATTTTCGTCTAAAATTTATGCTGAAATACTGAAACTACAAAGTTTATTGGTGTTTACTAATATATTTGGAAATAGTTTGAGTTAAGTTTTACTAAAAATTGCTAATTTTTGTAATTCATCGAAGTTGGAAGAAGGATCCTTCAAACGGATCGCACAAAATTTTTGAAGAATGAACGCGTAAAAATGTCTTGATTTATGGAGCTCTTAAATGTCAAAAATACTGCTGATTTTTGACATTTGATTTTTGTCATCATGTGAATTTAACTTTAGTTTTTTTAAACCAATTATGTATTAGAATTGAACATTGAAGTGTCAGTCTTTAAACACATTTATTTGAATGATTGGAATTTTCAATTTGTGAGGATTTCGTATTTTCATTATTGTAAATATAAATTACGAAGTTTAATTATATAAATTAAACAAAAGAACAAGAAAATCACCAATCACAAAGTTGTACAGCACCAGAACAACTAGTGTCATTTGGTCTGAAAGTTTCAGTTTGTGTTGATATTGCATTACTCCAGCTGGTGGACAAGGTAGTCACACAAAATAAACTCTCCCAACAACTATTTCATATGCTGGCGAATTTAATGGTGCATCTTTTCTGTATTAATTTAACTATATAATTTATAACATTTTCATAAAAATTGATAATAATATTGTAGATAAATTGATAAAAAATTTAAATAGTTCACAGATATTTACCAAAAATTATTAATTCAAAAATATAAAATTTGATAACTTTCAATCCATAAACAACTAAAAGTATTTCACCTATAAATAATTTAATCGAAATCAAGTTCAAGATAAAATTTTATTTATTTAACTTTGAATTATTCAAATAAAAAGCCCACACAAAGTTTAAAAGAAATTATATTTTCCATATAGACTTTCCTAAACTAGTTAACAAATTTTTATTTGATAGAATAAAATTAATTTACTAGCTACATATATAAAAATTGTAAAATTATCAACTTTTTTAAAAATGAAATTCAATTTAATAGTTAATAGTCAGACTAATGGAATTACGTTAAATATAATAATCATAAAAAATGTTTTAGTTTTAGTTTATGAAGAAATTTTTATCAATAACGTGATCAACATCATTTTTTATTAAAGGTCCAAACGTAATGTGGACACATGGAAATCAATGAAAGCAAACTCACAGCTCGCGATCACCGCGAAGAAAAAAAAACTATCGCCGAAATTGAATAATGTTGAATTTTAAATGTCAGCGCCAGAGAATTTAAAATATTGTTAAATATCTTATCACTTTTGACTATGCTCTAATGTGGCAGGCAAAATATTCTTAAATTTTAATCAAATTCTGTTTAGTTTTACAAATTTTTGATACATCTCGTAAACTATTTGAGCATAATTTTTACAATCTCTAATGTATCCATTTCAATTCTGACAGATCTACAATTTTCTTCCGCCAGCATAAATTCCATCATTGTGTTTGGTTTGGTTATGTCTTGGCGATAAAAACTAAATCGAAAGCTAGCGCTAGCATTTTGCGTTCGCATTACGATTATGCCTTTAAGAAAAAAAATAAATTAAAACATAATTTTTTTCGACAATTCATTGAAAATGTATGAAAATTAATTTAAAACAAATTGTAATTTAATAATCATAAATTTTTTTGTTTCTCTGATTTGGAAATAATTTTTATGTTTGAAAATTATAATTTGAAAAACGCTCGATATGCTGACCACATAGACAGGAAAAACTTTGCAATAAATTGAAGTTAAGATATATTTATATATTTTCAAAGTGCGGCAGATTGTTATCTTCAAAAGAATTTATATTTTAATATTATATAGTATAATAATTAATTTATTGATTTGAAAATAAATGGTGTAAAATTAATTTAGAATATTCATAAACAAAACTAAAATAAAAAAAAAAACAAGGTTAATGGGTTAGAAGAATGATAGTTTTCAAATTTATTGTACATACATTTTTCTTTTAATGAATTAATTTTATTGATCGTGAGAAGTTAAAATTGATTTTTATAATAAATATTAGAGTAAATTTTATTTGTTATTACAATATAAATAATTAATTTTATTGATATTGTAAATAATATAAATGACAACATAAAATTAGTATTAAATTGTAAATTATGGAAAAATTATTATAAAAACATAAATAAGTAATAAATATTATATTAAAATTACAATTACTCAATTCAAATATTGTATAAACGATCAGTCGGAAGTAGAGTTAACTGCCGTTTATTGTCTTGTTTACCGTACATTATTAACGGATATTTATAAAAAATATAATAATATTAATAAAGCTATTTAGTCTCCTATTACTCATACCCATACTGCCGGATTAACATATCCATGAGTAATAGTTGCGTTTTTGGTTTTTTATTAATTATTAAATAGCCTATTTATTTTTTTGAACTGTTTTATTATTTTGTATTAGTAAAATGGGCCATCATATCATAAGTTACAGAAAAAACCAGGACCTTACGCATAATTGAAACAATCAGTCATTGAAATTATTTTATTTGCCGACTAGGTATAGAATTTTGTTTGTAATATAATGTGATCTTTACTTGAACTATTAAAACTGTTCACTCTTTGCTATATCATCGTTATTACTCTGAACTTGATAGATTGCTAAACGAAAATATTTCTGGAATTACCGAATTGGCAAACGGGCCACCCAAGGGTTCAATCCAGCTCTACTCTATGAAATGTATGTACCCAGCCTAGGGTTTAACGATATACTTTATGAAAAATGTAAATAACATGATGCAACATTTGTCGAGATACAAATATGATATGTCACCATAATCGAAATATATACAACATAAAATTATGTGCAACATGTTGCATAACAAGCAAGACACAGAAAAATGTACTTCCTCTAATGGTTGCCCAGCATATTAATCATTATTATTTGTCTTCTACATAGAGACTTTTTTTATGTTTTTTTAATTAATTTTATAAAATACATAATTTTTATACTGAATTATATTTTTTTTAAAGAAATATTTTCAATTTTCAAATTATTGATATTTATTTACACTTCAATGCATTGGTAATAATCACCTGTAAAATTTATACTTTCTCGAAATTTTTTATTTATCTTTCATCCTTGTTATGTGAAATATACGACTATAAATAAATAAGTCGATAAATCTAAAATATTTGATAATAGAAGTGAAAAATTGTCTATTTTAAAATTGACTTGGAAAATTATAATCTAATATAAAAACCAATTTTTTCCTTATTACTTTTATATATGTTATTTGAAATTAGTAACTTAACCGTTTGTGGCATTTGGATCAATAAATATATTTTATATGTATATTCAATTACCGAAACGACAGGCAACGCACATGCTTGGTCTAGTATTTACAGCTTGATTTATGTATAATAATTGTAGTTTTAAATAATTTATTGCAAAATAATCTTTAATAAATTACATAATGTAGATGTAGACAATTAGGATATCGTAATTTATATTAGTACCAATTGATGTATACAAATATGATTTGTAAGCCTTGTTAGTTATCTTCGTCCTTCAGGTAAAATAATGTAATTAAATACGAAAATAAGTAATTTGTCTTGTAGTATTTATTACTATATCTAAAATATACTACAAACTACATTTTCTACTGTAACTTTTGTAAATAATATCTTAACATTTATTCTAGTTTTGAGTATTTGTTTATTAAAAACTGAAAACTTTTATATGAATTCCAATAAATTTTTTTACTAAATCCAATCAACAAAACATTATAATTTTAGTTGCAGTATTTTTCTCATAAATCTTCCTTGTTTGCCGTCGTACGAATATTACTTAAGTCCGATTTAATATCCTACAGAAGAAAAAAAACAGCACTGCAGCTTATAATTTTTTTATTTATACATGGACTTTTAATAATTTTGCATATAATACACCATTTAGTAATAATATTTATTCCACCAATAAAATATTAAACTCGTAATGCTCAAAGTATTAAACGTAAAAATGGTTACAATAAAAAACCCAAAATCTTAACAGCATAATGTAATTTTATTCGCTCAATATCACAAAAGCTTGTATATTTCAGCTTTGGTTAAACAAAATTTAGTTCAATTCAAAACAAAAAAATTTCAATTTTTAACTATAGATCGTTTTAAAACGATGAAGAGGTCTTTTAAGTTAGTATGTTTTTTTTTTATGGTTACTTTTAAAAGTCTATTATAATAATAAAATAATTCCAGTAATTTGCATAAACATGAATTTAGCATAGGCGGAATAAATCATGTTTCACAAGTAGTTCTACAATTTATGCATATTTTGTTGTAAAGATATCAAATATGAACCACACTATTTATGCTGTTTAGAGAGCATAAAATGTATCTCTCTGGTTATACTATAGGTACTTGTTGAGCCAAGTAAAAAAAGAAAATAAATATACAAAGAATATAAATAATAAAATTTAAATTATTTCGCATATGCTATATAAACTTTTGTTCAAAGATAGAAGATTGCAGCTCCGCATATGATGTTAATATATAGAGTTTTTTTTAATATTTATTTATTTGAAATTTATGCGGCAATCTATTTCGACAGGCAAAATTCGACCCATGGTGATCGATGATATTTTTATGATATGTTGTATTTTTAGTATTATTTGTTATTCGAAAATTGGGTATATAACAAAATATAAAAATATATAAAAATGTATGTTTTTTTATATATATTCAAATCTTTAAAGTTTCACAGATGGACGACGACAATGGCTATTTGTTTATTTTGCAGTTACTTTAGGAATTTATAATGTGGGTTGTTCTTGAGCAATTACTGAAAGCATAAATGGAGCATATATAATGCTAATATGACAAGACAATTAAAATGGTCGATTAATACTAATTTTGAATTGGTCATATAAAATATTATTAGCTACCAAATTCTACTTTTTTTACAATAGCCTATACTCAGCTGTATGACCTTATATAATTAATTTATTTATATTATTGTACTGGATAATAATGATTTTTATTAGTAATAATTGGTAATATACTGTGATAGTTTGTAACATTTCTTATAATTTTTTTTTATGATTATTGAAACTTAACTCTTAATTCTTTGTAATTCAATTAGTTTAGGCCAATTTTTAAATTATTCTGATTTAATTTTTTTAAAAAGAAATCATAATTTTTATATTTAAATAAATAATTCGCCTAATCCAAAAGTGTTTCTTTAAGGACTTTGCACATGATATGCTAATTGCGAATTGCAAACAAATCAATTATTCCATGTTTAATTAGCTTTTTTTAAATAAATTTCTTAAATAAAATGCTTAAAATTAATTAATACACATAATATTATCAAAAAAAAAAACGAATTATATAATTTTAATTAAATAATTTATGAAAATAAACTTTTTTTTTCTGCGAATTGGAATATCTGGTCGCGAACTGTCAATCATTATTCGCGATCAATTCGCAATCCACATTGTTGCGAATAAAAATTTAGCTCGTTTTTAACCTTAAATTTATTTTTTAATGGAATATTCACAATTCGCAGTTCGCGTTTCATGTGCAAAGCCATTAATCATAAAAAAATTTCTTGGATTTTCTTGGATGTGTCATAAAAACCTAAATTTTCTTAGAAGTGCTCATCAATTTATATTGAATCAAGTATTTAAATCGATTTTTATCTCAAAATTTTTTATTGCATTATAATATTTCAATGTTGACTCGATCATACTACTTAAATTTTCAAAATTATTACATAATATCTTTATATATAATATATATGTATGTGTGGGTGGTCAAATATTTACCTTAATTACCATAATATTGAAAATAAATCATTTCTTTTTTTTAAAAAAAAACTAATATATAATTTACAACTGTCTTAAGTCTAAATCCAATGACCTTTCTTCTTACTAAAATATCTAAACTTTAATATTGATTCACACTTCAAACATTTATAATATTTAAATCTAACTTCATTTTTTAACAGAAAATATTTTTCGGAATAAATTATATTAAATAAAAATCTCCAAATGTAGAAAAATTAAAAAAAAAAAACAATTTTTATAAGAATTTCATACATTCGTACATACTAAATTTGGTGGTATAATATTTGTATTTCGATCCTCAGCATCGTCATCAATGGACTAAAATTTAAATTATTCATAAGTTTTGTCTTAATCTGTCTTAAGTGTTGTTAGGTGACACCTTTGACTGTTTAACCATTAACTATTTGGAGGTTTATATTTTGAAAAAAACCAAAACTAAAAATTAGTCGTTTTTAAAGACTGTTCCAGAAATATTGTTATTATGTTGTTGTTTTATATTTTGTATAACAAATTATCTGAATATTTAAATTAGACACCTAAAATATAAAAAAAAATAACATACTTTTTTTTTTTTAATCAGCTACAAGTCACCCAGCATGAGAAGTGTTAAGATACTTTTTTTTATTTATGAAAATTTATCGAAATTTATTTCAATTTATTTTAGAATATTTTGACTAGTTAGTTAGTTAGTAAGGGAGGAGGGGGTTATATCCACAACAGTAGGCCACTAGTTGGCCTATAGGTATCCCCTTGAATAACAAAAATCTTGCCCTCTACTGCTTTTCAAGCCACTCCACATTCTTAACAAACTTTAACAGATCCCTGACCGGGATTCCTACCAACTCCTCAAGTCCATCAAACCGATAGTTACCCAAGTTACGATATCTACTTCTGCTCAATGCAGGGCAGTCTGTCAGCATGTAACTGATATCTTCCGCTACACCCAAATCATGACACCCTCTACATGAATCCACCGTGGTGAGCCCCAGCCTCTTGGCCATCTTTCCTAAGCGACAGTGCCCTGTTATTATGAATATTTTGGCTAACGAATTTATTAATACAATTAGCAAGTTGTAGTGTTCCAATAAAGGATTTTAAATGAGAAATATTGATTTTCATATACATAAAATTGCTTAACCAAAATTTTCAATTTCAATTTAAAAGTATATCACAAGTTATGTAATTCAATTTTAATTTAATAAATCAAATAATTATTTCATCTATTTGAATAATTTGTATCCGTAATTTTCATAAATCAAACTTTTAATAATTTCTTTTATTTCTTGATTTCAACAATCCCCCATCATTCTATAAATTATTTTTGATTTCTAAATATATTATTCAAAAAATTCTTGTGTTTAATATGCGTTCCGGTGAAGATATGAATTTAAATTGAGAAAATTAATTTTCATAATCTTTTTGGTTATATTTCTTTTTGGTTTTAATAAAATATCAATATTATTAGTTAATTTCAAACATATAAAATAAACACATATATACAAACAAATAATTAATTAAAATAAATCTGAAATTTATTATATTAAATAAAACTTAAATTTTTGATAAGCGGAAATTAAATTTTTAAAATATTTTATTAATGGAATTAAAAAATGAACAAAAAAAAAATTATATTTTTAAATTTATACTAATTTATTAATAGAAACAATCGAATTAGAATCAAATTACATTTAGTAATAAATTTAATAGATAACTAAATAAGAAATAAATTATTGTTTTTAATATGTTAATATTTGTGGATATATTTTTAATATTTAATGGTTATATAAAATATTTGAATTTTTGTAAATTTTATAGATAAAGATCAAAATTTATTAATATAGAATATTATTAATTTTTTTTCCATTTTTGAAAAGTGTGATTTGAAAGTATAAAATTGTATTAATTATATTGGTTGATTGTCAGTTAAAATATTTAGAATCATTCAGAATTTCTAATAAATCTTTAGAAAGAACCAAAGAAACTATAGAAAAGAAAATATTTAGCTTTTAAGTGTTAAATTTCACACTTGCACTTCAAAAATATTTCTACAAATTTTTTCATCGAAGATAATTTATCAATAGAAACAGAATCAAGGCTTGTAAACGCCATCTATTGACCAGAAAATTTGAGTTAAATAATAATTGAATAGAATTATAACTAGAACATTTTGAGGGACTAAATACTGTCATTAAATCTTTTATAAAATTTAATTTTAATTTTCGTCATCTTTGGGTATTGTGTATTTTATGTAATGTGGTACTGGACGTTAAACTATTTTGTTTATATTGTCACTCATAAACTCTTTAACCACTAGACCACTAGACGTCCAAGCTTTAATCTTCGAGTCATTATAAAATAATCTAAATTGAAAGATAAGCTAAATAAATAAATTGATGAAAAGGACATTAATTTATTACTGAATTAGATTAAAATTCGGAAGAACCTAATTGTGACGTGGTGCAATTAAAGTGTAGAATATTAATTTGAATTGAAAACTTTAATAATCGCAATTGAAACGCTACCCAAAAAAATGTTTTGATTACACGTCTATACTTCTTGGTGAAATTTTTTGTACGAGTTATTCACGGTGGGAAAATTGATATGAAAAAAAAGGAATTAATTTCTCATAAATACTAACATTAACGGAAATTATTGATTAAAGTCCAACGTTCATTAAATTAATTTAAATTATTATTAACATCAGTCAAGTCATAAAATTAAATCAAATTTAGTTACATTGAAAGTAAATCTTCCAATAAAGCTCACCAACAAATTTAAATAATAATTTTTTTAAATTTAATTTCCAAAAACAAAAAATTATATATAATTTTTAAATAAAAGTAAAAAAAAACTCATTAGTTCAAATATCAATTTCACTTTTTCATCAGCTGTCGAAAATAACCTTAAATATTTTCCCCAATATGATTCAAAATTTATGTTACAATTTGTTTTTCTGGTCAAAATAATAAATATAAATGAATATTACAAAGATGAATTTTTCATTCAATTCAAATAAACCAGAGAAAACAATAACGAAACCTTCTAGAAATTAATTTATCAGCCTAAAGCAAGGCAAACAAGTCCAAAGAATATAAAGAGCAAAAAAAAAAAAACGAAAACTGTAACATAATCAAAAATCAAAAGGTTCATAAATTTTGATTCAACAATTGAATTGTTTGGTGGTTGAAATTGGTAAATATACAAAAAAAAAATTAAGATAAAAAAATTCTGAATACGAAAAAGTGAAAAAAGTGCAATTGCCAAAGGTTCAAAAATATCATTAATTTTTTTTTTTTATTTATTTCATTAAGTTCAAAATAATAATTCAGAGTAAAAATGTTGTTTATGTTGTTTTTTATTTGTTGTGAAAGACCCACGCACGAGCCAAAAGAAAAAAATGGACAAACTTAGTCAGCTGGAAGAAAATTAGTTTGGTTTTACAAACTAATTTAGACATGTTGCCCAGTGGCTATAATAATAATAATAATAATAATAATTTTTTTTTAACTTAATTTTATTTTTGGTTATATGAAAGAAAGTGAATATATTTTTTTTTAACAAATTTTTAAGTATAGTTAATTTATTGGATAATTTGAGGTTATAGAGCGAAGGTGATAACAATTTGGTTATAAATATTATGTTTTTATACGTAGTCTTAGCAAAATAAAAAAAAAAAACTATTATTATTTTTAATGATATTAGATGATTGGAAATTGTTTCTGATTGAATGTTGGAGTTTATGAATATTTTGATGAGGAGATTGTAATTTACGTTTATAAGTTTCATATCTTTTAATAAACTTAAATTGTATAAATTTTAAAGTTAATTTGGGTTTCTTACTTAGGTTATGCAGAATTTATGTATATTAATGAATACGTTGCCCATATACTGTACAACCTGGTTGCAAACCAATCGGGTTGTAAATTTTCACTATACATATTTCAACTTTGTTTACAGTCGACATTTGCCCACAAACGATACAACTTGACGAAGTTGCCAGCATGTTGATAAACATGTTGTATAATGTATGGGTAGCTTTAAATATAATATTTTTCCAGACAAATTTATATTTTATAACTTAAATACTTGTTAATTTCTTTTCCTTCCGATATGGTTCCAATTAAAATCTAATTTTCGAATATTTAGTTCAAAATAATTCCACGAAATTGTTAATTGCTGTTGTGTTGTTGGTACATATTGCATCTGCAAATAGTGTTAAAAATCTACAATTACTTCAAGTAAAATTCTGGAGTTAAGCATAGTGAAATTGATTTTCAATGTATCTAACATAAATTATTTTATATTCACTCAATTGTTCTATATTTTTTTTGTAATAAATATTCCAAAGTAATTTGCCTGCCAATTAATGTTTAGTCAACTTAATTGAACATTTTAATATCGATTTCATTAATCAGAACCTGTCCAATATTCACACCTAATTAATAATAAAATACACCTAACCTTAAAAACATAAATCATGTTTCTTTTCAAATTGTATGTAATTTTATAATAATAATTTTTTTTTTAATAATATCATTTGTTTTGTTCATATAATAATGTCAACTTTTAAAAATTCCTTCGCACTACCAAATCACGAAATTCGCAATTTATATATAAATAAATTCGTGTAAATTTTTAATCGATTTACAACTAGTATACAAAATCAATAAAATTGATCAATATATTTTGTAAAAATACATCATTATAAATGTTGCCACTTAACAAAAATTTTCTTATAAAACTTTACGTACAATTCTGGCTAAATTTTTAATCTATCAAAATCACAAACCTAAAAACATTTGGAGGTGCAACACTTTTCTTAGCACCTTTTTTTTTTATTTATCTTTATGTTTTTTTTGTGGAAAAAAGTAGCACTCTGTTAATCAGTCATTTACACAAAACTAATCTATAATCTCTTATCATCAGACATGAATTAATGGTAGACAAAAACATGCTATTTATGCTGTACCAAAAAAAAAAACTAAAAATTGTAAAAATTGTAAATTGTAAATCATTAAAATAAAATAAATAAAAGATTGCAAAATATAAAAATTTTTTATCTATTAGATATTTAGAAGTTTTAATGTTCAAGTTTTTTGGAGATTCCGCGGAATGTAAATGTACGTTACGTATACAAATGGTATAATTTTAACTGCATCAACAAGTTAGTCTGAAAAATTTGGAACACCGACCAAAACTGACTGGTCTGTTTTGTATAATATCGAAATATTTTCTTTACTCGTGTCCGAAGATAGTAATAATGAAAATATCGAATAATTTTGTTTTTCATCTAAATAATAAAATAAAAAAAAAACTCTGTTGAATTGGTCACGATTTTTTAGTATACACAACTCTGAACTGTCCTGAGTGCCACATTTTGAATCACCTAGAAAACTTAAATATCGGTTACTATGTGGCTATATTATAATGTATTAGAGTTTTATGTTTTATGATTACATACTATTTTTGTTTCAAGCATTTTTACTAAAGTGTAGAATATTTTAGAGTAAATTTTGGACGAGGTCGAATTAGGAATCTAATATGAACACAAAATTATAATATTTTTCACAAATTAAATGTTTTTTTTTTTATACATAATAAAAATTATAATTTAAACTGACAATAAAAATATTTTCTCTTGTAAATTATAATAATTTTACATCGATGAAAATAATATCGTGTTAAAGGAGACATTGCAAATATGTAATAATTGTGTGAAATTTAATATTGTTATAGTTTGTTAGGATTTAGTTTCCTAAGAATGGTATAGCTTACATTAAAGTAAATTTGTTTGAAAATTAGAAAAATTAACGTTTATTTTCTTTTGCTTCTAATTATACTAAATCTATAAAGAAAAATTAAAGTTTACGAATAAACATATAGTTTACCATATTAGATACAAAAGTAAAATTTGTTAATTTTTAATTATATTCTGAGCTGTATTCAATTGTTTTGAAAAGTAGTTTAGAAAATTGTTCGTTTATTTGGAATCATTCCGGAAAAACGAACATTATTTTCTAAATAACACGATACATGTAGTTAAATTAAGTTCAGTAGAATTTGGATCCATTCTACCTCCTTAATTTACGATATTTAATAATTGTGGTAGTTCAATGTTTTATATGGCAGGATATCGAAATATCGACAGCGTTTTGTATTTAATTCAATTTCTTTCAAAAAAACCAATAAATCTTTCAAACTAGTCTACTTCTTGGATACTGATTTGTAAATATTTATTGTTAAAAAATACTAAGATAAACTAAAAACCAATTGGAAAATAAATATAAATTTTATCATCAATATTTTATTTTCACTTTTACCTATACAGTACCAACTTTCCATAATTTCAAATTATTTTCAAAATCTTTAATTACTAAATTCGTTATATTACATAATAATTTCCAATAATTTTTTTATTCAAAACATAAGTATACTATTTTAACAACAAATTATATGAATTACTTCGGCAAATTGGACCCTATAAAATCTCATCTAATATGTCTATTTAATTCAAAATCGTGAGCAAATTATTTATTTATTTCTATAGTTTAATTTTTTTCTTTTTCATTTTCGTTTATTTATATTATTCAAAAATGAAACTAAAAGTAAAATTATAAGAACTGATAATCGAAACAAAAAGAAAAACCATAACAATTTATATTTAATATTATTATTTCGCGTGCAAATTTAACGCTAAATACCAAATTGTATAATCACAAAAAAACAATATTTTAATATATTTTCTCAAAATATATTTAAATACATAAAAAAAATAATAAACTATTAAGAAGAAAATCGAAGAAAAATTCCAATTTATTGCATCATTTTTCGATAAAATTTTTATCCATATTTTCCCTCAACATTAAAAATACAAAAAAAAATTTAAATTCGAAACTTGTTTTCCTATATAAAAAATTGTTTTAATAAATATATATGCGAAATTTTTGTGGAAAATCTTTTGGTGAAAAACTATGTTCAAATTAATGTATACGATTATTTACAAGAGATAGAATATTGCACGCGCAACCTAAAGCCCTCAAAAATGAAACTATGCTATTCGGTTAGACAAAAAATATAAATAGTGTGATACTTATGCTCTGCGCACTCAAGCAACCTGTGTACATTATATAAAAATATAAGATTTTGAATGAAGTGAAGAAAATAATTTTAATAGGTTTTCTATAATAGTAAATACCAGAATAGAATTGACATTATCAGATCAATAAGGTTAAATTTATCAGTGACCTATATGAGCTTGTTAAGCGCTTCTTAAGTAAGTATTAAATATTTTTTTAAAAAAAAGGGGGCCATCGTATAATATTTTATGTAATTTTTAGAAATCGATAAATATTCGATTGACTACAATGTGCTAAACTTACAAAGAGTTTTATATTATGTTCTTTTTATGAAAATATGAAATTTTTGAACGTTCTCATTCGTCTCACAAAATATTTAATTGTCTTTTTTTAAGGAAAATTCTAAATTGATTGACATAATTTAAAATTTCAATTATGTAATAATAAATTATGTTAAATTGTATAAGATTTATTATAATCCATCCTTTTTCGGACCAAATTTGGATATAAAATAGGCACAATTGTAGCGCCTTTATAGTTATAACTTTCCCAATTACCTGAAGCTACTATAATACAGAAAAAAATATTTTTTGGTTATTTTACTTTCTGATATTCCTAATAATATTACAAATATTATTAAATAATTTAAATTCACTTTTCAATTTTCCATCTCACCCAAAATCTTATGTAAAAAAAGCCCTCAAGTGGTATAAACTTTTGTTGCTATTTTTGGTAATATTTTAATATTTTTTTTTTTTTTTTTTGGTAAAATATTCGACCTCTCTTCGAAATTCCTGTCTCAACCTATAATACCAATTTGACAAATATCTAAAATTGTAAAATTTACTTTCAGTTATTAAAATAATTTACGAGTACAACATATAAAAATGTAAATATAATCCTCGTAGAAAACGGTGCGGCGTCGACAAATATCACGATACCAAAAAAACTGCACAAATTCTTACGACGACAGCTAATGTCGATTAAATTCATTGATTTTGTCTATTAATCGCGAATATATTGAATAAAAATTCAGGTAAAATATCAGTGGCGAGGTGAAATATATTAAAAAAAAAATATTTTACGTATTTGTACATTTTGTGAGATATTTGCATCTTTTATTGTTTTTCAACTGCTTTTAGCTTGTTTTCCTTTTGACTACAATCACCAGAAAGGTCAGGTCAATTGAAATTTGGAATTCCAAAAATGGATATTTACAAAAAAAGAAATAAACCTTAAAGGATTTTTGAAACAACCAAATCCATTCGAATATTATTGAATTTTTCACAATTTTATTGTGTATTTTAAATGGCATATCAGTAGCAATTGATCATTTTGTTATTATTATTATCGATATTCGATATAAATTTCATTTCTAACACTTGCGATACAGTTCAAGCTATGAAAATACTTACATATACACTTTTTTTTGTAAATATGCAACTTCAAGTTATCGTAGAGTTAAAATATATTATTAAAGCTAACCAGAAGCTACATAATAAAATACAGTATTTGATATATATTTGATTGACTCCCACGAGATTGAGGTAAATGTATAATAATGTTTAACAAAATTATTTAAAAAAAAAAAATCTGTCTAATCTCAATCGAATTTTCACAAAGTCAAACTTATAGGCTAATACCATTTTTGGTTTTTTTATATTAAATATATTTCGATTGCAATATTGCTTAATGTAAATTGCATATTGCACAATTAGTCTTGTTAAACAAATAACCATTTAAATAGTTTACAATAAATATAATAAAATCAATAAAAAAAAAATTTACTTAAATTTTATTAAATAAGAATTACAATATTTACGATATCTTGATATTAATAAAGATTTTCGTAATTTTTAATATATTTTTTATGGAAATTTATTTTTAATACAGTCAATGTTCAGCAGAATGAATAGATAATTTAAAAAACATTGAATGTTTATGGTATCTCTTTCTACAACTTATAATATTCTATATAGTATTAAAGTTATTTATTAATGTTCTAATATTGATTATTAAAATTGATATTAATTAATAATTCTGTATAAAAGATTTTTCACATGACACGCGAACTGCGAATTGCGAACAATTCAATTATTCCATGTTTAATTAATTTAAAATTAATTAATACTCATAATTTATCAAAAAAAAATTTAATTATTTTATTAAATTTATGATAATAAACTAACTATTTTATTTTTTTATTCTGCGAATTGGAATATCTGGTCACGAACTGTCAAATCATTATTCGCAATCCATTTGCATTCCACATTGTTGCATTCCACAAAGTCCTTAAGTTTCTCTACATTGGAAGTAAATTTAGTGTTTTATCATATTTAAGTAATTTAACTAATCGCGAATGTTTTATAACCTTGAATTCATTTCGTGGTTAATGTGCTTAAATACAGTCTATAATTCAGCTTATACAATAAGTTAGCTATTAATTTATAATAAATTTTCAATATATTAAATTACACGAATAGCCTGGAAAAATTCGTTTCCGAATAACAATTTTAGGGATACTGTGATACTTAAATTTGTATATATCAAGAGAATTATTTCTGTTGGAATGAATATCTTTCTTAATTTTACCAAGTAATTTATGATTATTATATTAATTTTTACATTATTAATGATTATTTAGTTAACTGGTTCCACAACCAAACTCTTACAGACAAATTCCAAATACTTTATACATCCACTTTTAACTTTTAACCCATTCTACCTTATAAATCTCATTTATTACGCATTTTATTTATATAAATCAATATAAATTTCAAATATATTTATTTCAAAACTATTGAAAATTACATATATCAACCGGCGAGGACATAACCAATATTTTTTTTACAGGATTTATGATGTAATATAAAACCAAAAATGACAATAATTTATTTTTAGTTTACTCTAAATGCCATGTAAATATTCAATTTAAATTAGCAAAATTTTCTAGTCCAGACTAGCAAGATAAATAAATCAAATTGTAAGTGTAGATTTAATTCTTGAAAATTGTCAATTTTTATATTTATTAATTTCCATTGAATGGTAAAATGATAAAATTTTATCATCATCAAAATTTACGTACTATTAGATTTTTCTTATGCTTAATCATATTCGAAGAAGTTCGTATAAATTACAAAAATTTTACAAAAAGTTTTATTTTGACAAAACAGAAAATATATAAAAAAAAATATCACATAAATTAAAAAAATATGTTTTTTTTTTTAAAAATTTGTTTAAAAAATTAAATACATTTATTTAAATTTTATTAATTTATTTATTTTTGTCATTTAATATTTGATATATTTTCTATATAAATATCTATTGAGAGGATTATGTAAGTTTTATGTTAAAAGATAAACCGAAATTATTATAGATTTAGTGATGAAGTTTATTTTTATGGGAAATTGAGTTTTTGAAGAAGTAGCTTTTGATGGTTGGACAAACAAATATTAATATAAATACAATAATTTATTTATATTTTTTAATGCAGTTTTTGTTTAGTTAATTTTCATTTATTGAAATGTTGATTTTCTTATTGACTGAAATATTGTATATAAATATTTTTATGTGCCATTTAATGATGAATTTGAATAAAAGAAAACACATTTTTTAAATATCGAATTTATGGATTTTTTTATTAATGTCGTGGGAAAAAAACAAAATATTATTTATTTATTGTTTTCGGAAAAGATTTTGTATTTTCGTTTGGAAGGGGGGACTTTTAAGTGCTAAAGAGTTATTAAAATCGATAAATATTGGATTAGTTTGATGAAATTTCATGTCATTTTGTTATTATTTTTTTAACCTTCTAATCACAAAACTAAACTGTAAATGCGACATATTTTAATTAGATGAGAGATCACTAATCCTTATGGTCGTGGTTTCAGCGAGATTTCGACAGACAACGTTAATATTTACAAGGACCAAATATTCAAAAAAGAATTTTGCTCTAGAAAGGTCCTAAAAGTGATAAAATATCAAAAAATGTAACAATAATGAAACTCACTAGTCGAAAATGTTCAAAATTACTGACTTATCTTAAGCATTAATTGAAATTTCAATATAAAAAAGACGTTGAAGTACAAAAAATAAAATGTTTAATGAAAATTTCGTGTAAAATAAGGTCAATATCAACTTCCCAATTCATATATATTCCTAAATTCCTCATTATCATTACTTCCCAAAAAAACAAAAACATTTTATCAGGTGTTTTGAACAAATTAAACACCAAAATAATTTCATGGTTCTTTAAAACGTAATATGCTTTTAACATAAATGCATATTTATGTAAGCCAATGAGACGTGATGCAGTAAAAAATAACCATAAATATTTAACAAAAAAAAATAGTTTTTTTTTTTTTCAACAAAAAGAACAACATAAAAAATTCTCTTCATTTGTAAGTATAATTGTAAAAAAAAAAAATTAAAAGAAAATATAAATATCGACTTGTAATTTACCGTTTTCAATTTTACAATTCGAAGTATTTGACGTGCTTGCAATACTAAATAATTAAAATGCAATCTATCCCAACAACAAAACTCAACAAGACCATCGACAGTAT
Source organism: Rhamphomyia laevipes (assembly GCA_963920725.1). Taxonomy (NCBI): domain Eukaryota; kingdom Metazoa; phylum Arthropoda; class Insecta; order Diptera; family Empididae; genus Rhamphomyia; species Rhamphomyia laevipes. The sequence goes on along the minus strand of OY987255.1, from coordinate 20,194,162 downwards.
TATTATAGCTAAGCTACCGCATAAATTTTAATTTCAAATTATTTAACACCTTATCGCGAATGAATTAAGAAGCAACAAATTTTTGTAAATTTATGAGGCTTTTTTTTGTATTTATTGCATATGAAACATAAAATTTTATTATAAGAGCTTTTTATTTTCTGAGTTTTTTATTTAACATTGAAATGTTAGGTTTATTGGAAAAAAATTGCAGCAGCCAGCATTGATTCAGTAGCCTAATTTTCGTATATAATTTTATGATGAAAAAGAAATCTTTAATATATTATTTTTATATAAATAAAATATGATCAATGATCTTCGTATCAAGTGTATGTAAAGAATATACAAGTGATGAAAATTTGAAAGGAACTTATATATCTCTCCTATACGATCAATGAGACTGAGACGGTATTATACTATTAACATAATCATTCTGTTTCAGATTATTCAATCCGATTCAACGCCATGAGTAATGACCAGCACTGTAACTTACATAATATTACTTGAAATTTCTTTAATTTCATATAAAAATTAGTCGTTTAACATTAAAATTCAACTTCATTATTAATACACTCTACATTTTCCAAGCGTAAAAGTTGTAATTTTGAGGGTGATAAATCGGAGTTTATCCGATCAGTAAGAATAGTTTCTTAGTTGTTAGTTTCTTGTTAAGGGAGAATATTTACACTCATTCTATCATTGCAAAATGCAACGAGCCGGCTTATTCTAATATACCTTCTTATTAATTGTCACTGATTAATACTCCTATATGTATGTAAAGCTTGTAAAACAGTATTTCCATTATTTGAACGAAAGCGAACAGATAACTATTCAGATCCTAGATGTCTCTATCATTTGGACATTAGAGTATCAAAGTTGTATATATGTTCCGTATGTATATACGTTGAATTTTCTGTCTGTCGAAATTTATGTAAAACATGTTTTCTAATCCTACAGCGTACCATGTAAGGAAAGCAAGTATTCTGGCTTTCTTCTTACTAAATTCTAATAGCTCTTTAGTTCTTTTTAAAGATGAACCCAGGATACAGATTTTCCATTGCCTCAACTTTTCATATCCATTACATATTAATTCTTGATAGTGAGCTACCTCAATCTTTTGCAGAGTTGATGTGCGTAATGTAAGATATAACTCAGTGTTCTACTCACTTGGTAATTGAAGAATTGCCAATTATTTTGACAGTATCAAAATACAAAATTTATTAAAAATATAGCTAATACAAGAATCAAGTGGTTCATAAATTCGCTATTGAAGATGTAAATTGATTACAGTTTACAAATTTACATTATTCGCCAATCAATTGGAAGTAAATTGTTATCATTTCTTTAATTTATATATGCTAATATTCTGCAAAGCATAACTTAATATTGATTCTGATCCTTTTAGGCTATTTGGATCATTTTTGCTGAATTTATGATGTAACGGTTACAGTACGTACTGTTATACTAGTATAACAGTTACTGAAACTATTATACCGCGTAACTGTTATAAAATGGTTAATTTTTGCAATGTGAAATAATGTTTATAAAATTTTTAATTAATTATTTTTATTTAACCCCAAAGTGTAAATGTCCAATAATTTTTACATCAATGATTTAACAACTTTTTAATTCCTTTTTTCTACTGTAAATAAATTCGGTTCTGAATGCCATTACCTCAATATAAACTCAAGAAAAATGTAAAAATAAAAATCAAGAAATAAGAAAAGAATTTTTTATTTTTAAATATTTTTATTTATATTTATAATAAAAATTATTCAATTCTTCAGTAAACTTGAATATGATTATAGTAATGGAAATAGTATCAGGTACGAAATCAGAGGTAAACATTGAAATTATTTAATAATCTTGTTATCATTTTATTTATTTTTCTTCTATCTCTTTCTACTTCATAATTTTATTCTTATTCACCATTGAAATATTCATGAATTCGTTGATTGAATTTCAATCTTCCAGTAGTTCTGAAGTATAATAAATTAATTTTTATTTTTATTTTTATTTTTTTGTATTAATAATTTTCATAATAAGATAATAGACATTCCAATTGCGAGAAAAGATTGTTTTATTTTTTTTTCTCTGTTCATTTAACTCAATATTTATGACAAGAATATTAAATTAATTATAGAAATTATAATAATTTAAATATTCTTGTTGATTCTGAATAGTAAAATTGAATGTTTATATTGCACAGTGAAATTATTTGAAATTGTTACTTATTAAAGAAATTTACGCGCCAGAAGTTTACATAATTTTTTAGATATTTTTATAATTTTTCTATTTGTGTTTATTTTAAGATACAAGGACTTTATAGTAATTAATTAATAATTTTATATGCATAGTTCTTTGTATAAATAAATTTTATTTAAAATTATATTTATGAAAATTTTCAAGTTGAAGTTTTCGCATATTTGAATGTAAAATTAACTACACTAGAAAAGTTTTGTGTAAATATAGAGTAACATTAGAAAAATTACAAATGTAACAATTTTGCACACAAAATTATTCAGAAAATTTATGTTTCTGGCCTTATTTAAATATTTTTACAGATATGTAAAATTGGACAACATTTTCTAGTTAAATAGAAATTGTAAATGTTACAATTTCAATATTTTCTATACAATGTTACCCAAATTAATAAATTTTTAATACTCTACCATAATTTACTTTTAAAACATTTTCCCAAATATATCAATAAATTTCCATTAATATCACAATTTTACAAGACATTAAAATTTTAATTACACTTTTAATGTCACAAAAATTTTGTTTTATCCTAAATTTATTACATTGTCCTAAATAAAAAAACAACACCTAAAAATATAATTAAAATTTAATTTCCAATATAATAAACCCATGAAAAAAAAAATTAATATCACCAATTTAATGTAAACCAATATTTCGTGTAATTAAACATTAACTAAACTTAATATATATAAAAAAATTGTAATTGCCAATTTATCGAAATGAAATTAACTTCATCAATAAATTAAAATGTTGTCCTTTTAATATACCACTTGATCGGAAAAACAAACAATTTTTGCCGCTACTTCATATAAAACTCCTACCTCTAAACTCAGGTTACATTAATTTTAACCATTGCTCCACAATAAATGCGTGTATCAAGTGATTTTCATTATTTTTAATATAATTTACAATATTATGTTAAGAAAAATCCCCATAAAATTTCGCCCAAATAATTTTTTTTTTTTTGGTGTAACCACCACACAAGCCAAAGACCGTGAGTGTGAAATTTTTCCACTGATTTTTATCAAAATTTCATTAAACATTTTCCTTTAATGTTTTTTTTTTGTTGTCTTCACCACCAAAACCGAACCAACTTTTCTGAGCAATAGTATTATAAAATACGTGAAAAGGAACAGGTTTAAATGGTTCAGCAAAAAAAAAAAGTAAATAAAAATATTGATACTCATTATGATCTGCAGCGCTCGGTACCTGTTGGTCTCGTATATTTCAAATTTTACCTGTTCAACATTAATTTATAGAATACATAGTAATAATAAAATATTGATAAATAATATCAGAATTATAATACTAGAAATTGGCTATATTAGAAGACATGTTAAATATTAATCCCTAGTTACATTTAGTAAATGTAGAACACGAGTGTATCTATAAGATACTTTTTTGTTTTATATATATTTTTATATGCTCAAGATATAAAACATAATTTTTATAATAAGTTTTATTTCATTATAATGTTTTGTAAAATATCATTAAGTTTTAATGCCAAAGTGATTTATATATGTTGCTAGCATGTTTGTTAATTTTGATTATTAGCGATCTTGATTGCGTCTCATTAGAATTTGATTATTAACAAGACTTGCGGTTATAATAGTCGTTCATTTTGTAGTAAAAATATATTATGTTTTTGCTGTTTTTGTAATACAATTATTTCTTGTATATTATTAATAAATAATAAACTAGTAGTTTATAAACAGATTGTGTCTAAGGACAATTTAATTAGGAAAATTATAGTTGACTTTCAATGTCTGTCATAATTATAGTTTCAAAGTGTATTTATATATAAATATTGATAATATTATTATAATGTGGGTAGAAAATTGATTGATAATTAATTAGATTTGAGGAATTTTTAAATTCATTAAATATTATGAAATTGATTATTTCTTTACTATAAATATATATTGAAAATATCAAATTTATATTGATTTTCTGCTTTGAATAAATAATTTGGAAAACTGTGGATCGATTTATTTTAAAATATTTTTGATGTATTGCAAATGTTATCAACATCTTATTATGATAATTTTTTGCAAAATTTTATGATTTTTATTAGACATTTAAAATTTCAACAAAATATCCCTACATGCTTTAGTAAGAGGAAGAGGATCGATAAAGCTTAAACAAAAATTTTATAATGATCTGTTTGATTATCGTACAGTTCTTTTCATTATAATACTTATGACGTAAAGGTCACTTTGACTATAAGTTTATTTTCAAGATAGTTCTGTCATTGCCATTCTCTCTCCAATGTCGCTTAGAAACTTTCAATCGAAGACTTTGTTTACCAAGCATTTTGTTCGATTTGTTCGATTTGCGTTGATTGAAACATATGCTGACATTATATCCAAATCAAACCATCGCAATCTTTCAAATTTATATATTTATCTATATCAATGTCTCTCACAGCACATCGTTCTTCCCAGGTCTCACTTATGTTGGCACCACCCTAAAGTTACAAATTCCCATAGCTTGTTAAGTTTCAATCTTTAAAACTCAGTTACATACCTGCACCAGTTTATTCTTATCATATAATTTACTATTTCAATATTATTTAATACATAATTTTGAGATGATGTATTGTCGAAATGTTCTACTATTTTAGCCATGACTGTTATTTGCGATAATTGGTCGGCATTTCAATTTTGACAATTGTACAATTTTTCAATGACAAATGGTCAATCAATAATAAAATAGAAAAATAATGACTTAACATTAATAATTTTCAAAATTAATCCTTCAAGATAAAAATATGATAAATATAAATTTTTTGGTCCATATTTCTGACATTTTCTAATTAGTCAGGATTAATGGATTTGTCATGAAGATCTAGGCTAGTAGATTTAACACAAAATATTAGATGATTATGGGGACTATTTTCTTGGTATCAAAGCCTTGTTAATAGCTAAATTCTTTTTGGTTATCGTTTGAACAACTTCTATCAGTTTCCATTCTCAATCCTGTACCTTGATAACATTTTGTTGATAATTTACAAATTATCGAAACATTAAGGAATTTGTCATTATCTTATATCCAAAAAATGTAAATTCGTTGGCTCTGCTGATGACTGTTTTTAATTATAATTTTTTAAGTATTTATTTTCTCACCTGCACAATAAAATTAATAAATATCTTTTGGGTATTTTTTTTTTATTTTTTTCAATCGATTGTATGCAAATTTTCTTTCTTATGAGGAAAATTAAATTAATTTTTTTTTTGTTTTTGCTTTGACTTTTGGTGACAATTTTTGAATAATTTTTTGGATATAATTGATTAGTTTAACGTTTATTTGACAGGTTAACCTTATTTTGGGTTGTTCACATTAAAATTAATAGCATTTCGATATTAAAATTATTGTTGAGCAGAAGACAAAGAATTTATTATATAAAAAATTAAAACCACGACTTTATTAATTTATTGAATATTATTCTTTATCGGCTGAGATTATAGTTTAGTTTTAGGTTGGGTAATTATAATATACAAATTTGTATAGTATTTACTCAATATTTTGATATAGTTTAATATCTCTCCAAATATTGTATAATATTTTAGTAGTTAAATTTAACCAACCTTAAATAAATTTTCTTAATCAATGCAATCAATTATCAACAAAATAAATTTTATCACCTCATTAAAAAATTACAATTATTTTGAGTATTTTCAACATATAATTAACATTTCCAAGAAAATTTTTAATAAACCCAAATTTTTGCTTAACATAATAAATTTTCATTTGACTTCAATACTCACTAGTCCTTTAAAAGTTATACTGTAACAAAAAAAAAACCTACTTTCCATGACATTTTTAATAAAAACCAAATACATACAAAAAACGTTAAAGTTCAACTCAGATAATTGAGTACATCATAAAATTCCATATATACATATCAGATATAAATAAATTTATATATTTCGACAATAAATATGATAAAAATCTGTGATTATTTCTTTTTAAAATCAATTATTAAACCCCTGGAGTGCATAAATATTTTGTATATAGTACGCCCAAAAAAATTAAATAAAAACTCATTAAATTCCATATAAAAATACCAAAAACAAATAATTTCAAGTATTACGAATTCTGATCCCTAATTAAATATCTGAAAATATTATATTGAGTCCTCAATTGTTTTTTATTTTATTATCACCTGAATTTTGTACAAACCAAAAAGGTGCACAACTTCAAAAAAAAAAAAATACTTATTGAAATTATAAAAATTATTATTTCTTTTAATTCAATTAGTAAAACTGCACAATATTTCAATATTATAAAGTTAAAAATATAAAAATTTCACCCAATTAAATTGGTACCAAAAATTTTTTTTTATTTACGTTGACATTTTTTTTTTTGACCAACAATCCGTACGGACAAATTCCCACGAGACAATCATATATAACAGTTTGTTTTTTTATTTATTAATAATCTTTTAAAAACTAACATAAGTTAAAAAAAAACTTTCTCGATTGAATGTCAAAGATTATGACACCAAATAAATAAAAACAAAAAAAAAACTGTCATAATACACTAAAAAGTATTAAGAGAAACAATCTTCAAAATTTAATGGTATATCTCAAAACACCGCAATCATCAGTTTTTTATTGATTACTTAAAACTAAAATTATAACAATCTGTTGACAATCAATCGAAAATTTTAATTTTCACTAAGATACAAAATTTTGTTTAAAGATTTCAATAGATTTTAATAAGAATTAAAATTACAAATTTTATTGGAATTATGTTGTGAAAAATAAAAAAAAAATATCTTCATTTGACATGTTTTGGTAAGATTATGTTGGGCATATGATTTTTTTTATATATATACAATTGTTTTTCGGTGCACTTTAATCATGTGTGATGAAAATCAAAACTGAGATCGATGACAACACTTTTGATTTGTATATAAGGAAAATTATTTACAGGCCGAATAAAGATATTATCGAGTTGGTCGTGATAAGTTGAGGTGATATGAAGATTTATGGTTGGGAAAATTTGAATATGACAAACCGTAAATTTAATGCTAGCATAATAAGAAAATATTGAAAGATGAAGCATAAAAATGTAACTATAACTATTTAATTTTACTACAAATTCTACTTGTCTAGTCAGTCACTATTTTCTTACAGACGATAAATCTTTCAGTGGTAATATGTAATCTTAATTCTTTAATCAACAATCAACGTATAGTTTAACAAATCTTCCTTGTTAAGATATAGTTCAGATCTCTTCGTTTTGGTTTCACAATCTACAGCATCTTTTTTGTGATGAATATCAACTTCTCTTCTACTGGTTGCTTTATTGGAAAGTCCTTTCTTTAGATAAAGAGAGAGTACTTAAATTCGGTTGAGATTGTTTAAATTTACATTAAGTTGACTTAATGTAAATAAATCTGACAGAAAACATAGTCTGTCAGAAAAAGAACAACGAAATATTCATTCTACCATTGCAATTGTAAATATTTTCTGTAAACTCTCATGGAAAAATTTTGTAAATGAAATTTGTGATAAAACACTTTATTATATCATGAGATCAATATTTTCTATTAATGAAATTCCCAAATATCTAATGAATTTAATCAAATTATAGAAATTTCCATAAACATTCTCAACATACTCCTTCAATTTCTTCTAACAATATAAAAAAAAAAATCAAAATTAAACACCAAATAAATTGTTTATAATTTAGTTCATTATGCTATACTAAAACCTATATTTATATTATATTATACCTTATAGCCAGACAGACAGGAGGTTAGACTCACATATATACATCTTTTTCTGTTCACAATGGGAAGAGATCATTAGGTCATATTTGTCACGATTCCTGTACCAAGATTGGCGTCAGCACATAAATAAATATTCTCAACATAATCCGCTAGCGCAAGTTATAAATTTCATTGTACATTTTTTTTTTCCCTATATATAAAAATTGTTTCCCCCTTTAGCATTAAATTTTTTCTTGTAATTCTCATTGCACTTATTGCATCCTTGACTCCCCAATCACCTTTATCACTATATATATATATAAAAAAAAATTGTATACATATTAAAGACAAAATTACCACCGACGCCATCATCTCTTCTCTATAAAACTGTCCTGCGCTAGCGTCTGTAAATTTTTTATAGATTCATATTATTTTCTACAGGTACAAAATTATAACTATTGGTTATAGAAAATATTATTGCTCGCGTATTTTTTTTTACAGATGATTTCAATTTTCTTGGCATCATGAATTTTTATTTCTGGTATCACAACAATTGTAAAAAGAAAAATTGAAGGTGGTGCGGCCAGTAGAGCAACAGGTCTAATGAAAGTGAAATATATATATATAAAAAAAAAAAACACTTCAACAATGCGGAAAATTATAAGAAATTTTTTTTTGTAAAGTTTGGTATAGTTTTCTAGCTGGAAGGAAAACTTTTTACATAAAAGATACTGACAAGATGATTTCATTTATTATTATTATTATAATTATTGAAAAAAAAAACGATGAAACTTTGCTGATAACTACAGAAATAAAAATATATTACGTAATCGCGAATGTGGAACTTCTTCTGTAAAAAAAAGTCATTGATTAAGTTTTATTTGGTATATATGTTTTAGCATAGATAATAAAAAACGGTGAAGAATCAATAAACATAATAATAATAATAGTTTTTATATTTTTCTTTAGGAAAATTTGTATTTTCCTGAGGAAAAATTATTTATATTCTCGCACGGCTTGGGAATGATTTATACAATTGATCGTGGCGGTAGTTTTATTTTAATTATAAGATTGAATGCAGAATTTCGTACATATATTAAATAATTTGTTAGTTACAAAATGGGATTCCTTTTACCAGGATTGAGATTTATTCTTTAGTGTAGCAGTTAGTTTTAGTATTTCTATTATGTATGAATTAAAGGGCTGTTTATTACACATTTTTCGAGGCACCTACAATTGAATAGTTTCAATTCTTCATGCAAACTATGTAAAACAAGAGGTCAGAAAACTGAACTAATTCTTAGATTATTTATAACCTCACTGCTTGGTGACTTAATTAATCACTACTGACACAAAGTTTTAACACATCTTGGATGTTGCGGGTATTATAATAAAAATGTAAGAATTTTTCTTTATAAAATTGTAAGAATGTTTTACACTTTTCCGAAATTTTCCAATATTCTTTCACAATTTTAATCGATGTTAACTCTTTCTAGTATCGATCGTTGGCTAGCTACTTTTCCAATACAGTGCTAAGGGTTTGCCAAAAAACTATAAATAAAAATGTAATTCTTTAAAATTATCAAATTTTTATAAACGTTATTTATATAAAACTGTTCAACCTTAAGACAAGTTCTCATAATTATCATGACAGTTTTATTATTTTGTTCATTTTTTTATTTCTAAAACATCAAAATGAATTTCATATTCCAGTACAAGCTCTACGTTATTGTTAAGTGTCATGATATATGCTATTATTATTTCCATTATTTCTAAAATATTTGTAATCATCAATTAAATCCACCAACGAAACCAATGATTTCATTGTCGCGGTTCAATTGTTCTCTTAATAGTTGGTCGATCACGATCCAAAATTTATAATTCTTTCAAACGAAAAATTCAATTTTTCTAATTTTTATGTAAATCGAAAAACTATGAAATTAAAAATTCTCAGTAAAATTACAAAATAGGATCACAATTATAAAAATTTTACATCATAAAATTATATATGGAACAAATAAAATCATTCATTGTGAATTTTGTAGTATTACATATCATGAAACCTTGAAAGTTTTCGTGATGTTAGGCTTTTAAGAATTCAATTTTAAACTTTAACTTTTGTTTTCCATATTATTTTATTCTATTTTGTATATTTTCGATAATTTGTGCTCTTCGGGAAACACAACATAACATTTTAAAGTGAATATTAACTTTGAAGTTCATTACAAAAGAAATATTACAACAAAATCAGTTTTAATTTGAAATTTGGCGGCAACAAAAAAAACTAAATTTACCAATTTTTGATTGACTTTGTTGTTGATACTTGGTAGAAATTAAAATCAAATTTTGTTTTTGAAATTTTTGTAATTATATATGGAAAATTGTTGTTGATATTTAAATAATTTAACCACTTAAAAAAAAAATTGATTAAAGTTTTTTTTTTTATTTTTTAGAATTTATTATATATAAGAAAAACGTGATAAAAAATTAAATATTTTGTGGAAAGAATTTATGGGACAAGTATCAATTTTTGTTGTGCTGTTAGGATAAAATGTGAACTTGCTAAATAGATGGTGTGATAATTCACAGATTATAATAATTTCTTAATCGATAATTGGAAAATAAATATAATTTAGAAATAATTTATTATAAGCACATATAAATTATTATTAGTTAGAAGAAAATATTTACAAAAAATTTCAGTTGATTATAGGTTAAATTTAATGGATTTGCAAATTAGGTTTTTTTTTATTATTATTATATTTTTGTTGTGTACATGACTAGTCTAAAATTGTAATTTGAGGTCAAATTATTAAATTTTTATACAAATAATAGTAAATTTTGATGGCCTCCATTTTGTCTGGTATATTTTATTTTGTCTAGTTGGCAAATTAGTTAAAATTGATGTATTGAAATATTTCTATATAATCACATAAATAATAAAAATTGAAAAATATTTTTTTAAAAATTAGATGATTTTTCTTTACATCAATTGGAAATTATTTATGTTAATTATCATGTGAGTTTAATGTGAATTAATATTTTGTATTAGTGTTGCTTAGAAATGTAAAATTATTTATTGTAAAATTATGTATTTAAGTCTCAGTTATATTACTAATCTAGTTCTAGTATTTAATACTAATCATTCTTAGACGGAAATACTGTTGCCAAAGAAATGGGGATTAAGAATGACACTGATTATTTCTTTGGATCAGCGAAAACAGTTTTAAAATTAGATATTGGTGCATTATCAAAAAAGAAAATAATAAAAAGGAGATAATAACTTTTAAATTTTAGCTTGAAATCTTTTAGTTTCTGTACATGATGATTAGATTAGATTAGAGTTACAGAACTGGGCATTGTGTTCCCATATGTCACCGCGGCCATTACTGACCTATTGTGACGTTCTGTTATCTTATAGCTCTTTAATAAAGTTCAGGTTGTAGATGAACCTGAGGGTGGGTCAACATGATGATATAAAATTTACTTTGCACAGTAAATTGATGTCTGATTCTGATGGTGTTTCCATCACAAAAAAAAAATATTACTAATAAAACACAACTGCTTAATACAAATATTATAGCTTGAATTAATAGACTACTATACTAACGAGGTTCACTACAAATTGTTTCTGTCGTTACTTGGGAATTCAAATAATTCGAAAATTATAAATAACAGGGAGAAAAAGAAAAAACAAGAAGTTACTAGCTTTAGCATTCAAATTAAGAAGTTACTAGCTTTAGCATTCGTAGTTCTGACAAATATATCTTCCTACTTCCCTCAGCTTTCATATGTCAATTCAAATATAAACACAATATAATTAAAAGTTTACCACTATCTATAGGCTTCGTAGTTCTGAAAAAAACGTTACTACATTCCTCCGCTATCATCTGTCAATTCGCTGTATCATCTGTCAAAACTATATTATAACCCAAATATCTTTCAAGGATTATTAAACCTAATATTCTACCACAAACCAAAAAAATTGATTTTCTATACTATACCAAATTTGTTAACAAAACTTTATATTAACCTACAAAATATACAATTTTCAAGTATGTTACCAAGTACAAGCTTTGGACACAACTTTATACATCGAAAATTTCTTATATATAAATTGACTTGTTCCTATCGCAACAATGATTTTTAAGACCAAAGTTTAGTACATTTTGAAAATGTCATTAATTTCAAGATTTAAATCTTAATTAAGCTATAAATTTCCCACCTCAACAATCCATTAAAGAAAAAAAACAAAAAGTAAAAGTAAAAAAAGTTTTTTTTTATAATATTTTTTTTGGGCGTGAAAATTCTCCAAATAAAAATCATATTTTTCGCTTTTGAATCAATATGAAAATTCAGGTTTTTCTTATAATATTTTATTCCAATTTAATTATTACATTTATATTTTTTTTTATTAAATAAAATTGTAAATCAAAATTTACAAAGAAGATATAAAAAAAAAACGTAAACTGTGAAGTTATATATTTTATTTAATTGATACCAGAGCACGTACAGTAAACTTTTAATGATTATCGATTTATTTATTATCATATAATAATATAAATTTATATATTTTCATAATTTTTATTATTATTATTATTGTACTGAATCAAATATATGAAATTTTTTTACCAGTTTTTCATTAAATATTTCTTCGTTTTAAACTAAATAAAATCTGTTTTATGACTTTTTAAATCATATAAAGTAAATTATCTTATAATTATTTTTATATAAAATCAAAAAAAAGAAGGAAAAATAATATTAAAAAATCTATATATAAAATAACAACAAAGTATCAATTTCATTCACACGTAAAAAGTCAATAAGCCCAGCTTGATACCAAAAATAAAAGTTACGATTTTTATTGCAGATGATTTTCTGTTCGTTCTGGTCCTGTCCTGAAAAATTAGATTAAATTTAATATTCTCAAAGTTTTTAAAGAGCTCCACACCACGAAATATATATGTAAAAAATAGCATTGTAAAAATAACAAAACTTCCTTTCTGGCGTATATGCGATTTTTTAACGATTATTTAAGTAATAAAAGAAAAAAATATCGAATAATCTTGGGGTTCAAAATTTAATATTTTTTTTTTGCAAAAAAATCTGGTTTTCTCTTAAAAAAACTTATATTTATAATTATTTGTTTTACACACAAAAAAAAATATATATATTATTATAAATAAATAAAATAATATTGAAGTATTAACTACCAATTTCTGTGCCAGCTAAATTCACCATCATTGGCACTGGGTAACAAATTTTTGTGTAACCAAAAGAAAACAGAGACTTTTGAAAAATCAATAATTTCATTTTTTCTGAACAAGAAGAAAATCGATAAAAATATTTCACGAGGCTATTTTTTAAGTAATTCTTTTTTTTTTTTTTTAATGTTTGTTTTTTTATTTTAGGTGAAAAAATAAACATTAAATTTAATGTTTGGAAAAATTATTATTGGTTATTATTTTTTTAAAAGAATTCTGGGCACTTTGGTGCTATTAAATGGAACTAAAATTTATTTTTACCACAATGGATAGGTCATTAAGATAAAATACGTTTTTTTTTATGGAATTCAATAAAACATTTTATACTAGGAGAAAATTATGTACAATAAAAAAAGAAAAATTAGAAGTAGTTAAATAAATAAAAAATTAATTCCAATTAAATTAACTAAAAAAAAAATAATGAGGAAAACTTCTTTTGGTTAATCAAGAAGATTTATATTATTTTCGTAACTATTTAAGTAGCTTATTATAGTGAAATTAAATAAAAAATTGAATAATAAATATGATTCAAGTATAAAATCGATTCTTTATATTGAAAACTTAAATCGATTGTAGGAAGGAACTAGGAACTTAATAACAAAAATAAAATTATTATTTATTTTTCAATTAAATCGTCCTCGTTGTTATTTTAAGTGCTTCAATTGTCAGTGGTCAAATTTTCATATTACGTGTGATCAATTTAAGGAAATAATTGATTACGTTAAATTAGTGTTTCTCATATGACAAAATTCTTTCGTATCACATGAAGCAGAGAACCCTTTAACATACTCAATTATCTGACTGTCCGATTCGCCACTGATTACTTAGATACGACGATAAACAATTCAGCTTGTTATTAGTAAGAAATTGTGGGGCAAGGAATACCAGTCAAAAACATTTCAGTCCAAAAAAAAATGGAATTTTAGTCAAAATAATAAGGAATCATAGTCAAAATAATTTTTGACTGAATTGCCTTTTCAGAAGGATATTCAATCAAAAAACTGAAAAGGTATTTTAGTAAAAACTTTTTTGATTGGGATTCCTTTTGGAAGTTTGACTAGTTTGACAGTACGAATAGTATATATCCATCAGTAAAATGTTTGATGTTTTATTATTATCGGGAAAAGATTTCTTTACACCCTTTTCCGAAAAAATGCATTCCAGAAAAAAAAAAATCTGAAGGAAGGCTTTTCAGTGCAAATACAAAAAAGGCAATTCAGTCAAACTTTTTTCTGACCGAAATTGAATTGTATGAATTGTAGGAATTTTTTTTGACTGAATTGCCTTTTTTTTGACTGAAATGTTTTTGACTGGAATTCCCGGAGCCACAAATTGTGAAGCATATATTTTATTTTGAATTGTTTAAGATTCTTTAAAAACGCTTCGTAAGTTTTTAATTAGTAAACTATTTTAAGAAAAAGAGATGAAATTAATAGGCCTATATCAGAAAAACCAAAATTAAACCTAGTGCTAACTAGGTAGAATATTGGTCTTAGTATGAGAACATTTAGGTTATATAATTGCTATTTTTAATTGTACAGGTAGCTAAAAAAAATTATAAAAATCTACCATAAAATGAAAACTGACTTTATATATAGAAATCCAAATCCTTAAGCTAAATAATATAAATTAATATTACAACTTATATAAGAAATTTTAAAAGTTATTAAATAACTTTTACATTGAATTATATTTATTTCCTACATAATATTTTAATAAATTTCCTTTCACTCTACAATTACACAAATATTATAACTAACCTAAAAAATTACATAATATTCCATTTTCTATGATATTAGTTTTTTGTTTAGCCTTTAGGTCCTTTTCAACACTTAAAAATTCATCTTCACTTTCTATCATTATTATTGTCACCTTGGTAAACTCTAAGCAAAATAAAAACTATAAATAAATTTAATGAAATTGATTATTTCAGTTTATCAGAACCTGAAACACGACTACGATGACATTATCAATTGAAAATATCTTCACGACCATTTTTCTATATATACTTGTTGTTTTTGTTGCTGTTCGATTATTGAAAGACGACTAATCAACACTTTCGTTACTTCAATGAAAATCATTCCGAAAAGCTATCAAAATATATTTCCTGTGAGCTGTTGTAACATAAAAGACAACAACAACAAAACCAACCGCGTGATGATTACTTTCAGATCCATCATCATTTTGTGCATCATTAGTTTTTATTACAAAGTCTGGGCTTTTTTTTCATACTTCATAAATTTTATTCCGATCAAAAAACAACATAAATTATAAAAAAATATTTTCATCACCAAAAGACAATTTTTTTTTTCATATTATTTATGCTAATAAATATGGACAATTTCCGAGGTGCACAAGTGCATCATCAATTTTTTTTTTTCGTTGTTGAATATTCATAAAGAGAAAAATCATGTTTTATGGTTTTTAATTCGTGATTTGTTTATGATCCCTTGTCAAAATATGTTTTCCTGCTGTATAGTATATTCAAAGATTTTGGTAACCCAAAAAAAGGTCGGTTTATAGAGCATCAGGAGCGGAGGTTTCCTTTAATCGAAGGTTCGATGATCATATAAACTATGTGTTTTTTTATTATTATTATAATTTTTTTTGGCTACTGTGTACAATGTTATTAACCGCCATAAAAACTTTTGATAATAAAAAAGTGAATGTTTTATGTTTAATGCTACCATCTATCATTTTATCTAATCGGGAAGATCATTAATTAAATTTTTTTGAAGAAAAAAAAAAACTAAAATAAAAATATTCATTAAATTCGATATTTTTATATATAAAAAAAAATCATGAAATGATTGCGCACAAGACTTTTAAACAAGAAAACTAATGGAAATTATTAATGATTTTTATCGGATTTCAGTTTTTTTGGTTTTTAATTTTGTCATGGAATCAGCATTTTTTGTTGTAGAAGTTAATCAAGAATATAAATTATTTTATTTTGGATAAATTAATAGTGGATTTTTTTATTTTATGTTTAATGATTAAGGAACCTTTTCAGAAATATAAATTAAGTTTGGTTTTTTGTTGTTGGGGAAATAATTAGGTCGTAAATTATCGTGAAGTGAATTAATGTTTAAAAATTATATTGACTTAACGATTATTGCAATGTTGACTTTTCATTTGGCTGTTTTTTTTTTAAGTTAAACACAATTTGTCCATAAAAATGATTAGTTGTAACGAAATATTTAGTTAAAAGTGTAAATATGAAATAAAATTATTTAAAAACAGGTACGAAATTAGTTATAGAAAAGAATTATTAGTAATGTAATATGAAATCTTAATCTAATCAAAATGTAAATATTATTTAGGAAAGAAATATTTAATTTTAAATTAAATATTTATTCAAATTTAAATAATGGAATATCCGAATGACAGTTTTGTTAAAAAATTTAATTAGTACGTTATTGGTTAAATGGAAAGGAATCTTTTTGTAAACATTATTAAATGATTAAATTATACTTAAATGATTAATCTAAAGTTTACTTGTTCAATTATTTGTTTATTACATACATGAACTACTCTGTAGTAGTAAAAGAACTATACTTTATACTAGAAATATTAAGCCTGTAGTAGAACTGATAATAATTTTTAAATATAAACAGAAAATTTTCCTTCAAATATTTTCATTTCACTTGCAACATTTATACATATCTATAATACAATGTGTAAAACTGAAATTTTCAACTTAAATTTTTCATAAAATCAATTTTAATTTTTTTGCAATCACGGAAATCTAAAATTTCAATATCAATTTAATTTATTTATTTAACAAAATATTTATAATTTCATAAAAATTTATATTACACTCGCTGGTAAATAAATTTAATATATTTCGTAAATTATTTTTCCCTTGACAATTTCAATAAGTAAAAAAATATTTAAAAAAAAATCTTATTCATTCCAATTTCAATGTCAAATCTTATCTATAATTTAATGAATAAATAAAATACATAAATTGAAGACTTGCAATGTAAACGTCTACTTCGTAAAGTCCATTTTATTTTTATAATTTCAAATAAAAAATATTTTAGTTATTTTCGCACTTGTAATCATCAATAATCATATCACAAAAATTTATTTTATCGCCTGTTAAAGATAAGAAAATTAGCAAAAAATAAAAAAAAAATAACATATCTTTATCTAAAGTAATCTTTTCGTATTTATGATTAAACATAAATTTATTTCAAAGTTGTTTATATAATGAAACTCGTAAGTATAAACATAAAAATTTGTTTGTCCACTACAAAATAATAATAAAAAAAAATATTTCAGTTTTTTTTGCAAATCCTACTTTGAAAGAATCGTTTTTATTAATCTGAAATTTATTTGATTACAATTTGTATATATAACTCGAATATGAGTCACAAAGAATTTAATTGAAATATCTTTTTTTCATAAAATTTTATGTTATGAATTTAAAATAAAATCGATTTTAATTTTTATCTTTTTTGATTTGAAATGGTCAGTTTTACTATTACATTAAAAAATAATTTAAACTATAACAAATAAAAGAAAACAATCTTTTTAAAATGCAGCAGCTTCTAAAAAAATGTTTGTTAGCTTTATAGCGTTTTTAATGTTAACAATTTCAAGGATACCATAAATCATATTACCACCATGACTAAACGAAAAAATGATGAATAAAAATTTTAATTAACAAATATGTATAAAAAAAAACAATTTCAACTCATAAATTTAATGGTTTCTCTGTTTTGTTGCTTTCGAAATGTACCATTTTAATAGCTTTTAATAAAATATATTTAAAGGATATGGTCAAAACAGTAGCAAAAAATTTGAACTAAACAATGGAAAGTATGAAAATGTCATAAATTGTATGTAATTTTTAAATTATTCCCGGATGTAGACATTCTGGCGAGTGGGATTGTTGATGCCAAAATTGAAATAAGAAAAACCGCATAACAATTTTATTTTTTTTTAAATGAGATATTCATTTTTAATATAGTGTGGTTTCTGTAACTTTGTAAATTGAAATTTTTAGGTAAATTTTAGTTGGACAATTTTCTACTACTGTGAATATTTATATTTTAGAAAATAAAATTTACCACAAATATGAAATTTTCATAAATTATAACATTTTTAGTGAAGGTGATCGAGAAGAAGTTCGATATTATTTAGTAAGTTTAATCATTTTAATGGGAGTTTATTAAATTTAATGGATATAGTTTCAATTAAATTTGAGTTTTATAGAATTAAATTGTGAAATATTACAAATTATTCACTTGAGGAGTACCTGATTTAGTTTTAATTTTTGAATTACAAGACTTTGCAAAGTTTACTTAAATATCCTGAGGTTTTTGGGTGAACCAGAACTTGTTAAACCTTGGGATTCTTGTAAGACAGTTCGCATTTTTACTAATATTATACGATATTTCAACTATTTTCCATCCCTTGTATAAATTAAGTCTTAGGAGATTAAGATACTACATACTCTAAGTTTAACCATTTCAAAAAATTGGCTTATTCCCGTGGTATTTCAACTATCAATAAAATTGTTCAATAATAAAATGTTAACATAACAAACAAGACAATAATTTGTATAAAAAAAAAAATTCAAGATTCTAACTTTGAAATGTAAAAATCAACATTGAACACTCCAATAAACAAAAATATCACAACTAAATATAAAAAAGAAAACCACCAAAAACTACACATTTATAAAAAAATGTTAAAATACAAAATTTTACAATAAAATCAATGTTCTTTCTTTAGTTAAAAAATAAAACCACAAAACACAAAACATTTTTCTGAAATGCAAAAACACTAATTTTTACGAATCTGTTTAATGGAATTTACGATTTGATTACCTTTTAAGGCAATTAGAATATGTCGCAATAATATCAAAATCGTACCTAACACCTCTCTAAATTATTATTGTCACAAACAAACAACATTTAAATTCTTTTGGGATATCTATAAGAACTGTTTTAGCAATACCATATACAAACCGAAATTTACGAAAACCTTAAATATAAAAAAAAAATATTTCTTCAAAAGATAAACTCATAAAATTTATTGACATCTTTTTGAAACAAAAAAAAATATATCTCTATATAAAATTTTACCCTCAACATTTTTTTTTTTGATCTGGTAAAACATAAATTTATATATACAATACTTAAAAACAAGAAGATATGAAATGGAAAATTCAATTTTTTCAAATGAAAACCAAAATGTGTTAAGTTAATTGGTCAAAAGGTGTTAAGAAACATGGTAATTTTCGATGAATTTTTATGTCATCAACAAAAAATCTTTATATATACAAAATAAACTGAAACAGAATGGAAATTCAATCTGACAATCTTGAATATGGTCAAAAGATTTTTTTTTTTGAATAGGAATTTCAGAAATATATTTAAATTTTTAAAATTAATATAAAAAGAAATATTAAAATTTTTGTAATTAAAAATAAAATAAAATAATATAATCAATAAATTTAGACAGAAATTAAATCATTAATTATGGAATTTATTAGATTTAGTCAGTTCGAATGACAGGTTTTTTAAGAGTGTGTAACTTGAACGTGTTTAAATTCGAATAAAAATTATAATAATAATAATATTTTTTTTATATTTATATACTTAATTAAAAATTTGATTTTTATTTTATGATAGGATTATGACAAAATATAAGAAATTAAAATGTTATGCCAAGGACTAATATAAAATGATAAGTAGAAAAATCAAATAAATTATAAGATTATTTATAAAATTTATAGTTTAATGTTGGTTTTTTTTATTTTATTAAATTATAAACTTTGAAAATATAAATTTATTATAATTTTAACCAGCTCATAATAAATCACTGAAAATTATAATGCTCTTAAAATATAAAAAAAAAATATTTAATATATTAAAATCCTTTTGAGGATATCCAAATATTTACAAAAATTTGAGTATAATTAATTTAAAATTTTCTGAACTAATGAATCAAACCAAATTTTAGTAATTCCTTTAAAATTTTGTTAACTAAATAATATTGCTTCCAACTCGTAAATAAATTGGTAATTAATAATTATAAAAACCCAGAGGTTGAAATTTTCTATTAATGCTCGAAACGTACAGGCTACGAGAATGTTTAAAAAGTATCTATGTTTGTATCTATTTAAAGAGTTTATTTTATCTGTCACAATCTTTTTTTTTTAAATGACATATTAAATCTATAATAAATTAATATTGATTTCATTCTAAATAAATCAAACTAGCCATTAAGAACATTAGACTTCACACATTGACTAAAATTAAAAAAAAACTCTTCTTTTTCGTTTCCAAACTAAAAAAAAACAATTCCTCTTTATACCAACAAAAATTTGCCGTCCATTGGATTCTATGTTGTCATCCGATAATGAAAATCAATTAACACAAAACGAACCAAAATAGAAAACAAAACAAAAAGTTATACCCTAGCGAAGGTACAATAAAAAGAACTAAAGATAAAAAAAAAATTAATGTTTACCAAATAAAAACACCTGGAGATCATAATTTTTTTTTTCTTTATGGAATCTCACAATTTTTTCTTAAGCTTAAGCACACACATAAATCTCTGAAGAAATAAGATGACCAGAAATACAATAATTTTTTGTTATCTTTTCAAATATTAAATCGAAAACATTATAATAAAAACATTTTCGATTTTTTTTTTTTTTATTTAAATATTCATTTCGATACGGTCAATTCCCCTTGATTACCGAAAGAGAAAAGAAACTTAACTAAAATATTTTTTTTTACAAAAAATAATCAGCTTTAGGGAAAAGCATATAAACATTTTAAAATTTATTTAAAATAATAAAATATGACAAAATAAAAAAGTAAATTTATAATTTAAAAAATTATTTATTTCAGTCCCCAGAATTGGATTATCGGCATGAGCTGATGGGTCGGCTACATAAAATTGAAACAGACATTGATCTAGAAATATTACCTCTTCAACAACATCATCATCATAATAATAATAATAATAATCACCATAATAATAATAACAATAATAATAATCATTCACATCATTTAAATCATCATCAAAATCATCATAATCAACATCAACAACAACAACAGCATCCATCAAATTCACCAAATTCAAGCGGCTATGGTGGTTGTGCATATGCTGGAGGTCAATGCTATGATGGCTATACGACTGGAAAAGATTATTTATTTGGTAAGTAAAAAAAATATTTATATAAATTTTAATTTTCAATTATTTTTAATTCTAATATAAAATTTAGAAAATTGTATTACATTCTATTCAGATGGTAAACCGCCAATTAAAGAAGTATCTGGATCAGAATTATGTAGTGGTAATGTTAACACAAATAATAATCAAGCATCTGAAATTGATGATGGTTTTTTTCGGCCACCATTATGGGAAGATATTGCCAGTTCAATACAAAATATTGATCCAGAAAATGCTTTAATGTTAAGCTCAACGGTGGCTCAAGTTAAAATGGAAACAATTGATGATCCATTATTAGAAACATTTTCAACACCATTGCTCAGTCCATTGGAAATAAAAACTGAAAAATCAACATCACATATTCATGTTGTACCACCAAGTCAATTACATCAATTACATCAAATGCATACACACCAACAGCAACAACAGCATTTGCATCATCAGCAACAACAACATCATCAGCAGCATCAACAACATATAGGAGTTAATAATCATGTTCATATATCTCATAATAATAATAATAATCATCATAGTTTAGCAAATTTGAACAATGGAAATTCCATTGATGGAATCAGTACTGGATCAAGTGGAAATAATAGTAGTAATAGTAATAATAATAATAATCATCCTAGCAGAAATAATAATAACAATGATAGCATACCGAATAATAATGATAATAATAATAATACAAGCCATAGCAGTAATAATAATAATTCATATCTATTAACTGGATCAACAAATTATCAACCACAACAACAGCATAATAATAATTTGTCTGGATATCATTTGAATACAAATGGTACACCAAATGGTACAAGTAATAATAATAATAATAATGGTATAAATCTCCATCAAATGACACCACCTAATTGCAATGGTAGTAATAATAATAATAATAGTAGTAGTAATAATGGTGGTTACGGTTATAATTGGCAAAGTCCACATTCACAGGTAATTTCAAATTAATTTTTTTCATTAAAATTGCATTAAAAAAATAATATTTATTTTTCTTTTGCAGCCATACCATACGAAATATTCACCTCTTCAGAATGTATTACCATCCAGTGGCGGTGGTAGTACTGTTGTGATACCATCAAATTTAGGACCACCACCACCAATGTCCACTCGACTTATGTATGTACCACCATTAACACCACCTAGTTCAGATCCCGGTAGTCCTAATAATAATTTAGGACCACCGAGAAGAACACCACCGCCACCCTATCATCATCAGCAACAACAGCAATTATCAACTGGTTGCCCAACAATAATTACATTAAATTCAAGTAATGGTAATATTAGTGGTAATCATCATCATCATCAATTACATCAACAGCAAAATCATCAATCACATCATCATCAACAGCAGCAGCAGCAACATGTTAGTCCAAATAGTGGGAGTGGTGCTGTTGTTGTTGGTAGCCAACGAATAACATTAACACAATTAACTCCTAGCAATAGTAATTTAAATATAAATAATAATAATAATAATAGCAGTAGTAATAATAGTGCAAATCATAATAATAATAATAACGGTACTGTGTTATCAAATCTAATAACAACACCTGTGAAAAGTATTATAACATCAACTCGATATAATCGACGGAATAATCCAGAATTAGAGAAAAGACGAATACATCATTGCGATTTTATTGGTAAGTGCCATAATGTGTTAATAATAAATAATAATACTAAATATATTTTATGAATTTATATTATAGTTATAATATTTAGCATGACTGGCTACGCTATTTCGGAACCAGTTCTAAATATTGAAAATATCTAAAATAAAGATAGTATTTATAATACTTTCTAACTGAACGAGAAAGAAGCTTTTTCATGCACCCTTAAATTTCATTTATATTTTCTAAATTTAGATTCTTATAATTTATGGTTATATTGAAATCTGACACTTGACAGTAATAATGAATATAAATCAGAACCACAATATAAAAAAACATATACGCGATCGATAACGTTATAACGATTGAAATTTGATTTTTCCAAATAACTTTAACGATATTTCTTTAACTGCTACATAACGTTACAATAAATAAGAATAACCAATTAACATTTCGTTATTTCGGTTTTACATCGCTAAATTTGAGAATATATTCTGTTAATACAAGCACAATGGAAGCGGCCAAACCTTTACCTAGACCATACGGTCCGTTGTACCTCTTACGAAATGTTACCAATTTTTACCACGAATCATACCATCCCACCTCTTTTATAAAGTTTATTAGTTTAGCAGGCTTTTTCTTGCTTACTTCTATTAAATCTCCTGCAAAATAAAAACCGAACAATTTTAAACTGTTATTACACAGAGAAGGACAGTGACATAAAATATGTTCAATTATCTCGTCATCCTCGTCAATATGTACAATTGTCTCGTTATCAGTCTTAGTGGTACGGCATGTTTACGTAATAGTAAATGCCTCGTAATTGTTCCTGTGTACAGTATGAGCATGGATTAGGTCGTATTTATAATACTTTTCGGTTGTCTAGCATTGGGGTAACTCCAGAACATCTTTGTGTGGAGACAAATAATTGCTTTAGGTGTTAGGCCAACTCAGATGACTTGTGTTATTTTATAAAGGTTACTTAAGAAAATTACATTTTGATATAACGTTGTCGAAATCGTAAAGTTTTCCGGTCCCTCATTTAAATACATGCATTTATTTTAGTTTGAATTCGGTCGGACAGATAATTTAGATCGTTTTATTTTGAATATCGGCCAAGGTTATTAACTTTATACTACTTGTTAAAGTTAGGTTAACGACTGTAACTGCACTTCCTATTTGCCTATTTAATGGCAAATCCCAAACAGACTGTCCAGAATTCCAAGTAGCACTTTGGCCACCGTTTTGCTACTACATATTGTAATGAACTTATATCTATTCGGTGACGTTATTTATATCAATTGAGTGGCGTTAAGGATATGTACGGTTGCTTTCGTAGGCTATTTACTGGCTAGAATGCTAGATGGCTTATTTCGTAAAAGTAATAGTTATAAAGAGAGAAATACATGATCATAACTAGCACTAGTACTATGTTACTTTGTAATTTTAATAAAAGTCACTATCAATCCATAATTTTTATTTAAACACAGCTGTATTTACTAGATTAATAAATAAGGAACTAACTTGCATTTTGTTTGTATTCAAGTAATTCTTGGCATTAAAACGTCTCTCTATTGCTGACGCTGTCTGATATATTTATTGTAATTACTGATAATATTCAATTCCATTTTTATAATACATTAACCATACAAATGCCAACATAACAACAATTATCAAATTGCGCACATATTTTATTCTGAGAATTTATATTAGTAGCAATTGGATTATTTCCAACTTTAAATAATAAACTTCTCTATATTATATCAAAAAGAAAAAAACTATATGACAAAACTTTTTTAAATCATGTTACATAAATGAACGCGTTTCTGGAATTTCTTACCATCACATCGATTAAATTCCAATGTCTATCTATTTTAGATATTTTAAGTCTCTTATTATAACATAATATTAATATAAATAATATAAGTAAATATTTAACTAGCACTTTTAAATCTAATACTTACTAGATGGCTCAGGCAGACACACGACAATAATATTCCAGAAAAAAAGTGTGAATTACTGCTGTGAATTGTATTGGAAAATTTAATGTCTAGTAATTTTTTTTTAAATATATTTTATAAATTTGCTTTGAGAACCTGTGATTAATTGGAAAATGCTTTTGATTAGTGTTTATAGACACAATAATATTATTCATAAAATTGAATATTTATTAAAAAAAAAAAAACAGATTTGAATTATTTATAAGATTATATTTTTAATATAGTATAATTATTGGTAAATTTTGTGGCAATTAAAATTGAATTTAATTAGAAAATCATTTGAACAAATTGGTTTTTATTATTTACAAACTTATTAAAATATAAATATATTTTAAAAAAAATTGAAAAACACTTGAAAAATGAATGCCAATAAAATATTTTGTATAATATTATTAAATTATTAGATCAAAAATGAAGTTTTAATAGTACAATTATAAATTAAATCAAATTGGATATTTTTTAATTACTATTTAAATTGTTGAAACTTTTGAAATATTTTATTATATCGTGATATATTTTCATTCAGAATATTTCCATTTTGGTTTTTTGAATTTTTATATAAATTAGTCGTTATATTTAAAAATAACAAAATGGCAACTAAAATTTAAATACTAACTGATTAAATAGAGATGGAATTGAAAATATCGACGAAAATGTTTGCTGAATAAATGTTGTAGACAAGGAAATATAGAAATTGTAGATTTTTTTTTTAAATTGTTAATAGTTCATTACATTTTCTTAGTCTGTATTTTGACTATCAAAATATAATGACGCCAGTTAATATTATTTTCTTAGTCAACAGTTTCTCAGTCCACATTTTCTTAGTAATAGTTCATTATTTTCCCAGTCAACATTTTCTCAGTCCACATTTTCTTAGTCAACATTTTCTTATTGTCTGTATTTTGACTATCAAAATATAAAGACAAAAATATAATGACTGTAGTTAATATTAGCCTTATATTTAATAATGACTCTATTATTAAATATAAGGCTAAAACTATTACTGCCCCCCAAAATAAATGAAAATTAAACTTCAAAATATTTTTAAAATTGAGATATTATGTTAAATTTGAGACATGAATGACCACATTTCAATTAAGTAATTGAACTACCATTCCCAAAAACATGATTATAATAATTTCAAATATCGTAAAACCTTTTAAAATTTCACTCATAACCTCTGCCAAATTGCTACTAACACAAAATTATTTTAATTGAACATTTATATGGTCATCATAAATCTAAGCTGAAAACTTAAATTTATTAAATCTAAAATTCTACTCTGTTTTTTTTTTCCTTATTTCACTAGAATTTCTATTTATTTTTCTGTTCATTTATCTACTCCAAAAACATGTAACTTTTAATTTATATACTTTTTCACCTGAGCTTTACAAAACAAAACCAAAAACAAAAAAAATTGTTACAAAACTATGTAATTTCAATTTTATGTTTCTATTCATGTTTAAATTGTTATTATTATTACTATAGAAAAAAAAATAGTTTGTACTTTTATTTTAAACACGTTTTCCAGTATTTTGCTCACGTTCACATATGTAAAACATTAAAATGTTGGCAGGTTGTTTTATTATTACTATTTTCTATTCTAAAGAAGAATTATATTTTACAGAACGCAAAAAGTTTTGTCTTCAACTATTTATTCGGTTACCTAGCAATCTTATGCTTCGTTGTGATGTAATTACATATATTTTTTTTTCTTATTATTTTTTTTCTATTTGTTCTTCATTATGCTTCTGACTTGGTATTTTTCTATTCTTTTTCATTATTGTATTTGTGTTATTGTTTTGTTCCAAAGTGTAAAATCTTTATTTTAATTTTAATGTTTCTGTACCAGAGAGAAAATGGTAATAACAATGTGAAAATTGTAAAAAAAAATTATATATTTCTTCTAAATAAATTGTTTGTAAAACTTTATTTATTCGAAAAAAAATCATACAAAAATATTTATAATGTTTACAAGAATTTGACACAGATATGTCCTTTTCTGGTATATAAAAATTAGTCATAGACTTGTTAAATGGTTTTAACGTGAGAGGTTAAGATGGGTTAACTTATGTATATAATATAGTTAAATTAAAATTTATGTTGAAAAATATTTAATGGAATTTCACTGATGGTAAAATTAAAATGTTTGCATACAAAAAATAAAAAACAATTTAATCTTTTTTTTGTTTGCAATTTAAAGGAAAACATTTTCTTTTAGTAGGTACTTAAAATTCCAGTAAAATTAAGAAAAATATTTTTAACAAATTTTTTTTCTATTTAAACATTTATGGTTATTGAAATTATATGTTTTATATGATTTTAGTATAGAATGATAAGAATTAAAATTTTGGTGTACAATTGTAAAGGTCGAATTAATCTTAAAGATTTAAACCGAGATAAAAAGTTTTATTATTTAGTAGAGTCATAAAAGTCTAGAAGGAATTTTATCATTATAATTAAGTATGGAAATATCAAAAGAAAATTTACGTTTTGAAATTTATTTAAAATGAAAGTAATAAAGGATTAAATTAAATAGTAAATTGTTTATGATAAAAAATTCCGAATTTTTTTTTGTGTGCTAATTAAATAACTTTTTAATTTAATCAATTTAATCTTGGAAAAATCATTATAAAGGCATAATATTATCATAGTACAGTTTAATTTTTTCTTCGCCCTAATTCTATATTGGATTTATTGAATTTATGTAATTAATAATTTAGTCGTTGATAGATTAAAAATCATGTTAGGATTTGAATTGAGTTATTTGGGCGGTTTCAGAAATAGTCTTGTATATAAATTTTTGAATTTAACATATAGATAAAGCAGTACGAGCGCTAGCAGATCACTGATTCTACAGAGGGATCAGAAATTATAAGTTTTACTAATACCGTATCATATTCGAGTTTTGATTATATTTATTAGTTACCAGATTTTTCTATATCATTAATTTTTTACACAAAAAACTATAATTAAAAACTACAACTTGACAAACAGATAAAACAAAATGGAAGAAATTTTTCAGTAACATTTGTTGGTTTCACAAGAAATATCATTGGTTACCAATTATTCTGATAATGCTAGTAACATTTCCATTTGGTATCATGTGAAAATTGAAATATTTTATAAGTTATTTATGTAATTTTGTAATATCGATTAAATTTTTTTGGCAAGTTCAACCTCTGGTCTGCAATGTGAACAATATAATATCACATCTGATCAATGTAATATCAATTGATTTATATCTTGTTTGAATTTCAAGTCACTATAAACAAACATTTTTAAGATATTATCATTGAGATTAATAATTATTATTATTGGTCCATTTTTTTTTGTTAAATAGCTAGAAATTCACAATCTTGATATTCAAATTTTGATTAAATTTCTAGTCTTTTCAATGTAATTTAAATTAATTGATCTCTAAAACAAAATAATTTTATTTCAACAAAAAAAAAATCAGCTGGTTTAGCCAAAACCTTTAAGAGAGATAAAATTTGTTAGTAGCTATATGCACCTGTACAAAATTACTAAACATAAAAAAAAGTTATATCTTTTTAGTTTTTACAACAAAACGAAAACCGTTTTTTATTTTACAATCAAAATTAAAAAAAAAAATCACCTTAGTCCAAAGGTAAAGTTCATATCGTTTTAGCCACTAGTGATACGCGCCAAGTAAACATAATTTAATGTATAATAGTCGTTCGAACGACATGTTCAATTTACTACTGTTTTTTTTATTCCATCTTTTTTTTTTGTACTTTGTATTCTTCTGCTGATTTATTTTAAAGGTAACCTTATTCTTATTGCTTTTCGACGACATCTACATAATTTACAAATAAATATATATATATAATGTTTTGGTATATATATATATCAATAGTTATGAATATGCAAATGTTTGTACTTTTATTATATTGGAAAAAATCTGCAGAAGCAACTAAACAGAATACAATAAGCGACCATGATATTATATATTTATTTATATTTTTTTTGGTATCATTGAATTTTCACCTGTTGAATGGCGCTACGAGTACATGTTTTATGGTTAATTTCATTTAACATATTTTTTTTTATCTGTTTTTTTTTTTTTATTATTTCAACCACAAAATAAAGCAGAAAAAAAAGAATAATTTAAATTAAACTCCATATGAAAACGAGTTAAACAAAAAAACGAAAATAATTACTTTAATAATTAATTAAACGATTATTCGTTTTATTTTTTTATATATACAATTTTGCGGGTCACCACACTGTATTAGTATAAAAGATTTCCATTTTGGGGCATTTACCAATTGGCATTAATAGGTTTTAAATTTGTGCTTTAGGTCAAGTTTGTCGCTTAACATTTTTATTTATTTGGATATAAAACATAATTTTGTTGTTTTTCTTTTGAGGATAATAAATTTTAAAATGTATAATTAAATGTTTATATATATGTATATATATTTGGTAATTCGATATTCCATTTATTTCTGTAGATCTGAGAAAGTAGGCTAAGAAATGTTTACATAATTACAAAAAAAAAAAAAAAAAATTAAAATATAAAAAAATCAGATATCACGGTTTGATTTATAAATTATGGGGTACAAATGGGAAGTTATGTTTCCATTTGAATTTATGAATCAATACAGAGTAACGAAAATGTAAATATTATGACTTTATCAAAATTATTAATGGATTTAATGATAAACTTTCTTTGCGAAATTTTTTTTGGACCTCTTTTTTTTAGGGTAAAATTATGAAATTATGAAATTGATACTGTTTTTTTTTTTTTAATTTCTGTAAAACTTAAGTTACATATTAAATTTATTTATCGTTTTTTTATATTTTTGGACATTAGAGCTAATTATATAGTTTTTGATAGTATGGAAATTTTGGGTATGTAAATATTATATAATTTATATTTTTTTAATGGTTAAATGTACAAATAATTTAAGTATTTCTTCATTTCAAATTTTCTTCTACTAACGAAGAAGTTAAAAATAGTCATAATTATCAGCATTTTAGATTTATACCCGCTGTTAGGTATAGTTTTAAATTAAAATTGATGATAGGAAAACTATCTGTTTCTTCATTTGTCTGCAAGGTCAATCTGTTTATTACATAAAAAAGGAAATCAAATTCAACCAAATTAAACTTAGATACTTGTTATAATTAAAAGGATATAAAAGGAGAGAAGAGCATTTAACGTTAATAAAGATGAATCAATTTTTTTGATACAATTGTTAGATAAATGCAATTTATTCGTTAATTAATAAAATTTTTATCATATCTTATCCAATAAGAATCCAAAATAAAAATTTAGTTATAAATCACATTTGACTATGCAATTAAAATTAACTTAACGCATTTTTAAAATATTTTTAGTGAAATTATTGATATAAATTTATTTTTTCAAATTTTTTATCAAATGACCATAAATTTTTCTAATTTCTTAAGATTTTTCATTAACTATTTCCCAAAAAAAAATCAATCTTCGAACACTGGAAAAAATAGAAAAATATATAAATATGTCTGGTAATCATAAAATACTGTCATTCAAATATATGAATATCATCCATAATTCATCGTTTCAAAACATAATATCTCATTGAAAATAACAATTTTATCATAATGTAATATATCAGAAACATTAAAAGTGCGTCTAAAAATAATGGAACAAAATTAAAAAAGTAGATAAATCTTAAAATGGTAAAACTATTGGTTATTTTTTATATATATACGAGTATGCCTTGAGCAAATCTGATTTTAAAAAAAAAATGTTTTGATGTATAACGAACGAAGTATGTACACATATAATTCCGTAAAGTTGACAACGAGTGAAAATAATTTGAAATACAATTATGATAACAACATAAATTTCAAAAAGCCAAGATTTAAAATATTGATCTCCATATTCCTCCTACAACTCTTGTGTCTAGTTACCAGTAAATTACCATTTATTTTATTTTTTTATGATATAAGAAAAAAACTAGTTATTTGACACGAATTCATCTATATTTTATGTTGCAGACCAATAATTTTTAAAATGAATTTTACCGGTTATAATCTAGTAAAATATTTTCTAATGTTTTATGAGATATACAATTTCTTTTGATATCGACATTTTAAAATTTTCGATATAATATCATTAAAGTTTTCTAATGTACCGGCGATGAACTATTGAATTATTTAAATTCTTTGTTATTTAATTATAAATAGGCTATTTTATAAATTTTAAATCTTTGAATAGTATAATATTTCTGATATTTAAAGTGTTTTCTATTACATTCAAGATTATGTTTTTTTGTACAAACATAGATCGATAAAACGTAATTTTTATAAACTTCTTTTTTGGCCAGATGTATTTTACATACAGTACAATACATTATAAATAATTCTAACTGACAATTATTGAACTCTTATTTATCTATTTTTAAAGTCGTTTTAGCAAATAATTTTCTCACAAAAATCTTTTCATAATCCCGGATTACAATCGAATTATTCGTATACCATGTACTATAAAAATTATTGCGGAAATATGAAAAAATTATAATTCAATATCAAATATATTCAAAATATGTCACTTGAGGCATTTTATTACATATTAAATATTCTTTATTACTTGCGAATATTTATTCGAATTATTATTACCAAGAAAATTAAAAATTACCACAATCCCGTCGTACACATAAAGATCCTAATTTGAAATCCATTAAGATGACATGTGTTGCCCTCGACCAGAAATTAATTTCAAAATTTATTTTGTATTCCCTTTTTCTGTATTTTTTTTTTTATGTAATGTCAGTAAAATTTTACATTAATTTTAATGCTTGACAGGTAATTATATTGAATATTAAAAATGTATTAAATTTTTGTATAATTACTTTTTTATAAATTAATAAAATGTACCATAAAAAATGACAAAGGGAAATTTATGATACAAGTTTATAAATTAGTTCGAAATATGTTGAATAATTAAATAATATTAATTTCTGCAATAAAAAAAAAATTATATGTGGTTAAAAAATTCAGTTATTTAATTGATTTTTTTTTAAACCATTTAGTGTGTAATAAACAATTTTAATGTCCTTGACTAGGCTAGTTAATTAATTATATTTTATTTAAACGATGACAAGAAAATTGTCTTTATATTTAAGCCTTTCAGCTTAAATATCCTATAAAGCGCTATAAAGCGTAAGTATCGTATAAATCTCTGTTACCTATTTCAATAAAATGGAAAATGATACAAATCCATTCGCCTCGCAGTTTTGTAATATACATTATCCATCATTTTATCCTAAAATTTCACAAATAATACATAATAGGTCAACAATCATCCCCAATTTCAAATGAATTATAGGATATATTTATTTATATTTTTTGATGGACCGGGGATGATGAGGACCCAAGTGTTATAATAGTGTAATGCTACAACAGGTTCAATTTAGTCGACAGGAGCAAGTTTAATTCCTGAGTTTTAATCGTTTTAATCGAGGTAAATAATGTCAGGAGCTGAAAAGACACTTATATCTTTCTACAATGTAAAGTGGTAGTTGGACAAACAAACCAAGATATTTTAATCGCGGAGTTAGAAAAAGCAAAATGAATATTGCAGGAAGGAAAGAAGAAAGAAGGAAAGACATTTTTATTCCGATATTGTTAAAAATTCTTCTCATATATATTGAACAAAATAATAATAAAAGTGTTAAGCGAGTAACCTGATTTTATAAATTATAAATTGTAATTATATATTTAAAATAAAACTGATTAATCGAAAATTATTTTTTATATACTTATAAATAAAATTAATTTAAAAAAACTATTTTACGAAATTTCAGAAAATAAAAAATCGTTGATCAATTTTCATGTTCAATACAAAAATTCCCCATATTTTCTTCTAGTAAATCTAAAAAAATTAATGTACACTCCTGACCATAGTTAATAATGTTGTATATTGTATTACAAAATTATCTTCTTGTGTTAATTTAACTACTATTGTAAATTAGTTTTCATAAATTATAAATAAATTTTGTAATTTTCTACCCCAAAAATCAAAAACCATAACATTAAATATAATAATAATAATAATAAAAAAAAAAATATTAAATCTACATTATCTACACTTCACGAACTTTGTGGTTTTTTTCTACTCCTTTAAATTTGTATTTTTTTTTTTTTGATTTTTTTATATAATTTAATATTTTATTTCTAAATTACTTTTCACCACAAGAAAAACAACTAAAAATTTGATTTCCTTGTTTTGTTTTTCCTATATTACCGAGAGTGTAACAAAAGAAAATTTGTATTAATAACAAAAAAAAATCTACAATTACTTCTTCTTCATCAGTCGATTTATATTTTTTCTGTAACATATACCAGTTTATAAGTCCAAAATTTCTAAATAATAATAATATAATTTTTCATTGTACGGGAAAAACTAAATTTTCCATATAACAACAACAATCTAAATTTATTAATAACCAAATAATAATAAAAAAAAAACTAATTCGTTAAGATTCCAAAACCAAAATTAACAATTCGTGCAGAAAAATCTAGGTAACAAAAAAAATTTGTTCCTGGTGTGTTCTTCTTTAGTAACTAACAAAAAATTTATTTAAGTTACTAAGGAAAAGTATTTTTTTTTATATATATATTAAATATAAATTATTATTTTAATAATAATATTAAATAAAAAATCTGACAAAATAAAAATAATGATAATAATTTATTTTTTTATAGAAAAACCGATTTGTATATTAGTAAAATTAGTTAAATTTCATGCTGCATGCCCAATTTTGGTGGTAAATTTTAGCACTGCTTTATTATACATTGGACTAACCAAAAATTATTTATACTAGCCGTAATAAATTTAATATAAGCATAATAGTTACAGTATATCAACTATGCTTAGAGAAGCTCTCTACTACTGCTCGTATTGCTGAAATATTAAAAAAAAAATCGATCCAAAAAAAAAAAAAACCTTTCACTTTTTCTGAAGGAAACTTTTTTTTTTTTTGTTATTATTGATAATCGCGATTCCCTGGTGATTTTCACAGATACAAATTATTGTATGCACCTTAAAAAATTCATTTTTTTTTTATGTTGTTAAATTTTAGTTTTATCATCAGAAGTAAATTATATTTTCTTTTTTTTTGTTGTTTGTAATCTGTTGTTGTTGAAAATTGGTTTAATTTCTCATTTCAGGTTGTACAAAAGTTTATACCAAAAGTTCACATCTGAAGGCCCATCAAAGAATTCATACCGGTAAGTAACTACTTAATAATTTTATTTCGGTTAAACCCAAAAAATTTTCCTTGAATTTTTTTTTTTTTTAAAGAAAGCTATAACAACAAAATATAAGAAATATTAAAAAAAAAAATTACGAAATTGCGATCAGCTTTTAAATGATTAAAAAAATCCTTAAAGCAATTTACAAAATTTTTCATATATCTGTTTTTTTCTTTTTTATGTTTTTAACAAAGCTCACTTTCCTTCAACAAAATTGAAATTGATAACTTTTTACCAAGTTGATATTTAATTAAGGAAATTTTGTTATTTCAGAATTATGTACTGAATTTTCAGTTTAAAATTTTAATTGAAAATGCTTTAATTAATTGGACATACCTCGATGATTTATAGTACAGAATTTTTGCGCGAATATAACTTTTCAAAAAAAAAATATTGTACATGGAAATTAAATGTTTATATTTACGCGTAAAAATTAAAATAAAAATTGTAATATTAAAAAAAAAAAAATAATATAATAAATTATATTAAATGAAAATTGTATCAAAAAACTAAAGGCAATGAAAAAAAAATTAATAAATTTATTTAAAAAAAATTTAATGAAAGAAAACGACGAAAAAAAATTATTTATTAAAGTTTTTTTTTTCTAAAGAAATATTTTCTCCTTTCGGCTTTGATCCAATTATGTTGGGTTCGGGACATAAAATGTTAACTTGTTGAAAACTTAATTTCTCATATATATCTTTGTTTTTATGATATTTTGAATAGGTTTTGTTACTGTTGCCATATGACAGTAAAATGTCGTTATGTTTAACTGATTTTGTACGTCAAGAATATTTTTTATTATGTATGTAACATAATCATTGAGTTGATTTTATTTGTCTAACAAGCTTCTAGATATAAATTTTCACTTAGATCATATTATAAATACTTGCTTAGTGCGGTAGCTTAATATACCGTAGAGAATTATAGTTGATCGATGGTGAAGAAGTCATCGGACTTCTATAATTTCTTTAGAGGTTAGAAACTGCTTGTGCATATATATAAAATTATTCCCAGCAATGTTGTCACATTTAGAATTAATGAAAATGTGATACTCCGCAGTTTATGCTTCATTCCAGTATCATCAATACTGTTGAATTTCATTTCAATGGTATGCCAATGAGTAGTTGTTTGTGATACCTCATCTACATAGTAACATGACGAATTTCAAGTTTGCTTAATATAAGAACCTCTTTAGTTATCTCTTTTTTAGCTCTTTAGAAAATCTTTTAAACTTGACCCAAACTGGGAAAATATTCACTCTCTTATTTACTCCATCAGACCGCATCTCGTGATAACACAGTAGAGTTGAGTTCCAAAAAAAGCATTTTGTTGCCTTGTGTTGCTAATTCTTACAAACATTTTCATAGACAGTAAGTTTGATTACAAGCAACTACTCTGATTATTACATGCTAATTTAAGTAGCTATGATTCCCAGTCATATATTTCAAAACGAAAGGTAAGCAAATTCATTTAAATATCAGTTCGATTTGTACAATTCGGTACCCAACTTAACATAATTCCAATTATTCAAAATATTTTTCTACTACTGTACCATAAACGAATACAATACGATATATTTCATTTAATATTTGTGGTACGTGCTTTTTTTCTGTGTACAATAACCAAAATAAAAAAAACCTTAAAAAGTTATGTCTCGGCTAAGGGCAAATATTATGACCTTTTTTTTATTTCAATCATTAAATTTTTATCATATATGTGACCATATACTTTTCTTGTTTTTTTTTTTTTTTATTTATCCATTTTTGATCGAACTTCCATAAAATACAAAAGAAAAAAAAAACCTTAAACCACAAATTTATACCTAAAAGAAATTACGATTTTTATTATTGCATGTTATTTTTAAATTAATTTCAATAATTTGTTAAGTCTTTTATTGAAAAATTAAATATTATTTTTACTTGTTTACTATAATTCTCTCATCACCCATAAACCAATTGAATCGTGAAAAATCAGGAGGAATTTTTTTTGTGTCCATACTACAAATACTCAATACAGATTCATAAATTTACTATAATTACTTTAATTGTTGTTCCCATATCATAAGAGCGAACATAAAACATAAAATTAAAGTGAAATTTAAGCTTGATTTTAATGGAGATAATAATCGATATTTAATATGGTAATTTTTTCATTAAACAACTACAAAAAAAACAGCACTGCATATAAAAAATCGTATGTCAAATTTTTTATATGTTCAATTTTTAAAAGGTTTCTTTTAATTTTTTATTATGGTTTTAAAAGGACATTTTAGTAATCGGTTTTTGAGTATGATTTTTTGATCTAGATTTTGGTAAAATTTTGTGTGTTTCTGATGTGATAGAGGAATATAATTAAAATAATTAAATATTAATAACATATAATTTAAATAACATACTTTTTTCTTTATTTTTTTTTGATTGGAATATGTCATTATATTGAATTGCAGGATTCTTTTATGATGGATTTAACATTGAATTGATATATATATAAAATAAAGATAATTGACCATCATTGGGGAGAAGATTTTTGAAGTATTTGTTTTTTTGATTAAAAAAAAAAACAAAAATTTGTAAAATTAATTTATGTTGAACATGACATAATTATAGTTAAAAATGACTTTTAAATTCATGTTTTAAAATAAACAATCAATTTTGTTAAATGGAAATTATAAAGTTTTAAATGGGAAAGTTTTTAATGATCAATTTTCTGTTGTTTTTTTATTGTGCTTTCAATTACTACCAAAAAACAAAGTTGAAAATTGTTAAATAATAACTTGATTTTGCAGATAACCTTAATGTAATTTTTATGTTTATTTGGAGCCCGGCATTAAGATACAGTTTCAGATGGAATATTTTTCAGTATATACATAAAATTCCAAATTAAAGATCACTGTCAATCAGAATGGTGGCAATATACGATGAGAACTTAAATTATACTATCAGTAAAATTTCACCAAATTTAATTAAAATTTGTTAATGTAGATAAATCTGAATGGTATCATTAAATATTTTATAAATTACATATTTTCAAATTGATTTAACTGAAAACTAATAGTAAAGTTTAATTTAATTTTATTATCCCTAAATTTTCATATAACTTAAGAATTAATAATACTTGTAGTATGATTTTCGAAGACACAAATGAAGTCATTTTCCTACATAAGTCAATTAATCAATTATTACTGAAGATTTATAGATAGCCATTTTGGCATTATGGTAGCCAGAATTCATTGAAGCAAAGAATTTTTTTTTTTTCAAATTTATATTTTTACATAATGAATTGACAAGACTGAATAATTCTAAATACACAGAGGATATAAATCTTATATATATTTAACATTCAAATCAATTGATATTTTTCATATTCCAATAAAAAAAAACAAAATTAAAGAATTTTTTTTTTTTATCTACCGAAATAAATTAAGACAGTTTTTATCCTTGAAACTGAATGAAATTGATTAAGTATTTTATGCCTCCTGTACGATAATCATCAATCATATTTTCTTCTGTAAAATACACAACTCTTTGATGGCATAAAAAATATCATAATAATAATATTAAAAATTGGTTGAGTGGAATAATTTACAAGCAAGTTGAAAAACAACTTTCTTATCGTCACCATGAAATCTGTTTTTCATGCAACTTGAAGCTTCTTTTTATGCAACTGTGCACATAAAACTTACATAATTTTTAATGTATTTCATTTTTTTTTTTTTTTCGTTTCATTATAAAGTAGCCAAGTGAACCAGATAAATCCTTTTTTTACACCCAGATAATGACAGATAACATATTCATAGGTTTTGTGTATTGAAGTTTTATGTGCGTTGCAAAATTATTATGGTATAAATTGTTAAATATGAAGAAGATAAATGGGAAAATTTTAATTTATGGTAAGTGAAGGCAAACTACTCTATTCGGAAATAATCATTCAGAGAATTTTATTTTGATTGATATGAAAATTTGTTACATTCTGTTCATTGTTGGACTTGAAAAATTGTAGAACAAAAAAAAAAAATAGTATTTTTGTAGCTATAGATTAATTCAATATGATTACTGATTTACTGATTGCTTAAATTTCAACTTCGAATATAAAAATGTAGAGATTAATATTTTTAATTCTACTCATTTTTTTCCTCCTTATTGGCTTCACTTGGGAGCATATAGGTCCTCAATAAACGAAGTTTCTGATATTTTTATTACAACTTGATATGTTTCTTAACTAATTAGGATATGTTACAAGTTGTAACTTACAACAATCTTTTAATTGAGAAACATTTGTTGTCAGCAAATGGTTTCAATCGTTACCATTTTCTCAGTCCTAAAATCACCAATTAAATATTGTGAAATTTTATTACTGGTACTAATTTATTGCTGATTTAGCTTAGACTGAAATTTTTCCATGGTCACTTCACAGCATTTCTACCATCTCTGATCTATTAAGAGTCATACTTTTATATGTTATAACTTTTTCAATGGTCATTTTTAGTTCTTATAACAAAATGGCGTATTATTCTTGCATATTTAAACAAAATCTTGAAATTAAGACCATTTTAAATAAAGGATCACCAACAAAAAAAAAACGATCATAAAAATATAACTTTTTTTCTACAAATGAAATATTGCTTGCTACATTTTCCACAAAACAAATTATATGTTTCATTTTTGTATAAACTTGAAAATAATTTATCTTTTTAAGAAGAAATGAGTTCTTTTCATTATGATTTTAACCAACTAAACATAACAACATAACAATAATAATAATAATCTTCCTTTTTAGCTTCTGTTGAAGGATTATCGCTTACCACATTCACAAGAATATATTTTATTTATTTATAATATCATGGAATTCTTTTAAAAATCAGATTTGCTTCATTTTGGTTTTTTTTTTTTTTTTTTTGTTATTTTATTATTTGTTGGATACAAATTCAAAGTCACGACACAATTGCAATTTATTCTTTAGTAAATTAAATCAGACGGTAGCAAGTTGTAAAGTCACTTGTTCTCTTATGTTTAAAAATATCAAAAATTTTGGTTTAAGTTTACATGTTTTTCTGTTACTTTTGCAGATTCATTTCCTGGTTTTTAAGTTTTTTTTTTATATATATTTTTTTAACAAAAATTGTTTTACAAACAAAATGAACTTTGTTACATTCGATGTTATTTTTATATTAGTATGAGATTAAATCTTTTAAATTAGGTAAAATTTTGGTATACCGTATATATGATAAATTTATGTAATGGTCAATTCCAGAATTAATGAATATATTTAATTTATTTGATTTATAAATTACTAATAATTGTTATTTAATTGAATTTGTATATTTGAACTAATTATCTATTTAATTTATTAATTTTTACAACATAGTTGATTGTTGTATTCAATATTTTTAAATTTTCTATACGGGGTCAGATATATATCCCTCTAATCACGTAATCTATTATTTAAGATATAGCTGCAAAAATATAGCTTCGAAAAGGTTAAGAATAATATCATAATTCCGCTTAAAATTTGATTAAATTAAATATGTACAAAATATTTATAGCTAGATTAATAAATTTAATATTCTTTTTCATAAAAAAACTAACTCCTCGAAAACGAGTTCTAAACGAAAATACTTAATGCAAGATTACTCATATATTTAAATTTAATTTCTTTAAAATTTAAATATATTTCATTCAATTTTTTATTACAAATTTTCATTCAACATTTTATTTTTTTGTTTATATACAAAACTCGTCTTATATATAGATCTAAAATATTAAAACTTATCTAAAACTGAATAAAAAAAAAGCTTCTGAATACTACCTTACTCGGTGGTCACATATAATAATTTATAAATCATCTAAAAATCTAAACTTTTTTTATATATATATAATCGGAATGAATAAAACCGCGTTCTGAACAATTCTTTACTACCGTTCAAAATACCACATAAAAAATAAATATCTTAAAACCAAAACATTCAAAATAAACCACAAAAATTGTGTTTTTATTCTTGAAACATAAATATTTAAATGCAATCTCTGAACAACAATTCAGTCTCGTTAAATATTGAAAATCCTTAAATTTACTGTGACATTTGTTGCCACCTATGGTTTTTTTTTTTAAAAAAGAAATATTAAATTCCATAAATTCAATATTATTCTTATGATTGTAATATTATAAAGCAAGAAAAAAAATATATATTTAATGTATGTAGAACTTAAATAATATGAATAATTAAAGATAGCTATAGAGGACGAAACGAAATCACACTTTAAAAATATTGAACCCGCACACAATGCCTAACAAAAAAAAAGTGTTTTAAAAACGAATTCCACGGCAGATGAAACATTTTGTTGTTTTACAACATTTTAAAAGTCACAAATATTTCAGGGTTGTGATAAATTGCTTTGGATTAGTGTGGTCAAGATTGTGATCAGAATTAATTGATATACCGGCAGAATTCATTTAAGTAAATTATTGGATTTTTAATGGTCAATATTTCTGATAACATTTTTTTTCATTTAAATTTGAAAGCTATTTTGAACAAATCAACTTTCCAATTCAGTAAAATCAAATAAAATAATTTTTGATTTCAATTGATTTCTATTCAATCAATTTCCATTTAAATTTAATTTATAATTTTGACAGTTGATCAAAATTCTTATTATTATTATTCCAACCCTGAAAAACATATATTGTCAATTCAGATATGATGTTGCACTGAATACTCTATAAATAATAAATTTATTCTTTTCAAAACATTAGTACAATCATGATGGGATATTTAAATTATTTTATATAAATGGTCAGCAGCACAGCACGGTCAAAAAACTCGATACGTTAAGATCGGGCCCATTCATATTTTCATAAAAGAAATATTTTTTTTATTTTTTTTCATCTTCCTCTTCTACTTCACCCTCACCATAATTTGTTGTACTTATATACAATATTTTCAATCATAAAATATTTGACAAAAAAAAAAGAAGAACGTTAAACAAAAAAATTATTGAACAGCACTTAATGACACCCTAAGAGCATCATAATATTAAAAGTGTTATCCAATGATATCTTTGATAATCATTTAGAGTATTTTTTATGTAAAAAAAATAATAAAAAATTATTTAATGATTTTTATATTATTTATGATACGATGAACAATTTAGAAAGGCAAATGATAGTAATTTAAATAAAAATTTGTTTGAATGGTTGAGTGTATATACGGAAAAGAATATGTTTTGAATATATTATTTGTAAATTATGTCAAATATTAAGTAATATGTGACATTATAGTTGGGACAGGAAATGTAAATTATTTTATAATTTTTTTTCTTAATCAATTACTTATTTTATTTGTATTCCATTTAATATTTATTTAAAGAAAAATTGAAATTAAATCAAAGAAACTGTTAAATTTCACTTTTTAATTTAAGATGGATTTGGTGCATTACATGCATTTTCTGTATTAAGTAACATTTAATAAGTTCTAAATAATTTAAACTATTTTTATATTCTACTACCACAGAACTTGTACTAAAAGAAAAAGTAAATTAAATTTCATATAAAAATCAAAAATGTTAAGTGACTAACCTGTTTTTTTTTTTTCATATCAATACAAAAAAAATTATGCGGAAGTATTCTGCTACCCTTGATATAATTTTTTATTACCTTTATTTTTGGAAACATTATAAATTTCATTGCAATTTACACAAACATAATTTCCATATACATTAACTATTTGTATAGTTAACGCAAAAAAAAAAAAAAAATATTATACATTAACCTAAAAAGATCTCCATAAAAAAAGTACAATTTTATTTGCGTGAACATAAAAAATCATAATATCATAAACCAACATAATTTTTCTTTTACTATTTACACATCTCATAAATATCATTTAATGATACCAAAAGGTAAAGTAACAACAAGTAAAAAAAAAACTGTCATAAAAAAAATCTTCAATTTTTTTTTTTAATTTTTTTTTTTTTTTTTTTTGTATCCCTAGAAATCATAAAATCTTTTCAGCATCAATATATGTACAACATATGTATATATGGTTTTTTTTTTCAAAAATTGTGGTCATTTTTGTTTTGTAATTATTTCAATGTTATTATATTTCACTTCATTGTTTTTATATATTTTTTTT
This sequence comes from Rhamphomyia laevipes, assembly GCA_963920725.1. Classification (NCBI taxonomy): domain Eukaryota; kingdom Metazoa; phylum Arthropoda; class Insecta; order Diptera; family Empididae; genus Rhamphomyia; species Rhamphomyia laevipes. The sequence continues at coordinate 20,151,698 of OY987255.1, read as the reverse complement.
TTGCAGATATGATTTCAAAAAAGTTTTAAAATATTCACCATTGAAAATATTCAAATAAAAAATATATAATTGGTAGTAATATTTATGAACGACAATAATTACCTATAGTCCGAACGATTCTATCACAGCATGCGGAAAATATAAAAAATTAAAAAATGTGTGAATTTTTATCTACATATGTAGCTATATATTTTTGTAATGGAATATTGGAAATTTACAAAAGGGGCAACGTGAAATTAGGATATGGACAAGTACTAAATAATTTCAAAATTGACACTTTACTGCAAATCATTGATGACTTTGCATATTAGTATACCATTTAACATATAAAAATTTAGTTAGAGAATTTAATATTTAAGTTGGTGTTATTAAAAAAAAAAAAAAACTAACCAATATTTTTAATATATCTAAAATTATGACCGTGTGTGGTTTGTGTTTAGTAAAATTATAAATTTTTAATTTTATGATCATTTACACAAAATTTTCTCTTTCCTTTTTGCATATCAATTTTGCACATTTAAATGTTAAATATTTATATATATTTAAGTTTTGTATACATAATAATTGTTAGTGCTCTTTAATTAGATAGATTTAATGATTTATGTTGTATTAAAAAAAAAACAATAAATATTATGTACACAATATTTGGAATTTAGGTCAAAAATGTAATTACGTAAATGAATTATTGATAAAATATGGACTACTAAAATATATTGGTGTTAATCATAATATACGAAGATATTATAATTAGAAATTTGATAATACCATTCCAATTGATAGAAAGACAATTTGTGGTACTACATACTATATTTCGGGTGATGTGGTGAAATGTCCTCTTATTGTAATCCCAATAATTGTGATGAGGAATTCACAATTATATTTTGGTAATTGCTTTTTTCACAATATCGGTTTCTTATAAATTGACTGGTTATGTAAATAATATAACAAAAATTTCTGTAAAATATCATTAAAAAAAAATTGGTAATTCAACACATAAAAAATCTATTTATAATTATAAAAAAAACCTATTTCTATATAATTTTATCAACGTTTCAGAAATAATAACAATTTCATTTTAAATGATATATTAAAATTTTAAACAATCAAAATAATTCGATCAAAATAATTCAATAAAATTTAACAATTTCAATACAAAAAATACTTAGAATTGCATTATTTAAAATGTTCTTGGCACCTTGACACGTGTGTATCAATGTACCAAGTGTTAATTTAAAAATTAAACTTATAAAATTCATTTTTATTGATAATAAATAAACTATTATGTTTAACCAATTTTTATATTATTCGGTTTAGTATAGTATATTTCAGTAACAGCAAATTTAATTTATAAATGGTTCAATACTCTGTCCCAATAGATTGATTACAATCAGGACATAATAAATTTTAATAACAAAAAAATAAAAGTGTTATGTTAATTTGTTCGTCACTTAATATACTAAAATGTACACAATTGTTTAATGCAAAAAGAAACAACACTCCCATTATTATTTCATTATGTCGCTAAATTTTACATATGTCTTTTTTGCTATAAAATTTTATATAGTAACAATAACAACAGGCAAAAAAAAAACCTAAGACAAAATCTTGTACTTAGCAATGAAAAATTCATATCACATAAAAACATTTAAAACAAGATAAAATAGTTTCAATATTAAATATATATGAACTAAAATTAACAATTTCGTTTTTGTAACACACTTAAAACAAGAAAAACAATTAATAAATTAACAAATAAATTTATTAAGTCAATAAAGAACATTTGTAAATGCTATAAAAATTGTTCATATTAAATTTTTTTTTTAAATTACTAATCTAGAAACTATTTGTATAGATGGACAATTGAACATTTAAATATTTCATTTAATTATCAAAAAATCATTTTTTATAATGAAAATAATATTAAAATGAATAATATCAAAAATCAAGTTACTCGCTTAACATTTTTGTTTTAAAAATTCTCTAGTAGCTAAGAGCACTCCCTCTAGCATATTATTTACTTTGGTAGTATTAAAATAGAAGTAAATTAAAATTTTATATTTTATTTTTAAATTATTAGTTTTTTTTTTATCAATTGATTATTTTTCATTCTTGACACAAAAAGTGATAAATTATTTTGTTGAATAACTTTTTATGTTGTTAAATACTTTTATTTTTTTTTTTTTCATTATTTCGGTCAGATGCTTTATGCTATAGCCAAACTATTGCTGGTAGTTTTCTGGTGGCTTGTGAAAAACTTTTATAACTAATTTAGTCAAAGATAATTCTATATTTTTTGTTGTTTTTGTATTTAAGAGAAGAAAAAAAAATATAATTTAGTGTTCTGCCGACGGCTAAGAAATTGTTTTTAATGTCATTTTGGTTAGATGACTAATTTTTCATTTGACAGATTGTTATTTTCAGTTGGTGATTTTTCAGTTGTTCATTTAAGGATAGAAGCAATTAATAATTTTATTTTTTGTTAGTTGAGATTTTTAGATATATTTTAAGTTAATGTCAGTTGTCGTTTTTGGTTACTAAGATAATATTTTGATTTGTAAATTTTTTTTTTGTTTTTATTTTAAATATTTTCCCGTAAATAAAAAAATTATTAAAACGTACAGGTTTTGAATGCAGTTAACTAACATTTAATAAAAATTTAATTAAAGATTTACAAAATATTTAATAATTAAGAGATGAAAATTGTATAAATTCATAATTAATAGTTATGACATTAATCTGTATTCATGAGATTATACAGATCTTTGTCATCAGTTATTCAACTCATTTATATATTTACATTTTCCATGTCATTTATCCAACTTACCATCTTAAAGTCAATCAATTCAAAAGATTTTTCAGCCGATCACAAAAAAACAAGAATGTTTGTTAAATAGTAAAGTTTTCCATCTACAAATAAATTCCATTAACTTTAATGCTTTAATCCAAAAAATAGTTATCAAATTTACCAAAACTATTTGCAACAAAAATTAAACAGAAAATTGTTCAAAAATCTTGGACTATTTTTACGGTTCGAAGAACTAACAAAATTTATTGGCCAACATTTTATTATAAACCTTTTACCTGTTCGTATAGGTGCTTTTAAAATATCCAATGATGTAGTAACTCGATCACTTTACACTTAAATTTTAAAATCTGTATGTACATATATATATGTATATATATTTATTAAAATCATTATAATGGCAAAATATTTCACCAGAAGAAAATTACTTTAAAATTGAATTTATTTGTTACAAAATAAAAAATAAAAAAAAAATTCAGAAAACTAACCTGATCACAAATTCAAAATAACATAAGAGGCCACTTTAGTTTGACATTTTTCTTGTAACACATAGCCAGGGAGAAACCAACTAACAATTTTTCATGGTATCAAAATTAACTACATAAAAAAATTCCTGAATTTCCCCTGTCGTCGTTTGTCGCCCTCTATAGTTGAAAATATATTATGATGCGGGTGGACTTCTTGGTCCCAAAAATAAATACCACAAACCAAAAATTCAAGTTAAACTTTTATTTTTCGGTAAATTATCTCTAAAGTTAATGGAAATTTATGAAATGATTGATTAAAAGTTGATTGCCAGAATTTAAACATTAAAATTATTTATGTTGATAATTTTCATAATACAAGGAATATTTATATTTTTTCATTTTAATTTTTTAGAGGACAGACATAAAATATATTATTTGTTTTATATATTTTTTGTGTTTATGTTGCAGTCAAGGAAACAAATTGCAATATTACTTTGGAAAAATTGCAACAAATAATATATAAGAAAAATAAAAAATGTAATAATTTTCATGTGGTGTTTGTATGTTAAATGGTGTTAACAGAAACCTGCTAATTTGTTATAAATCAAAATGCAAATATTTAAATTGATTTCAAATGTTAATTTTCTGTTTTGTTCCTGAAAATAAATTGTTTTTCACGCGTATAAAAAATATTTTTTTTTTTAAAAAAATTAATTTAAATACATTTTTGGTTTAATTGATGGGATACAAGTTAATAAATCTTGATATTATACAAGATTATTTAATTAAATTAGTTAATTGATTAATAATATATGCAAATAGAAGCAAATATTTAATGTTAGTTATTAGAAAAGTATATTAAATTCATTAGAAAATTTTAATTAAATCGATTATTCTAGGTAAAATTTAAAGAAACTTTAAGAAATTTCTAACAATCTAAGAATTGTTTGGTTGATTGGTGAAGTATAGTGGAATACTATGCGCCACGCATTGTAGTCTTCTTTAAAGGCCTATTTTACTCTCCAGTTAAATACATTTTTACTTATTATGTAGCGTATCAAACTGCCCTACTTCGATAATGAACTTAGCCACCCTACTTCTCTATTAACTCATCACGCCAGTTTCCTCCAGCCCATCTAGTCAATTTCAAAAAATTTTAGCGACAATAGCACGCTAGATGCTCTTCTGACTCCTGTTGATTACGAGTACTTCAGTTTTTATATTTATAAGAATATTTTGTCCATTATCACTTAATTTTTGAGCAAGTTTAGTAATTTTCAATTTTGTCTATGAAATGTTACGAGTATCAGTTTTTTGTTCAGTTTTCAATTTTTCTCTTCGATGTAATTTTGCTATCCTGTGTGTGGATCACTTTTTTGGAGTTTGTAATATCTTAAGCAACCTTTTGCAATTTTCCTAAATTTACTAAATATATTTTAGTTATTGTTTCGTCGTTATTACCATTAAGTTTTTAACATTTTGGATTTTCGTTCAGTTTTAAACCTCTGTTAACTTTTCGCCTTCGACTAAAATCCAAAGTAACTTGTAAAAATACAAATTTATATACACAAATTATTTAAATATAAATCAAAAACATTGAATGTAGTTTAAAATTAAACATAATTGTATATTGCTGTAATATTTCCTAATATCATATTATCAACTTATTTTGTAAAATAATAATATTAATAATTTTACTAAAAACATCAGCTTTCACAAACCAACAAAGTACATATTATAATTTTACCTTAACAAATTTTTCCAATAATATTTAAATTGACCATAATTTATTATTTCGTTTATATATTTATAAGTATATATTCCATTTAACATTTAACAACCATATATTTATATATAAATTGGTAATCAAATAATGTACTGATGATAATAATTATATTAAGTTGATCATTAAAACGAAGATGATGATGATTTTCTATTTAAACATATATTATCAATAAAAGAAATATATAAATCTGTGCCATCATCATCATCGAAAACCAAATTGCATATCAAAGTAAGCATAAAACCATAACCAATTGGTAAACAAATCAACATTTCATAAAAACTTCATTATTTATATCTTTGCAAAAAAAAATTTGTTTAGCTTGTGCCATAGCTCAATCGTTGTAATAATTACTAACTAAACTGACAGAAAAATGACTGACTGAATAGCAAAAGAGTCAATGCCTTTCTTGTATTGATAAACGTATAATGAAAAAAGGTCGGTTTTAGCTTCCAAATCTATGAGCATAGTAAATTTTAATGTAATAATAATATTATATGAAAATTATGAGTTTTCATAACAAGAAGCATTATATAGTCAACATTAATGTTTTGATTTTTCTTAATCAAATATGGACAATTGAATTCAAATATATAATTTTTTTTTTTGCCATCGTACTTTGAAATCTCCAGTAAAAACAAAATCTGACCAAGTAAATTCATCTTAAAAGTCAATTATGATTATGATACCCACTTCATGGTAATGTAATAGTGCGTGTGCTTCGTTATCTTCTATAAATTTTCTGAGAGTCTCTAATGTAAAAATAAAAAAATTAAAGAAAGTGCGATAAACAAAACTCAATAATGTACACATAATCATAAGATTGAAATTCATTTTAAATGGCGTCAACTTAACTGATTGACTGGCATTAAGTTAAAAATGAGGGAGAATAAAATTTAATAGTTTTATGTCAAAATAATGTTTTTTAAATATATACCACTATCGAAAATCTATTTACTATTTTTGAACGTCTTTTGACGGACTAATTGTGTACTTAAGAGATAGTTTAGTGTAGTAGCTATTTTCATTACAAACATTATATACACAGTATCACCGGCAGCAGTACTTTATCTTTTTGTAATGTTAAACTTAAGTACAACAATTTTTATTATTTTATTTTTTTTCTTCTTTCTATTTATAATGTCTGGAGAGATACGCGATGGATGAACTGTATATCAGAGCATAGTTTTAATGTTTATGGTACATATTTACTAGTCTGTTTGTAATACATATAATTTTAGTGATATTTGTATGTTTTTCGAAAGTATTAAGATTTCACCTGGTTACCAATTTTTATTTTTATTTATTTTCTATAAAAAAAATATAAATTTTAGCTTCTTTTTTTCTGTTGTGATTATTAGAAATTTACAATTTTTTTGCTGATACTCGAATAGATGGTAGAAATGTGGTCTAATAAGTAATTAATCTTCTTTTATAGCCAAAGAACTTGTTGTATTGGGAAAATTCTAAAATTATTTTACTAAGCATTAAACAGATTTCTTACCAATAACTTAGAGCCAACAAATTTATGAAAAACATTTTTAAGAAATAGATCTGAATTAAATAACTTTTCCGGAATATGGAAAAGTTATCTGAATTATACCTACAAGAATCATGTCAATCAAAATATCAATAAATTCATTCTTAATTTTGTGGTTTTCAAAAACTTATTTAAAATTAATTCAAAATAAAATATTTTATTCTAATTGCTCATTAAGATTATTTCAATATTTACTATAATCTAAGATCAGTGACTTAATAATCTAATATTAGAAAATTTTGTAACTATATATTTAAATTCTACTAAAATCCACATTTTATTGTTAAATAACTAAAAAAAAATTAACAACAAAAAAATATAAAAAATACGGTGAAAGCATCATTCTATCTATATCTATAAGATTCACATGGATTACTAATAAGTTTTCTAAATAACTAAATAAATATACACAAGCTAATCCCACAGAATATTCATAATATAATTTATATCACCCAAAAACCTTAAAAAAAAATTTAAAAAATATGTGTAAAAATTTATTAAGATATTTTAACCACGTTTTTGAATCTGATTTTTTTTTTAGTATGTTTTCTGTTTATCTAAGAAATAAAAGTTTTTCCAGATTAAAAAATAAACATAACAAATAAATTATGTCTACAAAAAAGACCAATGTACAAATAAGATCAAGATCATCTTTCATGACATTTTTCTAACCATAATCTAATAGAAAGAAGAAAGAGTATAATCTAATTTAGAACAAAAGATCTTTATCACTTTGTGCGGTTTAAAGTTTGAACACTTCATAGGACCAAATTGTAAAAATTATACCTTTTTTTTGTCTATAATATTTTACATTAAATTTATGATTATATTCTTGACAAAATATATTTATAGAAAATATGATTTTCTAACAAGTTTTTAGTTAAAAATTAAAAAAAAAAATGATCTGATTTCATCATATTTGTCTTGGACGTGATAAGCTACAGCATTTATGTATACCCTAAAATAATCTCTTGTTTAGATCCAATTATGTAATCCAATTTTAAAACTAAATTTAACTTGAAGTTGAATATTCAAATCAAAATGCATTAATCTTTAATCTAATTAGGATGAATTATTCAATTTGAAATGAAGAGACTTTGATGTTTAAATAAAACTTTCACATCAAAAGAATCTATGTCACCGTAGATTCACAAAATTATTTTATCAAAAATTTATTAACATATAGAAAAATATTCAGAAAATTTCATGGTAAATAAGTTACACACAATTTTTTTTTACAACATAAAAATATCTTTTAACAAAATCCAATTGAGAAAAACACACTAAAAATATGTTCTTTAAATTTTATCTTATAGATAGATTATGTTCGTATATAGAAAGATGAGTATTGTGTGTTCGGTATTTTATTGCTATGTCCATTCATTCATAACTAGTTTTTTTATGAAATAACAAAAAAAAATAACATTTTATAATGTAAAAGATATTTAAGAATCAATTTAATTGTTTATATGAAGAACCATTCAAAAAGATTAAAAAAAAAAATATTTACTTATTATAGAAATACTAGATTTCATTCATGGATAGTAGTGACTGTTGCATTTTGAATTTTATTATTCTGTGCTGTTCCGCAACTGATGGCGGAAGAAGAATGTATAAAAGATGATGGTCAGAATATTATGGTTTTTTTTTAAAAAGGACAAACAGAAAACTTACGCAGAGAATTTTTATGTATTGAATGAATTATTAATTTTGGTATTATGATCATATGGAATTTATATAATTTTAATGTAAAATATAAAATTTTGGTTTAGATTCTGTTGAATGTCATAATAATTTTGATTAAATCAAACTTGTAAACAATGATTATTGTAAGCAAACTAGTATTTAAGAGTAGATTAGGCTTAGAATAAAGATGGGCCACAGACAACTATATATTTCAGCGAATTATCTTATTGTAATAGACCTTCATCACTGATCAAGCCCGTACTGTTAATAAAACAGTACAACTGCTATAATGGTAGCCGCCAAAAGCGATAATATATCCTCCGACATGTCGAAGGCATTTAAACATCAACGCATCAGCTACAGAGTATTCGTTTCGCCCCTCGTGTTGAATTTTTATAGTTATATCTTTGTTCGTGATTTATTTCTATTCGTTTTAAGAAGTTCTGATAGTTTAGAAAAGAATAGTTTCGAATTTGTTAGCCTTGTGTAATTCCTGAAATTTTTACTCTTGTTCCACAGAATGGCTTTTGTCCTATAAGGTTGCTGCTAGCTCCTTCTTTCAGCAAAAGGTCTGAAGAGTAAAACTTGTGTTTATTTTTAAATTGTTAAGATTTGAGTCTATAAAGTTTAATTTGCTAACCGAGAAGTATTGAAAATTTAAGTAATTTTAAGCGGTCCATATTTAATAATAAGACAATTTTAGATTAAATTAAATATATTTATTCTAATGACACTTCTATTCATTGTTGATTTCATCAAAAAAGCAACAAAAACGTTTCTGCTAGTAATTAGTTATAGAAAACTTGCAATGGAAAGTAACCTTATCTACTTATTTTAAATTATCAGAACACGAAATTTTTATATATTTATCACTTCTAATTCCTTCAATTAAATTTATTTAACTTTTCAAGAGTAAAATTACGACATTAATTATTTTAAATTCTTAAATTATTAGTTTGTTATTCAGAAAATTTGTATTTGTTAGTAAATTGTAATCGTTTAAACGGCCCTCATATTACAAAATTTCTTCTTACTATTTATGCTATAAACTCCTTCACTCCATCTCTAATGTTAACATAGATTCTATCTATGATATCATAAAAATTAAAAAATCCATCCAAAAGCGTCCAACAAAACTCAACGACAACATATCAAATGTATAGTCTTACAACCATTTCTTTTCACCAGTTTATCATCTATAATTTTTTTCCTTAATGGACTTATGTCCAACAACAGCTACACATTAAAATATATATAAAAAAAAAATTAACAAAAAAAAAAATCTCTTCATTACGTTCCATACTTCTTCAGTTTCTTTGACTATAGAGAGTAGTGCATTGCAATATCATTTTTTTTTTCTCCTTTTTCAGATTCTTATATCCATTTATGCACTTATGACATATGGTTTGGCTTATTGTTACAACGCGCAAAGAAACATAAGAATTTTTTTTTTCATCTTCTTCTTCTTTTATTTGTTTCTCTCAACAGAATACAAATTTATGTACACGATCACCAATTTAGGTTTTACTTCAATTCGATCTACTCGATTTAAGTCTGGTCAGCAGAAGATATTTTGTAAATAAAAAAAAAAATACTGTCGATCTCTATATATGGTTTAAGCGTATATATAAAATTCCTATGGATATGATAACAGAAGATGTTAAAAGCTTATATGCCTATCGAAAATGTTAAGAATTACAATTTGATATTTAACAAAAAGACAACAACACTTTCTTGAGCTAAAAAAAAAAACCTAACTAATAAGTAATAAAGAAGATAACGTTTGGACAGACAACAGGAACAACAAAAAAAATTACTATATATATGTACTTTTTGACGCGTGCGGAGTGGTTTAACCGGTATTGGGTTAAAGGAAACTAATAAATATTTTTGTTGTTGTTGTTATTTTCATCTCTGTTGCTTTATGGTCTTTTGGAATTGCACATTTTGACGTAAACAGCATTATTGCGCACGATTAACACCGTTGTCCAAGCAGACTTAATAAAATGTAGGAGATTGGATATATAAATATACAATTTTTTTGTTTTTGCTGGTGTTTTTGTTAAGAGTTACGCACTTGATCAGGTGAATTGATTATTTATTAACGTTATTATAATAGTGAATTGGGGGCGGTGGAAATGGTAAATAAAACAAGATAAAAATTTACCCTAGATTTGAGGGAAGTTAAATAATAAAGTGGGAAATTTCTGGTTTGTTTTGATAATTTTATATTTTTATTTGATTTATGATATATTTACTTTTACTTTATTTGAAAATTATATTAGTTTTTCAGTTACATTATGATTACTGGTATATTATATTGTAAAGTAAAGACTAGATTTATAAAAATCTGAAATAAATCTTGAACATTTAATGAATTACAATGTTCGACTAGCTCTTTTTGGGTCAAAATTTACAATAAACTTAAATAAATTATCCTCAATATGATAATTAATTTTTCTCATTAAATTTAATTAGTTTTTCTTATTCAAAACAACAAATCTCATTTTTTTTCTGATTTTCCTATCACACAAAATTCACAAGATTATTCTACCTTACCAATTTTTTTTTTAATCCAGCTTATCAAAGAAAATTCCTCAATAAACATTTAAATATTAAAAAAAAAACTGAAATGATATCCGACCGACACCTCTTAAATTAATAAATTTTTATTAACATTTTACGCCCACCATTTTTTAATAATTGGATTTAATATGCCATATAAAATTAATATCAATTTAATTTCTGTGACACCAATGCCGAATTTATACAAGCCATTCAAATGAAATAAGAAGACAAATAATTAATTAAAAAACTGGTTAAAATTTTAATCTGTGAACTATATAGTTAACAGTGCAAAACAATTTGTAAGCTAATTCTTTTTTTTTCTTTATGATTACTATTAGTACACGTACCAATAAAGTGTCCACGAATCAATGAATCCCTCAGGGAAATCCAGCAATTTACAAAGTAACTTTGTGTTCATTTTTTACTGACTAAAAAATGAATGTATATATTTTTTAGTATATTACAGAAATATTTTTAAATAAGATTTAAAAAAAAAAATCTGAAACTCAGCATGAATTACAAGGCTAAATGAATTTGTAATCTTCAATATTATAGTTTTGTTTCTTTGAATAAATATATTTTATTTAATTTTAACTTTATGCATGCATTAATTTATCATCAATTAAATATTATGATTATCTATTAAAATGGTGGTAGGCTTATCGATCAAAAATTTACAAATAAACTTTTACGGATGTTGGATTACTGTCTAGCTTAGTAAATTATATAAATATGTCTTTAGCCTATAAATACTTAAATAATATGTTGTCATTTTCAATTGCAGTTTATTTTAACTATATCTCAGTGAAATAAATATTATACGATGTTGAAATTGGTAAAAGACATTTTATATACTAATTATATATCCAGCATGAACTATTATAAAAATATATATAATTATATAAACCTAACAAAAACTAATAATCATAGTTTTTATTTGTAGGAGTCAAACGAGAGTAATTTGAAAAATTCATAAAAATACACTGTAACAAAGAAAAAATTTGATATTTTAGTCGAAGTTTCTTGAATTAGTTGATATTTATACAATGTCAATGCGTCGCGTTCTTTTAACTTTAATAGATTTTGATGTAACATTAAATAAATAGTTCATTTTCATTCTCAAGCTTGTTTCCTTTTTTTGTTTCACCATTGGTATCATAAATAGAAAACAAATTTTGATACTGGAGGACGTTAATGGGAATCACAATTTTATTTCCCAATTTTGTAGTATGTAATTAAAAAATTTCACTTGTTCTGAAGACTCATACCAGAGAGTTAATTTAACATCTTTTAATCGGTATTATATTGAAATTTATGCTGTTTAGTGTTAGTAATGGAGGCACTCTTCAATCTAAACAATTTGTTGTTCTTGAACTGAGTTAGTTTGTTAAGTAGTCACTAAAAATAATTGAATTTTAACATAACAATTTTACTGGTATTAAGAATCTTTATTTTTAGCACTTTCAGTACATTTTCCAAATTATCAACTTGGAAAATGTAACAAGCCGGGACCGGTTTTAATCAATTTATGGACAATTTTTCGATATTCGGACAGTTTTAACTAATACCTAAAAACAGAGTTATTTTCTTTCGATTTTGAAAATGAAAAAATATTTCTTCAGTGGACCTTTACTCAGCTGAACTGAATTTCATCCAAAAAGATAAATATTTCAATTCATTCACTTTAGAACTGTAAAACCAAGAAAAACATTATAAAACTTGACAAATATAATAATTCTTCTTAACTGTGTTCTTCAGAAATATCAAGATATACCAAATCACCAAATTCAAAAAATTTTCAATTCAATCCAAGCTAATCGTATAACCCCTGCAGCACCAGCAGCAGAAACAACAACAACAAAAACCTTTTGAGCTTGACATCAAAACAAAAAAAAAATCAGAATAAAAATAAAAATTACTGGCATTTTTTGCTGTATATTTTCTTTATTTATATATCGAGGCTTTTAATTTTTACGATTTTATGTTATTTTTTATTTATACATTTTTATTTTAATATCATTTCATTTGCAATTCTCGTATTTATTTAATTTTTTATATATAACTATATATATACATATACAAATACCTGGCGATTCTTAGCAAGATTTTAATTTTTATTTGCAAATTTGAATTGATTTTGATTGGAACTAAGGAATGTGGTCTGTGCGCCACCATCACTGTTGTTGCTACCACCGCCGCCGCCGTCGTCGTAGTTGATCTAAAGTGAGTCATCGCTTTAAAAACGTTGAACAGAAACAAAACAACAACAACAACAACAAAAAAAACATAAACTTAAAGTTTTTACAAATCTTATGGCTGACGTGCGCCACAGCCGCCATGGCCATATTAAATTGAAATATGTAAAGTTTTTTTTTTTTGATTTTTTTTTTTTGGTTGCTTATGAAACCTGATGGCAGCAAGTAATATTATTATTTTTTTTTATTCGACAGGGCAACGTGCTGTTTATATTCATTTTGCAAAACCTAAAAATAAAAAAAATGAAATTAGAATTTTGAAATTTAATTTTTAGATTGGTCTTTTTTTCTGTTATTATTATTCGTAGCTATATAGAGAGTTGAAGATACTATGGACTCATAATTGACTGATTGTTGTTATTTTTTTTGTTGTATGTTAAGCTTTTTTTTGTCTATAGCTTTAAAATATTTATAACAAGTTTTTTTTTTTTTGTTGTTTTGTGTAGGAGTAGACCATTAATCTTCAACCTGTTATAATCAGTTATATAAGATAACATTATAAGAAAGACTAATTTAAATTTTGATTTAGGATTTCTAATTTCCATGAAATTTTATTATAGTTTTTTTTTTACCTTTGATTTTTTTGTTGGTTGGTAAAATTTAAAAGATTGTGACATTTTTATGGAAATAAAAATTTTTATATGATTTGTTATGTCGCAGATTGATTTCAATAAAAGGATTTTAATAATTATTATGAATTCTTAAGAAATACAAAATAAAAAAAACAATATTAAATTTTGACCTTGTCTAAGTCCTTTATATAAAAAAAATATCTTGATTGAATAAAATATTGCAAAAAAAAATGTAATTAAAAATTGTTACGAAAATTGAAATTAAAATTTTATCTTTAGTACATTAATTTCATTTTATTGAAATTTTTATTTATTTAACAAAAAATTTATCATGAATTTGTAATATCAATTAAATTTTATAGAAAAACCAACCAGAATAAAAAAATTATTTACATGGGTAGTTCTTGAAAAATTGAATAAAAAATAAAATTATATCAAATTTTTTAGAATTTTATTCAAGTATTTCTAAGATTTTGCTTTAGACAAATTAAATTTTTATGTTGAGACTTAATCTATGTAGCAATCATTTAAAATATTTAAAATTATTAAAATCCTTTTATTATATTAATAGTATTTTACATAGAAATTAACATTTATATAATTAAATTTTATAATTTCGTAAAAATACACCATTTTTGAAATATACAACATTAAATTTTATGTAGTCTATACTGAGTTAATGGTAATAACAATTAAACAAAATATTATTGGCCTTCAGGGTAACTTGATATTTTCAGTATAGATTAACATGCTAAAACTATATCTATATAAATATATCTCTTAAATATTTTATTTACATTGTATATTTTGTATGTAAAATAATAATACTCAAATGGTAAATTATGTATTGAAAAAACAAAAATTGTATAATGAAGCAAAAATTTATATACAAAAAAAAAATGGTAGCTTCAATAAATATGTTGACAATTTTTATGTCACAGTTAAATATAGTCTATTGATATTTGAATCATAATAGAAATAATAGCTAAAAATGTGGGAATCAGAATTTGTATTGTCAATTATCAGAACTTTACAACAGCATAAAAATTATATTCAAATGATGATCATAATTTTTCGAAATTCAACTGAAAATCCTTCATCAACATTAAGTAAAGTAGTTAATCAATTCATAAAACTTTAAGCTAACCAATCAAAAAAAAGTTATGAATAATTGAAATAATTAACATATTTTTTATATTTTTTTTTTTATCTAAATTTGATCTGATCAAAAGTCATTAATTTGGAACCCTGTATTTGCCAGTGACAATTACAAAATTTCATCAAAAAAAAAATATTAAAAATCTATATTTAAAGTTAAGAGTTTTCCTTTTATGAATGCTTCTTCGAATACCTCTGTTAACTAAATAAATATTATTATTATTATTATTAAAAAAGAAATACAAATCGACATTAAACTAAAGGTGTATTTAATGTGAGGGAAATAGGTAAACAAGTGGTCATGGCATTTTAACTAATAAAAAGACCATTTCTAAAAATAATCATAAATTTCAATATTAAACGAAAAACACAAGAAATACTTTAAACTTTCGCCATCTTCAATATTTTTGGACATTTTTATATAATTATATTATATATTTATAAAATTACATTTTCTTTTATAACATTTATAATAAATAAATATTAATTTAAATAAATTATTTAAATTTCCTTGTAATAAATTTTAATCACAAAATCAAAAAAAAAATTGATTGTACATCTAAATTTCCCTCTTAAACCAATCTAGAGCTCAATTAATGCCAATAGCAATATCAATTCGTCATAACTTATGGCAATAACTATATATATAAATATATTTTGAAATTCAAATTTTCCAATTCGATTAGATTAGCTAAACAATATTCAACCAAATAAAAAAATTTAAATCCGCACACGTTAAATTAACTTTCGTCTAGTTAAAATTTTTGATTTACTACAAATCGTGCATTAAGAATGTAATAAATTTTCTTCAATTCGCGCATATAAGTTCATTTTTATGTAACACAAAATTTATGTGTGCTTGGTGAATCATACAATATTGTCTGACACTGTTGGCTGCTGTAACCATAATACAGTAAGATTTGTGTACAATGAGCAGATTGTCTTTTGAATACTATTTTTTGGCCTATTTTTCATAAAAATCTTAAGTTTTACCCAACGGCTAGATAATTTTTATTTTTTTTTACATAAAATTTTTATGTTTTTCAAGAAGTTATAATGTTTTAAATGAAAATTTGTATTTGGTTAGAGGTTTTTCTATGATAAGACATTTAATCAAAATTCCTCCTGGTTATTTTTCAGTACACATAAACAATTCACATATGAATTATGTTGACATGTGTACAAGATATTGAAAATTAAATAAAATTTGAAAATATTAATTTAAATATTTTGTTTGAATAGTAATATTCCTTTAAGCGACCGGAAGAATATTAAAAAAAAAATTACAAAAAATCGATAAGTTTCAATACAAATAAAAAATAAAAACTGAAACAAGTTTTGTACGAATGATGAGGTACCATTTACGGTAGTGGGACTATACTGAAAACTGCTATCAAAATTTCAAATAATTTTTACGATATTCATACAGTATTTTAAATTCTACTCAAAAATAAAATAACTAATATTCCGGAGAAGCAAATAAGTGATAAATAAAATTTACTTCTTGTTCCAATAGCAGAATAAATATACGTTAGAAAAATGTGTTAAGGGCGTTTAGCAATTCATTGAAAACAGAAATAACTAAAAATCGATTTTGTTTGGAATTCGAAGAAACATGCAACCGAATCTAATTCCTAGTTAAGATACCTTGGTAATCCCTAAAGACATAGATAGTATATAGGCGCCAAGAAGATTGAAAACTTCTACAAAATCCTGATTAGAAAACAACCGCACATAAAAATGGTGCAAATGTTGACAATTCATTCTAACCCAAAAGGAAAAACTTTCAAAAAAAGTGTTATAATTATTTCATATTTATATTAAAGTTTACATTAATTTAAAATATTTTTTCTCACACTGAAATTTTTTTTTTAAATACATATTCCAATTAAATTCACTCTTTTGAAAATTACATTCACAATTTTATAATTTTTATTGCTTAACTCTTAAAGGTTAAATAATTTCAAATTAATTTCATTATAACTTGACCAAAATCATTTTTTATAAATACAAAAAATATTAGCCTGGAAAAGAATTATTATCCTATTAAATATTTTCACGAAATTCAATTTATTATTTTTTTTATAGATTTCAAATAAAAACTACAACATAATAAAAATTACTGGTATTTATTTGCAATTACAATTAAATTCATATATACATAAAAATCAATTTAGTTATTAACTTAAAAAAATAATATAATCCTAAATGGTTAAAAAAAAAAAATTTAAAATTAATTTTCAATTTATTTGAAAATTTGAAAATTTAGATTGCATGTTAAATAAATATATTGCATGCATAATAATTTTTAAGAAGCCCACCGCCACACTGATCTCATGTGTTTTTAATCTGTTATAGATGCCAATATTTAAAATAATTACCTAGTCTTTAAAAAAATAATAATTTTCTACTATAATACTTATTAGTATTTCGGTGGTAAACTAGTAAAAATATAAACTAGGATTATTAAAAGATCGTTTTCGATATACAAAATGCGATTTTTATTTTTCTGCCTAATAATGCGTAACATAAATACATTAAACATATAAAAATGTTAAAACATAATAAAACCCACATTATAAAAGTTAGTTTAAATGTGAATTAATTTTATTGCAAACATGTGCAAATTATTTAAGTATATAAAAATGAAAATTTAATATAAATTTTCATATTATATTGAAATTGTTCGATATTTTAATGAAGGAGAGAAATTTTTTATTATATTTTCAAATAAATAATATAAAGATATTAAAATGATTTAGTAGAATAGTTAAATATTTTAATAGTTTCATATTTTATGTAAAATGTTTAGAGGTGTTTTTTATACATTATAGTTGATAAAATTGTATTATGTGTGAAAATAATATAATATATAAAACAAAAATTCTAAAGTTATATTTCATTTAAATAATTAATTGTAGATATAAAATTGAATTATTATGTAGTCATTTCCATTAGTTGCTATTGCTGCGAGATTCCCTTGGGTTTTCATTGGACATAAGTAAATTTATCTTAAAATTCTGTAGTAGTATGATATAAGACATTAAAACAAGTTAATTTCATCTAGAAACTCTTTACCAAAGCTAGTTGAATGAAGGTTTCATTGCAATATGAGATTGAATATATTGAAACAAGTGTTTCTATACAATATTCATTGGCAATATATTTAATTTCAACATAGCTCTCCACTATGATATTGCAGTTAAATTTTTGGAGTTCCTATTTACGCTATATTTTTCCACGAGTAGAATAGATAAAATCGGAAAGAGAAGAGTTTGAAAAAGATTTCCTGGATGTTTTAAAAATATCTGTTATAAGCAAACATTTTACATTTTATATGCAATAATATGCTTTGGAATCCGATATAATAACAAGCTTACTCGTTACCCAACAAGCTTACTAGTTGAACTTAAAATCTAGTTCAAAATATGGCAATTAAATCTAGTTCAAAATATTGTCAGTGTTTCAGTTATTGATATTAATATAAATAATTATTATAATCAAGATTCATTTATAGAACGCTTTCTTAAAAATTAATTCCATACTTGCCATTGACTTATAGGTTACTAATCGTACTATAAGGAATTTGTTACAATATCATTGAATATATTCGTTTATCACTAGTTCTAATATGTTAATAGTTAATGTAATCACTTATAATCTGAACCAAAACATTTACTGTAGCAATAATACACAATTCAAAGTGTTTTCAAACCTTTTAAACTTATCATGTAATAACTTTTATCCTAGTTGGTTCCCAATGAAAATATTTGTAATATAAAAATAATGAATTCACTATCAATTATTCGACAATTGCTTAAAAAAAATTAATGTCACATTTATTTTTAATAATAATATTTTCAATAAATATTAATTTTATATTATCAATAAAATTATTTTGAACCATAAAAGATTTTTTTTTTACCCTCAAGTAAATTACAATAATTCTTAACAATTTTAATCATTTTAACATTTTTAAATACCTGTCATAAATATACAAAAAATTTACTAAATTGTTGATTTAAATGATTTGCATTTTAATATTTCTAATTAATTTATAAAAAAAAATATTTTTGGTCTCAAAAGACTCTATTAAAAAAATAAAACCTCTTGAAAAAGTTCATTAAAAAAATCTATCTATGGCTAATAAAATTTTAAAAAAAAAATCAAATCATAAAATAAAACTTTCGATTATTTTGAAAATAAAAAAAAAAAAGAGAAAATCAAATTTTACAATTAAGTTGCTAACGAACTAGCATTGAACCAGGTAATCAAAACGAGATCAAAAGCATAAAAAATATATATATAATCTCTAATGATTTACAGAGTGAATAAAACTCGAAAAACGTTTTGTTTAATTCTTTTCATAATTATGATTATTATTATTAAAAGTAATAATTTTTTTTTTGTTATATTACCTGGTCAGGTAACTAATACATAACAACAACATCACCAGCAACAATAAAACAACTGTTAAGCTTTCCGCTCTCTTTTGATTCATTCTTTTCAATTATTATTAATATTATTATTATATTATTTTTTTTTATGATTAATATTATTATTTATTATTAAGTTCAATAGGTAAAACGTGACCAGGTGATGATGACTTTCAATGTGGTCAAGATCGTCTGCACATTATGGACACCAAACTAACGTTTTTCACTGTTTTTTTTTTTTCAGATCATGATTTTTTTTATTTTTATTTCGATAATAATACATAATAATAAATGGAATTAAAAATTATGTAAACAAATTAATGGGTTTATAATTGGTAATAATTGAAATTTGATTAGATAATTGAAGATTATCAATAAATTTTAATAAGAAGTTCAAGTTCTTTAATTATAGAAGCTTTCAAATCTAAGGTTTCTGATAATTTTGTAATAAATATTAAAGGTTTTGAAGATTATATAAAAGTTTAAAACTAAATAATGTAAAATTTAAATTTACAAATCTTCGAGATTCCGAAATTACTAAAATGTTATTCCAAAAATTTTAAACTCTAAATTAATTAATCCATCGACAAATTAATTTCTGATAAATTGCGATTTTTCCCAAACTATTTTAAAGCAAAAAAAAATCGGTTTCAACTTTAACTTTATAAAACTTTTGATTATCTGGTCTAGCTCTATAATTTCTTGCTAATCCGCCGGACAAATTAAAATTAACAAGCAAATTATTTTTTCAAATACATATTTGCAAAAAAAAAATTGGAAATTATATAGGAAATCCGAGAAAAGTACAATGTACCAGGATTCAACACGCAAATAATCACAATTTTTTTGTTTGGAAACTAATTTTTAAAATACAGATTTACTTAAATCAACTTGAAATTCGATAATTATTTATAAATCGTGCTCGAAATTGATAACAATTAATGATTATTAAATTGAAAAAAACAATATTTTATATAAATTTTATTTATTTTTATTATGTTTCTTTATATTTTAAATGAAAATAACAAAATTATGATTTTATGATTTCGAAAGTTAAAACAGAACGAAATTAATAAAATAATTTTTATAGTACAAACGTGCAGAAGTTTAATTTAAATAAATAAAGCTTCAACAGAATTTAATTAATAATTAAATCTAATTAATTTAATTAATATTAAAATAAAATATTTATTAGTAATTATTTGAAATTTATTGTTGTTTTTTTTAGAAATCATTTATTTAAATATTATATTATTGATTAATTATTATTAAATTTAAAATTATTTATAAATTAATTAATTATTTTTTAATGACAGTTATAATGAATAATAATATTGAATACATACATTTAATTTGAATTATTCTTATAATTAGTAAAATTGTCAGTTTATTTTTTATATCTTTAATAATTTAAATTACTAGTATTGGAATTATTATGCTGTAAGCCTACCCCGTTAAAATATTTTACAGAGCTAGTTTTGTAATAAGATTATCATGATAGAATAATCATTCGATAATTCGATAATTATTTAAGGACATCTCCGCTTTAAGTTTTGCATCTCTCTTCTCTTCGCCAGCATAGCCACCACTTCCGTTTCCATTTTATATTGCATTGAATTAAAGCTAAATAACAACTAATTAAATTTTCTTTTCTGGTGTGGTGTGGTGTGACCCTACTAATTTCAAGTTACTGATTATTTCAGTACTGCTAAAAAGAATCTATGTAGCAAATTTAGTGCTAATCGCCACAATTTTGATATATTTGTCAAGGTATGCATTTAACTATAACCTTTTCGATTAGTAATTTAAATTATATATTTTCTGAAAATATTTGAGAATTTGTACATAATTAGTTTGCGGCTCTTTCAATCCAAGTGTGTCTAGATACTTTTATATCTGAATCAACTTGAATTTTATTCAATGTCCTCTAAGTTTAATTCTTCCTGAAGAACTGCTAAGAAAATTGTAATTTTCAAACATATCCCACAAGATCTGTTAACAAATGTCAGATTTACCTTTCAATTTCAAAGTAATTGATTTCATTCAGTTTATAAATCTTTTGTAATAACGATCAAAAAATCTTGACAGTGGCAATAATTTAATTTCATCTCAATTACTTATAAATTTCATAATTTTTCAATTTAAATTTAATAACTTTATTTTAAATAATAATCATAAAAAAAAATATGACATTACAAATTAATAATAATTTCAATAATAAAAAAATGAAGATAATTTAATTTTTATACGTGACACCTTTAAGCGTTTCTAAGCTTTTTAAATAAACTTTAAAAAAAATTCTTATTTATAAATTTTTCAATGTTGGAATTCTAATTTTACTCCAATCACAAAAAAAAAAAAAAACATAACAAAAATTAGAAAAAATTATTTGACCATTTAAAAATATTATAATAAATTTATTCAGTTTTTCCCGGCATAAAATCGTGATAAAAATAAATTTTAAACTCTTTATTTAGATTTTAATAAATTGATTTTGTTAGCAAATTGTTTTAATTTCTCATGCAAACATAAATTTATAAATTCCTAGTAAATTAAAAGAATTTTTTTTTATATATATTTCCCGCCGCTAAAAATTTCGTAATTTACAAAAAATTAATAAATAATTTTGTCTTTGAAAAATAAAATAAGCAACTTTGTTAGCCAATTTTCTTAATACAAAATTTAATCGTTTTGTACAAATTTAGTCAAAGTAATTTAAGAAAATTAGTTTTTTTTTATATATAATTAATTTAAATGTGGCATCATTTATTTTTGCAAGATTGTACATTAAAATAATTTATTTAAAATCGTACATTTCATAGTTAATTGTATATTACAAAATTTGAAATTGTAATTTGTTATTTTCGGTAAATCACTTTGTAATTTTACAACACAAAAATAATACATTACCAGATTGGAAAATTCGAGAAAAATAAAAAAAAAATGTTAAATAATATAAAATTAAATCAATTACAGAGTTAAAAAAATAAAAAAATTGTAAATATTTTAAATTATTCATTCTGAAAGATAATAATAATAATTGTCATTGTTTAAAAGTGTTTTAATGGAATTTTTCTTTAGTTAAATGCAGAATATTTTTTACTCTATTAAATTATAAATTTAGATTTTTCGATTTTTGTGTTTAGCATTATTTTTTATGCACCTAACTAATTATTGTTTATACATAAAATGTTAAAAAAAAAAATCCCATAAATGAAACATAAAAAA
The DNA here is from genome assembly GCA_963920725.1 of Rhamphomyia laevipes. NCBI lineage: Eukaryota > Metazoa > Arthropoda > Insecta > Diptera > Empididae > Rhamphomyia > Rhamphomyia laevipes. Next base: position 20,129,202 of record OY987255.1, on the reverse strand, counting down.
TTATTTAGTAATTGTAGTAATTCAGAAAAAGGAATTTTTTTTCAATTCCCAACAATTGTATTTAAATATTTTTTTAAAAGACCATAATTGTTTTTATATATACATAAAAATGACAATATAAATGAATTTTAACTGATGAAGCCGCGCTGATATTTGCAAGCCGTCTAATAAAACTATGAGCTCAACTTTTAACCTTATTCGAATGGAATTTTTTTTTAGGACATTATTTTATGCGTTTGTTAATTCATATTTTTAGTTTTCTTGGCTCTTATGTCATATAACAATTTAACATATCAAATATATATATATATATATATATATATGTTATATGTATATATGTATATAATAAAATTTATTCTTAAATATAAAATTATTTTATTCTTGGTATTTTTTTTTATTTTCGTGGAGTTCTATATGAAAATAGAGAAATATTTGTATAACTATCAAATCACCAGCATCTGATGGAGTCACTGATGGTGTCACTTAGATTTAAGTTTTTTCTGGAATTTTTCAAATGATTTGGATTTTTTCTTTTATTTCGGTTTTTATGTGTACACATTAAAACTCTAAGAAATCGAATATATGAATTTATAAACAATACCAATTGTTGGTGTATGGTCATAATTGTGGTAGGTATTTTATATGTTAATGGCATTCTTTAGTGGTATTTCTGTGTAGTAACAGGGTGACCAAGTAATTACAAAATTTCAGGTTGCTTTAATTACTTACAAAATAAATAACTACAAAATTTCTGATCTAAGGCATTTCTGATTTCCGATTGATAACTTAATTTCATATGCCAAAAAAATTAAAAAATATTATTATTTTTCAATATTCTTTTCCATTGTTGTTGTTCAAGTTTTTCGTTTAGTGAAATGGTAGCTCAGTGTAACATGTCTTGATCTAGCATAATCGATTGTGGGTTTGATTCTGGCATGTTATACACTTACACTTTACCACCTTTACATAACATAATTAACCAAAAGTGGTTTTCTACTATAAAAAAAAAATTTAAATCATCAAGTACAAAATTCGCTAAAAAGTGAGTTTTCCTAGTGCAAATTAGCTGTTTTTAAGAAACTAAACTCTCGAAAAAGGATAATCGTTACTTGGGCTACAGAATTCCAATTTACTTAGTCTATCGTGTTGTCTACATTTTAGTTTAAACATATATCAAATCAAATCTAAAAAATTTAACAATTCTTGTACGATAGACACCCTGTAATTATTGCTTAACCAATTCATAAATAAATATATTTAAAATATTAACAAATATTAAAATGCTATTACAATAACAATATAATTGCAGTCTATTATTAATAATAAATTATTATTATTGTTCTTAGTTTGGTGACTAATAATAGTAATAATTTATAATAAAAATAAATACGAATTTATTTTTAATATTTATTTAAATTACATATCTTATTAAATTCTCATAAAGAAGATAGAATCAAATTCTTATTATTTTAAAGTATTATTAAAAAAAACTAAAATAATTTAATGTCTTTATTACTGATTTTTTTCCCCATATAAAATTTCAGGTTTGTCGCTTAACACTTTTATTTTTACACTTGGAGTATGTACAACTAATATTTAAAAGTTGAAGGTTAACATTATTTTTTTATCGATTTTAAAACAAGATTAAATTGTAATATATTTAAAATAATATACATACCTACATAAACATAAATTATTTATGGATTTAGAAAATTCTAACCTTCCGGCTAAAATTTCATAAAAAAAATAATTTAAAAAAAAAAATTATTTCTCTTCTACTTTATCAGAAAATTATAATTAATATACTAAAATTATAAGTTTTAACAAATAATTTTTACATATATTTATATGTAGTTTCACCAATTATTAAAAAAAACTTTATAATTTTAATATTTATTATATGAAAATATTAAATTTCGAAATATTTTTATACATTAATTTATTATATCTAAAGAAAAATATTCTGGTAAAATTTCATAACAATAAAGCTAAAGTGGAAAATATTTTTTAAATTGAAATATTTTTGTTTTCTGTAACAATATTTATATTAATAGTACGACACGATTATATAATTTTGTTTATACTAAAGAATATTATGTTTCATAAAAATATAAAGGTTCATAAATTTTTAGTATAGAAAACATAAAATAACTTCTTAATGACATCAGTTCAAAAGATTGTGTAAAAGACACTGAATTGTTGTCTTAAAACTGAATGTTAGTAGTGATCAGTAGAACATTTAAAACTAATTCTGTCCATATAAGAACTGTTGTAATATTGAAAGAAATATTTGCAATTACATACTTTAAAATGTATTACACAGAGTTGTAGTAAGTAATACAGCTCAAAATTGTGAAATACAAAATATTAGCTAGCAATTTTTAAATTTTATTTTTTAAAAACAAGGTTTCTTTTGTAATAACAAAAGATAAGCTTTGACAGCTGTCATTTTTCCAAATTATAAAGCACGCATTCTTAAAATTGTTATGTCATTATAATCCTCTTGCTTAATATTGAGCTGTATAAAATATAAGATTATTTTTATTTACAAAGTTTCAATCATTTCATTTAATATTTTTACTAATCTTAAATACGGTCCTGAACGTTCATATTTAATTTAAATTATTATTTATTTTAATAACCATTTAATAATTCAGAATTTTATAAAATGATAATTTGTAATTTAATACTTCATAAATTATGATAGCACAACTTTATTTTAAAGTCCGGTTATTTGAATCTAAATTAGTTTTAAGTTCTTTTAAATTTATGAATTATTGTTGAGCTAGTTTAGGTATTATAGTTATGCCTGCAAAGTTTTTTTTAAAACTAAATACATAAAATAATACAAGAAAATTATGATAATGATGATCGAAATAATTTTTTAAAAAAAACTTTAAATAATGAACAACAACGAATAATATATATAATTAATTTCCCTAAATTTACCATAAAATTTTATTTATTTTTAATCACATACAAGGAACATTTTAAAAACATTTGCTTTATTTCTTCATTCTAGGTGAGAAACCTTATACTTGCCAATGGCCAGAATGCGAATGGCGATTTGCTAGATCTGATGAATTAACAAGACATTATAGGAAACATACTGGTGCTAAGCCATTTAAATGTGTTGTTTGTGAACGCAGTTTTGCTAGAAGTGACCATCTGGCGTTGCATATGAAGCGGCATTTACCTAAAAATAAATAAATGGTAAACAATATACATACATACTATAATAATATATGTTTATAGTACATATAAATTTAGGTTGTTTTTTTTTTTTTGCACATTGCGCGATAATAGTAAATTTATGTTATATATTTACATGCATAGATTTATAGAAAATTTATAATTACGTAAAATAAGATTTTTAATGTCATCACGCACAGAACATAAAAATGTTAATATACAAAGACTACCAAAACATAAAATTACATTTTGTAAAATATTTCTTTTTTTTTCATAATTACACAAGAATTTATTAAAAAAAAAGAATATGTAAAAAAAATTATTAAAATTAATAAAAAAAAAATTAAAAAATTAAATAAATTTGAAATAGAAAATTTTAAAATTTGCTAGTTCAAAGATTTGTAAATGTAAAGTGCTGGCACTTTCTTTAGTAGCTAGCAAATATTAATTTATATTCTAAATTGTAATTATAAAAAGAACAGGACAAACTTAATTAAATTACAAAAATTCATAAAAATTCAGTTTGCAAGAGGAGGAACTATAGTAAAAGAAAAAGTGTTGCAATTGAATTTTGTGCACTTAATTAGCATAATGCAAGAAATAGTTACTAAATATGTTTCACATAAATTATAAATATAAATTTTTTTTATATTTAATAACTTAATACATTTTACTTAAAAATTCTGAAAATTCCAGGTTATAATTAATTATCTATTTATTTCTTATGACAGAAATTATAATTATATTATAATTATTATTATTATTAGTGGAATTTTAATGTTATAGACATGAATAAATTTATATCTTTCATTTTGATCAACAATTTTTCTATCCATTATAAATTTATGGTAATTTTTAATTGTTAATTACATTTTTGATAAATTGAATACATCGAGAGATTTAGATTATTATTTAAATAATCAATATATTAATTTAAATTCAATTCTATTAAGATATTTTTTTTTAAATTTATAACAACTAAACTAAATTTGATAAATTTAAAGTAACAACATTTTAATTAACTTTCAAATTTATATACAACTCTTTAAATTTACTTTCAACCAACAAATTTTAATTAAATGTAACCTGAAAATTTATTTTCTTAGTAGAACAATTTCAGTTTATACTAGGAAATTTTCTGATATTATTGCATAATTTTCAAATTAATATCGATTTATTTATTCATATCCTTGACGTTCTTTACCTTTCAGAATTACATCATCAAATAGTTCTATATAATATTTATTACACAATTCCTTAGACTGTTAAATTTCTGTTAATTTATTTATTTGCCTATAGTGAAATATCTATCAAATATAACTAATAAAATTTTAAAGTTTTACTTAATTTTCAAAATCACAAAAAACACAGAACTAGCAATTATAAATTATTATTATTATTTTTTATTGTATAATTTATAATTTTTAAATTGACATTGTTCTTGATTATTTTAACCTCCATTTATAACCTTTAAAATATTTATTTAATTAATTTCAAAACGAAAATCTTAGACTTTAATCTCAAAAATTTATAAACTGTTTCGTTGTCATTCCACGTGTAATAATTTCCAACTGTGCACTAGTAACTCCCCCGCAACTGAATAATTAAAATTGCAATTTTTTATATACGCAATTATTTAATCTGGATAAATAAAATAAAAATTATTAAATGCAAATTAATTCTAATAAATAATTATGAAAAAAAAAATACAATAATACAAAATATTTTGTTTATATACATTATAAAAATCTAGTGAACCATGAAAATAAAAAAATTATTATTTATCTTTTAGATGCTCATAAATTTTATTTAATAAAAATTCTCGATCAACAATAAATTGTAAATTTAAAATTAAAAAAATAAAAATTTAATAAACATAAAATTCTAATCAATCAAGAATTAAATTATAGATTGTTATAGTAAAATGAACCAAGCTGAAAATTATTCAAACGATGTATCTTAATTTTGATTGTATAAAAAAGATATTGAAAAAAAAATATATTGGAAATTTAAATTTATATACACGACAGACTAAATGCATTTGACAGATAATGTCATAATCAGTATAATTAAATTATATAAGTTTTTTTTTATGAAAATATTAAATATTATGTAATTGAGACATTGAGAGCATTTACATGATGATTTGTTTAATGAAAGTTACCATAAATTATTTTAAAATAATATTACAAATATTAATAAAATTATATTCTATTAAAAAATAATTTTAAGAAAAATCAAAAAAAAAAATTATAGTAAAAAAAAATATTTCTAATGAGTAAAAAAGTCTAAGTAACAAAATTAAAAAAATGTTCGTTAATGTTTTCAATTTGCCAAAATTTCGCTATTAATACCCACAGTACTGCAACGAACATTATCTACTACATTCAATATCAATCACACTACACAGTTGTTAGTTTTGGGTTTTCTAAGTGAATTCATATTGTCGTACGTATGTCATATGTAATTTTAAATATTTTTCAAGTCATTGGGTGCGGTCAAGAATTCAGCCGCTGCGCAGCTTATGCAGCTTCAAAATATTGAAAAGCAGCCAATATGCAAAAATTTTGACTGCATATTTATACGACCGGCTGCAAATTGTCAATTTTTGACACTAAAAACTATGTTTTAAATTATTTAAATTTATAAACAATTAAATTACTTACTTCTCAGAATATTTATCAACCATTTTGAGAATGTACACACGAACAATTAAAAAAAAAATTACAATTAAAATTTTTTGCACCCTCTCGTCGTCGACTGCAATATCTGCAACTGGTGCGGTTGTTTTCTGAATTTTAATCCGACAGATTGCGCTACTTTTGCTGCAAAACTTAATTAATGACCGACTAACTGCAAAAACAGCAGCGGCTGAATTCTTGACCGCACCCATTGTAATAACGATATAAATATCTTATTCTATATCGCCAACTATAAAATAAACTCAAATTTTCTTCAACCTTTAATCTTACCCGAGTATAATTATATATATATGAAAAATGCTCTAAGTTACTATAATTTAACAATAATCGTAATTATTCATTTAAAATATCCTCAAAAAATCAGCTTTTAGTAATCAATTTAAGCTTATTTGTATCACATATAAGTTTTTGTAGCATAAAAATCACATTCCCTAAAAATAACAAATTTGCATATACAGCATTTAGGCATTTAGCATTGAAATGTTAAAATAATAATTGACTTTAAAAGTGTGTAAACTGTCAAAGTGAATATTTTTGGATAATAAAAATTTAATTAATTAATTTTTTGTTAGACTTTTTTAGTAAAAATCTGTCGAAAAAATTTAGTAATAATTAAAGTTTTAATTAGCAATTTCTCTTTATGTATACTACTACAAAATTCTATTATACTGAAAAATTATTTATAAATTTAGACTATAAAATAATATGTAAAAAATAAAAATTATTAAATATAAATTTTATTGTAAATTAAATAAAACTCAAATATTGCAATATTAATTATTATTTATTAAAAAAAAAAAAACAATATTAAAATTATATTTAATAAAACAATTTAAAATAATAATTATTAAATTAATTAATTTTATGTGTTGTCTATTTCAATATTTATAGTATGTAAAATTAATTGTAAAATTTTTAATTTTAAGAAAAATCAATTTTGACAATTGTAAATTTAAAAAAAATTGTAGTAAAAAAATTAAAATTTAAAAAATAATTAATTAATTAATTGTGTGAAATAAAAGTTTTTCGTGTTCTTTGATGCCATTAAGAAAAAAAATATTTAAAAATATATAAAAAATAAAAAAAAAATCAGTTTTAATTATTTTATGTTTGTTTAAAATTAAAAAATTTTTGCTCTTCGTTTGTATGACTTTTTTTTATACTTAATTTCTATTTTTTTTATTGTTTTAAGTTTTAATTTTCTGAAAATATTTCTGTAGATATTTTTTTTGTATTATTAATTTTTATTGTTCGTTTATTTTTTTTATATTTTTATTTTATTGCAATTTAGTTAATTTTGTATAATTTTAATTTTAAACAAAACCTGCTTTTTTTGTGAAATGTTTTTTTTTCTTCCTTATGTACAAAAAATTATATATATATAAATACAAAAATATATACAAGAATTTGAAAAAATAATGAAAAATTAAAAATATGTTTTTTTTTTCCTTTTTAATGTTTTTATTAAATTTTCTTTTATTTATTTTAATAGCAAATTTTTAATTTATGATTATGATTTAGCATGTTTAATTATGAGAGTGGTAACAGTAAAACATTTACAATATTCGTATGACCATTTATTAAATATGCTTTGGAAGTATGGTTCTCTTATCATGAGGTCCATATCAAGATATTCAAAGCACTTCAACATAGATTTGTGCGTTTGCTCTACGAGATTTGCGATTGTCAGATATTTATAACTTACTTTTGAAGCTACTTGATCTATATTCTTTAACAGTAACAGTACAACAATAACATTATAATAGTTACAGTATGAAATACAAATAATTAGATCTATGTTTTAATATACATTTCCGTTTTACAAAACAGACTAAATGCAGTTGATAGAATAAAATCAGTTTTTAGCTTCGAAATGTTGAGCTGTTGGGCAGACATACATAATCAATTTATTTATAAAATGATTAAGCTTATTATTCACGAAGAAATTAGATCGATATTATCATAAATAGTTAATATTATGAGAAATTCCTTAGCAAACGCTAAAATGACCAGCATTTACAACACAAGTAAGTAACCATCCAATTTCCCATCCATGTAAAAATATAAAAACAAATCTGAAATTGTAAAAAAAAATTATTAAATATTCAAACCCCTACGTTACTTTTGCGCCACCCTGTAACTTTAATCAGAACTAAATTGTATACTCTACCATCTCTGAAAATACTTCAAATTAATTTAACATCCGAATAAAATGTCAGAATACGGAAACGAAACTCAATTATTTAAATACAAATAAATTTAACTAAAATATTTAATGTAATGAAAATAGTCAAATCAAAAATTAACGCTAAAAGTCCTTTATATTTTAAAATCGATTCATAATGTAAAGGATTATTAAAATTTAAAAATTGTAAAATATGTTTAACAACTAAATCAATTTTCAATCTGAGCTATTATTAGTTCTGTATGTCTTGAAAATAATATATTATTATTAGTTCTGTATGTAGTATGTCTTGTAAATAAAAATATCGAACAAGAATTTAGAATATTTTAAAATTCCGTTGATAATATCCAATTATTTTCAGGAAATATGACTTTCCATAATTTCTAATCGAAATGGATCCATCTTAGATTAACTTAGATTAAGATTTAGTTAGGTCCACATTGTCTTAAATCACTACGAACACTGTGGTGTACCCTTAAGTTCTAACTCTCCCCAAAACCAATACTTTCAAACAGTAAGTTTTTAAATGGGTTCCACGACAATTTCATTATGTCCATAAAGCGATGTCCAAGGTGACAAATACTAGATCAAGCTAGTATTTTCCATTATCATAAGATGTGTTCAGCCGATTCTTTTTCATATTCGCACATTCGACAGACATTATCGAAAGCTAACCCCATTCTGTGTACATCTTTCTTCACGTTGCAATGTACACTAAGAAATTATAGTTGGACCTCTAAATCATAAAAATATCCAAGAGAACTCGCATCCGTTGGGATGAGTGAAAAGTAACAAATTGTTTGGCAATCTTTTTACTTTGTATGGAGTTCCAGTCTTTTGTTGTTTCATCCATGACTTAATTTATAATATTGTTAGTGTGTCGAATTTCTTATTTTGCAGTGAAATGCCACAGGAAAATATTGGATTAGTGAATATTTGTTCAGATACTTTCCAGTATATTAATATGTAGCCATATTAAGATAATGTTTAGAATAATTCAAATATACTATCTATATAATCTAATTTTTTCACTATTAAAATAAGATTGTCATAAAAAATATCCTATTAAAATATTTATTTATTTAAGTTCCAATATAACAACCAGGTCATAACAATTCAGCTACTTAAATTTATATAATTTTTTTTAAACTACCAAAATTTGTTATCTGTCTAAATTTTAATGTTAACTTATGATTACATATATTTACAAATTAATCATATTTTTCTACATTTTCCAAACCCAACAAAAAAATAACAAAATTTATTTATTACTATTATTTTTCCAAAATTTTAAAAATATTCAACAATAAATAAATTTAATATCAAAAAATTATTATTATATGCTAAATATTATCTGACAGATATTAAAGATATATTAAATTTGTGAATATTATTAACTATACATAAAATACAAAATATAATTCATAGTGTTATAATATGATTTTTCTATCTTTTAATGAAATCAAAAATATATATATATATTTTTTTTTTGATATTATACGCGTTCTTTGATAGCTTTACATTTATTTCAATTTTGTTGCGATTTATTGTGTTGAACTAATCTTAAATTGTCAACATTTATTTCATTTTTTTTTTGAAAACTGACAATTGCATTGGGCAGTTAAAGTCAAACACGTGTTAGTATTTCAAATTACATATTAAGAAATATATATTTTATATGAAATAATAAATCTAGCTTAATAGAATGGATATGAGTAATCTTATTGAAGTAATCAACTTATATGGAACGAAGATTAGTAATAATAAAAATAAAAAAAAAATTGTGTTTTAATTATTTAAAAAGTAATTGTTCTTTGTGGGTAATTTAAGACTTTTAATGCTCAACATATAATTAATTGGAATAGTTTTTTTTTTCATTTGGGTCATACTGTAGACAATATTGTTTTTACTGAATAATATTCTGAATCTGATTTTTACTATATAATTTTATATATTTTTAATAACATTGAATTTTAATTAAAGACTTTTTGGTACTGTATTGTAAAAAAATCATATATTAAGTTCAGGCTATTGGAAGCAGAATAATGCTACAAAAATTACTATTTTAATTAGATGAAAAAAATGGGTAAGATATTAATAAATTTATATATGAACACGTGGAAATTATATATGTACACGTACTTCCGACTTGGATACTTATTATTATAATATGTTACTACTTGTAACAGAATTTTGAATATTCGTAACTGACAAGTAGAAGTTGCTAAGTTACGTATTATGACTATAACTATAATTAGGTTAGGAAAAAATACTAAAATATTATTTGGAAGCACGAATTCCGATCAGAATTGAAGATGGAGCAGTTTTGGAAGAAGTATGACTTGGAAATATTTTCAAGAGATGGAGTGAAACTGGACGTTTTAGAATTCGAACGGAACTGAGTACATTTGACTTGTAATTTATGAAATTTGGTAATTCAAAATTTGGTTATGTAACTTATGTCTTTTTTAATGAATTTTGTCAAATATGTAAATTACTAAGAATTCGCAAACAAATATTTTATTATGCTGTACCGGAGCGACCAGGACCCGAAGATAAGCTAGATTTTAAATACAAAAGGATGTGGAACGAGAAGCGGATTGAATACTCGTTTAAATACTGAAGTACTTTTCGAAGGATACCTGATTTTAAGTGTGACAATGTGAAATAATTCCGATCCACTTATTTTGTTTACGAAGTAAATCAATGTAAAACAATCAATTTAGTTTATGATTGAGTTATTACCAGAATAATTTTGTGTTAATTAAATTTATTATAGTAAATGTTACTAAAATCTAGAATATAAAAAAAAATTAAAAAATGTAACGATGTAACAAAATAATTCCGTTGTAACACAATGTAATTAATTAAACAACATTTTGTTATTATTAAAATTTTATTTTCTTAAATTAACGAAATGTATTACGTTTTTCCTGGATTCATGCTTTTTTTACACAAAAAGTGATTATTTTATATATCTTTCAACCATTTTGCCAACTAAAAACTTTATAAACATTTAGTATCATATATGAGATAATAAAAGTTCACATAAGAACAATTATAATTAGCAAATAAAATCAACAAAATTAAATATTGTATTTAAGAAATTCTTTCTCAGCTTTTAATTTTTTTTTTTGGGTTAATCGAGACGCAAATACCCTAAAGGTTAAATAATTTACTTTTAAAATAAATTGTATATAAAGCTCTTTACAAACTTTACAATTTTTCGTGACTCCAATTTACCAAATCAGGAATAAAAATTCAACAACAAAAACAACAAAAAAATCCGCGCATATATGTTTCTTCTTAACGATTTACGCTAATATACCTCCTAATAACCCCGTCATCATAATCGCGAACTATTTTTTTTTTTTTTTTCTGTTGTAATGTTGCATTTTATGTTTATATATATTTATACAATTATTTTGAAAATACAAAAAAAAAAAATAATCAAAAAAATCGTGCACGAAATGTAGTAGCTTGTTCTATATTTGAACGATTAACTATACGATCAGCAACCGTTGTTGCCTAGGTAAATCGACAAGAGTATTATTTTATATTGATCACAAATCAACAATCATTAAGGTGATCATTTTTATATTACAAAATGAATCTTTTACTCACTTGAATAGCCAAAGAAAGCGAATTGTAAATAATTTTATTTTTATATCTATTTTGTATAAAAATTTAAATTATTGTACACACAATATGCAATTATCACCATAATGTTGAACACGCAGCGATACTTTTTATAGCTACCGTACCGCTACTGCAAAATATATAGGTAATAATTGTTAATGTTGCTATTGAAAATCCTTAAGAGTTTATTATACCCACCTTCAATATTATTTCGTTAGTATAAAGTATTCGTTCGTAATAATCAATTTCGATTTTATTTTACTTTTTGGTTCGATTATTATTTATTTATATGTGATTATATACCCGTTGAGTTTAAGTATCTATTAGATAAATTTAAGTATCTACTTCAAAAAAAAAAAATTTTACATAAATGATTCGATTACACAATATTTTAATCGTTTTTTTTTTTTTTGTAAATTTATAGAAAAATATTCATTTAATTCGCGTGATTTATGTGAACTTTAATAATAATAACACTATTGGGAAAATTGTATATTAATGAAATTATTTTATTAGTATTTTAGATATTATGTATTTGATTTCATTATAATGTTATCAAAATAGGCTATTATCAATTTATTAGTAAGGAATCTGTAAATTTGTTGTAGTCATACCATGCATTTAAATTAAAACTGATATATGTCATTAATTTTTACATGTTTAGTTCTAACTTTCTGCATTCATTGATAATAATTTTTTATATCTGATACAAGTTTCTATTTAATTTTCATATTTAAGTCCAAATGTCATGTCCAGAAATGGTTGACATATTAAACATTGAACTGAACTGATATTTTCGATTTTTTTTTATATATTTTTCAACTTCTCGCTACTATTCACTATCTCGACACTCTTCACCTCCATCAAATTTCCTAATCAAATTATAACAATATTTGTCTTTAACATCTAAATTGATACCAATAGCAACTTGTGGGATTCGACATTTTTTTTCGAGATAGATCAATCATTATTTGTATTTGCTACAAAAACTATCACCGTCTCAAATTTATTGTATCCCAATAAATATTTATAAACTTCCAAGTTTTCAAATATCCAATTAAATTCAAAAGTTTAAATAGTTCAGTTTTCAAAGAAGATAAATTATTATTGCATATAATTTGACACAAAAATAAATTCATTTTGAATATTGATAGGTTTTTCAAATACGATTGAAATGAATTAGAAAATTTTATATACTCTGATTTATTTATCAATATAAAATTATATTAGGAATAATTGTATTGACAATTTTTATGGAAACGAAACGTTTAGTATTTGATTTTAGTAACATATTTTTTTTAAAAATAAAAAAGTTTCTTCCAATTAACCAAGAACTAGTGAGTCTTGTGACTAACAAAATATAAATTACTTTTATATAATGTTACAGAAACTGAAAAAAGTATAATTATATGAAAAAATTATTATGATTTAATGCAATATTTCGAAAATATTTTTTTGCACTTTTAATTTTGTCTGTTGATATAAAACGAAAATTTCTTATAAATTATATAATGGATACTAACAATTTGAAAATATAAATCATTTCTCATAATTTCAACTTAAGCTTTTGTGATATTTAGTATTAATCATATATGTAGAATTATTAAATTTATTTAGTACTGGTTTAGTACTTTATTACATGCTCTTTCGTGCTGTACTTTGTTACGAGCTCTTAGATATAAATATTAATTTAAGTGATTAAGATAGATTTTAAGTATTTACTTGCATGATCAATAATAGATTAACATAAACTTTGTTGTGTTAAACTTTAATGAAAAACTTTAATACTTTTAGTACTTATCAAGTACTGGTTTAATAATAATTATTTATAACAATAACAAATAGTATTTTATAGTTAGATTAATAAAAAATTAACATTTTTCATCCTAACTAGATTATTTGAGGAACAACTAATAACAAGTACCAGTACAGTACTATTCTATTTCTTCTTAACAATTCGTCGATTCAATTCAAGGAAACTATAAAATATAAAATTTATTAAATTACAAATATAGTTCAGTTTCAAACAAACTCCTTATTACACTATGGTCACAATTTTCATTGATTGACACTAAATTTTTTTTATTTATAAATTTTCCAGAAATATATGATTAAAACTAGTTTTTTTTTTATCTTAACAATAAAGTAATTTACTATAAAAACTAAACAATTTTAATTCCATCAAAGGTAAATAAAATAAAAAAAAAACAGAAATAATTTTTAATATATAAAAGTTTTTCCGAGTTGGCATACCAAAAAAAAACTATATACAATTTATTTTCTAGACAAAAGTAAACAGAGACTAATTAATATGTTCAATGTAGGTGGACTTTAATTTAATATACAACAGTACTACAGAAAAAAAAATTGTTTATATTTATTTGTAATTTACCTTCTATTACGGATTGGTATTACCTGTTACCATTAATTGAACACGTTAATCAAACTTTTAAATTAAGTAAATAAATGTTTTTTTTTAATTTTTTGTTTGCAATTATTTAATGAAAAACCTGAAAATTGTATGTGTGTGGTGTGGAAAATGTCTTTGACAAGCATTCAAAGATAAAATTTTGTGATAAGAAAACTTCATCACTCCAAAATCAAAAAATAAAGAAAAATTAAAATCAAATCAAAAATGATACTTTTCTATACTTTTAACGAGAAATTTTAACCATATTTGATTGACTTTGATGATTAGAGGAAAACATTGATTAAAACAAAATATTTTTATTTTGTTCTTTGGTCTGTTGTTGTTATTGTTGGGATAATTTTCTTCAAAAAAGCGTGAATTGATTGACGCAATTGAAGTTAAAAAAGATTGTACGATTAACTATTATCACATTAAGAGAAATTATTATTATTTGATACACGATTTTTTTTGTTTTTTTGTGAACGAAAAAGTTGATTGACTATAATTGGAATATTGGAGTACTCTATACTTTAAATGAGTTCAGTTTTAATAATTTTTTTTTTTTTGGTGGAATTATATACGAGCAATTATAATTGAAATGACTGCTTGTTAGTTATTAATAAGTGATTAGTATTCCGTCGGGGAATTATAATCGATGTCAAAGGTTTGAAATTTATAATTAAATAATTTATGTGGAAAAATTGAAAAGTGTCATTTAACTATGATGTATAAATTTTTGATAGTTGAATTACACTTATGGGAATTAAGAATAACTTCGTAACAAATTCCCATATTAGTTTTTATCTAATTAGTATTTTTTTGTGTTATATTAGATAGTCCTTTTTGAAATTTGTATAAAAATTGTATTTAATTAAAAGTAAAAGTACGGTAAGCTAAGTAATCTGAAAGCAATAATTAGTTACATAAAAATTAAATAGTTTTTCTACACAATATCGATTTGATGGTAATATCTTTTAAGATTAATTATTATAGCTAGAGAGAAAAAAATATTAATTAAATTTTTCACTTCAATTAATATTTTTACACTATAAAAAAGTGTAGGTAGATTATCTTAATAATAAAAGAATGGTTGACTAAATTGCACTTGCATAAAAACTAATAATTTGAAGAAGAAATAAGTTTTTATTTTTTATAAAAAAAACTGAATCTTATGTTAAAGAAATAACCTTAAAATATCATAATTACAATAAGTGTGGAAATTTAATGGTTTAATATATAAATTCTTGTGAAATTTACAATTATGTTATATACAAATCAACACTATTCCTAAAAAAATATTTAAAGTAAAAACCAAAAGTTATTACAAAACTTTTTAAATAATATTGTTGTTTTTTTTTTGTAAATCTTAAAATGGGCGTCCTTTTTCTGACACATTATTTAATCGAAAAAAATCCAGCAAAAGAAATCTTAATAAATTTGTTCAACAAATACCAAAAATTCACAATTTATTTCTATATTTAAGCGTGGGTAGATCCAAATCGAATCTTTATATTATATCCGTACGAAATGTACATTTTAAAAATATATTATAAATCCACAAAAAAAAAAGTTTATTTTAAAATTGCCAAAATAACAACTGTATATGAATAAAAAAAAACAATATCATCCAACAAGTAACTAAACATATCATTAGTCTACAAAAAAAAAATTAAGTTATTATAATATTTAAAAATATTAAATGCAACGAAAGAAAAATTCATATATTATTACTATTATTAAATATTCAATGCGGACCACGCAAAAACAAAACAAACAGTTTTCATCCCGAAAACAAAACCGCCAAGCCATGACCAAAAAATTATGAAGAAGATTTGGTTTTTTTTTTTTTTTTTGGGAAATTGCAAAATATTACCTATAAAAGTTATTGCAGATTATACCATGAACAACATTTTATTTCAGGTCTTTTATATATATATAAAAAAAGAAGAATAATTGCTATAATATGAAGATGAGTATGTGCTCCATCATTAAATTTGATCATCGAAGACAGATCAATCAAGTAAATTTAACTTGTTCATAATAAAATGATTATTAAACGTGAATTATATAAAACAAACATACAAGTAAATATGTCGATACATTACAATTTAATAGTTTACATGCAACAACTGCAATGAATGCTATTAAATTATTATTATTATTATTGTAATGAAGATATTTTTACTTAATAAATTTAGTATTTTAATTTGTAATAAAATTATTTTTAATAAAAATTTAATAATTTTTTGATTTAATACGAAATAAATTGTGTATCGTTAATTTTAATGTTTGTTCAGTACTAAAATCGAGTTTGTGCCTTAACATTTTTGTTAATTTTTGGTTTTGTTTGTTAATT
Source organism: Rhamphomyia laevipes (assembly GCA_963920725.1). Lineage (NCBI taxonomy): Eukaryota > Metazoa > Arthropoda > Insecta > Diptera > Empididae > Rhamphomyia > Rhamphomyia laevipes. Next base: position 20,112,718 of record OY987255.1, on the reverse strand, counting down.
TTTGTGCAAATAAATTTTTATTTTTAATATAATTTTATTAAAACTTAAATTAAAAAAAAATTAACTATGAAATCTGTAATTCTAAAAGATTGTAGAAAATTTCTGAATTCCTAGCGGTCAGTATTAGCAGTGATTACTAATAAAAATAATAATGTACATGAACAAACTATTTCTAGCAATAATATTGAAGTAATTAACGTAAGCCAATCTAACATAATCTGATTAACAATATTTAGAATCCTATTGATTGCATTAAATTATGACTATTGAACATTTCAATATTTCCCTAATTTTTATAAAAAAATACCAAATTTTTATACTTAATATCTTAAGTTATTAATGTAAATAATTTCCCTTAAATTATCCTGAAACCATTTTTTTTATATAATTTATTTGTAAACACTAAACACGTTTAAACTATAGAAATTTGTTGCGGATCATTAATTCACAAATTATTTATGCTGCAGGACAATATAAAACACTTAATTCAACTACAGATGATAAATCGATTTATTGAATTTACTAAATATATATATAGGTCAAAATTAACTTTATAACTTAATTCAACATAAAATGCAATTAATCTATTTTATTTAATAAATCGTTTTTATTATATAAAATTTATATATTTTCATTTTGTATATGATCAAAATAACATCAACAAATGAAAAATCCATTTTGATTGGAAACCTTAAACGATTTTAATTTATAAACTTGAAAATATAGCCATCATAAAAAAATTGATCATTCATAATAATTTCACCATTATATGATGTTACCTACTAAAATGAAATATCCTTTAATGTGCCAGCAGCAAAAGATCGCAGCTAATTTGTAATGTTTTCATAAAATGAAAAAAATATATATTTATTATGTGGCATAATTTAAGTGGTTTAAATTATCTCTTCTGCTCTACATAAAAATCTTCAACAACAAAAAAATTTCTGCTTATAAATGTTTAAAATTGACCAAGTTATGCAAAAGAAATTTTTAATTTTGTTTTTTTTTTGGAAATTACATAAAGTTTTTGAATTCAATGGAAAATTACAATTTACCATGTTTGTTAAATGAGAACATATTTTTTATTATTTTTTACTCCAATTAAATATCGGTACTTGAAGTGAAATTTTTTTGGTTTTGGAGTTTGGAGGAAGAAAAATTATGTGTTTGTTCAGAAGACAATTTTTCTTTTACCAAAAACACCATATGAATCCTTTATGCAAGAGTCCGTACTGAATGGAATAACATTAATAATAAAAAATCAAAATAAAATTGATGATCGAATAAACGCAAAAGAAAATTTATCTTCTTTTTTTTTTTCTTTTTTTCTTTTTATTGTTGTTGTGTTAAAAGAAAAGCTTGTAATTCAAATTGAATGATTTTTATTTTTATTTTGGTGGACAAATTGTTATAGTGAATATAAAATATTCATCATCTGAAGAGTTGGTAAGATGATAGCTTCATGATGGTAGTACCGACATTTAGTTTAAGACGGTACAATGTAATGATACATATTGGCTGTCATCACCAACTATTAAAGGGAACAATTTAAGTAAATATACATATAACATTCTTAAGCAATGATGGTAATCGATCAAATTATGTATATATACGCCGGTATCATGTATATTAATATATTTTATTATTGCTTTAAGGTTTTTTTTTCATATATTGATATGGTGTTATGCAGTGGGATGGTATACGCGACGAAATTATGTATGATTTTATAAAAAATCATTGACATGTTTAGTGTTGAAGAGATACTGGAAATCATATTAATGTGTGGTTGACATTATTCCTAGCACTCAAACAATTTTGATATTAAAAAAATTATTCCCAGAACTGATATATCAATATTGATATTATTTACTATAGGCTCTACGCAGGTTTAAAAACATAAATATTATAATAACTAGCGAATTTTGGTATAACATTGAATCTATACTGAAATATTGAGATACTAATAAGCATTTTTAAAATGTATAATCTTCTAATATTGAAATATGAAACATTAAACCAGGAACTTACATCTTACTGATGTCGTATAATAAAATAGAATAAAAATATTGCAGTCTAAAAATGTATTCGATTTATTAGTCAAAGTTATTTAAGGGTATAACCAAGAAAGGTAACAATTCTACTAACTGAGTCAATGACAATTATCTTCACTGTTGAAAAAACGATATTTGTCGAAACTCTATTGAAACATTAGATACAAGCCAGTCTTTTATTAATTCTATGAGTTCTATGACCAAAATAATAAAAACACTACCGTGAGGTAGAAGTATACTTTAATATATTTCCAATATCTTGGATCAATCCGGTAATTAATAATAATAACTTGCAAATATTTTAAATTAATCGAAAACTATTATTTCTTTTGGTCAATTTATATTTTTTTACATTATTCTTTAAGAAAACAAAATATATTGAACAAATATTAAGACTTTATTCAATGGTTTGACCTTTTAACATTTCGCCAATTGAAAACAGAAACATATCGACAAGTCTTATACTACAATATCCAATTTCATCATGTTCTTTATAGAATTATTAACAAATAACAACAACAACAAAAAACAGCATAAAATATAAAAACATATACAGAATTTAAAAAAAAAGATGCCATATTTGCGAAAAGAACATCCGCCTTTTATCTCATCTCATATTATTATTTTTCTCACAATAAAACAAAAATATTGCCAGAATTATTAACCCAACAATGGAGTAATTTTTCATATAATTTGTTATGATGGTGATCCTTTGGCGCGTGGCCCATCATCATCATCAACATGATCATTGCTATTTGCACAATATTGTACAATCGATCGGATATGGAAAATATTCATTATTATCTTGCCAATGCCAATCTTTAATAGTAGAGTTGAATTTGTGCGCATTTCATTGCGTTTTTTTTTTTTTTTATTTTATTATGTGAATAATTTATTTATGTTTCTTAAAAAATTTCTGCCCATAAAAGATTTTTGCATTAAATTCCATTTAAAAAATATATATACAAAAAACAAAAAAAAATTGATTCTGAAATGATGATTGTCTGGGGTGATGATGATGATAATAGTGCAGATAAAACACGATTTTCATATCACGTATATACATAGATATCTTTTATAATAATGCATATACGAAACCTTCAAATTATTTTTATATATATACATTTAATAACTTTTAATATTGTAGACAATATCAACACTGAGAGGTGGTGATTTATATATTTTCGGAACGATTTTAGATTATTGTTAAAATTTATAAAAAATAAAAACTGCGATATATTTAATAAAAAAAATATATGTATATAGCGCCATTATAGTCGGTGGTGGTCCATTAAGTCCAAAAAACTTTAATCCGTCAAAAGGATGTATAGATAGATGATATGACGAAAATTATTTTAATAGTAGGGTACAGTTGATGAATATTTGGTTTGTAAATAATATATAATAATGAATTTAAATAACTGGAGTCAATATGTAAGGTGTATTTTTATGATGAGAAGATTTATTTTGAAAATTCAATATTTAATTAAATAATTCCTCGTATATTCGTGTAGCTAAATAGAGATAGTAATACCAATTCACTAAATGCTGATTTAGCAATACTCTGCCGGAGCACTATATTCAAATTTTATATCAATTAATTGATTTTGTCGGCCCGCAGTCGGTTCCTAAGTGGGTAATACTATTTATTCACTCTTTTTAAGATCCATGGTTCTAAATTTAATCACGCCATATCCTCTCACTTCCCTAATGATATAATAAAAAACTAATTAATTCTAAAAATTCGGCTCAAATACATGGGACCCTAGATAGACCCTAGATATGTGGGCCTTCTTTACCCTTTTCAAGTTTAAATATGAGGGAAATATCGTTTCAAATATTTCGTCCCAATGTTTTTGTTATTATTTTGTTTGGATTTTTACAACAAAAAGGAATTTTGGTCCAAATATAAATAGAAACTCGTCCTAAAATATTTAGGATGTAATTGCAATTTTCAAAATATAAACAGCTTGGAGTTGTTTTTGAAGTTTTCGTGTTTTCAATATGCAATTATCGTGGGATCATTATTAAATAACATCAAATGTAAGCAAGGGTGAATTTCATCTTATTCGGTCTTCACTTCTTCGTGGTATGATTCATCAGTTTTATATGAAAGACTAATTCACAAATCGCTTCATGGTTATATACTAATAATATAGTTCATCTAGGAAAAGTATTTTCTTGTAGGTCCTTATTAAAGGAATAGTATTTGAGGTCCAATTTACTTTTACTTTGAGAAATTTTTCCAAACATAAAAAAAGGAATTTAGGACCAGCAAGCTTTTTGGAATTTCCCGTTTTGTTTAGGACTAATTTTCCGAACCCAAACTATAATATTAATTTAAAAAAATCTATTTATATCCACTTCATTGTTCTAAGATAAATGATAAATAATATTTCTTTTAGTTAAATTCCTTTTGGTAAAGTAATGAAATATGATATGAATTAATTTATATCACCCTGTCTTCAATTTTTGATTAAAGAAAAATCAATTAATATATATTTTTTTTTATATGAAAAATCATTTAATTTCTCTTTAAGATCAAAAGTCCATTCATTGAAATTTATTTATTTTTTCCTTTAATCATCATTACAAGAAAATAAAAACAATATTAAATTAGATTTGAATTTATGTTTTCAATAGTTCATTTTTCTTCTTTTTTTTTGTAATTTTATTTTGTACTAATGTCGATGAACTAATCGATCATCATAATTTTATTATTGATCGAAAAGTGTGGGCGATTTTAAATAATAATTCATTTGATATTCAAAACGCAATAGAATACAATTTCAAATTAGAAATTACAACAATTTCTTATTAAAATTATTGTTTTTTATTTTTATTTTTTTTTTATTTTTATGTTGTATTTTGGGTTCATTATTTCCTTTTCTAAGTCGTTTTTTTTTTTTTGCTATAACAAATACTAAATGTTACCAATGTTACCAAGCCTACAAGCAAAAATACAAGTTAATTATTTTTTGATTCAGTCAAATAATAAAAAAAAAAATCAATTCAAAATTATGAGTTTGTTAAATGTAAAAAAGAAAACTTATTAATGATAAAAATTAGATTTTTAAATTAAATTTTAATTTATACTTTTCGATTCTGATTTTATAATTTATGTTGGAGTATGTGTTCAGATCGGATAATTTTCTTAAAAATCGACATTCATTGAGTTGTCAAATGTCAAATTATAGAAATAGATGACAATATTTTTATGTTGGTAAAGAGAAATTTTAAATATATTCAATTTCAAATAAAATATCTTAAAGTTTTAATAAAATTTAAAATAAAAATTACATTTAATTACCGTAATTCTAAAATTAATTTCAATTAAAATAAAAATTATGACAGATGAACTGTCAAAATGGTGTTGATAAGCATTAATTACACTCTTACAAATCAAATAACATAAATTTCAAAACGAAATATTCTGTACCAAAAGGATGTAAATATCATAAATAGTACAATTAGAAGAACCGATGCTTCATTTTCAAAAAGTTTAACACCTGATACACAAATTAATAAGCACATTTTAAATCAATTAAAAATTCTGCTTAAACTAAGATCAATCGAAAGAAAAAAAATTCATTCATAAATCGAATAAAATGCCAAATAGAAATAAGAGATAACATAAAAAATATGTTGTTCCACTTTTTTTACTTTAATTCTAAGAGAGATCAGATGTTAAATTTTTTTTTATTATGAATTTAATAAATAAAAAAATACCAAAAAACTTGTTAAATTATTTTTTTTTTATAAATTTTTTTTTTCAATGAATTAAAAAATTATATTTTAGCATAAAGTTCAGTTTTATGATTAAAATGTTTGTATTTAATTTAAATTTTTAATTTGGGGTTTTTTATTTTGATTTTTGAGTCATTATATGACCATGGTGTTTTTATAACTGTTTCATTAAATATAAATAAAAAAAAAATGGAAAAGTATTTTGTTAACTAAAAAGAAACCGGAAAAATAAGATTTTCACAGTTTTAAATATAATTCATCTTTAAATTTGAATGAATTAGTTAAAGTACCAAAATATCTTGTAGAACCCAAGACAATTTCAAATAATAATTAAATGTAATTTGTTTCTTTCAAACTATATATTCCATTACATAATAAACGCTACTCGAGGACACAATCTTCTCTAAAGTATTGCTACTCAAATCATTGTAATTATAATTACAAGAAATAGAACTTATATTAGTATCCATATAAAAGTGAAATAGAAGTCCTAATGGAAGATACAAATATAGTAAGGTTCATAAAAGTACAGCGGCTTAAATTGGCATGAGTGCTACAAAATAGGCTGCCAAAAATATGAATTTCCAATAATATGATAAATTAATAAATGGGAGAAGACTGATAAAAAGATGGGTAGAATGAAATTGGAAAAACTGTTGTCCTAAGATCGCGTAGTATAGAAAACAAAAGTTTTGCAAGCCAAAATTCACCGTAGATTTACAGAAGAAAAAGAAGAGTAATTTATATTCCATATAAATGGAATTCTGGCAATTTCTTATAATGATCCATTGAGATTCGTATTACATATTCATATCAATGATTTTTATTTTCCTGTTACCTTTTTAATGAAAGCTATCTAAATTTATTGAAAATAATCTGAAAATTGAAATCTTTACTATTGGTCGGCACTTGCCATCATCAAACTAACTTTTTCAATACCTCGTAATCGTTCAAGAATTCTGTTTTACCAAATAATTTCTGTATAAATATCAACAACTTTCTCAAAATTGGACACATAATCGTTTTTAAAAGTATGGAACATATTATTCCCGATTAAATTTCTGACATTACACTTCCACTGTGACATAATACGTTAATATGGATTCAACTGAATTATCATAAAACATAAATAATATTAATAAAAGAATGCATTATACCACAAAAATTAATGATATGTGCAAATATACAAATAAAAAATTAACACAAAATCGATTAATAAAATTTTTTCATAAAAATTTATTATATACCAAAAATTTAACACAATAATTTATAATATTTTAACATAAAAAAAAAATATGTTATTTATGTCATTGTTAATGGCATCGAAAATCATAATAAATAAAAATTTTCAGATTGTGAATTAATTAATTAAAATTTTCTCTCATTGAAATAATTTCGGTTCGAATTCATTCAAAATACAAGGATTTTTTTTTTTTGTGTTTTAATTACATTTTTAAAACTGAAATAAAAAATATTGAAACCTTTCTTTCCCTTCCACGTTCCAACATTTCGGGCCACCACAAAAAATTACATTCTATGAAAGAAAGTTTTATTTGTAATTGAATCATAAATTAAAAATGGTTTGTTACTAATTTTTTTTTTTTTTTGAAGAGGTGGTAAATACAATTTTGATTTTGTATTTTTATGTTAATGCATCTTTCATTGTCTGCGGCAATACTGTGAATTTATGCTAGCTAAGCATGAACATAAATAAAATTATTATGATTTGTGTTTTATATTTTTATCCTACATTACACCAATTGAAATCATCAATCAATAAATCGGAGGTTAATAAAAAAAAAATATTTAAAAATTAAAAATTATTAAGAATAAATATGTTAAATTTGAATCAATCCACCTACACTTTTCATCAAAAATATATTTTTGACACGTTTAGGGCGATGATTTGTAATAATATCGAATTTTGATTTAATGTTAAATATTATATTTATTTTCTAATGCATTTACGATATTAGGAAAAACATTATCATACTTTCAATTTTTGTTTTGTTTTTTGTATTTTTGATAAATGATTGTGACAATTGAACACAATTTATATTTTTATTTGCATAAATTTTGAAATTATATAAAAATTAGCATTTTTAATTTTTGGATACAAAAGAAATTTTATGAAAATTAATCATTTAATGTTGTATTAAATTTATCATTTTATGGAATTTACAGTTCTAGATATGTTACTATAATACAAATAACAAATAAGTTTTTTTGAATTTATGAAACAAATTTTCTATACATAATTTAAAAAACTTTTGATTGACTAGGATTATCTGTATTAGTATAATTTATCTTTTTTTAAAAAAAAATGGAACGCGAGAGAGAACTGCGACCTTAATGACCTATTGTTCGTTTACAGCTCACATCCCTCTTACCACTTAACAGATTTAAAGAAACCTAGAATATTTATGACGGCTATGTATTTACTATGTTGGCCAGTTCTTCGGAGGTAAGGTAACTTTTACCCAAGATATTGTGACGACTACTCCTTTGCGAGTGCCTCGTAATGGCAGTAGATGTTTTCGGTCCGTTTTTTGTCATTTAAGCCAAAGACTAAAGATATCTGTTTCACCATTCAATATGATTGGTAGTTGTATATTGTATAGTCCTAACTACAAATTCTGCAGTTCCGATCTGTCGACTTTGTATAAATTATGATTGAGTCTAGAAACGCAGCAACAATTCGAATTTGATTTCTTCGTAGCTTCAACAATTTGAATTTTATAATTGATTTATTATTCGGAGTAATGAATAAATTCATTCCCAAATATTGTGAAAATTTTGCAACGATAAAAAGGTATAGCCATTAAGCCCGTGGTGACTTTAGCAAATATATAACATATATTAAAAACTAATTTGATGCTAGCTTTATTAAGTAATCGATATTTTTAATTGTATCCCCATGTGCCCGACGCCATGATATATATTTAATTATGATAATAGTTTCTTATATAACTTGACGCTTGAATTTTTTAATTTGGGATAGATTTATTATGAGCCTACCATTTTCAATACATTTCTATGAGTCCCCCACTTGTAATATACTTTTTTTATGACCCCTCTTGGAAGCATAGAGATTTCACTGCGTATTCCCAACTTACTCTATTTGCATTTTCCTAGTTCTCGGCGTATTGTGCATGCCAAAGTGTTTTTGGTCGACCACGATTTCTTAATTCTTGAGGATTCCACTCTAATGACATTCTTGAAATGCTGTATGGCTTCTTTCGTCAGTATAAGTACCTCGCTTGTTAGTTTCCAGAGTTCTGTGTTGCTTATAGTGTTGGGCGAGAATATTCAACATATAATTCTCATAGACTTGTTGTTGAAAACCGAAACTTCTGTGTGATTGTGCTCGATATTAACTAGGTTACACTTCGATATGTCAGGGTTGACTTTACACATGCGTTGAATATTCTAAGTTTAATCCATCTGAAATTTATGAACTTCTCCATACTGGATGTAATCATACAAATGCTGTCCTTGCCATTTTGAGCAGTCGGAATCTATTGACACTGTACTACCTATCTTAGTATTTAACTGGTTGGTCTTACAGGGTGATGTGTACCCGACATTTATAAATTTACATCTTTTAGAGAGCAAAGTAACCCCGCATATAAATATTTCTAATATTATTCTATTTGCCAATATCTAAAAGTATCTAAGATGTCTGAATAATAAATAATGATTATAATAACATTTATTTAAATATTTTTGATTTGTAATTTTGGATAAAATTCCCAACATTAAAATACACATTACCTTGTTTGTCCTTAAAGAAACTTCTAATCAAATTTGTAGATAGAAAAAAAGCTGCTCTAATTTTAACTAGTTTACTAATTTTACTAGTTTTTAAATTTAAATATATAATAATTAACTATTGTTCTTCAATCAGAGCACAATTCATTAACCAAAACAGAATTGTATTAATATATTGTATTATTTCCTAACTTGACTACCAATTCTGAATTATTTAAATAAAATTTAACTATAACAATAATAATCATTGATTCCACCATTAAGAAAAATAATCAAAATAAGAAAATTTCATTCCCAAAATAATAATACAAATACGTTTTAGATAACGTAACAATGCTATAAAAAAAATACTATAAAATTTATTCCTACAGTAATAAAATCATTTCAATATTCTTCAAATTATTTTATTTGAACCTATTTTATTTAATGGTTTATCAAAATGCTATAAAAATCAGTACTAAACAATCAGCCTTTTAATTAACTTACAAAAAAATAAACCATATACAAATCAGTTAAATATGTTTACCAAAAATGGATAATCACAGAGTCTATAAAATTATAAAATTTTAATCTAATATTTTTTAAGATTTTGTTATTTTTAGTAAAAGTTGAATGAAAAATATTTTTCGTATTTGAAATTCTTTTATCTCCCTATGGAAATCATTTAAATTTATACAGAAACAATTTAAATGGTTCATTAAGTTCCCATATTTTACTAGATATATTATAAGAATATTTCAGATTATTGATAATAAAAAAATATGATTTTATGATCATGTTTAACAAGTTCGATATTCTTGCAAAATATTACAAGTTTTAATGGAACATTACAGAAAATTATGCTGATTAATATTAATTTAATTATTTAAGTATATTCAATTTGATTTCTGGTTACCAAGCTTAATAGCATTTATCAGAAAATTTAAATTTCTATAGATGACAACAGATTTATTGTAGTTATTTCAGGGGTCATAAAATAAAATAGAGAAACTCTTTTGAACCCACTTAATATAGAAATGAAGGTACGTTACATAGGTAAAATTCTGGCTTTTAAAATTTGTTAAAAGAATTTCATAGGATTTAGTTACATCAACTGACCTGCAATTTTAATACGATAATAAATGCGTGTAAATGATTAATCACTTTGATAACCAGATCAAAATATCGACACTAAAATCTTAAAAAATCACAAATATGATTTCTACACTTTTTCAAAGTGTAATTCAGAAAGTATCAATTTTAATTCAGAGCGCGTCAATTAAAATTTCAACTGCATATAACGTGCGGCTATACAAATTTATATGAAGTAGTAATATAAGTAGTAAGTCTGAATGTCTTAATTTAATAATTTACTGCAAATTTCATAGGATAATATTAACCTTAAGTTTCTTATATTCTATTTAAATTTTTAATATTGTTTATTTTTTATTTGTTTCTATTAAATTAAAATAAATATAATCCTAAATGTTGGTTGGTTGGAATGGAGGAAGATCACAGAGACCTTCACGTACCAAGACCACAAGGACCCGTTGCACTCTCCCGCTGGCGTACAATCATAATTTTTAATAAATTCCTAAATGTTAGATTTAATAAATATTGCCGTTTTTTAGGATTTCTGAATTACATTTGATACTTTCTAAATTAAAATTGAATGATCTGAATTATAATTGATGTTTTCTGAATTACATTTGGAAAAGGTATAGTAAGTGAGTGTGAAATAACCGAATATATAAACAAGCAAGTACTGACCTGAGTGGAGTTTTGATTTTAATTGAACAATTTTTTTAATTAGTGGCCACGCAAAATTTTCAAATCCTCTATTCCCTGTTTATTTTCACATTAGGCAAACTTCCTGTAAAATACAAAAAAGTTTCTTAAATACCTCTTGAAGAGGTTTGACTGGTGCTGGCTAATTTTTATTCAGTTTCTGGAGCTTCATAATTTTTTTCTTTCTTTGGCTCAACAACAGACACATTATCTGGCAATGGTTTTTTAGGTTTAATTTTCTTATTTTGATCCCAAGGGAGCATATTTTTTACTATAATACCCAATACACCTTGTCTTAATAGTACATGTCGTTTAGCTGTTTCTACATAATCATTACATGGATCACCGGAATGACTCATAAGACCATCAACGAATTTCATTGATTTAGCACGTTGACCGCGTAATTTACCCGATACAACAACTTCACATCCTTTGGGACCAGATTCCATAATGAATCTAGGAACACCATAAGACGTTCGACGTACAGCTAATCCTCCTGTTCATTTATATCGTTCTGATTCTGGTAGTTCTAGCTACTTTTTCTGCATATAATTTAAACCGAGCAGCTTCAAAATTGAATTTTTGTAGTGTTATAGCTGTTAATTCAAACATTAATTCACGTTAATTCACGGGTCTGTGTGACCATAATGATAATTTCAGTACGTGATATTGTAACACGAACCTCGCCACTAGAATAACCATCTTCATGAGTTAATGAGTTACGAAGTTACAACCTCGTTAAGTTCAGCTTTAAATCATATTTTAGTGTCGTAACTTATTAAGATTATAGGATTAAATTAAATTAGAAATTAACTATTAATATAATTAAGGAAATTTAAGGAAATTTGTTAAGTGAACGAAAAATTACTAAACGACTGCAATAAACTTGAAGAGACCATATTAACTTTAAGGAAACTTGTATGAATGTTACAAAATTGGAAAAAAAACAGAAACATATTGTAATTTTTTGCATCTTCTTAAGTAAACTTAAAGTTTTCATAAGTAAATTTAAAGTTTTAGGTCTAAATTAAATGTATTTTTTTTTCTTTATAATTAAATAAAATTCTTTATATTTTTCTAAATTTGTTATAAATCATTCCAAAGAAATAACTAAATTTGTTGTTATTAACTTTCGAATTAGTTTGTTTGCTATCTCTTTTCTGCCCATAAGATATTACATTAATTTCTCATGCTTTTTAACCTAATGCTTGTATATTAAATTAAAATTTATGTTTGAAACCTTTGAAAAAAAAATTAAAAATTCAAGTTATAAACTTATTTTATTTTTAATTTTATTACAATGTAAATTAGATAGATATGCCTAATTCTAAAAAAAAATATGTATTTTTTGTTTAAAAGATACAAAATATTTCATTCATAAACCATGATTTTTAAAAAAAAAAATTTCAAATTAAAAATATTGAATGAATTTGTTGTTTTTTATTTTTGGAGAATGTTGAATGAAAAACAATTTTTTTTAAGTCGGACATAAAACTTATAATATTTCTTTAAAAATTGTATAATTTTTACATTAATGAAAGAACTTTTGGACAAAAGCATAAATTTTTTTTTTATTATGATCGATTGATTAAATTGTAGATTTCAAATTTTATGAATGAATCTCAAGAGTATCAATTTAAAAGTATAGATATAAGAATAATAAAAAAAAAATATAAATCATTCATCAAAATTTTTGCTTAAAATCTTAGAGTTTGTAACTTTTGTTTTGTGAAAAATTTATTGAATTAAATTAGTATTGAAATTATGTTAATAACATCAAGCTAAGTCATATCATTAAATTGAAATAAAATTCAATATAAATAATTATCAAAAGTCATATATTAATTCAACATTTGTTTTTTATAATTTTTGAGAAAGATAAACTTTATAAAAAAAATTCAAATTTATGGTAAACACTTTAACACTTAAAGCACTTTAAGGAGAAAATTTAATTTAAAAAAAAAGATAGCACAAAGGACTATGCCTATGACGCTTGCTAATAAAACAGTTTGACAAAGATAGGCGCCCGCAAGATTGTTTCCAGAGATTGTTCCCAGGGTAATTTATTGTTGCTAGAATTCACATGTTTCTTCGTAAGTGATCTGTTTACAACCACAAATTATTGTGAAAAAAAATACTTGGAACCTCCTCATCTCTAATGCAAAATGTTTAAAAACATTTATAAAATATTTAACTTGCATTTCGTCTATTGATGGACATTCATAATGAAAATGACACCCAGTCTATTCTCTACCATAGTTGATCGCAACCTAGTTTTAACACTGCGTAGAGTATTAAATACATTCCTAGTTTACAAGATGTAGGTGGGAAGTATCACTACAAGAATAAAAAATACTGATGAATGCTGTGCAATAATAACTATCAGTGCAACAATCGTTCATCGAATGAGGAAGAAAATTTATCCATTTAAAGCGATATCTCAAGAATTAAAGAAGGAAAAAATAATTCCTGAAACGCTTTACTGACGTCTTCAGAAATTAAATGTTTTGTTATTGTTTTTCTAGAAAAAAGTTGTTTGTCAACAGTTGGACAAGGACATCAAATCGTACGACATGTTGGATAGTCTACAGTCAGCATTATACATAAATTATACTTTTGTTATGAAATATTTCATTTTTTTTTTTGACATATACTAAAATATTTTCGTGACAGCTGTATAAAAATCGAAATTAATTAATCTTCAAAATATGATAAGAATTTAGACAAAATTATTCATAATTTCATATTTCATATAAATATATGTTAAAACTAAAATCAAGATATCTCTTCACTATAAATCTAAAATTAAAAGAATATCTAATTTGACATATGTCAATATTAGTCAAATTGTATATGTCAAAATTACCTAAAATCATGTTTAATTCTAAACAAAAAAAACACACAAAATTTTAGTTGACTAAAATTAATTCAAGTGGAAAATTTAAAAATCATCAAAAACAATTTAAATCAAATAATGGATTCACATTTGAATGACAGTAAAAAGATTCTATAACTTTATTAATATAATAATAATAATTGATATCAAAATTTAAATATCATTAAAAAATTATTATTTTAAATTTCAAAAAAATCATAACACATAAATGAATAAAATTTTGAATTATTTTAACTATGATTCAGCATAAAACATTCTAAATTTTATATACGTACGTAATAAAATAATTGTAAATAAAGAATCACAAATTGCATTAATATTAAAATGCGCTGTGTGTAGGCAATCAATAAATTTTAAACTTATTTATTAATAACAATTTATTATCTATTAGCATTTAACACTTAATAAAAAAGTTTTGTTTTTTTTTTTTGCTGGCGCAGAAAAACGAAACCTTTAAAAATCAGAAATCTAAGAACCCCACGTAAAAGTTAATAAAAATTTTCTAAAAGTTTTTTTATTTTATAATATTTTTTGACTATGTCAATCATTAATAAAAAAATAAATAAAAATAATATTTCCAAACCATATTTAGTCTAGAAACAAAGAAAATTATACAAAACTATAATTTTTATAATAATAATATATGCCATAGAGTGCAAAACGTGAATTCCTTTAAGACAAAATTTATTAATAACCTAAATAAAGTTCAATTTATTTACTTTTGTGCGCGCCGTTGACTTCTCATACTATAATATATTATAAAATAAAAGTTTTGTCAGCCAAAACAGTCATAAGTTTGGAAGGTGGAAAAAAATAATTTTTGTTTTTTTTCTTAGATATTTTCGGTTTTTGGTACTCTCTGTGTAACAGAAAAGAAGCTCAAATAAATAAGATAATAATAAAAAAAAAACATTAGTTGCTAAAGGCGCACATTAAAATGATCAAGATAATGGCAGTTTAGTATGAAAAATTTGTAGGCCTATTTCATTGGAACTAATTTATATGACGCCGTTCATATTTGATGAAAAATTATTGAATTTACTGATACTTTTTTATAAGAAATAAATTCTACAATTTTCTGACATTATAAAACAGGTCATTAATTTATAAAAATCTTAGCTAAATTTAGTATAAACATATTTAGTGATTTCTAGAAGCCATAATCATCAAAAGCATAATTTTATTTATCTTATTTATTGGTTATTTAATAAATTTTAGTATATAAGTAATAATTTCAAAAATAGAAATTAACAAAGTATTTATTAATCTTCTTAGGGTCTTGTGATCGTTTTTAACCACAAATATAATGTGTGAAATCATTAATCCTATAATTTTAAGTAGATAATAAATTCCTCAAGTTTGCTGCAATTACGAAATCCCTCGACACATACACAGATGTTATCCATAAAAATGGTATCGCTATGGACCCAGCGTAGTCTATATGAAGGTCTGCCGGAATTTTAACCTAACCTAAACTAAGTAGATAAATTGTATAAAAGAATTATGTGTTTCAAATAAATTCAGTAAATAAATCAAAAATTTTGTTAGATTATTTTGATATAAAATGAGTTACATTGAAGGTGATTTGATCAAAAATTACCGAAAATTACCATAACATAAGTAATTTTTATATAAACTTGTTAAAAATTGGGTCATTCAAGTATACCATGATATTTCCAGTGAATTTATTTCTTCTATATGCATTTCTTCGAAGAATATTTTACAAATTAGTTATTATTCATTGAAATTTACCTAAAATATTCAGACGTTAATTGCTTGAAATTCAACAAAGTAGCTTCTGTAAATATTATTTTACACTGTTTCTCTCATCGTTATATCGAGGTGTATTACAATTATTTATTTTAAAGTATTGAAATAAATATCATAATTATGAACTTTAAATAACTAAACTACAAATTGGTCAAGAAGACTATTAAAACCCTTACTGCCCATGAGAATGATGAAGATCATTTTCAATCATAACGAAAGTATATTATGAAGCAAGAAATCAATTAACTTAAATATATTTATAAATTAAACATAAAAATTAATTGTGTTTTTTAAAATTCTTATTATTTTACTTAAATATACATCAAACTTCCAATAAAACACACCAATAAAACATAAACTAACAAAATAATTTATACTATAAATTCAAGATAAAATAATTCTCTGATGAAAACTTCAAATCAACTTTAACTAGAACTTTAAAATTCCACTTTTGCGCCACATTGAATTTATTCAACTTATACAAAATAGTTGTTATTAGTAGCTGACTCGATTACCACTCGCACTTTCAAGAGGACAACTTAAATAATAACAACATAGCAAAGCAATAATAGAGTATAAATTTTATAAAATTCCATTAATTCAACTATTAAACATTATATAAAATGCACAATATTATATTCCTCTATAATGAAAAACCAGTGTCCGGTGTGGGTGAACAGATTTTCTATAAATTTAATTTTTATATTGTAAATGTAGAAAACAAAATGCATTTTTGTATAAAATATCTACTGTGACCAGTCATTTTATAATAGTATTTGTATGCGCCACAATAATTATATATATATAAATGTTAAGATTAGAGACCATGGACAAACCGGTAGTCCTTGAAATGGAATTGCTTCTTGAATAGATATATACAGTCTATAAGATATACAACTATATAACAACGACAATAATGTCGTATATATTTTTAATACCTTTAGGTATATACTTCGAATATATAGTAATAGTTAAAACTGATTTAATTTTTATATAACCAGACTTAGACCATGTGCATTTTAAAATTTTGATCTTATAATGATGAAGTTTCAATATTATATAGTTTTGGTCATTTGATAATAATATTTTTTTTTTTTTTGTAAGTTCATAAACAATGTAATATACACGATTTTCAAATAAAAACTTATAAAATTATCTCATAAATTTGTTATTATTATTCATTTTATCATTTATAAAAATATGATCATAAAAAATGATTACGTATATAATAACAATTTTCTAATCATGTCATTTATATTTTTCAGAAATGTAAAAAAAGAAAAATATTGTAAATCAAAATATAAAATTAATTCAAATAATAATATAAAATTATTAATAATAATAATCTATAATTTTGAATTTATAATGAAGCTTGAAAGAATTTACCAGGGCTGGAAACCAAGATCAAAACCATATTAATAAACTTTTTCAGATTGATTTTTACCATAAGAAAAGCAGAGCATGAAACGTTTATAATAAAACTAAATGCAAGCGAAAATATTGGATTTATAGAAAACCAACACCAAAACTCAAAACATAAAAAATTGAATTTTTAAAGCATAAAACTAAATTAACAGGAAAATTAAATGGTTTCCATCCCTGGGAATTTACAAGAATTTTAATTAAAACTGAATAAAAAATTAATTTAATTAGTGCTTTGCATAATATTTTTACATAGAAAAATTAGATTTTGTAATGAAATTGAAATATTAAAGTGTAATTTTAATTAATTGAATTGTGAATTCTTAAAATTTTAATGAATATTTAATTATTGTGAAAAAAATTCTATAGTTCGAATGTAATTTGAGTGGAAACCGGTTTTGAATCGGACCTGAAAACAACTAACCGAGCAATTTTACTATAAATCAAAACCAAGAAGAAAACCAAACCCAGTTTTGAACCATTAATCAAACCATTTCGAGTTTGCTCTTGGTTCGGTTAAAATCGAGGAGACAGAAAAAGAAAAACAATTTTCCGCGTAAATAATTTTGTCAGTAAGTTGTTAGGTTTTATAAAAAATTATATAACTTTAAAATTAAATATTAACAAATAATAAATATAAATTCTTTTTACTGTTGAAAACATTAAATGTTGCTTTCATGAATCACTAACTGACTCTGAGTTGGCATTGAGGTCTTGTTTAGTAATTTGTGGCAAATCTTGTTGAGGAATAAAATAGTTTTCTTTTACCGGATTTCGAGATATGTTCTAGTACTGTTCCTGTTGTATGAACTTTCTTCATTTTATAAGTTCCAGGCAGTGGCATAGGAATATTGCATCAGCTTGCTCTGTAGCAAGTCTAATAGCTTTTACTTGCCGACCAAACGTTTATCATTAATAAAACATTTAAAAATCTTTGTTAATTACCAATTAAAAACATTTTGATCCAATCGTAAAATATTAAACAATTATATCTAAAAAATACTTGTCTAATATTACGATTAAATAAAGATTATTCAAAAAATTAAAAAAAAAATTATCAAATCTTATGTAAACAAGTGCCAAATAATAATTTCCAGAAATATATTTTTTATATTCTTTTTATTATTTAACAATTTCTACAATATTGTTAATACCTCTGGGTGGTAAAAGTCTTATATATATGAACTATCTCTAGAGAAATATACAACAGAACATAAAACCAACCTTTCTACAATGCATAATAGAGTTAAAATCATAACTAATCTTTTCAAAAAATCTGTATAAACATCTTTCTTTTCCACTTACATTGTTCCAAAAGATACACTGAAGTTTCAGTTTAGTTTTTTTTTTATATATTTGGTACTGTATTCACAGCACCAAGAAGAGAGTCCATCCGTACAGGCAACAAGATATCCAGATTTAAAATCATTTTTTTTATAATATCGAAACAATCAATTGAAAGACAACAAAATCGAAAGAGGAACCAGAAAATTTATATCTATAAGAGTTTTTGAAGTAAAATATTATCTGATTTTATATCAGATATTTTACTTTTATAAAAGAAAAACATTTCCGGTTTTTCATTGTATTCTATTTGTTTTTGACTATGTCTTTGTTTAAACAACGAAATAAAAAAAAATAAAACCAATTTCCCGAAAAGATCAGAGAAATCACATAGAATAAATACAAATTTTTTATTTTGTCTTAGATATTTTTTAAAATATCTTTATGCACTTGTAATAAAAACATATTTGTTGTTATGCTCTCTAAAAAAAACACAATTTTTTTACGATGTTATTTGCACTTTTAAAGATTAACGTCATCCAAAGTTTATATTTTTTTTTAGTACCACCTGTGCTGTGCAACATTTAAAACAAAGTTATGGGCAATGTGGTAAATGCCCATTTTGATAATATCTTTGTTACTTTTAGATATAAAAACATAAAATTTGACCATCTATGTTTTTTTTTTTTAAAATATGTTAATCCAATATTGAAAATAAAAGTTTTTCTGAAAAAAATAAAAAACAAAATGAAAATCGTCAATTGCCCGCAAGGTGTTAGAAAAAATAAGGAGTTTTATTTAATTGAATTTTAAATTGAATTCAATTGAATTGCAAGAAAATATTTTATTGGTAAAATACCATTGTCTATATTAAGATACACAAATCTGCCTACTCTAACATAAAAAAATGAAACATAGAAAATTATTCAATTCAAATTTTTATATCCTTTTTAGATAAATTTATGCAAAACCTATAAAATGAATCAATTGTCATTTAATGACGGGAAATACCATTATTTTTTTTAATGGAAATATCACTCATATTATATTTTTCTTAAATATCAAATTTTTAGTGAATTGAACAAAATAATTTGAAATAATTATTATTGATTTGTGAAAGGTTGTTCTGTGAATCATTTGAAGTTATTTTGTTTAATTTGTGCAATTATATTTTTCATATAATGTTTTCGACATACGACTATATATTTTTATATATCATGATTCATTATTGAACCATGATGATGGCCTAAATAGTCTTAACAAGATAATTTTACAGGCATTAAAGTCATAATATTAACTAGTTGATGTGGAAATCAATCAAAAGAAAAAAAATTGTAATAGTAGTAACAAAAAAAAAACAATTCGATATTTTATTAATTGCCCTGGAAAATTTGATTTCAATCAAATAAAAAAATTATTAAATTAGCAATAAATTGTACGCATTGTAAATTTATATTTAAGATTTATTTGTTAAAAGGTGAATAAGAAAACCATAAACAAAACTAATTTCTAAAAGTTTGAAATTTTGAAAATAAAATCATAAAAAAAAAATATTATTGTATATTTCTATATGCAATATTTGAATAAAGATAATTTTGAAATATTTTATTGGGTTATTATTTTAACATCTAAGATTTTGAAATAATGCTTAAGAACTTGTGTAAATCCAGGAAAATTGAATTGTTTTAACAACACTACTTGTTATTGGCTCCAATTAGAGTTAACATTTATATTTTATGTCAGTCATTTACTATTTGTGACTCTCATTTCTGTACTTAATTATATAATGTATTATTCAATAGTCCGATCAAAGGTTCAGTAATTTCAAGAATAGAGAAGAAAATGTGTTAATAATGGAAATATTAAGATTTATATAGCTTATAATAATATAAAAAGGATACGGTTGTCCAAATATTAGCCCAAGATTTGATAAAAATTAATTCAGTTAAAATTACCGTCTAATTTTGTAATAATAAAAACTACTTTCTTTGAGAACAACTCATGCTAATAAACTATATAATATCTAAAACTCATATAACAGTCTATCAAAAATATCAAAAACAAAAAAAGGTAATTAAACTATGTTGTTTTATGTAAAATTTACAATCAATTCAAATTTCGTGTTGTTTAAATTTTATATTCACAGCATGTTGCACTCTAACAAAATCAAAAATCAAAAAACAGAACAAAATAACAACAACAAAAAGACATCAGTGCCACATGATAGCTGTCAGGCGCTCATGTTTTTTTTTGTCACATTTGAGTTTTATGCTATGCCACAGTAAATTAAAATATATTTTATGTTTCAAATTTTTTTCCCTTAATTTAATACATAATAAAATATTTAATACATGAATTGGGAATTGTAAACGAGCAATTATAAGAGACGGTGTTACGATTCTTGTAAAACGGAAACATTATAAACACATTTAAAAAAATTGTGTTATTATTAAATGTATATAAAGATCATAATTTCCAAAAATACGATAATTTCTTTTTAAAATCGTATATATTTTATATGTAATAAAATATATTGAGTTTTAATTAAAAAACTTAATCAAATTTAAAAATTATAAATTTTCGGGTTCGTCGCTTAACACTTTAGTTTCAAAATAAAACTAAGATTCAAATTACTTTATATTAATGGAATTTAATCAATTACAAAAAATATATTAAAAAATTATTGAATGATTATTTTGAATAAGTCACTTAAATATTTCATTATATCAATATTTTCATATTAACAACAATAAAAAGCAATAATATTTGTATCTAACAGAAAACCATACAAAAAAAAAATATTTTTGAAATATGATACGAAATCGATAATATAAGCTTTAGATATGGCATATGAAAATAATTCTTTAATTTTGAGACATTTTTCAATGGAATTTTATACAAATTCAACTCTTCTGGTAAGTAAATATTTTTTTTTTTTTTTTTATGGTTAGACAAAAAATTCAGAAGCTTGTGTCATTATAAAAATTGTGACAGAAATAAATTATTTAAAGATATTTAATTGACAACTAATCAAAAAGAAAAATTTATTTTATATATAAATTTTGTTTTGGTTTTTAAATTTTTTATTTATAATTTTTTTTTTTGTAAAATATTTTGAGGTCGTGTTATCGTAAAGCACTTAACTACTAAATAAATTATATTCAACAAATCTATGTTTAAAATATTCGGAAATAAAAAAAAATACGTTATCTTTGTTGTAAACCATTAAAATAATATATTTGCCGATATATATTTTTATTTGAATTCCATTGAAAGCATCCGCTAAAATTTGATATTAATTGTTCAGATAAGAATTTTAATATTTTAAATTGTAAATATTATCTACGTTCTTCAATTATTTAAATCTATATTTTTAAATGCATCAGTAAATAATGGAAAATTGTTATATTAATTTCAACACATTGAAATCACTTAGAAGACCATGACCTTTAACAGGAGCTATTGGAGATATAAGTACAGTATCTGAATAAGTAAGATGATTCTAGCAATATGTTTTCACTAGGAATACTAATTATAACTATATGTATCTAAAATATTTTATTTAATTTTTATTTTAAAAATTTAACCATAAATTTGGTGAAAATTAAATTTCTATAATTATATAATTTTCTACTCAATTTTTCTTACATGTATTTCTTACATTTCTTTTTTAACACTAAATAAGTTAAAAAAATTATATAAAATATATTAATACTAATCGAAATTTAAATATAACTCTAATATAATAAATTATGTTATTTTGATTTATATATCTTTTTTTTATATAAAATTATGTCGCAATCTAATGAAATATATTTTTGAATTTTTTTCGGGGTGAAACATAACATCAAAACACTATGACAGATCATTAATTTTGGAGAAAAAAAAAACTGTATAAAAATTTTATTTATTTATTTTAGATGGAAATTTAGTAAAAAAAAATATATATATTTATAAAGAACGATAATATTATTAAGCAAAATATTATCGCGCAACCAAAAATTGCAAAAATGGCAAATATACTTTGTTTTTTTATGCTACAAAATGACATATGAACTTTGGAAATGATGAAAAATTCTTATATTATTTCAAAAAAATATGTTGAGAATTATTTATCTAAAATATTAAAGATATACAAGGACAATGCTATATACAAAATATTAAAAAAAATAAAGAAATAGAAATTAAAATGATGTCACAGAATTTATTACAATATTTTCGGGTTTGTCGCTTAACACTTTTGTTTTTCAATGCAAGTTTGCTAATCGAAATTTATTGCAATAATGTAATTTAAAAAAATTGTTTTCATGGCATAATTTTATTAATACAGAATTGAGAATTTCTCAATTAACGAGATAATTTAAATAAGAAATCAAAACCTAGAACTAAAATTATTATAATCCTGAAAATTTTAAAATATAATTTTATATTTAAATAAAAATTAAAGATTCTCATAAAATATATAAACTCCCTTATCAAATAAAAACTATTCTAACCAACTCCAAAACATAATAACTATATTTTGAGCATAATTTAATGATAACAATCATTTCATAACAATCTTTAATGTACTAATAATGCATAAATATGTTTGTTGTCGTACAGCAATATAATAAATTTTAATATCCTCCTTCGATTTTTTGTATTTATTGAAAAGAATATTCAGAAAATTTGAATGGATGGCCCCAAGCAAGGGAAGTACCAATTCAAATATAAGAGACCACCATAGCTGATTATACTATAAGTTAGTCGTCATTGCTATATTTCTGCTATAGTCCATCCCGCTTCATACTTTCAATATTAAAAACAAAATTAACCGCAATTTTAAAGATATTTTGTGGTGGTGAAAGATTTATTCAATATTACCAACAAAAAAGTTTAATTTGAATATAAAAGCTTAGAAATTCATAATTATAGATTAAATTTGTATATTTTCGTTTTTTTTTTTTGTAAGATTTAAAACTTTTATGCGAATTGATAATATTGTATCCCATATTCATAAATATAATGTATGTATATCAGTTCCAGAGACAGGGTCTAATAAGTCTAATATATATGGGCGTTTACTTGGTGAAAACTATCCGAAATTTCCTATTGTAGTTGAAACAATAGTTCATTGAGCGAACTGTTCATTTTCTTCTTCATCTTGTATTATTTATTCCAAAGGTAAATTTATCAGAATGAAAGGTAAAATAATAATAGCCTGCTTTTGTCTTTCATATTTTAATAAATTTGATTTTTATATTTATACGTATATGTTTTTTTAATGTTCAGTACGTTAGATTGCATTTCAATTTTTTTTAGAATAGTAAAATAAAATTATTAAATTAATAGCCGGTCATGTCATGAAAAATAAATAGTTATTTTTGTAATATAATATCGATATAACAGTTATATAATATGCCTTGAAAACATTTAAACTTCTCTGCTATTTAATTCAGATAAGAATCTCAGTTTTTGTAGATTAATTATTATTATTAGTATTTTTTTTACCGAGCTATAGTGATAATATTAAACTTTATGGTTCATTAGTTTTATAGTGTTTATTTAATTTGTAGTTGGATTTAACTAATTAAGAAACGGATCTAATTGAGTTTTATTCATGTAAGTTTTGTTATGTTCCGAAAAAAAAATTGTAAATTATTTTTAACTCTTTTAATTAATTAATATAATTATTTAAATTAAGATTTTCTGTAAGACCTTTTATAACTTTAAAAAGTTTGTGAAAGTCAGAAAGTATGCAAATTCACAGATATATGAAAACAAGAATACAGAAAATTTTAGTTACTTTTCCATATTACAGAATTTGTTTTAAAAATTTCAAAAATATGATGGAGGAGGAGGTACAATATGGGTATATGGAGGAGGAGGTACAATGAAACATTTATTATCCTCAGTCATCCTCAGTCCAAGATAAAAGATTTAGGAAATTTTTATAGTTTCTTTCTAGAAAACCTCGAAGACGTGAGGTAAACTAAAACCGGCCAAAATGATTTCATTCATTAAAGATGTGGATTTGTTCGGTACGCCATAGTACTCACCTGTGCGGTACAAGTGCCAAATTAATATGTGATCTACGTGCGCGCAAGTCTTGAATTTTCCATTTCTTTAAAACCAACCAACTCGAACTGAATCCAAATTATATTTGCTTTAATAAATTAGCATACTATTAAATAAGTTTTTGTACACTATAATACATCAGCTCAACTCCGGTGGCATTTATAAGTACTTCTTCTATATCCTTCTAATTACTATTTTCTGAACTACATTATGATGTAAACTTAATTCCATCTGAATGGAACTTTATTTTAATAAATACATTTTTATATCTCTAGATTGCGGAGTGCTGTTAAATTATGGTGGATACGTAAAGGCACTGCAGCATGGATACTGTTAAATATTAAAATTCTGTGAAATGAAACTTTTATATTATGATGCAAAAATAACTTTATTTATAAATTGAAATGATTATAGTTTACTTTACAAAAAATAAAAATACAAAAATAATAGAAACATAAAAAAATATTCGAGTAGATAAAATTAAAAAAAAAATGCTAAATTAAAATGTTCTAATGCCATGGCAGTAGTGTCCACAAAATACAAATGATAAAATATCATAATATTCGAAACATTCCAATACAATATAATAATTTGACATTAAACTTTATTAATTAAGCATTTTTAAAAAAATAATATATTTAAAGTTAATTAAGAATATTTCGAAAAGTGTTCTTTTAACTAGTGCAACAATTTTCATGAAATTTTGTTTAAGATAAATTTTTTTTTTTTTGCACCTAATTAACAATTTCCCAAAACATTTCTATAAAAAACTTACGACTTATGGTCAACAAATAAATCCAAAATTCAAATAAAAAAGAAAATAAAAAATTCCAAATCAATAAATTCAAATCATTGTCAAATTTTCATAGCCAAATTTTTCATATAAATTTTTAATCTTTTTAATTCAATGGACACATTGACGGCCAAATATCTCCTTTAATTTGATCTCTCTTGATACTTTCACGATTATCCTTTACTTTCAGATTCTTAATACAACCATGATAATATTTTCTTGATTTCAGACCACGTATTCTTTGGATAAATGGATGACCACCCATGAAAAGTGGTCTTGATGTATCGGTTGATGGTTTTGTTGTAATACCAATTGCTGGCTGTGAACTAACACCACCAACAGTTAATGTTATAACATATTGTGATTTAATTGCTTGTACAGATCGCCATTCACCATCACAAAAATTAACACCATCACTTGGTGTATATATTGCTTCAATTAAATTATTCTCACTATTTTCAACACTAAACAACAATGAACCATTATGTAATTCTAAAATCAAATATGCATGTTTGCCATGAACCGAAAATAATATACCATCAGGTGTTCTTGGTTTAAAATCAAATGATAATGTAAATTCATTACCAACTCTAAAATGTTCATATAATTTAACATAACCACCATTTGGACCAAAGAATGTACCTTGTTCATTTTGATCTGAACATGGCACAACACCATTTGTTATTGGTTCAATATCTGGCGGTCGTTTACTAAATAATATATTATGTATACAACCATTAAAATATGTTCCCTTATTAAGTAATGTATTTATATTAACATTTTCCTCATGACTTGGATCCGTACCACCAATATAAATTGGCATTTGTAAAGCCATTTGACGGCCATGTTTATCTTCTAATTCATATTCTAGATTTTCTGCATTATCAACAATTAATCCACCACGATTCGATTGACGAATAAATTCAACTGTATGCCATTCGCCATTATTATATTCACCTATTGTGGTTATATTTGCTTTAACACGTCCACTACTGAATAAATGTGTAATCTGGCCATTACGTAAAAATACAGCTATAAAATCTGTATGACGACTATCGGATGCATAAAATAATAAACCATTTGGCTCATCTGTACGGAATTGTAAACTAATATCATAATGCCGTTTAATTTTAACCGGAATTGAATTAATTTCAACACGTTTCTCACGACCAGCAATAAATCGATAACCACCATCGTAATAATCTACATCAAAATCTGGTTTGATTGGTAGCTTACAAATAGGTTCTTCTTCTAGTGTGGGTGGCGGTCGTTTAGTTCGTGGTCTAGTGGTTTCAGGCATTTCTGTTACAATTGTCGGAATTTCTGTTGTTGTAACACGTTGTATAAATGGTTGTCTTGTGGTAGTGGTGGTGGTAGTTGTAGTAGTAGTTGTTGTTGTTATATCCTCAATTGGTTCATATGTAATTTTTGTTGAAGGACGTGGAGTTGTACCTCGCCCTATAGGCTTTTCTTCTTTTCCATCTGGTATAGGTATAAAGGCACTACTATCTTTATCATGTTTGTGTTTTTTAATATCACCATTGAAATCATCGCCAACATAATAAAGTGGTACAGCTCCAATATCGTAATCTGTAATAATAAATTATTTACATTTCTCCAGAAAATTTAATATAAATAATACAAAATAATTTATATAGCTTACCAAAAAGATCTAATGGACAATTTTCAAAACTGCCCGATATTTTATCAGTTGCACTTGCAAAGTTTATTATTTGACCTCTCAACGTTACATCATTAATACAACCAGTGAAATATGCTAAATTAGTTAGTGCATATCTAACTGGCATAAAATTCTTTGGTAAACCACCAAAATAGATATCACCATGTTCGATGTGAAGTTCAGGTGGAGATACCGGAGAGCTAATAAATAAAAATTAAGAAAATTATTAAATTTTTTTATAACATAAAATCTTATAAATTACATAAAATCATCAGTATCATCGATAGTTAAACGCAAACGAATATCATCATGTAAAGCTGTTACTACATGCCATTCACCATCATTATATTTTTTAAGTCCAGATGAAATATCATATTTCATACTACGCAATATCAAAGATCCATCATCGATTGTCAGTCCAATTGTTGAACTCTGATCATAATTGGTAGCATAAAATATTATTCCATCTTTTTGTCTTGTGCGGAATTTCAAATTAATATGGAAATTATTATCCGAAGTAACATTTGACTGTTTCAAATAACCAAATTCATGCGGACGATAAGATAATGATGTTGAGAATTTCTGTGGACATCCTGATCTTGTTCCATATGCTTTCAAGTTACGACTCAAATCAACATTTACTCCTCCCACAACTACTTTATCAATACAACCATCAAAGTTTTTATTAACTACCTCAGTATGATTAATTAATCCGGGATAACCACCAAAGTACATTTGATCTGATATCTTTAAGTTTTCTTCTGTTTTTGGTGGTGTTTCTTCTTGATAAACAACCTTACCATCTACCTTAAGTAAACCTTTACGTCCATCACGATCAGCTTCAATACGATGCCATTGATCATCATTGAATGCACTTTCTGTTGTTATCGATACTAAATGTTGTCCAAGTTTATATTGGAATATAATTCCACCATTTCGTAATTCAACTGATATGAAATGACGATGTTTACCAGCATAGAACATTAAACCGTCTTTACTATCTTTAGATGCTTTGAATTCAAATTGAATACTTGAACGTTGTTTAAAATTATGTGGCCGTGCATCAAGTATAACAAAACCATTACCATTAAAACGATAGCCAGTTGATGGTGCTTCTTTTGTTACAAGTTTATCTCTTGCACGAGCACCTCTGTTATTATCTAAACCATCAACGAAATTCCATAAACCAACTTCTTCATCACCAATTTTTAATGCTTCAATTTCACCTTCGAAAGAACTAGTTGATAAATCCTCTGGTGGATTAAAATCTGGTGGATAACCACCAATAAAAAGCCGGCTATTTTTGTCTACATTAAAGACATTATGAGCTCCAGGTAAAACTTTTTCAAATGAATGTACTTTTTCTTCGCCATTTTCTAATTCTTCACGAATATTTAGTTGAACATTATTACCAGTACGTTCAACAATTGCCTGATACCATTTATTGTCGGCAACATATTTCGGATTTATAAGTTTTTCTGGACCATCACCTAAATCAATTGTTAACACTGGATAACCATTTTCCAATTCTAATGCCATAAAATCTTCATTCTTTCCATAATGTGCTCCAGTACGATTTTCATTACCCAAATACATTAAGAAACCATTTTGATTTTTTGTATTGAAATATGCTGAAACTTTAGATGAAGTTGCCAATAGTGGTAATGTTTCAGGTGGTTTTAATTCCAATACGGTTGTTGGCATAAATTGTACACCAACTTTAATATCATTGGCAATACCACGAGCCATTTCAATTTGACGTTTTAATTTCTCAATACGATCACCTAAATCCTTACCACTAATTTCAATAGTTTCTTGTTTTTTATCCAAACTGTCAACTAATGCCTGTAGTTTTGGCACGAGATCTTTAACTCGATCAACTTGTTTTGTTGTTTCATTGATATTGGTATTTGTTAAATCAATATATTTTGACATATTTTTAGCTGTTTCTAAATCTTGAGGTGTCTGTTTAACAATTGGTGCTAAAATATCTAATGCTTTATTTGCATTAAGTTTTGCTTCAGAAGCTGCCTCATCTGCTGCTTTCCAAATTTCACGCTGTGTATGTGTTGGCAATTGCTCCAATGACGAATTAATATCTTTCAATTTTTTTTCAGTTTCTTCATTCAATTCAGATATTTCTTTTACTGTTTCAGCTGATTTATTTAAATGTGGTTGCAAATCTGTTTGAACTTTATTCAATGAATTTCTAGCTTTTGTAAGCAATTCACTAGCAGTTTGGTCAGATTTTCCTGCACGTTCTTTGATACCATCACCCTGCAAAAAAAAAATAGAAATTAATTTTTTATTTTTTTATAAAATGAAATCAAACTAACCAAATCAGTAGCATTTCCAGCTGCATATTTAGAATTCTTTACTGCATTTTGTGCTCCTGTAACTGCATCTACAATATCAGAATAAGCCGTGGCTGCTTTAAGCGCTGATTTTTTATCAGATGTTATATCAGAATATTGACTAGATAATTGATTTGCCATATCGGCAAGTTTAAAAGCTTTTTCTGTAGCATTTTCAACCAATTTTTCTAAATTTCTACTTTTATCAGCATTTTCCGGTAATAATTCATCGACATGTTTATTAGACATTTTCAATTCTTCATGTGTTTCCTTAAGAGTTCCCATATTTTCTTCAATTTTATCTAATGTGAATTCACCATTTATAATTAAATCTTTCGTATCATCAATATTCTTAAATGTTTCTTTAGCTTGATTCTCGACAGTATCAAATTTAGAATTTTCAAATGCAATTTTATTACTACGATTCAAATCATCTACTTTACGAGATTTATTACTAGCTGCTTTACTCCAATTACTCAAATCATCGAGCTTATTCTTATAAATTTCAATATCTTTTTTCAAATTATCTGAAGCTTGTGATTGATGTTTAATTGGAATTGTTAAATCTTGTTCAATATCATTAAATAGTTTTCCAGCTTTATTAAGTTGTTCTGTAGATTCTTCAAATTCATTTACTTTTTCTTGGAGAATATCAAGAATTTCTTGTGCATCAGTAATAGCAGCTTCACCTTTAACTGTCGCTGATGTATCAAAACTTTCTGATAAAATTTCAACTTCTTTGATGGTATTTTTTGTATTTATATTTTCTAAACGATTTGCATCTAAGACTTCTTGTGCATCTTTTGCTAGTTTTTGATAATTTTCTGAACTTTGTTTAGCATTTTCTTGTGTTGATGATAGTTTTTTCATTAAATTTTTTGAATCGCTTTCTAAACTTTGAAGTTTTTCTAGAGCTGGTGTCATATTAACACCATTGGGATCCAATGCTTTAATTTGCGGTTCTAGTTTATCTGTTAAATCATTATAAAAGTTTAACTTTTGACCAGTAAAATATGCCATGGCAACTGAATCAAAATCTTTAACAATTGGTGCTAACTGTCGGTGTAAGTCATCAGTTACATCAAGTAATGCATGATGACAAACATTACATTCAGAACATCCTTGATCTTTAATTAAAACCCAACGATATGGACAATTATCACATTTCTCACCAATGACACCAGGTAAGCACTCACACTGTCCAGTTTGTGCATTGCAACCAAATCCTCGAGAATAACCTTTATTGCAGCGACATTCTACCAAAAACATATAAAATTTTATTTCAAATAAACATAATTTTTGTAAATCATTTTAACTTACGAGTACATCCTTCATCTGTATAATTCCAATAGTCTCTTGCACAACGATCACATTGTCGTCCATTAACTCCTGGTTTACATGGACACTCACCTGTATGGTCATCACACTGCGAACTATTTGAAGCAATACCACAATCACAGACACGACATCCTAAACCTGAATCAAATCCATAATGATCAGGTTCACAGGCATCACATCGTTCTCCAATAACATTTTCATGACACTGACATGTTCCCACAAATGGATCACAATTCATTGTTCCCAATGCATCACAATCACAATTTTTACAATCTTTAAGCTTGATAGCATCACCATAAAATCCGGGGGCACACAAATTACAAGCAGGACCAGATGTATTATTTAAACAATTCAAACATTCACCAGAAATGGTATCACAAGAACCAAAATCTTCTGGATTTATATTGCCGGAACATAGACATGGTTTACAATAATCACCTTTCTTTTCTGGCTCGCCATAGAAACCAGCAGCACAGCTTTCACAACGTGCTCCAGTGTATCCAAGTTTACATTCACAATGTATTGCATTACCGGCTGTGGAAATTTCACATCCTGTAGCAAAGCTAAAAAAAATAATAAATTTGAGTTACAGATTTAAATTCATTATCCATAAATTACTTATTAGAATCAAACGGAAGGGGGCAAGCACAAATCATACAATCATGTGGAGTTCCATAGGTTGCATTACCATAATATCCTTCAATGCACATTTCACAATGATCACCAGTTGTTGAGTGGGTACAATCCTAAAATAAAAGTTAAATTTATTTTAATTTGAGACATATATTTAGAATTTAAAATGCGAAACTTACTTTACATATTCCCGTCTTACAATCACATGTATCTGCATGACCATTACATTGACATGGTATACAATATCCACCATATGCACCAACTGGATCACGATAATATCCCGGTGCGCAATCTTCACACGATAGCCCTGCATAACCAGGTGGACAATGACATTTTTCCACTGGCAGTTCTTTATATAAATTGTAATTTTCTGGATCTTCATCAGCCATATTCAATGTCACATCCGACAATTGACTTAATACTGTTTGTTCCCAATAATTAGCTCTAATATAAATCACTTCTAAATCACGTAATACTTCCATCAGATCAGCACGACTAACTGGCTTTTTATCCATTGTTAAGAAATTACTTTCAACAATTTGTACTGAACCATGGAAATTTTGTGCTT
The DNA here is from genome assembly GCA_963920725.1 of Rhamphomyia laevipes. Lineage (NCBI taxonomy): Eukaryota > Metazoa > Arthropoda > Insecta > Diptera > Empididae > Rhamphomyia > Rhamphomyia laevipes. The sequence goes on along the minus strand of OY987255.1, from coordinate 20,080,583 downwards.
TTGCTGGTTGTTCATAGCTTTGATGAATTAAAACTTTATTTTTACTGTACAATATAAGATCAGGACCAAACATTGGGTTGCCAAATGGTCCAGTTGTAAAATATAAAGTATATGACAAATAACCACCATAAGCTGTCAAGTGATTATTTTGATTGAGTAAATAATCAAGAACACCAAAATAAACAAATCCTTCAATTGGCTCCCTAAATGAAAAATCAGCACTTAAAGTGGTTTCATTAATTAACATTTTATTAATATTAATTTGCCATGGTTCAAATAGTATCTCGTCAGAATCATCAATAATTGCATTATTGACACTAACTTTTTTTAACAAACCAACATTATAGGATCGTAAATATGCTGAATCACAACGAGTCGTTTTACCGAAACAGAAACAAGTTGTACATCCATCAGGATTTTCCTTGTCTAGATTATATGTACCATCAATACAATGCTGGCAATTTGGTCCAACAACATTTTTTTTACAGAAACATGAACCATCATTTTTATCACATACTTCAAATCTTGTTCCAGCTAAATTACAACTACACATGCCACAATGTGGAAAATTATAATGACCATTAACACATGTATCGCATGCTCTACCCTCAATATCGTGACGACAAGCACATGTTCCATTATTTAAATCACACTGCATATTGCCATTCGCCACACCCATCGAATTACAATTACATTCTTCACAACCGATAATTTGATGGAAACCATAAGTGTATGGTTTACATTGATCGCATTGCTCTCCAGTCACATGTGGTGGACAAATACATTCACCAGTATTTTTTTCACATAATGCTGTTAGGGGACAATCACATGGTTTGCAATTTGGAAAACCATAAAATCCTGTACGACAAGCATCACAATGTCGGCCAATAATATTTGGTTTACATTGACACTGACCACCATATGGATCACATTCAAAACTGGTCGAGCCATCATAATGACAATTACATGGCAAAGCACCATGATTATAATCAGCAGTTAATGAAAATACAGCTTTTTTACAAAAGTCTGATGCATTTAATGGTACAAAGAAATGATCTTGTCCACATTTACGAATAAATTCTTGAGTTTGATCGAATGATTCTTCTTCTAGTAAAACTTCTGTGTATTGATCGATTGGAACGATTAGGAAATAATCGACCCAAACACCTTTTTGGCGATTATTCTGAAAATGATATAAATTTTAGGATATTTTGAAAAGAAAAACTGTTTTATATATTTACGGTTAATGTTAGTTTAAATTCTTCATCAATATCAAACCACCAATTGCCACCATCTGGGTGCATTAGACCTCTACATCCTGAACTTGATGGACAATGTTTTACTTCAAATTTACCATCGTAGATTTGTTTATCAGTATCCAGACGGAATGGTATATGATATCTTGGATGTTTCGGTTGATAATATCTGATCAAAATAGCATAACGACCTGGTTCTGAAACTTTAGAACTGTAAAAAAAAATTATAATTTTTATTTTTAAAATAAATTTTATGTTTAATTTACTGAATTGAAATTGTAGCATTATTTTTATCTAATAAAATTAATTTAATATTTTCATCAAATATAGCATATGGTGGCTTTATTGCAGCAATTTTGTCTTCATGGTCGAACTCGAATTCAATCTAAAAAATATTTAAAAAAAATTATATAATTGCAAACATTTTTTTTTTAATTATTCTTCTTTTTACTAAACCTTTTTGGAATCCGGTGCAGATCTGAATTTTGTAGTCGCACATTCACGATCATGTATAACACAAACTGGACTTGGTTGTATAAAATCTACTGACCATTGTTCAACTGGAATTGCTGCTACTTGCAAAATACCAACTTGACCAAAATCATCATGTTCATGATAAACTTCAATCGGTTTTAAATCAGTAACATCAATGAAAAATAATTTTTCACGAGATTCTGCATCCAAAACTGGCTGACGACATGCCATTGAATATAAACATGTATATAAAGTAGCTGTACCATAATCATTTTGATCATCTCCATTTCGTATCTTAACAAAATACGTTTCGGGAATTTCTCGATTTGTTACATAATCAATAACAATAATATACCGACCAGTGTGTGGTACATCAATTAAATATTTTAAACTACGTTGATCATCAGATATCGCAGGCACCAAACCAGAATGATCAATAATTGTTAAATGTTCAATATCTTCATATAATTCAGTTGGTTGAACATTTCTATCACCTTCTGATATAAATGGTTCATTGGCTGGTTTAAATTCACTAACTGATGGATATTTATACAATCGGCATAAATCTAAATTACCAATTTCACAAGGATTTTCAATTTTACGGGTTAAAATTGATGCTTCATAATAAGCAGCTGGCAAAATAACAAAATAATCTAACATAATATTTTTAGTTGTTTCAACAGAAATTGTATAACGACCAGGATCTAATACAATTGGTGATGGTTTATCACCTTTTGATCCAGATACTGTAACAAATTGTGGTATATCAGATGGTTTAAATAATACTTTTGTAGTTTGATCAACTTCAGATGGATTATCAGATTGTATTAAAATTGTAGCGACAATATCTTCATCAGTTGGATTAACATATCGTATGACTAAACGATAAACAGATGATTTAAATACATTTATTTCATTGATTACTTTATTTTGTACACCAGAAAAGACTGCATATCCTTTGCCACTAAAATCTGGAAATTGTTTCTCATCATATTGATACCGAACATGAGCACCAGATGGTGTATATCCATCTTCATATTCAAATTGGAATTGATATAATGTCGGAAAATAATGTGTTGTCAGCGGTTGTGTACAAGTTCTTCCAGTAACACGAGGATGACATACACATTGTCCATTTGATTTATGGCAATTTGAATTACGTGCACCACCTATATCACAATCACAATCTTTACATCCAAACAAACTACCGCCATTCAAATCAAATGTACCATCTTTACATTCTTTACACTGTCGACTCTGTACTGATGGTTTACAAGTACATGCTCCTGTTTTGGAATCACATGTATCTAATGCACCAACTGTACCATCCAAATGACAATCGCACAATTCACATCCTTCAGGATTACTGATATTCAAATTCCAGAATAATGGTTTACATAGATCACATATACGACCAGCTACACGTTGCTTACATTGACATAGTTCACCAGCTGGTACAGAACCGCATCCACCAAATCGTGCTACTACACCAGCAGGATCACAATTACATTCTTCACAAGCTGGGAAATTATAATAACCTTCCTTACATATATCACAAACTTTACCATCGAAATTTTGTAAACATAAACATTGACCATCTGAATTGCAAGAAACTCCCTCAGATCCATGCGAATCACAATTACATCCTAAACATTCAGGATAATTGTAATATCCAGCACTACATGATGTGCATTGTTTTCCAGCAAAATTAGTTAAACAATTACATTTTCCAGATGCATCACAAGTTGTTGATGTACTACCTAATGTTGAACAATTACATGGTACACAGTCAGGATAATTATAATAGCCAGGTAGACATGCATCACATCTTGGACCACCAAATCCTTCGCGACATAAACATTTACCAGTATCCTTATTACAAATTTCTTCTTCAGTTCCATGATTATCACAATCACAATATTTACAAGTTGGATGAGAATAATAACCATGTTTACATATCTCACAATTATGACCACCAAAATTAGGTAAACAAATACATTGACCAGTCTTCATATCACAATTGTTATTAACTGATCCGATATCACTGCAGGCACAAGCTGTACAATTTGGATATTCATAGAAACACTTGTTACATTCTTTACAATATTTTCCAGCAAAATTTTGTTTACATGGACATGAACCACTTATTGCTTCACAATGATAACCATCAGTTCCACCTAAATTACATTCACATTCACGGCAATTTGGATATCCAAAATATCCATAAGCACATGAATCACAATTTGGTGGTTGGAATGCTTTCCGACATTCACAACGTCCATTTTCTTCTTGGCAATTTCCAGTCGAATAGAAATAATCACAGTCACAAGCTCTACATACATCTGTGTCATTCCATGTTTTGCCATACGGACGATAATATTTCGAAACACATTTGTTGCAATTAATTCCCTCCGTATTATGTTGACAATGCTGGCATACACCACCGCCAACATAATGACCATGAATATCCAAAGATAAACGTTCTAAATCAATTTTTTCGTCATAAATACATTCATTAGAATGTCCGTGACAATTACAAGCTAAGAGAAAATAAATTATATATTTTTTTTTAATATAATCATAAACCATTCAAAATAATTATTTTATTTACGTTCACATTGGAATGGTCGTGCCTTGGTATTTTGTCTCCATTTCTTCTGCTCAAATCCGGGACAACATTCATTACATTGAATACCACAAGTTCGATGCTGACAACGACAAGCCAAAATACGACGTACACTTTTAGCATCAAGTACATCACAAGTATCAGCATGACCATTACACATACATCGACCACCAATAGAAATATCTTTAATGGAATAGAAATACTGAAAGAAAATATTTCCTTGAATTATACTAATTATATTTAATTTCAAAGTTTATTTTACTCTTCTTGTCACAGTTGGATCTTGTCTAGCTACCGACATTAAATGACCTAAAAGATTCTTAGTTCTAAGTAGTCGGATTCGAACATTTGTAGCACGAGTCCATTCCTGTAACACTGATGAATTGAAATATGCATTAGACGAAGGTCTGTCTTTAAGTAACATTACTGGAATCTATTAAAATTTTATTTAAGAAATAATTACTTATTTCTTTATAAAGAATATAATTTTATACTTCTCCATTTTCCAGAGGAACAATTTTCGAATATTCTGTGGTACATACAACATCATCATCATGAGTAACTGGTTTATAACTATCACGGCCAAAATATGTTTCACAATCAGCTGGTGTATCTGAGAAATGTTGCCATGCACTCCATGTTTTACCATAATCACTAGATTTTTCCAATGTCCAAAGGCCAGGACGTGGCGAATTTCCCATACGGAGGAAAAGATACGCAACATGAAACTCCTAGCATAACAGAATTAAAAAGAAAATTGGTTTTTAAAATCCAGTTCAAGTTAGAGAATGAAAAAGTTAGCTTGTATATAATTCAGATTGAGTCACCATTGAAATTAAGGCCTACTTCACAACAACAAAAAACTCTAAACATTTCATATTTAATTTTCTATAGCAGTGATTTTATTAATTTTCATTACACCCAACAAAAATTATCTTTAAAAGAATATTATATTTAGAAATTGTAAGATAAAAACTACATATCGTCACCCGATTTCTTAAATGTTAAAAAAATAATTTATTGACAATTTTCTACGCAATTTTGTATGCAACCGTTGTATCATATATTATAGCAATTTTGGTACAATATCAAACTTTTATTAATGTATTTTACAAACATGAAAATTATATTAGGTCCTTTTTTTAAAATAACATTCCATGTTAATTTTTTCAATATGTTATAATAAAGTCATATCTTCTAAAAAAATTATATATCACAACATAAAACATAAAACATAAAATCAGTTTCGTTATTATTTATGGATAAAACATAAAACATTTATACTTTCTGAAATGTTGCTTAATTTACAATAATTCTGCTATAATAATTCTTCCAATAATAGTTTTCAAGAAATTGAACACTTTAGAACTGGTCTGACGATATGGTAAAATTATTATAAAAGAGTGTTTTATTTTAATTAAAATTTTCATATTTGGAATTAATTTTATCAAAATAAATATTTTTGTTTTTTAAAACGAACGTTTGAGCTCATTATTGTTGTGATAAGAATTAGTTTTTTATTTTCCTGCAAGACCTAATTATATAGTAAAATGTTGAAAATATTGTTTTTCAGTTTATTCTTATAACAGTTTCGGAAATATTTTTGAGATTTGTGGAATCATTTCAGAAAGGTCTTTTAATTTTGTATAAATAAATTACTATCTTCTTTCGGGTATTAAAAGCCGAATTTAAGAATATTTACTTAAGAACAACTTTTTTTTATTTTTAGAACTTTTTTTATACTCTTATCTTTTCTGTACAAATTAATACATAAAACATAAAATTGAAATTTCTCAAAATTTTTGTTAATCTGGATGCTGTATCTGTTTGGGAATATAGCACTCAAGAATAAAAACTGATAAGAATTCAAATATAATATTTCTTAAAGAAAAAAAAAACAGTTTTTATGGCCTATGCTGAGATACTTCTACATTAATTTCAACATAATTATGAACTTTATATATAGATTTTAAATTTTGTTAGATCTGACAGGTTAAAAGTATCAAAGTAAATTTAATTTAATTGATTTCATATTACATTTTTATATAATATTTGAGCCAATAGTAAATATTTAAAAAATTTAGTTCGTTAATTTTATATTATGTACAAAAGTTTTATATATTCCAAAAATATTTCAAATAAAATGTAATTTATATAAATGATGCTACAATATTCTTTACAGAGATTTTAACATACCCTATAAACTGAATTATAATAAAGTACAATGACATAAATAAAAATTTCATTAAAAGAGTTTACATGAAGATAATTATGATATTTTATATTAAAATTTTTATCAGTTTAACTTCCTGTGTAGCAAGCAAAAAAGTTCAAAAATGTTATCAGAAAATAACGAAAGCCAGATAATTTTACATTATTTTTACATTCTTACTGGTTAAAATTTTATAAAAAAGACACAAAAATAGAATTTAAATTCATTTAAAACAATAAATTCATATTCAACATATAATTTTAAAAATGTATACTAAAATCTCAATTTCTAACAATTTTCATTTCAAAATTTATGCTGATTTAATTGAAATTTAAATCCCCAGAACTTCTATAAAAATAAAAATCCATTAAAATGATATTATATACTGAAAAACAATATGATAAAAAAGAAATCTATATTTCTATTAAAATAAATATATATATAGTTAAAACATACGATGATCATATGTGCTTTATGAACATAGCATAAACAAAATCGAATATATATTATGAAGTCAGCATAAATAATTAAACATCACTTCATACTTTTCCCCTGGATATTCCCTTTTTTCTGGATATTCTAATAGATTTATTTTAAATATCACCCATGTGATCGTTAAAAAATATTGACAAAATAAACACAAATTTATTAAAATTATTTTAACTATGGGGTCCCTATAATAGATTAGGTAAGAAAAATTTTGGTGAGCATATAATTTAATTAGTAATCGAGTATCTAATCCTCATCAATCTCAGAGCCAAGCTCCATCGTAGCAAAGAAAATGGGGCCCGAAAAAGTGACCGATAATTTGTTTGTATCAGCGAAAACAAGCATAAGGAGAGATAATGTTATAGTATGTTATGTTAAAGAGAAACATATATATAGAAATAAATTATCTTTTTATCCTTAAGCTTGATTTCTTGTACTTTCTCACATGCTGAGAAGGATTAAGAGATTTTGAGTAGAATTGACAAAAATCTAAAACTAATGAAAACTTAAATATTGGTCAGTTAAATGGTACCGTCTATAACAAATCCAATAAAATTATTTTACAATATTAAAACAATAGTTAAAATGGAATCTAAACGACATTCTAAAAATTCGTATAACTCAATCATCACGTTTTTTTTTATTCCTCTTGAAGCATTCACAAAAATAGAATTTTTATTCAGAAAAATATTACAAAACATAAAAAATTTCTTGGTTGGTGTGCTCGGATATATTTTCCATATAATATAAAAATATGGGTAACCTACTAGGCAGCATAAAAATTCTTATGCACAACAATATAATGTAAACATAATACATTATATATATATATATAAAATTTAGAAACATTTTATGCCTTCTTAGATATTTTCTTATGCCCTTTATTCGTAATTTTTTCTTCCCATTGATCTTCTTTTTATTAAAAAATTTTACTTTTTTTTCGAATTTTCATATATAAAACTGAATAAATTTTAAAAATTTTATTTTATTACCTGTCCAAAATCAATAGTCAAATTAACTTCATTATATTTCATTCCTCTAGATAATGGTGGACTTTGCCACCATGATTCTGTACCATCAATAGCATTCTCTGGTGGATGATTACGTTCCGGATTTGTTGGATCACAATAATCACAAACCTAATAAAAAAAAAATTCATTTTTGAAATAAATGCTATAGAAAAATTTAAAATTTTCATTACCTGGCCATGAATTAATGAATAATTATTATCTTTAACAAATTCATTTTCGGTATTTGCTCCAACTAATTTACAATAAAGTTCTGGTCCTTCAATACCATAACCACAAGTTGCTGTTGAATAAATATTACGTCCTGTTGCTAAATTAAAATAGGGTGGAGTCAATTCGGATTTTATTGTTGTAAATAATCCAATTATGATAATTATTAAAATTTTCTGATTAACAATCATTTTGATTGTGGAATCTTTAAGATTCCACATAATTTTTGGAAAACACTTTATATTTTAAATGTAAAATCACTGATTTTTTCTGGTTACTAAAAAATTATCTGTAATAAATTCACTAACACTAATACAATTTTAACTTTTTTTTTTTTTTTGTATTTATATTTTAAAATTTATATTATAATTTTAATTCACTTTTCACTTATTTCTAATTTTCCGTTTTGACCATGCGGCTTGGTCGGCCGACTCCTCGTAACTAAAAATTTTTAAAAAAATTGTGTGGAAACTTATTAACTCGGACCTCGAAAAACGAAAAAGTCTTATCTTTTTTTTCGATTGTGTGTGCATATCCGTTCTCAACGACAATCTCATATTCCAGAACATCATTTTCCATTATTTTTTATGTTTTTTATGCTTTGAGAATTTCGAGATTCCAGAGAATAGATTACCAAACAATATTTTTTTTTTATCTGCTCTCCTACAATATCAAAATAAAAACATATTTTTTTAAGAACTCTTTCTAAAAATATTTCAAAACATGTTGCTTTAATATGTAAACAAGAAGCACCCAAAAAGCATGATTTGTTTTTGTTATCATAATGAAGGTTGTCTGGCTGGAATGATATTTCGGTTCACCTGAAAAATGTTAATAACCTTTTTATAAAAAAAAAACTGAAAAGGATCAAAGAGAAAAAGCAGAAAAGAGAATATTTTAATTTGGTTGTGAGAAATTTCAAATAATGGATTTTGAATTTTTAAGTGTACTTACGATTTAGTTCTTCACATTCATAAAGTTTAGTATATTAAATAATGCAGATGAATCCAAATTTACATTTATATAGTTTTTATTCATGAATAATGTTGAAAACAGAATTATAAATTCCATTATCAAGTTCATAATTTCCTTAAAAACTGAATTCATTTGCGGCATTACTATCAAAAACTGGTTTTTCTTATATGTATACATACATCACATCCTCATCCTATATAATTTGCGGTTTAACTATGGTTTTGTATTGGTCTTTCATATGTTTTCAACTTTAATTAAAAAAAAAAAAAACTGAACCTTTTATGATATTACCGGCCGGACAATAAAAGGACGGAAAGCAAAAAAAAAAATTATGAATGAAAATTTAAATCACAAAAACAATTATCGGAATTACTTATATTACCTTTTTTATACTATATTTAAAAAAATGATGCTTTAACGTCAAGTAGTATAAAATAAATATACCTGTTTATTATGAACTACAAACCTATTTTTTTCTACAACTAAACAATAGCATTATTAAGGCTAAGGGAAAAGATATTCAATATAAATATTGGGGTTTGTTAATAGTAAATTAATCTTCTTTGAATTAGTAAAACTTGATTATTCTTTGTATATTTCAGATAAAATTAGAAAATGTTATATTTATTTTAGTTTTAGATATTCCATTTTAATACAATATAAATAAATAAAAAATTATAAAAAGAATTAATAATTATCGTTGTTAAAATTATGCCACTGAATATTCATGTTTGCCCGCCAAGTAAAATATAATTATTTCGTTATAATATTCAAAATATTTATTACTGTACGCCTAAAATTATGCAAAATTATTATTATCTTAAAATATTTTTATTCTTCTTTGAAATAGTGATATTATTAATTTAATAAAAAAAAAATTAACAGAATACAAACAAATGTTCCTCCTTATCTAATTCTCAAGATTTTTTATTAGTTTTTAATATTTTATTTACAAAATGTTTATTAATCGAAATAATTGTTTTATTATATTATATACATTATAGTTTTATATCTTTAGAAATTGAAATAATTTCTTGAAATATTTCATCTATATATATTTTTCTGTTACATAATTTGCAATAGGGTAAAATGTCATTGTGAACATATAAAAAAAAATATGTCACCGGGAACTGTCAGAAAAGTTCGATTTAAATTGAGAAATCCATATTAGAAAATCTTTATTTTTATTTTCCAAAAATTATTGTAATCCTGACTATGTCATCTTATCGTATTGGCACATTTAGTCGCCATTTATATCGTAACAACGTAATTCATCAAATTAAAAAATGTGATATAAATCCAGTACGAACTTTTGCATCAGCAACACCAGCGAAAAAATCTGCAGAAAAAAGTCTACTAAGATTGGTAATTATTTTTCTAAGATTATGTGAATTTTATAAAACTATAAATGATTAATTTTATTTTAGGCTATAACTGGAGCTACAGTAGGAGTTATTGCTGGCACTGGTTATTCGCTTTACAATAGTTGGCGGGACAAAGATGATCATTTAATTCATGAACGTAAACATCCTAAGGTTCTTGATAAGGTTAATTATTGTTAATAATTAAAAATAGAGATTAAAATACAATGTTAATCTTTAATTTAATCCAATTTTAGCTCCCCGATGTTAAAATCTCTAAAAAAATGGTTAATCCCAAAGATACATCTGGTTTAGAATTAGTCTTATTTCAATTTCAAACTTGTCCATTTTGTTGTAAAGTCCGAGCATATTTAGATTACGCAGGATTTTCATATTCTATTGTTGAAGTTGATGCTGTATTACGTCAAGATTTAAAATGGTCAGATTATAAAAAAGTTCCAATGTTATTGGCGAAATGTAAAGATGGAAAATATGTACAACTTACAGATTCTAGTACGATTATTTCAATATTAGCTAGTTATATGTTAGATACAAATCAAGATATTGGTGAATTGTCACATCTCTATCCAAATATTTCATTTTTCAATGATGGCGGTTCTAAAGTTTACGATGTTATGAACAAATACTTTTTAATGTACGGAGACCATATACCTAAAAATATGTCTAATGATGATCTACAGTAAACTAAAATTGATATTTTTGTATATTGTAAAGAATTTTAAATTCTCAATTTTTTTGTAGAAATGAACGAAGATGGCGTGACTGGGCTGATAGTACATTAGTTCATCTTATCTCACCAAATGTTTATAGAACGCGTAAAGAAGCATTCGAAACATTTGAATGGTTTTCACAAGCGGGTGAATGGGATGTATTTTTCCCAAAATGGGAACGTGATATGATGGTTTATGTTGGTGCAAATGCAATGTGGTTAATTAGTAAGAGACTTAAAAAAAGGCATGCACTAAGTGATGATGTTCGATATCATATTTATGATGCATTAAATGATTGGACTGATGAATTACAAAAGAAAAAGAAAAAATTTATGGGTGGTAAACAGCCAAATTTATCAGATATTTCTGTATTTGGAGTACTTAATAGTATGGAAGGTTGTCAAGCATTTAAGGATTGTTTGGAAAATACAAAAATAGGTATGATTATATAAAAATCACTTTTTCACATTTAAACACATAGAAATTATATTTGGATATTTTTGAGGTTATAAAGGGTTAAATTTGAATTTCCTTTCCTCTATTTATTTGAATATATACATACATATATGTATATTGGTGTGTAATATTAAGTCTTGCAGTTTCCTGGAGGATTAAAATTTACAATTATCAATTAAAAAATTCACTGAAAAATTAGAAATTTTTAGAACATGAAAATCCGTAAAAATGTAGTTAATCGTGAAAAATTATTCCCGATAAAAAATATAGCTCAGAAAGTTGAAATTAGAACAAAAAGCTACGTAATAAATTGATTTCTTTAAAAAATAATATTTTTAACTTAATATTATTAACAAAAATTAATATTTCAAATTATAAAACAAAGTAACTAAGAGAAAATATAAGTAATATATAAATTTCATACTTTTTTTGTAGTCACCACAGTTCAAATTATAGAATATCCAAATATTCATAGTACGAAATTTTTATTCTAATTTATAACAACTACAAATGCAATAATATTATTGCTGACAATTTAAAAATTTATAACATACAGTCGATTTTTTATTTCGCCAATTCCACAATATTTTATTATATGTATGTATATTTAAAAGTTTTAAATTTTTATATGAAATTATTTACATATATTGCAAAATATTGATATTGCACAACAGAACATACATTTAATACAAAAATATATAAATTTTTTGTTTATATATCAACATACGTTTTTTTAAAAAAAACTGTATAATCTACTTTCCAATGATAATTGTTAATACATAACTATAAATTTCTGTAGCTGATAAAATTTCTTGAAAATGTATCATCAGAAATTACTCAAATTTATTATTTTATAAATTTAATAAAGTTATATTTCCATATGTATAGCACTATTCTTGTTGTTAAAAATATAATACAATTTTTATATATATTTATCATCAAAATCAATAAATATAAATATAGATAAATATAGAAATTAAATTCGTTCAGCTATATTCGAATTCCAAATTATGTATTAAATTCATCTTCCCAAACTTATATTCCATTCGTATTAAATAATCAATTTTATCTAATATTTATTATCTATTTTTTTTTTTTTTTTTTTTGCAGCTGATTGGTTTAATTCTGTCAAAGAAATCGTATATAAAAATCGAGGTAATGTAATTAAAGAGCATATTTATCAAGGTAAAAATTTACAACCAAATATGGCATAAAATATAGAAAACATGTTTTTGTATTATATAAATATAATTTTAAAATATTTCTAAATTTGTACATGTTATTTTAGCCAAATATGGGTAATAATGATTACTTATATATTATTTCTATTTATTATATATATACACATATATAAAAAAAAAACTATGCTTTTAAAAAAAATCAAAAATTATATATTCAAAATTTTTTAGGTTACCACTGAAATTTAAGAAGCTATTTTTATATTTCTTTTAAAACAAATTACAGAAAAAAAATTAAGTTTTGCAAGAAAAATTCGATTCTTTATTAATATATATAGGAATAATAATAACAACTGTGTAATTATGAAATTAATAATTAAAATATAATAATGTTGAACATAATAAAGAAAAAAAAAACTTATTGAGGAACAACAAACAAAAAAAATAATTATTATTATTGTATTTTATTTTAATAGTTAGTAAATTAATAATTATACAAAAGAAAATAAAAGAAAAATATATATTAAAACACTCTTTAGTCTTGTTGAAAATACATGAAAGTTTTATGGCTTTTTATTTAAATATGTTTTTTATTTAATCCTATTTTGGTAACAAAATGCATTTAAAATTAAGAAAAAAAATTAATTAAAATTTTCACTTAAGTAACAATACCGACACTTCAAAATTATCTTAAGTTTTTAAAAAATATCTGTCTAAAACTTTTAAATTTGGTTTTTTTTTAATGGAATAGGTAAACAAGAAAAAAGAATACTTTTATTTTTTAACTTTACAAACATGTAAATTTTGATCTTATAATTATTGTTCATCCTTATCCTTGGCACCATGTTTTAAAATTCTAGTAAATTCAATATAATCAAAAAGTCCATGTTTAATTGGTGCTTCACGATACATTTCATCAACATCTTCATCAGAAAAACGATCACCCATTGTTGTTAATAATTCTCTTAATCGATCCTCATTAATAACACCATTATTCTCTTCATCAAAACAACCAAAAGCATTTTTAATAACATCCTCGGGATCAGTACCTTGTAAACGTTCACCAAATAATGTTAAAAACATTGTAAAATTTATTGGTCCAGGTGCTTCGTTCATCATTTGTTCCAAATATTCATCAGTTGGATTTTTACCCAATGATGCTAACATATCATGTAAATCTTCTTTTTCAACAAAACCATCACGATTTTGATCGATCATATTAAATGCTTCTTTGAATTCAGCAATTTGGGCTTGGTCGAACATAGCAAAAACATTTGAAGTTGCTCGTTGAGCCCTCTTTTTGGTGGTAGCACGACGTCCAGCAGTTTTACGAGAAGACATTTTTATTTTAGTGAATTTATTTAATGTAAAATGAAATTTGGAAGAAATACGATATTACAATTTTTTAGATTTATTGTTAAATAAACTTAATAGAACTTAAAACATAAAGTTTAATGCACTTAATTTAATTTGGTTCGTTGAAAAGACAAAGCAATTGTGTCAAATAAATTAATTAACGCTGATTCACCAAGAATTCGGTAATTGAGTCACCAAATAAACGAAAATTGCCGAACTTTGATCGTTTTTCTTGTTTTTTTGACATTTTAGTTTGTTGGGTAAATATTTATGAACCCAATGAGCAAAATATATCTATGTCCTTAAGAAGCGTATCCACAATCAAACTCTGTCTTTACATAAGTATTTAATTTTTATTTTTGGAAGTTTGTTTCAGTTAGAAATAATTAGAAAGTGCGTTCACACCTTAGTAGGCAGTTTCAAAGTTTCAATAGAACGTTTAACATATATAATATATCAATATGACATATGTGAAATATTAATTTATAGCTCTCTCGGACTAGATTTATCGTATAAAATTTGGTTTTCTAATTTCTAATATTATACAGACTTGGTTATCAAAGAAATATAAAACTATAAGTAATAATAGATTTTTTTTTTTTGTAACTAACTTAATTCTGTGTTGTGTTTGTCATTTTCGAATAACGTTTGATTTTATTGGATTGCCTGTTTTTGTATTGCAAATGTAATATAACTATAGTAATGTTTTTGGTAATATTATACGCAATTGTCTACACGAGTGTTTCATAGATGTTGAAAAAGCTTTCGATAAGATGAGACATGAAAAATTAGTTGATATTATTAAGAACGAGAAATTTACATGAAAATAAGAATACTGAAAACTAAATTTACATCAAAATAAGAATACTGAAAACAAGAATACTACTGAAATATTATATTTGGTTAACGCTGTTGTATGGTGCTGTAACGTGGACGTTGAGAAAGAGATATATACAAAGAATTAAATCATTATAAATGTGGACATACCGTAACTTCAATATATTAAACATTTCATAGCAATATAGAATAACAAATGAAGAATTGCTAAACAGAACCAGTCGATGTGAAAACACTCAAGATGGGTCGACCGATGAAATAAAGATGACAAGAGGAGTGGGACAAAGATAAGAGGTTGTATTCTCTTACCTCACCAATGTTACTTAAGATGTGCTCTGAGAAAACTTTCAATGAAACGCTAGAAGATATAGCAACTTGTATAAAAGTTATTGGTGAGCTTATAAAAAAATAAAAAATTCGCGCAATGATACGAGCGAACAACAGTAGAGACCTGTGAAAAATTCGGTCTAAAAATGAATAGCATGGTAATAGGTAGGGAAATCTTCTAAGTAAATTTTGAAAAACAAAAAACATTCAAAGAAGTCCTGGTTGGAAGAAAGAAGAAGTCTTGGTTAAATAATCTAGATGACGAACGGTTCAATATTTGTAAATTATTGAGTTCCAGAGAAAATACTATTAATTAATTAATACTGCCTGATTCCTAATGTTCTACTTATTTTAACTTATATTTTTATTTTTTTCATTTATCATGGTAAAAAGTAGTTCACAATAACATGAATTCAAAAAAATAATTCTAAGCACGAAAAGTTATGCATTAATAATTATATTTCGTTTTCGTAACTCAATTTTGTTTCTAACATTCGAGCTGCAGCTCACTTCATATTATACTAATTTAAATGTCACAAAATTTTGATTATCATTCAATTTTCTTGTTTGATACCGCAACAAATTTATTTTATTAAAATAATCATCAATAAATTCTCTTTAATAATGAATAAAACTGAACAATTTCCAGAGTATCATGTTCCTGGTATAGTGAAACATGATTTCTCACCATATGAATCTAATGGAGGGTAAGAACATTTTACGAAAAGAAAAATCAATTGAGGTTACAATGAATATTTTATTAAAATAAAATTTATTTAATTTTATAGAAGTGTTGTAGCAATTGCTGGTGATGATTTTGCTGTAATTGCTGCAGATACTCGTCTAAGCAGTGGCTATTCAATTCATACTAGAAATCAAAATAAACTTTTTAAAATGTCTGACCAAACTGTTTTGGGTTCAACTGGATGTTGGTGTGATACATTAGCTTTAACCAGTTTAGTTAAAGCACGAATGCAAATGTATCATCATAGTCATAACAAAGTTATGTCTACAAATGCTGTCGCTCAAATGTTATCAATTTTAATGTACCACAAACGTTTCTTTCCATATTATGTATCAAATGTTTTGGCTGGTCTTGATACTGAAGGTAAAGGTGTTATTTTCAGTTATGATCCAATTGGTCATTGTGAAATGACTAAATACCGTGCTGGTGGATCAGCTGGTGCATTATTGCAACCAGTTTTAGATAATCAAATTGGTTATAAGAATCAATCCGGTGTACAAGAAATACCAATTACAAAAGAACGTGCTGTTTCTGTAATTACAGATACATTTATTTCGGCTGCTGAACGTGACATTTATACTGGTGATGGTGTTACAATTAATATAATCACTAAAACTGGTATTGAAGAGAAATATGTTACATTGAGAAAGGATTAAATGAAAAATAATAAAAAAAAATTTAAAGTTATAACAAATATATTCATACAAAATATAAATTTTTGTACAATTATTTTATGTTTTTTCTTCATTTTGGGAAATAAACTTTCTGGGAGTTTTGTAATTCTTAAGATTTTATTTTTATTGTTAGAAAAACTTAAATAAAATTAAACTACCCAGAATCAGTGGTAATTATTCTTAATCGCTTCACATTTTGGACTCCCATGATATTTATTGCGAAAATAAGTTCATTTATCAGCCTTGCCGAATAATATAATATTATTTATTAACAGAAGCCACGAGTTTTTTAAAAAATTCCTTTGAAACTATCAAATAAACAATCTACTATCAATATTTATATTTTACCTTGGCACAAACATCTCGGCTCGAGAAATCTGGGTAAGTTATACATACATTCGGAAAGTGAATGAAGTATGAAAGATTTAAAACAAAACATGAATGAAGAAAAATATTTTTGTTTGATTTATTAATATTTAATAAAAATATATTCAAAGTTAATTATTAATTATTTACATAAATTATGTTGAGACAAGCACAAGGCCAAATTTAAAATTAATAAAAATACTATTTTAATTTGTTTTTTACTAGTTAATAGTACATACAAATTAAGAAAATTTTCTTCAAAATTATTGCGTTAAGTAATTAACCAACATCAAGTATTATAGGATGCAAACTGGACATGTAGGAATTAGTAGACAAAAAAAAAGGAAACCAATAAATAAACCGGGAACAATTACAATGGAGATATGGAACAAACACAACATACTGTTGACATATTATTAGCTTTATTATAATTAATATATATTTTTAATATTATTCTTTTATGTTAATTAAGTCAATATATTTAAATGAAACACAAGAATTGTTTTCTTCATAATATGAATATATTTCATAGTACAATTAGGAGAAAAATCTAGTTTTAATGATTTATTTGCAAAAAAAAATTAATCATTATTATAAAAATATTATACAAATGGAGACACTTGACTAGTAAATTTACTTGTGTATCTCTTTAAAAAAACCATATTTAAAATTAATGTGAAATCAAAATATTAACAAAAAAGAAAATTAAAGAATTAAAATTTTTCGAAATTAATTTAACAATTAACCAAGCAATTAACAAAAAAAGTTATAAGAATATTTTCGTTGATTTTTATATTAAAAGTAAAGATTTAAAAAGTGTAAAAATTTGCAATGTTTTCTTCTTTAATATATATGTATATTTTTCCAGATATTCATTAATTTTTCTTCGAATCTACGAATGAAGATGTGAAATTCTCTTGATTTTTAACTGTAGAAGGTTAAAATTACTTATATTTTTAATATATATATATATATTTATATAATAATTCGAAATGTAAATTTTATTGTATATTTTGTTTTTTTTTTGTTAAACTTTTCTATTTGAAGTTTTTGTTTTTTCTAAATTGTTTATTTTTTTTTTTTTAAATTCTATAATTGTGAATTTTATGAAAAGAATTTTAAATTTTTTATATATAAATATGATTTATTGCCTTTTCCAATAAAAAACAAAATTCTTTTCATCAATATAAATTCACATAAGTTTACTTCTTTTTTTCAGGTGGTAACATCGGTGCGCCACGATCTTTGCCTCGTAATTTTAATCCAATGACTCTTTCAATTTTTCCTAGAATCATATTATTTGGAATACCACGACCTGCTTCATAATCAGTTACAACTTGAGCTTTTTCACAAATTTTCTAAGAAAATTAAATTGAAAAGAAAAGAACAAATGTATTTTACTTAATTGATTTAACAGAAAACAAAACCAAATTACAATTTGTTCAAATAACTTAGTCCCTTTTTTAAATTTACTCATATGAAATTATTTGAATTTGTTTTTTTACGACACGTGTCTCTTTTAATACATATCTATTTTGTCAGATCTATTAAGAAATATAATTTTTCTTATGCAAATACACCATTTTTTCAATGTTAAATATGTGATATATATTTTCCATCCAATCGGGGACTAAGTTTTTTGAACTATACATATATAGATTAAATTATATACAGTTGCTAAATCTTTTTGACTCAGTCCTTTAGATTGACGACCTTGTTGAATTATTTTACCAACATCAAGTGGTATTTTGTCATGTTTTAATTCTTCAGTTTCACGATCAAGTTTAGCAGTATTTTTTGTGGTAACGTGTTGTTTATTAGTAGCAGCACCATCTAAAACAAAATTATTAATATTTGCTATTCATTTATAATTTACACAAACCAAAAATCAGTAAAATTATTATAAATTATAACTTTACAAAGTAGTAAGTATATAAAATAGAGATAAACATTACGTCAGCATTTTAATGCTGGAACTAAATAAATTAGGTATTTATTATTTTTACAAATGGTAATTTGTAAAAACAATTAAAATTTCTACTTATACCAATTATATATTCCATTACGCTAAATTTATAAAAATCGTGTTGGCTTTTGTAATTTGTTGTTATATTTTCATAAATATAAATGACAATCATTTATATTTATCAAAAATACTAAAACATTTTCTTGATATAAATTGAACAAACAAATGAAACGTATATACCACCGACGAAACACCGGTTGTGAAAATACTATCAATTATCAATATCAATACAAAAAAAAAGTATGCCAAAATCAAACGCAAAAATAATAATTGGCAAAAAATTTCAGTATTATCAAATTTTCTGTACTGTTACTGATAAACCATACTACTGTTTACCCTGAAGTTTAGGTTAAGATTTAAAAAAAAAGTTAAGTTTAAATAACAAAAAAAAATATATTTTTAATGCTTTATTAGATTCTATTAATAAAAAATTGAAACCATGTTCTTACAAATAATTCTTACATTTTTGTTCGGTATCAACTTTTTGTCCTGCTCGTCGAGCTTGATTAATAGACGATTCACTTTTTAATGTTGAAGCCTTTGGGGGCTTTTTACGTAAAACAGTTACTGTGTCCCAATCTGACATTTTTGTTTAAATAAAATTGTTCTTTTTTTATATAATTTTTTAAAATTTTCAATTTAATATATTTTATTATTGTATTTTTTATATAAAAAAAATGTCTTTGCCGAATCGTGTGAAAAAAATACACTAAATTTCAATGAAGTTGGCTTTAATTTGGTAATTTTGTGAAATGACAGCAGCTGAGCTGAAAATATCTATATATATTCCCAGTAAATAATATTTCATAACATAATGTAGGATTATTTAAATTAAAAAAATCAACGTGGCTAAACAAATAAATATTTAAGGTTAATTTTAAATCTGAAATTTTATAAGCACATTATAGAATCTATATATTTAAATAGCTTAAGATTGAATTCTTATTTAGAGATTTGGAAATATTTGTTTATGCTTATTTTGACTTAAATTGTTATTATAAAAAATCTAAATTTAAAGTATTTTGTTTTTCGAACCTAATAAATATATCATCAATTAACGTAAAATATGTGATTTAAATTTGAATTATTCATTCCTGAATATTTTCAATTTTCGACATAGCATTTCTAACATGTTGCCACAGATATACATATATGTGTGCGATTTAATATGTAGAAACTTAAAAGATTCAATTTCAATTTTATTTCTAATTTGATTCAGTTATAATTTTATTATAATAAACAATGGTTTAAAAAAAAATCTGGATTTACTTATAAAACTAAAATTGAAAAAATTATCACAATTAAACATAATTACTTAATTACTTAATAATTACTTAATTACTTACTTAATTTTCTTTACTACATTCCTTTTTAATTACTAAATAATACAAATAAAAATAAACAAACAACACCCAACCAATAAAAACAGGAAAAATGTTGATATATTTTATATTCGACAGCACTTTGGTTCAAAATATGATCTGCAAACAACAGAATATATATATCATTATAGTTAATATCAAAAAACACTTAAAACTACCAATAGAACACTTAAAACTACCAAGAGTTCGAAGTTCGATAATTTATCGAATGGTAAATATTTTATAAAACACTTTCTAGAGTGCTGATTTTTCCGATAAATTATTATTTCAAATTTCTTACTATGATAGAGTATAGGTATAGAGAAGCAAGTAAATAAATGAAATAAAATACTAAGTTCCATTAGATTAAAAAATTAGATTATAATATTAAAAAATCTTTATTAGATTAAAAAAATTAATTATACCATAATATATTAATTTATATATGTATTTAAACTTCTTGTTATTATTTTACAATGCAGCTCTCTTAGATAATTTCTATTTCCATTTTTCCATTAGTTATTATTATTAATAATATAAATTTTAATTACACAATTCTTTTAATATAAATACTTTTTTTTTTTTCAAAATACAAAATCTGACAATTGAAAGAAACCGTTTTGTAATGTATATAATAAACGAACGATAATAACGAAAGATAGATTTCAAGTTTCAAGAATACAAATTTTGGTATAAAGGTTATATAGCCCACTGCTGCTTTATATTACTAGTTTTATAAAAAAAATCAACTATATATTTATTAACTTTCAAAGTAACTTTTTATTCATTACTCCTTTTTTCAATTTCATTTATAATTTTATGCATAAAAATAGACTTTATTCAACGATTGGAAATAAAATAATCTGACAGTACGCGCTGAAACATTTTCATATAAAACAAGTAGCTTCGTAATTTCTTTACTGAACTATCTTTGAAATACTAACATATTGATCTACTATCAAACACATTTTGTTTAAAGTCCCTTCACATATATCAATCGCTTGTACCACTTTTTATTCGATGTGTCAAAATGTTGTATGAAAAATCGAATGAAAATAGCAGCAGTTCGATTTTTCATACAATATATCGCATACAACTATGAATTTTTACTTTCACACTATTCGATTTTTAGACATTTGACTGATTGGATAAAAATTTGTACAACCGATTGATATGTGAAAGAAATTTTATCATCATCATATTAATTTTTTCTCCTTCACTTTCTATAATATACTTCTTCAAATTCCGTAAACATTTTTTATATTGAAGCACACAAAATTATCGTTATCGTTATCGCGTTATCGGTCATGACTATGAGTTCATGAGTATGAGTTTGTGCTCATTTTTAATATATTACTTTATTACCTAACATAATATCGACTATCGACCCATATAGAAAATTATTACTATATCTGGCAGGACTTATTTTATTTAATTTTATAACATTTGGTATACCTGTTTTACGGTTTCACATAGCAGTCTTGCCATTATACTTTAAATTGTTGAAATAAAAATCTCCGAAATGAAAGTCTACACTGATGTCAAATTTTTTTTTTTTTTTACAATTTTCCACTTTTTCAAATAGAAGTTGAAAATGTCAGACAAGAAGGTGTCGTGAAAGTGCATACGGAATTAAAATAATTAATTATATATTAATTATTTTCTTATAAAGAAAACACTTTATATATTTACAATATTACATTAAAACATAATTTTGAAACAATTTTAAGGAAAAAAATAATAAAAATAAGTGAATTTAATGTAAAAATTTAATATAATTTGTTTGTCGTGTCTCTCCCATATAAAAGGAGACACAAAAAAAATAGTGATTTTCCATGTTTTCCATTTCACAATTTGGTTTTTTTTTTCTTCTCCAAAAAATAATTTAATATTTAATTTATATTTTTTTTTGTGTTTCTTATTAAATTTTAAAGGTAATTTTCATTAAATAGTGCAAAAAATAAATAAATGATAAATATTTCAATATAAATAATAATAGTAAAAAAAATCTACTGGATGTGAACATAAAAATAAATGCAATTTTATTTTCCATTTTTACATCCATCTTTAATCGTCATTGTCGTCGTCGGCACAGCAGCAGCAGCAATAATAATGTCTAAATGTTTGTTTAGTAGTGCATTCAATTTATATTTTCTTCCTATAAAAAATCATGTGAAAATTTTTGTCTGGTGATATTTTTATATTTGTGTATTTTTATCAATAACAAAAAAAGAAAAAGAAATAGGAAAATTTTATAGAAGTTTTCCAAATAATTTGTTTTACAGGCAAAAAAAAAAAAAGCATTAAAATTGTATAAAAGAAAAGTTAAAAAAAAAAATATTTCCACCCCAACGTCTTTGCTGCTACGTGTTTGTTAAGGTGTGTGTTTATTTTGCTTCTATATGTGTATATTCTGTCTGTGTTTTATTATTGTGGCAGTCGTCGGATTTGTTGGCTTCTTACTATATTCAGGAATAACAAAAAAGGCAATCTTTGCCGGATAAAATTATAATATAAAAGAATATAAAAAAAAATAATGGGAGCACAACAGGCAAAGGGTAGTACATCATCATCAAATATTATAACTGGGGGAGGTGGTGGTGGTGGTGGTGTTGTTGCTGGTGGTAGCGGAATTGGTAGTAGTAGTAATAATAGTGAAAATCAAGTAGATAAATATTTTGTACAAACCGGTAAAGATATTCATATTGGTTGTAATGCATTGGGTGCTGCTGGATCAACCCTTCGTGCCAGTCGTATTAAACAAAGAGTACCAAAGGATAATCGTGTTATTGGATCTAATATATTTACAGAACACAGCGGTAAGTAAAAATTTTATTCACAGAATCAAATTTTAATAATTTTTCTATATTTTAGGTTATTATAATTTTGTTTTATATTTCTTGGTTTTTGTGGTTTTTCTTGATTCAAAACATGCAATGAATTATTATTTATATTATGAGTACCCATATCCTGATTATGGTTCCATAGTATAAACTAAGTTGAATATTAAATAAAAAATTGAATTATTCATTACGTGCAATTGTTAATAAATTTTACCTTGAGTCTTTTTGTCGTCATTCAGTATTTTCTTTTTTTTTTAAGTTGTTATTATAATTTTTCAATTCTCTATTGTGGCTTGACGTCGTGATTAAAATAGCCCCAATTTGCACATTATTTTTAAATTGATAATGATAATAAAATTTATTTAAATTCATTTGGGAATATACAAAACAATTATATATATATATATATATATTTAAAAAAAATACAGAAACTTTGACTATGTAGTTTAGAAGAAGTTTTGTTTTCGGGTGCGTGCAGATAAAATTAAAGTAAATTTTAGTCATTTGTTTTTATACGTTTTGATTGTTTAATTTCAGTTTGGAGACTAATTTTGTATAGATTTTATTATAATTTGTTTGAATTTTCTATTCATGATTGTTTGTATTTAACCTAATTTGATGATTTCTAATTGTTTCTTTGGGAATTTTATTATTTTATTTACATTGTATCGTAGATATTTATAATTATAAGTTATAGTTGTTTTGTGACATGAAATTTCGTAAATTTTAGTTTTGAACTTTTGAATAATTTTGTTTAGAATATAATATTTGTACCAAGTCTCTTTATAAAGATGAATTATTTTCAATTTTTTCTCTTTAGTTTTCATTCTGAAATCTTTAATCAATAAATACAACCTTAGAAAATTTTATTGACATTTTAAAATATACATAATTCACAAAAGCCGTACAAAAACAAACTTTGCTCGTAAAATTTAGGTTATAAAAAAATTATATTATACTTAAATTTTATATAATAAGATAATCTTTAAATAAATCTAAAACTAAATACCTGAATCCAAAATTGTAACCAAAAATTTTATAATGTCGTCTATTAATTTCGGTTAATTTGTACCGAAATTTAAATTGATCTGATTAATTTATTACTTATTTAAATAATTTGGTACATAATATATAATAAAACTTTTAAAGAAATTCATTATCAAATTATATTGTTTACTATTTTCCTAATTTTGTTATAAATCTTCATTAAGTATATACATAATAAAAAAAAGTTACAGAAAGTTTACAATGTTAAAGAGTTAATGAAGAAATTGATAAAAGAAAAATGTATAAGATTAAAAATGAAACGTAACTTTTTTGATAAACTATTCACCATAAATTTTCGGTGTTATGTGATTAATTCGTAATATAAATGATTTCACTTAATATTTTGGTTTGAAAGAATAGACGTACATTTGGTTTACTATACAGTAGTTTCATAAGCAATGGATTTTTTAGTATTATAGTAAAAAATAGTATATGCTCTCAAAAAATTTGAAATTTTATTATGTATTTAATAAGTATATTACCCAATAAGTACCGTCAGATAATTAGGTATTTAACGTGTAAAATTATATCTTAAAGTTAAAACAAAGTTTGCCAGGGACTCGGACTGTGTGTCATCTATAGCACCTGAAAACTGCTATATATAATTCTAAATTGAATTATATAATTGTACATTTTCGAAATTATGCATAAAATTCAATTGCAATTGCTTACGACACTTTTAAATCCTTCAAGCTCTCCAACGCTGATTTTTCCAAAATTTATATATAGATGTGTTATACTTATAAATAGCAATTTCAATAGTTTCGTATTGGGGTAAATGTGGTATCCTTCGACAAAATCGGTTTTGTAGGATAATATAATAAGTGCATTATAGTTATTTCAAATTTGTTTGCCTACACAACAATTATATATATGTAAATTCAAACGCAAATTTGAATTTAAAGGTTTTAATTTTTTTCACTGTGCTAATAATGATTACGATTTTAATTAAATTAGTGTAAGTATTTTGAAATTATTCAGTGATTTTTCAGGTTAATTATTAATCAGCCGGATGATTTGTCACAAATATCTGATATAAACTTAATACTACCAGCGCCAATTCAGCCTCCTAGAGAACATATAAGTAGTAGTTCAATAAAAAGCTAATATATTTAATATAAATTTCAATAATTTTGATGTTATAGCTCAGAAAAATTTGTTCTTACAATTATATTTTTATATTTATAAGTAAGTTCTTAATAGTCACAAAGATGCTTTTTAGTTTATGTGTGTATTAAACCAAAGTTTTGTTTAAATTTATTTTCTATCTCTTAATGGTACAATATGTTTTAAAATTAAATAAAATTGAAGCAATTGATAATTCCTCCCATAGTGTAACGAAGCATCCTCCGATTTAGACAAACCTTCCCGCGTTGGGGTATTATTCATCAAAATTGAGTCTCTTTAAAAACCATTAAATATATATAAAAAAACGGGTTATATTTAAGTAGTTAGAGCTAAAAAAAATACTATCAATTAAAGATATAATACTAATACATACTTACCAACAAAGTAAAAATGAAATCTGAACAAAAAGCAAACACTTTAACAGATATTTATAAGGGATACCACCTTTACAATCACACAACCAGAAAATACAAAATTTAAAGTTATTACTTACGTATTCCTGATTATTAAAAATAACCCCTAAAAATTATCCTTTTCCAATAACTTATATCCTGGACTGATAATATACTGGAAAATTGTTCCTTCTAGAATTTTATTTGTCCGAATTTTGAATTAATTTAATATTCTATATAAATAATTGATTTTTTAAAATATAAAGTACTAATATAAATATATAATATATATACATATATATACACAAAAAAAAAAAGGGATTGTAAAAGACAACAAGTCCCAAGTCTCGACATTTATTTACATTGAACCCGCATTTTATTTCTCATCTAAATTTATACACATTTAAATCAAAATATAAAAAATGTTTATTTTTAACTTCCGCAATTAAATTAAATATTTTATGAAAAAATAAATAAATGTTGTGAGAAAAATGTTATCGTTGTTGTATCTTTCTTTAAATATAATTATATAATTTCTAAAATATATTATATACTTTCTATATATATTTCCGAAATATTTCAAAAAATTATAATAATCACTAAACATTTTGTTTATTATAGAAATATATTTTGTGTAGAAAGTGTTAAATTTTTGTTTTTGTATACTTTATATAAATCAAAAATGGGAAAACTGTAGGTAGTCTTTTTTCCTAACGACGTCGACAACGTAATTCCAGTATATAGAAAATCCCTATTTGTAAACAAATTGAAAGTGGGTGTTTGTAAATATTTAGAAAATTTTGTTCTCTCTACTATCATATCAAAAAAAAAAATTAAATTAAAATCATTTCTTTTCATTATGCTGGCAATTAAATAATTACATTTAATTAAATTGCTTTTTTTTTGTTTGACAATTTTATGGTTGTCTGAATTGATTTTAAAATATTATATACTAACATATAACATAAATTTATCGTCTCTTTATGGTAATTTAAATGAATTTAGAGCTTTATACATAAAATATGCAGAAGATATACATTTTTTTTTTAAATTTTAGTTTTTGTTTAAAACATTATAATTAATTTTTATAATAAAATTTGATGATTGCAGTGGGAAATATTTACTTTTTTATTTAGGTTTTTTTTTCAAAATCTCAATACAAGAAATATGTAAAGCGCTCCTCTCGATTTCTCCACAGCTTGTGGATATATTTGGACATTTTGGATGTTATAATATACACGAGGCTTGTATAATATTTTGACTTATTGTTTAATCTTTAATCTTTCTGAATATAACCGATCAACAAATATTAATTCTATAACCTTTCCTATGCTGATGTGACCGTTTTTGCCTTCTTTGATGCAGTTAATCCATCTTTTACCATTGTTTTGATTGTTGTTTTGTCTCTGGTGTGTAGTGGTTGATTCATGTTTCATCCATAGTTGGGATATTAAATACGACATCCAGATCTTTCACAAAGTTTTTTCATATTTATTTGATCATACAAAATATGTTATTAAACTCGTTCTGTTAACAATCGTATGGCATCATCAGCTATTTCATGTGCTTCCAATCATCTATTTCTAATACTATTTCATTGACTTGTTGAACGATTTGTGATGTTATAGATCACAAATAGATCTATTTATTCAATGCTTGTACGACCAAGTGTAAACTCTAAAGTTCAACTTGAACATTTGAAAATGTTCATTGAAATAGTTTTACCATCTTCACATGAATTTATATGTTTTAAGTAAACCTTCCAAAACAAAGAATCTTATCACTACACCATATTTTTTTCAATTTTAAAAATACAATGCCAATGACACGTCAATTATATCAGTAAGTAAACAACAACTGAATTGACGGATTTAAATATTTGTTTTATAGTCTTATGTGACATGTATCATAATGTTAAAAGATGTATATACATTTTTGCTTTGCGACTGGAATTTCGATGTTGGAATTTCGAAGTTATTTGCGTTTTCAAATACTTAGCTCTCGTATTTATTAACCAAATGGAATAATTAGATATAAAATTCAGTAACTAAACTTCATTTTTGAATAATTTAATAACAAATGGGTGCTGGTGTTTCCAATTCATAAAGTTATCGACGTTTTTGAACTTGCCAAATTATTCTTTCACAAATTTTAATATTTCAAATTTATATCTAAATTCTTTGATATTTTCAAGGTTTCTAAACTACTGATGTATGTTTATATAAATATTTTTATCATATAAAAATTATATAATTAAAAATCAATAAAATTAAAAAAAAACAATTTCTTATTTTCTATACTCTTCACTACAAAGTTTCAGAACATCTTCTCCTTTAATCGTTTAACATTCAATAAAAGAGTGAAATAAAAATCGATTTTAATCATGGGTGGTCTTCATTTTTATTCACCAATTATCAATTTTACTCTGTTTTGTGTTCTTTCAATTTCCGACGATTTCGTTATCTTCTTCTAAATGTTAATCGACAAAAAAAAAGGTTTCAACAATCCAACAAATGATAAATTAAAATTCTTTACGGGCTTCTATCTCGTCACTATCAAAAATGATTTAAGCATTTCGAGTGTTTCTATTGAATTCTTATTAGAAAGAAGTTCATAACATGAAACAGGTGAAATTATAAAATTGAAAAATACTTTCTATAATTTTTAAGTGCTTCTGAATTTTTTTTTTATTTAATATTACATATCGTAACAAATCAAATAATCAAAAATAAAATTCTTGTTATTTATAAATATGAAAACATTAAAATAGGATCATAAAAATAGGCTAATTCAAATCTAAAGGTTTGTTACAAGTTCCATGTACATATTAGAAAATTGCAAGTACTTATTTAAAGAATGTATCTTAGTTATTTAGCTATGAATCATTTACAATAACAGAAACTGCTTCAGAGTATATTGCAGAGTAGTTCTTAAAAGAAATGCCATATTCACAAAATTATTTCGAAAATATTCGCTATCAGTAGCAATAATATTCATACTCGTAATTATATTCACTGGAGATGCAATTGAGAGTTTGACGAACTTCTCCAAAGTAAGTATATAAAGAATTAATTTATCGCTTTTGGTTCGCTTTTATTGTTCTGTAATGATTAAATTTTCGGAATGGTAAAATCTTATGCTTTCGATATTTTTTAAAATGGTGGTAACCAAACTGTTTTTGATCAAATTTCAGTACAAAAAGAAAATAATTGACTTTTTGCCAGTTAGATAGAGTATATTTAAAATCTACTTGCCCCAATATTTACTTTTGACCCTATGAACTATTCAATCTGACAGCTCTAACAATATTTTATGTAATTTACATTTTTTTTATGAAAAATTTAAGTTTTATATATTTAAATATTAAAATATTTTCCATTACATATCCAGAGTCATTGAAAATATTAAATTAAGCCACATAGATAAAATTAGCCTCCTCCATCCATTTTTTCATAAATCTATTTTTAAAAAAGTATAGTTTTTTAGTGGATTTTTAATTGCATTGAAATTTACGAGAATTAGACTAGAAAATTGTGAAAATTTACGTTTATTGTAAATTATTATTGTTATTTTTAGGAAAAATATTTCGTCAACCATGAACACATTTTTAATGTGTTTGGTATAAATGGAAATTTGTTTATTTTATGAAATTAGTAAAACAAAAAATTGTTTTTAAAGATATTTAAGGTGACAGAAAACATTTTTTATATTTATAATTATAAGATATTTTTAAATTATAATTATACATATTTCAATTTTCCATGTTGCAAAGCAGGGAAATCAATTTATTTTATTTACATTTTATTGAAAATTAGAAATTATAGTAACCTATGAATGTAAATCGTTCAATTGTCTCTGATTTTTAATTATTTTTGACTGCGAGGGTTGTCATTATCATAATGAAGGTTAGTCAAATAAGATACATCAAATGTTTCATCTTAATTGATAATGTTCGATCTCAATTTGTAAGTAGTTTACCATTTAGGATTATTCATTTAGTAAGGAGCAGATACTAAATTGTACTTACTCCATGATTATTACGTAGGAGTTAAAGTAGATGGTGAAATATCACAATTTTACTATAGGGAAAATAATACTCCACCAAATTCGCCTGTAAAACTATAAGATAAAGGTGGATAAATGATTAAATTCGCCTATTAAGTATATAGAATTTATGAATTTATTCGTGAATCTTTTCAGTGGTCCACAATTTCAAATAATATGATTCTATAAATATGTCTATATAAGTATATACTTATGTACTGGAAATGTTATTTGTGCAGTTCTCAGTTTTCACTTCTAAATTTAGAATACCAATATTTATTGGCATGACAAATAGTCACTAAATATTTTATCCAAAAGAAACAAAAATGATTTATACTTTAATATAAAAACTGCAAAAATAAATTACAAAAAATTAAGCAATTTGAAAAGAAGAAACTTTTAAATTCGATAATATTTCAAATTAAAAATAGAGCCGAAGAGCTAGCAAGGAATTTACGTTGGTAACTTTAGCAGTTATAAGTAATGGTGCAGGATTGCCATTGCCACTAATTAATTCCCTTTAATAATAATCTGCCTCCTACTATTCATGACTACTAAACTAACCAAATTAATTTCGTTACTAGCTCTTTGTCGAAATTCGTTGATAGTTGTTTAGTTGATTTTTCTCTTATAAAAATATTGATTCAAATTACGAAATCAACAATTCAATGGTGAAAATGATTTTGCTGCAATTTATTTTTTGTTGCCCACTCAATTAAGAATATTATATTTAAATTGATTTTTATTCGGATTTTCCTTTCTGGCGATTTTTTTCCATTTAGTCAGACAGATGTTTCCATGTCAAATAACAAATTTTCTGTTCTTGATGGTAAATGTATGGTTGCATTGCAGGGTAAAAAATATACCTTAAAATTATATTGGTAAAATTGTAATCCATTTATAAGAAGAACTAAAATTTTACATGGTATACACTTAACTTAGAAGTTAGAGTATGTCTTTCAACATCGGCAATTTCATTAGCACAATTTTAAAATATATTTCAGTATCATAAACTAATTTTTCTTGTAAAATATTTTTTATATATAATTTCTTTGTAATATGTTGAAATATTCACCCTAAAAATTTACTTTAGTTATTTTTAATTTTCCATTCCTCCAAATATTATATGAAAACATTATTAAATATAAATTCCCAATTGGCAAATAAGTGAGTAATTTTTTTTTTCTTCTGATGTGTGTACCCAGACTAGAAATTTATTTGTAATTTCCTATCGGTTTATTTTATCATGTGGTCGGACGTTATATTATTGAACAAATAAAAACGATTTTAAATTGTCAATATATAAAAGTAGAATATATTTCAATTTTTGTTTTTATTATATCCTATATTTTATATATGTATTCCCTTTTATTAACGTATATAAGACAATATTTGTATAGTTTTTGTTGATCCTTATTTTCAATTATTTGGAAGATAAATTTTTCGAATATAGGGTAATAAAAATTCTAATTTGGCAATGAAAATATGTGATATATAGAAACTTATATTAAAGTATGTGAGTTGTGATAATGCCATTGGTTAAATATTATTATTATAAGTATACCTATCATGTGTGTTGTTCACGTTTTATACAAATAATATTTTAAGAATTTAGTGCTCGAAAATAGATGAATAGTCGAACGAATGACAAACTCCATTAATTCTGATTATAAGGGAAAAAATCCTTAACGTTCCTTTTTCAATATTTCGGAACCGAACGGTCGATGCTATATACAAAAAAAAAAAATATTTTTCAATTTTTACGGCTGGCTCTAACAATCTTCAAATTATTTTAGAAAATGAGATTATTATTTCATAAATTTTCCATTTTAAAATTTCATGTAATAACGATATTTTCTTTTCATATATAAGATATGGACTGAAGAGGTTTCATGTCATATATATTTGACTATGTTCAGGTGAAAATATCAAATGAGGATTGAATAAAAACTATCTAGATATGGATTATATGAGTATACATTTTATTTGTAGTCTGAATTTTGCTAGAAAAATAATATTTTATATTTAAAAAAAAACATTTTAATACGTTTTAATAATTAATTTGCTGGTGAACTCATTTTGGATATTATAAAGGACGGAGGGGAGTAACAAAATGTAACGTGTAGTATCACAAAAATAATAAATGGATTGGAAACTACTATAATTTAAAATGTAATATTTTCTGGTAAACTGAAAGTAATGGAATATTTTTGATAAAATATAAAACATGGCTACGTATTTGAACAACATGTGCAGTAGTTTTATATTAATAGGCTTTCATTTTATATTAAAACAGTAATGGCTACGTTTACAAAAGGTTTTAATAATAATAGTTTAATTTAAAATCTTGAATTAGAATATATACTAAAACATATAAATTCATCGTACTTAGTTCAATTATTTTAAATACAGTTTATATTTCAAGAATCACTTAGCGGCATAAACGGAAGTATAGCAAAATTAATATTCTTGAACGAAATCGTAGAACAACAGCTAAGTAATATTTAATATATATTCTACAAAGGTTTTTTTTAAAATATTTTTAAACCACAACATTGCGGACATGACACCACAACATTGCGGACATGACATCAAGTTAATCCACTGGAATTTTATTCTATTTAGTTCGACATTTACTATTTTAAATAACAATTCGAAATATTGGATGAAAAAATCGGTAACATAAGCTTCAGAATTGACAATTTTTC
Source organism: Rhamphomyia laevipes (assembly GCA_963920725.1). NCBI lineage: Eukaryota > Metazoa > Arthropoda > Insecta > Diptera > Empididae > Rhamphomyia > Rhamphomyia laevipes. Next base: position 20,047,733 of record OY987255.1, on the reverse strand, counting down.
TCATTTATTATTTGTTCAATTTTCGTTTTGTTATCGGTAACTAGACTTTGAATTTGAAGACAATTTTGTTTTATACCTTTTACAAATTGTATTTTAACATTTTTATACCATGCCAAAGAATCATTGCATTTTTAAGTTTTAAAAAATTTTCACTCACGTCTTTACCTGTTTCTGAAAATTCCTAAAATTTATAAATAAAATTTTTAGGAAATTCTTTATATATTTACTTGTATAGACACTTTTTATATGTGACTGACTTACAAATAATTTTTCAAAATTTTTTTTTATTATATCGTTACTATAGCAAAAACTGTAAAGAATTTTTGTAATTTATTTAAAACCTGCAAATGCAAGTCATCCCATAAAATATAAGTAATTTTTTTTTATACATATTATAACTCTTTTTTCTGTGACATATATTTTGCAAAAGTTCATAAATAAATTTTGTCTAACTTTTTATATTCATTATACAAATTATTTTTTTAATATTTTAAAACTGAAAAATTATCTATTAAACTCTTGAGTATAATTTTTAATATTATAATATACAATTTTATATTATGGACTTTTTAAAAAAGACTTATTACTCAAAATTATATAAAATGTCACATAAAAAATAACCATAAAAATATTTTGAAAAATAACCAACAAATTTATAATTTATGTTTATACAGGATACCAAAAATATTATAGTATGTCCAAAGGTGAAATATGTTTACCAAATATTATACTTAAATAGGAAATGTTCACCTGCGATAGCCATTGAGTTTATTATGTATGTAATGTACAGTAAAAGTTTTTAGTCCTTGCTATGCTAAGTTTCAAATTTAAATTTATTGCATCATTTATAGTATAATTAAATCCTTGAGTTTGTATTTTTTTTTTTTACCAAATTAATGGTTAATGTTATGATATTTTAGGAAACAAGTTCCAAAATAATATTTTCTTTTTATATAGAAATAATTTATATTTGTTATTTCTATAAAAAGCATCTGGACGTTGCAGAATTTGGATAATTAAATTTCATATAGAAAAGTGCAGAACAGAAACTTTTTCATAAATTTGAAAAGTTAAAAAAATTATTTATTTTTATATAATATTATTTAGTATTCAAAATTTATATGTAAAGCAAAAGAAAAGGCCATTTAGAAATTGTAATTAAGTGAAAATAATGAAGTTATTTACTAAACGATTAAAACTCTGGGAAATTGGTTTACTGGAATATATAATTCGGAAAACTTCTTCAGAAAAATTAGTTAGTTTTTCCCTCGGTGTTAATAATAACTAAACTAAGTAGCTAATATTCGAGTAGAAAAACTTTTCAATGAAAAAATTATTAATATTATTTACGAGGCATCGGCTACATACATTCCATTAACAGAAAATATTTTTGCCAACAATTTCATTTACAGTCAAAAATCTCTATCTCAAAATCTCTAGGGACCCCAAAAAAATTTCCATATAGAGAGCATTTCGAAATAGAGAATCGTTTAAAAATTGTAATGTGAATGAAAGTAAATAGTAATTATAACCATTACAAAATATTTAAAAATATATTAATTAGTATCTTGAAGTAATTTTATTGCACAATTTTTTTTTTTTTTTATTTATTAAAGATAAAAATTAGTAGTTAAAAATTAGTAGTTAAAATTAATTAAAAACTATTTTTGGTTTATAAAACAGTCAATTTTAGAAAAGCAATCAAATATCTTGTTTGGAGTATTTTGGGTTGTTAGTAGTCTGTTACATCTATTTTACCCTATTCCATTGTCTACTGCTCCAATAATTTTCAATTTTTCGCGAACAGTTAAAATATTTAAACTTCTTTTCCGCATTTTGAAATAGAGAATTTATTTTACATCGATTTTTGATTGAATTATTTTTTGACATAGTGGAAAATTTAAAATATAGAATTTCAATATAGAGAAATGAATTTCAGTGCATACTTGTCGGGTAAATAGATTTATATCGACATAGAGAAAATTTCATGATAAAGATATTATGAGATAGAGAGATTTGACTGTATTACATTTAAAATCCTCAGAAAAATAATTTAGAATTAAAATACAGTCCTTTGAAATAACTATATCCATGAGTGGCAGTCTTAATATGCTTTTAATAAAATTGCTTTTTAAATATTTTTTTTAATCATTTGCGACATAGAAGTTAACCATCTCTTTTATACTAATTTCCGTAAAGTGTCAAGTGTTTACTTCTGAGAATTATAGGATTGTTCAAATGGCGTATAAGTAAAATCATTACCAGGGGGATTGGTATGCTTAAAAACTTGAAGAATGTGTTTTTTTACGTTTCGTATCAGTTAACGCCTTTGAAATCGACAGAAAATAAAAAAATTAACGTTTTTATTCCTAACACCCCAGCTAATTTATTGCATAAAAATCATATAAAAACTCGAAATTTTTCAGTTCTTTATTGATTTCCAATCCTAGGTAGCAACCATTTGACCTGAAAATTTAATCGTGTTACAGAAAATTAGTATGTCCCCTCAGAAATAAGGTAATATGAAATCTTCAAGCAGAAAAAACAATCAAAAATTTTGTCATGTAGATGTAGACTAATAAATCATAAATTTCCAAAAAATCTGAGAAAGTTATACATTAAAAAATCACCAGATTTATTTGTGTTTTTACTGTATTATTGATTTTTTCCATTTTAAATCTTTTAAATATACTTATAGTTAGTTTATTCCAAAATTGAATGTGTTCCTATTTATATCATTTTTGTATTTGCCGAAAAATTGATTAGCTAATAATTTTATTTCAGGGTCAGAATAATTTAACCATGATTTCAGTTCTCTTTTTTTCAATACTATAAACATTTAAATTTCAATATTACGTATATAAAATAGTTAATTAATATAATTACTTTAATATATTTTCAATTAAATAAACATTAACAAACCGAAATATTCAATTTAAATTTGTATTACAAAATTATTGCCCCTGGGTGAATTCTACAAACATTATCACAAATTATGCTTTTTAACCACAAAATGTTAATGAAAGCAATAACAATTTTATGCTTTTTGAAATTATTAAAATAAAGTGCAAATTCATTAGTTTCCGATAATATTTTGAATTAGATTAGATAATGAATAGGGTTGGCAGAAGTGATCCATTTTATGGTTTTACCCTTTATTTTATAGTTCTTCTATAAACTTTAGTTTATTGGTTGGTAAATCTGAGGATATTTTTGAAGGCATTATACATAAAAACCACAGGCCAAATATTTTAATTCATGAATATCAAAAGACGTTTACAATATTCTTCAAAGGGGTGAGACTGATCTGTCTAATTTATTAAGATGAAGTCGACAGTGACCATTTAGGAAGCCGGATAAGAGTCGCACTGTAGTTTTGTAGTTATGTAGTTCGAAACTCTCTGATAGTATGAATTTTTTTAGATACTAAACAAACTGGAGTTATTTCCCAATGTTTTATATCCTTTCTTTTGATAACCACTTAGCAGTGGTCGTAGTAATGAGGTGAGATATCACAGAAAGGTATAGAATTGGTAAATATAAGATCTGATCTTTTTCTAGCAACGACATCAGCATTTTCATTACCCTCAATGTTGGAATGTCCTAGTAACCAAGTTAGGGTGACTACATATATTCTTATTTGCTAATTCTTTGAGAATTTGCAGGTAACATACTTGTTTAGACTTAATCTGGTATGTGCCTAATGCCATTTCATACTGTCTGAGAGAATATAAATTTTTCGATATTTATAGCCTCTATAGCCTCATACTTTCTTTTATATATACGAGGGCTGATTGATAATTACGTGGACTACCTGTGATTCAGGTAATGTACAGGTATAAAGTAAGTATTTTTTACCTCTAAAATCATTTACTAGGCTATATATAAAATTTAAAGTCGATATCTTGTATACTTTCCATGTAACAGTCGTTTAAGTAAGTCAATCTCAGTGAATTTTTAAAAATGGATAAAAACGAATTTCGTGTGTTGATAAATATTTTTTGAGGCAGAAAACAGCAAAGGAAACTAAAGAAAAGTTGGATAAATATTATGGTGAATCTGCACCTTCGAAATCAATGGTTTGCAAGTGGTTTGCTGAGTTTAAAAGTGGCCGTACCAGCACAATTGATGAACAACGTTCTGGGCGTCCAAATGAAGTGACTACTCCAGAAATGGTCGATAAAATCCATGATACCGTACTAGATGACCGAAGAGTGAAATTGCGGGAAATTGTTGACATCGTGAACATCTCATCGGAACGTGTTTGGGATGCTCATGGTATAATCCATGTCGATTATTTACAAAAAGGAAAAATAATCACAGGACAATATTATGCAACATTATTGGATCGTTTGAATGAAGAGATTATAATAAAACGACCACATTTAGCAAAGAAAAAAGTTCTTTTTCATCAAGCCAATGCACCAGTTCACAAATCAGGAATTGCAACAGCAAAATTATTAGAATTGAGATATGAATTGGTTCCTCATCCACCATATTCTCCAGATTTGGCCCCTTCTGACTTTTTCCTGTTTCCAAATATGAAAAAATGGCTTGCAGGAAAGAGATTTGGGTCAAATGCTGAGGTCATCGACGTATCGTCCTAAAAGGTGACTACGTTGAAAAATAAAAAAAAAAACTGAAAAAAACTGTGTCTTCTGTGTCAGTCCACGTAATTATCAATCAGCCCTCGTAGCTAAATAGCATGTATTTCTGTTAGCAACATTGTTAAAGTTTCTCCTGAGCTGACAGAGATGTTTATTTTGTTATTCAATGATAAAATCCGTGGTTCCCAGCCCCTGTACTGATTTTCGCTTCATCTAGTTCAAGGTCTTAGGTGAATTTCTAATTAGACATTTTAAATTATATAAATATAAATCAGAATATTAAATATACTTAAATATAATTTCAGTTAGGTTCATTTAACTATGAAAAAATCTATTTGCATCAATAAGAAAATTTCCATTTCACTTGTCTGCGTCCACACACTATGAAAAATATATGAAAATCAAAGAAAATATAAAATTCAGCGTGAATTTCAATTGCGTGAAGAAATATTTAATATTTTAGAAATTTAGTATGAAAAATGGAAAGCATATTTTAAGCTAAGCAATTTTACTATACTAAGTAGTTAACTTATAATATTAAAATTTGTAATTTTGTACTTCAATTAAATATTTGATTTAAGACTTAAACTCTTAAACCCATAAATTATTATTTCACTTTTAAAATAAATGTGCGTTTAATAAATTACAATTTTCTTTACGAATAGCTATAACGTTGAATGAAAGTTTATAATGATTTAAATTAAAACTTATATAAATAAAAATGATTTATGGTTAGTTAAATACCATGTAAAAATGTAAAAAGTTTTATGTTTTAACACTGTAATTTTATACAGTAATTATCAATCAGCCCTCGTAGCTAAATAGCATGTATTTCTGTTAGCAACATTGTTAAAGTTTCTCCTGAGCTGACAGAGATGTTTATTTTGTTATTCAATGATAAAATCCGTGGTTCCCAGCCCCTGTACTGATTTTCGCTTCATCTAGTTCAAGGTCTTAGGTGAATTTCTAATTAGACATTTTAAATTATATAAATATAAATCAGAATATTAAATATACTTAAATATAATTTCAGTTAGGTTCATTTAACTATGAAAAAATCTATTTGCATCAATAAGAAAATTTCCATTTCACTTGTCTGCGTCCACACACTATGAAAAATATATGAAAATCAAAGAAAATATAAAATTCAGCGTGAATTTCAATTGCGTGAAGAAATATTTAATATTTTAGAAATTTAGTATGAAAAATGGAAAGCATATTTTAAGCTAAGCAATTTTACTATACTAAGTAGTTAACTTATAATATTAAAATTTGTAATTTTGTACTTCAATTAAATATTTGATTTAAGACTTAAACTCTTAAACCCATAAATTATTATTTCACTTTTAAAATAAATGTGCGTTTAATAAATTACAATTTTCTTTACGAATAGCTATAACGTTGAATGAAAGTTTATAATGATTTAAATTAAAACTTATATAAATAAAAATGATTTATGGTTAGTTAAATACCATGTAAAAATGTAAAAAGTTTTATGTTTTAACACTGTAATTTTATTTTTTATATATAGATTTTCTACTTAATTACATTTTTTATTAAATTATATATATATATTTAAATATTTATTCACTTTAATTAATTTACTTTTATAAGTGAATAGTTTTAATGTTAGATAGTATAAAATTGAAAGTGTAATGAAATGAAATTTTAATATAATTCACTAGAAATACTCGTGGTAGCAATAAAAATTATTAATATTTTTTCTGACAGTTTATATATTGGTCTTGTAAATAAAATTTGATTAAAAGATTAATTAAAGAGTTAATTAAATAAATTTAATATTTTCTAAATTTATAAGAAATATTAAATTATTTAAATAGTATTTAGTTAAAATGTGATTATAATTTTGTAGAATATTAATTGCTTTTTTTTTAATTATAATATCCTTAAATATTTATAGTTCGTGATTTCGTGTAGAAGTAATCGTAAAAAAGTCCTTTACTTTGACTGACCCTAAAGGCAGTTAAAGATGTCTTTGACCTGTGGTAAAAAATATGTAAACAATCTTGTTATAACTTTATGTATGTCGTATGTGGTGTAGAAAATTAAATGTTAAAACATTTTTAAACACGAATTTATGTTAAATCTTTTATTAATAACTTATATTACTACAGTTTATGCCTATCCAACTGTTGAACCTTGAATAAAAGTCCATGAAACTAAGATGTATAGTATTTTGGCTATGTGGATATTAGTTTTATATTAATTATATACTGATTTTAAAATTTTTGTGTTTTTATTAAATTAAGACTACAAATACCGCATTTGTGCTCATATTGTAATTATAATTTTACTCCTGAAATAATTAAATCGAATTTTTTAAAATTTCCTTTTCCATTTTATATATAGTATATAAAATGTTAACCCAAGCAAATTTAAATCAATGGATGAGCCACCAGATATTAAAATAGAAAAGATTTTCTTAGTAATTAAATAATTTAGTTCAAATTTTTGTCCTAACATTTAAAACTGCACATTTTTAATTATCTTAAAACAGTAAAATTAAATTTTCTACCGTTCTTAATTTTCATTATTATTTTTTTTTTTGTACCATTAACAAAATTATTTTGTTTTGTCATTCTCTAATTATAAATATATTCTATCCCTAAAGAAAACCTTTGTATATAATGAAATTTTCAAGTGGAAATACAACAATGAAAAGTTTTTATGAATTACTTTTCTCATGGAAATGAAAATATTTTTCAGGAAATTATATTTATTGCATATTTTGCAGAAAATTTTCTAGACTCGTAAGATAGGTACACAAAAATATTAGATTTTTTGTATTTTCTGCAAATTATGAATTTTTAAAAGAGATAAATTTCTGGTATTTTGAATCCTGAGTTATGTAAATGTAAAGAAAAATGAAATTAGGAACTGAGTTTAATTAAAAATTATTTGTTAATTTTGAAAAACATTAAAATTTTAATATTCAGGTCCCAAATAAATAGACTCAGTCACTAAATAAGAAGTGTAACTAACACTTTTAAATTAAGTTTGAGCCGAATATTTGTTGCTGATTAATAAAATTGTTTTTATTATATTTCGAGCCACAGTTAATTCTAAAGTATCTAGCTATAAACTACCCAAAACTAGGAATGCTCGACGTCACCTAAATGTAATAATAGTCCTTATGATAAAAGTCGACTCGACATTCACCTCTTTATTCGACTCTCGCCTCGACGGAAGAAACATTTTGTGTGATTAAAGTCGCCTCGCTATTAGACGAATCGAATGTGCTTATTGTTTCGTTGCATTGGCACTACAACTTTTTTTGCCATTAATTTTGACGTTTTTTTTTAATTATGTCGAAAATTTTAAATTGAAATTAAAATAATTGTTTCATAGAAACGTTGTTAAAAATCTGTGTTAGAAAATATAAAAAATTAAAATTATTTAACACCAATTTTTTTATAAAAGCTATAAAATCTCACTTTAAAAAAACTTATCTTCCAACATTCATTCTTTTAAATTTGTAGCTCTAGCTCATTAATTTCAGAACGAGTAATTCGGCTACTGCAGTCGACAACAATCCAGTCGACATCGAGTTCAATCATACTGTATTTTTTGGAAGAATCGCTGAAACTCGATGTCGAATGTTTTGATGAGTTCAATCATACCGAAATATGAAAATCGTGTTGAGTTAAAAGACCAGTCTACTTCAATTATAATTACTAATATTTATATTAAAATTGCCAAACAGTATAAATTAATTTCACGGTTCACAAACACTACAAATTTTTAAAATTTTGCTAGAATGTTAAGAACATCCTAAATTATTTAGAAACTACAATACATTCAGAAGGTATTTTGTTACCATAGACCAACTACAATGATCATGAAAGATTTAATTCATGTATGAAAGTTTCCATATAATAAAACCTTAATATCTCGGTTTACAAACACTATATTTTTATTTAGAGTTTTTGTACGGGCAGTTTCGAATTATATGAAACATATATCCCTATCTATGATATGTTATATCTTCATTTATGATGGTATGCTATGCTATGCTAATATAAATTTGTACACATGAATCATGAAACCACAGAAAGAAAATTTGTAGATGAAAATCAAATTAGATGACTTTTACAATTGGAATTAAAAAGGAAAAACATGGAATAATCCATCAATTTTTAGTAAATATAAATTAAATATAGTTTTAATTACTTAAAAACTTATATAATTTTAAAATTTCACATCATAATTTTATCATCTTAGTAGGGTGACTGTCCCAATACGCGACATACTTAAGGAAACTATTGCCTTTATACTCAAATAAAATTAAGACGGTTAACTTGTTTTCACTCATTTAAATTTTATATTGTACATTTGTTCAATATACAACTATTTAAAAAGAAAACTCGCTTAATTAATTAATTAAAAATAAATAATTTAACATTTAATACAAATGGAAAAATGTCCTAGTACTCGACACATCAAAAAATCGAATGTCTCGATATACGACTTAAATATGTCCCAATACTCGACACACGTTAATTTCATAGTACTTATTATAGGTATAAAGAAAAAAATTGTTGATTTAAGAATTCATTTCTTTTAATTCATTTAAAATAAAAAGATAAAAATATAAAATTAAAAATTAAAAATCCTATCCTCTCTCCGATAATGTTTTATTATCTGGCGGGCTTAAGAAGAACGCGGTTTTGTCGCAGTTGAAAATGCGACTAGGGTCCAAGTCTAGTAATTGGTTGGAAAAGAAATAGCTTTTTAATTCTGCGAACCAGCTTCTTACATTCGACTCTGTTAAGTGAGCTCTCGACTTCGTCAAATTTTGCGCAACTCTTTCTGCCACATGAGGGTATATTAAATAATTTGGCTGCAGCTGACACTGCATCCAAGGCGTTTTGTAAATCATTTCTATTTAATTTTTTCAAACATCTTTTTTTAATTATATTTTTTGTCGTTTTTCCCATTTTTTTAATCTAATCTAATATGAATTAAAAATATATTGAAAATTAAAAATCCATTAAATCGTAAATATATCGAGAATAAGTTCGGTCGAGATTATGGACAAAAACGGTCGGAATGTCTATGTACGTAATGTCGACCGAAATTATGTCAGCATTTTACGTACTTTATATATCACAGCAGCGATTAAAGTGTATGTCGCGTACTACTCTAATTCTTTATTATTATTTTATCTACAATTTTAATTTAAAAAGAATTATATTTATTGACTTTAAATAACGACAAAATGACTAACAAGAGAAACCTCTCATGTACCAGAACTCGACACATATGTCGAGTAATAGGACACCGTAAATAAATCCTGTCCCAGTACCCGACACACTATTTTTAATTAATTAGCTTAACTTTTATAATAAAGTAGCATTCAAATTAGTTCAATAATTTATAAATCAATTATTTAAAATTAATACTAAGCAGTAATTTCCAAAATTCTATTACTTATGTTAAATATACTAAAAATGAATTGCTTAACTTACCCAACAAGAAAAAAACACATAAACGTATGTTCACTTGCAGTGACATACTTAAACTAATATTAAACTAACGTTATTCTTTCTCATGTGAAGTATTAACGTTTAAAAAGTTTACTTAAACTGTGAACTTAAATACTCAATTAAAATTTTTGACTATAGATATGCGAAATTCTTATTTTAAGGACTTTAACACGAAACGGTCGAGTATAGGGACATATGTCGCGTAATGGGACATTCACCCTACTTATACATAAAAATAATTCATCTTTTATTTACAATCAGACAAAAATTACCAAAACTATGTCTAGTTTTGGTAAATAAAAGAAATTGACTTAATTTTATAGTTTCAATAAATTGGTGATAAAACTACTATAAATATTATCATCAATCTTTTTTTCATATAAATAGGCTAATATAAATAATAGTAACCAGTTTATATTTATGCAAAATTGTAATTTAATATTCGTGCACCCATAAACCAATAATCATAAACTTTCATTTTATTTCTAGAAATTTTACATTTCAATCAATATAATATCATAAAAATCTTTTAAAAATACATTATTATTCAACATAAATCGAGCATAAAATAGACATCAATAATAAATTGATTAATCGTCGTAATATTACATTAGAATTAGAGGTTACATATCGCACCATAAACTTCTCTTATTTCATAGATTTTTTTTTTTAATAATTTTTGTTGCGGTTATAATTTTATGCTCGCAATGCGCGGACTTTAAAAATGCATAAAAATATTTTTTTTTTTAATTTTTTTTTTTTGTATATTTTGCATAATTTCATCAACATTAATAATTATATTATTTTATTGTTGTTACAAATGAACATATAAAAAAATATTATTTTCACACGTTTTTATAATGATGAAATTTTTGTAAATAAAATTAATTTGATACTTCACAGAAAATGTTATGATTATTAGGTGTTGTTAATGTTGAGTTTCCCCATAGAGATTTTCTATTGGTATATTATCATTAGCAGAATTTAGTTTCATGTTTAGAAATTAGGTGAAAATTATAGTAGTTTTTATTTTCCAATTTTAAGTAGGTCACAACTCATTAAGGACTTTTTTATTTTGAACATTGTATATATAAATAAAAGGATGATTTTTCTAGACAATTTCATAACAAATTTTCATTCTATTTATATATTTATATATGTATGTATGTATACAACATATAATTCTCTTAAATATTCATTCATTCATGTTTGATCATGTTCAAAAATTCAATCCTTATCATCATCATATAAATATAATGAATTTTCCGGTTTTTGTCTGTATGTATTTCAAAATACAAGTTTTACTATAATATATTTTTTTTTTTTACAATTTTTACGTCAACATAAAACGTAGAAACTTTTCAACATCGCATAACATATACAACAAAAAAAATAAAATCGTATAATAACCTAAAAATTATCCCTTTTTTTTTTTAGGTGAACCAGACTTCCCTTTGTTCTTTTGCGTGTTTCCGACAACATGCTTGCATACACAATACATAAAAAAAAATCTATAAATTCCTCCTCCTTCATATTTGTACGTACGTACAGCAACGTAAAAAAATCCTTAATAAAACTTATATTTAAATATAAATATAATACGCATGAAGGCATTTTATCCTTAACAAAATGTCAGATCCTTTTAATGGAAAAAAAAAATTATTTTGCTTTTTTTTTATATAACGTATTATATACATAAATAATAATAATTTTTAGTCCACCCCCGTAAATAATATCATGCTATGCTATTATGATAAAAATGAGTGCACCAGGATAAAAATGCATATTATAATATTATTTTTCTGATGCTTCTGTTAATGTTAGTTATAGCAAAGGGTGACGTATTGAAAATGGTATAAACGTACTCGTATATATTTCTTTTAAACAAAAGGATTTTTGTATACTTATACTAGTACACTTATACAAAATGATTTTTCAAACCAACGCAAATTGTAGACAATAAATAATAGAAAGAATTCATTTTTTTTTTGTACTTAAATGTATTCATACAGTTTATTTATAAGGTGTAGTGTTAGATAATTTGGACCAGATGCGTCAATTTAATGGAACAATTCCTTACTTTATGAGTTAAGGACATAACCCTACCCTAAGACCCTCTCTTCGACACTTTCCTTTCCAATATTTCATAAATTGTGTTTAGATTGTTACTCCATCTTTGTACTGGACGACCAATTCTTCTTAAACTATCTAGCTTTTTTGTACTGCTTCCTGGAATTTTTATCTACACCTGATTTTATGATTTATAATTATATGTCCTGCTGATATGTAATAATGACATCTTCATGGCTCGCTTGTAATAAGTACCTCTCCATGTCGCGAATTCTATTACAGTACAATTACTTAGTTGATTGCAGATTAATTAGTCCTAGACAAGAGATTTCATTATGGTTTGTGTAAACTACTATGAACGCGACTTACAATATTTTCAAAATAGATCAATTTAGGTAAGATTAATTACCTAATTAAGTCAGTTATTCAGTGAATGTACAAGGAACATCATAAATGATTTTTAGTAGGAAAAAATTATTGATTTGATTTAAATGAAATTAGTAGAGCTTCTGACGGTGACGTTAAATTTTAAATTATATTGTAAACGCGTTTAAAAAAACTTTTTAAAGTTGCCGTTTCCTTACTTTTTCCGAAATTGATGCTACTTCTTAATTTAAAATGTGATATACCTACTTAGCATTGTAATTGCTTATATATAAAGCTGTGTATTTTATACAGTTGACAACGCGCCGGTACGGTGGCATTTTGATTCTAGCTTTAGTTTTTTATACTTTGTACCCGTTTTTGACATTTATTTTCCCAATCAAACAATACACCCTAATCATTTATCCACCAATTTTAAATACGTTGCATTGAAATTTCTATTTATACACCAAACAAAATTCATTCGACATTAATGACTACATAATACAAAAAAAAAAGTGTGATGTTCTCTAGGATTAATTATTATTCCCTTTTTATAGTCCTTGAAATTATTGTTTCTCCATTTTTCAATTTTATTTTCATTTATTTGTAGTTTGTCATTGCACGTTCTTGAATTTCCGTGACTTTGTTCAAATAAAAAAATTACTAAAATATGATGAATAATTAAGAAGCGGTTGTTTGCTTAGTCCTTATACCAAAAGAAAATAGTTTTTTTCATATAATACAAGTTATTTTTTTGCAAATTCAGAAATATTGTAAATTTTGAAGGGGATTCAATTTGTAACTGAAATATCAGAAGTAAAAATTAAGACATATATTTTTAAGTTAAAATTGTCCTGTTTTCAATTTCTTAAATTCCTTTACACTTACAATGTTACCAAACCACCCCCTTTAACAACTACTGCCAAGGGTTGAAGCAGATAAATTTTACAAACCTTCTCAACTTCTCAAATTTCTTCGTAAAGGGATTACATTTTATTGCAATTTTTTCCAACAATTTTACAAAATTTTCACATGACTTTCTGTGTAAATAATATGCGCAACTGAAATTCCTCTTTGCCCTTTTAACTCTTGCTTTTCGTTGTCCTTGTGGGATTTCTTTAAGCTTTTATGATTATTAACAAGTAGAAAGTTTTTTTGGAAATAAATGTTTGAATAATAGAAAATATTTTTATATGCTAAGTCAAATTACCACTACATGAGTGAAAATTAATTTGCGAAAAATAAAATGTTGAGGGGCAATGACAAATATAAAGAATTATGCAGAGCTAAACAAAATATAACATTAAAAAAATTGTGTAAAAATACTAAATTGATCAAGAAGAATATATGAAATTTATAATAGTATTTGAGAAAAATGTTATTGTCGAAAATTTGTGGATTATTCTTTATTATAGAGCAAATTTGCTCTTCGTTCAGTATTGCATTGTTATGCTTTTAGATAATAAGCAAACCATAAATTAGAATGTACAACCATAAATAATAATGTTAAAGCAAACCATAAATCAACATTTCAGGAATCTGTGACATCCCCCTGCTTTAAAAACTAACCAAAGTCCCTGTAGTTCGATTTACAGTGTACAACTAAGAGAATAGCTACATAATCTGAAAATTCACACGTATCGTATACAAATGTACAGAAAGCTAGAATTGGCGATCAATATTAAATATTTTCGTTGACATATTTTGAAATTATAATTTTTAGATCATTCGAGCCAACCTTAGAGCTTTAGACCACGAAATTAGTCATATTAAATATTATTTTTATGACAGCTTCGTAAGACTACAAACTATTAAAGATTTTAAATGATCAAATATTTATAAAACTATAAATTATTCAATTTGAATTGTCCTAGTATCTTGTCCATATAATAAATTTTATTTGCAATAAATGAGAAAGTCTCCCCATTACGTGGACGTGGTTTGTGAAAGAGTAAAATGGTAAAAATTATCGTCAATTTTTTTGTTTTATATATTTAACCTTTATTTTGTTTTGGAATTAAATATTATTTGTCGAGGAAATTGTAGACAGGTTTAATTATACATCAAACGAGGTAAAACTGCTTCTAGAAATTTATCATCTCTAATACTTAATATCAAAATATCAATAAAAATAATAAGTTTATCGTATCGTCGTGGGTCATTTTTCAGTTTTAGGGTCGTTTTTTTTTTTGGTGTTATACTCTAATTTTCATGGTATAATCTTTAAAATGATTATGTAATCTTGACAATTTGATATTGAATAATCCAATTAATGAAAAACATTTAAATTTTTATATATATTTTTTGTAAATGAACTTAATAAAATTGATTTGTCATTTCCTATTTCTGAATTTTTTATAATGTAATTTTTTTTATTTTTTTTGAAGGGGAGACAAATTTCTGTTGGACGTAAATTATAAGGCTAATTTGTATGTACTTAGGTAAAAATAAAATTTGAATGACTCATTTTTAGTATTTCATTAATCTTTTTTGTACTATATATAGCCAGCCATTAATTAACCGATTAATAACAAAAAAAATTGTAATTTATCTTGAATTTCTTATCTAAATGTGAATTGTACTTTAATTGTGGAACAATGCAAATATTTATGTGGCTCTTGTTTTTCATTTCTTTTGGTACTAAATAAAAACTTCTGGTGTTTATTCAAGTGTGACTTTAAATTTGATCACTTTTGTTTTTTTGTTATTGTATGGTTTTAAAAATAAACTTGTTCACGATAATTTATTTATTCGATTAACATTTATTTTAGTTACCGATATACAACGATAATATTGATTTAGGAAATATACTTGTAGTTATTTTTATTCAGAATTTGTTTATATAAATTTAAAATATTTCATTTTCAAAGCTTATTTGTTATAGTAGAACTGCGGATATTAATGGTATTTCAAGTTTGGTATACTGAGAAGCTACAATAAGATTTCTTTATATTTTGGTCCCATAATGACATAATAAATTGATTATTATGACATTGGATAGTGTTTTAGACTATCTTCTAAATAACTTATAAATAAGAGTTATCATTACTTTGAAATCTATACGATATTTACACAGCTTTGCTTTGAATATACATACTACAATTTTGATATATTAACTTGGTATAACTAGTTCAGAATTGATCGTGAATTTTTATATGTTTTATTATAAATTTATACGACGTGCCATCATAATTTGCTGTAAAATTTTTAAACTCATCAATATTGGCGGCATTAATTTATTATTTTGTAATGCTGGCGGCATTAATTTATTTTTTGTAATATCTTATATCTAGTATAATGAAGATTTATACAGAAATATAAGGTCTTTTATTCAATATCCCAATTTTAAAAATTCCTTAATTTTAAGATTTAAGTGAATTGAAGATAGTTTAAACTAGGTACAGTCTTGATTGTTAGAGCCATACAGCAACTGTGAAGACATTAATTAATATTACTGAACAGAAAATATTTTAATCATATTTTTTTTTCTATATACTTCAATATTATTTAATTTTATATTCTATATCACAATCTAACAATATTAAAATCACTAATACAATCTGGGAAATGTAATAAATTATAATATAAACTGTCGGTTTTTATCATATAAAATGAGAAAATATATTAAAAAATTTATATCATTTTTATCGAATATTATCCAATATTGAAAAATTTTACTTGTCATAAATTTTTACTTTCCTCTTTTACAGAATTTTTCATTCCTAATTTATTATTATATAATATTCATCAAATCAACTATATAAACTTATGGCATAAAATTTATATAATAATCAAAATCTCAGTTGGTTTTCATCAAGGAACATTTTTATATTTAAGTACATAAATAGAATTTTTTATGTAAATATTATAAATTTTTTAAAAAAAATTTACCATCCTTTTTGTTTTTACTTTCTTATTTTCCTCAAGGATATTCATCAGCACACAAATATTAATAAGAGTAAAAATATTTTGATTATGATAATGCCCTTGGCCTTTTTTTTGTCATACTTTATTGATTATTATAATATCCTTGTATAAGGACGACATCATATTTTATACATACACACAAAAATTTTATCTGCACATCATATGGAAAACATACAAATCAGGGTTTGTTTTGTGCCAACAAATTATAAAACCAAAAAGAATAAAATATAAAAAAAATGTTTAGAAATTTAATCTTGAAAACAGAAAACATAAAATTTTTATGAATTTTTTAAGATCGATAAAAAAAAAAGTTTTAATATTTTTGTAAGTATTCGAATAAAAGAAAATCTTCTAATTTCTCTTTCAATGACAAAAAAATCATTAAAAGCCTAAAAATTATGGTAAAATTATAAAGGACAAGGCCAAATATGACAATATATATTTTTAGTACCAACATTAATGAATGTTATATTTTTAGAAACGTCATAAAAGGTTGAATTAAAATTAATGTTGGTTTTTTAAGTAAATATTATATTAAAGCAATATAAAGAAATTTGGTTAGAAAAAGGATTTTAAAGGATTTTCAATCTTTTATCTTTTCAAATAGAATTTACTGAAAAATAAACAATATTTACTTAATGGTTTTCCTTGAAATTTCACGAAATGAAATAAAAATTTACTTGAAACGTATAGTAAGTTATGTAATTTGTAAATTTTGTATATCCAATGGATGTCGCTGCAAAATATCCAATTCAATTAAAATCCTATATACAAATTGAAAATCTACATCTAGGCCAATCAATATGCAGATTTAAAATTACCATATCTTCCATCAACCAAAAATAACTACGCCTGATTGGATTATTCACACAAAATTATTGCTGGTTTTTCAGTCTCCTCTTAGTAATACGTGGCTATTTCAATCAATCAATCAAAACATGTTATTGTTTACGTAGACACCATAGAAAAAATAGTGTCTCTTTTTAAAGCGATGCCGAATCTTAGTATAACGAGGCTTAACTCATAGCATAAAGTAGAATCTTTATGATGCTATACTCCATATGAGTATGAGTGTCATCCACCCTTATATTATGTACAAGAAGTTTCTTCGCTTATGTTGTTTTACCATAATTAGTACTGATTGAAGGTCCTATTTGATCATTTTTGTATTAGTACAAAATGATTTAATAATTTTAATTTGTCCTTTTTTGTTATTTGTTAATTCTTCGTATCTAGAAGGTCTAGAAACCGACGCCACAATAATTTCTTATTGGTCCTCCCGACTTTGTTAATATAATAACTTGTGTGATAGGAATGAGACAAGCCATGGCCTGAAATTAAACTTGGCTCTCTTAGAAAAATCAACGGAATTCATATTCGAATCTAAATATTTGAAAGAATTACTAGATATTAGAGATAGACAAGTCATTCGAATCTCACATTCTTTATTAAAAAAAAAATTATAACAGCTTGCGAAGACCGACTAAAAAAATCTGCTAATCCATTCTCTTGATACAATGTTTCATTTCAATGCATCGTGTATGTTTATATTTAGAATTAATATGAATAGGTTGATTCGTCACAGAAGAATATTTAAAAATATGGGTGCATATTTGGTTAGTAAATATCAAAGTAATATGGAGGGTTATAAATATTAAAAACTAAATAATTATTTTTGTTACTATATAATATTAAAATATATTACGAAATATGGCAACACTTCATAATTTGTTTGTTGCACAGTGCACAATTATTCAACAAAATATAATAAATACATTTCCCCGAGGGGAGACAGGAAATAGAATTAAATTACATTTTCAATTTTATTTAATTTAAAATATTTTATTATTTTTTTACGAATCTAAAATTACAATTTCTCATTTTTTTTTTTCATTATTCTGCTTGGCATTTTGTGTGATCAAATTTGAATTTTATAAAAATTATGTTTCGTGTATATGCAACAAAAAATATAAATTACTCATATTTTCCACGGGGACCGCAAATCATATATGAAAACAATAAAAATTATTGAATAATGAATTTAGATTTTTATTTATAAAATTTGAAATGAAAATATTTTAGTTTGACGCGAATAATCAGAAAAATGATTTTATTTTTGTATTTTCATAAATTATAATTTTAAAGGTGAGGTCAAGGTCTAATAATTTTTGATATTTATGTTTTATAGTTGCAATTTTACAATTAAAGATAAAGTTTCTTTTATGAATTTGTTTGAATTTGAATTTAATACTTTTGGAAACAAATTTATGCTTTAACAAATATAAAATTATTATAAAAAATTGTTGTTGGGTGAAAGTAAATATCAATTATATAGCCATTAAAGAAACTTTTTGATAAACGGTGGAAATAAATGAAAAGTGAATTTCTTGTTCATCTTAAATTGATATAAATGATAAATCAGTTAAGTAATTTATAAATACAAACATAAAACTCTTCTGGAGCACTTAACAAAAACAAGAATTATATTATAATGAAAAAAGCAACAGCCAAAAGATTATACACGGATAATTATCACGGGACACATACTCCTTCGGAAACATGCCGCACTGTTGGGACTGTTTACGGTCTCGTCATGCAGAGTTTGGGAAAAGAGGACCAAGAATCTTTGAAACATCTTTTATGTAATTGCTATGTAGTGCAACAACGAAAATTAAAATATTTAAGAATGTTATTTCCTAAATAACCTGTTATAGACTGGTGCAAAGAAGCATTGCCAACCAACTTGATCAAGTTGATTAAGGAGGTGGGAAAGGCTGATGATTAACATTTCGAACATCGTCTGGGGTGGTACAACGGGCTTATAATATGTCGCTTCAGTACGTAACCAACCAACACAAACGTCAAATTGTAACTAATACTCTCTAGTTAATACGATTCTAATTAGTACTGATTGAAAGACCTATTTAATCATTTTTGTATTACTTAGTACAAAATGATTTAAATTTGTCCATGTTTGTTATCGTTGATTCTTCAGATCTAGAAGGTCTAGAAACCAACGCTTCTCATTTTGTTGATATAAAAACTCGTGTGATAGGAATAAGATAGGAAGTCATGGACTGAAATTAAACTTGGCTTCCTTAGAAGAATTTTTTAAATATTTGAAAGAATTATTAGATATTAGATAGTCACGTCTCACATCGTAATCGCACATTCTTTATCAAAAAAATTATAAGAGCTTGCGAAGACCGACTACTAAAATCTGCTAATCCATTCTCTTGATAAAACGTTTCAATGCATCGTGTATGTTCATATTTAGAATTAATATGAATAGGTTGATTCGTCACAGAAGAAAATTTAAAAATATGGGTGCATATTTGGTTAGTAAATATCAAAGTAATATGGAGGGTTATAAATATTAAAAACTAAATAATCTGATTTTGATAATGAAAATTTTGTTTTATTCAACAAAATACAAATTAAAACAAAAAACTTTAAAGCTGTTCGTTAGGTGATGTTATTAATTTGTTTGGCCTTCCTGATCATTCAAATAAATTGTAATTTAAGTAATGTTTACCAAACATAATCAGATACCCTGCGTTGGATAGGTAATGAAGAATAAAAAAGTAGAAGTTATAATTTAAGTTCAAGTTTTTGATACTAGCAGTAATACTTGTAATATTTTTTTAAATATAATTGATAAAATAATCTGTAAGAAATGTACGGTTCTTACCTAGGAGTTCCTATGGAAAATATTTGTTGTAGTGGAAGTATTTAAATGCGAGAACTAGATACAGTCAAATTCACGTACCAACCTTGAACATTTGGTATGTGAATGTGACTACTACTTGATGGTCGTCGAACCAAGTTGTTGACGAAGTACAAATAACTGGGTAACGTTTTGTACGTGAATATTTATCGGCACGCCACACTCGGAATTAGGTTTATGATGGTAGGATCAGATTTAAAGAAACCCATTTCTTTGATTAAGAAAAGATTATTAAGAATAATAGCATTGTCGTTGAAAATGATAATAAAGAGTACAACAAAATTAGGATAGTATTATTTTACATTTCGCCCAGTAGGTAGCATCGCCTACAGGACTAAATATTAAATAATTATATTCCAATAATGTTACCTAAAAAATTTATTTTATTCCGAATTTCAAAAATATTTTCAAAAGTAAAATAAAAATTTACAACGTTCAAAAAAGCTCAACCGCATGAAACTATTGAAATTGCTAAGCCTTAATCTAAGTTGGGTTATAATTGTTTTCATTAAATATTCTGTGGGTTAACCGATTTAAGTAAGTAAATTGACATTTTGTTATTTAAGACTGTCAATTAGAAAGTTATGATTATCTAAATTGTGAATTATAAATATTACAAAAATTTCTTTAAAAACCCCACCTACGTAAATTTAGTATAATTATTCAACGTCCTCATTTTTTTGAGTAATGAAACTTACGTTGTTTAATATAAGTACCTAAGTGAACTTTTTTTGTATAGTGAAATTTTTGGATGAATGTGTCGAAATTTAAGAATATAAACTATAATTAAAAATTTCTCAAATAAGTAATTATTTAATTCCATGGGAAACTAACTATAAATCACGTCTTTGAATAAATAATTCTCACGTTAAAATGTGATTTTTTTTATATATTTCATGAATACATTTCAAGATTGACTTATGTGCGCCATTAAATTTTGAAGATTATATAAATTTTACCCTTTAAAAACAATTTTTTTTAGCACATATTCTCCATAATAATTGAAATAATCATTCAAATTTTTTTTTTCGTTATTCCACAACATAACCAGATAGATTTTGCTTTAACTTAAATTTGGAATTATTTCACTGGATTCATTCAATTTATATCTGTTTTTTGTGTTGTTGTTATTTATTATGTATATCAGGCCGCCTTCTCACTTGACTAAGCACACCTTTTTGGATAAGTAAATTTAAGATTATTTTGTTGATGGTTTTTGTGGTTTATTTCATTTGTTGTTGTAAATAAAAAAAAAGCTGCTAACTAGGGGGAGCAGATAACTCATAGTATGTTGTTTAACAGCGATTTATGTCCAAAAGTTTTTTGTAATTAACATTATCTTTGTAACAAACAGTGGTTTCTTCAAAAATTGCTCATCTTTATTATTTATTGATTTAATTTTATATTTTTATTTGTTTAATAATAAATAATATTATTAAAATAACTATAATAAGTATAAATATGCGTAATCACGAATCCAACCTGTGTACAAAATTTCATTGAAATTGAATAATATTTACCATATGTTCTAGAACATATGAAATATTAATCAGAAATTTTAGCATGGACCCCCTCAGGCTACTAACTTCTACCTTAGTCTACACATGCGTAATCACGAATCCAACCTGTGTACAAAATTTCATTGAAATTGAATAATATTTACCATATGTTCTAGAACATATGAAATATTAATCGGAAATTTAAGCATGGACCCCCTCATGCTACTAACTTCTACCTTAGTCTACACATGCGTAATCACGAATCCAACCTGTGTACAAAATTTCATTGAAATTGAATAATATTTACCATATGTTCTAGAACATATGAAATATTAATCGGAAATTTTAGCATGGACCCCCTCAGGCTACTAACTTCTACCTTAGTCTACACATGCGTAATCACAAATCCAACCTGTGTACAAAATTTCATTGAAATTGAATAATATTTACCATATGTTCTAGAACATATGAAATATTAATCGGAAATTTTAGCATGGACCCCCTCAGGCTACTAACTTCTACCTTAGTCTACACATGCGTAATCACGAATCCAACCTGTGTACAAAATTTCATTGAAATTGAATAATATTTACCATATGTTCTAGAACATATGAAATATTAATCGGAAATTTTAGCATGGACCCCCTGAAGGTATTAACTTCTAACATGGCCAACACATGCATAATCAGAAGGTCTACCTTTGTGCCAAATTTCATTAAAATCAGATAATAATTACATGCTATAAAACACGTAATTATATAAAATTCGGAAACTAAAACTGTTTTCTAGGAACCCCCTGAAGGTCTCCAAATTTCAAGAAAGCCAACTAGATCCCAAAATTAGCCTATATATAAAATATCTTTGAAATCGGTTAACAATTACTATATGCTGTAGAACATATGAAAAAAAAAAAATTAAAAATTAAATCGGAAATTTAACATGGACCCCCTAATCCTACTAACCTGTAATTTGGTAAACCTATGCAGAATCATGAACTCAACCTGTGTACCAAATTTCATTGAAATCGGATAATAATTACAAGCTGTAGAGCATAAAGAAAATATTCTTCGGAAACTAAGTTGCTCATATATTAGTTTCCCATGAACGTACTGTACCTACCAACTACAAATTTGTGGAGTATCAAATAGATAACTAAATGAAACTGTGTGTTCAATATCATTGAAATTGGGTGAAAGGTACGGTAGATATAGATAGTTGAACTTATGAAAAGTAATTACGGATTTTTACATGGACCCACTGAAGTATTGACTTCAAATTTTACAGACACCAAGTACATACGGAAACTATCATATGTACCAAAATTTATGCTAATTAGATAAAAATTACTATATGCTCTAGAGTATACGAAATTTTAATCGGAAATTTTACCAGGGACCCCCTGAAGTTACAGACCTGTATCTTGGTAGGCTTGTGGACAATCATGATACCAACCTATGTTTTAAATTTCATCCAAATCTGAGACATGAAATTTTTTTTTACATTTTCCCGTAGAACAAAAACACGTAGGTTGCCACATAAATGGGGAAATCTAACATGGTCCCACTGAAAGGATCGATCTCATCTTGTACCGGCACCTGCGCGAGGTATGTTAGAGCCTGTGTGCCAAATTTCATTAAAATCGGACAAGCGGTTCTAGGAGATGTTGCTGCGCACATAAAAAGCGTACGCGTACGCGTACGCGTCCCCCGGACACTTTTTTTTTTTTGCATTTTCGGACTCCCCGACCTCGGAAACGCCTAGAAAAAAATTTTGAGCGAACTTTTTTTTTTGACCATCCAACCCATCACCAGACTTCATAGTATTTCATACTATTCGTAATATTCACCTTCATCTTTTCAATATTATTGAATAACATTTTTTTATGCTCTCATTACATATGTTTTTTTTTGTTGGTTTGCTTTTAATGATGATGATAGTATCCATAAAATGTTGGCAAATGAATATCAGTGTTTTTTTTTTTTGTCATTTGTATATGAGTGTCGAGTAGAGCATCCCGATTCATTAATGGCGTATACGTATATACTTAATATAGAATTTTCATTCATTCACCATTTCAAGTTAAGAAGAAAACAAAAATCTTTATAATACCGCAACACCGCCCGCTATAGCTCATCACATTTGAATGTATTTATAGTTAGAGTTATGAAGTTGCGCGAACATCAGGGAAATAAAAAAATCTTGTTCTCAGGTCAATTTTATGTGAATTTTTAACCAGAAATATAGGAACAAGAAAAAAAAATTTTGTTATGTTGTTTTTATTATGTTATTGTGATACAGAAGAATGAGTTTTGGGAATTTTCTTTTAACATCCGTACATAAATCAAAGAATTCTGATTTTTTTAAGTCTAGTTCTATTTTATTCAAGTTTTTCTTCTTATATATAATTGGAATGAAAAAGTATTATAAAAAGATGAGAAAAATTCCATTGAGATTGTTAAGAATTTAGTGAAGAGTTTTTTTTTTTTATTTTGAAAATTGTTTTTGTATCATGATTTGTAGAAGTTTGGAAAAAGTTTCAAGAGTTTTTTTATATACAATAATGTAGAAAGAATTAATAATTTTTTAATTCAATTCTGATATTTTTTTTATTAAAAACACTAAATTAACATAGAGTTGGCATCGTAATATTTATCTACAATTAAATATAATTCAAAATTTATAATATGAATGATCAACCTTTGGACTGTAATTGCTCAATTAATTGATAATTTACAATCAATGTTTGTCTGTTGGTAGGCAGTAAATTAATTTTAAAAACAAAATCGTTACTGGTTTATATACCGAAATCAACGCTGTACGATATTTTCAATATTTGCAAGAAAAAAAAAGTAATTTCACGAATAAATTTATTTCCTTTAACACTTTCATTATGGAACAAGTACTCTGACTCTGAGTAGCTCAATAACAGCTATAAAAACAATATATACGAGTTATTAGTTGCACATTTATGAGTATTCAGTATATATTCACTCATTAAAATGCAAACAACAGGCTTTGAATAATTATAAGGAACGTTATTTATTATAATTATGGGAACCATTTGTGATACGAAATTTAATTTTTAAGTAATGCAATCAGGGGGTGATATTTAAAATAATAATGCTCTGTATAAATCATTAATTTTTTGACAATTGAAATTTATTCATTGACAACCCAGTGATTTTTGTATCTGTCCCAGCGTATATGTAGTTTGTTGACAATGAAATAGCAATATAAAAACTGATAAGTTAAATTAAGACAAAACACGTCAGTATCTACGTCAGGCATTGGTATGTACTTGTCAGCCTGATATATTATCAATTGTTTACTGATTCATTTTATTTATGAATTATAAAATATAATCTAAAAGTGATTGAGCCTTAATAAATTATTTATAATTATAAAATTATAAATTAAATTAAATGATTATTTTAATTAAGTAGAATA
The DNA here is from genome assembly GCA_963920725.1 of Rhamphomyia laevipes. Taxonomy (NCBI): domain Eukaryota; kingdom Metazoa; phylum Arthropoda; class Insecta; order Diptera; family Empididae; genus Rhamphomyia; species Rhamphomyia laevipes. Next base: position 20,022,583 of record OY987255.1, on the reverse strand, counting down.
AAATGCTTGACTGCATAGTCTTGTCATTAACTATCAGTAAAGCTAATATCTGGCTGACACGTTCGTATGTAATATGTACCTAGGCATCAGCGTGGCGTAAGTGAATATCATATACTTTGTAATTATCATAGTATCGATGGGTTTGTGTCAATCTGACGGGTTAGTAGCTACATCGTGCCGACGTTGGTATCAAATTCAATCACTGGGAATTTGAGTACCTAAATTTAATTTCGATTTTAAAAAAAATTAATTATGACAAATAATAATTTAAATTGTTTTTAATAATTATTTTTTATTTTTCGATGCAGAACTGTCAACGCGATTCTCTCTCAGGATCCATTTCAATTATGTTACACAGAAAATGTAAAACCCAATTTTTTAAATTTATAAAATTTATCCAGCTCGTGTTCGAAGTTATGTTAAATCATCGATCTGTATAATATGATATGACCCTTTACGACTTTATCCAATATTGAATGAACTCCTACACTTTTAATGTATTGTGTCTCAAATAATAACATAAAATTTATTTAAATTATGCTCAGAATTAAAAACTTTGTATTTTGTTAGTGTAAAAGTATAAATCTAATTAGCGGTTTTCAAAAATTTATGTCTATATACTTCAGTAATTAGCATAATTTAGTTAACTATGCTGATTAAATACGAATACGAATTATTTTACTTAGTTTTTTATTTTCATTGTTATTATATTTTACGAAAATTGCGCAACTTTAATCATCATATTATTAACAAGCTAATTTTTATATATCGGCATTTAAAAAAAATTACTTTGCAACTTTTGTTGATTCATCATTTCACATCATTAAAAAGCTTATTTTAATCTAAATTTATAAAAATAACAAAAATAAATTTCAAACTAAACCGGACGACGATGATTGCAAAAAACCAATTGAGATAAACATAAAAAAAAAAATTAACAAAATTTTTAGTGAAATTAAAATAATTGCACGAATTATAAAACTTTAAATCTATAAAAAAATTATCTGCTTGAAATTGTCATTTGATTGGAAAATTTTGAATTGAAAGTAAAACCGGAAAGAATAATTTTCTTTTAGTTAAGCTTATACTTAGAAATATTTCAGTTTATAACCGGAAAATAAGTTCAAAGAAACTATTAGAATTACGATTGGTAAAATGTGCAATAGAGGAGAATAGCAGAAAAATTAATGACATAAGTTTTATAAATATTTACAATTTTAAATTTCTTTCAAAGTTATTTAATCATAACTTAATGAAAATAACTATCAGCATAAAAATATTATTGTGGTCGTTAGATCAATTTTATTAAAATTTATATTTATTTATCATAATGAAAATAAACCTGAAATGAAATTCATATTTTGTTAATTCAAATCAGATGTAAAGATCTAACTGAGCTACTGAGTTACAAAAAATAAAGGTTCGCAATTACATTTTTCTATAAGAATTGTATTTATCAAAATTGTCGTATGTGTAATTCACTGACAAATATAATGCCAAAAATGTCTTAAGCATACATTTTTCTATGATAATGTATTGAGAAAAATTGTCGTATGTCGTATGTATAATATCTTACTGTAAAAAATATTTTGGAAATACGTCGTATATGTAATTTTAAGTGCATTTTTCTATGAAAAATTAAATGTATTAACAAAAATGGTCATACGTGAAATGTTTCACTATAAAAAAATATATTGGAAATACGTCATATGTGTCATTTTTAACGGACGAATGTACTATACAAAAATTTCTTATGTGCATTTTTCTATGAAAAATTGTATTGAAGAAAATTGACGTATGTACAATGTTTTACTGTAAAAAATATCTTGGATATGAATTCTTTTATATGAAATTAATTTATATATACTGGAGGGAATACAACTTTACTACATATACAAAAATGCTGTAAATGCAAAAATTTCTTAAATCGTTCTTTTTGCAAAATATCAATTTTCTTATGTCCAAGACTGTTTACAAAATAATTATCTATATAATTTGATGGAATTTTTATTTCTATTTTCTATAACTAAGTCTACTTTCAATTTTATAATAGTTTGTTCAAAAACATTTCCAAATTAAATATAAAATATATATGTATAATAAAACTCAAAGAATTCCCATTAATTTGTAACCATTCAAATTGTAATAACCATTAAAATAATTTAGTTATAATTTTGATCATAAATTTCACTTTTACAATGTAATAATTGAAAAATTTCATGTAATACTTAATTATGTTATAATTTTAATGCGTAAAGGAAATAAAACTTTACATTGAAATATTTTAAACGACACGTGTGAAATGCTTAGTTTTGATTATACATCAGATATTTAAAATTAATACAACATTGAAAACTTCAAAATTTCAACTCCATTCTAACCAAAATCAAGATAAATTTTAAATATAAGAAACCATAAAAGTTAACACAATAAATTAAATTCAACAATAAAATTATATTTCAAACAAAATGGTTTTTATTGCGCTGAGGTCTGAAGTCTGAAGTGCTCGCTAGAAATTAAGATGAAATATTTTATTAATTTATATTTTATATATTTGTTTAAAACAATTATACGCAGACTTTACGAAATAATTAACATTAATTTGTTATTGAGGTTTCTTTTTCATTATGATTTATTATGTGAAATTTTTTTCACCTTTTTTGATTCGGCAGGTTTCTTTTTTTAGTAAGTTTTAAAGGTTCTTTTAATTAAAATTTAAAAAAAAAAAAAAAAAATTGACCATAATAAAATTAAAAACTGACATATTTTGTGGTAAAAATATAAATAACTCGTTAACAAGTGAATTTGTAATACAAAGTGATTTAAAGAAATGTTTAGTTAAGAAAATATGTTATGGGATTCAAGATGACAATACAATCCAGTCATTTTTCCGAACAAGTCACTTGTAATCTTCAAAAACGTTTCAAACTTACTTAAAAGTAACAATAACAATTAAGGAGACTCTCCAATGTACAAGATAGCATAATAATGTTATTAAGAAGAGAAAGAGATAAAATTTATAAGATTTTATAAGATTTATGTTAATTTACATAAACGAAAATCCATTATTGTTTTTTAAATAAATTAAATTATATAAACTGATTTTAAAAATAGTGTAATTTCAATATCAAGTTTTCCTTTAAAAGTATAGCTATCATAAAAAGGTTGCCATTGCAATTCATCTGTTTTTCAGAGTATGCTTAATCAAAATCTTTCTAAATTCTAAAAGTCGTTCATCTCTATCGTACAAATACTGATTTTTGAATTTTAATATCTTGTATTTCGTTGGCCCTTTAAATAAAATTAATAGAGCTTGTCCTTTAAGCTATTAAATTTTATACAATCAATACTCAAAATGATTGAAAAACAGGAATTAATTTTTAGATTTTTTTTTTGGATACATTAAGGAATTTATAGAAATTTATGCTCTGAAGAGTTAACTTCTACTAATGCTGGATTCATTGTTTCGGCCGAAGTATGCGAACTCATATATGAAATTTTATATGAACAAATGAGTCCCGATCATTTTTCAACTTATTCCTCCGATTTTTGTCCTTCTTCGAAAAAGTTTATTAAATTGTATTAATAAAATTACGTTTATCGAAATCGAACGATACGACAAATCTATCATAATTTATCAAAATTTCGATAATCATAATATTTTACAGATTTTCGAAATTCTTTCTTAGGACAACTAAAGCACTCTGTATTTTTAAATAATATAAAATGTTCCCTACCGGACATGTAAAATTTTAACAAAAACATTGAATATTAAACCTCAACAAACCAAAGAACCCAATAATGTCAGCCACAAAAACAAAAATACCACAATTTTTTTTTTTTTTTCAGTTAATGTTTAACAACATTTTCGTTTAAAATAAACTTCCGCCGGCGACTGATGATATTTTGTTGATGTCATTCGTAGGGACATAAAACTTATTGGGATTTGCTTCTTACACCTAAAAAAACTATATTATTACCAAAAATTTCTCTCACATAAAATACTACAGCAAAGAACCATTTCTTTTTATAGAGGGCACATAAGTCAAGAACGAATTTATTCCAAAGTGAAATTGGATAAGTTTTTTCCTTTTTTTCAAGTTTAAAGCTTATCTGCTTATGAAATTGTACTTTATTTTTTTGGGGAAATGTCTTCTATACAAATGGGATATTAAAAAAATTCTAGAAGAATATTAAAACAATGCAGACAAATCAACAACAGCAACATAACAAGAATTTCTACTGGTATCTAAACTTTTCCAAAACAAATAATGTTAATAAAAAGTTTAAAAAATAAATAATTGTGGTGAATAAATACATAAATAAATACAACAAGTCACTGGCAAGAGTTTGCAGCCTTGAAAGTTATGTAATTTTGAATTTTTTTTTTTTTAATATTGGATTAGTTAATCTGGAATGAGAGGATGAAAAGAAAATGTAATATTTCTTTCCAAACAATTTTTAGGGGAATTAATAAAGTTTTTTATTTAAATATATTAAATTCAGTTTATAAAATGTTTTCTTATTATAAAGTAATTTAATATAGTTGATAATATTAAATTATATAATTATATTTTTCATTTAAATTTAATAAATATAATTTGCCTTAAAATGTTATTACTGACTACTTCAGTCGAGCTTGTAGATATTTGGGATTTTCAGATCTGTTGTAAAGATATAGTCAAAATGAAGATAATTTTATATAAAACACTAAAAGTCTGCAAGGCATGTAGATTTAAATCTTTTATTGATGCGATAATTATTTCTATAATAGCATCAAAATTAAATGTGACAAGAAATTAACTATTTCTGTTTGGAATTTGTATATAAATTTATTATAATATTTTTTAAAATAAATCTTATTTAAAATTGAATAATTCTGGTCACAAATAACTAATCAATATAACAAGATAACAAGATTAATATTCAGTGGGTTTACAAAATTGGATCCAGTTGGTTACAAGATTTATTAATATCCAAAATTCCACTAGCTCGAGAGATGCACTTATGTTTTTATGTCATTATTAGTTAGTTAATTTAAATTTTTGAATATAAATAATTAGAATGTATTCAGATTTATGCAGAAAATATTACGAGATATTTTATATTTAAGATGTTATTTTATTTTCAGCAAAAAGAAATGATAACAAATATTTTTGAAAATAGTCTACATGAGATAAAATACATAAACTAAATTGTATTGGATTTTATCTAATGCAGAAGATCAATTATGATATTTGAAATTAAAACCATTCCCAATCAGTTTTTTACCCACTAAACCGCTCCACTATTTAAGTTTACCATACAAAATCAATCCAGTCAATCAAATAAAGTTAATTGTTAAATTATTAGAATATTCCAATTTTCCACTTGAATTATAATTAAAAATTCTTTTAAAATTATTTAATTTCTATTTAAAATAAAAATTTAATTGATCACATTTTGTGTTAACATTTACTTTTGGACCACAAAATTGGAATTTAAAAAATAATTGCTCTTTATAAACGTTTTTTTTTTTTCAATTGTCATCACAAATAATCGTAGTTTTATAGTACCTAATTAAATTTCCAATCTGTAGTAATTTATTCTTAAGAGGAATTTGATAGCGTTTTTATCAAATTCATTGTAAAAATAAATGTATTTAATGTCAATATATTAAATGTATTTAATAAATGTATAATTCCAAAATTTTGGAAACAATTAAATTTCAAACTAAATATTAAAACTTGTTAAATATTTAACCCTTTCGATCCTAATTTTAATTGATACAATAAATTCGTTTTACACATTGACGTTTTTTGTATATTAAAACTATGCATTTTGTAGTTTTTAGTGTTTTATGCTGAAGTATTCTGTTTTTGGCTTCGTCAATGTTGCTGGCTTTGCCAATGTTGCGATGTGTTGTCCCATAGTTGTTGGCGCAATGCATCCCATTCTCCCAATCCTAAATATAACATTAAGAAAATTAGATTTGCTTTTAATTTTAATTGCACAAATCGTATCTCTATGAAAATTACTCTGTTTTTTAAAAAATAAAGTAGACGCGAAAGGGTTAAGGTGATATTAACAGATAAGATAAAATTATATTTTAATAAATATGTCCAGATTGAGATTATATGCGAAAAGAAATAGAATTTTCGTGAAATTTATATAATTTAAAAAAAAAAATCATTCTACCGAAATAATTTTACAAGGAATTGTATAACTCAAAGTATTCTTCAATCTTAAAATTAATTAAATTTTTGTATAAAAAAATTATCACAAATTATGTATACCAACATAAACGTTAACTGTGAATAATCAGATATTCAAAACAAATATAAATTTACCTTGAATTACACACCTGGTAAACATTTTTGCATATAATGAGTTTTTCAATAGTAATAATTTAAAAAAAAAAATACTTAAAGCAGTTTTTCCATCAGCATAATATCAATCTTAACATGAACCTTGTATGCTTGTATCTTTGCATTATTATTATTTTCTTTATGGCAAACTGTAACGGATTGCAATTTATGCAATCAGTCAGCAAAAAAATAGAAATCCAACAAATTAAAACAAGAATTCAATAAATTTAAAAAAAAAAAAAAACAGTAGGCAAAATAATTCCAACAACAACGCAAAAATACCCAATGGACAAGTTTCCATTTTTGATTAAATAAAAAACTTGCTAAAAAAAAAATCATTTATTTATTATTCCCAATAGTCAATAAATATATAAACAAAAAATTCTGATGAATTTTTCATATCGGATAATAAAATTCGATTAAGAAAAGTCGAAAGAGTTTTTTATTGATAAAAAATTTTGTCGACAATAATCTTAAAATTATAAAATATTTTGATCCAGTTTTTATGTTTTTACTTAAACAATTTCTATTTTTCTTTTAGCCTGTTTCTGCATATAAATTTTGACCTGAATTTTAATTTATGTCATGATATAAATATAAATTGTTGCTATTACTTTTATGGTCTTGACAAATATATATTTAATTTAAAATGTTTCAATAGTTTTTAAATGCTATTTTTAACATTATTACGATAATTTTTACCTTACAAATATTATATACAAAAAAAAATTAATTGTTTACAAATATATTTCATAAATTTTTTACGTTTGTTTCAGAAGCACTGTTACAATCCCGACCCCTACCCCATATACCACCGGGTAGTACATCAGCAGCATCATCATCATCAATTTTAGATAATGATCTTATAACACAACAATTACAACAAGATGGCAGTGGTATAATTAGTGGTACTTCTTGTAGTTCTGGTGGTGGTTTAATAAATTCCACATTACATAATAATACTCAAAATAATTTAAATCAAGGTATTGGACCATCTAGTACAACAACAACATCTGGTTTTGAATCAGCCCACCGATGGACATCTAAAGAAAATTTATTAGCACCAGGTCCAGAAGATGATGATCCACAATTATTTGTAGCATTATATGATTTTCAAGCTGGCGGTGAAAATCAATTAAGTTTAAAAAAAGGTGAACAAGTTAGAATATTATCATATAATAAATCTGGTGAATGGTGTGAAGCACATTCAGATTCTGGTAATGTTGGTTGGGTACCCTCAAATTATGTAACACCATTAAATTCATTAGAAAAACATTCATGGTATCATGGACCAATATCACGTAATGCAGCTGAATATTTACTTAGTTCTGGTATAAATGGTAGTTTTTTGGTTAGAGAAAGTGAAAGTTCACCAGGACAAAGAAGTATAAGTTTAAGGTAAAAATTATAAACAAATCAAATATACATAAAATTTTCAAATTCAATTTTTTTATTTTATTTATTAAGATATGAAGGTCGTGTCTATCATTATCGTATATCTGAGGATTCAGATGGTAAAGTTTATGTAACAGCTGAGGCTAAATTTAATACATTAGCTGAATTAGTACATCATCATAGTGTTCCACATGAAGGTCATGGTCTAATAACACCATTACTATATCCAGCACCAAAACAAAATAAACCAACAGTATTTCCATTAAGTCCCGAACCAGATGAATGGGAAATTTGTCGAACTGATATTGTTATGAAACATAAATTAGGTGGCGGACAGTATGGTGAAGTATATGAGGCAATATGGAAACGTTATGGCAATACAGTAGCAGTGAAAACGTTAAAAGAAGATACAATGGCATTAAAAGATTTTTTAGAAGAAGCTGCTATTATGAAAGAAATGAAACATCCGAATTTAGTTCAGTTAATTGGTAAGCTTTAAGACCCTTTGAAAAAAAAAATTAAATGAAAAATGTAAAGTAGGTAACACAATGCAAACAGTAACGACGCCATTTTGATAGAAAGATATAAAGTAAAGTTAAGACGTAACACAAAGATAGAACAATTTCTTTTGATGTTAGTGAGGTTGGAAAGATGACTATCGCAAATTATATTTGGATCGTCTTTTATCAATATCTATTATTATTTTATATCAGATACATAATGCGCCAACGCAAATCAAAACTACGTAAAAAATGTTTAACTTTAGAACCGTAAATCCTAGGAAATGGCGTAGTCATTCATGCAGCGTTGTTTTTTAAATTAAAAAAAATAGTTTTGTTTACAGTTCAGTTTATTCGGCGTTGTGACATTGTATTATGAATTTGATATAAAACATCTTGCAGACACTGAAAACTTTGGAGGAAGTTATGCCGGATTCAGAAGGCTGCTTCAACTCAACGCAAATTGCCTAGAAGTTATCCAATTTTTCATTTTTCAAGTATATTTGAATAAGTTTATGGAAAGTTACATATTGTTTTCCTATATTTTGATTATATCTGCGTTGCGTTGAAATAGCATGCTAAATCCGGTATTATTATTAAATAATATTCTAGATTATATGGATATTAAAGATTTTCTAAGAATAATGTTTCGGTTTATATATATATATAAAAACTAAAAACAGTTTATTTTTACCATAATTTTAATTTTATTAATTTTTTTCAGGTGTCTGCACGCGAGAACCACCTTTCTATATAATTACTGAATTTATGAGTCATGGTAACTTATTAGATTTTTTACGTTCGGCTGGCCGAGAAACATTAGACGCTGTTGCATTATTATATATGGCAACACAAATATCCTCTGGTATGAGTTATTTAGAATCACGTAATTATATACATCGAGATTTAGCAGCACGGAATTGTTTAGTTGGTGATAATAAATTAGTTAAAGTTGCTGATTTTGGATTAGCACGTTTAATGCGTGACGATACTTATACAGCACATGCTGGTGCAAAATTTCCAATTAAATGGACGGCACCAGAAGGTTTGGCCTATAATAAATTCAGTACAAAATCTGATGTATGGGCATTTGGTGTATTATTATGGGAAATTGCAACATATGGTATGTCACCATATCCAGGAATTGATTTAACCGATGTTTTTCATAAATTAGAAAAAGGATATCGTATGGAAAAACCACCAGGTTGTCCACCAGAAGTTTATGATTTAATGAGACAATGCTGGCATTGGAATGCACAAGATAGACCAACATTTAAAAGTATTCATCATGCTCTTGAACATATGTTTCAGGTATGAGGAAAATTATCTAGTTTTATTTTTATTATATTTTAAATTTAGATTACACATATTTTTGTTTTATAGGAATCATCGATTACGGAAGCAGTTGAAAAACAATTAAATGCAACACAATCTCTAACACCACAAATGGGTAAAAAGCCACAAATGGGTTCACAACATTCATCACATCATGATTCACAAGCAAACACACCGTTATCAGGTAGAAAAAATAAACTTATAGCTTGAATTTATCATCTTAAATTATTTGATGTGATTTATTCAATTGAATTAAAATTCATTATTTTTAATATATAAATTTTTCTTGTCAGAAACTGGATCTAATTCAGCAAAATTAAGTACATTTGGAAGCCAACAACAACAACAAGCCAAAGCTAATGTACAGATGCGTCGTACAACAAATAAACAGGGTAAACAAGCTCCGGCTCCACCCAAAAGAACCAGGTAATTTATAAATTCAATTAATATATTTTAACAAAATTGATAATTATTTTTATAAATATTTTAGTTTGTTGTCGACAAGCCGTGATTCAACCTATCGTGAAGATGATTGTAAAAATATGGATGAACTTAACAATACAAATGGTACAATTAAAAAATCATCATCTTGCAGTAGTTTTATTATCGATATACTATTTCGAGGTATTTGTCATATAAGTAAGAGGAATATTTGATCCTAAACCAAAACCAAAAAAAAAAAAACTAGAAACTATGCGGCTTGATGGCTTTACGTTGCAAGCAAAATTCAAATATTTATAAATAATTTAATAATCGAGTATTGTAGCACGTTTTCTATAACAAAAATAATTATATTTTTTTGGTGATATTTTATACTAAAGTCTATAATACTTACTGGTTTTATTCGGAGAAAATTGCATAAATTTAATAATTTTTATTACTCATTTCATCTTTCCACTTTATAATCAAATATTATAATATAATAATTTTCATAATCTTCATTCTTTGATAGAAGTTATGTAAAAAATGTAGTTTTTTATATTGAAAATAATTTCTTGTACTTAACATTTTAGTTTAAATTATATTACAATTTTTCTGAGCTGATTTTATCATTTTCTTATAATTTAAATAGTAAAATTTAGAAATTTAATAGAATTCATCAAATACAATTAGAGATTTATTGTAGAAATGATAATTTTTTTGAGCTTAATTAATTTTCAATATAAGAACCAAATATTTCTTTAATTTTACAAATTTCTTTCTTTTCATATTCATGTTTTCTATTTTCCTATAAAAAAAATACCAATTCAATCAATTTTGTCTCATCTGTTGACGTATTAATTTTATTTTTTATATTATTAATTTTTAGTTAAATAAATATCATTCCTTCGATAAAATTCCATATTGAAGATTAAAAATGAAATTCCTTAGCAATGTCTAATAATATTTTCGATCCAATGTAGGATTGGCATGTGTACCTTACCTAATAAATTGTAGAATTAATTTTGATTAAAGCATGAAATTCAATTTCAAATAGAAATTTTTTAAAGATTATATTTTAATTTCTTCATAACAAAATTTAATAGTCATTAATTATTTTATTTGTTTTTGTATTTTTAAAATAAAGAATTTCAATTTATTTAAAATTACATTTAAATTCATTTGAAAATAATACATTTAAATTAGAAAACTAACAAGAAACCAAAAACACTGGAATTCATAAATTCATTCTAACAAATATTGTGTAATATTGTAATAAATGCAAATCTTAAAATAACGAATATTAATTAACATAAAAAAGAGAAAAATTCCTATAACTTTGTGACAAATACTTACAAAAACGTGTGATATTTTCTATCTTTTAAGTTTTTTAAATTTTCATTTTTGTATAATTTTTTTCCAATTTTACATTTTTGGTTTTTAAAGAAAATTTTGTGTTTGATTATATTCACGATCCAAAAATATTACTTTTTGAAAATTTGAAATATGTAAATAATTTCGTGAATATTATCAATAACAAAATAGAACCTAAACGAAATCCTAAAAAAAAAAAACGAAAAAACAATCAAAATTTTATATCCTTACTTTTTTTCCCAACAATTTTAGGTTTAACACGTGACATTGCAAATTTTACAAACCGTGGTGGTTGCGGTGGTGGCGATTCAGAAAATGAGAATCCTGAAATGACACCAGATACAGACACTGAAAGTTTAGAACATAATAAAATTCAACATTCATTAGGTCATCAGCAGCAACAACAACAGCCACAGCCACCACATAATAAAACACAGCATAGTTCATTTAAACGACCAACACCAGTAATGGGAAATCGTGGATTAGAAACTAGAAATAGTAAACGTTCACAACATCATCCAATAATTAGTGGTCAAAAATCATTAGATCATCCACCGCCACAACATCCACACAGTACTACAAATCAAATAACTGTTGGAGCTTTAGAAGTAATGAATGTAAAACGTGCAATAAATCGTTATGGTACATTACCAAAAGTTGCTCGTATTGGTGCATATTTAGAAAGTTTAGAACAACCAGATCCAACAAGTTCACCAATTCTACAACCAGCAAATTGTATGAATAATGGTTTATCGCAACACCAACACCACCAGCATCAACATGATATCCCGCCACCACCACCACCAATAATTGCCGCAAACGGTGTTGTGAATTTACAACGAAATCCAAGTAATTCAAGTAGTTTTGCTAATAAATCACAACCACAAATGATTCGTAGTAATTCATCAAGTGGTGTTACAATGGCAAATAGTGCATCGGCAAGTTTAAATAAATTACAACGTCATCGGACAACAACTGATGGCACAATGATGACATTTTCATCATTTCGTGGTACAAGCGGTAGTCCGAAACGTACACAACAACCGACATTAGCTGATTTAGAATTTCCGCCACCACCATTAGATTTACCACCACCGCCAGAAGAATTTAGTTCAATAATGGATACAACATCACAAATATTACCACCTAACTGTGTTGGCGGTATTTCTTCTTCTACTGGTAGTGTTCAAATGATAATTTCAAATTCATCAATCATTCCCATACCACCACCAGTTCCACAACAACAAATTACAAATGATGTATCAAATACAGCACCAAGTGTTGAAGAGGCCAGTTCACGTTTTGGTGTTAGCTTAAGGAAACGTGAACCAAGTACAGATTCATGTAGTTCATTGGGTAGTCCACCAGAATCAAAAGATTCAAATTTAAAAGAAAAATTAGAAATGAAATTAATGGCTGAAATAAAAGAACGCACCGAAATTGTTAATAAAAAAGATTCTAAAAATAATTACGATTCAAATAAAGAAAATGGTAATTCATTAGTTGATCCAGTTACAAAATTAGTTACTGAATTGGCTGAAACAATGAACATACCACCACAAATGAATATGCCATCACCAATAAATACAAATAATAAAGATAATAATATAATAAATAAGAAAATTATTAATAATATTATTACACCACCACCAAAACCAACATTACAAAATAATTGTAATAATAGTACAGCAGTGCCATCTATTGGTGATCAAACAAATCAATTTAAAGCTCAATTAAAAAAAGTTGAACCAAAAAAATGTATTAAAACATCACCACAAAATGATCAAACAAATCAAATAATTGATTTTAAATCACGATTACGTAAAGTTGATAATAATAATGAAATAATATTAAAAGATCATCAACAACAACAGCACGATAATAATGGTACGATAATAATAGATGATAATAATAAAATTCTAAATGATAATAAATTAGAATTAAATAATAAAAAAATTCTACAAAATTCAAATAATCAACAACATCATGAATTAATAAAAAAGACTGAAATCAAAATTGATATTATAAGTGATGACAAAAAACAACAACAACGTAGTGATAGTGGTTGTGGTGGTGGAACTGGTAGTGGTGGTGATTCAGCTGAAGAAGATAATAAACGTCGTAGTACTGGTAGTATAAGTAGTTTAAAAAAACTTTGGGAAGCCAAAGAAACAACAACTGATGGACAAACTCAATTAAGTCCAAAATTAGCTATAAAAAATAATAAAATTATTAATATAAATGATGATAATAATGAACAAAATATAATAATGTCAGCATCAGCAACACAAATTGATGAAATTAATATACAAAATTCAACAATACAAACATCAACAACAACACCATTTTCATTAAATAATAAAAAACCAGCGGTACCATTAAAACCAACAAAATTTGCTACAATTTATGCTACACCATTAGGACAAAAAATTAATCCATCACAAATATCAACAACAACATTATGTGAACAAAATTTAAATAATACAACAAATATTTTATCAACAAATCCAACAACAACACAAATAAATCGTGAAGGTATTTTAGAATTAGTTGGGTTATTAGAGGGTAGCTTAAAAATACCAATTAATTCAATATCTGCATCACAATGGTTACAATTAAGTGATAAATTAAATATATTACAAAATTCATGTGTTTGTTTTGCTGATAATGAAACAATGCCACCACATTCAAAATTTCATTTTCGTGAATTAGTTACACGTGTTGAAACCCAATCACGTTCATTACGTTCAGCTGGTAGTAAAAATATTCAAGATAATGAAAAATTAGTTGTAGAAGTTGGACAATCATTAAAACAAATATCAAATGCATTGCATAGATAAATTGTTTTTATTATATTTATTTAGCAATACGAAAATTTTCCAATATCTCCGGGGAAATAGAAACTATATATAGTTATAAAAATAACAATTATTTTGTTATTATTTTTGCAATCAAGTATAAATGCAAAAATAATAAGAAATAAAATAATCTAGTCAAAAACAGTAAAATAAATTAAATATTATTCAAAAAGAAAAATGTAATTTCGTAAAAAAAAAATATAATTAATTTTTACGTAAATTATTTTCGTGTCTTTCTTAAATCGACAAAAGAAATACGTAAATTTATTTTATTAGTTTAAAGAAAATTCTGTTTTTTCTGACGTATAATTAATATATGTAATTTTTTTTTAATATCTTTCTTTTTTTATTATTATCACGAAATTTCTTTTATATATTTTTTGTTCCATATTTAAGTCTGTGATATGCTGGAACAAAATTATTAAAATATATTTTTCATTTTGTGTAAAAAAATCTACAAAATTTTCATTTATCCAATTCTTGCATGAAAAATATTTTATTGACTGATATTATATTTTTTCGTGAAAATTATCATATATATTTTTTTGTTAAAATTTTTATTTAAAATCATTATTTTTTTTTATTTCAAGTTAAACTTTATTTTGTTGAAATTTTTTTTATTTAAATTAGAAAGAGATTGCAAAAATTGATTATAATTTGCTTAGTTATCTAATATTAAAATCTTATTTTAATTTCCGTGAAATCGTAGTATTTTCAATTAAATTTTTCTTTTTGCATGACATTCTGTAATTCTTTTAAATTTTTTATTTATTTATTTTAATATTCAAAGGGCTGAAAAAATATCAATTAAAGTCTATTTCCAATTTGGTTTTTTTTATTTCAATACTTTTTTTATTAACAAATCATTCCAAAAAAGATTAACTAAATATTTCAGCATTTAAATTATGTATATGAAATTTTGTTGCCATTCCAAAAAGTACAAATTTGGAGAATTTTTAAGTCTACTTTTAAGATACAAAAAAAAAAAAAAAAAAAACAATTTAATTTAAACACACAAAATTAAACAAATCCTGTAAATTGTTAATTTTTAAATTCCACTTTTTCAAAACTTAATCGAAATTTTTGCAACTCTCTTTCTTAAAACATTATTTGACATTATTCAACTCTTTTTCTGTTTTTATTGATTGAAATTTTTTAAAATATATTATATCCAATATTCACTGCCTTGATTTCTTGCCAATTATCTATTGAAATTTTTCCTAATTTGTTACAAAATTTATTTGTCTTTTAAAAATAATTCTATTAATCTTTTCTTTTTTTTTTTATTTTAGATATTAAATACTGTAAAATATTTTAAGAAAAATAAACACAAAAAAAAAATCAATTAGAATTAATGAAAAACAAAATTAAGAAAAAAAATTATTAAAAAAAACAATCCGCATATCAAAAAGCTATAAAAAAGAGAAACTAAACAAATGCAATTGAAGACATTTTTTGAAAGATGATTTTGAATTTTAAAAGAAAACTGTCGATAGTTTTCATAAACAAAAATGAACCAATTAAAAATAATTATTAATTATATATAAGTACTAAATAACATAAAATTTAACACTTCTCTTATTTTTTTAAAAGCAAATAATTTTGAATATTCTATTTTCCAAGCATTAAAAGATATTTTTGACTTGTAATAAGTAAATAACAATATATTTACGTAAACAATTTTTTTTTTTTGAATGTATTCATGACGATATAGCTTATGCAATAAATAATTAATTAAAAAGTAATTAAAATATATTTATATATGCTAGTCGTATTCGTAATGGTTATAAACAATATTGAAAGAATTAATTATTTATTTAAGGATCCTATTTACTCGAAAGAAAATTCATTTAATTATTGATTATCCTTTTCCAAAGTAATAAATGGTAAAATACTTTTTTAATTTGCTATTAAACTAATCTTAAATAACTTGGGAAAAAGTCACGTAAATATTTTTATTTCATCTTTTCATTTGGGCAATTTCATGTATTTCAGTAAACAATCTAAAAAAAATATAATTAAAGACAAATATAAAAATGACCTTAGTATATATTTTGTTATTAAAAATATTTTTGTTTGTTTTTGACTTAAATATTAAATAGTTTTGACATAATATTCAAATTATTTGTACACATACTATAAATTTGTCAAGACCATTCCTTAACTGAGTATTTAGGATTCCTAAAAAATACTTAAAACTTTTAAATATATAAAAATTTCATTTAAACGCAATAGCATATTAGTAATATAAAATTAATTAAATTACACTTATTATAATAATCCTTTCTAGTTATAATACCAATAAGACATTTTTATTAATACAAAAATAAAATACCGAAAATGAATTTAAAATCAAAAAATTGGAATTAATTATATTTATGTAATCAATATATATATATATACGCTAAATATATAAATGAAATGATAATTATATAAAATAATAAATTCTTAATTAAATAATATAATAATTATAAATATTTTTTAATATTTTACTAAGACTTTTTTTGGTGTACCATTTTAAATTAGTACATAAATAAAATGGTAATTAAAACGAAAATAAAAGAATATTTTTTAAATTTAAATTAAGCTTAGTCATTATTTATAAGTATTATAAATCTATATTATATTAATTATATTTAAATATATATAATCAATTTAAATGTTTAAATGCTTATTCAAATTATAAAATCAAAACAAAAAAAATCAAAAAACATTAATTATATTTTTCTCTATAATAAATAAATAAAATAAAATGTATACCCAAAGATATTTATGCGATAGAAATTGATTTAAATGCTAAACAAAAAATATATTATATTAATTTAAAAATATTATTTTAATTAATTTGAATTTTTTTTTATTTTTTAAAATTACCTATAAAATTAATTTTCAGTCTTAAATTTTTTTTAACATTAAATCAAAATTAAATAAATAATTATTTTTAATTAATTTAATAAATATATTCTAAATAATTATTAATAAAATTCTTATATTATTGTTTTATAAGTATACTTTTTTTATTATTTGTTTGATCAATTAAATTTTAAGCAACGACAGTTATTTTTTACAAAAAAAAAAAAAAAGAAAAAACATTAGAAATTATATAATTATAGAATTTTTAATAAAATTAATGATTATATAATAATAAAAAAAAAATGGAGCAAAAATAACGATAACATTAACTGAGTTAAATGAATTAATAAATTCATTAATTTAAAATTAAATATTGAGTGTAAATTATATAAATGTGTGTGAAGAAACAAATTAATTAATAATTATAATAATAAAAACATAATATAATTACGAAAAATATAAAAATTAATCAAAAAATAAATTAGTTTATATTTTTTTTAGGTTATGCAATTGTTTTGAAATCTGTTTATCTTTAATGCAACCCGACGAAATTTTGTCAATTGAAATACTTTTTAGATATGATTTCCATTATAATATTTATTATTTATATGAAAATTATATATACCATGTTAGGATGTTAGTAAGGAAGAAATGAAGAGGAAACCAACCAATAAATCGAAATATTTAAAAACTAAACAAACCACAATTTTCAATTAATTTATACAAATTGCAGGAGATGGAAAAAATAATGTAATCACTTTAGATTCCGTTTAAAGATATGATAAAATAGAAAGATTTGCGGCTAATTGACTTAAAATAATTAATCGATTGCACAATTGACCTAATTCACATTTAACCGAAAGTAAATTTACTGAATAAGTCACCAGAAAAAAACGCATAAATAGATTATTGCATTTGTCGAATTTGGTTCCAGTAAATCATGTTTTATTTTAAATTTATCATCGGTTATTTCTATATTAACCTACTAGCTTACCCTAATTGTGTATTCGACCAATTGTGAAATCGGTCAATTGAATGTTCGCTTCTGCTCATCCGCCGACGCCAGATACCCTCAGTCATAAATTCTATGTATTTATTGATTTTAAAATTCTCAAAATGTGGTTTTTGTCAAATTAACTCCTAAATATATGCAATTTTTGTAATATATATTTTAGAGGTATATTTATTATTTATTTACTTTTAATTATTATTATAAATTAATATAAATAGTACAAATTTTCTATTGAATTACTTAATTTGAATTGTTTGTAATTATTTACTTATCCAACTTTGATAAGCTTATTTTTCAATTATACTTAAAATGCTCTTACCCTAACAAACAACCACAAGGAACACAATAAAATTAATTAGTAAGCAGAAATTGATAACTAAAAAACAAACTTACTAATTATAATTAACACTTCTTTTCAAACGCATTATGAATTTAAATATATTTTTGTCATATTCAGAGGCCATGTAGAGGACAAATTAAAAACCACATTTAATTTAATTTATCTATTTTAATGTTAATTTGTTTCTTGTAAAGAAAATTATGTTAAGAAGAAAATATAATGAAAAATTTCACTGATACGGAAATTTAATTATTAAATTGACTTGCAAGTTCAATAGCATATTGTTGTTAATCAAAATGTCACGTAATTTCGATACGTAAAAATTAGAAGAAAATAAATTTTCTATATTAATAATAATACATAATTATAATTTATTTATATTTAGTTATTTTTTTTTTTTCGTTTTTGTTTCTTTTATTTACAGAAATTAAAAAGTATAAAAATATAATTCGTTTTTTTTTTTTCTGATTATTTAATTTTTATTCAAAATACTGGATACTGGAACCGGTCGATTAATTGTAGCTGGATGTGGTTCCTTCTCTGAATCTTTGCTGTTAGTAGTTGTTGGTTCTGTAGATACTGTTTCTTTTTTTTCTTCCTCAGCTGGTGGAGCTTTAGAGCTTGGTTTAACAGGTACTGGTATATCACGTTTATGTTGGTTAACAACTGTTGGTACTATATCAGAGTGAGCTGGCAAATTTTGTGGTTGCTGTGCTGGTCTAGTTTCTGGACGAGGATTTGCTGGTAGATTTTCTGGTTTAATTTCTCTTTTATTTATTTTTGATGGGGTTATTTTTGAACTGTCTGAATTAGCTGGTAAATTTTCTGGATGTTGGGCTGGTAATGTTTGTGGACGAGGATTTGCTGGTAAATTTTGAGGTTTGTCTTCACGTTTAGTTACTTTCGGTGCAGGAATTGGTAAAGTATGAGAAGCAGCTGGTAAATTTTGTGGCTGTTGTGCTGGACGAGTTTGGGGATGAGAATTTGCTGGTAAATTTTGTGGTTTATTTTCACGTTTATTCACTTTTGGTGCAACTGGTAAGCCATCAATGTGAGCTGGTAAATTTTGTGGTTGCTGTGCTGGTCTAGTTTCTGGACGATGATTTGCTGGTAGATTTTCTGGTTTAATTTCTCTTTTATTTATTCTTGATGGAGTTATTTTTGAACTGTCTGAATGAGCTGGTAAATTTTCTGGTTGTTGGGCTGGTAATGTTTGTGGACGAGGATTTGCTGGTAAATTTTGAGGTTTGTCTTCACGTTTAGTTACTTTCGGTGCAGGAATTGGTAAAGCATGAGAAGCAGCTGGTAAATTTTGTGGCTGTTGTGCTGGACGAGTTTGGGGATGAGAATTTGCTGGTAAATTTTGTGGTTTATCCTCTCGTTTACTTAATTTTAGTGGAATTGGTAGGCCATCAGTATGAGCTGGTAAATTTTGTGGTTGTTGTGCTGGTCTAGTTTCTGCACGAGGATTTGCTGGTATATTTTCTGGTTTAATTTCTCTTTTAATTATTTTTGGGACATGAATTGAAGAGCTATCAGCATGAGCTGGTATATTTTGTGGTTGTAGTGCAGGACGCGTCTCTGGATGAGTTTTTGCTGGTAAATTTTGTAGTTTATCTTCTCGTTTATTTATTTTTGATACGTGAACTGAGGAGGTATCAGCAAGAGCTGGAAAATTTTGTGGTTGTGGGGCTGGATGAGTTTCTGGTTTAGGATGTGTTGGAATATTTTCCGGTTTTATTTCCCTTTTATTAATTTTTGATACAGGGATTCTCGAATAATCTGAGTGTGAGTGAGCTGGTAAATTTTTTGGTTGTTCATTAGGTAGTGTTTCTTGGTGAGAATTCGCTGGTAAATTTTGAGGTTTGTCTTCACGTTTAGTTATTTTCGATGCCTGAACGGATGGACTGACTGTGTCCTCAGTATGCGGCGTATTTTTTTGTGCTGCACCATTTTGTGGTTTTTTCACATTTTTTAAATTATGCGGAACATTTTCACGTTTAGAAATATGACTACCATACACAACCTCACCTGGTACTCTTATAGGTCCTGGAATTTCTGGTTTATTATTTTCATTAGGCTTGTTTTTATTATCATCATGTTTTTTATGATTATCATCATCTTCGGCTTTAATTAATTGAATTGTTTCCTTTGGTTTTGGATCACCAATAATATCAGGATTTATTGGTGATGGTCGAACAAGAACGGAAGCTTCTCCACCTGATCTAACATATCTTGGTTTATCCAAGCTGGCTGACAAACAGCATGTTACAGTTAAAAGCAATATAATCTATTTTATTAGAAAAATTAATTAGTTAAATAAAATTAGAATAATATAAAATTATTTTTATTATACCAATTTCTTCATATCTTTATTCTGTTAATTCACTTCTTTGATTAATTATATTTCACTGAAATTCTCTAAACTTATGTAAACTTCGAGATCGATTTCAAGTCTTTTATAGAGTTTTTTGTGTACTCACACTTCCCTACTTTTATTTTAATTTCAATCTAATATTTATATCAGTTGTTAACAAAAAAATATGATAATTATATATCTAAATATACTAATATATATATATGGACATTTAATATTAAATTGAATTACTCAGATAGTTTGTTAAAATACAACCGAAAATAATTTTAAATATTAAACAGTGAATTAAATTTGTGAATCTGGAAAGATTTTCCGGTATCAAAATATAATTCAGAATTGATGTTAGGCACCGTACAATAATTTAACTTCAAAAAATCTTTAGTTATTATTAAATTTTTGATTAAATTATTGTTGTACATCATTTATTATACTGATGCATACCATTAGGCGCAAAATCAAATACTCGTTTTTATAGTGAAATTGGATATATAAATATTTTTTAAATTAATTTGTATCGAAATTGTTTGAAATAAATATAATATAAATTAAGCTTAACAAATTGTCCATAAATTACAATTATGGTTGAATTTAAATCAAATTTTTTATGAATTATTTATAATAGCTATAACATATTTCAAATGTTTTCTATAACTGAATGCGGTGATTCATCGATATTTTTTTCATTTATTGTCTTATAATGTATATTTAAAAAATGTTTAATTCAGATATCAGAGTTCATTGTGCACCTGGTCTATAGAAACCACTTTATGCCATTTAGGAATCTAAAATAATAAAATTTCTATAATAACAACTAAGAAATTCTAATTGATGAATAATTTTAATTCAGAAAATTCGAATTATTTTGTAAAGCTTGATTAACAACAATTTGTTATGTAATAATTTCAGAATTAAAATGCATAACAAAATGTGTTCCAACTGATCAGATATGAATAATTTAAACAAATATTAAAAGAATGTTCCTTACACGAAAATTATCAATATTCAATTTCCTTAAATATGTTATTTATTTCTGATATAAGAAATTGTAATGTTAATAACTTAAACAAAAATCATAATAGAAATGAAGGTTTTAGCTTCTACTGAAGCCTCATAAAATAAATATATTTTGTTGTGATATCTTTCAATGAGGGTTTTACAACTTCGTAATAAAAGTATATCAAAGTTATAAATAACAAGGCAATATCTTACACATGAGTACATTAGCTAACTGATAGTTACACTAGGGTTATTGAAGATGTCTTACCATGGTAATTCCAAGATTTTTGTAGGGTAACATAATCCTAAATTCGACATTTCTCTCAGTGTATGTGATTATTTTGGTTTCCAAAAATTCAAGCTAAGATTACATTTATTGTATGAAAGTATTAATAGTGGCTAGTATTATTAATTTGGCGAAACATTATTGAATAAACTCATAAATTCTAACTAATAATTTCATTTAAATAATTAATAGCTCATCTATGATATAAATTTAAAGGACGAATTACTTGTATATAATTTTTAAATTTCAACTTTTAAATGTTCTGCAAATAAAAATTAATTAAATTTCAAAGATAAAAGAGTTAAAATATTTATTTAAATTTTATTTTTGATCTATATGTTTATATAGCAAATGGTTTTATAGATTTTTAAATTAATTTTATATAAAAAATCTATTAAAAATCTTACATTTACTTTTAAAATGTTGAAATATATATTATTAATAATCAACATAAAAAATACTCATTAATAGTTCAAAAACTATTTAAATTTTTGCATTTTTCGATTATTTGTTTGACTGTTTAACATAAAAATCGAAATTTTGTCTCTGTATAATTTTAAAGTGTGAATTTTCGTATTTGTGGACTTTTTTTCCACAAAATAACTAAATTTTATGATCTTTTTTCTTATGTAATCAAAATAATAAATATTAAAAAAAAAAGATATTATTGATGTTGTTACCCTTACGAATTTAGAATTTTAAAAACTTTTTTAGAATTATTGTATTTTTTGGGGGTTTTTTGATGAATTCAGTTCTGAGTCATTTTTTTTTTTAATATATATTTTCAGTTTTACGTGCCAAAAGGTAATATTATTTAGCACAATTAGCATTTTCGATTGAAAATTTATTTAAATTTCAGCAATATTATATTTATTTAATTATAAATTTAAACTATTATTGAATTAGTCTAAAATTTTCTAAAAATATTTACATATTTAATAAAAATATTAAAAATATTTTTTATTTTATTTTGTGGAAGTCGTATTAACTTTAAAAGTTAGTTAAAAAATATTAATTCTAATTAAGAATAAGTAATAAATTGCATTGAATTAATTATTTTATATAATATTTTACAAAATACTTCTAATTATTTGATTTAATATATTTTACAATTTCTTTAATTCATAAATTTTCAGAGTTCTAATAAGAATATTTTATTATTTCAAAAAATGTTGAAGAAAATATTTTACCTATTTTATTAATAAAATTGATAATGTCTTCAGAAAATTACTGGTAAATAGTTCATGTTATTTTAAATAAATATTTTGTAATTCAAATAAACCGGTTTTTATAATTATTTGAAAAATTCGACAATAAATTTTCGAATAAGAATAACTATTATAATTAATATTTATTCTCTTCAAATAATTGTCTCTGCTTTTAACCAATAGATGACACTAGTCTGTTTTCGATAACGCCTAAAAATATGCAATAATTATTTTTTCATAATTTCCGCATTACATTATGCAGTTCACATAAATTTAATAATTTTAGTGATGCCAATATTTTCTAAACATTCTCTCGTCATGTTTTTATCGAACTGTAAACGTATCGTAAGCGTAAATGTTAGAATAAGAAGAGTAGGAAAAAAAACTAAGAAATTTGTATGTATTGGTACTACGCCTTTAGCTCGCTACAAATAGTGTAAAAACGCAACGCAAAAATATGTGTTTTTATGTACGACCATTTTCGTTATGAATATGAACTAATTTTATAGAAATCAAAAATAATATAATTACAATAAGGAATAAATATTTTATTAATATTTAACTTCATTAATATTTTTTATTTAAGTGTCCACTACATCTGTTTGTGACTCGTAGTTTTTTACCCCTCTACATCAACATAAAAAAAGAGTTCACTAAAAACGAATGGGATGCTTGCACCTTGCACATTGATTTTGCGAAGATAATAGTGTTTTTGATTGCGTTGGTGAAAAGGCGTTTCAGAAGCGTTTTGATTTGGGTTCGTTAAAACCAAATTCGAATTTGCTTAAAGGAGTATTTTGAATTGTCATTATCATTTCAGATGTAAAACCCTGAAAACAAGAAGTATCGTTTACGATTCGTAAAAGAAATAACTTCCTCATACAAAACATCTTTTACGAATCGTTTAGGTGTATCATTTTTATATCGTTAACGATTCACCAGTCACATGATAATTGAAATCAAAAACGAAGTTTGGTGTATGTATTGGTACTTCGTTTTAATTCCGTTTTGGTGGATCATTAATGATTCGTATTTAGCGTAATGTTTGTGAATCTCTTTTAACGAATCCATTAAGTATCTTTTTAGGCGAAAAGTGAAATATTTATTTTGGAAAATGGATTGAAAAATAAAAATAAATTTTTAAATTTAATTATTTTAATTTATATATATGTGTATCTTTATATTATTTTTTAGATATAATTTTTAAATTTAATATAATATTGTTAATATAAAAATCAAATTGTTGTTTTCTTGATAAAGGCTTATGTATGTTGATATAACTCTTGTTACTGGAGCATCCAAATATATCATCTTCAGTAGTGTTCCTAGACACCATAAACTTTCTCCGATTCATTTTTTCTCCTATAATATTAATAATAATTAATTATTTTTATTTGTTATGAAATTTAATTTATACTTACTTAATTTTTTTCCACGTACGTGTCTATTGCTAACTACAAAATTTTAAAAATGGCTCATTCTTTGTTTGTTATTAAAAATGGCTGATTTTTTGTTTTGCTAAAATTTACTAAACACACATTTTACGAAACAAAAATATATCGTTTTCGATTCACCTTTAGCGAGGAGTTTTTCAATCTCTATATTATACAAATACTTATATATGTGTTAGTACAACTTCACTTTCCGATATCTTTTTTAAATCATTTACGTATCGTTTTTGGTGAACTTCGTTTCTATGATTAAAGGGAAATGTCAAATAAACATCAAGCTAATTTATACAAAAGAGTTATTACTACAATATAATATTCCACATTTCATTTCAAAGTACACGTAAATGTTATCTATTAAAAATAGTTCTAATCGAAATTAAAAGATAATTTAAAAATGTCTTTAATGACATACATATTTCTTTATTGTGTAGTTATTCTACACAAGGTAACTATTTCTTTAATTGTTATTGTGGATTATACAATTATACTATATTTCTGATAGATAATTTTCATAATAAATAGCTTTCAGTAACTGCCGAATATACTTCAGATGATTGCAGAGAGCTAGGATATATAAAGACTGAATTAATGTGTTCATCGTGTGAACAATTATCTGATTTTGGTTTAGATGAATTAAAGTAAGAATTAAATAATATAAAATTAACATATAATAAAATCGCATTTCGTTAAGATCAAATTGCCTAGAATGCTGTCAAAAAGATATTATTGCACCAGTTGAAAAACGTTATCCAAAAGCGGTTTTAGAAGTTTGTACTTGTAAATTTGGTGCATATCCACAAATTCAAGCATTTATTAAAAGTGATCGACCTGCAAAATTTCCAAATTTATCTATAAAATATGTTCGAGGCTTAGATCCATATGTAAAATTAATGGATAAAAATGGTAATGTTAAGGAAACATTATCAATAGCTAAATGGAATACTGATACAGTACAAGAATTTTTCGAAACTGTTTTAGAGAACCCGAAGACAGATGACGATGATGATGATGATTTTCTAAAAACAAATATGGTTTAAGGAAGTTTATGAAATTAATAGCTTAAGAAGATGTAAAATAAAATCAACAATTTTTATTTTATAGAAAATGGAATTATAAAATATTTTAATTACAAAAGCTGTTTTGCTCAATAGTATTTCATATATGAACTATTTTTGTTACAGAGAATGTAGATTGTATGTTAGTAAATGTTACGAAAACATGCAATTTATTATGGAAAAAGGATTAATCCACATTTGAAATAAGAAATAATCACATTTGAAATAATCTTATATAACTATGGAATTTGGTAAATATTCTGCAATTAACACTGTATTATTGAATTATTTCCATAAAAATTATAAATTATTACTGTGGTTTAATATTGAATAATAAAACTAAAATTTTTGTAGTTGAAATAGATTTAAATGTCTGTCTGGTATAAGTTAGTTAAAGAATATGATAAGTCTATAAATTTGAAATGGTAATAGCGACATGGCAATGTCGTTGGAATATATAAAAGAGATATTGTTTATTACATAGCCATAAAGAACATTTGTAATAATTACTATATGTGATTACGACCAAAAGTATTGTATTGCGAGTATTGTATAGATTTGCTACTTACTGAGTACTGTATAGATTTGCTTGACATACATATATTCAGACGCGTATAACTTCTTTATGTTAACTCGTTTAAATGACATAAAACTAATTTTTATGTTAACTCTTTGAACAAGCTTGTATTAATTATTCAAACAGCCTAAAACTGTCTCTCAAAATGTCGTATTATTTCAGGACTAATGAACTGACAATTTAACTAAATGATATGTAGAAATGGGATTTTTTGTAAGATCATATAACTATAAAATCGCTTCTACAAATGACATAAGTCATATTTTGGAAGCTCTCAGCCTTTAAAGATTTTTTCTGGTCAATTTTAAACCAATTTGAGTTCGGTTTCCATACTTTGTGTTTATAAACTTTCTAATTAATCTATAAATTAGTAATCGAGTATGTAATCCTCATCAATCTCAGAGCCAAGCTCCATCTTCTCATAGGAAAGAAAATGGGGCTCGAAAAAGTGACCGATAATTTGTTTGGATCAGCGAAAACAAGCATAAGGAGAGATAATGTTAGTATGTTATGTTAAAGAGAAACATATAAATAGAAAGAAATTATCTTTTTATCCTTAAGCTTGATTTCTTGCACTTTCTCACATGCTGAGAAATAATTTACTATCCTCAATGGATTAAGAGCTCTGATGTTTCCATTACCGGAATCAAAACAGATATTACTAGATTAGACACTTACTGCTTAATACAAGCAGTTAAATAAATAAAATAAAAATAAATATATGAAAATTAAAGCAACAAAACATTACAATTTGAATTAACAAGCTACCACTTACATAGGGCTTCACAATTATGAAAAGAAAGCTACTACTTCCCTATGTCGTCACCTGCTAATTCAAATTATTAAAAAATTAAAAAAGTAAAATTGTTAGAACTAAAGTAGTTCTAAAACTATAAGTAAAAAATAAATAAAATAAAAATAAAAATAATTCGCTAAGGAAGAACTGAAATAGCGTACCAGCGTCAAAAACCAAACAAATTAACAAGTTACCACTAGCTTTAGGCTTCGCAATTCTGTAAAGAACGCTACTACTTCCCTCCACTGTCACCTGCTAATTTGAGGCTTAAAAAATAAAAATATAAAATAAAAAATAAAAAGAAAATAAATCAATAATTGAAACTATGATTTTGAAATACGCCAGAGAGAGCCCATTGTACCCTCCAGTCGAACGATGTGCCATTAATCCGCAATTGCAATAGGACATGCGATTCAAATCTGGCTTGTTCATTTTTAAAATTAACTTGAAGTTCTTGAGATTAGGAATACTTCAGAATATTTTTGTATACGTACAACCATTTTGAAGTGTTATATTTTATGGCCCAATTACTTATTGAGCTATTAATCTTTACCGGAGGGTAAAATATTTTATAAACATCTAAATGGACTACAGGAGCAACTTTTCGTGGTAGTTCATCTGATTTTTAATTTCCTTCTATCATACAAATGGCCGGCTGACCATAGAAACTTTATATTATTATGGTTTGATAATATATTAAGATTAGTTGAGTAGGTATGTAATATATATTAGCCAGGGATTTTAAGACCGTTATCTGAACTTAACCTTGTATTTCTTAAATTGTTTAATATCATAATTTCTGCTGCATGATCTCAGCCTGAAAGATAGTGGTGTATGAGTCCACTCTTAACGTCTGATTTATGTCTAATCGTGCTCGCACCACATTACATATCCATCCATTTTGGATTGGGTCATTCATTTTGTAATCATCAGTACATTCTATGTCTAGCTCTAGGATGCTTGTATGAGGAACTTTAGCTCCTGTTTTATCAAGTTTGATGTTAAAATTAGACGAATGGCAGTTTTTGTCGCAGTCTTTTTAACATGAGTATTTCAATTGGCCGAATATTTAGAATAGTTTCCAAAACTTTTGTTGGGCTACTGCTTAGTGTACTTACCTGTTATACCTAGGCAACATTGTCCTTGCATTCTTCATGAATATAATTTTTTTTATTTCATTTTATTTTACATTTAAAACTTTCAATTTTTATTAAATGATGTGAAGGAATTTTTAATTAAAAAATATTTTTGCTAAATATTATAAATACTTTCATTTCATATAAATTACACTATACCATAATTAAAATCTTAAATCTCTGTTTTTGAAATAATATCTTTTTCATAAAAAATATAAACTGTAAAAATAATTTTTCATTTAATGATGTAAAATATTCATAAAAATTATAATTAAAATGCAATTAAAATTTAAATCATATCATTTAATAATTACTGAAAAAATTGAATTTAATTTTTTATTCTCCATTTCGAAGTTTTAATGGAATTTTTTAGTTAATTTATGTTCCTTTTATAAAATACAAAATAAAAATGTAATTTATTTGGATCAAGAGCCTTAGTATTAAATTTAATTTTCATTTATGAAATAATATATAGAAATTAAGGTGACTAGCATATCGTAATAAATTCTTACTGGGCACTTAGTCCATTTATCTCTTTATTAATTTATTTATTATTTTATTATGGTGACACTACATCGAATCCGTGGCGTTGCTGATGACTTTTATTATTATTTATGTTATACATTTATTAAAAATGTCGCACATATTCTTATTATATTTTATTTACCATTAAAATTAAGTATTTTTATTTACGATATTAAATTTATTTTATATAACCAACCACCAGAGCATCATCAGTGTTAAGGATCAGAGCATCAATATGTTTGTTTAAAAGGACATAATTTTATTTTAAAATTAATTTGCTTTTAGATTTTGTTAGAAGTAAATACTTTTACATAAAATAAAATAATTGAATTTATATAATTTTTAATGAAACTAAAAAGTTTCTATTAAAAATGTTCTTATCTTTTGTCTTTTTAATATATATTTACAAAGATAACACAATAATAACTTCAATTATTATATATCAGGAGCAGGATGTCCCTAGTGCCTAGTCATTAAAGACCAGTGTCCCTACTTATTGATTAATGTAAATATTTTTTTCATGTTTTATTTTATTTTCTTAATTAGAGAAAAATTCATATTTAAAACATTATTTTTCATAGAAATTATAATTCAAATAAAAACATATATTAAAGATTTTTATTTCCATTGAAACATAAAGATACAAAAAGGACTCATTTATCATATACAAAAAAAAAACCTAACATTTTTAATATTGTGCATTTCTTTATGATTTAAATATACTAAAATACGAAACGTTGGAGTTTGTAAAAATGAATACGGATTGATAAATTTTCTATTAACAGGAATATTAATATAAAAATGACAAATGTTAAAGTTTAAAAATGGTGGTAACAGGAATTGAAACAATCGTGGAATTAGCTAAACAATGATGGGAACTTTACAACTTAAAGACAGTTTCGATTTTATTAATTATATTTTATTTAATATTTTCTATTCCATAATAAACTGAACTTCTAGTCACAAGATACAATAAATTCTTTTTTTCATCATAGGAAATATACTAAAAAAAAAACATGTTCGCAAATATAATTTTCTATAGATAAAAAATTTAAATTGAAAAACAAAAC
Source organism: Rhamphomyia laevipes (assembly GCA_963920725.1). Lineage (NCBI taxonomy): Eukaryota > Metazoa > Arthropoda > Insecta > Diptera > Empididae > Rhamphomyia > Rhamphomyia laevipes. The sequence goes on along the minus strand of OY987255.1, from coordinate 19,992,672 downwards.
TATACTAGTGTGAAAATCACTCTGAAGACCTATAAAAATGTCATTTTTAATACTACCTTTGAGGCCTTGTTTGGAAATATTTCCACTGTAAAAAGCAAAAAAAAAAAAAAAAAATATTATAGAAAAAACAGAAAAATCAAAATCTATAGGATAAAATCTAATACAAAAATTTTACAAAAAAAAAAAGGACTTTTGCAGAATTGAAAAAAAAGTATCCACATAAAAGTTGAAGGAAAGCCAAACATAGATGGATTGATAAAAATAATAAATAAACTCACAAGTTATACCAAATTTTTACCATCATCACACAATTAAGGATCTGGTAAAATGGTTCGACAATAAATTATCAGACTAAAATGAATTTCACGATAATGGAATTGTCCAACAAATCGAGGATATACATTACTAAAAACTAAAGGTATAAATATATTTCGCAACAATCAACAAATATGACTAATTTTTAAATTTTTACCCAAATTAATTTTTTCCCAAAGATATTTCTTCTTAATTTCATCAAATTTAATTTTTATTTTTTAAAATGTCAATGAATATTTATCATTATGGAAAGATTAGATTAACGAAATGGATAATCACACAATTAAGGATCTGGTAAAATGGTTCGACAATAAATTAACAAAATTAACAATGAAACTTACAAAAATTTTAAGTAATTCCTGATTAATTAATTATGTTTGTTATGATGTATTTCTATAATATTATGTTAAATTCCTACAAATATCTTTTTTTATTTTCATTACTCCTCTTGGGATCATATGGCTTCTTCCACTTGGCATCTCCATCGTACTCTGTTACCCGCTACTGTGTTTGCTCCTTCCCATGTAAGGTTATATTTATCTATATATCGGAGTATTGTGCGTCTTCATGTGTTCTTTGGTTGACCACGATTTCTTCATCCTTCTGGATTCCAGAGTATTCTATATAGTGTCTGTTGTTAATGGAAATCTGTAACTTCAGTGTGATGGTGTTCGATATTAACTAGTTTTCACTTTCATATATCTGAATTGACTTTACACATGCGTTGAATATTCTGAGTTTTAGCCGTCTGCAAATTTGTGAGCTTCTCCATACTGATTGTAATCGCCCGAATACTTTCCTCGCCTTGTTGTTTGTTGAGCCTGTTGTTTGAGTCTGTCTCCGTACCACTATCTGTTGTCACTATACTGCCTAGATAGAAGAAGCTATTTACGTATTCGACTGGTAGATCTCTGTGCTGTACTGTTCTCTGTATTCTCATAGCCTCGTTTTTCTTGGTGTTTATCTCAAGTTCAATTCTGCGTGTTTTTCTTCCCAGGTCTTGTAATTTATTTTGCATGTCGGTGATCTAGTGCGTAGCTATTAATTATTTGTACTTAAAAAATATTTTCAGAATTTAGTTAATTTGGGAAAATATATTTTCATTTTTACAAATTCCCGCTGACAATACTGGTCTGACATGTTACATATTTACATTTTACCAACTTTACACAACACAATTATACATTATGAAAAAGAGGACCCATAAAACCAAAAATCATTCTTAAAAAATTATATATATATAAAAAAATATTATTCATGAAAATATTTTATGTTTTTATCCTTTCAAAACAGGAAAATTATAATACATTATAGAATGATAAAATTTTTATCAAATTGTACAAATACAAATCGGTCTATTGATTTATCGAATAATTTTTTGTCGGTAAATTGAATATTACCGACACAATTATAACAGATCCACCTACATAATAATCAAAAGAAAAAAGATACATTTATATTTAGATTTATATATATATCTTTTTATACATATTACAAATAAAGAAAAAAAAGAAAACAATTTTATTGAAAAATATACTAAACATGATGTTTGTTTTTTTCTCATTTAATGCTCCTTGAAGCTATAATTTTATATTTTTGTTTTTCTGTTGCATATAAATTATTTACGTATAAGGACGACAATCATGGCATAGTCCTATATATAAATATATAACATTCATCATTATATTTTTGTCGTAAATTACGAAAGGAAATTCTTCTTTACGAATCATAATAATAATAATAGTGATATAATAAAAAGGAATAGAAAAAGGATGGTTTCATATTTTTCGTATAATAATTTTTTATTATCAGTAAATTATAATTCCAATTTATCTCGCAAAAAAATCCTGTTTTTATGGGCCATTTGGTGGACTATGTATTTGCTAATAGAAATTTGTATAGGTACTTAATTACTAAGTATTAATTATAGTAATTGATTATCTAATCTTCATCAATCTGGAACACAAGCTCCAACTTCCCATTATCAAGAATATGGAGACCTGTGAAAGAGACTGCATTATTTGTTTGGATCACCAAGGAAATTTAGTAAGTCAATATTAAAAGAAACCATATGTAAAGAAAGTGTCTTTTATTTTTTAAAACTAAACTTGTGTGAAAAGTATGACTGGTTTTAGCAGCTGTCTATAAGTAAAAATATTCGCTAAGGAAAATTTGAAAACGTAGTTTCAGGGTCAATTTAAAGTTTAAAGAAAGGGGAATAAAATTATTTTTTATGAGAAATTAAATTCATTTACTGTAAAATTGAATATTTCAGAAAGTGAATAAACCGAGCGAAAAAAGGTTTCATATAAAAAGGTGGGGTCTGGATATGCACCGAAGTAATATAATGTACAGAGGGCACTTGGTATTTTTGAAAGAATTATTCTTCGGGAAATTTATGGTGGCATTTACATAAATGAAAATTGGAAACAACACTACAACGTTGTACGGAGCTTACGGACACAGTAATATTTTCAAATGCATTGTAATCCAAAGATATTAATCCAAAGATGTGTCCAAACATTACGATGAACATTAATGATTCCAGCTGGGAAAGTGTTACTAGCGACATTACAAAACAAAACATCCGAAATTGGTATCTACTCAACCCATTTTCCATACAAAATATATGACCACATCAAATTTGAACTTTACTTAACTGAACGATACTACGTTAGCCCACACTTAACACTACTAAGTTACCGAAAAAGCTTATTTATCTTAAAAATGTAAAATTCGTTAAAAAGCAAACATTAATTCATCTTCTGTGCCTAAAAGTCTATTTTGCAATCAAATCCAATTTAATTTCATAATTTCCTAAATATATTCCACTATTTTTAGTATACTTAACAATTTTGTCGGTCAACTTATTATAATAAACAAAATAAGGCAATCTAATTTCATCAATAATTTGAGATTATAATATAAAAATTTGTAGAAATATAATATGAAAAATTCTTGTTATATGTCTTCTAAAGAACGAAATTAGAATTAATGAGTTTTTATTTATAGTGAGAGTTTTCTTTAATTATAATATAAATTACTTTCTAAATACCAATCAACACTAATAATTAAGATGAAGAAAATTATAATGTTCACATCAATCATATCAGAATTACATGGAGGGCGGTTTTTATTTTGTGGGTTTATTGATTTGATTTCCAATGAAAACTAATAAATATTATTGATTAAAATAAAAGTAATATTAAAGTTCACAAAAAACTAATCTAATAACCTCGCAAATATTTTGGATTAATAATTTTGTTTTTAATCAATGAAATGTTTAATATCAATTGTTTTTTTACTTTTTGGTTTTTCTATTTTCACACTTTATAGTAGAATGACTTGAAAATCTTAAATTTCCGGTAAACAAATAATTTTACAGTGAAAAATTATATCATAACTTTTTATTATATGACTAAGCATAATTTTATGATTACTTATTTATGTTTTCAAAATTTTTGATTGATAAAATATACAAAATATAATATCATTAATTTGACTTGACTTATTACAGTTTTTCTTATATGTATTCTGACACATTTGGTTTATCCCATATCAGAAATTCAAAGATTATATAAATCCCTTTAGTTAATCTCATTTAACAATAATAATTTAGGAAATTCCGAAACAGAAATAAATAAAACAATTTATTTTTAGATTTATTTATTAATTAATTTGATTGTTGCTATTTATGAATTTGAAAATTAGATTTTTAAATATTATGCACCCGGTGTTTTATTATTGAGTTCGATTTGTTATGATAGCGAAGGCAAAGGCTTGTAACAAAAGTTTATTACGAGCAGGGTATAAAATTTGGTATCCTTAAAGGTGCTTATTATAAAGAAAGTGGTGTAAATTTCTATCATTCTGTCAATTAGTATTGAATTGAAAGAAATTCAATTGTAAATACACAATATGCGGCTTCTTCGAAAGAGCTTGGTGGACTTTTTGCAACAACGGATTAGAAGAACTAACAGAAATTACGATAGCAAATGTTGAATACGATAGCAAATGTTTTTTTTTTTCTAATTTAATGGAGTTAGTTTATCGACGTCAGTTCAGTAAACCTTCAAAAAAAAAAAAAAAAGTTGGAATTATTTCTAACTTGAGAGCGTCGTTAGCGACTAAGGGCGATGAAACTATCTTCAGATGAACTTTCAGAAACTTTTATAAATAATATCATTTTTTTTTTTGCCATGTCATATATCCATAATTTTTTAAATTATTGTGATTTATAATTGATTTTAAAATATGAAGTGCATTTCATCAATCATCATAATTTACGGGTGATCTTCCTAAAATTAATACGGTATTAAACTTTGTAAGCAATCTGTCAATTCGAACCTTTCCATAATTATAACGAGAAACTAAAAACCTATCGTAATCAAAACGGACCAATACAATGAAAAGTAGACTTCAGAAATAGTATTTTTCGCATAATTAATGGTTTTGACACCATTCTTTGTCGTTCAAGAATAGCCCCCCAGGAATCAACATAAATTGATTAGATTTTATATGTTCACATTTTTAGATTATTGTTACTGTCAGCTGATAAATATTTTGAATAACCCAGGTGTAATTATACTTATTATTATAAACTAATTTTCCAGATTAATAAGGCATCAAATCATATCTATAATTTCGTAAGTCTAATCTTGACATTTTAAATCCATAAGCTTAATAATTATATTCAATATTGGCGCTACATTTCAATAGCAAAAGAAAAAAGTGATAAAATGTTGCAACTTTATTATTGTTATCTAACCGAAGATATTATAGTATATTTTAAATTTAGTAGCGAACCGAAATAGATTTCAAAAATTACTATCTTTATATAGAATGAGAGACATCATATTTTGTGTATGTGGAAAGAATTTATTTAAATTATTAGATTGATTAGTTCTAATCTGGTTCAATTTATATTTATAATTATCAAAAATAAATTTATTATCAATATTTATTTTTAAATTATTTTTAATTTTATGGTATCGAAATATATTTTTATTTTTCATCTTTTATTAATGGAAGATATAATATTGAATTTTATTGAATCACAAAATTATAATGAGTAGTTGTGAGGTCATAAAGATTTAAAAATAATATTAATAAAAAAAATTCAAAGTACAAATTTAAATTTAAGGAAAAAAAACAACAAGTAATACGAAAATCAACCTCTTTATCTGAAGAGCTGTAAAAAAGACATGGAAGAGGTGCAATTAACTAAACTTCCTTATCAGTAATACACAAAAAAAAATTGCTTTTATTTATAATCACCACTAAAAAAAAATATTCTATAGTATTTTATGGCAATTTTCGAGTAATTCTAAGAAACTTTAGTAAAAATTCATAAATGACAATTTTCTAGTCATTCTGAGAATTAGAAACTTTAGTTAAAGTTAATAAATAATAACTTCAATTTATTTTTCATATTTTTAATATATACTATTTAAATGCAATTTTAAAAATATTCTGTATTCGACCTTATTTCTATGGTACACATGATTTAGGTTGTTAACCATTCAATTATCTTGGAAAAATTGAAAATGTTAATTAATATATTGATAAAAAATTTTATAAATGAAAACTTGATAGAGTTCGACAAAACGTACAGTAACAAAAAGTTCACTAAGAATGAAGAAAATCGCTAATAAAACATTTTATAAAGGCAAGCTTGGTTGGTTGGTTGTTTTGTAAGGATCCGGAAACTTCACGCATATAAGCCACATATAGGCCCGTTGTACTGTAACCGAATTTTTTTAACCTTGAGTAGATCAATCCACCCCACCTGATCAGGTTGAACTTGATCAGGTTGGCACTCTTTTTTCACCCGCCTTAACAGGTTAATTAGAAAATAGCATTCTATATGCCTTAATCTTCGTTGTTGCCATCCAGGGCAACAACATAGAAGATGTTCCAGAGATTATTCTTCCTCTTCACATCCGTGCAGCATATGTTCCGTGAGAATATTTTTTTTTATTATTGGCATTACGATCAGCTGTTTGAAGTTTAGAGCAACACAATCGTATTTCAAATATTATATCTTATGCAACCACCCCAGAAATTAATTAATCCTAATTAAAAATTAATATTAATTTCTAATTTGAAAATATATTTCAGAATTTGATATTTATAATTTGATTAGTCTCAGCTCTCAGCTGACAGTAAATATTCTTAATTTAAAATAGTAAAATAGACTCGTACTTGATATGAGTTGACTTATAATATTAATTTCCAATCATAATTCATGTTTCAGCAAAATCTTTTGAAATGTTTCTTCAACATTTAGACATTTCCAAATAATTCCTGATCTAACCATTTCATTTCTCTGGAAAAACTTGAAGGCCACCGCAAATCTAAAAGCTGGATATATAGTCTCAACAATTATTGGTAGAAAATGGATAACACTCACCAATGTTTGCATTTCAGTGCAATGCAAATATTGAATTCAAAGTATATACTCGTAAATTAAATCTCATAAATTCAACAAAAACGCTTACATTTTAATGGTCGATTTAGGAATGAAGCCGTCGGCTTGAAATTCCTCGAGAAAACTTAAAAAAGCATAATATATTTTTCGATGTTCTATTTAATCAGAATGAACTATAATTTTCAAATGTTCATAGAATAACCCAAAAATTTAAATTATAAATTTATTTTAATGTTATTCCGGTATTAAAAATTGGACTCTTTATATCTATAAGAATTAAAACCGAATAAATTTTCAAAAGCCTTTAAAGCTTTACTTAAATATTTTTGTTGTTGTTGGTTGGTTGGTTGTTTGATTTTGTTGCTCAGCATAACTTATTTAAAGGTTTTGTACTTATTCGGATCGTATTAAGTTTTTGGTGTACATTCTAACTAAACACCTGAAATTCGTTGTGAGAAGAACAACTGTCGGTGTATTTTTAGTGAAAATTATTTTCGTGCAAATACATTATTTTTTATGTTAATTTTTATAATTTTTTGTTATTTTGTGGTTTTAAAACTAAAATAAAAATTAAAACTATTTTTCTTTAGTGTTTAAATATAAATTTTCTTCAATTCCTGCACGAAAATACAGAAGGAAAATATATATGTAAAAAAAAAAGGTAAAAAAGAAACATAGTCGGAAAATGAAAACATAATTTATGTAGTGTTGCATAGCCACCAGAAATAAAAACTTTTTTTTTTTAATTTTATTATTTATTATATTATTTTTCCTAGACTTTTTTATTAAGTTTTTTTTTGTTTTTTTGTTTTCCTCAAGGTGGAAAATTTAGTTCAAATAAAATGTTATCAAAGAGTTTTTTTTCTTCATCATATTTTATGGATACGAGTACATAATTCATAAAAACAAGGATATTTTTCTATTGTTTTAAATAGAAATTGAAGAGACAAAATAAAGAAAAATAACAAAAATTATGATTTTATGTTAAAATATTAAAGCTTTAAAAATTTAATTTCATATAAATTAATTATATTTATTGAATAATAAAAAAAAATCTAAATTAGATCATATCTAAAATTAACATTAATATTTTCGTACAATTTTGAAATGAATAATATTTTGTTTTCTAGATTGATAGACAGTGTGTCAGTCAGGCTATTATGTTATAATGAATTTTCTGTAAAAGAAATGAATTTTCTAAACGAATTTTCGGATCTATTCAAAGTTATTGTCGTCATAATTGTTATTAAATATAGTGGGAGTACTTAAAAATATTGGGCCCCTCATTTCATAAATACTATAAAAATAACCGAGACAAAAATTGAACTAATCTTTTAAATTAGCTATAATTTTTGATATACATTTAAACTCATCTGGCCAAATTGATCCGTGCTAGCGTAATGGAACTTATTTATTATATTAAAATAAGAATATTTTTATAAAAAAATGTTTAGCCTTTACGAACTCTCATCGCATAGTAGAAAATTACAATTATTACGTTTTTATAATTATTATTTTGAAGTTCTGGCTGACTACATACTCTACTTTTTAACGTAATACGTTACTCCCAGTAATTTTAAAATACTTTTTCTATGCTGTATCTGAAATAAATTATTAAATATTAATTTAGATGAGTTATAAAATTTGTGTTCCTTCCTAACATACTCCGCAATATTGCCAGGACTAAAATAACACAATTTATTTTATACAATTTCTTTTTATTATAATAATTTATATCTCAAAAGCAAAAAATTTTTTTTTTTTGTAGAACAAATCGAAACACTAGAGCAAAGGACTTTTTTCATATCAAAGGAAATTGGAAAAAAAATAAAAAAAATTACATATAAAAAAGAGAACCTTCGAAAAACATTTTTTCCACAAAATCAGATCAAATTTTATATAAGATGATATTGTCTAGCAAAATACCAATTCTTTTCCTGCTGTTCAATTTTATTGTGATAGGACGATTGGCCAGTCTAGAATCAAACATTATAAAAAAAGAAAAATTTTGGAAAACACCGGCACAGATTTTAATTGAATCTATACCAAAAGAAGGTAAGTGGAAATTTTAAATATAGTTTTATTGTTAGATTTTTTTTTAAAATAAAATGTTTTGAAACTTTTCTAATAGACTTTTATTGTTAGGGTCAATTTAGTATTATGACTAGGGGATATCAGTTTTAGTTATCGGTTAAGGGGTTAATGACTCTTATGTATAAATATTAAAAGTTTAGATAAATTTAAGATTATAGTTTACTTAAGATTGACAAGTAGATTATTACTCAATATATATCAAAGTTAGTTATCCATGAACGTGGTATCGCTATGCTAAGCTCTGCTGCTGGTCTATGTGAGGCTCTAACCTGAGATTGACAGTACTACATTATGGACAGATAATAACTTTAATTAAGTTATTGAATTAAACTTTTATGGATAGGTGAAATTAATAATTTTCTTGATTAAAACGTCGAACTTGTAATTTATTTTGTTTAGTTCCTGTCCATTTTGGAAAATCTTATTTATAACGAAACATTAAATAATTTTGAAAGTTTTATAAAATAAATTGAAGTCGTAAAACCTTAAAAATGATTAGAAGTTTTAAAACTATCTATGTAAAAACATATCAGCTTCGTTCAATTAAGAATCTTTAGTGAAGTGCAATGAGATCGTTTTTTTTATAGACCCAGACAGTTTAAAAAATAGCTATATACATAACTTTAAAATCTATTGACCTGAACAAATCTATGCTTTGTTTTTTTTATTTATATTTTTTGACATGCTTTTTTATTTCAAAAAAATTTTCAGCATATTTTTATATGTTGTATTTTATGTATAGATATAAATATTTGTATATACAGTTTGGGAATATTGCTTAAAAACTTTAATATTTTCAATATTTTGATGGAAATTAATTATTTTTTTAATTTGAAATATTTTCATTGCAATTTAATTTTTTGTTAATGATTTAAAAATATATTTAATATTCGATTATTTATTAAATGCTTATTTAAAATTTTGTAGAAATTTCTTTGCTGGAATATTTAACAATTCATTGGTTAATTTTTGTTATTAAATAATTTGAAAAATCAGAAATTCGAGGTTTAAAATTTGTTAAAAATCTATAGTTCAATAAAATTAAAAATATTTGCATTCAATTGCTGGAACGTAATTATTTCCATACTATTAAACCAATTAATTATATAATTAATTGCTTAACACATAATAAATTATTTTGATATAATAATCATAATTATTAAGTTAAGTAACTAGCTAATAAACTCAATCGCTACTGTTTTTGTTAATTAATGATTATTACAATTTTTGTTGTTTTTGTTGTCTATAGTAACTTAAGAATTGAAGTGTTTGTCAATAAATTAATTGCATATCATCATTTTATGCCTGAATGATGTTTACAAGTAATTGACTTACTGATTGACAGTAATCGTATTTTTGTATAATAAAGAAATTATATTAATCTCTATCGATTGCAATAAGTATAATCCAATTATTACTGACACTTGTAACAAATCGATTAAATTGTTAAATTTGATATTGAAACAAAACTGCACTAGTACGAAATTTGATTGATTTTAATTTTTGATATATAGCTTTTAACTAATAATTTGGAATATTTGATTTATTTTAAAAATTTTCAGCAATTTATGGTAAGCTTATTGCAGGAATAATATGAGAAATCTAATATAATTAAAAAATAAAAATTGTAATTTCGAATTAAAAAATTATTAATAAAACTTATATTAATCAAAATATAAAAACACTTCTGACATGTGCCATTCCTGAATTAAATTAGTCAGCGTTTCTTTAATTATTGACTTAGTGTCAATGTGCTTAAAAAGGTGAATGAACATAAAAATTACCACCTGAACTAAATTACATTTCCACCTGGTTTAATTGAAGCTTAATTATTTAATTATTAAACTGCTGATATTTTTTTAGTAGTTTAGAAATAGTTTTATTAATTATCAAACTAATCAATAATTTTTTTTTTTATTAAATTATAAATTAAATTTGGATCATTTTCGTTAAATACTAAATTATATTAATCTTCAATATCATTTGAAAACTTAATAAGTAACTTAAAGCCATTCTTAATTCATTTCCTAATTTATATAATTTTAATCGATAACAATATTTTTTATAATAATTACTTTTGTTATATAAATTATTCAAAATATTTTTCGATAAAATTAAATTAATATTTTCTCTGCAATATTTTCCCTTTAATTTTATTACAATGTAATTATATATATCAGCCAAAAAGAAATCATATAAAATAAATTAATTACATTAATTGTGATTGATTTGACAGAAATGAAAATGAAAATAAAATGAAATATTACGTTTCAACATTTCCCAGCCTCTATGAATAAACACGTAATGAAAATGAATTAAAAGATAATTATGTGATTCTTTATATTAATTCAAATTTACAGGGTAGTACATTTAATATTACTTATTAAATTTGAGATCATTGTGTCATCCATATTGAAAATTAACATAAAATTGATGTAAAGATAAATTTATACATTGACAATATTTCATAAAATTTAATTTAAATTTTATTAACGATATTTTAAATCAATTATTCGTTGGAAAGGATTTGACTATAGATACAAATATAAATTATTTATATGCTATTTTATGATAAATTTAAATATAGACAATTTAATTAAATGTTATGTCAATAATTGGAAATTGAAATGAATTTTGAAATATTGCTAGTTATTGGAATTTTGATAGTACCATAATTTTTAAATTTTCATTTGTCGGTATTACCACTATCGAGTTCTGTGAACTGATTCAATAATTAAAATTTATTTTGGAAATTATTACATATAAATATAGTAGATTTTATGTTGCAACAAATTTTTAATAACAAATAGAACGAACTTGATGTTTCCACTTTTCCTGATCCAAAGTGACGTGTCTTAAGAGACTCCTTAAATGATGTATGATAAAATAAAAATATTCTAATTGCCCGAAAATAAGTTTGCATTTATTGATGAAAATAAGTTTTCATCAATAATTTTTGATGAAATATTTCTACCATTATTTATATAAAAAAATATTAATGATAAATTTGAAATATTACCTAAACTTAACATAAATATTATCCACCGACACAAATTAAATAAAATTTTATTACATTTTCAAAATCCTAAAAATGAAAATTTAATTTCGTTCAATCAATTTTCTATATACGTACGAGTATAAAATATATGATTCCTTTTAAAAGCAATTACACTTCATAAAAATGAAATAAAATATAAAATATAATTTAAGGATAATTTGTTTATTTATAAATTAAAAAAATAAATAAATAATATTTTCTTATATTTACTATATAACAAAAAAATTATATCCCAGCAATAAAATTTGAATATAACATTTTTCCTCATTATATTTCCTTTCAAGAGGACCTTCGATGTTGTTGGTTTTTTTTGAAGGAATCCCATATAAAAATTGTAAACTGAATATAAATATATAATATTTTATCAAGGTAAAAAAAAAAACAAAATTTTTATAAATGGAAAAAGTGTGTAATAAAAAAATTATTTGTAGACAAAAAAAAAATTCTGTTTATCTGGTGGCCATTATCGTAATTTTTATGAAAACAACACTACCCTCAATCTCAATAACTACCCCCATATTATATACAAACATATTAGTATACTCAGTTCTGATGTTAACCAAATGAAAAAAAAAAAAATTTATGGATGATTGTGGTAATGAAAATAATTTACTATCAGTAAAAAATACACGAAATAAAAGAATTTGTTTGTGATAAAACAATAAAAAATGTTGAAATAGAAGAATTATAATTTAGGAGGATATAAAATGTTAAATATATATATAAAAAAGAAATGAATTAAAGGAAATTCAGTTAATAAATTTTGATTTATTACTTGGTTGTGTGCTTAAAAATTATGATCCAAATAATTTGATTACTTTAAAGAAAATTTAGTATAGTTTGATAATATTGTAAGTGAATTAATTTTGTATTAAATATTATTAGATATATTAATTTGTTTGTCAATGTAGCGAAATCTGACATTTGGATGAATAATATTGAATTTTTGAACTGCTGAATAACCTTTTACATAGTACAATTCTAAATGTCTCAGTACCATTAACATTCGTCACTCGATTTCGGTATCAATGACCGCATGATATTACAGTTTGTGGCATACAACATTTTAAATCATTAAAATGGCAACATGCTTACGTTAAAAATTGATGAGGAATAGATACTCGATTACTAATAAAATTTTGAATGTATAAGAATAAAATATGTGCCCAAATGTTATAAACTCATTTTTAGATAGAGGATATTATTTTTAGTATATTTGAGAGGACATTAAGCAAATTTGTGACTTTAGTAAATTTATTTATTTCAAATTTATATTCCGTTTGTGCCGTGTAAAAAGGCCATTTAGCTTTATGAAAGTGATATAATATCACAAGATAAAGCTAATTAATGCCACTTTGAAGAGTGAATTAATGCTATAAATATAGCTCGTGAACAATATAATTATTAACAATAGTTTCATTAAGTAGAACTTTATTTGATAATAAAAAGTAACAAAAATGTTATTCATGATTATAAATGGTAAATATATTGTATAAATCATATTTCAGGTGACGAGCCTTTTCAAGGATTTCACTCATAGTGATTTCACTATTGGCTTCTGAAGTATGTTTTTTTGTATCCTCTTTTTCAGTTTTCTATCACAAATGTTTACCTCGAACGGTTAAACAATATTAAGAAGGGTAATATGATTTAATCCATTTCATATCTCGTAATTTTATTAACCTCAGGAGTTAAAGCTACATTACCTCATCATAGTTTAATAGAAGGAAATCACTCAAAAACTACTCAATGATTACTTTTTATTGTTTTATTATGGGTTAATATTTTTCTATTCTTTAAGATTACGAATTTGTAGAAGCTTTTTTTAATTTTGCTGGCGCTAAATATAGGTCAACATTTTATATTGCTCCAAGATTCCACGGACTACATGTTCTTATTGGACCAACTTATTTATTAGTGTGTTTAAATACGAATTTCCGATATAACTCCACCAATTACGAGTACCTACCTAACCAATCCAAAACTGAAATAATGAAATTATTTCTTATGATCTTATTTCACCGCACCAACAATAGTAATTTATTTATATTGCATACATTTAGGCATGCACTGAAATCTTTTTAAAAATTTTGTGATCATTATTTTTTTAATTTTTTTTTTTTTAATTTGTAATTTTATTATGTATTCATTTTTCTTTTTTTATTTTGTATTATTTTAATAGATCGTGGACATTTTGTTGTTTATCATTTATCTGAAGCACTTAATATTTATTATCGTCGTGTACGGACAAATGCATTCCCATTACCAATAGAAGCCAACATTCCAGAAGAAAAATATGAAAGTTTCAAGGTAATTATATTTATTATTAGACTATCTACAAAATAAAATATTTTAACTATTTTCCTGTTGACAATGAAAGCATAAAAAAAAATTGTAAATATTTTCATAAGTAAATGAAAATACCATAAAATATATATTAAGAAAATCATCACGTTAATGTTGACGACATGTTTTCTGTGTTGGACGAGAAGACTATAATATTTTATATTCCCAAGAATCCATTATCATAATCATTTTTTCTATACAATTTTTTGTAAAAACTACATTATATTTATATTATTTTGATGGGTTGGTTGGTTGGTAAAAGTGGCGAACTACATATCCGCTGACATGGAGTTCCAATTAGCGCATTTGCGCCGTTTTGTTACCACTCACTCTCGTGACCACAGTAATTATTAGGTAGTTTTTAGATCCAACCCGTGGCATTCAGAAATTTGACAGTTTCTGTAGGCCACTTCGCGGCGAGATCGTTGAGGTCGTTGAAGGAAGGGCTGCCAAGCAAACAGAGCCTGGCTCTTGCCAGTGCCGGGCACTTGCAGATGAAGTGTGTTACCGTCTCTTTTTCGCTTGGTTCTTTGCAGCTGCGACATATGTGGTTGAACGGGATGCCAAGTCTGGCCGCATGTTCACCAATGGGCCAGTGACCCGTATACACAGCTACCGTTCTGGCTATGTTCTTTCGGGGGATTTTTAGAATGTTATCTGTTTTACTCTTGTTGTAAGACGGCCAGGTTTTCCTGGTCGTTTTGCACGTGGTTAGACTAGACCACCTAGAGTTGGCTTGAGATAAGAAGTGTAGGTATAATTCTCTTTTTATAGTATTAATGGGAGGGTCAACCTGTTCCGCTAACGAAACTTCCATGCTGGAGCCCTCTCTCGCTAATTCATCGGCCATTTCGTTCCCTGGGATGTTCCTATGACCAGGAACCCAGAGTAGCTTGACGTTGTATCTACTAGCCAGACGCGCCAGCTCTGCCACGCACATGTTGACTAGTTTAGAGGATATTAGCTTGGAATTTAGTGCCAGAATAGCCGCCTGGCTATCTGATACTATTGCTACACTATTGCAGGGAGGGTTTACTTCTCCAAGTATTTGGCATGCTTTCCAAATGGCTAGCATTTCCGCCTGGAATACACTGGATTTGTTTGGTAATCTAAAGGATTTTCTGATATTTAGTGTTTCCGAATACACTCCAGCGCCCACGCCACAGTCCATCTTTGAACCGTCAGTGAATACTGTCATATCAAACCCGATCAGCGGATTATTATTCTTCCAATCCCTTCTGGTTGGTATCAGGACCTTGAATGTCTTCTCAAGGTCTAACTTGGGAGTGATGTAATCCGTTGATGCTGGCAGCATGGTATTATTAATAAGGCCAAGAATACTGCTATGACCGTAGGGTTTATTAAGCCACGACCCATTTTCTCTGAGTCTGACTGCACTACACGCAGATAAATATTTTATATGAAGGTCAGGGGGGAGAAGGTAGAAGATTACGTCTAGTGCATCTCTTGGCGTCGATCTCAACGCACCCGAAACACCTATACACGCGCTCCTCTGAACCCTACCTAGCTTGGTACGATTGTACTCCTTCTCCAATGCTGGCCACCATACTATGGAACCATAGGTAAGAATTGGTCGTACTATAGCCGTAAACAGCCATAAAGCCATGCGCGGCTTCAACCCCCATTTTTTACCGAGCATTTTTTTGCTAGCATATAAGGCTACACATGCCTTCTTGACTCTTTCTTCTACGTTTGACTTCCAATTTAATTTAGGGTCGAGAACTACGCCCAGATATTTTACATTAGAGGAAAGGTTCAGCAAGACTCCGTCCAGACTTGGACAGGTGAATGCTGGTATTTTCGTTTTGGTCGTAAATAACATTAGTTCAGTTTTCTGCGGGTTCGCCCTCAGGCCACACCCTTTGGCCCACGCACTAACTCTTCTTAAAGCTCTGCCCATAATCTCACTGATTATGTGAAGATGCTTACCAGAGACTAATATCGCTAAGTCATCAGCATATGCTGTTGCATTAACGCCCTCTACTTTTAGTATTTTTAATATTTTGTTCATCACCAATATCCACAGCAGCGGAGATAGAACACCCCCTTGTGGAGTGCCCCTACTTACTCGCTTGGTGATCCTACAATTGCCAAGATCCGCTTGGATCTCTCTGGCCATTAGCATGTTTGTTATCCACTGATTCAGTGCCCTTGGAGCACCTAGCTCAACCAAGGACTCCTGGATAGCCGTAACATGAACGTTATTAAACGCTCCTTCTATGTCCAGAAAGGAGGCTAACGTGTATTGTTTGTATTGGATAGATTGCTCCACAGTACGCACTACTTCACTCAGCGCGGTTTCTGTGGATTTACCTTTACAGTACGCATGTTGGGATTTACAGAGTGGAGTTCTCTCCAGGGTCTTTCGTAATTCCAGCTCTAGAATTCGTTCTAGGGTTTTCAGCATAAAGGAAGACAGGCTAATTGGCCTAAAATCTTTCGCCTCTTCATGCCCCCTTTTACCGGCTTTTGGTATAAATACAACTTTCACACGTCTCCACGACTGTGGAATATAACCTAGTGAAAGACTACCTTTGAAAAGTTTAACCATAACTGGAGCAACTAGCTCCTTCGATTCTTGTAACATTTTAGGAAAAATACCATCCAAACCAGGAGATTTGTACGGTGAAAAATTATCGATCGCCCAGGCGACCTTATCAAGGCTGATTGTTTTGTCAACCCATACTGCTATTTGCTCACGATCAGCACGCTCTACTGACTGAGCAAATGGCTGGTCAACCTCTGAGCAGCCTGGAAAGTGGGTGCCCACTAAGAGATTTAATGTATCATAAGATGACTCAGTCCAAACCCCCTCCGTAGTTCTTAGGAAGGAAGGATTAGAGTGTTCTTTGGATAGGACTCTGCTAAGTCTGGCCGAGTCTCGAGTACTTTCAACCGACTCACAATACTCGTGCCAAGTGAGACTTTTGGCCGTACGTATTGCTTTCTTATATACTCTGAGGCGATCTTTGTAGAGCTGCCAAGTGTTCTGCCTATAGCAAACATTGTATGCCTCTCTGGTCATCCTCCTCAGATTGGTAAGTTCTTCATTCCACCAAACTGGGAATGATTTTTTGCTACGTTTTATGGGACACGATACCTTGAAGGAAACCTCCATGGCTTTGGCAAATCTGTCCGTCTCCTTTTCAAGGTTATCAACCGTATCTATGCTGGCCTCGGCGTTACCTGTGACTAATAACTTTTGCCTCAATACAGTTTTAAATTTACCCCAGTCCGTATTCTTCGGATTTCTATAGGGTTTGGGGGTAGGAATTTTGAGATTAACGTCGAAGAGTATCCAGCTGTGATCCGAAAAAGATCTTTTAGCAGACACCCTCCAATTGTCAACCGTTAAGGAGTCAACATTACTAATGCAGGTAATGTCAATTACATCTTGCCATCCAGCGAAACTGTCTGAACTTGGAAAGGTAAAGGTAGGAGTGTTGCCTCTATTACATATAGATAAGTTGGTATTAAGAATAAAATCAAAAAGTGACTCACCTCTTTCATTTATTTCAGAACTACCCCACAGGGTGTGTCTGGCATTAGCATCACAGCCTACAAGCAGCTCATTGCCTTTGTCTAGGACCAGCTGTTGAAATCTTGGCGGAGGAGTTGGTTCATCGTGGGCCATATACATTGAGCTAATTAATATTTCCTTGCCCCTATCCAGCTCCAGTTTGACAACTGTCAAATCCTCGTAGCTGAAATTAGAACAAAAGTGTGCATTAATGTGTTTTTTAACCAGGATACAAGTTCTGGGCTTACCTCCCACTGTATCTGCAGGCTTGTAAAATAGGTTGTAATTCCTGTGGTTCATACCCCTAATCTTGGACGCATTCACCCAGGGCTCTTGAATAAGGGCAATATCGAGGTCTTCCTCGCTAAGGAAGACCAGCAGGTTATCCGAGGCGCACTTCGAGTGCTTAAGATTAACCTGTACCACCCTCATCCGCATTTTTCACTGCCACCGTCTCTTTGGCTAGAGACATCTCTTCTAGCAGGTCACTGGCTATGTCTAGCTCGTCAAGCTCAGGGCTTCCCGACTGGAAGATCTTTACCTTAGCTTGCCGTATACCGAATCGAAGCTTGGAATCCAGCTTTTCCAGAGGCTTGATGCTTTCTTCGCTGATTAGGAGAAGGAACGATGAACTACTCCTCTGGAGTTCCGTCGAGTCCGTTTCCTTCCTCAGAATTACCCAGTTAGCCATCGGAACAGTTGGGTTATGTGCTTGCAGGCATTTGAGGAGCTTCTCTCCTTCAATGTCCATCCGCGGTAACCAAATGCGGGCTCTAGGTCTTCTAGGAATTTCCCCAGCAGGGATTAAGCCAATCTTGGCGTCCTCCCATGTGTCACTAATCTTAGTAACACACTCGCTAAGAAAATCCATAGAGAACTGATCCTCACATTTGATCACCCGGTAGCCTCTGACTACCTCGGATGAATCAAAGCATGGAAGGGCTCCACCCTTACCTGCAAGGACACAATCCATTACCATCTCCGACAGCTTAACTTCTATTTTGACCCATAAATCGGCTGTGACTTGCCTATTATGCGCCTTCTCATTCACTACAGCTAGTCTTAAGTGATCTCTGACTATATCACTGAGCTTCTTGTGAATGGCTTGTTTGTCATTATTACCACTGGTATTTTTGGCGACTTTTGCACGACTCTGCGTACTTTCGGAGGGTTCGTCCTGAGACCTATCTCTTTTTTTCGCCACCTTTTTTTGAGAAGATTGGTTATCGTACTCCTGGACGATTGCCATGTATTTAATCTTGTCAGCGTCGTCTTTTTCATTGACTGTACCCTCAGCTTCATTCTTGGCGATCTTGCCTAAAATGAATTTGGCTTTCGAGTACAGCCTTTTGAATGTGGCATCGGCACTTCTGACCTGACTGGTTTTTTTAAGGATACCACGGCTTGTACCCTGTTTACTTGGACGTTTAGGAGTACTATGACTGGTACTTCCACCGCGTTCAGGTAACTTTGCGGTACTATGGCTGGTACCGGCTTTAGGTTCAGTACCGAAACTGGTACTGGCAGATATCATAGTCTCTTGGCTAGAGGCTAGAAGTTCATCTTCGGAAGATGAACCGATTTGTTGTTTTGTTGTTGTTGTTGTTTTTGTTGTAGCTTCATTCATTCTTGTTCCCACGAGTGTGACCGGAAATGGGGTCCATCTTGCCAGAGCCGTCTTACCAAGATAAGGCACTTAGTACAACCGATCTTGCCTGGGCATCGGAGGGAGCTCGTGAACGACTGGTTTAACCCCCAGCCTTTCAGACATCGGCACGGTGCTCACACCACCTTGACGTTAGGTTTGGGATGGGAATGCGGAAGTGGAAGGATAAGGAAAGTGATAGGAGGTCATGGGGGAGGGGATAGGAAGGCGGCTGTTAGCTACGTAAAAACGCATTGCCCAGAGCGAACCGGCGTGATGGACTTGTCACGCACCCTTGGAGGTCGCCGCCACTCGCCCCTTTGATGGGTTAATGTGAGACTATTGCCCAAGCGAAATAAAGTTAATGGACATAATGTGCATATGGGATAGTTAAATGAATGAAATAATACACATGGGATAAAATATATATTATGAAAATATTAATAAATAAGTTTTATAAATTAAATGTCGTAAATTTCATACAGACTTGTTTAAACACTAAATAAATTTTATACGTTTAAAAATAACCATCATTAAAATTACAATTATAAAGTATTATTATTTATTATTAAAAAGAAGTAAATTGAGTTACAATTTGAAATTTTGCTGCAACCCAAATTAATTTTTGGCCTCATTACATTTTATTGTTATTTGCATCTACTAATTTTATTCGATTCCGAACCATAAGTGAACAAACATTTAATTGCAACATGCTAAATGAGTTTAAAGCTAATTCAACTTGCGACATGGATCTTTCAGTCTGGAGTTGAACCCGGGATGTAACACATCACAGCATAGCACACTACTAACCATAATTGATTTAATCAACATTAATTTCTTATACATCAATGAAACAATATTTTTAAACCAAATTTCAAAATTGTTTTATGTTCAATTTTTTAGAGTCATAATTCGTAAGGCTTTTATAAATTATAAAAGTTATCACAAAAAAAGTAGAACAAAATATTGAATACTAATGCCTTGTCAATAATACATAAAATTTGGAGGACATATTTTAAAAATGTCCTTTGAAAAATCTATAAAATTTAATCCACCGTAATATAGATATACAAACTTCAATGATCCTTAAATAAAATGTAATCAAACCTAAACACGAAAATTCCCAAAAAAAAAAAAAAAGTTCCTTTTTTTTTTTTTTTAACCACATTTTTCCA
Organism: Rhamphomyia laevipes; assembly: GCA_963920725.1. Lineage (NCBI taxonomy): Eukaryota > Metazoa > Arthropoda > Insecta > Diptera > Empididae > Rhamphomyia > Rhamphomyia laevipes. The sequence continues at coordinate 19,972,068 of OY987255.1, read as the reverse complement.
ACCTGTGTATAATCCACAAAAATACTATAAAACAAATATATGTACGTAGTCATATCAAACATAAAAAAAAAAACATCAAAAAGATAAAAACTCTACATAAAATCATTCACCTCTTTACATAATATACGAATCCTGACAGTTCATATATTAGCTTATATGTATGTATAGTATGATATTATGTTTATATAGAGAACGGAATCAGGAAAAATAAAAATCCTACTGTTCACTCACAAAAGGATTTTATCCGTTTTAAAGCATATTCCTATGTTATTTTAAGTTATAAAAGAACGGAAGAACTTTATATAACATGGCACAATAACGTTAAAAAAAAGCACAGAATCTATCATGTCGAGATACGCTTTTAATGCATTAAAATGTATTAAAAATGAATGTTGAAAAAAAAGGATTCAATTTTTAAATGAACCGCAAAAAAATTTTTTTTAAATTTTTTTTACTGTACGTAGAGTAGTTCATTTTAAGGATATCTAACAATTTTATAGTTAGGTTAAAAAAAAAAAAATTCATTTACCATCAAATGAATTATGGTAAAAAAAAACTAACGATCAGGATTATCTTACTCATTATGGTCCACAGAATAAAGTCCTTTTATTTATTATGTATTTTTTTTATCATTTTATTGAATTTTGTTGAGATGAAATTTTAAAACTTAGTTACAGGTTTTTGTAAATATTTAAAATATATTAAAAGTTTTATTTATTTAGTAATTTTGAAAGATTAAAAATATGAAAATTGCACATAATTCCCTAAAATTTTGTGCGATTATAGTAATGCAAAGAGAGATTTTACATAATTTATAATTTTTTTATAAACCAAATTTATTTAAGCTTTATGCTGCCCATACATTGTGCAACTAGGTGGTCAACGTATTGTCAACCGGGTTGGAAATTTTCACTATAAACACTTCAACTTAGTTTACAACACAACCGTCAAAATTTTGATTGTTTTTTTTCAAGATTATGTCATATGTAAATAAGAATCTCTAATAAAAATTGGGTGAAAAATAATAGTAATTTAATATTATTTCAAATACTTTCGAATATTGATAACATAAACATAAAAAAACAATCGTTAAACCGTAAAAAAATGGGAATTTTGGTTGCATAACTTCCATATATACTTTACAACTTACAACCATCAACATAAATTAAAATATTTCAATGTTTCTTCAACATATTAACCTACAAAATGGTTGTGAACGTGTTGTGAAATTGACCACAAATGATACAACTTTTCCAATGTATGGTATAATGTATGGACAGCTTTATATTTCCAGCTTTACAAAATAAAAAAATGCACTCAGCTTTTGATTTTAAAATAATAATACATATTTAAATTAAATGACCCCCTAAAATTATTTTCCATGCTTGTTAATTAATAAATAAATTCATAAATTTAATCATATGTACAATATTTGAAAATATGGATGGATTACACCCATGTGTTATGTAACGTGACATGAAGGTTAGCAATAAAAGGTTAAAAAGTTGTTTAATTATTATTAAATTATATTTTAATAGGTAATTAAATAGAATATTAATTTAAAGCTAAATGTAAAACTGTTGAATCTGTTTTTTGTTATTTAATTAATTAGAAATTTATATTACGAGATAATTTTTCTATATTTTATTATTAATAAAAAGATCATTTTTAAATAGTTTTCGAAGTTAGTTTTTTAAAATGTTTTTTTAAATTTTTAATAAATGCTACAAACAAATTACAAACAACAATTTCAATAATTTCTAGAATTATGGAATAAATCGTTAACAGATTAATTTAATTATGGCTATTTTAGAGTACTCGTTGCTCCTTCCAGTTGAAACGTGGTGTCATTACTCCAGTGTGTCGAACCAATCCCACTTCCTTAATAAATGAAATCACCTAGGCTGTCTTCATTGGTTTCTAGAAAGAAAATTCCAATTTTTATAAATCTTTCATATTGGACTGTGAGGGACAATGGCATAACAAATGTTTCATTATATGAACCTCCTTTATATATCTATGACAATTAGAGAGTAGGGTAAGACATAATATCATTGCATACTTCCTAAGAATTACATGTACCGTGACAATTTCCGAATATAATCGGGACGTTTCCTTGTTCACTTTCTTGGACTTGTTATGACCATAAAGTTACTTATTGATCTTCTAATCTTTATCGGGGGTAAGTCTTTAAAGAGAAATCAGTAATAGCTTTTCGTGTAGTTTATCTGCTTTCTCATATAATGACCGGGTGACCAGGAGGTTTTACGTTATTATGCTTTGCTAATCGGTTACGGTTAGTTTATCATATATTTACCAATTTTCAGTATGTTGAGATATTAGCCAAGGATTTTAAGGCCAGTTGGCTATCTAAATGATTTTAAGGATAGTTGGCTATGTATGTATCTCTTAAATTCATTAAGATCATAGTTTCAAATAGTGTTAAACAAAATTCGTTATATTGAGTAATTAAATAGATTTCGTCCAAGTTAAGTAAAATATTTATAAATTTTCTTATTTAATTTCAACATTTTTTACCTTAACCGTTTTGTAAATCCTTTACAAAATATTATTCTTGACCTTATTTAAATTTTTTTGTATAAAATAATAATTTTTGCCAAGAAATAATTTTCTATTTAGTTATATTTTATGCATGTCCTCTTAGGATATTTGTTCATGTTGGGTAGTCATGAAAAAAGATATAATTTTCTTAATGGATTTCAAGCTAATTGAGAAAAAAAAACATAACTTTTAAAGAAATGAAAACTAAATTTTTTTTAAAAAAAATATCTTGGTTTGTAATAAATTTCGCTACCAAACTAACCATAACCCGAACAATATAACCTCTTATTAATTGTATACATAGTTCAACTAACCTTGTACTTTTACAGGACGATGCACACATATAAATGCAGAATTAAAAAAAAAAGATTATATTTGAGTTGTTGATTCGAAAGTGTTTTTATATTAGTTTTTATTTGACTATAACTATAGACGAATATATGAAATACGAAAAGTTTTGTGAATTTATATTATGAAAAATAAATTGCTGAGGGTTGAATCTTCGAAGTATATATGAGAAATGAAAAATTTTCGCGGTTGCTTTGATTTCAAAACAAAGATTTTTCCTTGTTATTTTGTTAATTTTTTATTAACGTTGTTTGGGTTTACGAAAAAAAAAACACTTTAGCTTCTCTAAACGAAAGTTTTCCTGCTCATATCTGAAATAACAGCAACCAAAATTTTATTATTTTATAAAGAGCACTAAGGATAATTGGAAAATGTAAATGAAAAAGGTGGAAAAATGCAACTAAAATCCACAGAAAAAAGAAACGATTTTTTTTTTTAAATTATAATTTTGAAATTAGATTTTAAATTTGGTTTTGGATATATAAAATCTGGGTAATTTTACAATTTTGTAAGGGTTTCTTAATGAAGTTAATTTTATAATTTATATTCTTAGTTTTTTTTTATACAAATTTTGACAGACAGATATTTCCCATCAATAAAACGTTTGTAAAACTTACTAAAGTATGTGAATATACTGTACAGTTCAGCAGACTGAAAAATATTCTTATATTGACTGAAGTTGATTTTGTAAAACGTAAACTTATAAAGTTAAACTTCTAAAGTTAAAAACATAAGTCAAGTCTCTTATAATATTATAATTAAAATTAATTTCTTGATTTTTACATTTTATACGTTAAATTTATATTATTAACGCTAAGTATAATAATCTCAAAAATTTTCTATGTTAAAAAAAATTGTTATAATTTTACAAAATCCTCTCGAAAGAAAAGTTACTTATACAAACACTTTAAATATAAATTTTAAGGATTATTAATAAATGTGCACACGTAAACATAAACATTGTGAATAATATTCTGGATGGTTGTATACAATTTTTGAATAGTATCGTCGGTGGAATATTTGTTTGTATTATAAGATGTAAGTTAATGCAAAAAAAAAAATGATTTAAAATACAAAAAAAAAAATATTTTAATTTAACTATAATTTATTGTGAAAAAAATCAAGAAAATGTTTAATTTACTAATTTCTTTATGTTAAAATATTTATCATTAAAATATTTGTAATCTTAAAAATTAATCATTTCGTATTATTATCCCAGGAAGATAACTAAATATGAATTGTTTCTACAGCTAAATAGAGCAATTGACAATCGTTGTAGAAATATATTGAAAGAAGTGAATTTTTTTCTTTGGTTATGTGAAATACATAGTAATAACCGACAAACACTACATCTCCAGGAATAAGCATCACCCATAAATATTTAAAGCATAATTTGAATTTAAAATTGTGGCAAATTCGTTGTAAAATACTGAAATTCGTGATTGAAATCATGAATTTCAGTATTCCTGAATGAAAATTCTTAGATTTCCAAAGATGTTCGTATGATACAAACAAAACTATCCAACCAACGATATGAAAATCTTGCACTTCTTAATATTACTTCCTTAAATATTCATATTTTTATTTAAAATAAAAATCTTTATAAAATGTGTTTTCATTCGTTAAACTGATAATCCTTAAATTCAAGTTTTATTTTATTTTTTATTTCTATTCTAAAAATTTATATTAATTTTATTAAAATATAATATTTTTTGTGTGTGTATCATCTTTTTAGTGTGTGAATATTTTGTTGCTTATATTATTTCTTAAAAAAACATTATATAAAATTATATATAATTATACTACAAGTGGTCGTCTAAGTACATACTTAAAGTAAAAATTTTTCCAAGAAATCATCATCAAATTAAATTATACTATGAAATATAAAAATTTATAGGAATGAATTTACATATTTTCTTTTTCTTGAAAACTTTCTACTTATAACGCTTTACGCTTTTTATATGAATTATATAGCTAAGTATAATAATTGTATATGATATTTGTATATATACAATATTATATTTCAAAAATGATACATAGGACAACGACTTTAATGTTGTTATATTAAGTGTAGAGGGTGTTTAGAAATGACAACGCATATAAACACAATAGTAATAATAATAAGGATTCCATGACGAATTTCAATGTTATAATATAATTTTTTTTTGTACTGTCAGGTGGTGGTTATAAGCAGATTTTTTATTTTAAAATGATTGGTAAAATTTTGTAGGGATTTCATTATTACGCGGTATAGTTGGAAGCATAAAGCATTAATTTAAATTTGTATAAAACATTACTTTTTCAAATAAAAATTTAACCAATTCAGTTTTTTATTATACATCAAAATTGGTAATAATCTGAAAAAAGGATATATGAAATTGTATATGATTTTAATCCTTAAGGAAAAGTTATTATTAATTTTAATTTTTTTACACAGATTTTCTTGGATTATATATAATTTAATTAGGAAGAAAATGACATTATATTATGAAAACTTAGATTATAAACTAACTGATTGTAATTTACGTAAAATTGTAAACAAAATGGACATTTTTAAAATATATAATTCAATTTTTTTGCAATTTGAATTGTTATTTTAAATTGTGACATTATTCAGACCTATAAACCGCACTCGTACTCATGTATTTTAAATGTACCAATCTTTCACATTTTTATTTTATGATAATTATGATATAAATAAGGAAATTTTGAATAGAAAATTAATTTATTAATGATATATTTTAAAAGTAATATTTCTTAAATATTAAATTAATTGGTCGTCACGTCATATATCTAAACGCTGACTATTCGTCGCCCGCTACTTAGCTGTCCATTGTATATAAACTTATTACGGTCCTGTAACTGCTTATACACTTATAAATTATGTTGTCATTGAGAAATCTTTTAAAAAGGATTCTAATTAAATATTCAAAACATACTTTACTTATATGTCTTTATAAATAAAAAATATAACTTTTTCTGGTATTGCCTCATAAAACCATGAAATTAAAATTAGATTTTATTAAAATTTATGTGTCATCGTAATATATTTTGTTCAAGGATATTTTTTCTCTTTTATAATTTAAATAATTTTTTTTTATTTTAGACATTTTTATGATCCCACCAAAATATCCAATTGCAAAATTTTAAAAGCAAAAATATAACAAAATCATAATTTTTATTTTATTTTTATATTTTTGGAAATGTTAGTTGAATAAAAAAAAAGGATATTTTTGTCGTTGTCGTTGACGGTTACCATATTTTTGTTCATATAAATAATTTTATATGACACTTTTAAGGATAAAGGAATCTTTATATATTTATTATATTCTTCATTTCATCTGTTAAATATAAATTTAAAAGATATTTATTATATTTTTTCGATAATCTTACTGAATTATTTATATTACAAAATCTGGTATTATTTAGGGGATTTTTATATTTTAAAGTTAGAAGATTTTCGAGAAAAGGACAAAAATGTAACATTGTAAGTGTTTTAGGATCATTCACATATTACAAAATTAAATGTTTAGTTATAGAATTTATTTAATTTGATATTTTTGAATTGATGGTAGCCGCATTTGACTAATTTGTCGAGGAATATTCTTTTGGAAGATTTCGATATAGAATTCATTGCCACTTCATGTAGTAAACCATTAGTGATAAAATACAGTGATACGTTTTAAAGCTTCCTGACATAGACATGATCTTAAGCTTGAGTGACCCTATATAACCAATTTTCAACCAGTTTTTTTTTCTGTACAACGAAACTCTAAAATCTAAAATTTATTGTTTGCTAATAGAAAATTTATCCCGTGTTTTATAACTTTGAGCACAAAGAAAGAAAATATTTTTCTATGTCTCCATTTTCATTATTTTTTAAATAAATCCCCCGCCCCCCCAAAAAAAAGGGAATTTTACAAATAATTGTCTCAAATTTTATATAAGCTCTATTAGTTGAAAGAGAGATATTTCCAGGATTCATGGATACAAATATAATAAATGGCCCTCAATCCTAAAAAAATAAATAAATATTCTTTAAATTATTTCGTCCAAACAGTAAAAAAAGGACTTAGTTAAAAATAATGAAAATATATATGACCGGAAAATAACAAATGAAAGAGCAAAAACAAACCTTTTCGCAGTTTATGCTTTTCGCAGGATACAAAAAAAAAGGTTAGGGTGGTGGTATAGGTAGAAGCTGATTTAAGTCAGTCGAATAAGTTACATATTTTCTTTAAACATTGTCCAACCAAGTTTTATTTTCTTTATCAAATAATTTTTTTTGGGGGGGGGGGGGGCAGGAGGGAGCCGAATGATTGTGGTTGATGTTCAAAATTTAATTTTTTGGTTTGTTTTTCTTGGAAAAATCTAATGGACCGACAAGAAGCTACTCTTTTTTTTATTGCTTATTTGTCACCCATAAAAATTCAATTTTTATTTGTCAAGGCATCGTCATGATAATAAAATTAAATTAAGAAAAATTGGTACTTTTTTTTTTATTAATGGGACCATTTTTTTTATTTTAGGTGATATTTTGAAATCAGTTAAAAATATGAATAAATTTTTGTTGTTGAAAATGGCGAAAAAGTAAAATTGGTAATAAATTTTAGTTTACATTTGGTTACAGCATTTTTTTAGATTGATTAAGAAATTGATAATATGCAAATAGTAATTTTTAATAGAAAGGACATGGAGATAATTGGATTTAATTACGAGGATAATTTGGTATTTTACTTATTTTTTTTTTATGTTTTGACTGAATAATTGATCAAATTCAAATTGATTGATCAAAATTAATAATATTTCGATGTAATCATATTATTTTCAAATTCACATAAGAATAATTTCTGATTTTGACTGTTTACTTGTTTGACATGCGTATCATAATTAATATTAATTTAATTATGACAAAAGTTCTTAAATATATTAATGCTAATTCTTAAAAAAATAATTATTGTACAATTTTCTACCAGATCTGACCTTTTATAAATTAATTAAATTAAACTCTTGTACTGTCACCTTGTTACCATCAATTTTTTCATTTTCTAATTTCCCAAATTACCTTTATCTTTTTTCATGGTAAATCTCATTAAAACTAAGACAACAAATTTTGTTGTTGTGAAATGTCCTTTTATGTATTTTTATGATTCATTGAAAATTTTTTGGTTTTTATATTTTTTTGTTACTTTCAATTCCCTTCAGTGAAGAGTTAAGAAAGTTTTATAACTTAAAATATTTTCGTAAATTATAATTCTATTAAAAAAAAAAAAAAAATTGGGTTTTTTCCTATCATTATTAAAATATTATAAAATATAAAAACTGCTGCTCAAATTGTTTCTTTTTCTAACCACCCCTAAAATATCTGTAAGAAAAAAGTGTTAAAACATTTTGTAACCAATTTTTTTTTTTTTTTTTAATTTTGTTCTTGAAATTTTCTTGTTTATTTTATTCGAAAGAAAACACTAAGAAATATAAAAAATTAACAAATTTACAACTCATTTTCTTAGAAAACTTTTAAAAAATTTCATTTTGGTACTTTTCCCGTATACATAAATATATTTTTTTTTATAAAGTCCGGAAATTAAATTTTTCTGCACTCTATTAAAAATGTAGAAAAATTAAATTTATTTTTGTTTCTTAAAACGTAAAATAATAAAAATATAAAAATAAAATATAACAAGGACGAATAACAACAGAAAAAAAATAATAAAAGACAAACTTAATTTTTTTTTTGCTGGTCCTCTGTGCATTTTTTATTACTATGAAAGTTCAAATTCCTTTAAATCCTCTTTTAATATTGTATACTAAGATACTTAAAAATTCGTTAAAATAATATTTTTGTTTGTGTTTGATGGAAAGCAATTTTGTTGCATGCAATAAAATAAAATTCTGAGAAATTTAAATAATTTGTTAATTTAGTTTTATATTTTTTTTGGTTTTTATCTTATGAGAATTTCGTATTTTATTTATCAAATTTATAAAATTGAATTTGCATAATCCAATATTTAATGTACAGATACTCTAATTTATGTAAATTTGAAGTGTTAAAGTGATTGTCAAGTTGATGTTGGGCGGAAGATTTCAATTAAATATTTTGAACAAACTTTATATATTTTGAAAACTGCTAATTTATATTGCTGATATATTGGGATTTTAGTGTACTATTGAAATATATATTTATATAGATGGAAATATTAAATTGATTTACTAATTAATATTGCAATTTTCAATCACAAATATATAAAAATCCTTAATAGTACGAGTTAAAAAATGAAGTTTTTATATCTAAATCATGTTTTTTTAATAGTTATGAATATGTATCTTTAATTCATTATATCAAAACTAATTTTTTAAATAATTTTCATCGATATATTTCATTTGGGATTAGTTTTTCACCTTATGAGCAATTCACCGTATGAGTAATTGGTTTCTTATAAATATTAGTAAAAATTTAAGACCCAGTCTTTGTGTTAATCAGTAACCAGAATTACGATATGGACGTGGTGGATCGACGGTTCCTTCTCTTGGTTTTTTTTATATTCTTATATTTTTTTTTATATTTTTTTTTATATTTTTTTTTTTTTTTTTGTATTATTATATTTTTTTAGGATGTTTTTAAGAAAAATTAAAATAATAAAACATAAAAATAAATTCTTTAAGTATTACTACACCTTTTCCAAGTGTAATTCAGAAATTATCAATTTTAATTCAGAAAGTATCAATTGTAATTCCCTTTCTGAATTAAAATTGTACCCTTGTTCAGTCAGCATCATTTCTAAAAATTTCCATATTGAGGGATGATTTTCATGTACCAGTTCCGAAAATCATCGATGCCACCCTTCAATATAATAATTGCTGGTTTTATGCTAATTCATATTCTTATTATATGTTCCACGTTATGAGCAACTCACAGTATTGGTTATGTATAAAGACTTTTGAATTTGTAAATTTGGGCGCCCAAATTTACAAATTCAAAAGTCTCAATACAAAACCAATACGGTGAATTGCTCATACGTTGAATTGCTTATACGGTGAATTACTATAAGGTGAATTGCTTGCTATACGGTGAATTATCCGCAAATCATTTTATTTACGTGAAATTCTATAAACAAAATTGGGTTTTTGTATGCTTTTTTATGGTAAGATTAACATCATTATTGTTAAATAATAATTAAATTGAAAAACTCACCAACCAACAATTCATCTGCAGTTTTAATTTTAGTATGTTTTTTTATACAAAAAACATTTATGTTAAAAATCTACTAATGCCTACATTTAGCATGAAAGTAATTTTGAAAAATGGAAGTTATACTTAACTTTCATTGTACGGAATAATTATATGGAAGTAATTACCCGGATCCTATAATATGAAATTGAATTTTTCCCAATATCCAATAATTTTTTTGCATAAAAATTTAAATACGTAATCTGTTAAATACGTAATGAAACAAAAAAAAATCACTTGAATTTCAAATAATTTTATTATTTTCCGATTAATATCATTAAAATTTTTTATGGTAATCTTTTAAGTAAATTTACTTAAAACGAACTTTTTAACCTCTCCATTCATAAAATTTTAATGGTGGGTTTTAAATAAAACTCTTAAAATTTTAGATTGAGGGTAACTGAATTTTTAATATAGATTAGATTAGGTTTCAATCAATTTGAGTTAAATCTTTAAGATCATTAAAAAAAAAGTTTGTTATTTTGAAAATTTGAATACGGGACGGGAAAAGTGTGCATAAAATGTTTTAACAACAACTTAGCATGGCTTCTATCTACATTTTTTTATGTTGTTAAATACTAATTTATTGATTTTATATTCCCCCTTACCAAATAATGAAAACTTTTTTTTATTGAAAATTAACTAAACTGAAAGATAATTTTAAATTTTATAATTTTGATCATTTTAAGGATAATAAAATATTTTTACATAAAAAACAAATAAACATAATTTATGCGTACAAAGAAAATTGTGTTTTTAAAACTTAATTTCTACAATTAAATTCATCTGAAACAACATAAAATATCATATTTCTATTTATCCTTCATTATTTAAAGGACACTGAATAGCAGGAAAAAAAAAATTAATCGCAATCACAAAAAAAAAAAACTCAGTTTACAAGCTTCAATTAAATTAATTACATTTTTTTTTTTTTAATTTTCGTATCCCCCTTATTTTTTTGTAAAAAAAACTAATTAATGTTAATTGGATTTATATTCATTAATTATTTAAATTTAATTTTTATCCGACACTTTCTATTCATCCACTCTCCTTAACAGATTTAATAGGAAAAACTGATGTTTTTTCTAACCATCCCTTTAAATAATTAACGAAATTTTCATGTTGTGTAACAATTTATACATAAAAACAGAAAAAAAAATTTATATTTTTATAAATTTGACATTAATTTATTTTGTTTTGTAATTTTAAATTAATACATTAAAAAATTTGTAATTTTACAGAACATGGCAACATATCCACAATTATCATCGGATATGCTAAATTGGGCAAAGAAAACTTTCAATGCAACTGATCTGGATGTACATCGTTTAGTAACAAAATATTCGCCATTTTGTCCACTTTGGGGTTGTTTTGATCCAAATGATATTGGCCAAATGTGTTGTCCTTTTTAAATTATCCTTGGCACATTAGATAAACATATGTTAAATTTATGACAAAGATGCCAGCCCTACAGTGAATGTAAAATAAGTTTAAAATTTTATTTTTATGTTTTGATTTATTTTGATTTTTATTGTTGGTTTTTATATTTTAACAAAAAATAAAAAAAAAAATTGGAAATAATGCAATAAATTTTATATGATTTTATAGTTTTCCTTAGGTAAAGTTTTATTTATAAATTTATAATATAAAAACAAATCTGGTGCAATATTAGATTTGTTATTTTATGCAGATAAAATTTTTGTTTCCCCTCTTTGGCAGTCACTACAACATTTTTGTTTTTATGTAAATATATTTCCACTAGGATTTCTATCTTGTTTTGATTTATCTATCTATCTATATATAAATATATATATTAAATTTGAATTATTTTATTTAAATATTTATAAACTTTATTATATATTTGTATTACAGATTGTTGTACTTTAAAACAATCATATTTTTAATGTATTTATTCAAAAATTTATAGTAATTGTATTGTAGACTGGGGTAGTATTAAAAAATAATTTTGTTTATAAAGTAAATTTTGAATAATATTATTTATAAATATATTTTTAAATATGAAAATATATTATATAGTCCTGCAAAAACTGATTATTTTAAGGATTTCTATGATAAAAGTTATTGTATATAAAGTAAATAAATAATCTGAAATTTCTATTACAAATAAAAAATATGATACTTTATGAAATTGTCAAGAAGTTTTCAGATACTAAATTTGCATTATCGATTTATTGTTGTTAGCTAGTTTAAATGATTTTATATCTTCAGCTTCAGTCAATTTTTGTTATTTTTACAATATGTATTCATTTTCTGAATGATAATTAGTTATTTTATCATATTAAAATGAAAATGTTTTTTTTTAAGAAATTTTTAAATTTATTATAAATTTATTTATTGTACAGTATCTCTAGAGCCGTGTAGATAAACAACACTTTAACTATAATATTATTATTAAATAAAAAACCTAAAAATATATTAGTAACAATACGATTTGAAAGCAATCGTTAAAATCTTATTTAATTTTTTAATGAATTGTCTATAGTCACAGTTTAATTTCCGGTAACGGAAAATTAGATGAGCTGGTAAGAAACGGGGTAACAAACATCACTGTATCAATGGCCAAATTAGTAATAAGCAATGTGGAGTGTAAAATACAATAATCTTAGATGGTTGGAAAGCAGCAAATGCTATTTAATACATTTTTTGTTGTTGGGGTTGGGGTAAACCATGTGCCAATAAAACAAAGGGTATTCTAATTATGAACAAATTAATGGCTTGCTTGTAAATTGGAATTGGTGCTGGCCAAAATCAGAAATCCACAGATATCCACCTGTAGGTGCTGCGAAGTGTAGGACGAATCCTTAGAGCATCTTCTATGCCACTGCCCTTCCGTGCTGTGTAAGAATGAAATACATAATTTGATATTTTATGACAAATCTATGGAAGATAGGTAAAAATGATTTAATTTAATTCATAAGAGAAATAGGATAGTCGATGTGCTGTAGACGTATGTAGCTTTTGTAGAACGAGCCCCTGTATGTGGTATTGCTCTTAAGCCACTCCCCATTTAAACCAACCAATCAATCGTTTTCAAATTATAACGTCAAAATTTAATTAACTTTCAGGTTAAATATTTTATTTTTTTCAAAAATTTTAAGAAATGAATAAACAATTTTTTAAAACAAACTTTCTAGTCAAGAAGGCAAATATAATAAAAAAGAAATAAATAAACTTCTATTATTTTATGATTTTATCTAAATATCACGAAAGAATTAAGAATTATGATCCAGAGCACTAGAGGATAGATTTATATATTATAAGTAATATTGATAGAAAAATTAAGAAAAAATAAAACAAAAATAATTGTTAATTTAAAACTTTTAATTAATATTTAATTAAATTAATAATAAAAATCGTACTATAATATTATAATTTAACATATCTTTTTCCACAAATTTGTAAAGTATATTAAATTTCAGTATTGTTTTGATATTTTTATTTAATATTGTCTGCGAAAATTTAAATTTGTATATATATATTATATTTTTAGAATATTTACATATATTATATGTTGTAACTTAACGATAAATAGATAACTATATCGTATAAACATTGCACTATTGAAATAATGAGTTTACTTGTAAACAGTAATTGTCACATATGATATATTAATTGTCTATCAAGACCAGCCAGTAAGAATTCGTAAAATGTATCGTATGATTTTGATCACTTCTAATTAGATTGTTTTAAAGTAAAGTAGTATATAGATTTTTGTAATAAAAGGATTAGATAATTAAACCTGTAAATAAAATGTAATATATAGATATAGAAGTGAACAAGCGTTTTATTGATCCACCACAACAAATTGGCGACGAGGAAGAAACTAGGTATATATCAATAAGAAAAAAAAAAAAAAAAAAAAAAAAAAAAACATCAAATTCGATTTTTTTTTGTACCTAAAAATAAAAAAAAAAAAAAAAAATTTGCTAATCAAAATGGATGCTGCTCAATTTAAAACATTCATGGAACTTCAAACAAAAATTTTTGAAAAGTTAAGTACAGTTCCACCAAGCCAACATACAAGTTCAAATTCAATTTTAATTCAAACTTTTGAAAATTTTGATTCTAAAAAAGAATCATTTAAATATTATCGTCAACGCTTCGAGAATTTTCTGGAAATGAAAAAAATATTTTCAAATAAAGAAGCATGTGCACAAATACTGCTAAATTCAATAGGACCGGTAAATTATAATATTCTAGCGGCATTGGTGGCTCCTAAAATTCCATCACAATTAAAATACAATGAACTAATTACCGTTTTTGAAACTCATTTGTGTCCGAAAAAGAATGTTCTCGTTTACCAGCATGAATTTTTATCAACTTATCAAAAAGAAAATGAATCGATAGCAGAATATATAGCAGCATTAAGGCGTAACATTATTGATTGTGAATTTATATCACCGTGTGATTGTAAAATATCCGTAGCTGATATATTTCTTCGAGCACAATTCGTACGAGGAGTACGTGACAGCACAATTCGAGAACAAATTTTGCAGTCAGAAAGTGTATCATTTGAAGAAATTATGAAAAAAGCAATCGCTTTAGAAGCATCAAAAATTAATAGTCGACAAATTGCCAACAATTCAAATTTTCAAGCTAATACAAATTCTGAAGTAAATAAAATTTCAAAATATCGAAAGGACTCTCGACAATTTAAACGAGAGAAAGGTAATTTTTTAAATTCAAAATCAGATGTAACTAATTTTAAACAAAATTTTAGCCAACGTTCAAAATCAAATTCAAGAATCAATTATGAAAAATTGGGGATCAATAATATGTGTCTTCGTTGTGGTCGTGATAACCATATTGCAAAAGATTGCAAATCGAATAGAAATTTACTTAAATGTACTTCATGTAAAAAAACTGGTCATATTAAGAAAGTATGCTTACAAACATTGTTAGCTGAAAATTCAAAAAGTAAATTATCAAATCAAGATAATTCAAATGAAGTATCGAATATTGATCAAGTTTTAAGTCGTTATGGTGTAAATCAAATTATCGATATTTTTCAACATAAAAAACAAGATCATGACAAATATTTTATAAAGCTAGAATTGGAAGGTCATTTACAAAAGTTCGAAGTAGATTCAGGTGCAGGATTTACTTTTATGCCACGTGATAAATTTCATAATCTAAATATTACGAAAGAACTTCAAAATTCAAATATTGCATTTAGATCATATACAGGCAACATTTTTATGCCAGATGGTAAAGTAGAAGTAAATGTTCGTTATAAAGGCAAAAATTTCATCGAAGAACTGTATATTGTACCAGAAGAATACGAAGCTTTGATTGGTCGTAGTTGGATTCGTCATTTAAATATTTGTCTTCAAGAAATCGATATTCAACATTTTGAAAATTCAATAATTCAACAAACTCAATCGATTAATAATATTGACAGTTTATTTGCTCAATACCCAGAAATTTTTAATGAAAAAGTCGGTTGCGTGCCAAAAATTAAAGTCTGCTTGAAATTGCGTAATAATAGTAAACCAGTATTCTTTAAAGAAAGAGAAGTTCCATATGCTCTTCGTGAAAAAGTGGAAAAAGAATTAAATATGTTAGAATCTGAAGGAATTATTACGAAGATAGAAACTAGTGATTGGGGATCACCATTAGTAGTAATCCCAAAAGCAGATGGAAAAGTAAGACTTTGTGTAGACTATAAAATGGGCGTAAATGATCAATTAATTAATGCGAATTATCCAATTCGTCCTATTACTGAAATTTTAAATAACCTGAGGGGTTCAAAATATTTTTGTCGCTTAGATTTATTTAAAGCGTATTTACACATTCAAGTCGACGAAGAAAGTAGTAATATTCAAACTATATCAACACATCGAGGTACATATCGAATGAATAGACTATCATTCGGAATCAAAACGGCTCCAAACGAATTTAATCGTATTATAGATCAAATTCTTCAAGGATTACCGAAAACATTATCTTATTTCGATGATATTATTGTACATGGTTCAACTAAAGAAGAATGTGAAAAAAACCTACATTTGTGTCTTCAGAAATTACAAGAATACGACTTACATTTAAATCGAAATAAATGTTCATTTTATCAAGAAAAAATCGAATATCTGGGACATACAGTAGAATTTAACAAGATTTCAAAAAGTCCATCAAAAGTAAAAGCTATTATCGACATGCCAAGACCTGAAAATTTAGAAGAAGTCCGCAGATTTTTAGGAATGGTTACATATTACGCAAAGTTCTTACCAAATAACTCAACAGTAACATATCCACTTAGACAACTCATTCGAAAACATCAAAAATTTATTTGGACAGCAGCATGTGAAGCAGCGTTTATCAAATTGAAAAATGAAATAGCCAGCGATCGTACACTTATATTATATGATCCAATATTACCAGTGGTAATAACTTGTGATGCAAGTCCAGTTGGCATTGCAGGAATTTTAGCACATATTATTAATGGTGAAGAACGACCAGTTGCATTCGCATCTAGATCATTGACAGCAGCTGAACAAAATTATTCTCAACTTGATCGTGAAGCTCTAGCTATTGTTTTTACAGTCAATCATTTTTTTAATTTTTTATTTGGAAAAAAATTTAAGCTGGTAACTGATAATCGTCCACTAACAAGAATAATTCATAGGAATTCAAAATTACCACCAATGACATCAGGTAGATTACTTCGATATGCTACATTTTTATCAGCATTTGATTATGAAGTTGTATTTAAAAAAGGTATCGAAAATTTAGATGCAGATTGTTTATCTAGAGCACCAATAGTACAAAAAGAATCGTCTGAAGATATGTTAATCAATAACGAAATTAATCAAATTTGTTTATCAACAGTAAACGTCATTTCAACAGAGATAATAACAGCAGATGTAATTCGAAATGAAATCAAAAACGACATTCAATTATCGAAAATTATTCAAGAAATTCAAAATAATACAGAAGTTGCATATGAATATACGTATGATGATGGTATGTTATTTAAAGGGCAAAGAGTTGTTATTCCAGCAACATTACAACAAGGCATTTTAAGCGAGCTACATCGAACTCATGTTGGAATAACAAAAATGAAGCAATTAGCTCGACGATATATATATTGGAAAGGAATTGATAAAGCAATAGAAAATGCAGTCAAAACATGTGAAGCATGTGCTAATAATAAATCAAATCCACCAAAAGCTCAAATACATCCTTGGGATGAACCAAAAGAAAATTGGGAACGTATTCACATTGACTACGCGGGTCCGTTCCAAAATCATTTTTTTCTAATAGTAATTGACGCAAAATCAAAATGGGCAGAAATAAAAATTTGTAGAAGCGCACCATCAAGTGAATCAACTATAGAAATGTTATCAGATATCTTTTCTACACATGGTTATCCAATGATAATAGTTTCAGATAATGCTACAATATTTGTTAGTAATCAATTTAAATCGTACTTGAAAAGAAATGGTATTCTTCAAAAATTAATTGCTCCGGGTCATCCAGCAACAAACGGGTTAGCAGAACGTAATGTACAAACGCTCAAACATAAACTAGAAGCGATGGCTGATGAATCTTTATCAATGCAACACAAAATTCGAGAAATTCTATTTAGATATCGAGCAACACCATTAGCAAATAATAAGACTCCAGCAGAAATGTATTTACAAAGAAATATCCGCATTCAACTTGACGCAATTCGACCAATCAAACATAGTCCGAACAATGAACATAATTATGAAGCGAGACAACTAAGCGTGGGAGATCGTGTACAAGCTAGATACTACAAAAACAATAAAGATATATGGAGATTCGGAACAGTCATACAAAAATTTGGTAATATTCATTATAAAATAAAATTAGATAATGGTTATATATTCAAGCGTCACATTAATCAATTACGGAAATCCGAAATACCTCAAAAGAAAGTTACATTCGCTCAAAATACTAATTTCGATAGGGAAGAAGATATCGAGGTAATACCGTTAACGAATCAACCATATTTAATGGAAGTCACTCAACAAAATTTTAATTTAAACTTACCACACTCATCAAATGAACATATTACAATAAATAATGAACCAGCTGGAACACATATTCAACCGAATCAAGCAGTAATTCAACAAGATCGGAAATCAAATAGACAACGAAAACAACCAGCTCATCTTCAAGATTATATTTCGAAATAGTTCAAATTTAATGTTCAAATTAAGTGTGGGAGAACTGTTGTAACTTAACGATAAATAGATAACTATATCGTATAAACATTGCACTATTGAAATAATGAGTTTACTTGTAAACAGTAATTGTCACATATGATATATTAATTGTCTATCAAGACCAGCCAGTAAGAATTCGTAAAATGTATCGTATGATTTTGATCACTTCTAATTAGATTGTTTTAAAGTAAAGTAGTATATAGATTTTTGTAATAAAAGGATTAGATAATTAAACCTGTAAATAAAATGTAATATATAGATATAGAAGTGAACAAGCGTTTTATTGATCCACCACAACATTATACATAAATAATTGTATATTTATGTGTATACAGTTTTATGTTTCAGACTAGAAGGTCCCTAGAGAAATTTGCTGAACCATTAAAATAGAAAATATAAATTAAAATGATATAAATTAGAAAATATATTATTAGTTTTAAAATTTCGATTATCCAATGAAAATTAAGATAAAAAAGAAATATTTGGTAATATTTATCTACTAAAGGTGCAACTCCATGAATCTACTAAAGGGTCATCGGCACTAAACGAAATGCACAAAATATTAAAAATTTATATGTGTAATTGAGAGACATCAACTACCTTTAGATTTTAAGAAGACTTTGAAAAATTCTAATTTTTGAAAAAAATTAATTTACACCGAAAAAAGACATCGACAATTGTGGTTGGAATCTTTTATTCCGGAAAAATATATGGTAGCCATCAACTATTTTATGGTTAGTATCATCCTGTGATAAAACTTGATATTAAAAGTGATTTTTAAATTCAATTTATATACATATAATATAAATTATTTATAATAATAAATGGTTTACAAAATATTTTCACGTTTTCTAAATTAGGATTATTCGGAATGCTAAAAATCACATAAATTTTATATCGCTCTCGCAATAACTTTTTCATTCTATATTTTCATAAACATTAGCGCAGCAAAATCATAAAGACCAAAAAAGATTAATCGAGTTCGAGATGCCAATTAACTTTAATCACTTTCTGACAGAATAAGTAGCCGAAACGAACTTAATTGAAATTAAAATAGTAATATTTTAACTGAAAAGACAATATACAGTTTTCATATTAAATTAGTCGTTTTTCAAAATATTTTAATCATTTTTCAAAAATTTTGAATCATTTTTCAAAATATTTGAAGCGTTTTCCAAATAGAATTAATCGGTGTTTAAATAAAAATCATTTGAAAACTAATTAAAAATGTTTGAAAACTGTTTGATATTATTTGAAAAATGATTAATTCTATTTGAAAAATGATTAAAAATTATTGAAAAATGATCATTTCAATATATAAAATTACTAATTTATTCTGAAAATTTTTGAATTCAATCTGAAAATGGTATATATTTCCTCGATCTGATTTAAAATTTGACAGTAATTTTATGTTTGATTCTATAATAATTTCGACAATTATTAACAAAACAATAATTTGAGACAAATAATTTTTAAACGCCTAAATATATGCAACAAACAATATTTTTATACATAGCTTGATTGTGAATTGTGATATGCATAATATTAATAACATGAAATTACTGAAGATAAGAAATTACATTTTACTTGTAAAATAGAAATTTTCTAATTTTAATTACAATTTTTTTTTTTATGTGTATGTGGGAAAAATAAAATAAAAATTTCCACTTTAAATTTATGTTTAATAATTAAACTTAATAATTTTCTTCTTTGTTTGAAATAATAAATAAATTTCACACCATAAAATTTTCATCTTACAAAAAAGTATTTATTATAATAATGTAAAAAAATAAACTACTCTTCAAAGAAAAAGGATTATAATAATAAAAAAAATATATAAAACAAAAATAATTTATTAAGAACATGTATAAAAAACATAAAGACTTTAGAAATTTATAACACTCAGAATATCTTTATATGTAGTTCTTTACGTGAAAATTTTAACACGTTCATACATAACCAAAATTATTATATATATATACAGAACTAGAGTTAATTATGGTTTACCTTAAAAACCCATAAAACTGGAGAATATCCTTTGTATATTTCTGCCAAAAAAAAAAAAATACAACAATTTCTTTGAAATAACCTCTGCAGAGAATAATGCACACACACATTTACATATATAAGTATCTTTGGTATATTATGTAAAATAATATATGTTTGCAGACTATTTTATTTACATATTAATAAAATTTTTTTTTTCATTTTTAAGATTAAATTTGTCGTATAGCTAAATTCCACTATTAACAGTGAACAAAGAGTATACAAAGAATGTAAGGACGAATTTAATTTGCCATGATATTTTTGCAAAAATATGGTATTCTTACATATTTATATAGTTATGTTTAGTATATCATTTCAGAACTAACAAAAAATATCATAACTATGTATGAAATATACTTTGTAAACTTTTGCAATTAAGAAAACATAAAATTTCATCATGTATGGCGCAATATTAACGTGTTGCGCGCCCTCTAAGTTTTGTATAAAGCTACTCAGCAAATAAATTCTCATATGAATAAATTCAAAAACTTGATGGAATAATTTATTGTTTTTAAAATATTATACTATGTTTTTTTTTTATGTTTTCAAAGAGTAAAAAGTCATTTTATAAATATACCAACATTAATTAACTTAACAATTAAAAAAAAAAATGATTAAAAATCTTATGTGTAATTATGTTTTTGAGAATACATAATATTATAAATGGATAAAAAATTTTCTTGTTTAAAAACTCAATTTAGATTCTATTTTAACATAATTAACAACTTCTACAATTAAAAAACATAAATTAGAAAGTTTTTATATTGTTGATAAGTTGTTTGATATTCAACAACTTGAGGTATAATTGTAAATTTTACATATAAAATTCTTTTATAATTAATTACCTTTATGTTACTTTATAGAAATTTATTTGAAAATAAAATCAATTAAATTTTCTTCGGGTCATTTCATTCTATTTACCTCTGTGAATTTGTTCATTAATTTTTTATGTATAGAAATATTCTCCAATGTCACAATAAATCCAAAAGTGCTGCATCAAAAATTCACAATTTTACCAATAAATACAAAATACACTAAAAAAAAATCAATAAACTTATAATATTAGCTTCTATTAACTGGAATATAAAGACCGGAAATTAAATTTTCCTAAATCTGTATTTTGATACGTTACCTCAAAAGTTTCACCATTCAATAATTTTATATGATGTACGAGTATTAAATAATAATAAAATTCCATTATTGAATCAATATAGTGTTTATGTTAACCAAATAAAGTTTATATAGTGAAATATCATTAAATTCCAACACTGTTCAAATCAAATTCTCTACTTCCAAGGATGTTTAAATATTGATTGTATATAAATAGTCTACGTTTATATTAAATTTTTGATATACTGTTGAGGTTATAAAGCAAAAATTAGATTATTTTTATGTCACATGAACAAAATTAAATTATATTTGTTGCTGGGTTGAAGACAATAATTTAAACTTTACTATGTCATTGTTTGATTTAATTGAAGAGTTAACCATGTTGCTTGCTGGTAATGCACACAATACAAAAAAATCATATAATAAAATTTATCTGGATGTGTAATTAAATATAATATGATCTAAAAATTTACTTGATGTTAATTTTATTAGGTATACTTAACAAATAAAAATAAACGGATTTAAATAAAAGCATCCGTTTTTATTCAGTTTGTAAGTTTGTTTTTATGATTTTGTTGTCTGTTATGTAATAAAATTAATATTATAGTATAAATTTAAGTTTTGTGTTTTGTGTTAATATTGTATACAATTAAAATAAAATAATTAAATATTTTGACATATATTTATCTGAAAGTTTTAAATTATTTTGTTTTATTTTAATTTACAGAAAATTTATTTAAATGAAATAGATATTAAGAATATATTTATGAAATTAGATTTCCTGTTCATTATATAATGAATAAGAATTGGAATTTATTTGTGTTTTGTATTTACTACTAAAACATAAAATGTTTGCCATTAGCTAAAGTTTTAATAAATACTAGGTAAAATTAATAAATAGGTTATATGATAATAGACAATAATTTTGTTAATTATGTTGCTTTAGGATACAAATGTTAAATTATTTACATCAAAAATGGTTTTTCAATATTTATATTACATTCAATAATTCTATCATATTGTCTTGTGATTTGATGAATTGTTCAATATTATTGCATCCTGAAGTTTATATTTTAATTCTTCCAGTGTTTGGAATAATTTCTCATATTATTAGTCAAGAATGTGGAAAAAAGGAAACCTTTGGATCCCTAGGGATAATTTACTTCAACTAATAAATTTAGTTATTCAAATTTAAAAAAAAAATGATAAACGAACTTAATAAATATTAATATTTCTTAATTGATTGACTTTATTTTCACTTGGGCCAGAATTAGGCACATTGTATCCTTTTGTACCTTTATTATTTTGACTGAAATAAAGCATTTGTTTCCAACCCAGAACTCCTGCTTCATACAGTTTGTTCATGTGGAAAAAATCATTGTATTTGCGTCAGAAGTGTATGAGTCAGGTACATAACACAAAATGTTCAATCGTCTCGGATTCGTCTGCGCGGGATGACGTCTTTTCAATGCAAGATGCCTCAGGTTTTAGTGTACTCTTAAGGGCGTAGTAACCTTTATTTTGTTTTTGCTACTTTGCAGCATTATTTTTATGGAACTGAGGTCAATATTTTTACATCTTTAATATGCTGATCAAACCATCAATACCACCAAACTATGCGGTCAATAATATTGCTTAATTCAGACAATTAGGTTATTTTATTATTTGTTTAGACGCTTTTTTATGGTATGCCAAAATTTTATATTCAATTAATAATAAATTGTAAGTAGTTTTTATTGTTAATATTCAATTAAATATCATTCAAGTTTTAAATGTTTAATTGTCCTTCAATTAAACACTTAAGAAATTCTTATAATAACCATAGTAAGTAGTAAGTTGTTTATAGGGGTGGTTCAAAATAACCTCGCGCCTTAGGATTACTGTTAATAGCACCTTCTTTACCCATGGAAACGTATATAAAAAAAATTATAGGTACCAAATTTAATATAAATTCATCTAATTCTATTAGAAAATTTGACATTTTTGGTAGATTTTATTAAAACTATTTCATTTTTATTTTTAGTTAAGAAAAACCAATTTTTAAATAATATTAATTACCCAAATTAGTTAGACAATCGTCTTATCCAAGATATTACATGAGTAGGTAATCACTCGGGTTTAATTAGTGTTCTCTCAAGAACTAAAGGCTACTTTTAGGCTATGGTCCGCGATATATCATATATTTATATGGTAACAAGGAGTTTTATAGTAATATACTTGATTATATATTAATTTTTAAGTAGTTTAGCGCCAAACTACATAAAAATTAATATATGATGGACGACCTACGCACGTGTCTAGTTCACCTTGTTAAGTTAATTGAAAATTTTAATATATCAAATTTAATTTAAAGAAAACCGAATCTTAATAATATTTGATATTTATAGAATTTTCTTTTTGTTAATGATTTTAATTTGTCAAATTACTAATTAGAATTTCTACAAAACTAACATAGTTTTTTGTTTAATTAAAAACTGTAATGAAAAATTATTATTATTATGTGTGTCACCTTGTGAATTGATTTTTATAACATTGACAGAGTATCTTTTAATTTAAGCAAACAAAAAACAATACAATTATTAAAAAGAAAACTTGTCTAGATTTTGAAATTCGTAATTTAAAAAAAATGAAAAACATTTAGTAATTTAAACCAAAACAAATACCAAACTAAAGAACATATTTTTATTTTATATAATCTCAAGAACAAGGAAGTTCAATTAAGCAATTTCCTTTATTTTAATTTCTGTTTAGAGTCCTCTTTTTATTAGTACATGTATAAGTAAAAACAAACTTGGTGAGGTTAAATAATGACTTAATTCCGTTAACACCATCAATTCTAATGATTTCACTATGCTACCAACATTATTTTCTTATAATTCTGAAATTGTACAATATCTACTTTAAAATATAATTAAAATTTAATAATAATAAAATATTCTCCCTCATTTTCTATATAAATATACAGAAGTATCTCCCAATACAACTGAATAAAACAGGAAACAGGAAAACAAGAAAATGATTATTGTAATTATTATTATTATTATTTAGTCTGAAGGCAACGAACCGACCACATTATCAGTTTACCCATTCTTTAGAGATAGTATTGCCGTAGCAAAATTTCTGAAAACTTGTTTGATTTTTTGTTTTTGTATCATATTTTTTTTTTGGTATAGGAAAAGATCCATAAAAAAGATACAATCGAACCTGTATTAGATATTTTTTATCTAGTTCTATGAATTATATATAGATAGACTTTCAAGGGGTTTCAAGGGGTTTAAATATACTACAGGGCATAGTAAAATATTTTAAGAAAAAATAATTAATTGATAAGAAAATTTGGTTATTTTGTTTTAAAAAGCATAAAGGTCCTTTACATTGAAACGCTTTTATTATCTTAGTCAGCATAATATAAATGGAATGTTGTCGGGTGGGTGGAGGTAGTGTTTATGCAAAAAGTTTATCGAAGGCAAAAAAAAAATTTCTCTTTAATTACTTTATGGATTTTTTAAAAGTCTATTAAGCAATTTTAAAAGATTTTGGTATAATTATTTACTCTAATAATGTTTTTATTACTTTTTTTGTTTTGGTTCAATAAAAATTGGATAAAAAAAACGCTTTATAATAAAGTGATTGGCAAACTTTAAGAGTCATTATTAAAGATGGTTATTTTTTAGAGGTTTCAAGGTAAAAAACGTATTTCAAAATATATAGTGAAATTTTATTCCACAAATTTAATAGAGGATAACTTTGGAAATATACTTGTTGATAAGTATACAAATATAAATATTAAGTTAAGTATATTATTTATTAACTATCGAAGATCGCAGTGTTCCATTCAATTTAATTTCTCGAACTACATTAAAAACGTTGTACATTTAATTTTTAGGGTAATGGGCACTTGGCAACGTGCTATGCTGTAATGAATTAGGTTAAAGGTTCAACTTCCAACCGAGGAATTGATGTCGCTATAAGCTGACTTAGCTTTAAATGAGTACCAGTAATAAAAATTGCGGACAACAAATTTTTTAACAAATTTTTTAACATTATTCCATTGTTTCAATTAAATTTTCTGTACTATAAAGAAACTTATAGTGCGGAATCCATTTAAATTGTATTAAAAAATTCAAGAAACTCTTATCATTGAGACGCTCTGTTTCCAAGTAGAGTAAACAAGGATAAACTAGGAAAATTCAAGCAGGAACTTGAACAATATTAGTCTTTAAATCATTATGCAAACAGCAAACTTGTTAATTAAAATTGTAAAAAATCTAGGGTTTTGTAATAGCTATTCAAGTGCTGAAATAAATCCACAAATATTTCAGCAATTGAAAGAAACTCAACATTCGAGGTGCCATATAAATAGATTATTACGAAAAGTTAATCATAGTTTTAACCTGTCAATAAAAACGTATATGATGGTAATATTACCAATATTATATCGTTATATGACCACCAACTTTCACATATAATTCTAAAATAAAGTAAACTTTCAGATACAATAATTAATTGCAATGTTTCCTCATAAAATATGAGTTTTTACTTGATTATAAAACTGTCATAAGTGACTTATATCTACGTATATTTCCTGTACAGTAGTAAAAGAGATAGCTTAAATATACAATAATTTAATGAAAACAGTTCAATTTTCACTACTTACGTTAACCAAAATTAAATGTTATATTATGTAAATTATTAAAATATATTTTACAATATAATTATCAAATTATTAAATTAAATTTAATTAAATTTACCAAAGTTGAATTAAACTTTAAAATTTCCCTAATAATATTTCAAATTATAAATATAAAATAAATACAATTTTCATATTATAAAATTAATAAATCAATTTATTTATTCACATGTCAATTACACTTAGATAAAACGTTCATTTTCTATCAATTTACACACAAATATCTTTTAAAAAAATACATAAATTATTATTATTCGAATCATTTGGTGTCATTTCAAATGAAATGTTTTTTTTGTATATATCCTAAAGATAAATGTTCAATTCCTTTTTAACCATTAATATTTTCGTAATAGCTGAATGTGCAATAAATGTAATTTCAGAACTTAATAAATGATTGGCATTTGTATATATAGAAAGTTTCATAAATATATGTAAAATGTTAAATTTATTGAAATGTTCATCAATCAAAGGATTTTAACTGAATTATATAAAATAGAATGATTTTGTAGTTGACATTAATTTATTATTGATTGAATTTGTTAGTATATATTTATTTAGTTGATTAATAATTTAAATTTAAATAATTTAATTTTAAATAAAATTATATTCTTTATTAAAGTTTTATTGATAACATTTATTTTAATTTTATTAAATGACCAAAATTTGGTTATATACAAAATAACCAATTTAAATTAAGAAACCCTAACCTCTAATAAATACTACAATTTTTTTTTATTTCTAAAGAACATAATATAATTTATGATATTATATGGTCAAACCCAATTTTTTTTTTGGTTACACATAAAATTTTTCTTCTTTATAATACAAGCTTCTTTATTAGTTCAATTTAAAATTCATAAATTGATACAATAAAGTACGTTAGATACCATAAATACATAAAAAAACATAAATTTACACCACAAAGAGAAGAAAATGTCCTTTTAAAATTATTCTAATAAAATATATACATAAATATATGTGTGGTAGATAAGAGATATGATCCATTAAATTAGGTGATTTGTCTATATTGATGGGTTCTATATTACGTCTACAATATATATATAAAAAGGACATATAAAAAAAAAATAACTAAAAAAAAGTATTGATTCTAAAAAATACTTAAAATGGAACTGGACTGTAATGTTTGATAGGAAACTTTGAATAAAATATGCATTGAAAGTCTTAATTTAATTTTATACATAATATTTTAAATTCATGTTTATGATTATTTGTCCTTTTACGATGTACTATTATGTTGATATGTTATATATGTCGTTATTTTGGTATTTATACAACAGCATATAAGCTGAAAGTATATTGAGTCAATTGGGAAAATGTTATTTAATATAAATAAAAAAATTTCCATAATCAAACTTGTTTAACAGATATAAAATTTGAGTTTTATTTTATGTTCTAGATTAAATGTGAGTTTTTAGGCAAATAATAATTATTTTTAAAATTATTAATTAAATTTTATTAGTAATTTGTTAGCACTTTCAGACTCATGAATAGCTTTTTACATATAAAAGTTATTAAACTTTATAGTAAATTTCCTAAATATAATCATTATTTCTAAAAATATACAAACTAAAATTTGATAGAATCTGTAATTTTGTGAAAATTTAATATAGAATTTGAAATTATGGTATATAACTGAGATACATCTTCTTATGACCTGTAATATCTTATAGTATTTTTATTCGGTAGAAAGGAGTTAAGTGTATTTTTACTGGATGCCCACTATTTTATTAAAATTTCGGTGGAATATCATAACTTAATGACCAATAAAATGTATCTGCTAGCTGGAATAGTTATCTACGAATAATGATCCAATACCCAAATACGCGAAGCAGTGTCAGTGATATACATTTCTGCAATGATATATTTGTAAGTGTTTTTTCAAGCATTGCTAAGACCCCAAGGAAAATTTGGTAAAATCTAATTATCTAATAGATTATGACATAAATAATGCATGGTAAATGTATTTGGCTTACAGATAGAAACATTACCGGATATGATTTATAGCTATTTATCAAATAGAAATAATATATTAAATTATATTTAATGGACAAATTTAATGATGTCCTGTATAGAGTTTACTAAATTTGAAGTTCTTTGAAAGTTTAAGTATATAATCTATTTTGATTGGGAACAAAAATTGTGATCTAAATAAGATTCCCACAAAAATCGGAATTTAAAAATAAAATTTCATTAAGTATGCACAATAAATAATGAATTTCAGTACTTAAAATTTAGCCAATTTGCAATTTGTAAAATCAAACAGAAAATTAACATTAAAATAAAACCAAACAAAATTAACCACAAAAAAATAAATAAATATAAATAACTTAATTTAAATATTTCAATCCTAGTTACTAACAATTAAAATATTAAATGAAATTTATTTCCACAATATTTTAAAATAAATCTTAATTCCAGGAATACGAGCCTTTCGCCGAAAAATTCGGTATAGTAATATATTTAAATTCTTTTCGTTAAATGAAGAATTGTTAAAATCTTTATTTAAATTTAAATTTTATGGAAAATTTCATAGCAAATATAATTAAGATTCGTGGTCCTCAATGTTAGAGAAATAATTCTTCGTTCCGAAAAGATAATGAAAATACATGATTAGTTCAAATTTTATGGCGAAGGGCTTGTAATTAAATATTAATTTTAAGAATTAAAGAAAATTTATAATTATAATTTAATTAAAAATAATGTTGGAAGATGAAAAAGAATGAAGATCAAATTATATTACAAATCATTAATTCTTTAGCTCTTCATATAATTAACAAAGAAATTATAAAAAAAAACAGTGTCCGGAACCATCTTTTTCAAAGAGTCATTATTTATTTAGATAACTTTGTCTATACAAGCCCGGATATACAATATTTTTTTCGTATTATATATAAAATATTTATATATAATTTTGCAACAAAACCCTTAAGGATACATTCCACCCAACGGATAAAAATGTATAGTCAAAGAATTGCTTTAAGGATAAAAATTAATTTACATCATTATTTGGACTCACTAATAAAAAATCCTTTTATCTATGCTGTAAACAATCACATTTAAATGTTTTTATATATCTAAGTACATATTTATAAATAAACAGACCAACAAGACAACAGGTCCTTAACTCCTTTCTACTGAATATATCCATATAATTAATGATGTAAAAAATAAAGATTTTTGTATAGTAGTTAAATAAAATATTTGTTTTGTATTTAAGAATTATTTACCATTTTGTTTATCCTTTCTATAAAAGTTTTGCACGCTTTTTCAACTTCATCGGTGGAGTTGCAATTTTATTTATCATATTTTTGAATTTTTTGTTTTTTTTTTGCAATGTTATGCAAGTATAATTTAAATAACAACTAAAACAGACAATGAAATTGAAGAGAAAATGTTTTTTTTTTTAATGTTTACAGACAAAAAAAAATAGCCCCTTGAGATAAATGTTAAATTGTCCTGGCACTGAAATCACAATTCCTATATTGTGTAGACATTACTTGATCATGGTGTTTGGTAACGTTTTGTTCTAGCTGTCGTAGTAATGGTGACAATGAGACTATTTCTAAAAAGAATTTAAAATTTTATGAGAACACTGGGGATTTTAAAATGATTGTATTTATTTAGTGATGTGAAAAATATATATAAATTTAAATGGCTTCTGGTATATTTAGATGATGCAATACTACTTTGTCCTAATCTATGTCTGCTATAAAAAATATTAATTGTACAATATATTAAAGTTTTTCCGTAACCCTAAAGTTTCTTGATTTACTATTTTACAAAAAATTCTTTATATTATTATAAATTTGCTAAAAACTATGATAAAATTATAATAAAGTTTTTGAACATTAAATAATTTCTTCATAATCATTTAAAAATTATTTACATTAAAACTATAAAATTATAATGGATAAAAAGTATTCCATTCCTTGAGAATTTAGGCGTTTTTAATGTACATAGTAACTATAATAATTCCATCCGAAAACAGCAAATTTACTTCCTTCCTACAAATTAATTATATCGCGCTATTATAACTATTTTATTTACATTTATGAATTTTATATAGCTATGTAATTTAACCAAGTATTAAGCAGTACTAGTAGTAGTAAAAAGGACTTTAACGAATTCATCATTGATTAATTTACCTTAAATATAAACTAACTTTTTTATATAGTACCTTTTTTTGGGTATCTGATGGGGGTTAAATTTATTATCCCTCATATAATAAGGACTAAAAAAATGATAAATAAACTTAGGTAATTGCCTGTCGGAGGACTCGTTTAGTATGTTAATTTTTAGTACATAATATTCAGGTTAGTTAAATAAATTATTTTATTTACATTATTCAAACACAGATAATATAATAATTTATAAAATGTACAATTTTTTTTTATATCCTTGTGTTTATAATTTGTTGAGTAATTTTTCATATTTTTTTTAAACATATTTTTAGAATTATTGTTATTTTAATAATTATTACGGTATGATTTAAAGAACTGTTGTACAGTGATAAAAATATATCTTTTCTAAGGATATATAAAAATATTTTTTTTTGCCATTTTGATAAGTTGTAGGCACTCATGAAGTATAGACGTGGTAAATTTGTTATGGACGAATATACGATAAACCAATCTGTTTTAATCGTAAAAACTATTTTATCAAAATCAATCATCAATTATTGTGACGACTAGAAAATTACGTGAAATTTTGTGTAGAAGTAATGGGCCATCAAAACCCAATATTTAGAACTATCTGGACAATGTTACAATGGAATTACTGAGAGATTGATTTCCACAACAAATTATCTCAAGAAATTGTGATGTGGATTGGCCTCCACGGCCACCAAATTTAACAGACCGGATTTGTTTTTGTAGTGATATCTAAAGACAAAGGTCTATGCGAACATACTAGAAATATTTGAGCAACTTAGTCCTCCAACATTAATCAGCATTAAATCATTTAATTTTAATTTTCAATAAAATTATACAAAATGAATGTAATTAACCTTTTTATATGGAAAACTTAAAGGACCAAAATAATATATGTACGTTAGTTAACCAACTAGAAAGTCTTATTAATAAAAAATTATTTAAATAATTAAGTATGCAGCTTAATAATTAAAATTTCGCCAACAAATATTAATCATAATTCAATTCATAATTGCATATGTTTAGGCAAATTAACTGTTAAAACTTCCTACAAAATTACGATTTTAAAAAAATCTAATTATAATCATTGTTCAATAATAGAAAACAAATATATTAATTTAAATAAATTTTAAATTCATTAAACATTTTTTTTGCGCCTAAATCTATGCCAAAAATTTAAAATTGAATTTTCTGAAATATAATTAATTTTAATTATAAAATAATGTTTTAATAAACTAATTTAAACAAAAAAACGATTAAAAAAAGATGCGTTTAATTTGTTTTGGATATGTTTAAGGAATTTATTTAATTATAGATTGAATTATTTTATATATAAAATTAGAAATAAAAAATACTATAAAAAAACGAATCAGGTTTAATGTACCATAAACTTTTTTAAATAATTAATTATATTTTTTTTGTATTTTGTTTAATTCATTTAATAAGTGCTTTAATAAACAAATATAAAAAACCTAATTCAAATTGGAAATTTATAAAATAAAATAAAAATATAATTAATTGTTCCATATGATCAACCCTGGACTTTTCGAACCTACTACATTATCTGCCATGTAAAATAATCATGACAATTCTTTTAATCAAAAAATTACAACACAAAAGCCTTTAGGGATTCTAAAAACATGAAAATTTTGTTGAAAAAGTCCGGGGTAAAATTTTGTGTAATCAAAATGTTTTTGAATTCGGGAAGTTAAAATTAATAAATTATATATTAGATAGATTTAAATTTGTTAGAAAAAGTTATTAAAATCAAATTTAATATTTTTTCGTATTTTGTGTTCCTTTTTTGTCGATTCATTCGCAAACTATTTAAAGGATATTAAAATAAATTTAAAAAAAAATCAACTATTATAGGATAGTCTGCAGGATGTGTTGGTGTTAATTGAAATAAAAATAATGAAAAATAAATTTTCACGGACCAATAGAGTATAATTAAGGTAACAAATTGGCAATATGAAATATGTGATTTTAATGGAGTTTTTTTTTTTTTAAAATAATTGGTTGTTTATTTATTTAAGGATCAAAATGAACATTTCATATTTAAAATAAAAAAAAACTAAAATAAAAATATAATTTTTTTTTTACTTGGTTTATTTGCAGAATTTTCGGAAAATTAAGAATATAATAGAAAAGTTTCAATTTTCAGTGTTTATTTTTGGAAATATACTAAATAAATAAATAATTTGTATATGAAATCAATAATTATAATTGGATACAATATTAAAATGATATGACGACATTTGCGATTGTTACTTTGACAATTAAGTTAAAAAAATGGTAAAATAATTTGAGTGAAAAGTTCCAATTTGATAAATCTATTTCTAAAATTTATTAATTATACTAACTACGTGTTATTAAAACAGTGATTATTTTATCCATTGCAGGGTAAAAAATTTACGCTATTTTTTTACGTGTAAGCAATTAATTATTAATAATAGGCTTTTTTACAGGTACCTAAATCACAGTAATATAAACAATGTTAGGAATTCTTTTATCTTTTGAAAAAATATACGTAATGAAATTTGGCAATTCATATTACGTTCGAAATCAATTAAAATAATCTATGAAATCGATTTAATTTAAATATCTCTGGTTTATAAGAATAATTAATTTAATATTGATTAAACACCACACATGAGACTAAGTAGACTACAAAAGCCACAGAAGTTATTGATTTTCACCACCTTTTAGTTAAGAAACGTTTACATATTTTTGCGGTAATATGATGTAAAGTATTATTCTTTATGAGTAAATATATAAAAATAATCAATGCAATCTTCTATAGCGTTAGTTCTAATTTATAAGGGAATGAGTCACTGTTTTAAGGTGATATCAAGATTAAACCGATAATTAGAGGTAAGTACTAAACTCCGCCACATTAATCATAATCAGAATCACCATTATTTTACGCATTATGTTTCATATTGCAGATGAAGTCAGAACAACATAATATTTTTTTTTATATTTGCTCTTGTTAAAAGTTAGTACAAGGAAAACTATTAAGATCAATACAGATTGATCTTAACACTCCAATGAAACTGAAACTATGTACTCTAAAGTTATTCAAGTTTTAAATTTTGACGAAGATAATTTATTGACAAAATTAACTTGGTAATAATCATTATTTGAAACCAATTCAAACGCAACGATTTCGGTACGTCTGTCATTCAGTTTGGTGTGTCCTTGAATATTTATTTTGTAAATTCAATATTATATTTACTTATTGAAATCTAAAACAAATGAAAATAAATAATTTGGCAAGATAACCAAGCATCAATAAAAAATCACCAAATGCTGTCCGTTTTTTTTAAAATAAAAAATTAGATAATTATAGCTGACAAATTAATTTTTTTTAATTAGTTCTATTCTGGATTAAAATGGAACCTGAAATAATCTGAAATTGACTTCCTAATATTAAGTTTCATTTATTTGAATTATTTGTTTTTAAATCTAAATAAATGTTATCTTATCAATAATATCAGTTCACAACTGGAACGCGCCATTTTTAATATTATTACTATAAACTTTGATTTATTTTTTGTATATCTTATTAAATTATTAAATATAATTATTAAATAACTTTAAGTTTGATTAATAATTCAATATAAATAATGGCGGTTTTTACATTAATTGAAAGTTTTATCAACTTTTAAATTTTTTGATATTTTCATTATTGTATAATAATATTAAAATATTTTTTATCATAATTTATTATTGCTTATCAGAATTTTTAAAATTTTTGATAACTTATAGTAAATAAGCGAGTCGCACTTTTAATGACAATAGAATTTTTGATAGAATTTTACTGTAAATAATTCGTAATTTATGTAAATAGAATGTATTACCCTTAAAACGAATAACGTAAGTAAAAGAATTTCTCTCAAGCAAAATATTACAGAATATACTTTGAAAATTCTGATCCGACAAAATTTGTTGAAAAGGCGGTAAATTAATACAAGCCGAAAATATTATAATAAAAATATTATGCTGTAAAGCATTTTGAAAAACTGGATTGCTGAATATTATGTTTATTGTATTTTATAGTCGTTTGCACCCGCTAATTACTATACTAAATATAAGAACAATTTTAAAAAACGTCCTTGATATTTACACCTGGGATTAATTATTGAAATTTTGTAACATAACAAACTGCGGTAGTTTATATTAGATAATTAATATTAATGTTGCAGAAGTGCTGAAGATTAGAAAATTAAATTTGATTTCATAAAATTTTGTGAATAGAATAAAATATATTGTATTTTATTGACAAATAATAACATTTTATTGAAAAAGGACTCCATATTCAAGATATATTCAAGAATTGTTTGATTTGCGAGGTAATTAAGACTTTAAAAAAATTAATTTTATTTGAATATTAAAATTGTTTTAAAAAAATATAAATACGATATTTAAGAATTTTACGAATTTTCAAACTTCTAATACGATATTTCAATGAAAGTGATACGTTGTCCAATTAAATTTATATTATTTATTTATAATATACAGAAAACCTAGATTAGATTATACTATAATTATCTAATAAACTTCACAATCTTTTAAATTTGAAAGTAAATCAAATATTTATCGTAAATACTTAAATTCTGTAACATAAAGATATTACTACTACACAAAATATCAATTTAAAAGAACGGTCAAAAAGAAATTTTATATCAAAATATTAAATAATTATCGTTATGATGATCAGTTTATAAAAACTGTTTGTACATAGTAGTCCATTAATTGAACCAGGACAACGAAATATTATTACAGTTTACACAACATTCACAAAACCAAATTCAAAATTCAACAGAAAAACATTTCAAATATTTTTATAAAATAAGAACCACTTCTTAAATATGAACCAACTCGGGGTGAATATTTCTATGGAGCACTGAATGAATTTTTTTTATGATAATGTTCAATATTTCGAATTTTGTCGATTTTTACATAGATATGAAAAAAATAGATAATTAAAAATATATTTGTGTTTATATCTTTAATGTATTTATTTCATTCTAATTTACATTTATGTTTAACAATTACTATCAAAATTTCATTGGATGTAATTTATCATTTATTCACCAAATCGTAAAGTAGACAAATATGTAACAACAATAAAATATCGTAAAGTAGATTACAGTGCTAAAAATAACCAATAAGTTTACAGACAAATTATCATATACCGAAAATCCAAGGTTTTTATGATTCACATTAAATTATCTTCCTTCAACATAAAAGCAAAAAAAAAAAAACGAAACTTGTTGATGTCAACAAAAATGTTTATGTTAATTTGATGACCAGAAAAAATTATGTTACCTTCAATAATCTGATAAATTTACTTATCAAACACAAAAAAAAAAAACATAACGAAACCTTTTTCATTAAGTATCATATAAAAATAATAGAATTTTCTTTTCATTGATTTTCTTATATATAGAAAGAATATCCAGATTTTTTGGCCGGATTTGATTTGGTTTCCCAAGAAGATGCTGGCAATCCACTTAAAGATTATATACCACAATTATTAGAATTAAAACGTACATATCCAGAAATTGAATATTTCTTTCATGCTGGCGAAACAAATTGGAATGGTATGTCAACAGATGAAAATTTAATAGATGCAATATTATTAGGTAGAAAACGTATTGGCCATGGATATGCTCTATTAAAACATCCGAAAGTATTAAATATAATAAATAATAAAAAAATTGCTATTGAAGTGAATCCAATATCAAATCAAGTATTAAAATTAGTTGATGATAATCGTAATAATCCAGCTTCATATTTATTTGCTAATAATTATCCAGTTGTAATATCATCAGATGATCCTGGTTATTGGGGTGCACTTCCATTATTCAATTGAATTTAATGCAATGAATGATGATGAAAAAATAATCATATTTAAAAAAATGGAATTTACAATAGAATCATTTTTTTAAAAATTAATAGGTGCAATTATTTGCAATGTTGCATTAAATTATTCAGATAAATATGCAAAAATATCAAAAACAAATATATATTTATAATGAATTTAATTGGTTGTAATAAAATTCACTTACTTTCATCTTTGAATTTATGGGTAATAATAACATCAATATTAAAACTTAGATGAAATCTGCAATAATAAATCAATTTTTTTTTTTTATAAATAAAATAAAAATATATAATTTCTTTAAAACATTGAAATTCCATTTCCAATTAAACTTCCAGATGAACATAATTTGTATAAAATATAATTGTAAGAATCCTTATTTAATGTAGTCTCCGACTCCGAGAGCATAACAAATTGATTCTTAGAATCATATAATGAATTTTGTAGAGATGAAATGGTAGAAATGAAAATTTGTACAATTAGAATTATAATGGTCAACTAATTTATCAATATCAATTGAATTGGAAATTATCCAAATATTTTGAATTACTAGACGGAGACAAAGTTTAGGAAAATCACGTAATTTTACTTACGTTTAATTCATATTTGAAAATACTATTAAAAAAATTATGCCATTTTTATATTAAATAGAATATAATAAAAAAAATCTGATGTAGCCAACACTGGACTTTTTAAAATACAATTATCTGCAATATGCACTGTAAAATTCTGTCTGGTAATAATGATTTCCTTCCTTTGAAACTCGAAAATTTAAAATTTTATAAATATTGATTTAAAATTGCGAGAAAAAGTTATTAAAAATTTTTTTTTTTGTTGATTCATTCGCAAACTATTTTAAGGATATTAAATAAATTTAAAAAAAAAAATCAACTATAATGGGATAAACCTGAAGGATGTGTTGGTGTTAATTGAAATAAAAATAATGAAAAATAAATTTTCACGGACCAATAGAGTATAATTAAGGTAACAAATTGGCAATATGAAATATGTGATTTTAATGGAGTTTTTTTTTTTAAATAATTGGTTGTTTATTTATTTTAAGGATCAAAATGAACATTTCATATTTAAAATTCGACAGAAAAACTAAAATAAAAAAAATATTTATTTTTTACTTGATTTATTTGCAGAATTTTCGGAAAATTTAGAATACAATAGAAAAGATTCAATTTTCAATGTTTATTTTTCGAAATATACTAAATAAATAAATAATTTGTATACAAAATCAATAATTATAATTGGATGCAACATTAAAATGATATGACGACATTTGCGATGTTTATTTTTGCAAATGGTAAAATAATTTGACTGAAAAATTCCAAATTGGTAATATAAATACAAAATAAATCCAATATTTATAAAAATACTATATATAATATTAAATTATTCCATGAAGCCATCGATAAAATCATTGATTTTAATTTCAAAATGTATTTGTCATCGGTTGCAGGTTGCAATTGTTCATTCACTTACAACTTCACTATAATATTATAATCACTTATACAAACAAATGAGAACAGAATATTAAACTGAATATTTTCAGTCTAAATTAGGGATAGATAATTAATTCAATCAATTACTTGAAAAATCTAACATATCATCTTGAGAGTTAACTATATAGAAAGTGAAAAGTCATTCTATTTAGATAGAAGATCATTGGCTAAATGTAATAAAGACGTCCGACCAAATTTTAAAAAGTTACAATTTTATCCAAAATATTTGTTAAATATTTATAGCCTACCATCTTTAATTAGACAAATTCTGATATATGAGTGTTAGAGATAGTACAATGTATAAGTACTGTTCTAAGTGCACGGAATGCTTGAGAATTTTTAATAGCTTGCACAAGAAAATACCACAATTAGAGTCGGATTACTAATACTTTTTATATTAATAGAAAAATTATTAGAATAGATATAAATCATTTAACAACCTAATCAGAAATCATTTCATTAAGCTAGCTACAAGTCCTGAAAATAGGTTAATTATCCATGCAGCATAACCGGATTATATGTAGATATAAATTATTAAAACTTTTCAGTCTGAATTTATCCCGCCAGAAGCATTTGCTTACCTTGAAGCCACAAATAAATTCAAAGATGACTTTAATAATGTTCCAATATAATTTATCATATATGAAATAATCACAAACAATTTTATTAAATTTGAACGAAACCTCAGAAGAATTAATTTATATATAAATTACAATATGGAATTATCAATAAAATACAGAAAGTATTAAAAAAACTAATTAGAAATTAATGTAAAATGTAAATCAAAATCATTTTAAATAATGGTTATACAAATCATTCAGTTGTGTATAAGTAAATAAAGTATAAATAAATATCCTCCATTATTTGTTGTCTCAGTTGTCTGGCCAACTAATATTCTATAATTTATTTAATTTTTATTGATTTATTTTTATATAAATGTTGACATTCGATATGATAATACCCACAAATAACCATTAACATCAACTTTTAAATCATTTGGAAATACAAGAGCAACACTATCCGAATCAACTAAACTAAACCTAATGTATCATTATTATAATATTCGCTACCATGATATTTTGTATTCCAACAACCAAATACTATAAAAGATAACACCAGTTTCAGGATCATAAACTTCAGCTGAACTTAAATATGAGTAAAATATCATTGGTGAAATATCATAATTGAGAAAGGTCCAAATTTTGGTTGATATTTCATTTTTTATTGGTTATTTTTCATTTAAAATTATTATAAATCACCCAAATTTGAAGAGCTTTATTTGTGGACGATTTTTCATTTTCTTTAAATACCGTTCGTGTCCCGACCCGGGTTCCCTTTAATCAGACTCGAATTAATCCATATTTGTACTGTAACAAATTTTATAGTAATGTTATATATTTTTTATACTTTAATACATTTTGTGGTCGGTTACTTGTTTGCAATAATTTTCAGTTCTATTTGTTCTGCAATTTACCATTAATTTTCACTATTTATATTTGTTTATTTCTACAATTCCTGGTATATCGCATAGTTTGAGACCGTTTTTAAGTAATATTTTCCTTATTAGCTATACGAAAAACTTTACATTATATTAAAATTCTATCTATTAACAAATTCATAAATATAATTTTCTATAAAAATTTATGTATATAAGTAAATTCACTTTAATACCAAATAAATTAAATCTATTTTAATTCTTCCCCATTCTCCAATAATCATAATTTTTTATTATACCATTCAAATTTATAATTGTATTGAAATATATTTGCTTCAATTTAATTTCGAAACACGCTTGTCCATTAATTTAATTTAAAATAGGAATACAATAAATCTCAATATATTTAATTCCCACTCCAATCATATTTTTGTCTACAAGCCCAGACAGACAGCAAATTACTAATTTTCTTATGATTTACTATGCTTTACTTGATGACAACAAAAAATATAGTTGAATTTTGAATTTAGTTCACTAACGTTTATTTAACTAGTTGAACGTATCTATATTTGTTGCCTTACATAAGTAATCGTGTTAAATATTGTAAACATAATTTAAATAAATAACACTTTAAATAAACAAATATTCACTTATAATTTGTGATAGTGACAGATGATTTAAAAAATATTAGCGATCGGATCGATTAAACTTCTTATATTTTAAATTTGCTGATAAAGTATTTTAAAATGAATTAATTTGATTTAAATGAAAATATATAAGGAAAGACATACAAATATTAAAACAAATATTTGGTTAGAAAATTGATTTTTTTGCACCGTTGTCATTATTGGCCAGTGTCGCGGCAAATGTAACATAA
Organism: Rhamphomyia laevipes; assembly: GCA_963920725.1. NCBI lineage: Eukaryota > Metazoa > Arthropoda > Insecta > Diptera > Empididae > Rhamphomyia > Rhamphomyia laevipes. The sequence goes on along the minus strand of OY987255.1, from coordinate 19,931,989 downwards.
CATCGAAATGAATTTTTAAATTTTTTTATTGGATAGCATAAATTAGTAATAATAATAAATAAATTTAATACGTAAAAAAGTTACTTAGAAATAATTTAATTAATTTTGTAATTTATTGTGATTTTTAAATATTAATTTGTTAATATTTGAGGTGAGATATAATATTCAAAGTTCATAATAGTTTTTGAAATGTTCTTAGTTTATAGTAGTAAATTACTTGAAACAATTATCATAAAAAACTGTGATAAAATTCATGAAAAATTTCTCAAATGATTACCATTATTTTCTTGTACAATTTTAATTGATTGATTTTATTACTGGTAATCATTTAAACTTAGAACGACATCGATGTATCGGCCTGGAATGGATCTCAGACCTAATACATTATTACAACATAGTACACTACGCCACGGTCACTCAAAAACAATAAACTAAGATAAGAAGTATAATAAATTTTAGATTCCTTGTATCAAATTACTGCATATCCATTCAAAATTAATTGGTTTTGTCAAAGAAACAATTTAAATAAACCACAAAATTGCAATCGAAACCACATTATATATACATTTATGATCTTGATTAAAACTGAAATATTTCCAATAATCTTGCATAATTTCGTATAACATAAATATATAAATACAAAAATATAACTTGTTAATTTCTTTGTAGATACATCATGTTAACACATTACAAATTGTTAAACTGATATGGTTTGGAAATATATAATGTTCCAAAACAATAAATAATATAAAAATATTAGTCAGTTTATCAGAAATCTATTCTATTTTTGACCACAAATATGAGTGCCAATTACTGTTAACATGTATTTCGATATTGAATTCCAATCAATTTTCAAGGGGGCATGTTAACAACTATACAGATACTGAAAAGTAATGCTGCCAATCTTGTTGTATACGTGATATAATATTATCAATATATCATTAATATTCATAAGATAAATATATTAAACTGACATCTTTTCAATTGTTACATAGTTAGAAATGATTCTATATTTATGAAAATTAATGATTTCTGCAGTAAAAATATGGATGACGACAATGAACCCGATCAGATAGAAGAAGCTTCTACACAATATAATTTGAAGAAGAAAAAAAATTATTATAAATTTTAATTTCTGTTTCATTTATTTATATAGTTAGTTCTATATTTATGGTTCAATAATCTTTTAATATTATATATTAATTAATTTGTATCAGTATTGCAGTATAGGTTCAATAAAAAAGTATCTAATTTTAAGCTGGGTCAAATTTCTTTTTTAAATATTCTAATAATTCATTAATAACAATGAAATATTTGTTATAGCATTGCACTTCAGTTAACATAAAATATTTAGGAAATTAATTGGAGAAGCGGGTAAAGTAATTTAATTCATTAAGAAAGTTGGATGGGTCAATACGCTGTGATAATGATGCAGCGTTCGAATGAAGAGTACAACGGGCTCATCAATATGTGTCTAGAAATTATCATCACTATATTAAAACTAAAACTAACCAACTATAAGAACAAATATTTGATCAAATAAAATTTTAGGAGTAAAGATGTATGCAATCCATTGATTAATCTTTTAATTTATTAATATGTATCAGTGTTTAAGTAGGTCAAAATAATGCCGTCATGTACTTTATTGAATTACATTAGATTAGATAGAATTAACATTATTTTATTTCACAATTTTATGTATTATATCTGAAAACTCAATATTTCATATGGCCCAACTATCAACAAAAAGTCAAAAGCGACTACAAAAGATACTGTTAAATTAACCAATTATTGTTGAGTACAGTTCATAGAAATATGAAATTGATTTAGATTTACAGTTTAAATTCAAATAAACGCATGAATTTCGTGGCATTGACATTCAGTTAAGTTTCTTTGTCGTTGAATCTATTCAATACCATAATAACAAAATATGTAAACATTAATATACAAAAAAAACATTTCTAAAAATTGGGGTATAATAAAAATTGTTACTGATATAAAGAGGTTTACAGAATTCTGTCAAATAAAATGAAAAAATTATCTGATAATAATATTTAAAAATTAATGTTTTGAACAACTTAATTTAATTTTGATAAGATTCTATTCTGTGAATAATTAAACTTTATCAATAACCTTAAATTGACTTTCTATTATTATGCTTCGATTATTTTAATTAATTTTTATTTAATTGATTGCAAAAATCTAAGTATCTCTCAAAAGGATGCAATCTGTAAAATTTATCTTATCTATACTATCAGTTTCATGACTGGAACGCGCAATTTCTAATATCAATCACAATCTCTAATTTTATGAGTATAGTTAAAATAACTAAGAGTGTTGTGTTGGACATGTGCCTGAAAAAAATTGATTTCGCTGAGAGGCCAAAATGTCATAAAGAAAACATACGCATATTAAAAGAGTGCCTCTTTGCAGTAACATCTCCCAGAACCGGTTTTCAGATTTTAATGAAGGTTCATTGAAACTTCTTCTTGATGTCCGTTAAAGATGGGATCGATAGTTTCATGCGAGAATATCACATTTGTTTATCTCAGATTTAGATGATATTTGGTATACATGTTTCTTTCATTATTGTGCACTTGACTAGACAGGTAGAGGTCAATAGCTTCTTGATATAATGAGAGGTTTTTCTTATGTTGTTTTTGTAAAATTTGTATTATTCGATAGTTTTTGGGGGTCCATGTGAAAACCGAAATTATATTTCATAAGTTCAATGCTCTACTCTACATTAAACAGTTTTCTATGACGTTTCATAGGTTGATTTTGAAATCTATAGTGTTTCTGAAATTAGGAGTCGATAGCTTCAGAGAATTCATGCTAAACTAATATATAAGCAATTTAGTTTCAGAATTCAACGAAATTTAGTTTATTAGGTAATCTATAGTTTGTGTCTATAAAATATTATCAGTTTCAGTCAGCCCCTTTCTAAATGTCAAATTATATAATTATTGGTGTCTTAAAAGATATGACATTTTTAATAAAATAGTGGTTTTTACAAAGCTTCGGTTGATACAATTAATTCAAAATCTATGTTGAACACAAATCACTATTGAACCTAATTACGAGTTATCTGTTCGCCCTAATTCCTACGAGTTATCTGTTCTTTCAAATTAATTGCTAAACATTGTATACAAAAAATATTTTCGTAATTTTATTAATTAACAATCAAATTATATAATTCGACAACCTCAAGTGCATTAATAATTGTGTATAAATAATGGTGGTTTTTATAAGAATTGAGTTTATTATCAACTTTATAATTAAAAGAAAAGGTTCGTTCTGATTTTTTCGTTACTGTATAATAATAAAAATATTTTGTAATTATAATTATTACTTATCAGAATTTCTTAATTTTGTAATGAACTACACAGCATTATAAAAAAAGACGTAATTTTGATACAAATAACAAAAAAAAACAACAATTTTATTTTTGATTAGCGACTTCGAACTATATTTTATTACGCGTAAAAATGATAACAAAGTGAAAAAATTCCCTTCATATTCACCATAAATATATAGTATTACAGAATATACTTTGAAACCTGATCCGACAAATTTGTTTGTTATAAATATCAGTTTAAATTTAGTAGAGAAAAAGCGAAAATGTAATACAAACCGACAAAAATTATATTCAAAATATTATGCTGTAAAGCATTTTGTAAAAACTGGATTGCTGAATGTTGTGTTTGTGGTATTTGATAGTGGTTTGAAGTGATATTGTATTGCTATACTGATTTCAGTCAATTTTTTTTTTTAAAAACGTGCTTCATATGTGCACCTGTTTTGGTATTGTTTATTGATATTTTGTGTCATAACAAATTGACGGAGTCCGTATTAAAGAAGTTAACTTAAATATAATTATTTTTAATAAAGTGATAAGATAACAAAAATTAAATTTGATAAATTTGTTGTAATAAAATTAAATTCAACTAAATTTGGCGGTAAATTCTGAATTGTAAATTTAATTTGAAAAATTTGGAATTTTATTGGCAAGATTAAAATTGCAAAAATTAATTATTTTATTATAAAAATAATTCGCTATTTTGATTTGGTTATGAAATTATGCTTCCTTTACATGAATTTAATATCGTACTAAAATTTCAGTTCAGTTCAGTTAATATAACTAAAATCTTTTGAAATATTTATAACTACTTTTGACCAACTCTACCAAAACAGGTGCAAATATAAACGATGGGTTTCAATTTTCCGTACCTTCTATTCGATGTTTATCGAGTTCATAAGAGTCTGTCAACTAATTTTCATGACTGCTGAATTACAATCTCAAATTTTAGTTGATTTTCTAAAATTTGTATTTATTTCATATAAAAATAAATAGATTAGATTGCATTCGAATTATCAAATAAAATCAGTAATCTTTTAAATATGAAACTAAATTAAATCTTGTTTTTTGTTTTGTTTCTCTCTCTTTTCCAGGCTTAATGTTTATCGTAAATACTTAAATTTTGACTACACAAAATATCGATTAAAGTATACTATAAAAAGAAAAACTATCAAAAATGAATTTAATATCAAAGAATTTAATAATTCTGCTTATGATGATCAGTTTACAAAAACTGTTTGTACACAGTAGTCCATTAATTGAACCAGGACAACGTAATATTATTACAGTTTACGAAATATTAACAAAACAAAATTCAACAATTATGGAACAAAAATATTTAACAGATTATTTTAAAAAACGTGAAACATTTATTAAATCTGAAAATGATTTATCATTTGGTTCGGATATTATTTTAGATGAAACCGAAAAGAGAGTGAATAAAATTTTCCAATTGTTGAAGAAACAAGAACTCGAACATGGTTTTAAAAATCCATATGATTTTATACCATCACGACATTTTTTCGAAGCTATGGATAAATTTCGTGATTCCAAATTAATGGATTTAATTCATATGATGCCAAAAGGTGGTGTATTACATGCACATGATACATCATTATTAAGTGCTGATCGTCTTGTTGATGAAATTTTAAATAATCAAAAATATAAAGATATTTTATGGTTTTCTAATAATTTTAATGAAAATTTAGTGAAATTTAAATTTTCACGTGAAAAACCTAGTAAAGTTGAAGAAAAAAATTTTGATGATTGGATTTTATATTTTCATGCTAGAAGTCAAAGTAAAAATATGAGTGATTTTGATGAGAAAATTGCTGGACACTTTTCTTTATATACCGATGATCCAATTGAAGAGTATAAAGATATTAATGAAGTATGGAAAAGATTTTTAAATATTTTTATAACATTAGATCCAATTGTTACATATGCACCAGTTTGGGGTGAATATTTTCATAAAGCATTGAACGAATTTCTTATGGATGGTGTACAATATTTGGAATTTCGTGGATTATTACCAACGGTATAAAAGAAAATGAGAATTATTAAAATTAAATTTATAAATTTTTTTTATTTTGTAGCTTTATGATTTAGATGGTAAAGTTTATACACCAATGGATACAATGAAAATTTACAAAGATATTGTTGATACTTTTAAAAATGATCATCAAAATTTCATTGGATGTAAATTTATTTATGCACCAAATCGTAAAGTCGATAATACTACCTTCGACCAATATATGACAACAGTAAAAAATCTTAAGGTAAATTACGATTACAATGCTAAAAATAACCAATAAGTTTAAAGACAAATTATTCTATACCGAAAATCCAATTTTTTTATGATCCACATCAAATTATCTTTCTTTCCCCCAAAACGAAAAAATCCATAAATTCTAAATTAAATTCATTTCAATATAAACGCAAACAAGAAAAAAAACGAAACTTGTTGATGTCAACAAAAATGTTTACGTTAATTTGATGACCAGAAAAATTTGTGTTACCTTCAATAATCTGATAAATTTACTTATCAAACACAAAAAAAAAACATAACGAAACCTTTTTCATTAAGTATCATAATAAAAATAATAGAATTTTCTTTTCATTGATTTTCTTATATATAGAAAGAATATCCAGATTTTTTGGCCGGATTTGATTTGGTTTCCCAAGAAGATGCTGGCAATCCACTTAAAGATTATATACCACAATTATTAGAATTAAAACGTACAAATCCAGAAATTGAATATTTCTTTCATGCTGGCGAAACAAATTGGAATGGTATGTCAACAGATGAAAATTTAATAGATGCAATATTATTAGGTACAAAACGCATTGGCCATGGCTATGCTCTATTAAAACATCCGAAAGTATTAAATATAATAAATAATAAAAAAATTGCTATTGAAGTGAATCCAATATCAAATCAAGTATTAAAATTAGTTGATGATAATCGTAATCATCCAGCTTCATATTTATTTGCTAATAATTATCCAGTTGTAATATCATCAGATGATCCTGGTTTTTGGGGTGCACTTCCATTATCACATGATTTTTATATTGCATATATGGGAATGGCATCAGCACATTCAGATTTGAAATTTTTGAAAAAATTAGCACAAAATTCAATTGAATTTAGTGCAATGAATGATAATGAAAAATTAATTGCAATGAAAAAATGGAATTTACAATGGAAAGAATTTGTTACATTGGTTAGTATGCTTTATGATCGATATGTAGAAATGTGAGATATTTCATCATTTTATTAAATATTATATAAGAAAAAAATGTATTCAAATTATATGAAAATTAAAATTAATGTAATTTTTTTGTAAATGTATTTTTTTATTAGTACAAAATTAATTCATAATAAATTAATTTATTAACTAATTTAAATTAAATTGAATCCATGAAAATTATTTGTAATGGTAGGTATAATTATTGAAAGTATTTTGAAATTTGTTTGAAATTTATTTTTTTTATAATTACTGAAAATTTTGTTAAGTTCTGAAGTTTTAGTAGAATTAGAATTTAATTGAAACTAAAATTTAATTTAAAAAGCAAATTGAACTACCACTGACCGAAACAACCTGGTCCCTGCTCGGGCGCCATTTGTAATGGTAGGTATAATTATTGAAAGTATTTTGAAATTTGTTTGAAATTTATTTTTTTTATAATTACTGAAAATTTTGTTAAGTTCTGAAGTTTTAGTAGAATTAGAATTTAATTGAAACTAAAATTTAATTTAAAAAGCAAATTGAACTACCACTGACCGAAACAACCTGGTCCCTGCTCGGGCCCCATTTGTAATGGTAGGTATAATTATTGAGAAAAAAAAATTACAAAAAAAATTTAAGTCCGAGATGATTTTTTTTTTCAATAAAAAAATAAAGTCGGGAAAGAATTGAATGAGTTAAAATATAGAAACAGAAGGTTCGCGGGCACGCGTTGCCGGGTAGAACTGACCTCGGAAAATGGGTGGGTTCTTACTATCCGCATTATACCATTACAAAAAGAATGCGTGCAAAGGTAGAAGCTACCTTATCATAATATACTATATACAAAATAAATTTAAAATAACCGTATTGCTTTCGATGGATCATCAGGAATCATCCGGAGCTGCATGGGGCAGTAGAGGCCTTCCTAGCCACACATTCCTACTTTCCACACTAACGAAGGAATCTCCATCCTAAAATTCAAATTTCTACCAACAAAGGAAATTTCCCCCCCAACTTGCAACACCACTGACTACCTTTTTTTTTTGTAAGTTATATAAAATTGATTTGTATTGGCAAAAAAAAATATAACCGGAAATACTGAATGACGAACTGGCATATATTTCTCGAATACGGGGGGTGGTCGAAACTATAGTCCTACCCTTAAATCAACCCTACTCAACTTATATACTAGTAACTTAATTGTATAATATAATCAATAACAAAATTAAAAAAAATATATGTATATAAAAAAAATATTTAATTTATTTGATTAAGGACCTGGAACCGCAGCTACCTCGTCCGTATCGTGGGCGTCGTTGAGGATCCTCCCCGTTACAAAAAAAATCTGATGAAACTGTTGACGTGTTTGGTGCCTGTGTTACCACCAACACGTGTATGAAATAAATGATGATAATATGATGAATCGGTTGACGTGCTTGGTGCCTTTGTTACCACCAACACGTGTAAATAAAATAAAATAATCTGATGAATCCGTTGACGTGTTTGGTGCCTTTGTTACCACCAACACGTGTAAATAAAATAAAATAATCTGATGAATCCGTTGACGTGTTTGGTGCCTTTGTTACCACCAACACGTGTAAAAAAAAAATTGATGATAATATGATGAATTCGGTTGACGTGTTTGGTGCCTGTGTTACCACCAACACGTGTAGGAAATAAATGATGATAATATGATGGATCGGTTGACGTGTTTGGTGCCTTTGTTACCACCAACACGTGTATATAAAGAATGATGATAATATGATGAATCTGTTTACGTGTTTGGTGCCTTTGTTACCACCAACACGTGTAAATAAAAATAAATGATGATACTATGATGAATCTGTTGACGTGCTTGGTGCCTTTGTTACCACCAACACGTGTATATAAAAATGAAACTAATCTGATGAATCTAAAAAAACGTGTATATAAAAATGAAATTAATCTGATGAATCCGTTGACGTGTTTGGTGCCTTTGTTACCACCAACACGTGTAAAAAAAAATTGATGATAATATGATGAATTCGGTTGACGTGTTTGGTGCCTGTGTTACCACCAACACGTGTAGGAAAATAAATGATGATAATAGGATGAATCTGTTGACGTGTTTGGTGCCTTTGTTACCACCAACACGTGTAAATAAAAATAAATGATGATACTATGATGAATCTGTTGACGTGCTTGGTGCCTGTGTTACCACCAACACGTGTATATAAAAATGTAACTAATCTGATGAATCTAAAAAAACGTGTATATAAAAATGAAATTAATCTGATGAATCCGTTGACGTGTTTGGTGCCTTTGTTACCACCAACACGTGTATATAAAGAATGATGATAATATGATGAATCTGTTTACGTGTTTGGTGCCTTTGTTACCACCAACACGTGTAAATAAAAATAAATGATGATACTATGATGAATCTGTTGACGTGCTTGGTGCCTTTGTTACCACCAACACGTGTATATAAAAATGAAACTAATCTGATGAATCTAAAAAAACGTGTATATAAAAATGAAATTAATCTGATGAATCCGTTGACGTGTTTGGTGCCTTTGTTACCACCAACACGTGTAGGAAAATAAATGATGATAATAGGATGAATCTGTTGACGTGTTTGGTGCCTGTGTTACCACCAACACGTGTATATAAAACTGAAAATAATCGGATCAATCAAAAAAAAACAAGTGTATATAAAAATGACAAAAAAAATCTGATGAATCAAAAAACACGTGAGCGGGTGTGCTCGTCACAAAGTTGGGCACATCACCATGGACAAATCAAAAAAAAAAAAAATGGTAGTCCAAATCCTCTCTGGGTTATTTTTTTTTTTATTTTTTTTTTATTTTTTTTGTATTTTAAGTACAAATAACCTTAGGTCTAAATTCTTTTTGGAAAATATTGCCCAATTTACACAAGAATATATTTTTTTCCATTAACACTTTGATAAATTCTGTGCAATAATGTAGTATTATTATATAATTTATATTTTTTTTTATGAAAGTTTGGATGTCATTAAAAATACACGCAATTTAATGAAAATATAATGCACATATAAATTTTGCACTCCAGGTTATTATTTTTTTTTTTTTAAAGTACCATTTATTTTGAACAATTATATATAATATTTAAATTTTGATATATGAAAAGAAATCTTAAAATTAAATAGGTAAAAAAAAAATTATGTAAAAATAACATTACTTTTCCCCGTAGTATTAGTATTAAATAAATTTTCGTTTATATTGAGTTTTTTTTTTTTTTTTGTATCATATTTTAATTTCAACATAATATTTCTTAACTACGCAATAATTAACCAAATTTATTTAATTCCGTGTAATAATTGCTTTATTTTTATTTATTTTTTTATTTGGTTTTTTTTTTTTTGTTTAAAGAAAAAAAATTCTGTATTTTTATTTGTTTTTCAAATAGAAATTAAATTAGTACTAATACCACGCACAAAAAATAACCCCGGACAATATGTCGTCCATCGACTTAAAAAGTTATCTAAATTTTTTTTTTTCTTTTTGGTATATAAAAAAAAGTTTTGTTACTATACTACATTACATGAACCGAATAACATCAACACGGGACGGCCACCGACTGACTAAAAAAACTTCTATAAATTCGAGAAACATCTGCCAGCAATTCTCATTTTATTGCGCATTCAGCAACCATCACTCAATTTTTCCATTTATCGACAATCGATGCACGCATACAAAATAATAATTTTAGGCGGTAAAATTTTTCCCATATTGATGGATTGACAGACCGCACACACGATAGAAACGCATACATCGAACAATTATTTTTCTGTCGGCCCTTGATTGAGACGCTGAATGACAAATTCCTTCCGTGGTGTAAAAGTTACCATAGGTGAAAAAAGTTTTCAGTGGTGTCGACTATTGGGATTTATTATCCACCATTACAACACAGATTCATTGTTATTTAATTAATTCACAATGAAACTGAAGACCGGTGGTATTACATAATAGAGTTAAATTTCCTATCCCTCCAATAACGACACTAGCCTGATGTAACGACTAACTATAGAAAATTTTTGGGAGACATCGGCAAATTTTCAAAAAAAACTTTTCGATGAATAAAGAATCTAATTAATACTACTAAATAATAATGGATATGGGTTTTTTTATATATATCGGGAAACTTTCAAAACCCTCAAATGAATATAATTAATGATAAAAATAAAGGTTAGGTTTTAGATATATCGGGAAACTTTCAAAACCCTCAAATGAATATAAAAAAAATACTGGTTAGGTTTTTTTTTATAGCGGGAAACTTTCAAAACCCCCAAATGAATATAATTAATAATACAAAAATAATGTTTAGGTTTTTGATATATCGGGAAACTTTCAAAACCCTCAAATGAATAATTAATAATAAAAAAATAATGTTTAGGTTTTTGATATATCGGGAAACTTTCAAAACCCTCAAATGAATATAATTAATGATACGAAATATATAACTATAGCGATTTTACCTAAAGTAAATGGGTAAGATAACTCCAATCCAAACTTAGATTTTTCTCCCAAAACTAACAATAAACTTACTTAATGAGCAAAATTTACAACTAAACTTAGATTTTTCTTAACCAACTAATAGTAAACTTAATTGGTACGCAAAATTAAACCTAACTTAGATCTTTACCCAAAACCAATAATAGACTTAATTAATAAGCAAAATTACAACTAACTTAGATTTTTTCTTAACCAACTAATAGTAAACTTAATTGGTACGCAAAATTAAATCTAACTTAGATCTTTACCCAAAACCAATAATAGACTTAATTAATAAGCAAAATTACAACTAACTTAGATTTTTTCTTAACCAACTAATAGTAACCTTAAGTAATAGGCAGAATTAAATCTAAAATTAGAATTTTAACCGAATCATATTTAATTTATAAGTGATATAACTATAAGGTAAAATTTTCCTAGACGAATATATATTTATGAATACCACTTAGACGAATATATATTTATGAATAATATAAATATAATAATTGCGTTTTTTCTAGGGAAACATTTTAAAAAACCGCTTAGACGAATATATATTTATGAATAATATAAATATATAATAATTGCGTTTTTTTTCTAGGGAAACATTTTAAAAACCCGCTTAGACGAATATATATTTATGAATAATATAAATATATAATAATTGCGTTTTTTTCTAGGGAAACATTTTAAAAACCCGCTTAGACGAATATATATTTATGAATAATATAAATATATAATAATTGCGTTTTTTTTTTCTAGGGAAACATTTTAAAAAACCCGCTTAGACGAATATATATCTATGAATAATATAAATATATAATAATTGCGTTTTTTTCTAGGGAAACATTTTAAAAACCCGCTTAGACGAATATATATTTAATCTGGTTGACGCCAACAAGTTAGGTACAGATACCTGCCTGAAGAGGACTAGACTTTAAGGTCTTTGGTGTGAAAAACACCTATCATTTTACCTTTTAGGTCTTCCAGTTGGTATAGGGAATTACCAATGGGTTTCTTTATCCGACATTTGATAAATTTGTGCGCTAACTTAGCGTTGTATTTCTTGCTCTTGTCGCTTTTTAAGAAATTCCGCCGAAATACTTCTTGGCCGGGTCGGTATTTAACTACGCGAGCCCGTAAATTATATCTCTTTGCGTTATCATCAAATGCCTTTACCATCAGTTCCTTGGCTTTGTCCCGGATTATGTTTAATTGGTCACGACGTTCTATATTTTCCACACCTTCTTCCAAGGAATTCAAGTTTCTCAACAACTTATAGTTGGACGCGTGATTAATCATAGACTGACCATACAGTACAAAATATGGCGATTGACCGATTGCTTGATGGATTGAGGATCTCAAGGCGTAGCAAATACTACTTAAATTTTCATCCCAGGTATTTTGGTTGGTCTGGATATACGTACGGATACCGGCTATTAACGATCGGTTCACACGCTCAGAAGCGTTCGACTGAGGAGCATATACACCAGTAAAGATGTGATTAATTCCATATTTATCCATAAGGGATTTAAATAGTTGCGAGGTAAATTGCGAACCATTGTCGGACACTACAAATTCCGGAATACCATGAACATGAAGAACATCATTTTCTAGGTAACTACATAACGCAGTGGTAGATAGGTTTTTAAGAGTTTTAACAAACGGAAATTTAGACAAATGATCAAGTACAATAAACGCAGCAATATTACCAGATCTCGACCTGGGATATGGACCGATGATATCGACGTATAATCGTTGGAATAATCTTTCCGATTTCATAGCAGTCACCATAGGTGTACGTAAGGTGATATTAGTAGATTTGGTTTGTTTACAAAGATCACAAGATTTGACATAATCAACAACTTGTTTACACATTTTTGGCCAATAAAAATTTCGCCTTAAACGTTCCAGCGTTTTAGTAATACCACCATGCGCGGCCATAGGATGGTCATGAGCTTTTTTAATCAGGTCACGGGTCATTTCTGAGGGAATCCACAATTTCCACGAACTAGATTCATGTACTAAATCACCAGACGCAAATTCAGTTCTTTTATAAATCATAGAGTCAATAATGGTTAAATCAGCTGTGGGATTAGATGTTATAATAGCTTGTAATCGCAAGTATTCGTCAGACTGAAAATGTATAGATGTTAAATCAATTTCAGGTCCTAGAATATCTATATCCGCAATTTCCCCCGCCGAATATATCCTTGAGAGAGCATCAGGGACGACATTGAGTGAGCCACGCCGGTGCTCAATTGAAAAGTCAAACGCTTGCAATTTGAGACTCCAGCGAGCTAATCGTCCTGACAGATCTTTTTGTTGCATGAGCCACTTCAAGGAAGCATGATCAGTGATTACTTTAAAGGTTTGTCCTTCAATATATGACCGAAATTTCTTAATACCTAACACGGCAGCTAAACACTCTTGTTCACTCACGGTATAATTGCGTTGCGCAGAATTTAATTTTTTCGACATATATGCAATAGGTCGCTCATCACCATTCTCATCTACCTGTAGTAACACGCACCCTATACCGTCTGTGCTAGCATCGCATTGCAAGATGAAAGGATTGTTATAATTTGGGTTTACCAGAACAGGAGCAGAAGTCAACGATAACTTGAGGTGTTCAAAAGCGGCGTTAGCTTCCTCTGTCCAGACAAATTTAGCTTTCGGATTTTTTAAACAATTGGTAATTGGAGCTGAAACAGATGCGAAGTTATCAATGAAGCGGCGATAATATCCAGCCATCCCTAAAAATCGTCTCACTTGACGTACAGAAACCGGGATGGGATAATCTGAAATTGCTACAACTTTCTCGGGGTCAACTTTTAAAATGCCCCCACCAACAACGTAACCAAGATATTTTAATTCTTTCATGAGAAAATTACTTTTCTCAATATTAATAGTGAGTTGTGCTTTCCTCAGAAGTTGCGCCACCCGTTGTAAAGTTTCTAAATGAGTTTCGAACGTGTCAGATATTATTAACAGATCGTCCAGATAAACAAACACCCGGTCCTTCAATTCTGGTGGGATTACCTTGTCCATTAAACGTGTCATGGTTTGCGGAGCGTTACATAGCCCGAATGGCATAACTTTGAATTGGTATAAGGGCCTACCTGGAACCGTGAAAGCTGTTTTTGCCCTAGCGTCTATATTCATAGGAATTTGCCAGAAGGCGTCCTTCAAATCCAAACTAGAAATGAAGTTAGCCTGGGGTAAACGGCTAAGTATACCATCTATTTGTGGTAATGGATACGCATCCTTTTTGGTGATTGCGTTTACTTTCCTGAAGTCCAAACATAATCGCACCTTCCCCGGTTTACGTACTAACACCACGGGTGAACTCCAGGAACTATTGCTTTCCTCAATTACCCCGAGTTGTAACATTCTATCAAGTTCATCGTACATCAACTTTTCCACAGCTGGGGACACGGGATAATGCCGCTGCTTAATAGGTATAGCATCACCCACGTCTATAGTATGTTCTATAACCGAGGTTCGGCCCAATCCTAACTTAGAAAAAGAAGGGAACAGGTTGACCGTTGATTCTAAGCGAGCCTTTTGATCCAAGGTTAAGGAGCCTAATAGTGAATTGGTATTATCGGTTTGATTGGTTGCATCGGATACTTCACCAACAATTTCCGGAGCTAATTGAAACGCTTTCCAGAAGTTTACACCGAGGTACAGACTTTGGGACAGAGTTGGAACAATATGGAATTTAATTTTCTTAGTTTTATTTTTAAAAACGACCTCAGCTTCAAACGAACCGACCACTTTTTGGGGAGCACCATTAGCAGTTTGAACTGCAGAAACAATTTTTTCATATTCTCGACCCGAATCTAAAAAATCTTTAGCTAAATCACCACTAACGCAACTAACACTAGCGCCAGAATCAAGCAACCCTAAATGTTTTTTCCCAAATAATCCGATTTCAGCATAGGATCGTAGGTCATTATCAATATTTACAATTGCTGAAAGTATGTTGCGACGGGTTAAGTAGAACTTCTTCCAGAAGTGTCTTAACCGTGCGGTAGAACGTTTTGATTTATTGGATGTACTCTTATTTACTCGTAAAGAATCTAGATATTCATTCGAAATATCATTGTTGAATAGCCTATTACGCACGGCGTAATATTCTCTAACGCGTTCCGGAAATGATTTAATTATAATTGATTTCGGAGCTTCCTTAATTGTGGGCACTAGTCTTGGAAGAAGTTTGACAGGTGTTACGATCTCAGGCGCGTCAGAATTGGTAGCATCAGATTTTACGAGCGAGGAACCGATGGTTTGGCCTCGCTCGACTTGGAGTTTTCCGGGCGACAGGTAGTGCACTGCGGAAGATATACATTCTCCTTGCCACAACCCCAACAGAAAATATTCGGAGGCATCAATTTACAAAACGGGAACGTATGTCCCTCGGCTTTACAATTCCAGCAGATACGCGGTTTATAATTGGAAGGTCTACGTGATACTTCCTCAACGTCTAAAGAATGTGGTACGGTTGGATCTAATTCACCTGCGTGGATTTCTGAAATATGGCGACGGTTTGGGAATTGTCGATAATCTCTATTACGATTTCGAATTTCGTCAAGTAATCTTTCACGCTCACGACACAAATTTCGTAATTGTTCAACCGTGAAAATCTGAACATACAGCAAATCTTTCCGTATGTCATCGCGAATATTTTTACGTAAGATGGCTAGAAATTCTTGATCGGACATTGGTTGATTTAGATTGTCGCAAAGTTTAGAGACTTCCTCCAAATAGAAATCGAAACTTTCTCCCGGTCGTTGTTTACGGTCACGAATGAGTTCAATGAAATCCATATCTGAACGCCGATCAGAAAATTGTACACGTAATGAATAACTAAGTTCGGGCCAATTGATTTGTCTAGTCCGTTTGTGAAATCGCCAAAACCATTCACCCGCTTTACCGGTGAACAGAATATGTGCATTGGCACAGATAGGGGTAAAGTTGCCATTAAAAGTTTGGGCGGTAAGTGCTTCGATTCTATACAGGAATTCGTTGATACCCAGATCACCAATCGTACCACTGAAGGTGACGTTCCAACTTTTAATTAAATTGGCTATTTTATTGGTTTCCAGTGGATTGTTATAATAATTCCCAACATTTAGATCCGGTATATCACGAGATGCTGGATTTACGTTTCGTATATTATTAAAATTATCATTGAAGGAATGATTAAAATTCGGAATCGTGCTAGCACTTCGGTTAAAATTATTATTAGATGGTCTGAATCTATTGGCACCATTTACTGGTAGCGAATGTCTATCGTTAATTGGTATATTGCCACCATTAGTTGGTAAGGACTGTCTTTCAACATTAGGCAGATTGCTAAAACTAGTTGGTAAAGAATGCCTTTCAACAGCGGGTCCCACAGGAGGTGGTTCAACCGCGTTATTACGATCGTTGGTTTGCCTCTGTTGTTGCAGTTCTATCAATTCGTCGCGAATAGTAGTAGAAATTTGGGTTTGCACATTTTGCATCCACGCGTTTTGGCTATTAGTGAGCATAGTTTGAAGAATATTTTGTAATGCGTTCATATCGAAATTACCAGCAGTAGCCACATTGTTGGTATTAGTAGGATTTGGAAAGTCAGGTATATTACGTGGCGGATTGATATTTTCGCGTCTAGTTATCGATTCTCTACGTGGAGTATTAGTATTAGTGCGCGTAGGAATTCTACCAGCAGATCTGGTTACCATTCTGGGCACCGCACCTCTCGTGTGAGTAGATAATAACGTTTGCGATTGTTGGCCAGTATTGGTGGTATCGATTGGAACCGTTTCGGAGGCGGAGCACCGATGTAAATCCATCAAGGCACAATCTCTTCTACAATTGGGACAAGTTTGTGATTGTTTCAACCAGGTCGATATACAACTAAAATGAAATAAG
This sequence comes from Rhamphomyia laevipes, assembly GCA_963920725.1. Lineage (NCBI taxonomy): Eukaryota > Metazoa > Arthropoda > Insecta > Diptera > Empididae > Rhamphomyia > Rhamphomyia laevipes. The sequence goes on along the minus strand of OY987255.1, from coordinate 19,914,965 downwards.
TGATCGCACGAGGTCTTTACTACCTCATTCAAGGGAGTCAAAATATCCTTACAGATACCACAATTTAATTCGTTATCTACAGGATCTAACTCTGGTACGGGACTTCGTGATACCGCCATGTCAAAGGTTAACCGCCAACTCAAGGGAAGAAACTATATTATTTTCGATAACTCAGTTTTGGCTATTAAACTCGATCTATATCGCTCGCCACCCGTATCGCTTACGGACGTTATTCAATTCAAATAGGATGAATGAATAATCGCGTATGATAACCTACGGAGTACGTAATTTAATTTAGTAAAGTACTGTATTATTATTTTTTTGACCTTAGCGTAAAAATAATAAAAATAAAATCGTGACCAAATTTAATAAAAAACAAGCTTTTACTAAATTAACATTAAAACAAATGAATAATTTGAATTATAAAATAATGAATAATGTAAATTAATTAAATCTATATTACGTATATATTTTTATAGAAACGTTATTTATTAGCATTTTCAGGTCAAATTCGAAATTTTTCATTTCAAATTCAACGTAATTCAATGGAACTATTAAAAAAGGAACTATTTAAAAATTTGTCAAAAATTTGCGAATTTATAAAAAAATAAATAAAATTACCACTATTAGCAAAATAATATTTTTGTGAGTTATAATAACTAAACTGTGTCTTTCCTCGATACATATTTAAGGAATAAAGAATACAAATTTACTTGATCTAATGTTTATAATAAAAATTCAGCAATAACCTTCCGTTCAAAATTATCATTTGAACAACCATTAACTGTATGTGTTGAAACTGATATTCAACAATCACAATATCCACAAACAAATGAATAATTTAGAATTACTATATAATACATATATATTTTCATATAAACTTTTTTTTCTAGCGCAGAGCGAAATAATATTATTTTTTTTTCAAAATGACCCCATGCAGTCCGAACTACGCCATGATGACCCACACCACCAATAAGCAATACAAAAAAAAATTTAGATGATTGGAGATAAATATAATTTATATACTAAGTTGATAACAAAACAATTTTTATCGAGCACGGAACCGACCAGGTGAAGGTATGACATACCGAAAACTTCCCGGTCAAATAACAGCTAAAAGCCAATTTAATTTGAAAATCCATTGAAAGTATTCGATACCCCACCAAATTCACCAACGACCCATTACCCAAAAAAAAATGAAAAGATTTATAACAATAAAAATTTATACTAAATTTTGAAAGAAAATTTTCATCAAGCCGTGTACCGACAAGGCGAAAAGATGACATACCGAACACTTCCCGGTCAAATAATAGCTAAACAGCCATTGAAATTTGAATATCCTTTGAAAGCATCCGATACCCCACCAAATTCACCAACGACTCAACACTTGATTAACTGACTCTAAACTGGATTTATTAATTTTTACAATACTAACCGAACTCATTTACCAACTGAGAGCAATGTCGTCAATACTTTGGTCGACAGTTAGCTAGCAGCCAAAGGTCGCCAATCCAAAAGCATTGATACACTGTATCAACCGACCAACGAAATCCAGAACTACTGCAACACGAAATAAATCCAAAAAAAATGATGTAATTACTCAGGAACCTTCTCAGGTCCCTGCTCGGGCGCCATTTGTAATGGTAGGTATAATTATTGAAAGTATTTTGAAATTTGTTTGAAATTTATTTTTTTTATAATTACTGAAAATTTTGTTAAGTTCTGAAGTTTTAGTAGAATTAGAATTTAATTGAAACTAAAATTTAATTTAAAAAGCAAATTGAACTACCACTGACCGAAACAACCTGGTCCCTGCTCGGGCGCCATTTGTAATGGTAGGTATAATTATTGAAAGTATTTTGAAATTTGTTTGAAATTTATTTTTTTTATAATTACTGAAAATTTTGTTAAGTTCTGAAGTTTTAGTAGAATTAGAATTTAATTGAAACTAAAATTTAATTTAAAAAGCAAATTGAACTACCACTGACCGAAACAACCTGGTCCCTGCTCGGGCCCCATTTGTAATGGTAGGTATAATTATTGAGAAAAAAAAATTACAAAAAAAATTTAAGTCCGAGATGATTTTTTTTTTCAATAAAAAAATAAAGTCGGGAAAGAATTGAATGAGTTAAAATATAGAAACAGAAGGTTCGCGGGCACGCGTTGCCGGGTAGAACTGACCTCGGAAAATGGGTGGGTTCTTACTATCCGCATTATACCATTACAAAAAGAATGCGTGCAAAGGTAGAAGCTACCTTATCATAATATACTATATACAAAATAAATTTAAAATAACCGTATTGCTTTCGATGGATCATCAGGAATCATCCGGAGCTGCATGGGGCAGTAGAGGCCTTCCTAGCCACACATTCCTACTTTCCACACTAACGAAGGAATCTCCATCCTAAAATTCAAATTTCTACCAACAAAGGAAATTTCCCCCCCAACTTGCAACACCACTGACTACCTTTTTTTTTTGTAAGTTATATAAAATTGATTTGTATTGGCAAAAAAAAATATAACCGGAAATACTGAATGACGAACTGGCATATATTTCTCGAATACGGGGGGTGGTCGAAACTATAGTCCTACCCTTAAATCAACCCTACTCAACTTATATACTAGTAACTTAATTGTATAATATAATCAATAACAAAATTAAAAAAAATATATGTATATAAAAAAAATATTTAATTTATTTGATTAAGGACCTGGAACCGCAGCTACCTCGTCCGTATCGTGGGCGTCGTTGAGGATCCTCCCCGTTACAAAAAAAATCTGATGAAACTGTTGACGTGTTTGGTGCCTGTGTTACCACCAACACGTGTATGAAATAAATGATGATAATATGATGAATCGGTTGACGTGCTTGGTGCCTTTGTTACCACCAACACGTGTAAATAAAATAAAATAATCTGATGAATCCGTTGACGTGTTTGGTGCCTTTGTTACCACCAACACGTGTAAATAAAATAAAATAATCTGATGAATCCGTTGACGTGTTTGGTGCCTTTGTTACCACCAACACGTGTAAAAAAAAAATTGATGATAATATGATGAATTCGGTTGACGTGTTTGGTGCCTGTGTTACCACCAACACGTGTAGGAAATAAATGATGATAATATGATGGATCGGTTGACGTGTTTGGTGCCTTTGTTACCACCAACACGTGTATATAAAGAATGATGATAATATGATGAATCTGTTTACGTGTTTGGTGCCTTTGTTACCACCAACACGTGTAAATAAAAATAAATGATGATACTATGATGAATCTGTTGACGTGCTTGGTGCCTTTGTTACCACCAACACGTGTATATAAAAATGAAACTAATCTGATGAATCTAAAAAAACGTGTATATAAAAATGAAATTAATCTGATGAATCCGTTGACGTGTTTGGTGCCTTTGTTACCACCAACACGTGTAAAAAAAAATTGATGATAATATGATGAATTCGGTTGACGTGTTTGGTGCCTGTGTTACCACCAACACGTGTAGGAAAATAAATGATGATAATAGGATGAATCTGTTGACGTGTTTGGTGCCTTTGTTACCACCAACACGTGTAAATAAAAATAAATGATGATACTATGATGAATCTGTTGACGTGCTTGGTGCCTGTGTTACCACCAACACGTGTATATAAAAATGTAACTAATCTGATGAATCTAAAAAAACGTGTATATAAAAATGAAATTAATCTGATGAATCCGTTGACGTGTTTGGTGCCTTTGTTACCACCAACACGTGTATATAAAGAATGATGATAATATGATGAATCTGTTTACGTGTTTGGTGCCTTTGTTACCACCAACACGTGTAAATAAAAATAAATGATGATACTATGATGAATCTGTTGACGTGCTTGGTGCCTTTGTTACCACCAACACGTGTATATAAAAATGAAACTAATCTGATGAATCTAAAAAAACGTGTATATAAAAATGAAATTAATCTGATGAATCCGTTGACGTGTTTGGTGCCTTTGTTACCACCAACACGTGTAGGAAAATAAATGATGATAATAGGATGAATCTGTTGACGTGTTTGGTGCCTGTGTTACCACCAACACGTGTATATAAAACTGAAAATAATCGGATCAATCAAAAAAAAACAAGTGTATATAAAAATGACAAAAAAAATCTGATGAATCAAAAAACACGTGAGCGGGTGTGCTCGTCACAAAGTTGGGCACATCACCATGGACAAATCAAAAAAAAAAAAAATGGTAGTCCAAATCCTCTCTGGGTTATTTTTTTTTTTATTTTTTTTTTATTTTTTTTGTATTTTAAGTACAAATAACCTTAGGTCTAAATTCTTTTTGGAAAATATTGCCCAATTTACACAAGAATATATTTTTTTCCATTAACACTTTGATAAATTCTGTGCAATAATGTAGTATTATTATATAATTTATATTTTTTTTTATGAAAGTTTGGATGTCATTAAAAATACACGCAATTTAATGAAAATATAATGCACATATAAATTTTGCACTCCAGGTTATTATTTTTTTTTTTTTAAAGTACCATTTATTTTGAACAATTATATATAATATTTAAATTTTGATATATGAAAAGAAATCTTAAAATTAAATAGGTAAAAAAAAAATTATGTAAAAATAACATTACTTTTCCCCGTAGTATTAGTATTAAATAAATTTTCGTTTATATTGAGTTTTTTTTTTTTTTTTGTATCATATTTTAATTTCAACATAATATTTCTTAACTACGCAATAATTAACCAAATTTATTTAATTCCGTGTAATAATTGCTTTATTTTTATTTATTTTTTTATTTGGTTTTTTTTTTTTTGTTTAAAGAAAAAAAATTCTGTATTTTTATTTGTTTTTCAAATAGAAATTAAATTAGTACTAATACCACGCACAAAAAATAACCCCGGACAATATGTCGTCCATCGACTTAAAAAGTTATCTAAATTTTTTTTTTTCTTTTTGGTATATAAAAAAAAGTTTTGTTACTATACTACATTACATGAACCGAATAACATCAACACGGGACGGCCACCGACTGACTAAAAAAACTTCTATAAATTCGAGAAACATCTGCCAGCAATTCTCATTTTATTGCGCATTCAGCAACCATCACTCAATTTTTCCATTTATCGACAATCGATGCACGCATACAAAATAATAATTTTAGGCGGTAAAATTTTTCCCATATTGATGGATTGACAGACCGCACACACGATAGAAACGCATACATCGAACAATTATTTTTCTGTCGGCCCTTGATTGAGACGCTGAATGACAAATTCCTTCCGTGGTGTAAAAGTTACCATAGGTGAAAAAAGTTTTCAGTGGTGTCGACTATTGGGATTTATTATCCACCATTACATATTGTAAATCAAAGTGTTGTTGTGTAAAATAATTCAAATTCAAATTATTTGTTAACACTATTTAGTATTTAAAAAAATCAGACTTGAATTTATGATTTGATTACAATGATTTATACTTACAATTAGTGGTAATAAATAAACTCAACAAAAATCCGTCAGATATGGAAAATTATCAAAAATATTTATATTTTATATTGATAGCAATTGGAAATTATATCATAATGAAATTTACTCATATTTATTGGGTTATTAATTATTACTAAAATTGTTATAATATAAATATCTGCAATAATAAATCATTATTTTTATAAAAATCTTCAAAAGTAAATTAATTTGATCTTTGATACATTGAAATTCCATTTCCAATTATACTTAAATACAAACGAACATAATTTTCAAAAAGATATTGTATGAAATTTATTTGTTGGAATCTTATTTTAATCCCATTTAATGTGGCATCTGTTGTCGAGAGTTTGTTTTAACAAAATTGGATTCTTAGCTATATGAGAACGATTGTCAGAATGAACAATTATGGGTACAGTGAAAATTGCACGAGAATTAAAGTAATTAAGTCGAAAAATTCGGTAACTTTTTAGTAACTAATTCGAAAAAGTAATACCATTGCTTCGTAATTCATTCGTAATTTTTTGGGTATAAGTAATAGATAAATTATATTATCTATTCATATTATTATTTCTCAATAGTATTTTAGTATTAAACCAATTATTGTACTTTGTATATTCGTCCAAATGAATGATTTCAAGATTTTTAAACTTGTGATTTCGGTCATATAATTATTTTCGCCTAAAGAATTTTGATTCCGACTATATTTTCTCGACAAAGTGATTCCACCCAAATGATTTTCGTCTAACATATTATATTGTTAGAAAATTTCATACAACTTCCAATACAGAAGCTATGACATTTGATATCAAAATAACATGATATCGTTTTGTTATTTTGATAAATGAAATATTTTTCAAACTTTCACTAATATTTATGTTAAATTTTTATTTTTCTATGATCTCTTGTAATTGAATGCAATTAGAAATTTTCATTATTATAAAGTTATAATCCACTTGTATTTTGTGACTTTATTAACAAACTATAATCGAAACTTTTCAACCATCATCAACAGAATGGTAATTTGAAACAGACTATTTATTAATACTGATATATACAATATTACAAAAATTATGTCAAATAAAGACCAAATTGTATCTTTAAATATAGTACATAAAATAATTTGTTATCAATCATTCAGAATGATGAGAAATTCTTGTGATAATCATTTAAACATTAAATAAATATTATAAGTTTAAATAATTTTGAAATATAAATAGTATCTATGGATATACTAAAACCTTTAAGTTAATTTAGCAATATGGAATTATCACACATTGAATGCCCTATTTAAATAATTAATGGTTTTTTGGTGTCATTTGTAATTTTTTGGGTTTATGTTACATATATGTAGAAATGAGAAATTGGTACAAATTGTGATTTTCTAAAAGTTATAAGTTTCGAAACTACGCGAGAACCCTTCAAATACACAGCAAAATATATTTGTGTCACATATGGTTTGTTTTAGGGTAACAATATAATTGTTGGTACTGTGAAATCCATAATATAAGTTTATGGAATTAATCTTTAAAGATATTTCGAAACTCATGCGGTATCTCAGTTATGATGCCATCGAAATAAAGACAGAGAAAATAGGTACATAATTCTTAATTAACTCGGAGTTATAAATCTGCTTGCATTGAATTGGCACAAAATTTTATACCTACATAAATTTTAATATTATTTTTAAATAAACATTTTACTTTAGAATAAAATCCAGTTCTTAATATGTACGTTAAATATTTGTGCCTTTTTTTAAACTTCAGACAAAATCCGTGATGAATCTTCTTTATCTGAATATTAAACGTGGAATGGGACGTGTAAAATGTTTGCAAGATTCAAGTGATTCAGAAAATTCGATACACATAATTTAAATCCAGACTAGTCAAAGACTGACCGAAATGATAAAAAATATATTAAATTTTGAACGTATTATAGGCTTGAGTATGTTTCCAGAAAGTCTTGAATGTGTAGAATACGTCATATAAATCCAAAGATTTAGAACTGCGACTTGTTAGGTTCTTGTAAACAACATGACGCCATATTTATCCAAGTGGCCAATACCAATACGACTTACAACTCTGAGTATAAAATTAACTGAAAAAGCTTTAAATCTTCTCAATAAATTTATTATATGCCCGGTCCCAAGGATATTTTTGTTGACATTTTAACACGGTTACATGGACAGTGTTATACTATTTGTCCGCTGACTGTAGACTGTAATATGTTAATTTTTTCCTTCAGTGCAAATTTATAATTAATCAAATTGGGGTTGGGATATTACTTCTGAAATATGGTATTATCCAACCCACTTACCCAATATTATTTGAAATTAATATTAATTTTATATTCAGTTTCTTTGTCCTTTGTAAATATATCTACAATTTATATGTTTTTGTATCTTATCTTACCATTTATATACATTACATTCGAACAAATATTATAAGGCGTGCCATCACAACGCCAATATTAACATAGTGAATTTTCCGAACTCGTAACTGAATAACAAACACGTATTTCTATATAAATTTTATAAATATATAAAATTTCCATGTAATATTTTGACACTGATGATGCCAGAAAGTAAATTATTGATGTTGACTTTATAGAAGCATATAATACCAACAAAAATGAATTTAACATACGAAAACAGATCCTTTTTTTTTAGATATACAATGTTAAAAGAAACAAAAAACCATTTTGATATTTTCACCATAATAACGACATATTTTCCAACAATATTTTCCAAAAAATTAGTATAGTATCAAAGTCAGCTTGGATATCTTTCCAGGATATTGTATCATGTTTTATATAAAACTGTCTGATTGTGACAGCTTTTAATAATTCTTGTCTTCCGTTTTGTTTTTTTATTTTCCAGAAATTTTATAATAATAATTTTAAATCACAAATTTTCTGTACTCTGGGAAAACTTTATTTTGTTGAGGCGGGTTTTTGTAGATGTATATAGGATAGGTCACGATTTTTCACAGTTTTCATAATGAATAATTACTTCAAAGAAATTTGAATGAAAATCAATGTATGAATATTTTTTGTTTTTTCTTTCAAAATAATTAAAACAACAAGTGAAAATTTCATTAATTTCCTTAAAATCATGTACACTTAAAATTTATGGTGAAATTTTTGGTAATAATTTAAATTTAAATATTCGTTTATTTCCTTAAATATTTTATGGATTTATAAAAGAAGGGGAAAATGGGATTACGATTTATTTATTTATGTTAATGTAATTATATATTTTAAATGTTTTTTTTTTGTTTTTTATTAAAAATAAAAAAGTATTTTATGACTTGAAAATAATAGTACCCAAGAGAATTTTTATATAACTTTCATTTAATGAAGGTTGTTTTATGGTAAATAATAAATTATTTTGAAAATCGGTTGAAATTGGTGAATTTTGTAGGTAATTCATATATAAAAAAAATCTATTCAAAATAGCATAATCATTAAAGATATAAATAAAATTTGGTTAATTTCAAACATTTATGTAAAATTAATTAAATTCATAACAGCCAGATTACTTACATATGTATGACAATTGCAACGAGACATTTGATTCGTAGAAAGCATGTAATGATATTAGGACTTATTACGTCCACCACGTGACATCTGTCATGGCCGTTTGGAGGAGGAGGTTACATTGGAAAATTTCTTGTACCATTGGCCATCGGTAAAATATAAAAGATTTTGAAAATTTTGGTAGTCTCTTTCTAGAAACCTTGAGGACTCTGGAAAATTGAAGCCGGTCAAAATGATATCGTTCATAAAAGAAGTGGAATGGCTCGAAACGCTTTAATAATGATACAGCCTTCAACAGGAGGGTACAACGGTCTCATTTATTCCGGGCTTATGTACTTGGGGGTTTCTTAATTCTCACACCTTTAAAACCAGTCAACAAAAATATATTTTGTAAATAACTTGGAATATTATTTGCTTGTTATGTTATTTATGAATTACCAAAGGTAATACTCGATTGGCTACAGTGTACTCTCGGTTTTCGAGAATAAAATTTTATTTTTTTTCGAAATTTGTCTTACGCGGTACGAAATATGTGAATTCGGAATAGCAATAGTTTATCATTAGAGGTTGTACTATTTACATTTTAATACAAATTTACCAATGTTTGAGACAATTCGATAGAACGAAAATAGATTCAAAGTGTTGCCACATATAAACTGCCTATTTTGGAAAAATTCAATTAAATTTTTTAAGTTTTTTTTTTTTTTAAAAACATTTTTTTCTCATATAAACATAAAAAACATTTTAATATATAATTTTTTTTATACATTGTCGTAATGTTGCCAAACAAAAAAAAATCACATTTTATTCATGTTGTGTGAAAAATAACTCTTTAATGAAATTTTTATGATGTCGTTAAGTGAATGAATCCGTGGTATGATTCACATAATGTTTGTTATATGTTCACTGGTTTCCACAGCATAAAAATTTATCCTATATTGCGTTTTTTTCAGATATATTTATATATATATATATATATATATTTATTTTATGCGAAATAAAATATTTTTTAATGTAAAACAACAACATCTGTCATTGAAATAATATCGCTATGATATTTTATGATGTAAAAAATAAAAACTTTATGTAAAAATCGGTAGGAATTTACAAAATTTAATATGAAAATTGATTATGTCAAGGAAAAACCACAAACATATATGTATGTATATTATAATAAAATAAAAAATGTGAAAATTTGTGCAAAAATAAAAATATGCCGACTTTTTGTCGAATTACTTAATGATTTTTTATTTGTTAATTATGAAAATATGCCAAAATTATATAAACAATTTACAAATTGCAACAATTTATATTTTTGATTTATTTTGTAAATATAAATTAAATTTTTTTTTATTCAAGATACCATAAAAATTTGATGTAATACCAAAAATTAATGATTTATTTAATTCAATAATTTGCAATTGCAAATAAAACAAATATTAATTTTGTCAAATAATATTGTGATTTAAGAAAATAATGTCCAGTTAAATGAATCGTAAAATTGAAAAATTAAAACTTTTAAATTTAATTATAAATTTATTAAGTATTTTGAATTTATTGTCATTTTCAATATTAATTTAATAATTTCAATATTTAGTATTTTTCAATTTTCATATTGGCAATTTCTATAACTTTATATAATGGAAATATAAAGAATGGAATCCATTGTGGATATACGCTCTAAACTAAACCCAAGTCAGTTTAAATATCTTGCATCCCGCGTAGCCCAACTCCTTCAAGACTCACTTATAATAATTAACTAGTTTGAATTATATTTTTTTTTTATATAAAGTAATAGTTTTAGTAATAGCCCAATGTAAATGCAATTTAAAATGTATTACACTATGTAAGGATAGACATAGGTCTAGATCTAGACCATTTTTTATTAAATAACTCTATATTTTTGAAATAGAATAAAAATGAATTACTCGCAGTTTATTTTCATTCAATTATAATATAAATATTAAATTACGTACTTACTACCTAATAATTTCTTAATTATGGCCTCTTTTGAATGACAACATTCGCAGAATATTATTTCTAAACACTTGTAAAGTATGCTTGAAATTTTAAAATAAAGATTAACATATTTTATGATCTGTATAGCTCTATTTATAAATAATGGTTTCCTAGGCAATATGGCATTACAAGTATACCAGGATAAATGTCTTACATTCAGAATCAATTAGCGGATGTGATGTAATATACTTACCTGAACATAATTCTACAGCAAATTCATTATTTATTATTTTTTTCAACATTTTAAGATTTAATTATAGAATCACTAAAGATGTACCTGTAAATTTAAAATGAGTAGTCGTCAATGGCGAAGCTAATGGTTTTATATCGGGTGTTCAGTACAATAAATATAAAAAGTGCTAATAGTGGGGTGCAGATAATTTCTTGTTAGGTTCTACCTACAGTGATTTATGTCCAACGGTGTTTTCGTTACCTTTGTAACTTGTTTAAAAAAATTGAAATTTTAATAGAGACCTACTTTTAATAGGGACATACTTTAATAGAGACCTACTTAAATTCAAAACCGATAATTACTATTTTGATCTAGCTAGGCATTGGCTCTTAATCGGTGCTGCACACATCCGTTGAGAGCAGGAATCACCATTGAATTTAAGTGTAGCTAGTAATTGTTGAACTATGGAAAAATGGACGTAATCTAATGACTAATGGAATATGAAACAGCGAGTTTGGAAAATTTCTGGTGTGCTCTATTAATATCATATCTACAATTAGCTAAAATAGTACTTCAGCATCTTCTGCTATTTGCTACAATGTATTTGTTATAAATGTGTTTGGGTGTTTAATGAACACCTTGAACACTACGAAGCTTCGCTGTTGGTAGTCGTGCATATATTGTGAGTAATTTTTCAATTTCAGTTGTCATCGTTTTATTTAACTCTATAAATTTTTCAGGATCTAATCTACAAATAATTCTGTTCTATATACTCGTACAGTGGTTACAACAAATTATTACCTTTATATTTGTATACGAATTTACGAATAGTTATAAGAAAACTATATAATACTAATTACGTCAACAAAATCTTATAGTAAAACGAAAACAAGAACTGCATGGACTGGTAAGGTTAAAATTTATATATGTAATACATAATATTGCTCTAAATTTACTTGATTAGTACAAGTATTCGTATACGTGTTAATATTTCTAGTGATTCTATAAATTTGAGATCCTTATTACTACTCCGTAATAATTAACTAATACCATAAATTTCTGATCCTTTCTCTGAAATAAATTAGACATCAAATATTTTTGTAATTAAATAATTTTTGAATTGTTTATTATTATGTGCTTTTACGATTTTTATTTATCAATTATATTATTTTAAATTTTATATATTATTTTTTTTGTTACGAAATTCTATACAATTTTATATCCTTTAATCATTTAATACATTTCCTTTATAATAATACACACACATAAGCGTATATATATCTATTAAATTTATCAAATATTTGAATTATTCTTTAAATTTGAACATAATAATATACATACATAAATTTCCTTATTTTTAAGCATGTCCTTTTTACAAATTTACTTCAATTTTGTTAACATTTTATGATTTTTTTTTTTTTTTGTAAATTTTCTATTTTTGTTGTTTTTTCTTTGCATAAATTTTCATATATAAATTTTCTAAAAGTTTGTAGTAATTCAAAATAAAATTACTTATTTTTAATTTTAATTTAGTTTTGCTTATCTAAAAAAAAAATTGAATATGTTTCATTCTCATTTGATATCTTTTATGTTGACTTAGACAGTAGATTTATTTTTATTATAATTAATATTTTTTTAATTTAATGATTTGAAGATTTATTTATGATATTATTTTAATTATATTTTAGATATATATATTTTTTTTTGCATTTTTAATGGAAATTTGATATTATTTTTTGTTGAACAATTATTTTTTTATAGAATTTATTATTTAATTTTAAACAGAAAAGTCCTTTCTACATATACAAAGATATGTAATTTTGTGCCCATTAAAATAATTTTTACTCTTTCAATTGATAATTTTTTTTTGTTTTTAATAATCTGTTTTCATTAATTAAAATTTAATTGGTATTTAACTATTTATTTACAATAAATATTTTATGTTTTAATTAATCATTAAATTCATTGTCACTCTCAGGATAATTGATTAAATAATTGAATTAATTGCAAACAAACATTTATAAAGTGGTTTCGATATGAGGATTTTGGGTTGGTCATCCTGGTTATAAAATTATATTAAAAAGTTTTTAATATACTTGATTCTATATTTTCATGTAGATCCTAAACTAAATAATTTTATGATTTTATTAATTTTGGAAATTTTGTATTAAAATTGCCACAATTTATATTATGAAAACTTATATTGGTTTTATAACAATATTGTAAAAATCATTGGATTTCATTAAAATTATTTCGATGTACCTAAATCATTTAGAAAAATTTCCTCAAATCAATAATTGATTATGCTGCCCATAGAGTATCGAACTTCAAAAATGGTTGAAAAAATTGTCAAGGTGGGGTGGTTTTGCAACAATTTTGATGGTTGTAAATCGGTTCGAAAATATCTGAAGTATTTGATTTTTGTTGATGGTTGTAAATTGTATTAGTGTATGAGGAAGTTCTACATGACAAAAATGACTTTTCTGACTTTTTATTTAAAAAAACACACGTTTTTATAACAAGTAATAATATTTGAATTTTTCATGAATTATTTTTTATATATTTCGTACAAGTAAATACAAAAATAATAATTTCATCTTTCAATATTATATTAACTTTATTTACATTAATACTTTTAATATTGATATATAATTATTTTTCACAAAACTTTTATTAAATCATTTTTTTCATATTTGACATTAGCAAAAAAAATGTTTGTACAAAGTTTGAAAAAAAAGTTGTGTAGTGTGTGGCGTACGACCATGTTCGATAGTCTATGGGCAGCATTATAATTAAAATATTTTCAAAAATAAAATGATATAATAATTTAATTATTGGTTTATTTTTATTCCAGCTAATTATAAAAAATATATTTATAATTATTTGTGAAAATTTTTATTTATTTAATATATTTTAATTATTATTTTTCATTATTTTAATAAAAAAAACAAAATAATTAAAGGCAATTTGTTTTTAAAGATTTCACCACAAAATTAAATTAATTATAATTTAATTTGTAAACAGAAAATATCAATTTATTTAAAAAACATTTTCAGAAATTATAAATAATTATTTATTATGAATTTTACATATAAAAAAAAAAAGAAATTTAATGAAAAATTTATTGAAAAACCAATTTTAATTTAATTATTTATGAGTTTATTCATAATTTTTGGTAAATTATATCCGAAATAACTTTACCGCTTACGTTAAATTTTGTAAATATTTGTATAATACATGAAATAAATAATTATTGGTAAACTGAAGATGTAATATTGAAAATAATATATTTCTCTACATTCTTATTACTTTCAATGAGCAAATAATTTATGAAAAATGCATAACATTCGGATTATATATATATATATGTTCATTTACTTCTACATTTTTTAAATATCACCTGAAATCAATCTAACGTAATCTAAAAATGCTCCCGGAAGTCTTGTGTAGAAATATAATATATAATAAAAATGAATCATATAAAAATTCTGGTTTCATTGTGCCAGGAGGTATTCATGTTCAATGAGAGTGTAAAAAGGTCTCTTAATGATCATGATTAATAATATTGTAGCAAATTTGATGTAGGGCAATATTACTGACTGTCCGTAGTCCGTATAGCTCTAGATTGTGTTTCATCAAAATATTTATGAAATGAAAATTAGTTTATTATTTTAATAATAATATCACTGAACTGAAGGCATATGAATATTCACGGAGTCAGTAATATTTTGCAGTTATAGTTTGCAGTACGTTAATTTAGTTTGCCAAGAATCCGACTTCAAACAATAAATAAAATAAAGGAAAATTCTGAAGTATGTGAAAGTGATTAATTGGTATAATATATTTTTCCGGAATTATGACAAATTTGGCGAAAGATTGAAGAAACAATAATAAAAAAATAGATTATTACGAGACGGTGTTAGGGAAATATAGAGAAACATATTCAGAAGCAATGAAGGATTCCGTCAAGAAACATTGAATCCACGAGGAAGCAACTAAACAAGTGTAATTCATTAAAGTAAGTAGTTGAAATTGAAGATAATGAATCTATGTTTTTATACCTCGACAGTCTAGTTTTTCTTAAAGACTAATATCAACGAGAATAGTAGCAATTTGGAAATTTGTGTCAATTAATTAGAAATTATTCCACAATAATAATTAGCTCATTAATATTGATAATTTAATATTATTGATAGTCTAGGCTAGGCCATAGGTTATTAAGTTCATTAACTCGTTCTGTATGAAATTAGCAATAGATTACGTGTACATCGCAACATAATAACTATCGAAAGGATTATTTAAGAATTGCGAGAAATAATTATTGGCAACTTTAATTAAATAAACAATTTAAATTCTTATATTATCTCATCAGATAAATATTACGAATTTTAATGTTACCAATAATGTTCTAGAATTTCCTCAATTTTTACAAAACTTTCTAATTAAAACTAAAAAAAAATAAAACATTTCTTCATTAACCAATTAAATTTTCTTTTAACTTTAATTTGTAATTCAAGGATATTTTTAATGGCACTTTATAATTTCAAAAAAAAAATCCATATTAATCAAATTTAAATTTCAAATTCAAAAAGAAACTTTAAAAGTTTTCATTTTTTAATTAAATCCAATTGAATTTTTTTATGTTTTTTGTTAAATGAAATGTAATTTCTCTATTTTATTATTTCAAAGTTGATTGGTTTTTTAAGTTTTTGCCTTCAAAACTTACGAAAAACTTCTATGAAATATATTCAAGAATATATTTCGACTCAATTTACTAGAAGGGCAATTTTAAATGGTCAAAAAATCAGTAATGAAAAATTAAAACTTTGCCAAAAAAAAAATAAGAAAATAATTTACGATGAACAAGAGTGCTTTTGTCTCCTACCTACATCCTTTTAAATATCTTTATTATAATATCCTGAAATTGAAAAGCAACGAAAAAATAAATTTATATGAAAGATAAATGCTCATCTTATTCAGCAAATTCTGAGTAAAGAATTTTTTTTTTTTTTGATTATATTTTATTTTGTTCAAAGTTCAAAAAGATTTCTGAAATTAATATATCCTTAAGTAAATTTTTTTTTTTTAATATCCTGAAAATAAAACGAATAAAATGACCAACCATTAATCCCAGCTGTGCACATATAAAGCAACTCAGTGTATTAGTTATGGTAGTGTAGATTTTTAAAAGACTGCCAACAACGCATATCTTTATAAAGTTTTCTTCAAAAAAAAAATTGTGCAAAACCAAATTTATCACCGAAATTTAATTTTTATTTGAAAGCATCAACCGACAGTACATTATACTCAAAAATTGCTTTATGCACACAATTATGAGATATATCCATTTTTTGTATGTTAAACATTTATAGAGGGGTATCCTAAATATCCTATTTATTATATAAAATTATACCATTTTTATTTTCCTTGTAAAGGAGTGTTAAATTCTAGAAATATTTTATGTTTATTATTTACAGTATTTTTTTTTAATCAGTGATTTATATATTGATGTTGTTAGTCTGTTACGTCCATCTTCTTTCATCATTTGAAGTTAATCCATTTATATCGTATCCTGTTGATGATGATCCTGATGTTATCCTTCTATTATTTTTCATATTTTTCTTGTTGGTGCAGTATTGTGGCTGTAATGAAAAAAGAAAAAAAACATAAATAGTTAAAACTTTAATTGAAATTGGAAAATGCTATGAAAAAAACAATGATATTAATTGGAAAAATATAGAACAGGAAATTGAATTTATGGTCAATGAAAATTAATAGATGTCATATTTTTTTTTATTGATTGGTAATAATTGATTTTTGATTTGATTATTTTTTATTGATTGTAATAATTGATTTTTAATCTGATTATTGGTCATCAGAAGATTTTTACTTATGATTTAAATTTATATTTTTTTTTTTTTAATAAATTTTACTTTTTAGGACTTTGTTGGTACTGGTTATTAATTCTCTCAGTTATTTTAATATTAAATAAAAAAATCTGGAATAAAATGGAATTATATTTTGAAATTTGTAGTAAACTGAATTATTTGTAAAGGATCATTTATAAATGATTGAAAAAATATGATGATAACATAAAGTAAAATAATGGAAACTTTCTAGAAAATATATAATTTTTGAAATTTATTTATTTATATAAATATTTTATAGAAAAATATACAAACAACATGGAAAACCTTTACACACACAACTTAAAATGATATTCTTTATAAATTTTACTTAGCGGAAAATTGCTAAAAATTTATGACTTTCATTTACGATTCTAGTCATAGTGAAAAATGGAACATAAACGTCACTGATGCAGTAATTTTGAATTATGGCCTTTTTTGGTACCGACAAATCATTTATTTTTGCGTCTATTTGACTTAAAGTACAAATTATTATTTTACAAAGGAAAATTCACGTGAATTGTTCGTAAAACTTCCATTCGAAAGGTTGACTAATTTAGAATTAAACAGAAATTACATTTGAAGTACAACATTTTACATTTTGAAGTACAACACACCCTTGAATTATAATTACTGTACTAACCATCAATATACCTTGAATAGTTCTTTAATAGTTTACTTTGAATATTTTCTTCTAATGTGTATGTGATCAATTTTCGTGAACATTAATTATATATATAAAAAAAAATATTTTGTTGAAATTAAATGTTTAAAAATATTATTATACTTTTATGAATATTCGTCATTCCTGTTTAATTCTAAATTAATCAACCTTCCAAATGTAAATTTTACCAATAATTTACGTGAATTTTTACTTTGTTTGGTAACAGTTTGAATTGTCAGCCAGCCAGATGAGCAATAAAATCATTGACATATAAAACTTGTTGTTTCTGACTAACAAACTGTTTTTGGAGAGGCCCATTCGTAATAAGTGATACTAAAAGTACATATGTGCGATGTAGATAGATGAATGATTTTTAGAATTTTTAAAGATTTCGGAAAAAAGTCATTGACTCCGAAAAAAAGTGGCCTACTCCGAGAAAATCACTGTTAGTAGAAAAAGTAGTTTTTTTAAAAAATTTAATTAAATTATATAATTTATTTAAAGAATAATAAAGGACGTTTAAAAGAATTTTCGAGTTATGTAAATTCAGAATGTGAAAAATACTATAAAGTTTACCTGGATGTTTCCATTATAACTTTTTCACGTTTCCTCTTTCCGCTTATTGACAAATAAATTATATATGGTAAAAAAAAGCTTGATTGAGAGACCCCTTAAAAAGGATATTAAGACTATAAAATCAATGACAAAAATTTCAGCTATAAATATAAATAACATGAACATTTTTCACATATAAAACCTTAGTTATGTCATGGTGCATACAATAATTTTTAATTAAACCTTGCTTTATTTAATTTTTTTTTCTATAAATTTTATAAAACTTATCAGTTACTAAGGTGAAATTTAATTTAAAATTAATTTATTTAACTACAAATTATTATGTCCTATAAATTAAAAAATCATTTAAATCCTTTTAATCAAATATAAAATAATTACTAATAATTTGTAATTAAAAAATATTAATTAATTTTTTATTTTATTCTGTATTTTCTCTTTTCCTGATAAATTATCTTCATTCTTTCAGATTCACAATATTTTCGGAAATAATTTTAAAAAATATAAAAATGCCAATTATTTGAAATCCGAACTGATTTGATTTATAGCTTTAGGATGTAAAAGATAATTGAAATATCATTTACTAGAGACTGTAATTATTTTCAACTTTCAACAGGGTGTAAAAAAGAAGGGATCTAGTGAATATGAACATATGCCTTTGCCTTCTTATCTTTTCAGTTCTATCAAAGCCACAATCAGTTTTACTATACTCCTTGACGTCTCTCAATACAAAAATTAAATGGAAAACGTGAAAATAAAAATCAACACAAAATACGAAGAAAAAAAAAAATGAAGAAAAAAGCCAACAATTTTCTACGGATAATTATCTCACTAATGACTTTTAAATTGATATTTTACTTTCAAGGATTCTTTTTGTTGCTTTATTTTGTTAGATACTTTTTATTTTTTGTAAAGAACTCAATTTTAATTTTTTATTTTTTTCATTTTTGGAAGAAAACGACACAAAAATAATTTAGTGTAAAAAACATAAAAAAAATGTTTTCTTTTGCCAATGATACACAAATCAAGGAAAAATAAGTACCAGATTTTGTTAAATTTTCATTTTTATTCTTGTATAGTAAGTAGGAAAAAAGAAAATTTAAATTGCGGAAATATGTTTTCCGTTTTAGGCTTTCCAGAAGGAAGAAAAATAACAACAAAAACGTCAAGATTAAATTTACGTAGAGTAACGAAAAAATATTAAAATATATTTTTGAAAATGCAATCTACAAGTTTTGTTGTTGGTGTTATTTTAAATAAAAATGATGAATTTTAATGTCATATTTTTTATGGTGTCCTAAAGAGAAATTAAGGAAAATTGAATTTTACCAAAAAAAATTATTTTGCTTTATTATATTGTTTTTTTGGAGATTTTAATGTATCCTATTTAATTGTTTTTGTAATCAATTATGTGTGCTACGAAGAGTTTTATTGAATTTGCATAATTGTGGAAACAATTTTCTAGAAATGTTGTTCTAAATTTCTGAATTCTGGATTTTCCTTTTAAGCAGTTGTTTTTGCTGTTATGGAGAGTAATATGATCCAAATACACTAAGTAAATTTCATGAGGTAGATTAGATTTTCCGGAAATGTTACCAGTTATCGTAGACCACAAATTTATAAATCTCTGGGAAATCATTGTGTCGAAATATTTCATAATTTAATATAATTTTTAAATTGATATTCGTAAGGGGCACCCAGGGTTAATTTATTCTTTTCAGTGTTCTGTGCATTGAGTTTGTTAAGAAAATACCTTTTAAAAATTTGAATATACATTTTCTAACGCCACTACTCATAATTTATTATATACTGAATAATTTTTAAACAAATTCGTTTTTTTATTACAAAATTTTATCAATACAAATTTCAGTTTAATTATATACTTACATTTGAACTGCATTCGCATTTAAGAATCCATTGAACTGATATGAATTTATTTTCAATTTGTATTCGTCTCGATTGCAATAATTCTTGATCAATTGGTTTCAATGAACTGCTATTCCATAAATCTAGACCACTTTCAATATAATTCATTGGATCAACTGAATTAAGTGGGCACAATACTTCAACCTATACAATAATATTAATAATAATAAAAATTATTCTTCATTTAATTAAATATTTTTCTTTTTAATAAAAAATAATATAATTTTCCAAAAAATAAAATTACCCGTCAAATGTTAACGAAGTCTGACAATTCAATTATAAAAAAAAAAAAATATTTCATAATAATTTTACCAAATTAAATTTTTAAAGAATCCCTAAAATTGAATTCCTAAAAAAAACATTGTCCTTTTAGACACTCAAAATTTTTTTTTTTCTTACAAAAGTTTTAAAAACTAATTTTTTTTAGAGGACCAGTAAAATATCAGAACGACAATTTATTTATGATTTTAATATTTTTAAAAGGTTTTATTTTTCAAATTCTCAGACATTTTTATAAATTGAAAAGTTTAATTTTTGTCTGGACAAAAGAAAAGTTTTTCTAAAATACAAAAAAAAAATTGTTTTTACTTAAGTTGAGAGTTTGTTGAAAGCTATGTAATATTAATTACACTATAAATTAGTCTATTCTAAATAATAATTGCAAAACGTAGTTCATTATAATTCCACTTATGCAATAATGGTTTTCAGGTTGTCAATACTTCAAGTTTCCAACAAAAAACAAGAAGATTTCTCTACGAAAATTCACAGAGGCAAATTGTGAAACTTTTTCATAAAAGTTATTTAGAAACTTTCGAAAAATTCTCATTTACAAATAAATAAATTTCTTTACTGTCCACTATTATCCTAAAATTTAAAAAATACCTTAAACTTGACTTTAGGTTATATTTATATTTAAATTTTAATTAATATGGTCTTAAAAAGTCCTTTGAGAATGTAATCAAAAAAAAAGTTTTTGTTCATTTATGTTTACCTTGAACGAAAAATTATTTTCAATAAACTTCAGAAAACTTATAGTCCTTTTTAAGTACTCGGTAGATTAGGTTTGGTGATTTTTAATAGATTCTATTTTAATAAATACGAGGATTTGGTAAACTTTTTGTCTTTTATAAAAATTTACAAAATTTCAAAAAATTAAATGAGTTGCATTTAATATGATGAAGGAAAACTTTTACAGAACTGCAAGATCCTTGAAATAATAAAGTTATTACATAAATTTTCTGTCTTTTTAATGATGTGATTTATATAATTATTTGATTTTATAAGAAAATAATCATTACGATCAGGATATCCTTGAGTAAACAATAATAAGTTTTTCGAAATATTTTCAATAATTATAATAAAAATAAGTAAGATTCATTTTCTTTCAACAAACTACTCTAGAGTACTATGCAATGTAAATGTACAGTTAGTTGATAAATGGAAAATGGAACAAAGTATAATAGTCAAAATATAAAAAAAATATCATTCAATTATAATCTCTAACAAAATATGAAACTTATTCGTGAGTTGCAGCAATTTCAGATGGCGCGGTGATCGCTTTAGAAAGAGGGGTATGAGAACTGTCAAATTTATTTTGTACATACTAAAGTGAAAGTCTGTTTTGTTCATTTTTATAATTAATATGGAAAATGAAAAAAAAAGACCAAAAATAGGTTTAAAAGTCTAAAACTATGCAATTCTTACTGTTGTTCAGCTCAGGCTAACAATAATACTTCATCAAATCAACAATAATTTACCGTACTATAAACTTTATCATTTTATTACTTTTATAAAAATATTTAATGACAGTTCTCAAGTTCTCATCCCCTTTTCTCGATAATACAGCAAATAAAATGAAAGAACTGGAAGTGGCTTAGTAATACAAAATAAATGGCGCGATTGAATTATGTGAATGTCGTTAAATTGAAATATTATAAGATTAAGAAGTCGTATTTAACCAACGTCTGGAGATTATATGGTAGTTTGGTAGGAATTTTAGTTTAATATACGAGAGTATTCCAGAGTAATTAATATCTTTAAATGACTTACAACTAAAAATCTCAACGTAAATCAAAGGAAAATTTTAATTTTCTGAACTTTTAAACCTTTAACAATTTTATTTGAACTTATTTATATAAATTTAGTTCAATTAATTAATAATAAATGAAATTTTATATTGTTAAGTTGATCAAAATTACATACAAATAAAATATAAATAATTTCTTTCCTTGTCAAAACTTTATTTAAATTTTTTTAGTTAAATTTTCATTTCTAATTTATAACAATTAATTATAAAATTATATTATTTTTTAATTGATTTTATTACAAGAATAATTTTAATTAAAAAAAATAGTTAATTAAAACATTTTGAAAACTTTAATGTGGTTTTTTTAATTTACAATTTATACATTGGAATAATTAAACAAGTAGCAATAAAAATAATTCAGAACAATTTATTTAAAAAAAAAATCTCATCCTTTTTTAAAAGAGGATATTCTTAATAATTTTTTACTCTTGTAAAAAGTTTCAAACTGTTTTTCATTCTCAATTAAAAAACTTAATTTCTGAACAACTCTTTAAAGCAATCATTTTTGTTCACTAAATTATTATCCTGATAAAAAAATATACTATACAAAGTTCATTAAAGTTGTACTTAAAGAATATTTATGTATGTGTGTGCAGGACATTTGCTAGTTTCGAAAATTTTTACAACACAGAAAAAAATTATTTGTTATTAACAACAAGAAAAGAAATTCTGTTCTTTCATTCATATTTTCCCTGTCAAGTTTCACAAGAAAATTTTAATTTGTTGACAAGTTTTACTTTCCCTCCAGTTCGAAACTGAATTATGTCCTTTATAATTTTTTCAAATTATAAAACTTTTTTACAGAAAATTTCTTATTATTGTAAAGGAAATTATTATTATTATTATTTTTTTTTTTTTGATGACTGATGAGAAACAATTATATTTATGATAAATGAGTTTTCAAAAAACATTTAAGTTAAATAATTTTAAATTTATTTATTTAAATTTGTTTTTTTAGGGGAGAGAAATTACTGTGTACTTTTACAAAAAAATGAAAATTTATTGTAAATTAATGTAAATTTATTGTTGAATATAAATTTTTAATTTGATGTAAAAGGACTGAGAATATTAAAAGTTTAATTTATCACTTTGGAAAATTAAGAAAAATAACAAGAAAATTGATGAAAAATATATTTTAAGTCCGCAATGTTTAACACGCTTTTCATTGATACTTTATATCACAAATCTCATTTTATATTCAATTAAATGAAATCATGTTTTCATGGTAATCAGTTTATAATTCAATTAAATTGATTTTGTTTTTCAATCTTTATCAAAATAATCAGAATTATACTTCTAATTTTTATCCAACATAAAAAATCTTTTATATTAATATTTATTGATCAATTAATGGCAATTTTGTTTCACTTGATTAATTTGCCACGATTTATAATTAATGACAGTAATTTAAATAAATAAAAATATTGTATATATTTTCTTCTCTTTATTTATAATGTTTTATTAGAGACGATTAAGTAATTAATCTGTAAATAGAATGATAATTTATGTTTATCCATTTTGTTATCCTGATTGAAAAGCAATTAAATCAAAGTATTTTTCAATTTTAGTATATTTCCTTTTAAAAATTTCCAATATTATGGTACAAAGAAAGAAAGAATGAGAAAATATATGTAAAAATTTGGAATATTGTAATTGTCTGCACCTTTGATTTGAATTAACTTCAGGAAACCCTCATCATTCTAAAATTATAACAAAAAGGATTTTAATAGAAAGTTTTAATATCTAATGAATTAACTCTGATGTGTACGATATAAAACGATTATAGAGAATTGTTGCCTTTTAATGTCTAGGGATACATTTTCATTAGTTTCTGGGTTGTTAAACATTTTATATATTCAAAAAATAAAAATATATATATAAACAGTAATTACGTGAAATGAAGTAATTTGGGGTTAATTTAAGTAATTACATAAAATGAACAGAAAGATATTAATAATTATATTGTTTTGTAGAATAATTGGAGTAACATAAAAGAAGTTAGATTTTTGTATCCTCCAGGATCTTTTATAACATAAACTCTGATAATTGGTATAGTCTTGGCAATATTTGGCAATATTAAACTAGATTTAAATGCAGCAGATATGATAAGTTTTACATTACATAATTATATTTATTTTATATTTCATTAAACTTATAAATAACTTATTGAGTCCTAATTCGTTTATAAACTAAACTTTATAAACTTAATTAAATAAATAAGGAAAAATTTCTTGGTATTATATAGAAGACTCATGTTTTTTAGGGATTTTGATGTATGGAATTTCTTTGGACTTAATCATACTAATTACGAAAATATTTTAGTAGCTATAGTGTTTTAAAAATTATATTTATATTTTACGCAATTAATATTGCACTAAATATAAAATTGTAAAAATAAATATTTGGCTAGTATTAATTTATTCACTATTAAATTAGCAATCTAAATTTTCCCCTTAACTAATATAGGATCCGTTTAAATATTTTGTACCTATTTTATTATCTCTGTTATTTTACTAATTATTATAAATTCAAATAATTTTTAACATTTTATTTACAAAGTAAATAAAAATAGAAATTATTTCAATATTCTGGAATTTGTTTTCTAAAACCCTGTATACACTATAAAAATATCCATTGCTATTTGAAATTATGAAAACTTTCTACATGAAATTATCCTTTTACACATTTAAAATTATTATACATTTCTATAATCAAAACTTTATTAGTATAAATATTAGTACTAATATTAATGATATAATTTTATGGACTTATTATTACTATTTGAATCATTTCAATATACATAGATACGTAATATATTTACAAAATTATAAAATTTGGAAAAACTTTCAAAATATTTTACGTATAAAATTATATATCCTTAGAATTAATCAATGTAAAGATAGTAACATATGTAATTGTTTACCGCACATATTTTCTGTCTTGAATTTTCATAAAATTTTATGCTTTTTTTTGTATTTTATAAATATTATTTTATTTTTAAGGATATATGAATATTATATATATATTTTTTTACTGTACAAGGATATCAGTTATACAAAGTTTACTGTAATGCAGAGTAAAATTATCCTTTATATAAATTTATACATTTATAGTATATTTTGTTAAGATGGAAAACTATTTTACCACCTTTGTGGAATAGCTTTTAGACATAATTTTACCTTTAAAGCATATATATATCTTTGAGTTTGTGTATGTATATAATCCTTGCAAATTATATAGATAAATGAATTTTGTGTTGTTTTTGACCTCAAGGGATTTTCATTATTATGTGAATTGTGAGAGTGTAAAAAGGATAATATAACTTTCAAGCTAGACAATAATACTAAAATTGATTAAATTTAATTTATATATTAAATATATCGAATCATATCTCAATATTTCCCTAGTACGTATCTCAAAAGAACCACAAACTAACACAAAATTTTCTACTGTATTGCTTTCATTTTGAGAATTTGTTATATAAATTTTTGTGTTTTTTTTTTTGTCTATTGGTCTTAAACGAAAACTACTTATTCATTTAGAATTTTGATATATTAATGAGTTTTGGTTGTATGTGAATTACAAGTTACATAATATATAAACATAAGGAGCATAATCAACCTATAAAATAAAATTTACTATTTTTCTTATAAGGATTGTTGTGTTTTTGTTGGGGTTTTCGTTATATAGATAAATTATTGTACGTGACAAAATTTATATTTTTGACTAAAGCTCAATTAGATTAAATAGAAAATTATTATTACTAAATATATAAAAGAAAAAGGAAAATTTTTATATGGAATTTTCGATATCAATGAAAATTGAAGTGTCTATAAATTAATTTTCATTTTTGTTGTTTTATAAATATTTTGTAATGAATAGAATATAATGCAAATTAAGTTTAAATTATAAATAAGTTTAAAGGGAAAGTTCTTTTCTATTACATATAAATTTAATTTTCAAAATATTTAAACTTTTATGTAAAATTTTGAAGTAATTATAAAAAAAAGAAATAAATCAAAAATTCTCTCAAGAGAATTTCAAAAAAAGTACTTAACTTCTATGGATCAAAGACATTTATGTTTTCCCTAAGAAAATTCTTCTTTAATTTAAATTTTCTCTAAGAGAAAACCCATTAAAAAATATTATGGTTCTTTTTTTTTAATATTTAACAACTTACTTGAATTGTTGTAGATACTGAAGGCACACAGCATTTATTTGTATGATGACATCTTCCACAAGTTTTTGGATGATATAATTTTCTAGAGACACATGAACCCAGACGAATTCTCGCTGGACCCAATTTTTGTATGCTACGACATTCATGTCCCTTCTGAAATATTTGTATTTCAAAAAATATTAATTTTGTTAAATTTTATTCTTTTTTTACAAAAAATATGCTATAAAAATCATTAAAATTTTTTTACTATAAAATTAATTTTGGACTCACCCTTATTCTATGTTCGTGTAATGGAAAATTCCTATCAACTATATTACTAAATTTATTGTCATCACATTTACGATTTTCGCATAACCGGATATTGCTTAACTTATGACATCCGGTTGTGGTATTTGTTATACGCGTTGATATACCAATACCACAATATTCTGAACATTGTGTCCAGGGACTTGATGATGTATTATGGCATGTTGCTTTCACTTGATTATATATATTTTGGTAAGAGCAGTTTTTTTTTTAATAACAATTCAATAAAAGCCAATAAAGCATTGAATTTTATGTACGTTTTCCAAACAAATCCGGAGGAGTTTAGTTATTTTTATGTTGTTTATAGCAAAATATAAAAATGGAAAATAAAAAAAAATATTTTAGATTATATTATTAAAAAAATATTTAAAAAATATAAAGAAAATATATTTTACATGTAAACTGGGAGCACTAAAAAATATTATTTTATGATCTCAATAGTATCTTTTTAAAATATAATTTTAGTATAAATAAACATAAAAAAAATGAATGAAAATTTTTAATGTATGAAAATTATTAAATGATAAGAGGAAACTTGAAATTTTATGATTTTGGGAATTTATATTGTAAGCTTAATTTTTATAATCTAAAATTATGTAAAGAATTAATTTATGAAATACATTGGGTGTCGAGCCAAAAATATAGTTTAAAATTTCAAATTGTCGGCCAAAAACGTTTGACCAGATTTCATAATATTTTAATAGGAATTGATTATAAGAAGCTATATACAAATGTTTCTGACAGAACTGTTATTTGTATATAATGTTATGAATTAATCGGCCAGTTCGATTAATAGAGAATTTAATAAATCATATTTTGACTCTATATTAACAACTGGATCAACTACAGAATCATCTGAATCGAAACCGTCTTCACCTTCAGAACTGACCATTTCATTTAAACAGTTTTCAATTTCTTTATTATTCATCTCCAAATTACAGTATCATTGGTCAGATATAATCGAGTGAAAAGAAGATAAAAGAATAACTTAATTTTTAAAATTCACTGTCACTGACTGACACCAAATAAGCATGGAAAAACACATTATTAGATCACAACATATACATGATAAATTGTAACTGTACTAAGTAATATGCCTGATTTTATTCAAGTAGCAGTTAATGTAAATCCATTATCAGATATATATGTCTGACATGGCACCCAATGTGATAATAAATGTCATATCAATAACTAATTTTATATATAAATAAGGAAATGATACACAAAAATTTAACCATTTTTTTAGTAATGTAACCTCTACAGTTTACGAATACTCCATTTTACTACGCCAAGTGTAAAATCATTTAAAGATTATAAGCTTTTAAAAGAAATCAATTTTAGATTTTGAAAATATTAAAGAACGACTACCAATAAAGTTTTAGTTTCCTGATTAAATCTGATTTTACTAAATTTGACTTTTAAACTACTTTTTTAAAATTTGGGAAAGTTTCAGAAAAAAGTGTCCCACAATTAAAATAAATGTACCGATTTAGATTTGGTAAAGGGCTGGAAGGAAAACACCCATAAAATCACCGCGCCCAAAAGACCAATTGTTGTGCCCTGAAAAATTATACCTTCCTGGAAAAGAATAGTTTGCTGATAAAGCTTAAAACGTTCGTTAGGGGCTGTATGCAATATCCTTGAGTTCTAAAAACCATTTACCGAATAGTCGGGTCCTAGTGATGGCGAGACATTCAAATTCATATAGAATGTGTTTAGCAGTTTCGTCATCCTTATTACATAATCTACAACGGGATGACTGTGACCTATCTATTTTGTAGGGGTTTTAGTTCAGGTAATAGTGTTCCGAGAGAAAGCGCACTTAGTTCTTTGATAGTTTGAACAGCTCTAGACTCTAGAGATCTTTTATTAGAAAATTGAGGGTAGGAATTTCTTGGCTTGTCTGCAATTTGGGTAGAAGTTAATAAATACGTTCAAAAATTTTATTATACGAAACTGTTCGGCATGTTTCATGTAATTAGAAATAAATCTTAGTCCAATATTCATATTTTTACTGTTATCTCTGTTTCAACAAAAAAAAATCATTTCGTCAAAAATATGATTGCAGTTTCACCCAGCCAAACAAAAAGGACATTAGCATACAAATTTGTAGATTTAATTCTTAAAGTATTCCAAGCATGATTTTCATATTTTAAAAAAGTATGCAAAAATAAAAAAAAAACTTACATAAATTCCCATCATGTTAAAAGTTTTCACACTGACAAATGATAAGAAAACAAATCTGATATTTTTTTTTTGTTACTCTATTTCCCAGACTTTTCATTTTAATACATTCAAAATAAATTTACATAAAACTTTCCATTTTTTTTTTATTATATTATTATTATAAAATTCTTACCGTCAGCTGTTGGTGTCTCACATAACCACATTTTACAACAATGGCCAGGCACTTCAACTAATCGTGGTGATCTACATGAAACTGTGTCCTCGGGTGCTGGTAGCTGTTCCTTTGGACATAACGATGAGCAAGCATGTCGACCATTCTATAAAAACAAAAAATGTAAAAAATGATGGTGGTTCAAATTGGATGCTTGAATTATAATTCAGATTCAAAATAAATATTTATGGAAATACAATAAAGAAAATTTTAAAAATTGTGAAAAGAAAATTATGAAATTTTTTTATACAAATATTTTCAAATTAAATAAAATGTGGGGTCAAAACAAAATAAAGGATAAAAACGATAAAAATTTACCTCACAGACACATTGTGTTTTGCAGTCCAATTTGAATGTTTCACCATGTGAATATGTTGTATTTCCTACTGTACAGTTTGATTCTATATATAAATGGAAAATGTATAAAAAAATATTATTAGATAATTTTTTTTTTGTTATATTCCGTATTCAGATATAATTTTTTATGGAAGGATGCATAGAATTTTTATGGAATTTATATTTCGATTTTGTTATAAAGAGAAGATTTAGAAGATTTTTTTTTTTGTATATGGTTGAAGTAAAAAAATGTTTATGTAAATATTTTTTTGTATTTATTTTATGATTGAAAATGTTGAAAAAATTTAACAAGGAACAAAATGAAAAAGTTAAAGATATTTTTTGGTTAGTGTTGTACATATTGGAATTTATCGTATATTTTTAAGGATTTTAAAGTATCCTTTGAGATATAATATATAAAATTTCCTTTTTTATATATATAAATTTGATTTTCTTTTCTGCCTTACCAAAAAAAAAAAAAAATTCTGATTGTCGATAAAATCTTCTGGATGATTGAAGGATTTCGATTTTTTTTTTTTTTTTGTTGTGTATTGATAAAGTAAATATTAAAAAAAAATGAAGAGGATAAATACAGAGTTAAGAAGGCTTAAGGATTTTCAAGTTTTATTTTTTTGTTGTGAATAATATTTGTTTAACTTAACGTGAACGTAATCGACCAATAAGCAGGATTATTACTGTTCTGGAAAATTAGAATTTAACAAGAATCAGTAAGGATTTAGAGGAAGAATTAATTTTAGGTTACCAAAGAGAGAAAAAAATAGTGTTATTTGGTATAATAAAATAATATATTTAGTAGAGATAATCAAAATCGTAAATTCTAAGTAATTGTGGTTAATTTTAATTGTGGATATTTTTGGAAAATTAATAGTTATTACTAAATATTTATATTTATGTTTAGCTAGTCGCTGCGAATAGGCTGCTAATTACGTTAACCTGATTTTAAGTGTTAAGTTATATAATAACAAAACTGCCTTATGAATTATAATTAATTTTACGTAAAATAAGTATTGATGTTAATCTGGATGTTGAACAGTAATGTATGAACACCGGTAAAAAATATCGAAATTCGGTTAATATAAAACAGAAAAATTACACACTGAATCTTACTACTAAAAAATACTTGCAAGTTTTATAATATCATACAAAATTTAATAAAGTTTGGATATTGTACAATTAAACTTTGAAATAATCTAAAAGTTTATTTCCTTAAACAAAATTGTTATTTAATACCTGAAAAACGCTTCGATATAGGACAAAAATGTTTGTGATAATCGAAAGATTATGGCCACATTAGTATAATTGGAATTGGATATATACTACTTAAATTCGCAAACAATTGTCTCTTAAACCTGTAACGACTGGGATGACGATTTAAAGCGAATTGATCATTTTGGCATATTGAGCATTTTTGTATTCAACTCAAATTATAAATGGTAAACTTCAAATATGCATACAAAAATTTAAACCAATTTTCTTCTATAAGAAGCTTTTTTTCACGTGATCCAGCTTTATATTTTTTTATGTATATTAAGTTAAATTAGGTTTAGAAAGGAGTTTAAAGATTCCTGACCATCACATTTTACTAGAATTTTCGATTAATCCATTGTGATGGCTTTTATGCCAAGCTTCAAAAATTCCTTATGAAGAGAACAATTCACAGTGCAGACAAACCGTACAGTACTTGATACGTGTAAGTTATCGCTGTGACACAGTAGGTTCTATAGTTACATCCCCACAGCGACATAAGCTAACCATGGGAATCCCAAGGTAGGTACCGTGTTTACTTATCCAATAAGTTAGAAAGTCAATCAGTTGTCTACAGAATAATCTGAATAATTATTTTCGTTTTATTTTTTAATTAAAATATAATATAATTTTCGATTAAAATTAAAGTTTTCTTACGTTATGGAGAAAATAATGCGCTTTTTTAATTCACACTGCAAACTAAAATGCTTTTAATTAAATTAACAAAAACATGAAAATAAAACTCATAAAATATATTGGATTTTAATATTTTAATTTATTAAAAAAAAAAAATACAGAAAACTTTTACATATTTTTATTACCCGTATCTTTATAAATTAATTAAAATGTTTCTTCTATTTAATATCTTCCCTCATACAAAAAAATCCATTGTATTCCAATTATCGTTTCTCTTCTATTCATATAAGAATATTTTCTTTTTCTGTTTTTGAAAAGCATACCCTCATTTTCACTATAAATATATAATTTTTCTCATTTTATGAAATTCATTCTTAATCCAATAAGAAAATATCAACAAATGTAAAAAAATTCATCCTCGATTTCTTTTATACTACATACAAATACATCGAGAAACAAACGATGTAAAAAACAAAAAAAAAAAATTGAAGAAAAAAAAATTAAAAAACTGAAGGTCCTGACAAATATAAAAAAACAGATTGTAAATTGCTAAGATTATTAAGCGTAACAAAAACGTATATTAAGCGTAATGTTTACAAGAAAATTGTTTCCACCTTTCACCCAAATAATCATACAAAATACAAAAATTTTATTATATAAAGGACATATATAATTTTCCTTCATGCGTGCATATTTATATATGTATGAAATTGAATGTGTGGTATGTATATAAAGATATTACAATATGATATCCTTTTTTTTTCTTTAGATAAATTCTAATACATACATATATTATTGGTTTATCTTTTGACTTACTTTATGATTACATATGGCCAAGGATCACACCAAATAAAATAGATTTCTGATAGTTTCTAAGTGTTTTTTTTTTTTTTTTTTTTTTTATTTATGTTGAAAGTGTGTCTTTTTCAACTAATATCGTAAAGTTTAAGTGGGGTGATAAAGATATCTTAATGGTTTCTATATAATGGAAAATATTTAGAATTGATTTCAATATTTTGGAAAATATGTTATATGGTTTTTAGTTGATTTTATTCATTTATGGCCAATGTAAACTCAATGTTTTAATAAAAACCATTCTACATTGACTATAATATAATGATGCAAAATGAAATTATTAAATTCTGCATGTGATTAAAATCATTAACATGATAACAGGGACATGAATCAACAAGTCATAATTTCATAATAGAAATAGGACCTATTTGAGTTAGTCATAATTGCTAAATTGACAAAATTTTCAATTGTGGATTAATGTTTCCCATTTGGTAATAAAAAATTGGTGCTGTAATTACATACTACGAAATCAATTTTTTTATAGGACTAGGTACGTTATTCTTCCTAATTATATTAGTTTAAATTCTTGTTAAAATTTAGCATTCTCTTTTTTCCTTTTCAATTTTGCATTGCTTCTATGTTATCTTAGATATGAATGATTTTAATTAATTTGGATGGCACCTTTTCGAATTGTTAACATATTTTATTATAATATCAATCTCTTTGGATTGATAGTGACATTTTAGTACGTAATTTACGTCCGACATTTATCCATGTTTATCAGTCCTACCTGGAGTAGAATGGTTCAGAGATAAAATAATTTTAATTTTAGTTTTGTAGAATTATTGATGATCTGCCGTGGATACTTTTTAAAATATTTCATATTAAATCTTAGAAATGGATTATATCAATATCAACTAAATGGCGAATGGACTAAGATTATAAAGCGACGACGAATATTAAACCACAATCGAATATAGTGAATATAATAAATGATAAATAATTTTACAAAAATTTAAATTTATCTTTTATGTATGACATATTTAAAAGAACGATGTTTTTTAAACAAAATTTTCGATTATATTTAATAAATTTTAAATTTGGGTTATAATATCAAAATCGATTTGTAGATTTATGACCAGTTCTTCTAAATAAAATTGTTGAATTACGATTATAAATTTCTCACAATTTAATTATGAAATTGTAAGTTGTTGTTGGATTATATGTTGGATTATATCTTTTTTTAAGAAATAGAAATTTCTTAAACTTATTTAAGCAAACCTTCATACAAAAACTTAGAAATTTTCCAACGAATTCAATAAAATGAAACTGCTCACAATTTTCTACCAAATAACTTGAAACAGTTTCATTGTTAGTATTGATTTTTTGAAAAATAGTCCGCAAATCAATGCCAAAAAAAAAAAAAAATCTATAAAATTAATTTTCTTCTAATTTTTTTCTAGGAAATTATTTCTAAATTTCTTAAGAAATAATTTCCGACACTCCTTGAAAAACTTCTTTATTAATAAAACTCTTTGAAATTTCTTTATATATAAAATTGACCTTTTTATTTTACTGTTTCTTTTGTCCAAAATATTTAAACTATTTTTTCTAGGTTCAAACTTTGCCAAAAAATTTAATTTGAGCTATTGAAAACTGAAAATCTATAAATATACTCAATATTTCTGTATTTCTGTTTGGTCTCAAAGGGACAGGCATTTTATTTTGTTAAATGTTTTGAAGTCAAAATCCATTAGAATAAACAAATAACTACTAAATATTTAAAAGCTCTCCTTATACAATATAAATATACAATTATTTCCTTTAATTCAATGCCAATAAAAATAAAAATATATCCTTTTCCTTTAACACAAAACAACAACAAACAAAAAAATGCCAAAACCTTAAATTTGAACAAATAACAGGAAAAAAAGGATAATAATAGAAATTTACATTTTTTAACAAATTTTTTTTTATTGAACATATTCTCAAGGATATGTATACAAAATATTATTTTCTTATTTTCATAGGACAATTTGAACTCTCCTTCGTCCTTTCTAATATGTTTCTTTTAGTATATTTTTGTGTATATTTACAAAAGAAAAACTTATATGTATTAAATATATTGTAATACGTATTGGGCCAAAACGAAAACGTCTTTTATTAACTATACTAAAATTATATAATATTATATAAAGAAACCTTTAAATAAAAATTGACTCGTCCTTTTTTTTTTCATATCATATTATTGAATTCAATTTTGTATTCAGGACATGCACAAGAAATGTATAATTTTCCAACAACATAACAAACTAACAAACAAAAAAAAAAGCTCATGTCTAAATGGGCGAACTCCTAACAAAAAACACCAACATTAAGTGCCGATGGGTTTTCATTTTGTTTCTTTCGTTTGATTATTATTATGATTATGATTTTTAAGGACGAGAGAATGGGGATTGGACTTAATATATGAGAAAAGAATAGGAGGAGAAGGAGATCAGATTTCAATGAATAAAAATCTTGTTCATATAATTTGTGCGGTGTGCTCCTCATATTCAAAAAAAAAAAAAAAACGACAAAAATTATTTTAATATGTTGAATTGTCTTGGAAAACTCATATACAAAGTAATAAAATGGAAATGTTTAAATTATACAAGTAACAAAAAAAAAAAATATTTGTATATATAAAAAGATGGAACATAAGGCAAAAGGATGTCATTTGCTATTATACATAATAATTTTGTTTAGCTTCGTTTCTATCTGTATGATCTTAAAAATACTAAATTGAAGATTCTTTGAAAAATAGAACCTAAAGATGAATATGTATTTTTTGTTGTCCCCCAGATCATTATAAGAATATTTAATGTTTCTGTATGTATTTGTATATTTTAATAAGTCTTTTAAGGAATTATATAAAAAAAAAATTCTTCTGTTTTGATCGTTATGGAATTATGGTTTTTTTTTTTTTTTTGATACTTGATATAAGAGTTTTGATGGTTGGGGAAAATGGAACAAGATGTAACAACAACGACTTATTTCAAATTGACAAAATTATATGTTTTGATATAAAAAATGTCAGTAATAACATGAAAAATTATGGTATAATGTATGTTAGATAGAAAAATAAAAGAAAGACTAATAAAGTGAAACAAAGTAATAAAGAATATTTAGTAATTATAGGGTGAATGTTTAATACTAGTTCTAATTTTGTTAGTTTTTCTAATGAACTTGTAATTGTTGTTAATTGTAATTGATTTTCAGAATATAGTTTTAAATGAATTCTGATAAATTTTAGGGGATCTGGAAATTGGAACCATCGAAAATCAGCGTAAATATTTTCTATTGTACATTTTTTGGTCATATTTCTATATGTAAATCCAAATATGTAGGGAATTCGTTTCAAATATTTTGAGTTAAATGTTTATTTTAATTGAATTTTCACAGCAAAATGGAAACTTGGCACTATGTGATTAAAATATATTGGGTTAATTTAATTTAGTTGGTGTTTACTTGATGTACTCATTTTATCAAACTTTATATCATCGGCTAATCATTTTCCAGATTATTTTGTAGACAAACTTATTAGAATACATCTTTCGATTGAACATGAACTGATGAACCAATCACACATCACAAAAATTGTACTATGGGAAAATTTGCTTTTTGGGTAAAAATTAAAATAAATAAAAACCAAATGTTGGGAAGAAATTCCTGGGCTGATTTACCAAATAAAAATAATTTTCTCTTAAAAAAACTATTCATAATTTGTTTGGTTGCAATTCCTACTGAGCTGAATTTCCTGGAGCCAATAAATCTGATAATATTGACTAGAAAGTTTTGTTTGGAAATGGTTTAGTCATATTGGAATATGAGTAAATCAATTTATTACCAAAAATTATCTAGAACCAAATTAATTGATAAATATTTTTTCAAAAAAATCATAAATCTCAAATTAATAGATAATTGTGAATATCAACAGACTTGATCGATGATCAACCATTGGACAGTTCCGAAGTTGTAACAAAAATAAAATATATTGAAATTTGTTAAGGACACAGATTAAATCAACTAATATAGATAATAAGCTGTTTTTGGATATTAAAGGGACATCGTACAGCGAGTGTTACCTTCTTATTAAGTAACTATTTAATACAATTCTTAAATATAATAAAATTCTAAATATAATACAAATAACAAAAGTTTTAAGAAGAAAAAACATACAAAAACCATTAGAATCATAAAAATATTGTATTAAAATAAAACTATATCCTTTTTTTCGGTAATTTACCAACAAATTTACCCTAATAAAATTGAATTTCTACAAAAAAATAAAACGGATATTAACTAATATATATATAAACATTATTTTATATATGTATATATAAAAAAAAATTAATATAATTTCGTATAATATGACAATAAGGTTATAAAAGGTTTAAGGATTTAGTTTCATTATCTTTGATGAATATTTTACGTTGACATCTTTCATGGTATTATATTTATATATATAAAAATAAATAAAACAAACGTATAAGTATAACGAAAGAAACGTGAAAAATTCATCATTAGGTCGTCGTCCTTTTCCACAATCTTTTTTTTCTTTTTGACTGTTTTAAGAAAAATAACAGATTCCACTGCAGAGGAGGATTTTCATCATCAGTAATAAATAATGAACTTAAATTTATTATATTAGCTCCGTTTTTTAGATAGAATAAAACCGTAACAAAAATTAAATTTATCGAGTTATATAGTACGTATAGGTATAAATTTTGTCTTTAGCAGTTTTTTTTTTTTTTTTAATTTTCAAAGGATATGGAAAATGATGAAAAAAAAAATTATTTATTATTATTTTTTTTTTTTGCTTATTTAAAATAAATATTTTAATGGAATATAAATTATGAAAGATTATCCTTAAAAGAATACTGGTTTTTTTCCATACCATCTCTTGAATATAAAATCCTTAATATTATAAATATTTAAAAAAAAAAAAAAGTCATAAAGATTTACAATATCAACACTTCTAAACTGAGAGAGATAATATTTTGGCTTTTGATAGCAATGGTGAAAAATAGAATATCATAATAAATTAATTGTATCCTTAAATGAGTTAAATTTGAATGCCGTTTTGTTGTCGCTGGGTAATTGTATTAAATGGAAAAAGATAAAAATAAAAGTATTTATTTTTTTCTTGATTTAGAAAAAACAATTTGTATTAAGTGATATAATTTATTTAGTAAAATGAAAATTGAATTTTGTAACGAAAATTTGTGTTAAAATTTGAAATTGTTTTTGTTTTTGTTATATAAAATTAGTTGAGTTGTTGAATTCCCACAATGAATATATACTCATAAAAAGGAAGAGAAAAGGATTAAATGACTAAATTTAACAGTGTCAGGATAATTTTTGGCTTAATAGCATTTTTTGTTTAATTTGTAATTCTTAATTGGCTGATAAAATGAAGAGATGTTTTTCAAAAAACAAATTATAATTTTATTTTTGTCTTAGACGAAGAATTATTTTAGATTAATATTTTGATAGGGTGTTTCCGAGTCATAATAACAATATTCATATTTATATTATTGTTTTTTTTTTTATTAGAAAATTAAATTTATAAAATATATTTGTAAGCAGAAGCATGAGTACATTTTTGTTACGGGACGTACATAGTGACGTTATGAGCGGTTCTGAAAGCTATACTGTAGTGTATTTTCTTATGAAAGCAGCGCTAAAACCGTGACTCTGTTCGGAGTAAAAAATAATCTAGACCTTAAATTCATAATGATAATTATTAACGAAAATAGCACAAATGTGTGCTTTTATAATGATCAAAAGATACAGATACAGATATAATCACAAACTGGAGATAATATGAAAATCTATACTTTCAGTTATGATTACCCGAATCACAAATGAGTTTCGAACATATTAAAGTAAAATTTTAGTAATAAGCAAGACATTAAGCTAAGACGTTATTTTAATACTATACATTTTCTCCATATTTTAGAAGTGCTTAT
Organism: Rhamphomyia laevipes; assembly: GCA_963920725.1. Taxonomy (NCBI): domain Eukaryota; kingdom Metazoa; phylum Arthropoda; class Insecta; order Diptera; family Empididae; genus Rhamphomyia; species Rhamphomyia laevipes. The sequence continues at coordinate 19,876,667 of OY987255.1, read as the reverse complement.
TAAATTGCTAAATTTAACAATAAAATTTGTGCGAAAATGATATAAAATTGTCATTTCTCTGCAAAATTTATAAAGCTTTCCAATTATCTGTCAAAGTCAATCAATTCCGCAGACAAAACAAACTTAAGCTTAGTTCGGTGTGAAGTAAAATTTTCATACAAATTTAAGATTGTGAAATTGGAAGGAAACATTTCCAATTCTGATTTCCTCTAGTGTTATTGTGGTCATCGTGAATGCATTGATGCTAATTTGACAATATGTCACAATGAAACTTTTTTTATGAAAATTTCACTTCACAGTGAACACGATATAGCGAGTTTCAAAAAAAAATGATTTTATTTATCAAAAATATTTCTTAGTGGCATGGAAAATTCTACAGGAAAATATAAGTTAATTCTCAGTAAAAATGGAAAATATGATAGATATAAAATTTAGTTAATGGATCATTTTATTTTTTACTTGTATAGTATTTCCTACTAAAATCAAAAATGATTTTACCTACAATTTGAATTAAGCATTAACTAAGGATCTTGCAGTGTGTGAATAAAACCAATAACTATATTGTGTTATTCTTTGCAATCGTGCAAAAGGATTAAATCGATTCCTACGTACATCTCGAATATTTGGTAAATAATATTCCATAAAACCAATATTGAAAATAATTTTGTTTTAATCAATTTTCTATAACAAATAAAAAACTTTCTACCAGAAATTTACTTTTCTAAATAATTTTCATCACCGAAATGCCATATCCTGTATAAACAAAAACGTATTCAAAAAAAAAAAAAAAATTCCATCAAAGTTAAATTCTATGTAAACATAAAATTTTCATGTCAATGTTTTTTTTTCGCTTTTTTTCATTTTGGGGGTTCAATTTTTTTTCTTTTTTTTTATATATATTTTTGGAAAATTGTTAAAATGCCATGTATTTGGAAATTGTTTATTTAACTTTCGAACTCTTAAACAAAATGGTTATTCCCCCTTATGTTTGTAATATTAAATTTTGATATATATATATATGAAAAATAAAAAAAAATATTTCTACAAGTTTTTTCTTTTTTATATTAAATTTATTAAAGGAAAATATTTGCTATACACAAACAAACTCACTTACAAATTAACAATAAATATTTTCCACATATAAATACTGGTACCGTAAAGAAAATCTTTTGAAAATACGTTCTCGAAAAATTAATACGTTTTTTGTTGTTATAGGAAAAAATAAAATTATTTAATGTAGAGATTTCCCACCCCCTCCCATATATAAAAAAAAACCACACTTTAAAACCATTAAACATGTTTGTATATAAATAATATTTTCTTCATGTTATTTTTTTTTTTATTTCTTAAGAGGAAAAACTTAACTGGAAATATTTTCCATGTATGTAGTGTGGGTGGGCTTAATGTCAGTATAGAATATTAAATATTCCTTTTTATGTACTTAAATAATTTGTACCAAAAACAAAAAATAAAGGATATATAAGAAGTTAAAATTGTATTTATTAAAAATAATTTTATTTACTTAAAATATTATTATTAAGTGGATAAACTGGTAAAATTTTCAAAGAATTTATTCTAAATTATATATACGAAAATTGTTCAAAAAATTCCAATCATAAATTTAAAATATTTTGATTAACTTACCCTGATAGTATTCCCTTGTGTTGCTCTAGAATATTTTAGAAAAAGAAATTTAAAAATATCAAATATTATTACATATTAAGAAAATATTGTTCTAAAAATATAAATTAAAATTATTTTAATAAAAATAAATTATTGTAACAAATTAAAAGAATGTTAGTAAATATTTAAAGCTGTACGATAACTTAACTTAATAGCATTTTTATACCACTATATTTGTACGTGACCGATTCAAAAATCTGAGCTATATTGAAATTTTTCCAAACAACCTTAATCGTTGTTTATATGAAATAGTGAAAATGTAAGGAATTTATAAAAAAAAATCTGCACATATTCAGTATATATTTTCTGGAATAGATTCATGCACCGATTTGTCAGTTAAAATTTCGAGCAACAATCTCAAAACTATCTCTCTTTTGTGGATTTCGAAAGGCACAAAAAATATTCTTTTTTGTCTTGATCAATTTTCTGAAATTTTGAGTTTTCTTTTTTCAATTTTGGCCCTACATTTACTAATATCAATACAATTTGCAATGGCAGTCATATGATTATAGTTTTCATGGTCATTTGGAGAAGAAACAACTCAAATTTTACATCAAAACTTGAAAGAGCAAATCGAAAACTACATTAGAATTCAGGAGAACTCGATCAAATTTATTTTATACTTGATTTTGCGTACTGAACACTATCAACAACAATAACTGTGATAAATATTGCTGAAATACAAATCAATCAAAGTTAAGACTAATTCTACTGATTGCATAATTTGATGGCTAAGATATGTATTGAAATATTTATTAACAAAAATATCTTATTTCTTAGAACTTAGAAACATAACCTTAATTTAAGTTTAAGAATTTCATTTAAAATTATCTGCTCATCAAATGCTTAACACTTTTTCAACAAAAACAAAATCACTTTTTTAGATTATGCAAAACAGAATTTACAAATTTCAGTTTTCCATTTTTTACATTTATTATGTAATGTTTTTATTAGAAATTTAAAAGAACCCTTGAAATGAACTACTCAAAAATAAAAATATTTTTTTTTTTATATATATTTTTTTGTATTACTTAACTAACTACTTTACCTTAAATTCGGCTCCTAATACGATTGCTCCTCTGTCCGAGAAGTAGCTAAAAAATATTCCTACCAGAGACAGCAGCATAAGCATTTTCTGTAATTTAAAGTAAAAAAAAAAATACATAAATATAAATAATATAATATGAAAATATACTGAAATGGAAAATTGAAAAAAATAATATTAACAAAGAAAAGAAAACATTAGGCTTACAAAAAAAAAATGGAAATTTTTCTTTATTATTAAGAAAATATCAAGTAAACAATGCCAATAAAATGTTAGTTTGATGTACGAAAGAAAACAGAAAAATTATATAGTGAATATTTAAAAAGGTTATGTACAAAATATTTTCTTATTTTCCACCTACTTAACTCGTTAAAATTGTGATAAAAGCAATACATCTCGGTAGGATTGAATTAAACAAAATTACCGACCTTTTCTACAATCTTTAAAAATCGAGATTATATAATGGTACAGTTAATTGAAAAAAAGCTTTTCCGGCAAGCTCTATCATAAAATAATTAATTGGATATTTTGGAGTTATCATTAAAACTTATAACAATTCTGTCTAACATAATTAGTTACCTAATTTTGGCTTACGAAATGCCAATTCATTATCAACTATTTAAGATATGTAACGTCCATTTAGAACAAGTTTTTAGAAGGTCTTACACTCTGTAACTATTTCAAAATTCGGTTGGTTCGAGCGGTTATCCAGGACTTTAAGTATTTGTTTTACTCTATTACGGATTAGCGTGAACTTTATCATGGATGAGGTTATTTTAGATCAATCTATTGGCGTTAAGGAACTGTGCAGTTTTCCTAAGCCATTTACTTCCTATATCTTTTAATTCGTTAATGTGGTATTTATTAAGAGAACAATTCGTTAGTAGAACTATTACTCAATAGCAAAAAACGTCCATTTTGTATTTTATTTTGTAGGATCCAATTATAAACCATTTCTATTCATCAGTTTGCCCATTTTATTCCAATATTATAATCAAAAACTATAGCTTTTCTATATATGTACTAAATTCTTTATAAATTTTCAGAAAATTCGAAAATTAAAACGAAAAAAAAGGAAATGTGCTTCAGTAGTAAGAAATGGCAGTTATTCCCTAAGGACATTAAATCGTTGTATACACTTTCTGAATTATGGAAACAAAAAAACTCTAATAAGATAAACAACATTGATAAAAATTGTGTACAGCTAAACAGCAACAAAAAAAAAAGGATCACAATATAAAGAGAATGTGGAAATATTTGAATTAGATCCTTTAGGAATAAAGTAATTCTTTTTCTTCAAAACAGAGGTGCTTCAAATCCAACATTTTTTTTTTTATTCAAAAGGATACTTAAGTGACCTTTTCCGGTTTTGTTTTCACACTTCTTTTTTTTCATTCTTGCCAACCTTAGATTTCTTATCATTTTGGCTTCGTTGTGAAATACCTTTTGGTTTTTTTGGTCCTTTTGTGCAATATATTTATTTTTTATTTTTACAATTTTTTGTTGTTGTTGTCATTTTAGTACATTTTTTTTTATCCTGAGTGTTCTCATTCTTATGTTCCACATAAACTAGGAAAAAAAGGATCTTAATTTTTTTTTTTTGGTACACACAAAACATGTGAAACACAAAGTTAAGATATTTTAAGATGCTTTTTATTTCAGATTTTAAAATATCTCTGCAAAGGAAAAAATTGTTGTTTTTGTATAATTAACACATCACATAAGAAACTATTTCTTGGATATAACTTAAAGTGTTTAATGTCCTGATTTTTCTTTTCATTTTTTTGTATTCTTTCTCTCTGGTTGAAATTTGTGTTGACATAACACACTTTACGTTTTTTAAAGAACTCAACTAGAAAATGACCCTAATTATATTTATTTTCGACATAGGACCAATTTATCTTCGTTGTTTTTTACGGGATGAAGGAATGATGATGATAATATTTGGACAGAATATTATTTTGAGAAATCCTTGTTGAATAAATACATATATATTTTCATATATAGATTTTTATTTTAGTTGACATTTTCATGATTATTTAGTCCGGAAATTGGCATTATAGCTCAAGTGGGGATTATATTTAGAAGAATTTAATGTCCGTTTTAAGATTATATTAAGAGGAAAAAAAAAGGGAAGATGACATTTTAGTTTTATAAAGTAATATGAAACGAGTATGATGAAGAAAATTATATAATATAATAAAAAGGAAATTAAGGTAAGAAGATTTTCTCGTAATTGTCTTATTTTGGAAGTTTATTAAGTTTTCGGTTTATTTTATTTCTAATTTTCTTTATTTTTATTTTTTTGATTATTTGTGTAATTGTTTAGAAGTTTATTTTCTAAGAGATTTAATTGGTTGGCTGGAATAAAATAAATTTGTGCTGACTTGTTGAATTTAATGACCATTCTTTGTTTGTGGTGAATTTAAGTTTATTTAGTGGTGGTGGACAATTTAGGTCTTTTAATTATGGAAAAGAAAAGCTAATAATAATGTGAACTGGAAAATTAGATTTATTTTAATACGTAATAAACAAATTTTAAAGGATAGATATTACTTTTAAAGGTATAATTATAAAGAATTAAGAAAACTTTATCAACAAAGTATTTAAAAAACTCTTTATACTTTTATTAGATTCCTTTTGATTATTAGATTCCTTTTATTAGATTCCTTTCTTGCATTATTCAAAATCACAAACCATAAATTGCGGGTATATATTTATAGTCTGTTTGTTCATCACGTAATGATTTTTATTACCACTGAATGGTAGTTCAGTGTCACATTGTGAGTTAAATAATGTAATTATATATTTATAGCAGTTTCATGTTGCCAAGTTGATTCTTTTCTAAGTCAAAGTAGTTTAATTTGTATTTTTATATAACATTTTTAAATTACAATTGTACTTTTTAATTTATAGTTAAAATTTAGAAATATAGATTTAATTAAAAGACAAATTTGACTTGGAAATGCAATATTTGAAATATTATATAGTTAAAATGGGGGCAAGGAATACCAGTCAAAAACATTTCATCAAAAAAAAAAAAGGAATTATTCAAAAATTAAAAGGGATTACTGTCAATTTACTATAAAACTAATTTTTTTTACTTGTGATTCTTTTTGGATTATGGATAGATATTGTTTTTTTAAAAGGATCAATCAAATATAAAGAAGTTCCAGGCAAAATTATAGTAAAAAGTGAAATGAATAAAGCATGTCACATAAAATACATATTTATTATGTTTTATAAAAAAAATAGATTTATCGGCTTTTTCAAGTAAATTTTGACATATATCTTCATTAATATGGACAGCAATTGCAGTAAAAAAAAATTTTTACTTGAAAATAAGTTTCAGTTATATCATTTGTATAGGTAATTTTGTGACTGAATTTTCTTTCCTTTTTTACTGAATGTGTTTGACGAGTAATCCTGGAGTGTTTCTAAAAATCTTCCAATTAATAAAGAAATTGTACGACTTAAATCCAAACTTAGATAATAAACTTATTTTAAAATATTTTAAACCAAATTTAAATATTAAAATTTGTTTTAGTTAATTTTCCTATATATTTTTAACCATAGACGATTTTTAACCATAAAATTTCAATATCCTTATCAATACATTAAATATATATATGATGTTAAAGTATCCTTGAAACTTTCTCAATTTTAAAATTTATATAATAATATAATTTTTATATGAAAATTTTGAATAAGGATATCAAAAAATTAAATTAATATTTATATTGATATTTGAAATCCCCAGTTATGATATAATAGTTTTCAGCAAATTATTTGAAAATCTCTGGTTTTTTGGCAAATATCCAAAATAAATTTGTAAAAATTGTCTAAAATTTGGATTAAGGATTTATCCATGCAAAAATATACATAAAATATTTTCATTTTTTGAAAAACATTGAATTTAGATTTTTTTTGCTAATTTTCTATAAATATCTATGAAGTGCTGTACAAGTATACTACATAGTATAATTTAGACTACTCAGTTCACAATATACTACATACTTTAGATTAAAGTATTTATATTATAAATAAAATAAAATGCTTTTGAAATATATTCAAAATATATAAAAATTTCCAAAAAAAAACTTAAAATTCTATAGATAAATTAAATTTCTTAAATGAATTGCAATTTTTTTTTAAAAAAATGAAAAAAGAAAATTCATAAACATATGTTTTCTATTAAAATTTAATCTTTCAGAATGAATATATTAAATAGAAAATTGAATTTTAAATACTTTATTCTGATATTTTGCTTTAAGAAATTTGTATAGAATGCGATGTGTAATTATTTTTATTTCCGGCAACAAAAAACTAAACTTTATTTTTTTTCACTCACATTCTATTAGATAATTCTCTAAGTGATTAATTTAGATAACAAAATTTGCATATTATTGAACAAATTGAGGATATTATGTTGGGCAAAAAAACAAATTTTTAAAGAATTTCTAAGATATTTTTTCCACATTTTTCATCGGCATAACACAGACTGTTAATATAAAAAGGATAAATGAAAGGATTTTTCGTATAGCAAAACTTTAGTTTAACGTTTTGAATATATATTTATATATAAGTATAAATTATTTCAGATTTTAAGGATGATATTGCATAAATTCTTCGGTAATGGTGATTAGGACAACCGGAATTTAAAAATAAATTTAATTTTTAAAAATACATAATATTTAAGAAATGGAATTTTCGATAAAGGTTTTGCCTTATATGTCGTTTAACCATAGACGGATATGTCGCATTAAATATTAATTAGAAAATTCTGATTGTGATGGATTGTTTTGTTATTGGTTTTCATGATTCAATAATTTGTTTAATTCCGATTACTTAAATTGCAGTATCATTGATTGATTTAAATTTAAATTATAATTAATTCCGGAAAAAATTGTGTAAACAGTTTTGAACATTTTTTTATTTTTATTTCAAAATTGTGTAAAAAGGACCTAGACGGAATTTTGTTTGCTCATATAACTCAATATTTCTATATATCTGTATTACACGTAAAAACTCATTTCAAATCAGTGTTTTGAATAAATTTACCCAATAATCAGTTAACGTGTATCCTTTTTTACATATCTGAATATTTCCCTAATGTCTACTGTATGTATAATTTTTTAACAATTGCCCTAATGACATAACATTTTCAATTGACTGATTGCCAACATTCTAAAAATCTGTCAAAACTTTATAAACTTTATCATTTTAACAGCAATCATTTTTCAAAAAATAAACTTCATTTTTTATTATATTTTTTTCTATATAATTTTCTTTTATTCATTCAAAGTTCTTTGCACTCTGTACTAAAAGAGTTTTACTCTATACATCCTTAACTTAAAAGGATAAAAAAATAATAATGCAAAATCACAATATACGAAGAAGAAAATTTATTTAATGATCCGTAAAGATGATAGATAGTCTTACCAACTCTTTTAATACTCAAACCCATCAACATATGAACTCTTATCAAATAATTTTTCCTGTGAAATAATTTGGCAATCAAGTGTCTAGTATATGATAATTTATTCAGATCGTAAAAAAAAAAATTACGAAAAAAAAGGCAAATTGATTCCCAAGGAACTTTATCAAAGAGAGACGATTACTCCTTATACAAATAATAAAAGTTTAAGTATTCGTCTTTACTTAAATCTAAATAAATAAAAATATCGCAAAAAATTTCTTAACTAAACAGCGAACTTTACTGAATAAATTATATTATTATTGTATGGCCAAGTAGTTTTTTGTTAAATACGCTAAAGACTTAAAGACTTCATTTATTTAGAATGAATCTAGGTTACAAGTTAAAAGTTATCTGAACAAATTTAACAAATGAAAATAATAGTTAACAAGTTTACAATTATTATGACAACTTCTTAAATAGTATATGTAAATTTTGTAAAAACTAAACTGATGAAGACACCGAATATTCAACTGACGACTTCCTTTTTCATTTACATATTTAGATTTTTCTTGCATCATTTTTGATAAGAAATTTAAATCAAATTTAAGTTATATAAGAAAAACAAAATTAAAGAAAAACATTTTCATTTTTGATTTACAGAAATGACATTCGTTCAATTGCAAAATTTTCTTTCAATTTTATTTTAACAATTTAATAATATGTTTTTTTTTTTCCATCATTCACAAAATAAAGTGGAAAAAACGATTTGATCCTAAAGAAGCATAACCATAAAATATATATTTTTTTTTTATGTTGATGTCATGTAAAATTTGCTTGTATATAAGAAATCTTAATTTCATTTTATGTAACTTTGATTTTGGCAATTTTCATATTGTTGTACACATAATTTTAAAATGATTGAAAATGGAATCAAAGTCAATTGTTATGTGTATCTTATGATTTTTTTTTTTTTTTTGCTTTGCGAAAATTGAATCGTGCTCAAATAAAGGATTCCTTTTTTTATATATATATTAAACTCATCCTTATTTCAGTTGTTTTTCTTCATGGTGTATCACTTAATTTAAATGTTCAATGAATATTGTTGTAACTAAATGAAGCTATTTTTGTGAATTGAAATATTCATCATTTATATATAAATGAATTCTTGTAAGGAATTTTAAGGAAATTGTATTTTTAGATACGAAATATGATCACAACTGAATAAATTAGAAAACAACATATATTTTTTATGTACGATTGAAATCTGTTTTTAATATAAAAATTTTAGTGGTGAAGGGAAAATTTGTAGAAATATTTTTTTTATTGGTAATATGATTGTTAAAGGATTCATAATAAATCGAAATTTATTTGAGAAATTTATAGAAACATATTTAAAATTATTGTATATTTATTGATTTTCATATTTTTTTTCATTAGGTTTTGGAAAATGATATTATTGGGAAAATTTTATTATTATAGTTATTTTTATATGTTTACAGAATGATACAGTTTTATTAAATTGATAACATTAATTTAAATTATATTTCGTTATCGAATTATTTGCTACATGTTGGATTAGTTTTCGATATGTAATATAAAATTTTAAGACATTCATTAATTTAAATTGTAACTGCTGATTTGAAGTGAAAAATCAATATATTTTTTTTAAATAACACAGAAATGTCCTGTGATTATTTATTGAAAGCCATACATAAATTAATGTTAATTTTGTGTTTAAATATTTATATTAAATAGAATTATAAAAAAAAGAAAACATTATACGCAATTATCAAATAAATATCTATATAATAAAATCTTCAGACATAATCCTTCCGGCTAATATTTTCTCAGGCCATATTTATGAAAGCATTGAAAAAGTTTCTTCTAAAACAAAAAAAACTATAAGAAAAACAAAACTCATTTTTATATTTTAAAAACTTTAAAACTTTTACAAGCAAAAAGAAAAATGCTTAGTTAGATAAGAGAAAACTTAAAAACACAACATCAAAACTAAAGTATTATTTAATATAACTCAATTACATAACCTTACAGAGCCATAAACAAACTTTAACAAATAAAAAACAACAAAAAATAAAACTTTTTTGCCTCAGGTATTAAAACACTTTTATAAAAAGGATTGATCCTTTTTCAGACCTCCTTCAACTATATTTTAAATATGTATAACGAAAAGAAAGATAAAGTTAAAAAAAAAAAAAATTGTAAAATATTTAAAGTTTTCGAAAATATTTACAAAACTATGAAAAGGTAGATCAAAATTTAGATATGACCAAATGCTGAACAGTCCGAACTTTGTAATTCACTCGAAAGTAATTAAAAAATTTATGTAATTTTTTAAGAATAATATTGGAAATATATATATTTTTTTTTTGTATCTTATTGGGAATTTATTTTATTATTGGTTAAAGTTAAATTTGCTGCCAGTTTTAACAACATATTAAATTCAAAATTCGAATAAATTTCGTCATTTAATTTTTAGATACTATGCTATTATTTTGATATGTACATATCCAACCTCTATCAGAAATAGTCAAATTGCTTAAGGTGATCTCATAACATGAATATCTGTCAAAAAATTTAATGTCATATTTTTACCTGTAAAAAAAAAACATTTCCTTCTTTCAGAGTTCAAATAAATATTATAAGAAAAATATTTTTTTCGAAGCTGAAATTTAAACCAATATTATATGAGTAGGCAAAATAAATTGAAAATGAGCAATCAAATTTCATAATATATAAAAATATTATATATGGAACTGTTTATTGATATCTTCACATGTTCAGTCATATTTTATTATTATAATTTATATACATATCCTTTAGATATTCTAGAATTATATTATATCAAATGTATAAATATGAATTATATTAATATGAAAGATATGTCAAAACAGGGTGAAAAAAAATAGAAATTGTTGAAATGAAGATAACATAAAAAAAAAACTAAATATATTCGACAACAAAATAAATAAATAAATAAATTAATAATAATATTTACCTTAGGAAATTTAATATGATTTTTTGATGGAATTTCTTTTTTTTTTTGTTTTGTTTATGACAAATGGTAACTATGAGACAGTATCCGAGGTTATTGAAGATGACATCATATTTGATTATATATTTTATTGGAAATAAGTATCAATAACATCACAAAAGTCAATATTATCATTACATATTTTAATGTTCTAATTAAATTTATGCTTTTAAACTTTTAATTGGCTTATAAGTTACATAAATGTTAGAATTCATAACCATAAAAATATTTCACATTAAAATAATAACACGAAGCATTTATTTAAATTTAAAAATATCTTCAGGAAATCAAAAATTATTTAAAATATCGATAACTCTGCAATGTAATTAAAATATTACTGATTTTGTTAACACAAATAATTTATAATATCAAAAATAATAACTTTAAAACAAAATGAATTTTCTTACTGGAATTTCAATTTCCATAATGTAGGTTACAAAATGTTTACCCTAATATAAACAAATTTCAAATTCAAAATTATTTTCTTCAATTTATTAATATTACATTATTTTATAATTGATATAATCATTATTTTTACATTATTTGGAAACTAATAATATAATCAATAATCCATTTTAGTCCCTAACTTTCTTATACATACATTTTATAAATTCACTGATTTTGTCCTTTTTATCTATTTTTTTTTTTTTTTTGGTAGCTTTCAATTGTCAATTTTGATATCGATTTAGTTCGATATATTTTTCTTTTGTCGATACTCTATTTTCAATATTTAACTATTTCTATTCATCATTATTCTTTACTGCAGTCTGCTTAATATTTTCTGTACCTTTGTCAATTTTCATTATACGATTGTCTGATTTTGATGTTTTTTTTTTACAAAGATTTCTGAATATTCTATAGAGATATTTATTGAATGTGTATAAAGAATCTGGAAAAGTCCTTACAAAAAAAAAAAAAAAAAATAGAATAATTTCCATTATGTGAATATTGTGAAAGTTCATTTACTTTTGTATTATGAAAATTTTCTTTAATTCTTTGAAGAAATTATTCTCTTTTCTAGACGTCTATTTTGTTTACAACTGATACGATATACTCTAATGAATTAATTGAATATGAAGATAATGAATCCTTTTTCTATTTCTGTTTGACTTTGAGAATTTAAATTAAATACTATATAAGACTGTAATTTATTTTAAATTAAAATCTATTTTTTTTTTAGTGAATTATAAACTAATTTTGATTTAAAAGCTATTTTGTTAAATTGCTTTATGATTAATCTGATTTTTTATGAATGAAAGGACATGACATTAATCTATTAAATCTATATTTATATGAAATATTACAGACATTTAATGTTAAATTTATTTTGACAAATCAAACGAAAACTCCTTAAATAATCATTTTAGAACCATTAACCAAATTAAACATAATTAGGTAAAGTAAACCCTTTTAGGTGTAAAATTAATAACATTTCAATTATAAATATAAAAATATACTAAATTAACAAAATCAAAAATTAAATATTTTATCTACTCTACAGATATCCTTGCTACAACAGTAATTAATAAAATTTGCCACAACAACTTTGAACTTATGTTTACCAAATCTTTACATTTTTTGTTGTTGTTGTAAAAATCCTTATATATATATATATTTGACATATACATACATCTAAATACCCTAACACCTTAATTTTTATTTAAGGACATGACAAAAAGTTTTACCAACCAAAAGGATATGTTATACAACCAAATAAACTAATATATTTTAGCAAAAGGTTTTAATAATTCATAAGGAAAAAAGTCAAGAAATAAGATTTTCATTGCAATAGTGTGGGTGTTTTGTACGGTCAATATCAAAAGAAAAATTAAATATATATATCTAGAAAATAAATATCCTTCTAAGAAATATTGTATTAAAAGTTATTTTCAATTGTTGTTTTTCTAGTCTGTATAAATATTTACTTAAAAATCCACAAAGATTTCTATTCATTTTTTACTTGTTTGTGTATATATCAACGATATATGTAGTAGAAAAAATATTTGATTTATATAAAAATGCAATTTTCTTTATGAGCAACTGAATCAATTTATCCTTGGAGTTGTTAACTTATACAATCTTAGCTGAACTAAGCAAAAAAAAGAAAAAAAGAATTTTGCAATTTAAAAATTGTATAATATAAATAATGCATATACAGACTATACCATTACATAAATAATGTATCCTTAAAAATATATTATTTGAGATACAATAAAAAATGAAAAAGGAAAAAAAAAAAACCAATTACAGAAACACAATGTTGTATATTTAATAAAAAGTGACCGAAAAATCGATTTAAAAGTAAAATTGTAAATAAAGTTTTATAAAATAAAAAAATAAATTATTTTGCAAAATGATATTAAGGATATTCTTCAGGAATAACTTTTTTTTTTTTTTAAAAAAATTAAATTTAAATGAAAACAGTCAAAACTTTTACGAATTTGTATGAAATTATTTTGATATATGGAATCACTAAATTAATTTTTATTTTTACTTTGACATATATTTAAATATTTTTTTCTTTAAACATTTCCTTACCAAACAATAATTTAAAAATATATTGTTATTTTGATTGAAATTGTTAATTTTACACTTGCAATAATGGCACTGAAGCGGATACAAAATTTCTTCATATGAAAAATATAACTTGCTAAAGTGAATTTTATTAAATTTCGCTACATAATCCGCAAAATACTTCTACCATATAAGAACGTGTCAATCTATATTTGTATAAGAACATTATAGTACAAATGTTTTTCAAGTTATTAAGTTATAGTAAAAATTGATATAACTTCAGAAAACTTGCAACGAGAAAAGTTTTAAATACGTTACAGCACTGCGATTAGTAACTAATTTTATATTTCCAATAATATACTACACAAGGTTTGCACTCCAAATTCATCCTTTTGCAAACCAAATTCACCCTTTGGTAAATAAAATTCACCTTTTTGGAAATCAAATTCAACTTCCTACAAATCAAATTAAACATTTTGCAAATCAAATTCAACTGATAATAAAAAATGTTTCAAAAAATTAATTTTTTTGGTTTAAAAGTTGATTTTTTCCTTCGACGTGTCAACTGTTAATCATAAATTAACACTCAAATAGGGATTACGTTTTTCTAGTTTAATACATATTTTGTTAATATAGGTAGAAAAAGTACGGATTTAAAGCAAAATCAAAATTTTATGTTTTCTAATTTTTGCCATGTAGTTGTTGACTTCAGGACTGGAATTTCCGTCTGCCCGTCTTAAAAAAACGTTTTATATTAGTACACAGGACGTGCAAAGCCAACAAAATCGGATTCAAAGTACAGATTTAGAGATTCCCATCAAAAATAGCTAATATTGCTGGTTGTTTTTAAAGAAGTGTGAATTTCTAGACACCCTCGCATATAGGTCATTTCTTAATGAGCCTGTTTTACTCTCCATCCGAACACTGATCATTACGTGCCCGACCCAACCTTATTCTTTGTATGATATATGATATTACATTTAGCCGGTTTACTCGTGAATTCAAGATTTTCAACAATCAAATTTTCTAAACCTTTTATGTGGGACTGAAGGACAATGTCATAACGAATGCTCCTAATCTTATTGAAACCTTCTTAAGAATCACATGTTCTCGTAACAATTTCCGTATGCAACATAGATAATATAAATTTTCAACGTATCATACGTTAATAGTGCAGTTCTTGATGATTATTGATATTATACATATGAAGCGAGAACTGTAGCACCTCATTATTTAATATTAATCAAAATCATATACATTTAGGAGGTGAGGTGGTTTTTCACAAGGTACTCAGAAAATATTTAATTTTCCCGAACAAATTTTTTTTTCTCATTATTACAATAATTTTGTTCATTATATGTTAGTGTACTAATTATTATCAATATTTATTTTTTATATAATATTTTAAGCAGAAAAACTATCATAATTCACAAAAACCAAAGGAAAAAAAAAATTATAGAAAAAAAAACTTAGTAAAGCATGAAATATAAATAATATTAAAAATAGAAAAAAAAATATTTTATTTATAGATACAGAATTACATAGTTAACAATATTAGTATTAGTTGAGTTGTTACTAAAAAAAAGGATTCTAGTTTATTTTTATTTTATGTATACGTTTTTTTTTCAAAAGGTTTCAGTATGAATGAACATTTATGATTAATGATTTTGTTATATATAAAGTTTTTTTTTTTTGAATATACAATAAAATATAATATAAAGTAATAAATTCAGATCCTTTTATAACTGATTATATCGAATAATTTCGTTTTTTTTTTCTTATATTTTGAGTTATTAAACGGGAAAAAAACGTTTTCTTTCTATCCATTAGATTGATATTGCCATGGGTCTCAAAATTTCTAAATAATCTGATAAATTTCAGTTTGTTTTCTTTTATTAAAATACCATTAAATTATATATTTTTAGTTTACTTTAAGATAATTAATGATTGAAATATTTATATTGTTCTTTAATAAAATTTATGTATATATGGAAATATTTCATTAGAAATGATTTATTAAGGAGTTATAGATTGATTAAAATGATTAGAATTATTGTTTATTTATATACATATATAGAAAATGATGAAATTGTGTTTGATTTTATTGATTTTTCGTCATTATATGTATATATATTTTGTCCCAGGACATTTATAATACCAATAGATCCATAAATATTATAATCATTCTGAATTAATATATAATAAAGTAATTTTAATAATTAAATTAAAGTGATATGTTAATTATAGGATATTAATAAATTTATAGAAATTCTCAAATGATATATAGATAAAATTATAAATTTATGAAATTTATTGTATATTTATATATTAGTATACTGATAAATTTCAGAATGTAGTTAACTTTAACAAAGAGATTGTTTAATGTAATTTTAATGTGTCAAATTAATTCTTGTTTATTTCCAAGTAAACTTTGGAATTCTCTTTCTAATGACAGATATATTTTTACAAATTTAATTAATATGTCAAGTATCATTCTAAATCCTATAATTGAGGTGTTTTTATCAAGAAAATCATTAAATTGTGTGAACTTTATTACTGGTATATTATTAATATTAGAGCAACACCAAGCCTTAGTCAAAAATAAATTTGTGTCCAATTACAATTTAATTGAATTACTTTTTTTTTTATATTATTATAGATTTCAAAAGGTAGATAATTATAAACTGATTTAATATTCAGTAGCAAAAATTCTAATAGGCTTTTTTGATTATTAATAAAACGCTTCTTTCGATGTACCTACTTATAGTATTATCTAATATATTCTACGATATTTTTGTAAACTCCTGGTAGTTCCAGTAAGTGAAAGAAATATATAAACTAATGCTACTATTAACTTTCTTTGAAGGTTTTTAATTTATTTCATAGTATTTTTCCTTCATCATCATAGTTTGATAGTCTTTGGTGAACTTTAGCTTATATTCCGTTAACGCCAAAACTCTTCTCGATATATGGGCTATAAAATGAATACATTCAGATGAACTGAGATGGTTGTTTTAGCACTAAAATTTTGTGGAGCACACAATGAATATTTTATCAATGAATAGGGCAATAGGCAGACTCTATACGGTTATTGTCACAGGACATATACGCCTACGAAAACATGCTGCACGGTTGGGACGGACTACGGTCTCAACATGCAGAGGTTGTGAAGAGGCAGAGGAATCCATGGAGCATCTCATATGTCATTGCCTTGCAGTGCAACAAACGAGATTATAGCACTTAGATCGTTATTTTCTAATTAACCTATTAGAGGAAAGTGAAAAGAAATCTGCCGACCTGCTCAGGTTCATTAAGGAGGTGGAATGGGTTGATGCACTGTATAAAAATTTTAGCGATCGACTGGGTTGTACAACGGGCCAAAATTGTGGATTCACTGTGTGAGGTTTTGTGATCCTCTTCTTTACAACCATTATCGGCCACAACGTCCTTTTATTTCCAATTGTTAACTCCTAATTTTGTTAAGTCAATCTCTCGTTTTTTTTTTTTTGGTAATTTTTACATTATTTCTATCAAAAATCAATTTTGAAAAATTCCATAATTTAAAAAAAAAACTCTTTTCAAATCAAAATCTTAAATCTTAAAAATATAAATATGAAAATATATTTTCTTATTTATTTTTTTCATTTTAAATTGATTATCCTCTTTAATAAAATTTATCAATTTTATTATCCTTAAAATAATTCTTATCAAATATAATATTTTTTTTTTTTTTTTTATTTTATTTATTTTATTTTTATTCGATTTGGAAAATAAATATAATACTCCACAAAGAAAATATACCAGGAAAAATCAACCATTCAAATTGTAACAATATTATTTTTATTATGCATTTGAACATCTTTCCTTATTCATTTTCCAATTGGGATAAATAAATATTATTTCAAGTGTTATTTTCATTATAAATACCACCATTTTTTTTTTGTTCTTCAAAGAATGTCGATTATTTTAATGTGCCATACGGGGCTCAGGTCTCATATATTTATAAGGATATTTGAAGATAACTGTTTGTAAATATAAATATACTATAATATAAAAATAAGTATTCGACACAATTCATTCAAAAATAATACAAACATTATAGAAAAAAAAAGATATACTTAGATATGAAAAAAAATATTTGATCCTGAAACACATATACACTGAGAAAAACAATAAACTTTTATGGGAAGTACAAACAATTTCAATCGAATAATCTACTCTACTTCAGTTTTGAAAACTAAAATAATATATTAATAATAATAAAAATATTCATGTTTAGATGAAGAAAAGAGGCTAAATAAATAATATAAAGTGGAAAATATTTGAGGTGATTTGGGGCTTTGTTAAAGTTATGTTTTAATAGAAAGTTACAGAGTTAAGTGATCATTAAAACTTATATATTTGATATATTAGTCTATGTTTGTTTTGTATAAATATCCGAATTTGAGCATTGAGCCTTGGAATAAATGGTCTGACTTATTTAGGAAAAAGATTACATTACCCAAATCAAATATGACAGCTAAAGCGCTGGAAATGTAGAGATAAAAGTTATGTGCATTGTCAATTTTGCATTTGTCATGCTATTTTTTATATTAATTTTGTAAGCATCACATTTTTAGATTACTGTGACCAAAGTTTAACTTCTATCGCGATATATAGTGCTAAGATATTAAATATTAATGTTTTGTGAAATAATTTGTCATAAATTCTTATGCTTCAGCTTAGAACATAATGTAATCCAATGTCTACATTTTAAGTTGTGGTTAATACAAAATTTAAAGTGATTAATACAATTAGATTAGGATTAGCTTTAAATTCCAATAATTGGTTCACATCGACATAGAACCATTTCCAAAGAACGGAACAGAAAAGCATTATAGATCCCTAAGTTAATTTGACAATAACTTTAAAGTATCATTGAAGCTATATTGGAAATGATTACGAGCTAATGCTAACTCTTCATAATTTAAAATTCAGCTTTAATTGATATTATTTTAAATATTTCGCTTTCCATTTTAAATTCGACTATTTTCAATTAACCTTTTTAAAGAAGTCGCTCCTTGACGATCAATATTGGACCATAATATTTTTAAGATGATAGAAAGAACAAAATGAAATTAATATGTAGAAAATTTCTAAAGAAAACATACTAAAAAGCGTGCAATATTTTTAATATTCTGTAAATTACATGGTTAATAAGGCGATCAAATAATGTTGGGCTTAAAGTATACCACGAACAACACGAACATAGAATATTTAATGTACATCGATAGACAGATACCATTCCGTTTTGACCAGTACAATGTATTAGATTTTTTATTCCTTTTATTACTTGACCACAACAAAATGACTGTACAAAGTTAGGAGTAAAACCTTTTTCATCTATCTTTTTGGTGGGTTTTAATGTTTATTGTATACACATACAAATCAGCTTAGAGATGTCGTAGATTTGAAGATTTATGGTTGGAGAGAATCATCTTTGATTGTTAAAAAAAGGCAGATACAAATAAAATGAAATAATGAAAACATAAAAAAAATTGTAAATATCCTTTTTTCTTATATCTATATAAATATATTACGATTGTTAAAAAGTGTAATTCCATTTTGTTGTTGTTAAAGGTATATAACCCAGAAAAAAAATTTGTTTTTGTTAAAAAATAAAGAACAAAATTGAATAAAAAGGGAAACTGGTTATTAATAATACAACAAAAATAACCAAAAGGTGAAAAGCTTCTTGGGAAATGCCAGAGGGTATTAACAAAAAAGAGCTATTTTTATTGGTTGGGGGATGTCATTTCTGTTCTTTGTTGTTTTGATCTTTATTTCTGTTTTTCCTATAGCTGTCTTTATAATCTTTTGATATTTTCTCTTAAAAATGAGGATAATTTTATTAAATGGATGATTAAATTATTTATGAATTAAAGATTAAATAATTATTTTATTACCAATATTACTGGATGGTTACCTATTTTAAGTATTTCATTTCCTAATTGTGTAAAAAATATCTAATAGAAATCTTTGAATTTTGATAAGTTAAAATACTTGGATCGGAGCACATGGAATCCAAAAATGTTAAACAAATTAAGTATCTTTGCAGTTAGTAAACCTAGTTAAAGTGATTTGAAAATATTTATATCATGGTTAGACACTAGGTTTAAAAGTGGTGTATGTATGAATATTTAGATCTGAAATGACCACATCTTAATTTTTAATTATAGGATGTATAATTGAAATTCCTAAAAGCAAGATATACCGAGACAAGTACTAGTCAAATTTTATTCAGGAAGAATAGAAGAAGATCAGCATTAACGGAAAACTCAATTTGTTAAAAATGTGAAGAAGCGAGGACCGAGGAGTTAAGATTTGAATATCTCCTCTTTTACTGTCCTGCGTTAAGTTATAAATGATTTGGAATATAATTTTCTAACTGAGATGGACAATTTGCACACTTAGAAACCATCCAGACTAATTGCGTTCATGATATAAGTTGTATAGGAATGATGTGAGTACAACGGATCGATGTCTAAGTGCGTGGCAGTTTTTCTTACACCTCCTTTCCTTTCAAACCAATGAACCAAAGTGCAATGAAGATTACTGAGACTTTAAAATATGACAGACAATTACTTTGGAGGGCAAGTTTACTAAGGGAGATATTAATGTTTAAAAAGGGAACTCTGATCGATCATACTGTTCTGTATAACTTAATAATCATTATTAATAATCGATCACCGTTTTACTTCTATGCTACTTTTCCGACATATGAGATAATATTATATTTCCAATGTTTCGAATTAAATTTAAACATGTAGCGTTCGACTGGAGTGTACAATGGGCTCACTTTTCTATGGCCTACGGCGGCGAGGTCTAGTATTTCCCACTCCTTTAAAACCAACCAAGCAAATTTAAACCAAACCGATTAGTACCTATAGGTTGAATCATCTACCAGTAATTTGTATCAGCATTATTAAGCTTCTGAACTAATATCAGATGAGTTGATTTGGTATATTCGAATACAAGTCATTATCACTAATTATCCTATTTTCTTAATTGCAATTACTTGTTGGTTTCAAACTTCAACTATATTCGATTACGACTATTATACCTACTTGTCTTATTAATTTTTGTGAATGATTCACATTCCATTTTAATATTAATTCAAAATATAAGTCAAAATTGTCTTTCATTTCTAACAATTTATCATTTCACCTACAACAATAATAAACTTAAAATGTATAAACATAAATTCTTGTCACCTAAAATAATTAGTAATGCCATGCATAATTTATAATTTCGATTGTTGTTTACTAATATAATCATTTTTAACAAGAAATGCTTTATTTAAATGTCCCTAATTAATTGCTTTATTCAAAGGTCAATAAAGGAAAAACCAACTTTTTTTTATATATATATACAATTCCTCTCATTAATTTGACTTGAATCTTTCGGTTTTATTTTCTAGCTATTTATTTTTTTTATTTTTAATTTGTTATTACCTTCCAAAAATTACTTTTGGGCCACACAAATTCTATAAATATTTAAGTAGGCCATTTTAGTTATCATATAAAATGAGGTAATAAATTTTCATCTTAAACTCATTGAGAAAATTAATATATATTTTTTTTTTATATTTTCCTATCTGATTGTATGGCATTTAATTTATTTATATTTTAGTTTATTTAATATTATTTTGTTTTGGTTGTTATTTCCATTTAAAAAATAAAAAAATAAATATAGGAAATTGTGAAGCTATTCAACCTCTAAGTAAAACACATCAGCTAAAGGAAAATGTAATGTTGAAAAAGTCAAGGACGACAGACAAATAAAAGACAAAACTGACATTTTTTATTTAAATGGATTATAGTAAAATCCATCGCAAAGTATATAGAAGCATATCATTTTTGATTTGTTTACGAATCTTTTCGTTAGACATAATTTTTTCACCTGAAATACAATTTTACATTTTTTTTTCAACCGCAAAAATTTGTGTGAACAGTGTAGAATGTCATGGTAGAAGGAACTATGATAAAGTGGAAATTGTTCTATCTAATAGGTAGAAAATTTAAAACAATACAAATGTAAAGAATGAAAATTGTGGAAATGGTTGAATGTGATATGCCAAAATTTAAATTATAATATTATTATATATTTTTTTTTTTTGGATTTTCTTTTTCATTAGAATATTTTTTTTTTTTTTATTTAATTTTTTTATTTACACAAGGATTCAGGGATTTATAATGGCGCATACCAAAATAAACAAAATCAAAAGGAACAGAAAATATTTTAACAAATTTTCATTTTATGTTTTCACGTTTTCATCGTTAATTTTGTGTGTCTATATTTTTTTTTTGTATACTTTTTTGTACGGTCTTAATTCTAAATCCATATTTTTGAGGGGTGTACGAACATTATATTTTGTGGAATTTTGTATTTATACAGTATATAGCAATTATAAAAATTTTCATTTATACCAGAGTCTACGACAATTGTTCTCATAAATTAGTTCCTGCAAATTAGCTTCCATATCCCAACAGTTCATACCGCATAAAATCTACATCACAATTATAGTTCTCAGCCATTTTATTGCTATAATCAATAAACAATTTGAAAAGTAGCTTTATTCCAGGCAAACAATTTTTTGAGAACAATCTGCCGATTCCCTATTTTACAAAATTAATCCAAATCAGTGTTTTAATCTCTATATTTTCGCTGATAGTATCATTTTTAGTTAGGGTTGTAAACTTAACTTAATAATAGGCAAATGGTTACCAATATTTATCCATAATTTTATTAGATATAATGTGGTTTGCCCCTTGTACTAAAGCTATTTATCTGCATAATATTTCCCCCTTAGAGATTAAGACCTTTGTACCCAAATAAAAATGTTTGTGCCAAGAAAAAATTATTGTCTAAAACTCTTCTTACGACAAAATATCTTCATTAAAACTTTTTCGCCCTATGTTCCAAAACATATAAGGTACTTTTGTGGTTTCTGTTTTCTTTATTATTTTTTTTCTGTCTGATTATCTTAAAAGGAAATTTTAAAGGTATAAGAATTAAATTTCGTTATCCTCTTTTATATTATAATATTATCTACAGATTCTCATATTATATCTCCTATTAAAAACAAAAAAAAGGAACATGAACCTTAATCTTCGGTAACTTTAATAAATCTTTTCTGATTTTATTGTATCTTTTCAAAAACAATCTAAGTTTTATATGTGCCAAGTTTCTTTTGTTCTTGTAATTATTTGTGTGGTCTTATAGCCATAAAACATTTTTTTTTATTCTATTGTGTCTCATAACTGCAGGCTTGTTTATTGGTGTTGTTATTGCCAAGGATTTAGATTCATTTTTAGAAACAAGAAAAAAAAATATCTTTCGCATCAGGTAATAATTAACAAAGTTTTACAATTAGGTAACCGTTGTAGCCATTTTTTTTTTTTTAAACTTTATTGATATTATTAAGGTGCTTTTATATTATTATAATTAAAATAAACGAATTTATTACCTATCAGTTTTATTTGTTTAATTTAATTTATATATATTTTTTTTATGTTTATAATTTTTATGTCCTTATAACAAAAAATAAAATGGCAGGAGTTTAAAGTTGGGTATTTGTTTTTGTAAAGTAGAATTTATTTGTTCTTTTTATTTAGTCAAACAAAATATATAAAAGAACAATAATGCCCAGCAGGAATAAGGTTCATAGTCTTCGGGGTTTTTTGTCATTTTCAGGATATAAATCTTCCTACTTGTTGTTTTTGTAAATTGAAAAAGAGAGCATTAAAAACGTTTAGAATAGTGAGAAAAAGTATAATTAAAGTAAAATTAAATAAATTTAGTTTGGTTTGACAAAGAAGTCTAAATTTAAAATCAAATAAAGTTTATTAAATTTATTATGATGGTCAATTTACAAAGTATAGAATAAATAATAATGCTATATGTATAATACTGATCCTTATTGGACCAGAGCCATTCTGTAAAATGAGAAAACTGTTCAATGTCAAAAAATACATTGCAATATGCGCAAATGGCTAAGATACTCGAAGCTATTCATTCCTGGACTATTAAATAGATTATTCTTATTCTTTCAAATCAATAAGAAAAAGAGAGCATTAAAAACGTTTAGAATAGTGAGAAAAAGTATAATTAAAGTAAAATTAAATAAATTTAGTTTGGTTTGACAAAGAAGTCTAAATTTAAAATCAAATAAAGTTTATTAAATTTATTATGATGGTCAATTTACAAAGTATAGAATAAATAATAATGCTATATGTATAATACTGATCCTTATTGGACCAGAGCCATTCTGTAAAATGAGAAAACTGTTCAATGTCAAAAAATACATTGCAATATGCGCAAATGGCTAAGATACTCGAAGCTATTCATTCCTGGACTATTAAATAGATTATTCTTATTCTTTCAAATCAATAAGAAGATAGGTAGAATAATAATAGGTTTCCTTACAAGGCAATCAATTTAATTTCAATTGAACTGTCAGCGGAAGATGCGTATAGGTTCTTTTAAAACGAGGAAGAAACGGCGGAACACTATCTGTCTATGAGGCGTTGATGTCTAGACAACTTTCTCAATCAAAATGTGTACTAAACTTAGTTTAACCAAAAAATGTGAATTATTGTGAATGATAAATGAAAATAATGTAATTGTTATTAAAAGAACATAATCAGCTAATAATAAAATTAATGTAATTTGAGAATTTGTGGATTTGATTGAATAGACTTAGTTTTGAAGTCAAAGATTTATTAAAAAATTTAGCCACTTCAAATTTATTATTTTGATACCACTTTTGACACAAATATATTTTTAACAAATATTTTTATTCTGATACTTCCTTTTATATAAATCAGAGAAGCTTGAGCTCTAATCATCTACCGCTTATATCCTTAAATTAAACCTCATCTAAAGTTTATCTAAAAGCTTGTACTGAGTTGAGTAGGCGTAAAATAAGTATAAATTTCTAGCTTACGCTTACAGCTCGCATTGTGAAAATCAAAATCAAGTTATTTACAGACCGCTCTTTGCTTTACCGAAAAATGGCAATTTAATTTATTATTAAAAGTTTATCATATAATTTTGGGTACTCATTAGGTAAGTAATTTATGATTGTGATGATTCCACATGTACTAAGTGCCGCTGCTGCAGAAAATGTTTATTTATATTAGATTTTAGAAATCATGCTCTATTTTTGTTACTTAAAAACCCTTTATTGGAATTATTTATTAACCTAGGATCAAGAAGATCCTAATTTTTATAATTGAATAATTTCAATAAAACCCAAATTATATTTAAATTTAAACTCTTTCCTTTATAGTTTCCTGATATAATTTTAAGCTAATTTTGAATTATTAATATTAGAACTACTTCAAATTAAGACTATCAAATGGTACTACATTTAATAATTATCAAATGGTACTACATTTAATAACCTTAATATTTTAAAACTTTAAATAAAAATTAAATATTATACAATATTTTTAAAATCCATATAAATGTATGAGAAAATTATAATGTCAACATATGTTTCAATAAAAACTTCAACTTTATTTTTGAATATAAATTTTTCCATACAGAAATTAAAACTGAAATTATTCAAAGCAGAGTTTCCCAACGTTTTTTCCAATGCGGGCAAATAAAATCTCATTACTTTTCCACTCCACTAAAAATATTATCTATTATTTTCATGTTTTAGATCTCTAAAATGGACGCCGTGTGAAGGCGTATATCTTAACTCCTATGAATGATGATTTTATAAATTCTTGAAAGAGTCATGTAACAGAAAATCAACAAATTATATATTTTATGTAGGCTGGTTTAATACAGGTTGATGGCCCGTAAAAAAAAATTGAACAAGGAAAATGTAAAAGTAAAAACTATATTCAAATTTCATATTTGAATATTCTAGAAAAACTTTTTCCCATAGAAAAGTTTCCATTGAAAAATTGATTTTTTCTTCTACAACACTATAAAGTTTATTTTAGCACGCTATAATATAATTATAATAATTTCCCAAGGATACCAAAAATAATAAAAAAAAAATTAAGCAATAACCTTAAAAACTTATATAGATTATTGAATAATTAATTTTTGAATAACTTTATAAAACTTCTGAATATTATATGTCTGTCAAATAAAATTAAAATATTATAACGTTTAAATAGGTTTAAATATTTAAAGAAGACTTTTTAAATATGAATAAAAAGAAAATTAAAAAAGCAAATCAAAAAATTATTTTCACATTTTAATGTTTTTAATTGGACAATTTTCGATTTTCTAATGAAATTATATTTCAATAAAAGTTAATAAGATAATAAATAATTAAATATCGATCGATGTTTGATGATAATTCAAAATATTCTTAATAAATTTAGCCTATTTTTTTTTATCTTTGCTATTTGTAAGAAAATAAATTATATACTAAAAAAAATTATTTAAAATTCTTAAGGTCTAATAATATTTAAAAAAAAGAAACTAATTAAAATTTAATTTAAATTGAGGGTAGATTTGTGGTTCCATAAGAATTAATAAAAAATGTTAATGATTTGTAACAATTTTAATTTATAGAAATTTATATTAAATAAATTACATTTAAAATGAATTTGGCATTTTCTGAGAAAAACTTTAATAGCTATAGCTAGGTTTTCTAATTAACAATATTTACGCTTGTTTGCTTGTTTTTTTGGTTATTAGTATTACACTACAAAATTAATAGAAATTAAATCATTGAATAACTTTAAAGATTTTAAATGAAAATATTATTTTGATTTAAGATTTTTTTAAATATATATTGCATAACTATAGGCGACGAAATAAAATTATGGGATATATGTCATTTTTGACTTTTATTCAAATCACAAAGTGCCAATACTTTTAAAGAATAATTAATTATTATTTTTTTAAATTTATATTCGACAAATAAAAATAATGCTGTTTTACATGGAGTACTTTATATTGATAGTTAAGTTCTTGCATACTTTCAGGCTCAATAGAATATATAAATCCAACTAATTTATTGGTAAAACGAATTTTTTACTGTATAAATATATGAAAATAATTAAATTAATTGTATTTTATGAGTTGAGAATTTCAATTTGTATTTTATTTTTAAAACGTGCCCAAATTTAATGAAATTATTTATATTTTTTCATAAATATGAATTATAAATTTAAATACGAAATGTTTGAAAAAAATATTAATATTATTAAATAAATTAAAAGTGATAAAAATAAAAATTCAATTGGTCAAAGAATGAAAATTTAATAATTCTATGTCGAATAATTAGCATTTATCAATATAGTTGAATAACTTATTAATGAATAGAAATTATCATCCATTTATAGAAATTAGGCAAAATGCTCATGGAAATCCTATTGAAAAATTGAATTAGGTGACTTAAAAAAAAAAAAAATAATCAGCTTCATGAGATTTGCAAATAAGAAACAATAACTAATTGCTATAGGAATTAAACGGCGAAAATGAAGTTGGATATGTAACACATTACGTAAATATGAAGATGACATTTGTAGGCAAGTGTTGAACCGGAATCCAAGCAGAAAACGTTAATGGCCGAAAATATAATTTCCACAGGAAAATTGTGGAAAGAAATAAAAAGGTTAACACGTAATCGTATTAGATGGAACTGTTTCACAAATGCCCTATGCTCCACTAGGAGTTTAAAGGAATTAATAGTAATACCAAATATAAATTTCAATTAATCACATTGATTTTGACCAAATTAATTATTTCTATAATTTGTTTATTACAAATATTCAAATTAAACAATTCTAATGAAATTTATATATTGAAAAATTTAAATTTTATTTGCCCATGTTTTTTACTTTACTTTAATGAGCTTTAAAATATAAAATTTATGTCATTTATATTTAAAAAGTGAACTTGACATATGTATTTATTATGTCTCCACAACAAACAAACAAAAATAAATTCCTAACATTTTGTCCTGAGGGAATTTTTAACGATAATATAAATATTATAATTTTTTTTCTCTATGTTTTTAAAATTTCCTTAATTCAAGGACATCTGAAATAATAAATATTCTAATTTTTCATAAAAAAAAAATACAAAACATTTTTTTTTTTTCGAAAATTAACTTTTACAAAAAGTCAAAAGTTCTTTTATTTCTTTGGAAAACTTTTAAATAATTCATAGAAATGAAATTTAATAATTTCTATATTATCATAGTCCTTGGTATTAACAATAACTTTAATACAGTTTTCAACAATATCAACTAAATATTCAAAATTATATAAAATGGAATAATTAACAATATGATTTCCGCACTACGTATTTTCAATTTTTGAAAAAAAAAAATCCTTCATTTTCGTCCATCAAAATGAAAACTTTATAAAATGTAATTTTTAAAATATTTATAAATCTTATTTTATTTACTTTTCGAAGAACTAGTATTACTTACACAAAGTTTTTTTGCAGTATAATTTAATATCCTATTTTTTCCAGTTTCTTTCTAATTATTCAAATATTAAATTTCCATATCGCATGGTATTATCCTTTTTGTAATTTCCCAAAACACACTTCTCTATACAAAGTAATAATAATAATACAAAAATAAAACTTTTCCACAAAAGCAAATTTCTAAATAGATACAATCAAAATTAAGTTCATATGAATTGTAATAAAAAATTTAAATATATATGCAGATATCCTTTTTATCCGGTTTAAATGTATATGCGGTTTTTTTTATTGTATTTCTAAATTTTTATCACAAATAGAAAGAAAATTATTACTTTTCTTTTACTAGTTTTTATACAAAAAATACACAAAAAATAAATATAAACTAAAAACACAAAATGGATATAAGAAAATGAAAGTAATTCACTGTGTCAATTATTCAATGTTTACATTTCCATTAACGGACTATATATAAGGATAAAAGTACACTTTACCAAGGATCTGAGAATTTTGTGAAAAACTTTGTAAACATTTCTTTATTTTTAATTTTTTTTTTGGCTGTGTTTAAAGGTAATTCTTTAATTTGCACAATGTTTTTTTTTTTTTTTGGTTGTTAAATTTTTGTAAATAGAAATTGTGAACCAAAATTTTATTATCCTTGAAATGAAAATTTAAGGGACATGAATTTATTATGTTTCTTTTAGGAGATGGAGAAAGATTGTTGTTATTTAACTTTTGAAACAAAAAAAAAATGTAAAAACTTTATTTTTTATAGGAAAAATAAAAAAACAAAATTATTCTTCACAGAAATATATAATAATTTAAAACGACATGAACTTTTTCACTTCTTTTTTTTTTTTTTTTTGTTAGAGACACACACAAAAAAGGATATAAAAGGACTTTTAGACACAACAACAAAAAATCACACTTTATAAAAGAAAAACTTTTGATATAAATTTTAAAAGGAAATTTAAAATTTTATTATGTTTTTTTCCATTTTCTAATATATATAATAGAAAATTTTATTTATTAAATAATTTTTGGTATAAATTTTCTCCCCCTTTAGAAAACACAACCAAAATTTATTTTTATTATTAATATTTATAAAAATGTCCTTTTATTTTGGTTTCATTTCTTTAATAATATACAAAAAATTAAAAATTAATTTTAAAATATTTGAAAATATTTGATATTAAAAAGCAAATTATTTTGAAATTTTGATAAAGGACTATATGAAAATAACTAATATTTTATTTTACTTTTGTTTTGTAAGAATATTATATTAAAAACCGAAAGGATTTAGTTAAGGAAAACAAAATTAATAAATATATATACATATATACGTTCGATTTGATAAACCGCCAATTTAAGACTGAATTCAAACAACAAAATAAATTATCCTTATGATGTGGTAACAGTAAGGATTGAAGTCTAGTTTTTTTTACCACTAAGTAAAAATTAGATTGTCAAAAAAAAAATTGGTTTTTATTATGTTAACTGAAGCGCAAACTCTATAAATATTTTAGAGCTTTTTCTTTTAGTTTTGTATATTGGGGAAAATCATTTTTATTATATGAATCAAATTTTCCAGAAATAAAACTGTTATACTCGGAATTTGAATATAATATTTTGTATTTCTCTTAATAAATATTTTATATTTGGTTTCGTTTTAATATGAAAATCAGGATTAGAATATGTGGTTTTTTATATGCAATTTTAAGGATCATTTTAAAGGATATTGATTTAATCTCGATACTAACTTGTGTGTAATATAGAACATATTATGTAATTTGAATATGGCCACAAGAAGATTTTCTGTTAGATAAATATTCTCTGGTAAAATTGGATAATATTATTAAATTTCGGTTATGGTATGTAGTTGGAAAGTTTTTTTTTGCTTTTTGTTGGTTTTTTTTTTTTTGTATAAATTCTATAAAACTAATGGATTTTTGTATTATGGAATAAATGTTTTTGAATAAAGTTTATAATAAATATCATTAAGTACATACTAGACAACTTTTGCATGTAATATTATAACAATTAATTATAAATTATAATTTCGTGTCATTTTTTAATGTAATTTGTCTAATTTTATTAAATCGATAATTTACAATAAAACACTTTAACCTATAAAGTTCTTAATTAAATTCGATAATTATGTATAAATAATGTTATTATAATGACCTCTAGAATAAGAAGAAATTACTAAATTTTATAGCATAACATTTGTAAAACTGATAATCTGGTAATAATACTAAAAAAATTGTATACTTACTGATATAAACATTTCAATTTATTTATCGAATATTGTACCAATCAACAAATCGTCGGTGGAAAACTCATGTGGTCTAAATGCAATTTTTATTCTTCAAGCAGTTTTTTCTGGCAATGCTAGATGCAGAAAATTTTTAATATGGTTAATTCAGCCGAATCACATATTTGGCTGAATTGAAGTTCCTATGGAAAATAATCCACAAATTCAAATTTTTTCCAGTGTTATTCTGCTGGTCAATCTAGATTTAAGAAATCGATATTGTGATGTAATTGATTACTACTTAAAACATATTTCATATTTTAATCCCGAATTTATTATGCTAAATTTGATGGACTCTATTGACAATGCGGAATTAAAGTTATATGCAATTAATATCTAAGGACTTTTTTAATTTTTATATAGCCAGCGCTGGGGCTTAATTTTATTTTATATTTGAAAGGAAAAGAGACATTGGATACTGCTGCAATGAATTGACCAGTGTTGTTTATCATGAACATTATGGCAACGATGGAAACTTGTAGCTTATTCCATTGTTTGGAAAAATAACAGACACGCTAAATTGAACCTAAAAACTAGACCTAATTATTTATTGAAAACATTGTTTAAGCAATATTAAATTCATCCTTTTTTGTAGTTATTTTATGATTCTAAATTGTTGAAAGGTGCGAATATAATTACCTTAAATGTATATATCAAAATTGAAATTATATTTAAAAAAAAAAAAATTTTGGTACTTAGAACATAATTAGTTTGCCACCGACGAAATAATAACAGAAAATCGATTTTATAAATTATATAATTATAATTTTAGGAAATTGAATTTTTAGATTTTATTTTTATTTTTCTCTGCTTACACAAATATCTTTAATTTTGTAAATTCTCTATTGAAAATATTTCCAATTTGGTTTAGTTTTTGTATAAATCCTTTTCATTATTTAACAATAAACCTACAAAATAAATAAATTCTTAAATTAAGAGCTTGTGCCACCACAATTTCAAATTAAAAACGAAAAAAAAACATTTATCACTTTTATTTGTACAGTTCTTGTTCCACACAATTAATTAGAACTTTTTATATGCAATGTGCAATGAGTTTTCATTACCGAAATTGTATCCAATATCAAAAATTTCACCATTTTACCAGTTTATCTGCAATCCAATTAAAGTTTAAAATTAAAAGATAATTATTTTAAAATTATGTGTGAGTTTTGGTTTCTGATTCTGTTTTCATTCCCTGTACAACCAAAAAATAATATTCCTTTAATTAGATTTTTTGTTTTTAAACATGAATTAAAATCATTTTTAGTTAAATATTTTTACGTTTTTATTATATCTTTGATATTATATTATAATTGAGATTTTTATCTAACTAATATACACAGTAGAAAGATATAAATCTCAAGATAATCATTTATTATTTATAATGAAAATCTCTTTAAAATATATAGAATAGATAATGATATCCTCGATATCCTTTGCTTGCATTTTGTCGTTTATCCATATTTAAACCCTGTAATATTGTAATTCAATAAAAGTGATTTTGTTTTGCATTTTTCAAGGCGACTACACTTGAAATCTGACAAATAATAACAGCTGTTATTTAGATTCAGTATAGTATAGAATAAAATTTAATAATAGAAACATACACGCTTGAATAACGCTTGGAAATTATTGAAAATGAAGCATATTTTAGCAAAAAAAAAAAAAACTTTATCGATGAGGCTCATTTTTAGATGAATTGGTGTGTAACAAACAAATTGTTCACGAAAGATTCGGACCTTATATTTTTTCAAAATGAAGAGGAAATGCCATTATAATTATTATAGGAAATGCCATTGTGGCCAAGAAATGATGAAATTGTTTTTTTTTTTAAATGCAGTTTCAACAAGACAGCGAAACATGTCGTACTGCTCTTCAAATAAACTTAAGTTTGGTGAATCGATAATTTCAAGAAATAGCCCTGTACACTGACCTTCAAAAAACTACTATCTAAGGCCATTTTATTTTTATGGGAATTTTTTAAGTCATTTGTCTACTATTCATCATGAACGAAAAACGAACATTGAATTCTGCATCCGTTAAGTCAGATGTGATATAATACTAGCGAAAGTAATCGAAAGTTGGGTTCATCGATATCGTTCCTCCAGGCGGGTAGTTTCTTTTTATTTTACAATAATAAATAGCACTCTTATTGTAAAAAACTACATATATAAATATTGGCAACAACAAATTAATAGTAAAAAAACTTTTCGAATAAATTTTATAGTATAAAAGTTAAAGGAGAATTTTCTTATATTTATCAAATATATCAGATAATTAATACTTACGTTTTGCCATTCGACATTTACCTTATCGTTCATTTACGACGTATAAATTGTATTATATTACATATATAACAGCATCACCGTCGTAACTGTTTGTATTATTACATTTCCGATTTACCAAAAGTGTTCAATATTTATTTATTTTATATATTATGTAATTTCCAAAAGTTTAATAAACTTTATTTTTTTTTGGAAATTGTAAGTTTCAAAGGACATTTTTCATATACAGTATAAATAATTTTAATTTCCTAATCGGAAAATGAGTTTTTTGCCATTTTTATTAATCTAACTTGTGAATTAGAGCTTAATAAATAAATACATAAACACTATATAAAATATAGTTAGAATTATGGGATAAAGCAATAAGGATAATAAAAACTTTTAGGTATTTTATTATGAATTTAGTAAAATATATATTTTTGTGGAAAAAAAAATTATTATTATAATTACGAATTTATTTTAATCGGAAATTAAGATTATAATTTATTTTGTTGATAAGATAAATACTGTACCACTAAAGTTATTAAATCAAATTGAAATTATTGATAATATTTAATGTACTAAAATCAAAGTTTAATTATTGTAACTATGAAAATTGTAAATAATTTAAAAAAAAATTCGTAATATCAAGGCCTGACCCAGAATGACGCGGCAAAATGTGGCATCGCCTTTGAAATTTCGAATTTTGCAGCGTATAAAGTCAAAAGCGACGCATCGAGTTTTTTTCAAACCACATTGAAAAAATTGTAAACAATTTATTTAATGGAAAAAATTAAATAAATACTAATATCTATGGATATTATGTCATTATAAATTGAAATAATTGTAAACAATATTAATTGAAATAATTGAATTTAAAAATTTTTAATAAATAAATTTATTGACACATTCGAAATTAAAATTAATACGCGGCAAGCGGCAAAAGTAGAAAGTAGGTCTACTAACGCGTCACGGCAAAATTTCCGCATCAACGTGACGCTACATTGTAGGCAATTACATATATGACTATACATTCTACTGAAGCGTTGTTGTCAAACGCGACGCGACAATTTGCCGCGTTATTCTGGTTCTAACTTTATACACTAATAAATCATATTCCGGCATGTTTAATATACATGGAAAATTCAATTTAAATATAACTATAAAAAACGTTTTTGATAAATAGAAAATTAATTTATAATAAAATGTCATTGTCAATGTACATTTTCTTCTTAATAAATCATAATTTTATTTACAGTAAATTTACATAATTATTCAAATTCATAAAAATTTAGTTTTTTTAAAAAAAATGTTTTATTTTCCTTTCATATACAAAATAATTTATTACATTTTTGAATTTTTCTTCAAAAATGTACTACCAAATATTCGTCCTCGAATAGAAAAATATGTCATATTTTATCAAATTTATTATATTACCTATAATACCCATATCATAATCAACATAAATATCCTAATTGTCTCTATCATACAAAACATATAACATAATATTATAAAATGCTCTTGCACACACGCCATTTATCCTTCCCAAAATATTTAATATCCTTAAAGTAGTAAAACCATATAAGTATATAAAAAAAAATCCCGAAAAAAAACCTAATTTTGTTTTGTTAACCTCCAATGTAAAATCAAAACCAAAAAGTTAAAATTTTGTTGTTTTGTACCCTTTTTACCCATAAACCATGTACGCAGTAATAAATCACATGGCAATTTGCAAGTTGGCTAAATTTATACATGATGTAATACTTTAATTTGTCCTTTTTTTCCTAAACCGTATATACAAATATATTAAAGGAAACAAAAAAAAAAACCGGAAAATATTTGAAAATTTTCTAAATAATTTTCATCATCTATAATCAGAAACAAAAAAAAATATGTTTGTTGTAAGCTCTTTTAAGGATACTTTAGAGATTTTATATACAAGTTGTCGGTTAAAAACAACATAAATTCACCATAATACGAAATTAAAAATACTGTTTTGCTTGTATAAAAAAATATCGATACATGAAATCCTTCAAAAACAACAACTTAATAAATAATTTCTTTTACGTATAGCGTAAAACTTTATTTCCTTTTCAGATTATTTTTCTATGATTATTATAAAAAACTTAAAAAAAAAATTTTGTTTTTTGCACTTTTGGTTAGAGGTGGAAAAAATGAGAAAGACAAAATATAATATACGAAAAAAATATTGTTAAGGACTCTAGTGACTAGTTTTTTTGTTTGTTGTTCTTGTTTATAATCATGTAATACAAGAAATTTAATGTTTTGGAAGGAATAGGCTTGCTTCACTTCAAAATTTTCTTTCTTACACAAAATAATATGAAAATATTTTCTCATAAATATAAAATATATCTTTAAATAATGTCAACAACACAAAAAACTTAACTTTTTAAGTATCCAGCAAATAAAAAAAAAATATTTTTATGTTGTATAAATTTTGATATCCCCAGAACAAAAACAAGGAAATACCAAAAAAACTTAAGAAACTTTTGACATGTCGTAAAAGAAAAAAATATAATTATTTATTTTTTATTTAATTTTCTATTTCTTTATTTTATTCATGTTTGTTTTATTTTCTGAAAACAATTTAATTCAAACAAAATAAAACAAAAAAAAATAGTTTTAGAGATAATGACAAAAATCATCTTATGCTTGATTCATAATGCGATGCAATTGAAAGTTACGCAACTGAACTGAAAGTTGAAGGAACGCAGTTGAAAGTTTCAATTCACAGTGAATGTTACATTTCTGCATTGAATGACATTGTTAGCAGTCAGAACTGTTCAAATATTCATAAATGTTATCTTTGGTGGGTTTTATGAATAAAAGACCGCTGTTAACTAACTAATGAAATACAACTATTTATTTTAAATTATAAGTCTTATTACAAAGAAGATCAAATGTACTCTGCTCTATCCTAATTATAGAAAGCGGTTATATACATATTAGGTAAACTGTAAATGATATTAAATAATCATATTAATAAATCGAATGATTATACCGCAATTGAGAATAGAGAAGAGTATACAATATTGGAATTGAATTGATTACATTTGTATTGGTATCCAACATCTCCCCTTTTTAATTACGTAACTTTAACGGTGGACGACAAACTCTTGTCGATTTTCTAATTGATGATGGTTGATTAAGTACTTGATTATTAGGTTGACTATCTAGTTGAACAATTGATTGGTGATTTAAATTACCGGATGAACTTTGCTGATTTGAGACTAATTCGATATTGGATGAACTTTCTTGATTTGATACTGATTCAGATTCAGTATTAGATGAACTTTCTTCATTACAATTGGTAACAGCAATATTATTATGATTATTATTTTGTTGCGAAATTCTTGGCAATAAATCGAATATATCTAATAATGTATCAACCGACGACTCAGATGATGATGTTGATGCAGTATAACGAATACGAAGTTGATTGATATGTGATCTCATTATTTTGTTTCCATTTATTTGAACTTCATACATCACCGAACCTAACTTGTTTTTAATAATACCTGGAATCCATGACCATTTATTTGCTTTATAATATTTGGTGAAAACTAAATCATTGATATTGAAATGTCTTTTTGTTGTACCATATTTATTGTTGAGATATTTATGTTTTGACGTATTATGATCTTTAACAATAATACTTGGTTTAAGTAGTAAATCCATATTGGTATTCATTTTGCGACCCAGGAATAGTTCTGATGGTGATGCGTTGTTGATATTATTCCTATTAGGTGTTGATCTGTATGCTAATAAGAATTCTTGAAGATTGTCAATGTCTTTACCATCATTTTTAACTTTTGATAACGCTCTTTTAAACGTATCGACGAATCTTTCAGCTAGACCATTGGACTGGGGATGATATGGTGCAATGGTTGTATGCTGTATCCCCCTGTGGAAACAAAAATGTTTAAATAAAGCACTAGTAAATTGCGTACCATTATCCGAGACTACGAGTTGTGGTTGACCAAATTGTGAACAATATCTTGAAAACATTGTTGTAATTGCCGTAGCTGTAATTTTTGATGTTTGTAAAATTTCTGGATATCTGGAATATGAATCTACGATGACAAAATAATATTTCCCGTTGAGTGGTCCAGCGATATCAATATGAATTCTTTGTAACGGTTGTGTTGATATTGACCATGACGATATTGTTGATTTTCTTGACGTTTTGGCTGCTACTGAACAATTTTGACATACTTTACCAAAATGTTCGATGTCTTTATCAATTGTAGGCCAATAAACGTAACTTCTAGCAATTAATTTCATACGTTCGATGCCTTGATGACCCTTATGAAGCTGCTTTAACACTCTTCTCTTCAAAATTTCGGGAATTACCAGTCTTTCTCTATATAATAGACAGTTATCTTGAATACATAAATCATCTTTCCTAGAATAAAATGGAAAAATTAGTTTATTTATTTTATTTTTCTCAGGCCACCCATTTAATAGAGAATCTTTAACTAGTTGTAACTTTTTGTCTTTTTTGGTTAATTTTTGTACCATATTATATGTAATTGGCACATATTGAATATTTTCTTGAAGAATTGAACTGAAATCTGTTTCAAGTTGTGTGGATGCTACAATGTAATCTTCGTTTTGTTCGACTGTTTTGTTTATTAATCTTGATAACACATCGACATAACCAAAATCATTTGTTGATATATATTGAACTTTGAAATTGTACAACATTAATGTAAGCGCCCACCTCTGTAACCTGTTTGCTGTATGTGCTGGAATTCCTTTCTTAGAACCAAAAATTGATACTAATGGTTTATGATCAGTTTGTAAAGTGAATTCACGACCATAAATCATTTTGTGGAACTTCGTAACAGCAAATATTAATGATAAACCTTCTTTTTCTATTTGGGAGTAATTCTTTTCTGCAGGTGTGAGTGATCGGCTTGAATGATAGATTGCTTTTTCCGAACCATCTGGAAAAATGTGTGAAATTCTTGCTCCTATACCAACATTACTGGCATCAGCTGCGACTATGATAGGTAACTCTGGATTATAATGTGTTAACATCAAATTTGATGATAAAATTGATTTAAATTTGTCCAGTGATTGTTGACATTCTTGTGACCAAATAAAATGTTGATCCTTTTTTAACAGCTGATCTAATGGAGCTCGAAGTTTCTTCATGTCATTTATAAATTTCCCATAATAATTAATCGCACCTAAAACCGATCTTAATTCATTTATATTAGATGGTGTTGGCAATTTTTTTATGACTTGAATTTTGTCCGGATCTGGATGTCTACCATTACGATCGATAATGAACCCTAAATATTTTATTTTATTTACGAAGAAATCACATTTTTCCCAATTAACTGTAAATTTATGTTGTTCAAGACGTTTTAATACGTTGACAACATTTGAATAATTTTCTTCCATTGTTTCTGTTGCGATCATTATATCATCTAAATATGGTGAAACTAATGGCATATTAGAAAATAGGTTATCCATAACTTGTTGAAATGCACCTGGAGCTGATTTGATACCAGGAGCTAAACGATTGAATGTATATAGTCCTTTATGTGTATTTATTGTAAGGATCTTTTTAGTTTCATCAGAAACTTCTACTTGCATGTAAGCATCACTTAAATCAATTTTTGTGAATACTTTACAATTGTTAAATTTAGTGAAAATATCTTCTGGAACTGGTAACGGATACTGATGAGGTTCAACTTGATTATTTAACCCTGTTGAGTAATCAGCACAAATTCGTATTTTACCATTAGCACGTTTGACAACTACAATTGGCGCAGCCCAAGCAGAATAATTTACTGGTGTTATGATACCAGCTTCTTCTAATCTGGCAAGTTCTTTTTCTACTGCTGGAACAGCTGAGTATGCTAATGGACGTTTTGGAATATAAATTTGACGTGCTGTTGGTTTCAGTGTTAAATGAACCATGAATGTATCACAATGTCCAATTGTCTGATTAAAAACTGATGAGAACTGTTTTCTAAGTGATTGAAGTTTTCCTTCGACTTCTTGTTTACTGATAATTTTGCAAAATGAATTTATCGGTCGTTCCCACAGTTCGTATAATTGCATCAGATCATTTCCAAAAAGATTTAAATGATTAAATTTTGAAACAAATATGGTATGTGATACTGACCTTTGTTCCAAAGTGATTGAACATTTTAACTCACCCAAAAATTGTATTTGTTTTGAAGATGCATCTTTTACGTTTAATTTTGAATTTGTCAATTTTGGGCTTCCCAGCTTATACCAAATGTCTTTTGAAATTATTGATATGTCAGACCCAGTATCAATTTGAAGTGCAACTGGAAAATCATTGATTTTAATACTAATATCTTTACGATATTTTTGTGAAGAAATGTGATTCACCAATGAAATTGAACTGACTGATTTATCGGTGTTGTATTTATGTTTCTTCTTATGTTGTTGTATTTGTGGTTCTGATTGATTATTATTTGATAAATTTTTGTTCTGTTTATTATTATATTGTTGTTTTGATGATTTCGATGAAGGTGTGGAACAATATCCTTCTTTGTGACCAATTTTTTTGCATTTCTTGCATTGATAATTAATAAACGGACAATTTTTCGAAAAATGCATAGCACCACATTTCCAACACGGAGTACGAGGTCTTTGATCTTCTTTATATGTCGTAGAACTGTTGTATTTGTTCTTATTTTGATAGATTTTATTTACTATTGAACTTTTTGTTTCGATCATATTTGAATTTGATTTTAATTCTTGAATACGTTGAATTTCAGAAATTAATTTATCTACTGTTACTGGTGCGTTTGTTGTTTCGTTATCTAACATTGCTAATAACCTTGTTCTTAACTCAGCATTATTTGGTGATTTTAA
Source organism: Rhamphomyia laevipes (assembly GCA_963920725.1). Taxonomy (NCBI): domain Eukaryota; kingdom Metazoa; phylum Arthropoda; class Insecta; order Diptera; family Empididae; genus Rhamphomyia; species Rhamphomyia laevipes. The sequence goes on along the minus strand of OY987255.1, from coordinate 19,837,043 downwards.
TCCCATAACGAATACTAAACATTTGAGCTGATCAACGGTAATATCCGTTAACTTGAATTTTTCACACCTTTTGTTAACAATTCCAGCGTATGAGATAAAATCATCAGATTCATCCTTGATGGTTTGTAGACAATTGTATCTAGCACAGAAAATTGATTCTGCTTGACCAAAAATTTGATTTAGAATTTTGATTGTGTCTTGAAATGATAATTCTCGAGGAGCTTTTGGTAAAATATAATCTGCATATTTAGCATATGCTATTGGATTAATTTTACGTAATAATAGCCTAACTTTACCTTTGTCATCTAAATTTTTACCATCTTCATTGAATATATCTTCATATCTTGAAAACCAATTTCCAAAAGTTTGTCCACTTTCTTGATCGTATATAAAATCTATCATTGCGTTTGCTAAAGATTCCATTAATGCCTCGGGTGCCAACTGTTGAGATGATTGCTGGTTAACATTTGTGTCTTTAGCTGCTGCAAGATTTTCTACCAGTTTACAAATTTGACCCATTTGTTCTTGTTGATTTTTCATCAACTCGCATAATTTTGTTTCTAGAGTTGACATTTTTTTTTTTTTATTTCACAAAAAAAAAATTTGTAAAAGTAAATTCCGAATCCTCGTCGCCACTGTTATCTTTGGTGGGTTTTATGAATAAAAGACCGCTGTTAACTAACTAATGAAATACAACTATTTATTTTAAATTATAAGTCTTATTACAAAGAAGATCAAATGTACTCTGCTCTATCCTAATTATAGAAAGCGGTTATATACATATTAGGTAAACTGTAAATGATATTAAATAATCATATTAATAAATCGAATGATTATACCGCAATTGAGAATAGAGAAGAGTATACAATATTGGAATTGAATTGATTACATTTGTATTGGTATCCAACAATAAACATAAACAATATAAAAAATTTATTCTGTCTCATTAAAATTGTTAAAATTATTAATTAAAAATTTTGTAATATTATAAAAAATTTCAGTGAATTAATTCCAAAAAGCGTGAGGTAAAATTATATATTATTTTTTGCAATAAAATCAATTAATTCAATTAATTTTTCTTCATCCATTACAAAAAATTAAAAATAGTTAAAGTTAAATGGTATCAAAAAGTTAAAAGTTGAACAACTTCTGCGTTGCTTTTAAATGCGTTAACGCGCTATTGATTTCCTATAGTTTAACTTTTCTGCGTATCGTTCAGTTGCGTTGAAGTTCTATTATGAATCAGCTATTAGGAATAATATGCATAATTTCAACATAAATAAATGAAATTTTCCAACATTTCGATATGTAATATGAATCAATAAAATCGCTAAACAATTTTTTTTTTTAAATCTTTCAAAAAACATTAAACGTTTTTCATATATAACATTGACCTATCACGTATATTTCTTTTCTAAAGTGGATCCTTTATCCTTATATTACAAATTTAAAAAGATGTCCTTCAGTCGGCAATATTCTTTAAATTATAATTTCTACTTTCTCTCATTTATGTTCTGAAAATATAATATTTTTCAATTTTATGTCATATAGTATAATAAAGGCTATTGGCCTAAAAAGACATTTTTTACAAGGATGCATATGAATTGGTGTATTAAATTCATTAATCAATTCTATATGCTCTTCAAAAGTCAAAGTAAAAAATATTTTATATATTTATATATACCGTATATAGAAAATGATTTTATGAGTTATAATATAAAATAAAATTATAATCCTTATGGCAATATGGTCTTTATAATATTAATATTTGTCAAATGCGATGAACATTTGATGTCAAATTTAAAGTAGTCAAGCAGGACATATTTTAACATTAGTCAAAAAGAAAATTTTATCTGTTTAGTAATAATAAAAAATTTATAATGCTGGCATTGGGATTAAAGAAACATAAGAATTTTTTATTGAATTTTTTTATATTTTAAATTTGGATGTAATATTTTTTTTTTAAAGGATATATATTTGAAAATTAAATATTTAATACAGTTCAATAAGCATAAAAAAATGTTTAAGGCAATAATGTAAGAAAATGTAATTTTCATAAAAAAGAAATTGGTAAATTATTTATTATTTGGTTTAAATATAAAGTGTTTTTAACATTTTAATTAATAAACTACGAGCTAAATTTAGTGAAAATTACTAAATCATTAATTCTTCGCAAATCTGGTTATGAAGAATGAAAAATATTTAACTTATTAACGTCAGTCAATCCCTATACATAAGACCCTATTAAACTGCAATTAAACTTTTTTTTAAATTTCAAAACAATATACAACTTTGATATGTAAAATGGTAAAGTAAATTTAAACTTTGTGAAAGTAAAGAATATGTAAAGAAATTTAAGTTTAATAAAGTTTTTAATCATCTTTCTTAACACCGTATATAACTAAAGGTTATATCGTATAATTATGTTATCAGGTGTGTTCATTGAAGCTACTATAAATCTCAAAGTAAAATCTAAAGTTTAAACAACAAAAAGCACATAATTCCAAAACTTCATAAGTTATACATTTATAATCATTTTTAATGCAAAAATGTATGATAAAAACAGTGTTCTAGCAAGAAAACTCAATTACACTAAAAGAAAAAAATTATGTAATTTTTATTTTTAATATCAACAAGTTTAAATTTATGATAAATGAGAAGATAACTTAAAAAAATATATATATTTATAAATAAATATTTATAGTTTACAAAAAGTTACTTGAGGGTGAGATTTTATAAGTACCAAAAACAATGTAAATCTCTGTTTTTACATTAAAATTTCATGTTTTCGTTACATAAAAAATGGCATATTTATTGTGATTCCTAGACTAAAAGTTAATAAAAAAAAGCAAAACTGGAAATAAATATTTAAGCAATTTGAGTGTTAAATCTTTATGTAAGTATATAAAATTCTTCTCTGGTGAACCAGCTACTAAAAGAAGACTAAAACTGAAGAAAGGAATTTGCTAAGATGTTTACTGGTATTGCAACGATAAATGTGTTATTAGGAAATATCTCACACGGCTCGGGATGTAGTTGGGCTAACAAATATTGCATTGATGAAGAAAGAATTCATATTTGTATCTATGGTATAAAAGATTAAAGAATTTGGTTTAATATTTATTGGATAATCTAGAATACATACTGATAATTTTAAGACGACAAAGTAGGAAGCATTAATTTTTGTATTGATGAAGAAAATCTTCAGAAAACTAGAAATCGCCATATTAACAAATCAACTATTTTTACAAATTTGTAATAAAATTTATTAAAAAAAATATGTTTTATAAAATAATTTAATTAAAAGTATAAAATTAAAGTCCTGTCGAATTGAAAATTTATTTATCGTAAATTTTTGTATCTTAGCAAACCCATAACTTTTTTTCATAATATTACAACTTACAACAAATCCTTAAGAAGAAAACTTCCTCACTGATCATATAAACTTATTCTCTTATGATATTAAAAGATATGATAAACAGCACTTGCAAAACCAAAAACAACATTTTTCGAAAAATTAAACTTTTATCTTGATAAAAAATCTCTAATAATTTTTTGTCTTCCATTTATATGAAATCCCAAAGAATATAATTCAAAAAAAAAAAAAAAAACGCTGCAAAAAATTTTGCGCTAAAGAAAAACATAAAAGTTTTTCTTTGTTTATGCTTCTTTTATATAAATATATTTTAATCTGATATGCTCACAAAAATGAATTATAAAAGACAACTATTTTTTTGTTGTTGTTGTTATTGTTGGCTTTGTTACATATTTTTCTCTAATATTCATGTCGTTCCACGCATCCTTATTCACACGACAATACTTATATACAATTTCAAAGATATTATATTTATGTAAAAAATAAAAGAAACGAAATTTTTAAAAGTAATTTCCTTAAAAGTCCACAAATTTATCTCGCCATCATTCCACACTAATTTCTATATAGTTAAAATAGCATTATCACCAGAATAACAATTCTGTTCGTCTTTTTTGTTTGCATACATTCCACCCAGTCCAGATTTTTATGTTTTTATGAAAAAGATCCATTTATGTTAGTTCTGTTGTTATATTCCATTTTGCTTTTTTGTGAGATGTCGCGAAAAAGGTTTTATTTTTTGTCCAAAAAGAAAATTAGAAAAGACATTTTCATTTTGGGTTTGTTTTTCATCCGACCATAAACGAATTAGTTTATATACTACTGTACGATAAGAGTCCTCGACAATGATAACTTTTGTAAAAAAAAGTATATATTTACATTAAAATTTATATGTTGGTGGATGTTAAAATATACGAATTTAAGTTAACTAGAATTTTTGTGTCTCTCTCTCTTAAACATAACGTTTTAAGTGATTTTATGAAATTAAATAATATAATTTTTTTTTTTTTTTGTGATTATTTACTAAACATTTTTTTAATATTAAGTTTATGAAATTCCTTGATAGAACTAATCTTGATAACAAAAACTACCGAAAAAGTACTTAAAGTTATAACAATAATTTTGTCTTTTTTTTTAAGAAAATTATATTATAATTTTCGCAAAAAGTTTTCCTTTGAATACATAATTTCTTTTCGGTATCACTAAGACACCGGAAATTTGTAGCAACAAAAAAAAAAATAGAAAAATAATGAAAATTATATTTAAAAGTTGTTAAACTATTTCTACTCAATAGATAACTAGCGTGTGCTCCCGACAGTGTTCAAAATAAGAGTTATTTAGGTTAGTCCATTCCGATTCCACCAACATGCTAGCCTATCTCTTTCACGCATTACTACTATAGAGAAGAGTGTCAACTACTATTTCACATTCAGAATTAGAGAAAATACGGAATGCCTTTTCCCTCTGTGCAATAATTGTGCAACAGTATTATGCAATTTTGACTGAATAAAAATCATTGTAAATATAATAACATTAATTAAAATACAATGACATAATAAACAAATTCTTGAATAAATTCTATTGCGAGTGAGATAACAACGTTATCAAAATAGAAACATATTTTATTGATTTCAATTATTTAATTATTTAAATTTTTTTTTTTTTTTTAATATTTAAACTTTTAACAAAATTAAATTATAAGCATTTCGAGTGAAACTATTACTCATCAGAAGCATTGCGCAACTGAACAAAAACATAATTTGTCGTTATAAATATATAAACAAATTTTTTTAAAATTAAGAAATCCGGCTATAAAATAAATTACAAAGTATAATTTTTTATATAGAAAAGAGGTGAATTTGAGAAATAATAAAATAATCGCGATAATTGTTAATAACTAAATTTAAAACAAAATAGATTTAAAATTATAAATTAAAACAAAATTCAAATAAAACTGCGACGAATTTAATATATTCTCTTGATAATAATATTAAATGCAAATTACATTTCAGTCGTCAGATTTAATGCAATTTTGCTTACTTTTGGTTCCGAAATAACCTTCATGTGGATCGAAACGTATGACGTCGTCACACTTTTGAGTAGTTTTAAATCTGCGTTTAAATCGTGTAGGTGGTCGTCCAAGAATGTTCTGCAATTAATTTTAATTGTGGTATACCATTTGCAAATGGTGACGTTTAAAATATGTTTTTAGTTTTTCGTTACTGTAATAATTTAAAATTTCTTAAATTTTACATAAAAATTCATATAATTTTTTAAAATATATTAAATTATTTAAAAAAATTATATAAATTTTTAAAATACTTTAAATTTTATATAAAATTTCATATAAATTTAAAAATATATTAAAGTTTTAGTGGGTCTTTATAAAAATTACGAATTCCATAAAATACAATATTTTGGTGGCTTATAAGATGTGAAATAATAAAGCACTGTTTGTTACAAAGTTACTGTTAATTACAAAAAATGTTGGATATGAATCACTGTTAAACATAACTACGAGTTATCTGCCCGCCCCTCTATTTAGCAACTTACTTTTCCTAATTTTTTAATTTATTTTTAACTAATTCAACAAAATTACCACTTGACAGGCTTAATATCTGTGAACCAATCAAATTTATAACGATATCTAAAAAAAAATATTAGTCAATTTAGGAAATCATCCTTTTTCATACAATGAGGGCAAACATAATACAATTATTTCCAACATCAAAATACAATTAAAAATTGCTTATTGTAAATGCCATTTTTTTTCATGTTATTTTACGAGTTTGATAATTGTCAGCGTCAATTTGTTTTCGTATCCTATGGGATTCGTTTCACATACACAAAAAAAAAAACTGTAATTTAAATTTATTTTACATATGATGCTAACATCAATCCGCGTTAGTAGACCATAAAATAGATATATCCTTTTTACTTCTACATTTTTACGTATATAAATAATATATACGTACATAGCTGTATACTAACAGCTTATAATAACAATTAATACCGACATAGACAACTAATTCTTGTCACACTTGTATTAATTTGAAACACTGACACCCAATTACCGTGACACACCACGAATTTTCAACACAGTTATTTGAGATTTTCATGTTTATTTTTAAATTTAAATTACCCATGGAAAGTTACAAAAGTCACAGGTGACACACGATGTGGTAAAGTTGAGGTTATAGGCAAATATATATTCAAATATATAAAATGTATTAGTGTTAAATGTCCTCTATTAAATGTATACAAATTTCTTGTATTTATTACATAATTTTTGTATACGCAACTAATATTTTAAATATATTTTTGATAAACAATTAGACGACAAATTTTATCCTGTCACCAGGATTGAAAATTTCTCTTTTCATAGAATATAAATTAGTATATATATTTTTAATAGGTTCATTTTAGATTACCGAATTTTCTGTTTTTGGTTAATTAACCAAATTAAACTTTCGTGGAAAATTATAAACTAATTTAAAATTAGTTTTTTTTCATCAGGAATTAGAAAAATATTATACAGCGAACAGTTTTGTATATAATGAAGGAAATTTGAATTTAATTTGGTTACATAAATGTTTTACATAACAAAAAAACATTTATAATTATATTTATATTAATTTAGTTCAAATTTTGAATTGCAATTACAATTTTACATTTAAAAGTAATTTATGTCAAGGATTTTATACCTTTTCGAATTATAATTATCTGTTTTTGACTTCCTAAAAAAATTTAAGAAAATTTTTAGATTTACAAATTTATGAAGATTTTTCAAATTTAATGAAGCTATGAAAAATTGAAGAATTTTCACGAATTATATAAGTCTATCTACTTCTATTTTAATAATTAAGAATCTTAAACTATTTTCATACTTTATAATTAAAACTACAAAGAGGAAATTGTAAAAAGAAAAATTCTTTTAATATTGTTCCCTAAAGTCTTAGTAAAATTACATCTGAACTTGTGACATGAAGTGTACTTGTTGTTGTCTTACATCGTATCTAATAAATAGCCAAAAGCTTTGGATGAAGGCATATTAGACACAACATATTTTATGAAAAATTAAAAATAGTCTCAGAATTTTCAGTTTCCGAATGGATTTTATATATAGATAAAATAAGGGCAATGTCGAAATGAATATTCTTTTAGATGAAAAGTATTTAAAAGTTCTAAATATTAAACCAAGTTAAGAGTTTTTTTATTTATTATATTCATTCATAGAAGATAAAGTGCACTTTAAATGCTGTTTAATATTTTAGTTTATTGCCACAATTCTTGTCCATTTTTAAATTTTCTTAATTAGAAACCAAAAAGATTGGTAAATCTTGAAAAATCCTTGATGTACGTACTATTTTTATTCTCATCTGTATAGAATTAATTTATTTTGTAAGAGTTTTAATTATCTACATTTTTTCGATTTCATCAATAATTAGGGGAGAAAAATTTTTGCAGTATTATTTTTAAATTTAGAAATTTAGAATCGTGAAAAATTCCTTACTGATGTAAGGGATTTCTGAAATTTTTCGTTACAGTACATTTTGTAGAAATTATTTTGAAGTTATATACTGCAAAATTCTTGCTAATCATTATTAATATGGCTTACAGGTACGGTAATTATTGCTATTAGTACTTACATGCCACAACCATCGCAATCTTTGGATTTAATGCATTTGACGACATCAAGATCTCCGTAAAGCACATACAACTCATCGTTGTAGCATTGTCTTCAAATTCTGGTTATGTAGATGACATCACAAATTTTCAGAAGAATCTTTCTTTAAAAATATTTTTCGGAAGAATCTTTCTTTCAAAAGTATTTGCTAACGTCCAGTTTTCGTTTCCGTAGGTCAGGACTGATATTATGAGAGTTTGTTAAAGTTCTACATTTAGTCTTTTTCGCAACATAATGCCAATTAGTTTTGGGAATATTTTCATTCTGATGGAAAAGAAAGGAATTCAAAAATATTATATGTATTTATCGATTTTAGTAAAACAAAATTTTAATAAATTTATTTAAAACTTTACATAATTTTCAATTACCTTATCACTCTAATTAATATAGCTTATTAAATTTTTCTAATTTTTGAATTTTAATTTTAATTATCGAATATAAATTTCTAGTTTAATTAAAATACTGTACAACATAAATTTACTATAAATTTCTCCAATTTAACTTCAGAAATTCTTAGTGACTGACAATATGAAAATTATATAAAATATGGAAAAAAATCCATATCACAATAAATTATTAAATTTTTAATTAAAAATCTTTCATAAATATATTGAGGAAAATTTGAAAAATTTCCCTCCACATACACATTATTATTTTATCAAAGGATTAAATCGAACGCTTCATCAAATATAATAAAAGTTTCTCTTTATCCAAATAAAATTAAGACAAAGTTACCCTTTTTTTTAATATATTCTTGATGTTTCAGTTCGTGTAGGTAAAATTTATCTTATAAAGAATTAATATGAAAATAATGAAAATTTTCTTGAAAAATTACCCACAAAAAAGAAAACATTTTCTTGACAGTTTAACAAAAAAAAAATTAAAAGTTTTTCCTTGCATATGTCATATTGATAGTAAAAGTGAAGTCAAAAAATTAACAAGAAGAATTTTACCTTATAATAAGACTCTATCTATATAGCATTGGGTATGTTTGAATAAATTTCAGAAATTTATGATTGCATAAATTGTAAATGCAATCGATTGCAACTTCACAATATTGACTATAATATTATTTCAAAAGTTTTTTATTTTATATATTTTCCATTTTACATAATTTTTCTTTTCATGTTTTCTAAAGACGGGAAGTTCCTATAAAAATATGACACATTTATGCATGTCACATATAATAAAAATTGAATAATTTTCGGTTCAAACTTTTATGAATCTGTTATACTTAAAGGACTTACATGTACAATACTTTTAAAATCGGTATTTAACATATTACAAAAGATTTAAAACTTATTTTCGGTACATATTTATGGAATTTTATGACAGAAATAACTAATATAAAATAATGTAATTTATGTCCATGTACATAAATAATAAACATAATTCTTTGAAAAAAAAATATAATGCCCTAAACAATCTCGATATTTATATTCATTTTAGTGAGACAGTTTCTTGTACGCATAAATTTCAAATATAAATTTAATTTTTCTTCTATTGCACTTCATACTCTTTATAAATTTGAAATAATTTCATGAATTTATCCGTTCAAGTAGTTTGAAACATCAATTTTCAAATAATAATTTTTTTTTTAACTTTACTTGTATAAATTTTGAAAAAGATTCAATTTTTATTATGAAGAAAACTTTTGCTATCAAAAATACCAAAAAAAAATAAAATCTTATAACTTATTATTCACCCAATTCAATTTGCATCATAGAACAAGTTTTCATATTCTTATGGAAAATCATGAATTTTCTATGCATTTAAAATGAGGAGAATAATTTTTGGTTTTTTACTTTTGTTATTCCCCTAAACGTGGAATTGGTTAGTTTACCCAGGTAAAATTTTCAACTATATGTGAATATTACCTTATTTCAATCTATAAAATATATATAACCAAAATTGTATAGTATTTTTCATCATTTGCTTGGTTGACAAGAATAAAATCTATTGAATATTAAATTTATTGGCAACTTGACGGTTGTAACAATAATAAAACTATTTTGAACATGTTGGGTTGTTAAGAGAATAAAAAAGCAATTTATAATTTTAATATATTTGGTGACAAATTTGAATATTTATTTGAAAATTGATGATTATCAGTAAATAGTAAAGTTATATTTTTGAATAGTAAATAGAAATAATAATTGTTAAAGTTTTTTGTCACCTATTCAAAATTCATAAATAAATTCAATTTACGTGGATATTAGAAAATACAGAAAATCAAAAAATATTGATTTAATATAAATTGTGAATTAACCGGGAATCATATAAATCATATAAATGAATAACAAGAACTAATTCAATAATTTTATTATTGTAGAACATCGGTGCATCGATCTAACTCCACAGCTCATAACTCCATAACGAAATGATAAACCACTTACTAAAAATTAATTCCATAATTTAAAGTTTCCATTTTTAAAATGGTTCATAATTACAGAAATTAATTTATAATAAATCCATAATTAAATTGTGGCTTTTTATGGCTCAACTAGCTTTATCAGCTTTTCGCAGAAAATTATAAAATAAACAAGAATCCTAATATAAATTTAGTATATCTAAAACAGATAAATACTCTTAATTTCCAGGACCCCATTACAGTACCACTTTCTGCCGCTAAATGAGTCATAATTAAACAATTGATTTATTACCAAATGGTTTATAATTTCAAAATGCAACATAATTCCAAAAACGTGAAAATCGAAAATAATGATATTATGTCTCACTAATTCGGTCACAATTCCATTATGGAGTTATTCTTTATAGAACTTTTCCTACAACGCCATCTGTTCTCCAAATCTAAGATTAATAAAATTAACGCCATCTGTTGTTCAACTGATAAAATAAACTAAAATATCAATAATTGTACTGAGTAAGAATTTTTCAGGTCATTTAATTTTAGTATGATACCATATTTTTTAAACGCTTTTTAGAGTAATATTAGCTATAATTTTATTGATCCCATTATTCAAATTTTAGCAATATTTTCACTATTTTCAATTCAACTTATATACAACAAAATAGCAATTTAATAATTTTACGTAAGTATATATTTTCAAAAAAAAATTTTCATTTTCCATATAAATAGATTCATTTTCATTGAATATAAAATTTAAAATAAAACAAGCGTAAAATATGCTATGAAATATATTATAAATTTATCTATTTACATATTTTTATATTTCATCTTCTCATCAACATCATCACATTATTATTAAACTTCAGGGTGCAAACTTTTCCAATAAATAATATATAAATATTGAAAATTTCATATTCATATTATAAATATTGATTTGAATTTTGTAAATATATTTCAAAAAATTAAAATATGTTTTTTTTTTTATTATTTTTTCTGTATTTTTAAATATTGCAAACACCAAAAATGAAATTTTTTATGAAATTTTCATATGCTTAAAGGAAGAAAATTCTCAATTCATTTGCATTGAATTTCAATAATTTTAACTATCATAATATAATAAACATAAAAAATGAGAAAAATATTTTTTTTATGATTTCATTTTATATTATAAATAAACAATTTTTTTCGATAGACAACATAAAATTAATGAAAGATACTGTAATAGTAAAATCACAATAATTGAACTTACTTCGATGTTGTGTTAGCAATGGTGATGGTATATATACGAAATTAAATGGAAATCATAAGGCAGATAATAATAATAATAAATAAATAAGTAAAAAAAAACAGACTTGATTTTCCATCAATCAGGAAGAAAAAAAACTTAGTGAATAAACAGATCCATCAAAAAATTGACGACAAAGTTTAACAATATTTTTTATAAGAGGGCGGAATTTGAAGTGTTCATGCTACCATAAAATACAAACATTCACCTAGAACAGACAATAAAATAAATATTTGATGAACAATATACAATGATGCGAAAATGAATGAATGGAAATTTGAAAATTCTGACAATAATATTTGCGTAAAAAGAAAACATAAAATATTAAAATAGGTGGGTATTTAGGGGTAGGAATAGATTATTTCTTAAGAATAATGATTCTTACATTTAAGTACTGTAGAGAGAATGGTTCATAAATTGTTGTATAGAGAAATTCTTTATTGGAAAAGTTTTCAATTACAATGCATATAACGAGAAAATATATATTAAAAAAGTTTAAAGTAGAAAGGAATTGGGATTAATTAACTTTAAAAACTGTTAGTGCTTGTTTATAAATTAAATGCAAAATTACGAAAACTTAATGTTAATTTGAAAGTTAATATTTCAAAAACTACTCGCTTATTATAACTGTCGAAGAAGTTGATAATTTAATTAATTTTTTATAACTCGTCTATTGCACTAAATGGTTTCAAATATATATAATTCTACTCTACTAAAACATAGTTCTAGTTATACTAATCATTATCATTAAATAAAAATATGATGATATAGACTTTTCAGAATGCGAAATTAAAACTTGTTCAATCCAAAACGTTTTAAGCTGAGAGTTAGCAATGTATTTACTTTGGTAATTTTAGTACTCATGTAAATGAGTATGCAGACTCATATAAGCTCACTAAATATGTGAAATTAACGGTCTTGCAACCGTTCCATTCCGAAAACTCTAAATTTCAAAGTAGCATTCTTTTAAAATCATTGATAAAAATAAGTAAAATTTGATTAAAAATAAGTTACCTCGAACTTATTTACTAGGAATCTTATTTGTAATCTGACAAATATCGTTTTAAAATTTTAGTTCGTTTATTGTAACTAAAATCCTTTGAAATCGATTGAAATCCATTTTAAAGCCAGATTTTTCTAAGTTTTCTATATGCAACAGCGTAGACCGTTATTGAGGCCAACATAGGTGAGACCATAAAATAACCAAATTAAATATGTGGCTACCTCTTAGACTATATGTCAACATATCATTGAATTTCAAATTTACTTAAAAAAAATTTACAATTTTTGTTGGTTTATTTCCGTAGAGTAGATGGTAAATGATGAATTATCTTTAAATATTCGGTAAACATCCCTTAACTTATAAACACAAACAAATTTTATACATAGAAAAGTCTCATGAGATAAAAAATAAACTTCAAAATAAAGCCGAAAATAATCAACAATCTCATTTTTTCTGGTTTTTTATTTGTACAATTTATAAGTGAATGTGTTTCTTATTGGTTGTTTTTGCCATCTTCTTCCAAATAAATGAAAGGTGTTCCCCTATTGGTTTTGTATCTGATATTATTCGTTCGTTTTGTCTGTCAACAGAACCGTAAATTTATATATTTCAATATTTAAAAGAAAACCATAGATAAAAAATTGAAAAATATAAAAACCATACAAATTTATTTATTCACATATAACAACATAAAAATCAATTTTTCAACTTTTATTCAAAATTTATTGTATATTTTGTAAAACTTTACAGATTGTGAAAATTCCAATTTAATTTAGTCGAAAATGAAAAATCGAATATTTAACGTATCAATTGAAAAATTCAAAAAGTTTTATATTCTATGTAGTTCATTCTTTTTGAACAAATTACCCTAATAGCTAAAATAATATTTCCCAAAAAATAATAATTTACTATTTCTTCAATATTTGGAAAATTGTAATAATAATTTATATTCTATTTAAAATTGGTTACTTCAATAAAATTAAAAATCTTACAAAATTTATTTATACTTTTATTTCTATAAAAATCTCAAAGTTATTTTATATCTCAGGCTCATTAAATCTTAATTTACTCCACAACAAAATTTCTTATAATATTAACTCATTAAATTTATTTTGTCTAATAAAACTTTATTTATTTTTGTTTTTTTATAACTGAGCAAAAACCAATTTTATTCATCTTAAAAAAAATTTAATTAATACACAAATAATATTTAATATCAAATAAATCACTATAAAATTACTCAGAGTTATAAAACAAAGTACCAAAAACATTAAAAAATAATATTAAAAATCAAATACAAGTCCTTAAATTTTCCTTCATAATAATAAAAATAATAAAAAAAAAAATATTATATATCTTTTACCTATTTCCAACCGTCGCTCAAGGACATTAAATTTAATATTAATATTTCCCCCTAAAGAAAAACGAACAAATTTTCACTCTTCTTAAAAACAATGATTCTCTACAAAACAAAAATAACCTCGAAAATTGCCTAAAATTCAATCTAAAAACAGTTTCACCTTAATTTTTTTTTTTCGTACAGGAAAAACTCTAAAGCGTGGCATCATAAAATTTAACTGAATGAAAACAATTTATAAAATATTTTCATTATAACATATTTTTTTTAAAAAAAATAAAAATATACAACAAAAAAAGATTTATCAAGAAAATCCGGAAAAGAAATGGTCTTTTTATTAATTTGAACTGTGTACTTTAAAATTTATTTGGTACAAGTACAAGTTTAGAGCTTGGGAAATATCATAGAGAAATTATTTGAATGGTTGTTGGTATGAATTAAAATTTAAATTAAATAATATTACATTTTGTTACTGTCCAGTATCCTAAGGAAAATTTCAATTTTCTTTTTAAAAAATTGACTAGTTAATTATAAAGATATAGACATACCTTAAGCCCAATATCATCAGAAATTAGGGATTCAAAAGCTATTTACGAAAGCTCATTACCGAATGAAAACTGAAATTATTTAATTAATGATCAGGTTAAATGTATAAAGGACTGAATCTTACTCTTGTAGTGGTGCTGTGTCAGGATCGGCTATAACACAGATACTTCTTTGCATGATTAGAATAATGTTTATGATCAGCTTAAATATCTTAGAAGTTGATTCTTCCTATTCATTTTATTAAGCCTCCTGTTAGAGGTCTATTAACGTATTATATTATCAATTTTGTTTATGACCGAGATTAAGAATTTTTTAAACATTTCCAATTTAATGATATTCAGCTTTTGCTAAAGACTTAAGTTCATAATGAAAATATTACTGCTCCTTTTACATTATGTTGTATGTTTAAAGCCTATTTTACCATACTTTTAAAGCTTTCAACACTTTCCCACGAGAACTAGTACATAACATTAGAAAAATATTAAATTATAAGGTAACAAAAGTCTAGAACTACAAATATTTCATGACACTAAATTATTCCCCAAGTTAATTACCATTAGAAGTTTTCATTTTACTTGTAAGGTAAAAGGCCATTAAAAATATATATGTCAAGGTTGGATAAAGATTTTGTCTAGGCAATATTTATATGTAATGAAAGAAAATGTAATATTTTCCATTAAAACTTTTCCACAATTTAATTCCCACTGTCAACAACACTGTATAATTTATATCTAAAAAAAATTCACATGAACGCATCCTTCAAGTTTGAAGATGAAGATTAAGTAATAACTTTACTATAATTTTTTCGTTTTTGGTCAGGCTTTTATGATGTTATTTCGACCCGATTTTTTATAACAAACTTTCCAAAAATATTTCCATCGCAGACCAAAAAAGTTTATATCTATTTATGTGTCCTTGTTGTTTGTTACTCTGATACTGCAATGTTGATAATCCATCCATCCTCTAAGTTTTTAGTTTCCAAAATTTTTTATATTCACGTTTTAACCTCACGTACAAGAATCCGTTGACCCATTTTTCATTTAATAACAAAATTTCAATTTCTTTTTTTTGCATAATTTTCATATCCTTTTGGTTTCTATCATGGAAATATTATTTTCCCTTAAAGCTTATGATGTAATTGCTAAGAAGTTTCATCATATTTTTATATATAAAAAAAATTAAGTTTATTCACTGGTTTCAGGATATACTATGTATATGTTTATTTATGCTTCAAAAGTCTAACTATATCAGACATTAAGTTACCTAATATCCATGAATATTAAATATAAATCCAGAATAAATAGACAAAAAAATATGGTAAAATAAAATTGAAATTTTACGAAATATTTTTTTTTACGTGAGTTAATTTTGAAGAGGAGAAAATATGAAAAATATTAGATTAAATTTGTTTTTTTTTTTCTAATTTAATATATTTTTATTTTCGCATGAATTATTTACGTAAATTAGATAATATTTCATTCATTTTTGTGAAATAGAAAATGGACATTTTAATAAAATGTTGGAAATGTTCTTTACAGATATTTATTCATATTTGACAAATTTATAATATATTTTCTGAAAAATCTAAAAATCTATTTTTTTAGGCGCTGTTGGAGGCTAAATATAATTAAATATTATAAATAATTAGATTAGTTTTATAGATATAACGATTAATGATTAAAAGGATAACCAAATTTTCAAATTTTTACAGAAATTGTTTTGTTGTTGGGATTTAATGACCAGATTTTCGTTAACTTTCAAGAAAATAGTGAAATATTATTTTATTACAATTAATTTTAACTGAAATTTTTAATCTTATTAATTTAAATAAAAGTTTCATTTGCTGCATCATTGGATCATTCATGCAGTATCTATTCTAATAAATGAGATTACTTTAATATCGAACCTAATATTAGATTAATTTCTATATACTTTTCTATTCCACTTTGAAAAAAAAATAATGTTGTAATTAGCTAAAGACCATGTCGAACGTCTACCGAAACTTAGAAACCAGGAAAACAGATAATATTATAAAAGTATTCGGTAAAGACGTATCTAGAACCATAACTGTGTAAACAGGTCTCAGATCAATATAAGAACAAACTTAGTATCCCATTTTACCAATCATGGCGTAGCAGTAAAGTATCCTACGAAAAAGGGACAATAACGTCCTTCGCAAGTGACTAGGACTTCCCAATGCCAAATATTATTCGTTCGGAAACATCTAATTCAACTAACTTAATGATTTAATAGCTAAACCACCTTTTTTGAGCCATTTTGTGAGCACAGTATAATTTCAAATCAACGGATTACGAGAGTGATCCTAGCCACCATTTAGAATTTATGACAAGCTGCCGGGTCTGGCCACTTTAACCAACCAGTTAAAAAAAATATAATTTAAATATTTCAAAATAAAATTTTATGTATTTATCCACAAAATTTTCAAATATTTATTAAACTTTTCCATTTCAAACCATTAAAATTATTATATTAATAAAATCTGAAAAAGATTATTATTATAAATTATTATAAATTGATTATCTAAATTCAAATAAACAAAATATTTTTGTTAAATTTTAAAGTAGAACAATTTAAATTTAATTCACCATAATAATTGTATTCAGAAGAGCATAATTTTGTGAAATTTTCATATTTTTTAATAAACTAAAGTTTCATGTTTTTTAATAAACTAAGTGATGATAGAAGAAATATAGAACTTAAATATGAATTTGTAAATTTATAATATACCGACAACATAAAAAGCATAGCTATGTATACAAACAATATAAAACAGATTATTAACAAAGAATTTGAAGAATATTTCAGTTTTGATTATATACCAGGAAACTCTTACAAAATATTCAAAGTTTTAAGCAACTTTTAACAATACAGTGAAGATTATTAAAGATTTTTTTTTTTTTGTAATTTTGGTTTCATTAATACAGTTTTATGATTTCTGTAGGAAAAACTTAAATAATTAATGTTATTTAGTTTTCTTTTTTTTTACAATGAAAAGAAAATTAGAAACATTATAATTCTTATTTAGAGCAAATTATCACATTGTTTTTCTGGGTTTTTGTTTTCCGGGAAATATAAATAACTCATAGGGTCGGATTATTACATTGGGATGCCTAAAGCTCGAAAAATTTGGTGCCCCAGAAACCCATCTTTCTAAGACAAAAAAAAAATACAAAGAACAATTTACTTTATACTTTCTGACAAGCCCAGAGACACGACTAAGATGTGTTAAACTTCCAAAGGACGAAATTTGGACCACAGGATATTAAGAATTAACTGGTAAAAATGTGATAAAATTAGACTATTTTGAAAGTTCAATTAAGGAAGAAGTGATATTACAGTCTAAAAAGGAAAAATGTATTTTAATCACGAATTTAGAAAGATAAATTAATAATACAAAGTTCGAAGAGTCATTTGGATTACCCCTGTGAGCTTTACCGCTATAATTGTTTAAATAATTTTCATTCTGGAATTTAAGTTTGATATTTTATTGATATATTTCAATTTCCGAACTCTATTTAAGTGTGTGTAAAAGACTATCAATGCCGAAATGCCATCACTGGACACTATATGAAAATTAAATAAATCGCCCAATGAGGAACGGTTAAATACTTGAAGGAATAATCATTATAACTATACAGAGGATATGCAGTGGCTCTACAGAGGTTCAAGAGAGCCGCCCCTTTAATTTATAGTAAAAAAGAAAAATCGTAGACAAACTTTCACTATATAGACATATTTTTGAATTAACCCTACCATACTATCCTATGGATGTAATAAGTAAATTAAATTTCTAGATTATTTCCAGAAATTTATAGTTGGTAAAACGATAATTCCAGTACGATTAACATGACAATTTTAATTAATATTATCTGTTCACATTAACAATTTTATTTTGCATTTAAAATACAAAATTTTAAACATTATTTTTGTTAGTATATAAATTCCAATTCCAACAAGTTTATTCCAATTAAAATCTCTTTTCTGAAACCAGATTAGTATAAATCATAAATCTACTGCATATATATAGTAGATTTTTAATTAACCAAAATGCTATGATACCTCAAATTCATTAAATGTATAACTTAACTCTATCTATGATACCTTAAAAAATTCATTAATTTGTTGAATAAACACAGTTCTATCGAATAAAATAAAAAAATAAAATATTTTGTAATATAAAAAAACAATTTAATTAAAAAATTTCTTTTGAAAATCTGTTTTTTTCAATTAAAAAATTTGCACTGTACAAACATGAAAAAAATGTAACACAAAATTGTCCTTTAAAAGAATTTTAAATTAAAATTTTTAAGAGGATATTTTATTTATTCTTTAACTTCTGAATACTAAACAGACAAAAAAAATATATATGTAATTTGATTATAAAAAAGGATTTTAACTATACAAAATGTATAAAACTATTGAATATTCAGTTTTCATATTACACATCAAGTAAATCTAAAATGACAATAAAAAATTTCACAAATTTCACTAAGAATTATCAATTTTATAGTTTTACTTATCCGTTTTTTTGCACATTTTCTATAGTAATATAAATTTTTGGTGGAAAGTGAATATTTTTATAAATTACATTTCTATGGTTTTTATTAATACCACGTAGTTCAATTTTATAATTCAATTTTAAAGAAAAGTACATTGTTTCCTTTGTACACGTAGTTTAGTAATTAGATTATGACATTTCAAATGCATCAAGATTAAAATTACTTCCCAAAAACAACTTGAAAAAAAAAAAAAATTACATTAACATAAAGAGGAATTGCTGCATCCTTTTTGTGTGCCGGCTTCCAATAAACAATATTCATCATAATAATTTTAAAATTTATACTAAATATTTCACTAGAATTATTCATCCTTCAATTTTGATTGGATGGTTGGTCAATCAGTTTTATAAAATTATTGCTCTCCCTCTAAGTAAAAATTCCATATATGTATAATTATTATCCAAATTTAAAAGCATAATAAATTATTTTGCAAGGTAGTTATACCTAAACCCCTAAACGCCTTTTGAAGTGGTTATACCTGAGCGCCTGAACTGTATAAAAATTATATATATTCTCTAGGACAACAAGGCGGCATTTCTGATTTTAAACTCATTCATAATTCGATCCAAACTTGTACATATGGGATTGTCTACAAACTTTTATAGCTCGGGCAAACTCGAAGAGAGTCACACTTATTTCGGTTCTATATTTTGATATAAATGAAACAGCTGAAGAAGAGTATCTCAATTAAAATTAACCACGGCTGAACTGAAAACAAAAAAACGGATGAATTCACAAATGCAAGAACACTGGAACCATACTCAAGAAAATAGACTTGCTAAACAATTCATACCTAGTCACTCAGCTTAATGGAGTTGGCTCCTTAATATGAGTAAATTTAGAGTACGAACAATAAACGGGTTACTTACTGGACATTGTAACATGAAAAAAACATCTGCACAAAATTGAACTAAGTTCCAAATAATGTATGTAGAAGAGGAATCGGCTGAACACATCTTGTGCGAATGTGAAGCACTGGTTCGATCCAGACTTCGTTACCTTGAATACTATTTTCTGGAACCAATATAAATATCGTCGTATCCACTCAAAAATGTATTGAACTTCTTTGAAAATGCTGGTCTTCGGATATGGTTCTACCTTAAATGTATATCACAATAGGTCCACAGTGGCCTCAGTGACTTGGGACGCTGGTACTTACCTAATTTCAATCTAATTTATTTTAACAAAACTTTTATAGATAGAATTTATACATATCCCAAAATTAGACAATTATATATGAAAATTCGAATATTTCAATTTTTCGTTGTAATTGCACCAACTAATAATTTCATGATTAATAGTAAAATTGAGAATTAAATTCCACACAACAAAAAACCTATACATATAAAAACCATATGTTTTAGTAGTTAGCACTTTTAATGAAAATTGTTTTATGTTATTTAATACTTACATAAATTTTCCTCAATTACCTACTTAAATAACACACATTTTACTCATAAATTTCGTATAAATTTTCCATAGAATAAAATATTTTTTTCATAAATTTTAACTATACTAATAAAAATTTCATTTCCAAAAATTAATTCACCTTCAATCATTTCTAACTAGAAATATTTTGTTTTCCTGTATATTATATTTATTTATACGGTATTTCTAATAAAATATTACACAAAAACTTTTACATTTTCTATTTCCCAGGAGATTTACCATAAATAGTAAACTAAAAATATATTCTAGCTAGATTGAAAAAGAAGTGTTGATTTTCTATATATATAACGAAATTTTGGTTTATAAGATGAAAACATATTTATAGACGCAATTATAAGAAATAATTCCAAATATAAATTTACCAAACTTTATACCCTAACCGCATAGGAAAATAAATTTTCCAAAAAAAAAATATCCTTAAACAAGGAAAACAAAATCGTTATATAAAATAAAAATCAATATTTCAAAGTAGAAAAGGAATTATAGAAATACATTATAATTGGAGATTTATATTGAATTTACATAAAATTATTGGACAATTTGGTTATACAATATTTTTGTATATGTTATAAATTTTGGAAACTTTTAAGGAAAATCTATATTTGAATAAATTCTTTAACATAATTTTTCATTAATATGATTATGAATATTATTGCTATGTAAATTTTATAATCCTTAACAAAATTATTTAGAAATTATAATTGGATTTTTTTTTTTTAGAATTGAAAAGTGAGTCTAAATTGTATTAAAATAGATAAGTTTTCATTATGTCTTGAGGCTCTAGCAAATAAATATTTAAGATTATTTCATTTTAGTGCATACAAATATTTTTCATTTTTATTTTTTTGAAAAGGTTGATGTCGAAATACATTCCTTGTGCACTCCACTTATCAGTACATAGCCTCGAAATGTTTTAATGCAATTCTACCTACTAATATTATATGGATTCCGTTCCGAAGTATATATCATTTTCAGGTCAAATTGACGATTTTACAATTGTAAAAAACGATTTTACAATTCAAGTTAGTTAATACAGTATCATTATTAATAAATTATATATGTAATTATTATTAATAATTGCGTGTTTATTTGTAATATTGTAAAAATTGTAAAATCGTTTTTTTAAAATTGTAAAATCGTAATTTGAATTGTAAAATCGTTAACTTGAGCTGCAAATGCTATAAATTCCTTTATAGAATTTTTTTTTATTGCTTTTATTAGTAAGACATTAACAGTCGGCAAATTGTCTCAACACTTTTCCCACATTTATATTTTATAAATGCTGCTACTCGCTACTCATTTAACCTGAATCAACTTTGAGTGACATTAATTCTCCTGTGAGGACTTGAAATGGAGACCTAATATATGACAGGATAGCACAGTAAAGAATATGTTGAATGAAAAATATTTAAACTGTGACAGTATGATTGCTGCAAAGCCATTTTTTGAATTATTATAGCTTGTAGCATTTTAGATTTTTTAGACGACTTTTAAACATAAAATATTTTAGTTACAAATTAGAATCATAAATCATAGATGACACAGAAACATAAAATATATAATTTTAGTCAGTATGAATAAAGACAATCTGATATCGTGGTTAAAACAATCAAAGTAAAAACGAATTATTTAAAAATAAATGATTAATTGATTTTTCACCATTTTGACTTCTACATTTCAAAATATTACACCTAACAATTCCTGAGATTTTCCTGTTAAATATATTCAATATTTTCCCCCAAATTAAGGAAATATCTTCAAAATTAATGAAAATTATATACAAAGTAATTAATATCCCACATATAACTTTGTAACATCTATTTAAAGATATTTGAATTAATTATTTATTTATTTTTTTGTGAACTTAACTAATACTACAGTATTTCAATTTCATTAAACCTATTATAGTTAATAAATTATTCAGTCCCTAAAACTTTTACAAGAAAAAGTATTTTTTCTATATATTAATAATCTATATAATAAATAATTTACATATTCCTCAACAACCCAAAATATTTCTATAAAAAGTTTACCTAAAAAAAATGAAAATACAATTTTCTTTTTTTTTATCAATATTTTAAGGATATTTTAGTGACGGTACTATTGATTTTCATTTAATCTACCTTTAAAAGCGGAAACTCTTTTTAAATTTATACATAGTAAATATATA
This sequence comes from Rhamphomyia laevipes, assembly GCA_963920725.1. Taxonomy (NCBI): domain Eukaryota; kingdom Metazoa; phylum Arthropoda; class Insecta; order Diptera; family Empididae; genus Rhamphomyia; species Rhamphomyia laevipes. Next base: position 19,814,222 of record OY987255.1, on the reverse strand, counting down.
TACAGAAATTTTCAAATTTTCCCTCATTAGTTTTTCATATATAAATACTTACAGTATGTACAAACATTTTTTTTATTATAGCCGCCGTCACCTTCGAATTAATTCGCGTTTCGTGTCCTTCAAAACTTTTAACATTTTATAAGGGCTGACATTTTGAGTAATTTTGATAAAGGTAAAAACCTAGCTCGCAATATTACAGAAAATTAAATATTTTGTTTAGTTGGTTTTGTTGTAAAAAAAAATTATTACTAATTTGATTTTGGCATGCGATCTTATAAGTTTGTAAATATATAACAAGAACAATTTTTATTTTTATACATATTTATTTTATATATTGCAATTTTACATAAAATACCCCCAACCTTGACACATTTGCACAAGGTAACTTTTATAATGCGGATATATTCCCAAGATATTATGAAAAAAGGAAACTTTTAATACTGTCAAAAGGTAAAATTGTTAAATCTTTTTGGTATTAGGGTGGAATTATCCATGGCAATTTTTTAATGATACAAATTTTTTTTTTGGTAAGTTGTAATTATAGTCTTAATTCATAATTTTTGTGAAGTTTTTACTTTTCGAAAACTTAGTTATTAACAAAATCTTTATTTAAACTTGCAATAAAATTAATAAAACTATGCTAGTTTTCTGAAAAAGACACCGATTTTAAATTATAAATGTCTTGAACACGGTTAAGAACCGAAAATTTCTTAAAAACTCATAAAAATTTACTTCTAATTTTTGGTTCAAATATATAAATATCAATCCACTCTAATTTCATTTCATTTAATTTTAAACAAACATACAAAAGATACTTAATGATAAATAAAGTCACCAGTCTTCTGAGAATACTTTTTATATTTACATCATATATTACATATTTGACATTAAACCTCCGTAGAATAGAACAGGAGTTACAAGTTCAGTGTTATTTATGAAGCAGACTTATGCAGTTACATTGGTTTTTATAAAAAATATCGATTACAATATAAAATATTTTAAATTTAAATAACTAACTTTAAATATAGTTCAATTTGATCAGAAAACTTTTACTGTCCATGAATCACATATGATTTATTGCACAATGGTAGCCTCATGCCCATGACATTCATATATTATTCATTTGGTCTATTTTATATATGTGACTATAATTTCTCGACTTGTGCTAGGAGTTCTATTATTTCATCTTGGAGTTGTTTAAAGAAAAGTCGAATTTGTAATTTTTGAATATTTTATAATTAAAGAAGGTCCTCCAATGATTTATGCTAAAGAAAACAAATATATTTAAATATAAAAATGATTTATTTATATTATTAAACTGTTAACTTCATTTTTAAACATTTTTAATTTTATATATTTTTTTTAAATTAAAGTATAATAAGTTCATGTATCATATGTGAACATAAGTGGTAAAGGATTTTGCACATAATACGTTTGCGAATATTCGCACATTTTGACATTTCTTTCACATGAAACGCAAACTGGGATTTGTGAATATTCCATAAAAAAAAAAAAAATTTGAGGTTAAAAACGAGTGAATTGTTAAAAACGAGTGGAATGCGAGTGGACTGTGGAATGCAACAATGTGGAATGCGAATGGACTGCGACCAATGATTTGATAGTTCGCGACCAGATATTCCAATTCGTGGAAAAAAAAAATGTTTATTTTCATAAATTTAATTAAATATAGTTTAAAAAAAGTTGATAAATTTAAGTGTATTAATTAATTTTAAAAATTTTATTTAAGACAATTGTTTAAAAAAAAATAATTAAACATAGAATAATGCATTTGTTCGCAATTTGCAATTCGCAGTTCGCGTATCATGTGCAAAGTCCATAAGTGTACCTTTTAGATTATACAACTTATACAAATAATTGTTATATACACCCATATAGTTCAATGTTTACTGTATGGGAGTTTACTGTATAAACTGATTTTTGAAACATATAGAAAAACCTTGACAAATTTCCTACCTAATGCCCAAAAGTACTTCAAAACTTATTTGTTCATCACAAAATTCTAATTTTCATTCAAAAAAAAAAAATTTACTAGGCCTTAACTCCACAATATTCGAGTTTCTTAAAAAATTAAGTATATTTCTAGATTTATATTTATCATTGTCATATATTTTTTAAATATTTATTGTAATTTGCAAATCAAATATTTTAAACAATTTGGCAAAAGTAACTTTATGAAGCCACTTTGGCAAAAACTTTTTCCAAAACAAAAACTTTTACAACATATAAATTCCAATGATAAGGAGCTAAAGATTCTATATATGTAGATATTCATGCTTTCCCATTTTCACTGAAAAAATATTCTATGTAATTTCCTTATTGTGACACAAAATTCCATATGTAAGTATGTAGGCCGTGTAATCCATGATGTAATTTTAATTTAATGTTTAAACTTTATATCTATATAATATATACATTTATATGGTGATGACATAAATATGTTGTTTACCGAAAAAAAAGGCTGGTAATGTTACGCATTCTCACAAATAATAAAAAAAATTATCAGAAAAAGTTCGTTAACATGTCTAAAGAAATTTTACTATAAATAAATAAAATATTTCGTAAGAATTGAAAAAATAAACACCAAAAGATGAGAAACATAAAATTAGTAAATGGTTTTTTCTTTATTTTCTGGATTAAATTCTTTAAAAGTATAATTTCTTTAAATTTATCAGAAAATAAAAGATCAAATAAATATTTAGATGAAAAAAAAATGGAAAATTTAATATAATTATGTCAAGGATATGTAATAAAATTAAAATTGACTTTTATTAAAAATTATGTGTTAATATGGAATGAGTTTTGTTATTTTTCTTTTTGTTTTTGATGAAAATATTTGATGTGTAAAAGAAAATTTAATATAATAAAAAGTTTTAATATAAATTAATTGGTTTTCAAAGGTATACAGAGTTCAGTTAAACAGCAGCGTTACAGATACATATATATTTTTTAACTTGACAGCAAAGGACGAAAAATTGAAGCTTAATAAATTTTATTTAAAAAAAAAAATTCTTTTAAAATGTTTTCTTTGGTAATATTATAATGAAAAAAATTGTTTTATGTTTTTAAATTAAAAATGAAAATAAATGTTTGTAGGTCCATGGATTCCGCTGTGAATGTCTAGGGGGAAAATTAAATAATTTAATTTCTGAATGCTCGAAAAATAAAAAAACAATCTTTTTTACTTCGATTTTATATTTAAATTCGAATTATTTCATATAAACAAATTTATTAACTGTTTTAAAACATAATTTAAATATAAATTATCTAAATAAATTTAATCTTATTCTGAGGTAGTAAGTGCATTATATTAATGACATTCAGTATTCAAAGTTCCTTTAATTATTTTACGAGTAGTTAGAATAACTAAGAATATTGTGTTGCACTTGAACTATACAAAAAATTAACTTTCGAAAAATTTGATAATATAAAAATTAATTTATCTAGGAAAAAATATTTCGAATATAAAATCAATTCCCGATTTCTTTAGAATAAAAATGGACTGGATAAACATCATCGATTTTTCAGGATTAGATAATATACGGTAAGACTCAATCACTAATAAAGATCTTCACTCCCTAGATCCAATAACATGGAATATTGTAGATGAACTGCTTACTCAGGATTTGTAGTTCTTTGCTAAATATATAAAGATTTCAAACTTCCAACTGAATGAAAACAGATCAATAACTCGAAATCTCAAAGTAATTAATTTCATAGTAATAATGTTATATCATCTCCATTAAAGTGGGTACTAATGAAGCTGCACATTAATACTACAAGTTATACCTAGCTTATGAATATGGATTTGTATAATGAAATATGAAAATTTTAAAATTCCAGAAGAATTATATTGTAGAAAATAAATTGTAAAACAAAAAATATTGAAAAAAATTAAATTTATAGTATTTTACAGTGAAGCCATTATAAAATTGTTCTATATCACTACGGCAGTATAGAATATCTTCTATATTCATATCATTATCACTACGGCAGTAGACGAGTTACTTTTTTTCGTCGATTTTATTATGAAACAAATAATTTAAAATTTATGAACTACTGTTCAAAACAAGCCACAAACCGAAGAAAAATAAAAAAATTCTAACAAAATATATTAAAAATAGATGATTTTAATAAAATATGCTGTCGGACAAGAATCATAAATAAATATTTTTTTTGTTCATTGAGCATAACGAAATTTAAAATTGAAACTTTTACTTAGTTTTTTTTTTTTTTTGTTTATTTCAATTTTATTACCAACAATTCTGTTCGTAATAAAAAATTTCCTTAATGCACATAAAATAATTTAAAAAAGATTGATAAAAACTTTCGAGATAATTTATTTGAGAAAATTACAAAAATAAAAATCTTTAATTTACGAAAATGTTTTAGTAGATATTTTATTTAAAATCAATGTAATTATTTGATTTTTTTATGGAAAGATATTTTAAATATTAAATTAAGTATTGCCAAATAATTTACTTTAAAAATGAATCTGTTTTAATGATAATTGTTTGTTGGTCCTCCGCAGCTCTTGATAAGTGAGTGGCTATCAAACCTTTAATATTTTCATTAAAATGAATACGGAATTATTAATCAAAAACTTCTTAATAATATAGTGAAAACAAGAAGAATTCCAAAATGAAATACACACGGGAGCATTTATTAAAATAAGAACAGTGTCACTAATCTTCTAGAATCTAATCTTTAAGTGTCACTAATATGTTAAACTTTCAATCTGTCTTTACATTTTTAGTAAGTTCAGCAAAAACGATATCAACAAATGAAGAAAACAGCAAAAAGTAAAATTCTTAATTACAGCCCCCGGCCAAATATATATACCAAATTATTGATTAATCAAAAAATAAAAAGAAATGTATAAAAAAAAAACAAATTAAAGAAGCCGGAGTTAATCGATTGGATGTTGTTTTTGATTGATGTCATCAAAATAAATGTTTTAGTTATTTTGCAATAAAAAATCAATAAAAGCATTTATTGGACCGATTTCATCCAGTGACATTCGGTTATGAGTAAAAACTATTTATACATTAACCAACTCATTGCCGCCAACAATATATTCTCTATAAATTCCATAAATTAATTTTGTAAAATTAGTGGTAAAGAGAATGAATACAATCTATAGTAATACAAGGATCGTGTTCGAATCTGATATCAATCTCGTATACAAATCTTTGCTAAAACAGATCACATAACTTCCGCATCCTTAAAGTAAATTTCCGGCTCGGATTCATATTCAGATATTATACATACTAACAAGGTTCATGGAAAAATAGAGAATCATGGTTTTTAATTATAACATACTAATTTCTAACATAAAATATTCTACATAACCTAAATGGATCCATCATATACTAAAATAAATTCTTTAACATTTTAATATTCATATCATTATGCCAACAAAACTTAAATAAATTATAAATCTAAAAAACAAATGCAAAAAATGATCACTCACATTATAATAATTATATATAGTACACATAATTTTCATAAAGGATTTTTTTCTTTTTTGTATCTTGTATCTTGTTTACCATTTATGTCAGCACAAAGTTTTTATTAACAAAATTTTTAAAATAACAAAAAAAAAAATTAACAGACTTTGTTTTCCTAGAAAAACTTTTCATATGGAAAAATATTCAACAAACTATTATAAATAATGTTTAGTGAAAATTAGAATTTTTTAGTGTAGAAAATTCATTGTTTTAATTATTATATATACGTATGTATGTATGTATATATAGAAAATTTTAACCCACAAACTAATTAATGCGTATAATCCTTTATTTTCTATATGATACATTTGTCATAATATTCTATTGTTGTATGATTATGATTTGACTACATATAAATATAATATTTAACCCCATTTTATCAACCCCTATTAACCTGTTCAAATTGTTTAGACCTGCCCTATCCTATTTTTATTTATTTTTTACAATGAACATTTCATAGAACAAAGCTCGCAGAGTGTAAAGCTCTTTTAATTAATATATTTTCATTTTCATTACGTATTAACATAAAAATGAAGAGAAAAAGAGAATAGAAAATTGGAAAATTTTATATATAATTATGATTATGTTTTTTTTGTTTGTAATTTTGTTGGGTGGTGTTGAGGTGGTTGACTCAAAAGTGGAAATGAAGCAGACATTGGAGTGTGAGAATTAATTAAATATGAATATATGAGTAAAGCATATTATAGAATAACAATAATATCGAAATAAAATAGCAATTATACATGCAAACAGTATACAGAGATTTCCTAACCAAATCAGTAGCGGAACTTGACATAAATTATACACTACGTTGTACACTACAAGTTAACCTGTCTCTATTAATCTTCTACAACTCAATGATAGTGTTCCAAGAAACGAACACCATTAAAATTCTATGATACTCGTATAACAACATTTAAAGAATTTATATCCGGCGCCACTGGTTTTTTATATTTTATTTCGATTAAAATACTTAAAATATATTCATATTTATGTAAATTTCATGTTTGGGTATTACAAAGGAATAATAATAACACTTCTGGTTTGTTTTCTATTTATAAATTGTATGCTTTTATACATCCTCATTGTCCCCATTAATCCTTAACTTTTAAGTCCTCTATAATATTTCAGCCCCAAGCAACAATTTGAATATTAAAAAAATAAAGAATTGTAATAATTGGTTTGACATTTCGTTTTATTTTTTAATATGTAAAAATTAAATATTTTCGATATATTTTAAATGGTTAAAATATAAATGCTAAGAATTACGAACTGAGTATAAAAAGGATTGCCATGCATTTAAGTATTTGGTAATTATAAAAAAGAGAATGCAAAATAAGGAAAATATTTTCATATTACAAAAATACTTCAATAATTGTTTATACAAAAAGTTTACATCGGATTCCAAAATATTAATATGAGGAAGAACAGGAATTCGAAACGAAACTTTAATTCATATAAATGGTCATAAATTAAAATTTATAAAAGGATTTTGACTCCTTGATTATTTAATAATTTATATAATAATAGAAAAATTATAGACAATGCAAATAATTTTTATTTACATAAATTTAGGAGACCGACTGTAATGTAAAAATGTAAAACATTTTAAAGGACGACTGACTATACGAATAAAAATTAAAAATAATATTTCCATACAAATAAGGAGAAAAATTAGCATAAAAGAATTCTTAGATTAACATTAACCAAATTATCCTTAAAAAAAAGGTGCAATTTTAAAAATACTAAAATAAAATTATGATTTGAAAATGTTTGTATAATGAATAAAGTATTAAAATTAAATCAATTTTTATGGTAAAAAACATAACCTTCTTTAAACTATTTCATCTACACTTTTTTATCGTGATTTTTTTTTAACATAATAACGTAAAACATAAAACCAAATCGGAATTTTTAGTAATTTTTATGTAATTTGTTTCGTTATTGTGAAAATGAAATATATTTAATTTTATGTGGTAATAAAGGTTTAATTAAAAATGTTATAGATAAAAAAATAAAACTTTTTTGTCCCGTTTTCTTAAAAATTACATTTAATTTTAGTTTTAATTTATTGAAGGTAGAATAAAGTTTCCTATTGCATTGTAACCTAAAGAATATTAATGATATCTAGCACATCAATTCATCCTGTATAGACGAAATTATCAGGGACAGCTAAATGGTGCATGGTCTATTAAGTTATTGATAAAATGTACCATATCGAAATTGTATTCAGATATAGGACAGTGAACTACCGATTCAGTATTATAATAAAGGTTGTTTTACATATCCACCGATTTTTGTCTGCGCCAGGCAAATTTTGTTTGTCGGAGACTTGTTTTTCCGCATGCCGAATTTTGTATTCAGCAATTTGCACATACAATAATATTTGACATGAATTTAAAATCTATCTTTACATACAATGTGTTTGTAAGCATGTCCGCCGCGCCGAAAAAGATAAACTTGGTTCAATTCTTCGCCGCGCTGAAAAATCGTCGCAGCTCTAGTTGAAATCCAAAAAATCTCGGCGCAGACAAAAATCGGTGGATATGTAAAACAACCTTTATACTTTGAAATAATTGTCAAGAAAAATATCAAATATTTATGAATTTCTTTTAAAACTAATTTGATACAATTGCAAAAAATTTAATAAAACAGCGTTCATCAGGAAGAACTTAATTTTGGCCTAAGAACTTAATTTAAACAACTTCAAAAAATTTAAATTGCACTGAAATTTTATGACTTAAAAAACTTATTTTTTTACACCTCTAACCTCTTAGAGTATTACGAAAATAATTTTTCTTTTGACCTGTTTAATAAAAAATCTACTAACAATTTGTTGAGAGTCAGTCCATAGCTCAAATTACTATTTTGAATAAAATTAAATTAATTTGACTGAATTTTAAATTAAAAATCTAAAAATTTCGTAACTGTCATCTATCATTTTCAATTATTCTAATTTTAATTTAACAAGGAATTTATGTTTTTGTTATTTTTTTAGGGATCAACGAGCTGTCAACAAAATTCTTAACGCGATACATCGTCATCGTCATTGCTGGAGAGCTTTCCATCAAATTTTCAGTCATTATAAATAAATTTATATTTCATGGAAAAAATTTACGTTCAAAACTTTTCTGATACGTATAATAAAAAAAAAATAGCAAGAAAATCATATGAAAATGCTTCCGTGCGTGTCAATTGAAATTTACCACCAATTTAAGCACATCAAGCAAGGTGAACAAAACAAAATACAATGTAAATTAATAAGTGGAAAATATCATGAATGAAAAATATGAAAAATTATTTTTAATTATATTTTGTAAATTAAATGTAATATATTCAGATTTTTTAAGTATACACTGGAATAATAAAAATGGTAAAATGAAGGATCAAAGATTTTTTAGAAAATTATTTTTTCTAATTTATAATAAAAAGAAAATTTAATTAATTTGAGGGAAATTCCAAGAAAAATAAATATTACTTCTTTATAATATTCTTTATTACTCAAATATTGTGAATTCACCAAATAAGATTTTTAGCTTACATTTAACTTAATAAATTTTGGGAAAATGCTAATTATTTTTAAGCTGTATAACCTAATTATAAATAACGCTATACTAAATTTTATTAAACTATTTGTACAAAAATACTTCAATTTATCCTCATATACAAAAAGTTTACGGTTGAAGGCATTTTAAATATATTTATTTCAGTAAAACTGAAACCTAAAATATAGAAAATTTTTGAAAATCTCTATTCAATTTTCCACAAAAAAAAACAGCTATAAAAATGTACACAGATTCTTTATGTTACAATTGAAGTGTAGTGCCTGTTTAACCTCCGAAAGTTTTTTTTTTCAATTTATACTACATTCTGCACAATAATAGAAAAATCACATATACACTCAACGTTTAAATTACTGAATTTAACAGTATAATAAATAGCATTTTAAGACTTTTGACTTTTAATAGCACCAAATCAAAGAATTAACAATTCTAAGTACACTTTCAAAATTTAATTCTGGTTGAAAATGTAAAAATGCATTGAAATTAAAATCCTTTTTGTTGTTCAGCCATGAATATATGGTTAAATTTTGCTATATTTAAGGATGCAAAAGAGATTTTTGTTTTGTATTATTATTATTTTTTTTAGGAATGATGGGTTTGTTGAAAGTTTACATTATATTTGTTTTCATAAGGAAATGGTTATTTATATAGAAAGTTTTATGTATTTTAATGTAAGAGATTTTACTCAAGAATAATGTTAAAAAAAATTAAAAACCTTAAGGTAGTTTTACATTATAAATAATAGAAAAATTACTTTCTATTTTTTTCGAGACTTAATTCTTGTATAAATGTCAGTTTGTATTATTTCTTCAATAATCAATAATATAAATTAAATTTAAAATGTCATATAAAAATGTTGTGATAAATTAATTATTTTGTAGCTGATTTACTACTTTGATACTTCAAACCTTTTTTCACAATTCACAAACATTACTTAAATTTTTTCCATTTCCTTATTTTTTTTTACTAGCATATAAAACTTAGTCGAAATATAACTTTAAATTACTATTTACGTAAAAGGATAAGTAAGCAGTATTTTCTAATACGTGCCAAACAAACGGAGATTTATTTTCAAAAAAAAAAAAAAGTAAAAAAAAAAAAATAACATATATAACGTGGGTGTAAAACTATTATCCCAAAATGTATCCAGGATCTAAGAGAACTGAAAAATCTATATATATATATATGTAATTCTCTTTTAACATTTTAATGTAAAAGGACAAAACATTCAACCCATTCTGTAATTATCATTCCGTATGGGTAGAAAATAGAAAAAATAAATGTTATATACTCTGACAATATTTATGTACGTATTGGGAATACTTATATCGTTAATCCTGGTGAGTATATTCTATAGTTCCATGTCGATGTACATTAGTTTTGTCAATTTATCTATAATAAGGACAGAATTTTATACAATTGTAAATTGTATGTAATTTTTATTTAGGTACAGTAGAATAGATAATAGTTGATGTTGTGATAAAATTACATAAAATATATGTTTTATCTTGAATTTTATATTTATATACTCAAAATATTTTATGATTCTACAATTGTTGGATTATTGTGATTTATGATTCATATTACATTAGAAAAATATATAAGATATATTGACTCATGCAGGTATCGTCCTGAAATTGATCCTAGATAAAAAAAATGGTATTGTTTCTTATGAGTATAGTTTTAATTGAAATTTATTATGATCTATAATATGATATTTTATTATAAAATTGGTGTCAAATAGCCATATCGCAACTATGACTTAATGAAACTTTAAAAAGTGTCAGAAATTCATGTTTTTTTTAATATAGTCTTATTAGTCTCAAATTAAAAAACAATGTAAAAGACGTCAGGAATTACTAATATAAAACACGTTGGGAAAATTTGTAATTTTTTGGAAAAAACCGATAAATCGTAATTTTGTGATTTGCTATAAAAAAAGGCGATAAATCTATAAATCTGAATGAAAGTGTTTAGGTCTTAGTTCCATTGCAGTTTTTGTGTTCCATTGCAGTTCTTTAAGTTGTAGTTTGCACAACCTTAGTTGTAATATCCTGAAGGATATTCTTGATCCGCAACGAATATTTTATAGTGTCAAAACCATTCGTTATGGTTCGTTATGTTAATGATATTGAATTAGCTTCTCGTTATAAATATATTATATAAACGAAATTTATTATCTGTGAAATTTGATAATACATTCTTCTTTAACTATAAAATTTTGAATCAATCAAAAAATTGCTGCAATATCCGGCTTCATAAAAATATGCAAAATTTTGGGAAAATAATTGAGTAAAGTTATAAAAATGGTCTGGAAAAAATTTACTGAAATTTACAAAAAGTCCATCGACTTAATCCAAAGAAGCCTTAGATATGGTATATTCAATTATTTTTATAAAATTTAAAAGAATCCACTAGATAACAAAAAATGATTTTTTGGGCTAATCAAAAACTAAATTAAACAAAAAATAATTCAAAGTTTTAAAAAGTTTTAAAGTGAATAATAAACATGATTTTAAATTAATTCATTATTCATAATTATATATCGAAAATATTTTTAAAATTACAATTTATTCATAAATATAATCTTTTTATTATGATTATTATAATTAAATTATTAAATTTAAATTTTCTAATTCTCAACAACACCACAAAAACCACGAAAAAGCAAAACTTTATTATATTTTACAAGTTTTACCATTGACAAAATTAGAAAACCATAAAATTCATTAAAAGAATTTAACAAGACAATAAAAATTTTTTACAAGAATAATTTTTATTTTGTTCGTCAATTTAAAATTGAATATTTTCCCAAGTATTTCCTTCCTATAAACATTTAATTTCCTTATCCTTTTCAAACCATACACATATACGCACTGGCGTCAGTATTAAACAACTTCAAAGTATTGGTTATTTATAAAAATTCAATTCCTATTTAATTTTGAAATCCTTTTTTGAAAGAAAGTTTCATAAACGAAAAATTCTCATGAATATTTTCTGTATATAAAATCTTATAAATTTGACTTTGATGTGTAAATTTGATAATGAAATTTAGTTTTATTTTCTTATACCTATAGTTTTCCAGTTTATCTGTGTTTTCTTAAAAGTTCTATGGACTTTTTGTGACCTATCCTGTGTAAACTATTACAGATCAATTGTTATTATAAATATTCATCTTATTTTCGGGATAAAATAAAAATCACCAAGGAACAAAACACAGATTATTATTATCATTATTGTACATTACAAATAAATAGAAAATGCTATTCGTTGTTTGTGTTTTATTTTATCTTCCCCAACCTCTAAGGACTATTACAAAAGGATGAAATGTAAAAATAGAATAAAACAAAAAATAAATAATTACTGAGAATTTGATTAATGAAGAATATTTACATTTTTATTTTAAAAAAAAACATTTTTGCCAGCAGGGAGCCACAAAATAAAAGATTCATTGATAAAACTTGATATTGTCCAAATAATTTTGCCTTTTGATATCCTGTATAAATTGGATTAAATATGAAAATTAGAATATTGTAAGAGATTTGGTGACACATTTATAAATATTGTAAGCTGATGAAATGAATTTGTTTATGATTTAATCCAGTGGAAATTTTTTATATACAGAATGCTTAATTTTAATTTTTTGTATTGTTGTTTATAGAAATTTCCTTATTTTATTTATATCCATGGATATAAATTACTGGAAAACTATGATAATGTCAACAACTGTAGTAATGTTAATAACGTTACATAACATAGCATTTAAAAATTATATGGTTATTTATATGCAAACCTTTGTTAACGTTATTGAATTACGTATTTTTTGGAAACATTATTATATTCCTGATTTATTTGATTAATGTCCTTGAACGAACAATAGAATAAGGAATTTTATTGTCTTAAAAAATAATATTAATAATAATGAGGACAAATATATTACCAATTTGAATATAGCTGATTGGATTATAAGAAAATTACTATGACACATTGCTAATCATTTAAAATCGTGCTGATGTTTTGAAACGTTAATTAGTTAGTTTTTATCATAGAGATAAGGATTACATCACAGTTAATTTCACTACATGCTATTCCGGCTAATTGTGTTTTTTATTAAATTATATATCAATATTAAATCTATATTATTTGAAATAGTTTTACAATATGATGACACGTCGCTTCAGTTTTGAAATGTTTTATATCAAAAATTGTTGCCTCTTTGTTCTGCGGGAAAATAGTTCGATTTTTACTTTTCTGCTATGGAATGTCAAATTATTACTTTTGACATAATATTTTTATATCAACAACATAGCGGCGCGGTGTGAGTATCTCCAGCATTAATATAATTACAAAAAATAATTTTAAAACAAAATTAAGTCGTTTTAAATAATTATTTTTACATAACAACAAAATTACAAATAAAGACATTTTAACTTAACCAAATATTTAGATTTTTCATATACAAAATTTCTGATAAAAATCATTTTCTAATTATATACCAAAACTTATTCCCTTTCAACAACATCTAGAATATCGGCCTATATCCATTATGAAAATGGTAAATTTTTCTTTAAGTTGGAAAAACAAATTTGTTTAATTTTCTAGTCTATTGTCTTTGTAAAAGGAAAACCAAATATTTTGTTTTTATCCTTATCATGATTGCCATTTCCAAATACACATCAATTAATAAATTCTCAAAAATTTCTATTATTATTTAGGAAAATCTAAAACAATTGATAGCTTAAATAAACAAAAAACCTTCCAAAATCAAACTATTTCCATAGATTTTTATACATTTTTTTTATTATTGAAAAGAACTAACACGAGGCAAAACGCTTTGATTGCTTTAATTTGGCTCTATCGATTTGTGTATCAAGAATATCCTTTTTATATTTGTAGTATATTTATTTACTGAGGTGTTAATTAAATAACACTATTAACAATAGATTCTAAATTCATTATTTATTAATTATATTTCATTTATACAATTAAATATTTATTATCAAATATAGTTTTTTATTTAAACTGAATTAATTATTTAGTTTATAGGATTTATGTTTGTGAGTAAATTTGTGTTTAATATAAACAAGGATTTAAAAATTGGAAAGAAAGAAATTTTCTGAAAGGTTGATATTTTTGATGTTTTTAAAGTATAAATCATGCTAAAAAGAAGATTTTAATAAAAAAAATAATATTACCGATTACCAGAATTGTTAATATTAATTTTAAATACACAATTATTAATAAATTAATTTTGAAAATTGATTGAAATTGTAATAGATAAATCAGTTTGCTTTGAACTTGCATAATAAAAAAAAAACGGGACACTAAATGCTATGCGATAATGTTTTCAAAATACAGTGATCCTAGGTACATATATATGATAATGAGTGAGATACAATCAAATACTTTCTGTGTCACTATCCTTGCCTGAAAGAACTATATCACAAATGCTTTGGTTACTTCTTCTTAAAAGGGAGCATGTAGGTCAGTTAAGTGTCTAACAAGACGAGTTTCTTAAGAGTGCAACTGGCTTACCTCTGGCCTGAGTGTGTGAATCCTTTGTGGGCTCAGCTCTTCCTTTTCATTCCTGCATTCAATATAAATTATAAATTAATTAAATTGATAATTCCACTAATTATCATTTATTGTACTTACAATGTTTATAAAAAATATACGTATGTAAATTAATTAAATTTCGATTAATTTATTCAAAATTAATATTGACTAAAACTATATTACAATATCGACTTAATTAGTATTCCATTTACCTTCATATAACGAAATTTAACCACAAAACTTATTTACATTTTACCAACAATATCAGATTATATGTTTAATGTTTCATTAATAGTCAAACTAAATTTGTTTTTACCAAATAATTAACTAAATATATATATGTATAAATATTATATAATAAACTTCATAAAATGACCAAAAATCATTTCCATCAATTTATTTAGATCTATTTAATATTTATACAGTAAAATACAATCAAAAATATTTACATTTATTTTACATATTTATATAATGACATTTCATATATAAATATATGCTAAATCGTTGCATAATATTAAAAATATAATTTTGGCTTCAATTATAATATATATAAAATATCGATTTTTACAGAATAAAGTCAAATAAAAAGTCATTTACTAAAATTATATAAATATATCCTTTATAATATTAAATTTATATTGTATTTAAATTACCTTGGAAAATGAAAATTGATATTTTAATTTTTTTACTTGTATATGTATCTCCAAAATGTCCTGATGTATTTCTAATAAAAATTAAATATAAACATTCGAGAGACCAAACATTAATTTTCTATGTAATGTTTATCTAAATATTGTACGAATCGAGATTCTAATTCTATTTCATACAGGGTGGGTGATTTTAATTTTTAAATATAAAACATTTTCATTGTGAAATAAACTTCCGAAAAATATTGAGTTTTTTACTAATTTTTCCCTGAATATCTCGAAACAAAATATTAGTTTAGTCTGTATATTACCTTTCCAATATGGAATCTAATCATTAATTTTGATGATACAATTTAACATACTGCAATTATTGGTTAAAGCAAAGTACGAATAGCACCGCCTAGCGAACGATTACGCATTGATGCTAAATTCTTCTAATTTTCCAAATGGACAGAAAATAAAATGTTTGCACAAAAGAATTTGTATTACTCCTAAAATATTACCTTTATATTAAACATTATGTGATGGCGATCAGGCTGCACTTGTTAGGAGGTTTCAGTTTTCTTCATTTAGTCCTGTTGCATGTGCCAGGTAATGCTTGGATGTGAGTTGAACCTTTGACGACCAATACAAATATTTAAAAACAAAATGAGTGCTCCATTAAAAATGGAATTAATGCAAAAAAATTATATATATTAATGAGTTTGATTATATTGCGAATTGTACAATTTCACTTTATGAAGTTTTTCAATTATTTTGTTAAAAAGAAAAACAATGTTTATTTTAAGAAAACACTATTTGAAATTAAAACCAATATCAAATGTTTTTGATTTACCAACATTTTCTTAGTAACTATTTATTTATTTCAATTTGTACTGAAATATTTATCGTCAGAAGTACAATTTATAATAAAAAAAAAATTCTTGAAAATCTGATAAAAATTATATTTAATATCCAATTATTTTTTTTAAAAAAATAATAACTATATCATCTGTACAATAAATATCTGTAGCAGAATAACTTAATAGTAATTTCAAATAAAAAAATGAAAAAGGGTTTGTCTCATATAATTTAGGATAATCTGGTATAATATCATAATAAATTTTGTTATGAATTTTTTCATAAATATTTGATATTATTTTTATACAGTATAATATTTTTGTAATGAGATAATATCATGTAAAATATTATAATTAATAAGCTTTTAAACAAATTACTATCATTCTGCTAAAAATAAAAATAATTTAATATTTCAGACAGAATCATTACCAACACAACATGCAAACACTATCTATTTCCCATTCCGAGACACTCTATCCTTCACCTCTTAATAGTTTCTAGTTTGTTGCCATTTAAAATGACATCATACCAAAAAAATAGAAAAAAAAATTGGCAATAAAAAACGTCTATCCTTCTTTGAATACAAGATTAAATAACAACTAGAAAAAAAAAACGACATTCGAACATTCTCTAAGGACATGAAAAGTAAAAGCCAGAAAAATAACAAATCCTACTTTCAGAATGAATAATTTGTCAAATAAAAGTCACTGTCAATTTGGAATCTATTTGAAAATTAATGTCCTTTCTCACATACACACATAAACACATAATATTTATACATTATATTTTTGTAAATATATTCTAAATTTGCGAACACAAATACACACATTGATGAGAGAGAGTGTTAATCTATTTAAAGTTTATTGGTTTTCTGGACCAGGATATTATAATAGTTTAATATAAAATTTTACTTATATTGAAATAAAATAAAAAAAAATTATTTATATTTTACTTGTATATGAAAAAAAGGACATTTAAAACTCAGAAATATACATAAATTTTAATGATTTCAATTGTATATGAAAAATTTACCGACTGATATAAAGAAATAATGACCTCGTAATTAAAGTCAAAATAAATTTTATTCAGCCAATATAACAAAAATTTGATTTTGTTTAAATATATATGAAAAAATTATTATTGATTTTCATTTAAATTCATAATATTTAACAAAACGAAAAAATGAATTTTATGTAAAATATTGGAAATATTAATTTTTGGTGTGTATATGATGGAATTTGAAATTTTTAATTGAAGGATTTCTCTGAAATTCAATTAGAAATAGGATCAATTGCTTGTGGTGTTTGTGAATGTTATAAAAAACTAGATATAAAGTAAAGCAAAACTAACCAAAATGAATTCGATATTAGACAGAAAAGAGTTTAAAGTTAATACGAAATAAAAAATGGCAATTAACTATTCTATGAATGATTAGTTGGCATATGATACTTACTAGGAATCTATTGGAACATTAAGGTCGAAATATAAAAATCTTTAGGGTCACTTTAATACGTGAAACTACTGCTTCCATCTGGTTATAATATTTCTTATGTACTATGCACAACCCATCACAAAAATATGCTGAAAATTTATGGCGAAAATAATTGGTGGCGAAATGTTTATTGTTAAGTTATAACTAATTATTTAATTAGTTTTTATCGCCTTCATCGGTAATTTAGTTTCCATACCTAAACCGTAGTATTTTGATATACTGGGAGTTGTGGACTTTGGACATTTACGATAACAAATATTCAAATTTTACGCATATAGTTATAAATTTTCTACAAATTATTTATAATGTAATCTGTTGAATGTTATACAAAATTAACAATAAATTTTACTATTTCAGCAGATCCAATTAAATTTCAAAACTAGCAAACATAAAATCATCGTACCAAGACCTATGGATAATAAAAAAAAATATCACTTTTTTTATTATCTAATATATTATTTTATATCCAATTATCAGATATCATTTTATCGACATCCATTCAACAGTTAAATTAACCACATATACAATCTGTGATAATAATATCCAAAATTTATTTTATTTCTGTATCGGTTTCAATATATAAATAATGAAATATAATAAAAAACCAAAAATGAAATATTTCCATTAAATTCGTAAAGAATTCATAAACTCAAATTATTCGATGTAGTAAAAAAGAAATATTTTTTATATAGTCTTTTTTACATCGGTGACAGTTAAAATTTATGCAACTATACGAAATAAATTTATTTTGAATTATAAAATAAGTTTTCTAAATCTTCAAAGATTTTAAGCTTTTTGACATGCGCGCATTTCAAGTGGGGAAATTTAAGAGAAAATATTTCAAAAACAGAATTATTTCGTGGATATGAATTGAAAATTATAACAGTTATATTATGTTAAATTTAAAAAATATTGATCCTTTCTTAAAATATTTTATAAATTTCGGAGACAAATAGAAATATAACAAACCTATAGCCAAAAACTTGTAAGCATAGTAACCGGTTAATGTTGTTACAACTTTATAAAATTTATAACTAAATTAAAGTTTCATTTTATTTAAATTATACTGATTGAAATGAAAAAATTGCAAGGTTTTCAGTAATTTGAAAAGTTTTCTTTAGGACTCTTTTTTTTTAAATTGAATTTTTTTCTATAAAATGTAATTTTTTTGAATATATTTTATAGTTTTATAAATATGTACATACTTATAATTGTATTTATTATAATATAAAAAAATTAAAAGTTTATACTAAATTCTGCAACCTACACTTTAATACTGTAGCCTTCATTACGACTACTGTTAGATACGTAAACATAGTACCTACCTTGAGGCATAAATGACTCTGTGACTGCTATAAATAAGCGCAATATTTGGCACGTGACATTCTGCATGGTTGTCGGACTTTTCAACAGTACAGCATTGTGAAGAATTGTTCTCTTCATCAGGGTAAGAAGGTTTTTTAATAGGATTATTTTAGTGCTTTGTTTTTCAAACCTGACATATGGAAATTAATGAATTACTCGAGATCTCTATTGATTCGTAATGATCACGGATTCTTAGGCACCCTTCTTTACCTAACCTATTGTAGCTTTGAAACGTATTTTTATAAATTATAAATTCTTTTTTAGTTAAGAATTTATAATTTATAATCGAAACAAAAGAAAAACTTAATTTAGTAACAATTGTTGGGTCATGGAAATATCACCCAAGAAAAAATACCTCAAACCAATTAAATACGATATGAAAATCGATCCAAAATAAAAATCGATCCTAGGGAAAATTTATTATTATGGATTTTTTTCACAAATTTCTTTTTTACTATGGTCAATATTCCGTTTACGCCATTATTCCTGAGACCTTTTATGTTGGCCCCATTTTTACATGAATAATTGATTATTATTTAATTTAAATTATATTTGATCGAAAGAATGATTCTAAAAGCAAATTCATAATATATTTCTATGAAAAATAATATTTTCTATTGCGAGCTCAATATTAACCACAACTTAAACTCATTTAATTTTTGAATACAAAATTCAATAATTAAATCATAATTATTTTCTAACTTACAGCATAATACAGAATAGTCTGATTGAATTTTGACACTCATCTATTTCATATTCATAAGTTTAAACTGCGCTCATCAGCTTAAGTCAAACGTAATTTTCAGGATAAAGTTTAAGTTTATAGCTTGAAATAAAGGAAAAAAAATAATTAAATCCGAAATTTAAATGCTGGCTAAAGCTTCAGATCATACTCTATAGCTAGACGTTAAAATTATTTCTATATATGTTTTGTTGTTTAAACCACAAAATGACAAAATAAAAAATATTTAAATTACAAATTATAAAAAGTTATGAATTTTTTAAATTTTAATTTACCATTGTATTTTTTCCATTTCCCATCTAATTTCGAATTTTCCTTAATAACTATTAAGGACCGACACGATTATAAACTTGACTTCAATTTAAATTCTAATAAAAACTCAAGTTTATTACAAAACTACATAAATTTAAAGGTGTGTTATCTAATTTCTTGAATTTTTACATATTTATATACTACATATATAATACGAAAATAACAGCAAGAATTTCAATTCAGAAATATTTACCACACCGAATAAAAGTAATTTTATATTTAAGATACCATTTTTTTTTTTTTGTGGTTAAACTCTTTGAACCCCAACAGGAGCACTACAACATAAAAAAATTATAAAAAAAAGAATCTCTGATAAAAAAATAACTAATAAAATATTCTGTTGGATGCCATACCCACCAACATTTTTTTTTTAGTAAATGTGTAAAATAATATCGCGTGAATTTTCGATTGTATCCATAGGGCATTTATATCGTACGAAATAATATGTTTAAAAAATCGAATAATATTTTACCGATGAACGAAATAAAATGTCGGATATTAAAGAATACATGGAAAGTTTATCTTATCTAAAATATTGGTGCCGCATTTGCTTATAATTTATCAAAAACGCAATCAAAGCAAGTTTTAGGGTTATTTAAACGTATTCCAGTTGAATTGTTGCGTCTATTCATAACCGTTGATGAATCATGAATCCATTACTACACACTTGACTAGCTCCGTATCGGCTGAAACCTATAAACATTAAACCTTAATTAAAATATTTGTTTAAAAGCAATTAAATTGCGATAAACTGGAAACTTATACTGAAGACTAAGATTTATTATTAGTTTTAGAGACAATCGATATGACGATCGGTTTGATTCCATCAGAATGAAATAGGTCATATTGTCCCAGTAAAATATATCAAGTTTTATTAACAAATATTTCTAAAGCATAAATTTCACTCACAAATTAACATAACAAAAAGTTCGAATAACAAAAACTAGAATAATCGGTATAAGAATATTATAACTTTCATATTGTAACCAAACGTAAAATTATATTAGCGTTTTAACTTCCACTCCAATGTTAAATTTCTTTACACTTTAAAACAGTTATATTATTATAGTATTATTTTATTTCTTACATCTATAAAAACCATGTAAAAATATTACATTAACATAAAAATTCATGATATACCAAGTCTCATCCTGGGTATCCTTAATAATATACAAAACAAAATGTACAGTAAAAAAAAAGAACAAGTAACATAATAACATCAATATTACAGGATATTCGATTCTAAATGACTCTGAAACGACTGTGTGTAATGCTTATGTTTTTTTTTCGGTATGACAATATACACAAGTGAAGGTAAAACTCGTTTGAAATATTTCCACAAAACTGAAAAAAAAATTGCAAAGCTTCCAAACATAGAATATCCTTAAATAACAGTCTGTATTACAATAATATGCAAAAAAAAAAATCTGAAAAAATTGGATGCGTCCTGGTATTTTATATTATGTTTTTGGTTCACTTTTTTCAGAAATTTTTCTACTTCAAAATGCCATTTTCCATACCGGGAGATAACTCTGATATACATTTACTTTTATCCTTATACTTTTTTAAAAAAAAATAACATCCAAACGCTTGATAACCAAATAAAATCAATAATATCACTTTTTGGTTACCATGATTTTTTTGTTCATTTTCGTTACCGGTGGAAAATGTGTTTTCCTTCAGAAATTTTTATCAGTTAAAATAAATGTTTAAGGATATGGTTAGAACAAAAATATATAAATTGTCTTGTATCCTTGTATGTTTATATTATATATATACATACATATAAATATATTTTAATCTTCAAAAAAAAAATCAGTTTATTTTTTTATTTTATTTTTTTTTTCATTTGCTGATGTCCTTAAGCAAACTGTCTGAGGTATAATTTTCTCAGGAATTTCAGTCTTCCTTTACTACTTATATGACATTATTTTTTTTTGTGTTGTTGTTGTGATAACATGTGAGGTAAAAGGATATTAAGTGAAATTGAACTTTTTCCTTATATTTTAACTTTAAGAGATTTCTTTTGGTTAAATGAATATAATATTAAAAGAAAATTTTATGTTTTATATAATATATAAAAAAAAACAATTGCAATACCAGCACCACCTATACAAAGATACCACGTATTTGATTAAATCTGTTAAACAGAATGACATTAAGAGCACATCCTTTCTTTGTGGCTGCTAATGATATGTCTAAACTAAAATAATAAAATTTATATTTTTTCTGTTTTATACTTTTATGTGGGTGGTTTTTGTGGAAATTGTATGAGTTTTTATTGGAAAATTGTAATATTTTTCGATATCTTAGTATAATATTAAATATAAATGAAGGTTGAAATTTGAATATTATTGGAAAATTAACTTTTAATATTGTTTTAATGAAAATATTTTAGAATATAAAATATAATTTTAAATGATTTAATTTAATTGTAATCATTTTAAAGATTTTTTTGCTTATTTAAATTTAGGTTAATATTAAAGAAAAAATAATGTTGACACTTTATCCAGCATTTTTTATATTTAAATAAATCTTTTTATTCATTAATTTCAACCAACCTTCTACTAAAATTTGACTGTTTCCTTTATCTTTGGGAAAAGGACACGATATTTGAACAAATATCGTGTCATTTTATCAAAATTGAACAATAAATCAATATTATGTTACAGAATGTGTAGTACTACAAGTATTTATACACCCTATACTTACTACAAGTACTAACTACTAACTGGAAACTAAATGATAACTTTAATATAAACTGGCAAGCAGTAACTTTATAAAGATTACAACCATTTTGCTTTTGTCAATTTCCATCAGAACTATTTGGTTCTGCATCTTTCAAGCTTACACTTCCTGAGTGTAGTGGAAATGCGATAAAAAATATAATATTGCTAGAATTGAGATGTATTAGGTCTTGGTTTCAATTGCTATTACAAGATAGAGCAACAAAATCGCTCAAAGTTGACTCAATTTAACGAAGAATCTATCTTTGTTTAACGAAGCAACTAATTATTCTAATAGAAACTAATTTTAAAAATATCAATTCAATAGACAGACAGACAGAAGATCTAGCACGTTTATCGATGAAAAGGAATCAAAAAAAAAAAATCGAATAAACTTTATTATTATATTTCAAATTGATCAAATTATTTCCATTTATTTATACTTAATTTATTGTCTTTAAAATTCAATTACTATAAGTATACTTCTCATCCCCACTACTATTAAATTTTACAAAAAAAAAAAAGAAGAAAAACTCAACTATTAATTCAATAATAAAATTTCGAAGAAGAAAATCTTTTAATATGATTAAATATTTTATCATGCTTTAATATACACAATTTTTCTTCATCAAAACGATTAACTTTTTTTTTTATTAAATTTGATAGCCAAACTAAAACTAATCTTTTTTTTATTATATTATATATTTAATATTTTCATAAATATGATTTTTATTGCTCTTTTATAAACACTTACATAATCTACAATAAAACAATCTTTACTTACACACTTCTTTTTACATTATATTTATATCAAAATTGAACCGAAAATGCCAAAATTGGAAAAACGATTTTCTCCTAATAAATAAAATCTAATAAAAAGTTGAATTGAAAGCTTTTTAATGGTTATATAAAACCCATTCATCTCATCCCTTCATCACTAATAACCAAAAACTATATACATATATAAACCTTTAACTATTTCATCAGAATTCATAAACGTTTTTTAAAACAATGAGAAAATCAAATTGATATCCTTTAGAGAAGGATGGATACCAAAAAACACAGGATATAAGGTAGCAAAATAAGAATACAATCAAAAACCATCACGAAATAATAAATTAAATTAAAGTAGCAAAATCAGTGTAAACAGACGTGACAATTTTATTACAAATTTTCTTATATATATTTTTTTGTTTTTTTCGTTGAGATTTTTATCTTTTTATTTTGTCTGTGTATTGTCTACTACTCCTTGGTCCTTTATCTATATATGTATATAAATACAAAGTATTTTTAAAGATTTCATTTTTTTTTATTTGTTCTGACAATGATTTCTCTATATTAACAATTATTATATAGAAAAACTTTATATCATTTAATAGTTTACTATATGATCGGCTTCTGCCTTAGTCGGCCTGCTACTTTTGAGCCTAAGATAAAATAGATTTTCAAACATAATTTGTTACAATAATAGATTGCATAATTTTAGGTGAGCAATTCAAATTATATAACTAAATTATTTATACATGGTATAATATTTTAATTTATATCCTTATAATATCAGTAAACTAAGCAAAACGGTAGCGTTGTGGCAGTATGTACTATGTTGTGATGTATTAGGTACCGGGTTCAACTCCATACCGAGACAACAATGTCGCTATAAGTTGACACAGCATTTAAAGTACCAGCAATCAAAGCAATATGAAATTCTGGATATAAAACTAGGAAAATGTTAACTGTTGAGTTCATTTCCTAACTACAAATATTAAAGCCATATTTGCTTATCACAAAACATCTTTGAGGATGCCAAGGTTCGATTTAAGCTGTAGTGCTATTGCAAAGAACTGTGCAAAAGTAAAAACATTTGCCTTCGATGTGTTATTGAAACTTTTCTATTTAAACTAACTTTAAATCATTTAAAATGTCTGTATCTTTACATGCATGTAAAAATTGAATAACTCAAAATATGAATTAGTCAATTCGTAATTATTCAATTTTTACCATGTATGCATAGTTTTTATTCCATCCTGTATATTCATACTAAAAAACATAATATTGAAATGGACATTCTCAGGTGACGTTCTGTATTTGGAGGTTGAAAGGTGGCATAGAACTTTATTATTATTAATTTATTAATTTGCTCCAAATTTACCTGACCTTACCAGAAGCTACCACTGGTTTATAATGATTATATTTTTTTGTTTGGATAAATAATTTTCCAAAACGCATCAGGTGCTTTTTCGGCAATGTTTTACACAATACTTATATATATATGTTCAATTCTCATATATATTTATATATAATCCTTAAAAAAAAATGTTTTTCGTCTGGAAAAAATAGTATTTTACTCAAAATCTTTTTGTTCTATATAAATTTGTGTGTGTTTGTTTTTGTTTTAGTTTTTTTTTTTTTAGTTTTTTTTTTGTGGTACATGATTAAATCCTTATAACAATCCTTATATTACAAGATTTTTATCACATAAAATATAAAGTAAAAATAAAAGGATATCACTAAAATTATATACACACACATATTCTTATATATTTATACGAAAACGAAAGACTAAAAAATCTTTTTTACGTTATATATATTATAAATAAATATCCTTATTCATTTTCATTTTTTCATTATGCCCCCACTCTTTGTTATATATATATATGAATTTTAGTTTAGTAATATGCCATTTACAGCACGATTTCAGAATAAATTTTAACCATATCAGTGACATTGATGTATAAAGAAATATATATATATATATAACAATATTTATATTATATAAAGACAAAGGATTCACAAGGATTTTGACTATATACAAAATGTAAAATCTTCTTACAATTGGTATAGCATAAAAATAAAAAAAAAAAATATAAAAAAATCCTGGAATAAAACAATTTTGTATAAGGAAATGAAAAATCGCAATGTAATTTTCAAGCTGCGATTCAGAAAAAAATTGATATCCTTTTTTTGTTTGTTTATGTTTTTCTTTTTCTTTTTAAAATACGATAAAATTTCTGTTTAATTTTCGTATTATTTTTCCCCAAAACAATTTAATTTTTAGTCTTGATTTTTGACTTAATTTGAAATTAATTATTATATTATTAAAAAACTTAATTAACATTTTGATAAAAATGCTTTATAATTAAAATTCAATCTTTAATTAAACTTGCAACAAAAAAAAAAGTTTTATATGGAAAAATATTTTATATTATGATGAAAATTTATGGAAAATTTATATAAAAATAAAATTTCTTGTCAAATTTTACCTTGAAAATCATTTTTTTTTTTTAATAATAATGTAAACTATAATTTTTTATTTTGATATTATGGAAAAAGCCATACATTATTATTTTCCATTTATCTCTAAACTGTAGCAATAATAATGTACATTAAAGGAAAATTCTAATTATTTAGGTAAATATATATAAACATATATGAAGAGAACTGGAAAATTGAAAAGTATATAATATATGCGTGGAAAAAATCTTTATTTAATATTAATATGTTATCACTAATATGCGAAATTCGGTAATGTTCAAATTAGCTCTAGGTTATGTACCATTAATATTAACTAAATTAACACGAAGCTAAAGTACACAAAACAATAAAACTTGTAAAAAAAAGTGTAAAACGAAAGTGGACACGTTGACATTGGATATCCGACTATTATGTATCTGAAAATAACGGCACTAAGTATCATATATCTTAAGTATCTCACCAACATCAAGTAGATATCTGGTACCCAGTGTAGTTTCTTGGAAAACAATGCCATTCTAATTCAAAACGACATAACAAATGTAATATCAAAAAATTAATTTTAAAAATAGCTTATACAAATCTTTTATAATTTTTATGATTATTAAATCCAGAGAGAAAGCAACTTCTAGAGCATCTTCTTTTTTGGAAGCTTCGTCCATATCTGTATATATTGGATCTGCAATGTCAGTTTTTGAATTTACTTTCAACGCAAAACGACTTTACATATCATATTTTCAAATGTCATTTTCGATTAGCTAGCTATTGGGGGGAATTTAAAAAAAACGACATTATATATATCGAATATACAATGCCGAATTGAAACCTACATTATGTATCAAAAAAAAATCTTCAATTTTAGAAAAAAACGCTTCTATTTAAGAACTTATTTGGACCAAACTCATATCATTAAACAATTACACAAATAAGTTAAATCTAGCAAATTACTGACGTATAAAATATGTGACAAGAAAATTTATGGAACTACTGGTAAGCATTGTATATATTTGACATATACTTTGTAACATTACCTAACGATATTCAGTTAATGTTTAATATTCTGTGGAAGCAGATATTTTGTAAATTAATTGAAATTCTCACTTTAACGATAACATTTTATTATATACAATATTTAATATTAAAAATTGAATCCTTTATGCCAACATAATATCAGAAAATTTATATAATAAAAGAATAAAATGGAACTTCATCATAAAATTATTACAATAGCTAGCATGTTATATGGGAATGGGATGTATATTATTATGAATTATGTGTAGTGAAAAATTACGGGCAGGCTACAATAAAAGAAGCTTAAAAGCATTGAATTTTCAGGGACAATAGATTTTATATTAATTATTTAGTTAGAATTTCTATTCATATAAATATAATATTAGAGAGTAACTAAATTCAGGGTTGGATTAGAGGTTTGACAAAAAAAAAGTTTTTGTTAACATATCATGGTGTACAATTTGAAAATTGATTTAATTCTGTATAACATCTAAATGAATTTATGATTGTTTGGTTAGCTTTAAAAGATATAGCTCAACTTTCTCTCAGCACACTGAAGACTTATTAAAAGGCTCATTGTATTTTTCAGTAGACTAGCATTTGCTCATTGTAGTGTGAAGAACAACCTAAATTATCTAATGAACTTAATCATTTTAGACGGTCTTTTCTCGCCTCCTACCTTCAAGTTCTCAGGAAAACAATTTCAAATTCTTGAACTTTCTTTATTGGACCGACGGATAGTGGCAACAAATATGAATTATAACATTTTTAGGAAGAAATATCAAACTTATTACAAAACCTTTTAATTATTTATTTAGTAATAATGATTTTAACATTTAATTAATAAAAATCGTACCATAATTGAGACCATTTAGTTATCTAATTTATAATTTATATCTTTTTAAATGATGATTCTATTCTATAAATGTATGTAACACAACATAAAATACTGCCCCAAAATCGTATATTTTTATGAATCCCTTTTTTTCAAACATTATCATCCCATCCTGGTTTTAATCCAATTTATATTGTCATTCTTGTATAAAATATTAATCATGGAAATATGTTTGTATATAATGTATATACTTTTTATACGAAGCATTGAATTATAAAATAATTTTCAATTTTTTATATGTTCCCGAAATTCAATAATCTTAATTAAAATACTATCATTATTTTTACCATCACTGTACACAAATATAATTTCAATATTTTTCAAAAAAATTATTTAGAAATTTACCATTTATTATAAGCTCATAAATATATGTTTATAAATCAATATTGAAATGTTAAAAAATTAACCCTCATACGAAGCACAAAACTAATCAGAATGTCAGACCTTCTGGCACATATACAAAAAAAAATCAGATTTACAATGTGAAAATTTACAACGGAAGGAAATTTACCATTTTGGCCTAAAATAATCGAGATTAGTCTAGTCTCTAGTGTCATATTGAAAAAGAGAGGAAATAAACTAAATAATAAAAAATATCTTCGAACGGAAATTTGAGAAAAAAGATGAGGAATTACGATGATCCTTAAATCATTTGGCAAAGTATAATAGAATTTTTGTATTTTGATGATAGGACGTTTTTTTATTGACCATAATCGGATAAGAACAGAAGAAATTTAGGATATTAGATTTTGAATTGTCTATTTTAGTGTCTAATTTTTTTCTGGAACGAAATTTGGAGAAAATATGTGAAGTTTAAATTCAGGTTCATTTGTGAGTTAATTTAAAATATATTTTATTTAAAGGTTTGAAATAAATTCAGAAATTTTGTTTAAGATGATCCATGACCATCTATGACCACGAAATATAAGAAGTAAGAGCCTAAGCCAAATTAGTTTTTTAGTTTGATTATGAGAAATTATGTCAGTTTGTTGATGCCGTAGTCTGCGAGGCTGATTGGGTTAAAAAAAATGAACAAATTTAGAACTGTTGAAAAATAAATGGAAATACAAAATTCTTGTATTATATAATTTTGTTCACAAACATTATTTTTTTTTGAATTTTCACCAGCATCGTTGGCTACCAAAGTGTTACCTGTATGCTTAACTTATTTTAGGTGTAAATCGTAGGTAAACCAAATATTAAGTGTTATAATGTGAGTAATTAGATGTGTTCGACTATGCAAAAATGGTATAAGCTCATTCGGCTGGTAAGCTGACACATGTTTTTTAATAATTATCCTTTTAATTTCTTGAAATATGATTATACTTTAAGTAATTTTACATTACTAAGACTAAATAATTATTTTTATACAATAAATAATCAAAAACGAATTAAAAAATAAAAACTTTAATAAAATATTTAACAAGGATATTCTAAAAAATTGAAAGTTTATATACAAAACAGAAAATATTGTAAAAGTCACAATATTTTTTGGCTGAAATGAAATATGTATGGTTCCTTTCACATGATATTTTATGGTTTTCATTATTTTAACTGTCGTAATATTTTACTATTTTAAATATAAATAAATTTGGCATATTTTTTTTTTTTTTTTTTGTTAATAATATTCATGAATAAAATTTCATGAGAAAAACCATTTTTTTATGATGATTTTAACTTTATCATAACAGCAGGACCAACGAATTAACAAGATTAAGTACGAATAATTGAGAAAATTTAAATAGTTACCACGACCGAATAGTTACTAAAATCATAATTTAGAAGGAAGATTATCCAAATTCAAGCAAAGAAAAAATGTATGTTATTTACTGTACTACAGAATAATTCAACAAAAAATTATTGATTTTCATAAAATAATATCATAATTATAACCAATATTAAAACATCGAAAACAGTTCTACTACTAACCATAGAAGTATTTTATAGTGAATTCGGCATATTTATAAAAGAATTTCTAAAAATGTTAATTAAATATTATAAAATATGATTAATATCAGTTAATTATTCTGGTATTTAGTATAACCTTAAGGTAATTTCACATTAATTTAAAAAAATTCCAATTAAAAATTATTATACCAAGATACCACAACAAAAAAATTGTTCATTTTAATATAGATTATATTTATGAAGAAGACAATTTTCTATTAAGAAAACTGTTGAGTTTTCATCTTAAAAATTAAATATAATAAATAAGTCAGCAATTTAAAGGATTCAACCAAAAGAAATATTATTCATTGTTTTTATGTTCTAAATTTTTTTTTTTTTTTTTAAACCCTCAACGCAGTAATTAAGTAAAATATATATATATATAAATATATATATATATAAAAATTAATTATACCAAAGAACATGGGTCAAACCATCAACCCAGAATTGTTGGAAAATTATTTTTCATTTTTCGTGAAAATGTCTTTATAAACAACACAAGACAAAAAAGGGTAGCTAATACGAGGACTATTTGAAAACTTTTGAAAGCTAAAAAGAAAGAATGATTTAAAAATAACTTTATTTTTCAATATGTCTCCTTCAAGCTCAGCACACTTAGTCCAACGTTTTACTTAAAATTCTATACTATATTTATAATGATTTTTATATCAAGGCTTGTGCAATAACCATCTACACAAAATCATTTGCTTCTTGATTAGACGAAAAATCGTTTCCCGAAATGATTTTTTTAAATTTAATAATTGGATAGTCTAGTAATTTATATTTCCATTCGATGAATTTTGCTATAGTTAAATATTTGTGAGGTTTATGCACTCTGTGAATGAAAAATACATCACTATCAACTTTTATTTTACGACTACATTTTCATTATCGTTTTCAAAACTATTTAAACAGCACTCGTAGATCCTTTTTTAATGTCTCCGTAATACTGTGTGGTACAGCAAAAAAGTGTATAGAGACATTATCCTTCCAAAATATTAAAAAAAAAATATATACAACAAAAATTTATTAATAGCTTCTTCGTCTGAACATCTTAATTAATATCCTTTCTATTCGAATACAAAATTTAATATTTTTCACGTGACAGAAATATAATTGAATGTGAACAATTTTCATTTTTCTTATTATAAATAAAGAAAATTTTGAAAAAAAAAAAGGTGAACTTGTCAATTATACTTTTTTTGTATGCTGCTACAAAATAAACATAATAATTCACTTATTTATGTATTTTTGATTTCATTATGTTTTATGATTTAGTTTGTATTGAAAATAATTGAATTACATTTTATTTATAATAATTTTACTTTATGAAAATAAATGAATTTATATTTAATTAATGATAAAATTCATGTGTCTAAATGTGAGAAGAAGTAAATTTTCTGGTAATATTCAATTATTATTAGATTTTTTTTATTTCGTTATTTCTAAGTGATTTTTCGTGCCACCTGACATTGTTAATGTGAGTTTTATGCTGAAAAGTAATTAATTAATGAACAAGTCAAAATATTTTGGCCTAAATTGTTTTTAATTATTTATTTATAGAGGTCTGCAACTATTTTTGATTATATCAAATTATTTTTATTAATTTGAAATATATTTATTACAATTTAAAATTAATTGATTAATTTTCTTTTCGTATTAATATTATCTATATTATTTTTAAAATGTTTTTTAGATTTGTTGGTACATATTATATTATTAGGTTAGGTCTAATATTATCATATTTTTTGCATTGAACTAAAATGTGTGTACAGTACTCATTACAAATAAGTGGGTTCTCCTTATTTATAAGATTGGGTTAATTTTGAATGACCATCAGTACTTTTCTAATAAAAGCAACTCGAAATATCGATTTTTTTAGTTAGATGTTTCCCATATGTTTCTTTTATCTTTTATTTCCAACATTTTATTGATCCAATTCAATTTCCAATTCTCGTTACTCTTTCTATTCATCTGAATATTAATTAGATTAAAAACATCATTATTTTTCTATACTCTTTATCAATAAGTTATAGTATGAACCATAAATTTGCGTCAATGATGCCGAATATGGTTTTTCTTATTATATGTTGATGGTTTGACCCATTATTTCCAAAATGTACTATTTTATTTATGATAATTATTATTTATATATTTTTTGTAATAAAATTTATATTATTGAATTTTTATAGATTATTGCAGATTTATAGTAAATAAATATTAATCCACCATTAATTTCATCACTATTTGATCTAGTTACACATTGATAAAATTAAAATACGTACTCGACTACCACATTCTAATTGTACATTAGAATTAGAATTCTGGAAAGTTGCATTTACTAAAACTGCTAAGTCGAACAAATGAAATAATATTGAACTGGAGTGAATTGATGTAATGCAATTATGTACGCTCCAAATGAACTCTTAATTCCTTCTGAATTAATCATTCGGATACATGTACATACAATATCTTAACTAAAAAAGATGAAGTCATATTAAACTGCCCCACAGCCAGAGTTAAGATCTCCTTGATAAACTACAATAATAGTTTACAAATAAATAACAAAATTGTTAAAATAATTATTATTTATAATTCGAATAATAATATGGAAATGTAATCAATAATAATAATAAATTTATTGTAAATGATTTTCTTCTTTTTGAAAATTATTTTATTTGGTCAAATTGATTGTGAAACCTCTGATTCCAATTGCATTTTACCAGTTCTTTGATAAAAATATTACAAGATTTACGTAAATATTCAATTGTTTCAAAAAAAGAAGGCTGACTCTGAAATTGGCGTGATAAAAAATAATTTCCTTTTTATGAAGAATATATGAACTATTAGTCAGTCATGATTTAATAAGAAGATATAACATATTATAATTACAGTAAATTTTCCATATAAGCTACTTCGATAATAGCAACTTTTGATAATAGCGATTCTCGATTACATAGTAAACTTTTTTAATTCAGTTTTCCATTTCTAAGTCACCCACAAATTTAATAATTTATTTGCGATGAAACACGAACAAGAAAAATAATTTCGGTAAAAGAAAAAGTAATGTCGTCTATATATGGAACAAAAAAATGAATTTGGCTACATGGTACGACAGAAAATTTATCGTATATTTAGAAGACTTAAACTTAATTTCCGAAGAGCATAAATACTGAAAATATGGAAGAAAATTAAGTTTAATTTAATTTAAAGTGAATTTAAACGAAACCTCATCATTCAAAAAAGGTTACTAATAATCTAGAGTCGCTATTATCAAAAGGCGCTATTAACAAAGTAGTTTATATCGAAAATTCATTGTAGTATTTAATTAGGGACATCTTTGTTTGTATTTGGAGCATATAATTATTTATCTATAGATTTTTTTTCCATTAATTCCTTTTTTCGTTTATTGCGACCATTTTCATTAAGGGCTACCTACTTTTATAAAATAATTGATTCAGCTACGGTCGCTTATATCGAAAATTCACTTTATATCTATATTATTTATTTATTAAATTCTCTAAATATTCAATTAATTAATAATAAGAATATATAGTTAATTTTGAAAACTTAAATAAATTTCTACTTTTCTACTTTTCATTTATTTGAATTCAATTATGTAAATAAGAATGTCAATTAAATTCAACAATTAAATATATAATTAAATTAGTTGCAATTTTTTTTAACTCATAATAATTGTACGATTTTAATTCGAAATTTGAAGTATTTTTTAATAGAAATTATGAATTAAACAGAATTCAAAATTTAATTGAATATTTCAATAAAACTAAAAATATTTTTTTATAATAATAATGTACAATTTGCAATATTAAAACGTTAATAATTATTCAGTAAATTTTGATTTATAAATTAGCAATAAATAAAAGTAAATTAATTATAATTACAATTTTATAATTATTTTTCTTAGAATTTTTAAGAATAATGTTCAAATAGCTTATAAAACTTCGATTATCAAAGTTATTAAATTTTGATTTATTCGTTAAGTTTCTGTCTGATGTACTTATTTAAATTAATTTCTATATTTTGGATTGTCGTAAATTAAATTATACCGATAAGAAATATATAATCTAAAGTTCAAAAAAAATTAGCGATATTTAAATAATATTGAATTTTTAGCATTGCTCTGATGAGCAAATTATGCTGATGAGTATATAAAAACAAGTTGTTTCTGAATTTATATATTAACAAATCTACGACACTACCAATTTTAATTATACAGATGTAAATATCAAATTTCATTATATAGCCTCACAACAAAAATACTGATTAACAAAATTTCAATAACTTTAGTTTAAGTCGCGATTTCAATTAGTACAGTTCAGTAAGTTAAGTTAATTAATACGGAATAAAATGTTTGAAATAAATCAATACTTTAAATTATTTATTATATCATTAATATTTAATGAGTCACAATCACAATACACACCAAAAGCTAAAATTGAAGTATTTTATCCAAAAGGTTTTGATGTCTCAATACCTACTGAAGAGGGAATGACATTATTTGCATTTCATGGGAAACTTAATGAAGAAATGGAGGGTCTGGAAGCTGGTACATGGTCTCGTGATATTGTTAAATCGAAAAATGGTCGCTACACATTTCGTGATCGTATTACAAAATTAAAAATCGGTGATGTTCTCTATTACTGGACTTTTGCTATTATTAATGGACTTGGATATCGAGAAGATAATGGAGTTTTTGTTGTTCAAGAATATGTAAATCAAAACGTAGACTCATCAATTGTCAATCATACAGAGAAAACAACTGTTACTAGACCTCCTTCGGCTGATAACACTGTTCCCTGTAAGCCTAGTCGTACAGTGTTTAATGGAGGAATTCCAGCACTATGTGCTGGTCAAATTTTATTCGAAGAAGAATTTAATGGTAATAAATTAAATTTAACAAAATGGAGAATGGAAAGACGTTTTAATACTCAACCAGATTATGAATTTGCTGTTTATTTAATTAATACGAATGCTTTAAGTATACACAATGGAATGGCTTCTTTAAAACCGGTACCATTGGTAGAGGTTTATGGCCATGAATTTTTAAGGAATACAAAACTTGATTTAGGTATCGATTGTACTGGTTTAATTGAAACCGAAGAATGTATTCGAAAAGAAAACTCATATGATATTCATCCACCATTAATTTCAGCACAATTTACTACAAAACAACATTTTAGTTTTAAATTTGGTAAAATTGAAATTCGAGCTCGGCTACCAAATTCTGATTGGTCATTTCCACAAATGTTTTTGGAACCATTAGAAATTAATTATGGTAAAGCAAATTATAGTTCTGGACAAATGAGAGTTGCATTTACTAGAAGCGGAACAAATGATGAAGATAAATTATACGATTTATATGGTGGTATATTATTGTCATCAAATGAACCATTACGTACATCGCAGCTATGCAAAAAAAGAAATACAAATAATCAATTTTGGAGTCAAGAGTTTCATATATACACATTATTATGGACACCAGAAGGAATTGTATCAAGTGTTGATGGTGTAGAATATTGTACAGTTCAACCAGGTGAAGGATTTTATAAAATTGAAGAAAATGGTATTGGTTTATCAAATGTTGAATATCTTAAAAAGGGTACAAATATGGCACCATTTGATAAAGAATTTTATGTTACAATTGGTTATGGTGTTGGTGGTCATAATGACTTTTCAGATCAAGAATTTGGTAATAATAAACCATGGGAAAATGGACATCCAAGAGCTATGGCAAAATTTTGGAATCGTGTAAAACGACGAAATAATTGGTTGAATGATAAGGCATCATTTGAAATTGATTATGTTCGTGTTTATGCTATATAAAAACAAATATTTAAAGTATACATTATGTATATGTAAAATTAAATGTAAAATTAAATTATACAGATAAGAATTATAATATGAATTTAGAATTAACATAAAAGTATCGATATTTCGTCATAGAATCAAAAAACCGAATTAAAAAATAATCCACAAAAATAATATTATCTAAAAATAGAATTATACTTTAAAAAAAGAAATAAACAATAAATATACTTGAAAACTTTAGCATCGCAAAATTATTTTTGAACTTTGTTGATCCAATTATGGTTCAAATAGCCCTAATGCTACAAAAATCATTTTGCACAAAATTATTTGTAGTATTGACTTTGAAAGTCGACAATATTGTGTTTTTTTTTTCAAAGAATATTGAATTTCAACATTGCTCAGATGAGCACATGAATGAATCAAAAAGCAACTCCATAAACCAATAAAATTAGAAAAACAAGTTTTTTTCTGAATATAATTATGAGAAGAACTACGTCACTATCAATTTTATTATATACAGAAGTAAATATCAAATTTAATTATAGCCTCACCACAAAAATACCGATTAACAAAATTTCAATAACTTTAGTTTAAGTCGTGATTTCAAGTAGCACACAGTAAGTCGATATATACGGAATAAAATGTTTGAAATAATTCAGTGTTTTAAATTATTTATTGTATTTTCATTAATATTTAATGAGTCACAATCACAAATACCTGAATACACAGTACCAAAAGCTAAATTTGAAGTTTTTTATCCAAAAGGTTTTGAAGTTTCAATACCAGCTGAACAAGGAATGACATTATTTGCATTTCATGGTAAACTAAATGAAGAAATGGATGGTCTAGAAGCTGGTACATGGGCTCGTGATATTGTTACACAAAAAAATGGCCGTTACACATTTCGTGATCGTAATGCAAAATTGAAAATCGGTGATGTTCTCTATTACTGGACTTATGTAATTTATAATGGACTTGGGTATCGAGAAGATGATGGTGTGTTTGTTGTCAAAGAATATGTAAATCATACCGTAGATTCATCAGTTGCCATTCATACAGACAAAACACCTATTACTACTCCTTCTTCGGGTGATAATCCTGTTCCCTGTAAGCAGCCTAGTCGTACAGTGTTTAATGGAGGAATTCCAGCACTATGTGCTGGTCAAATTTTATTCGAAGAAGAATTTAATGGTAATAAATTAAATTTAACAAAATGGAGAATGGAAAGACGTTTTAGTACTCAACCAGATTATGAATTTGTTGTTTATTTAATTGATACGGAAGCTTTAATTATACGTAATGGAATGGCTTCTTTGAAACCAGTGCCATTGACGCAAATTTATGGCCGTCAATTTTTAAGAAATACAAAATTTGATTTGGGTATCGATTGTACCGGTTTAATTGAAACCGAAGAATGTATTCGAAAAGAAAACTCATATGATATTCATCCACCATTAATTTCAGCACAATTTACTACAAAACAACATTTTAGTTTTAAATTTGGTAAAATTGAAATTCGAGCTCGGTTACCAAATTCTGATTGGTCATTTCCACAAATGTTTTTAGAACCATTAGAAATTAATTATGGTAAAGCAAATTATAGTTCTGGACAAATGAGAGTTGCATTTACTAGAAGTGGAACGAATTCTGAAGATAAATTATATGATTTATATGGTGGTATATTATTGTCATCAAATGAACCATTACGTACATCGCAGCTATGCAAAAAAAGAAATACAAATAATCAATTTTGGAGTGAAGATTTTCATATATACACATTATTATGGACACCGGAAAGAATTGTATTAAGTGTTGATGGTTTAGAATATTGTACAGTTCATCCAGGTGAAGGATTTTATAAAATTGAAGAAAATGGTGTTGGTTTATCAAATGTTGAATATCTTAAAAAGGGTACAAATATGGCACCATTTGATAAAGAATTTTATGTGACAATTGGTTATGGTGTTGGTGGTCATAATGATTTTTCAGACCAAGATTTTGGTAATAATAAACCATGGACAAATGGACATCCAAGAGCTATGGCAAAATTTTGGAAAATTTTGAAACGACGAAATAATTGGATGAATGATAAGGCAGCGTTTGAAATTGATTATGTTCGTGTTTATGCTATATAAAATAAAAGTTTTTAAAATATATTTAATATAAATATTACTTTTTGTAAAAATTCTTGAAAAAATAGATGATAAATAAATAAATAAAATGATTTATAAAATCTATCTCAATAAAACTGTTTCCTCATTTTTTTATAAATAATTCAACTCAATCAATCCACCATTACTTGGAATTCATCAACTTTTTTAACACGGTTTTAATTTTGTTGTAAGACAAATTAATTAAAACATATTAATAAATCTTAACTAAATAAATAAATGTGTTTTTATTATTTTCTAAATCCAACAAAATAAATAATTTAGAAACTATACATATAATAATTATTCATAATAAATTTATTTATGATGTTGTCTAATCTTTCTCTCAGTGGTCAGGATATTCAATTAAGTAAACGTAGATAAAAAAAAATGGAATCAACCTAGATAAAAAATTAATATTTAAGTTTCATATCGACTATACACTACATAATAAAAAAATGCGATATGTTAATTAAAATGCAAAACCGATTATTAATTGTAATTCAAATATATTCTTAGAAAATAAAATAATAATATACAAAATGATATTCATAATGTTGTATAGTTCACCGATTTGGGACAGTTTTGTGGAAAATCCCACATAAACGTATTTCAAAAATAAAGCAAAAAAAAATATTATCTGCCAGTAACAGTTCAGCTGTAGTGAACTGTTTGATCGATGAACTCTAAATCCTATGCTACATTAAAATAAGTTTTAAGTATACCGTATTTAGATTAAGTTATGTTTGATTATTTTTCATATTTAAAGTTTTTTATTTTTATATATTTTCCTTAATATTAACAATTATTAAATACAAATTAAATAACGTTATCTTCTGTTGATACAAAACTGAGTGCTAAAAGTTGAGTTGAAATTGAAAGTTTGCTCCTAATTTCTAGTAATCTAGTATATAAAAATTCTTAATCACGTTAAGAATTTAATAGTGGGTTTATCCCACGAATGACTGAGTGTTAAAAGTAAAAGTTGAGTTGAAAGATTGCTCCTAATCTCTAGTATATACAAATTTTTATTACATGTCTGAATAATTGTGGGTTTATCGTTTATCCTGGGTTTATCCCTTGAATGACTGAGTGCTAAAAGTTGAGTTAAAAGGTTGCTCTTTATCGCTAGTATATAAAAAATTTTAATCACATTTCTGAATAATTATGAATGAAGCGTTCAATATTTGTTTTGAAGTTTAATACATTAATTTTTACCATTAATTGTAATTAGTGATAATGTAAAATTATCTCCTCTCTTCGCCAAGCTGTCAACACCTTTAATTTTTTATACGAATAGTTTTTACATATATTATTTTATTAATCAATTCCACAATGTAAATGTAATATAATAAACGTGTAATATATATCCTCAAACAAACGTAAAATTTTAAATTTTGGTACCATTTATTTAAAATGAAATTGTTTTGAAGAACTAACTGAAAGCCCCCACAATAATGCTTTCCAAATTTTTGATTATTTATTGTGCATTCTCGAAAAAATGTTGCCTGTATTCTGCATTTTTTTAAATGTCAACCATGTCAACATTTTATTAAAATTAAATCCATTTTTCGAAATAAAATCGTGTTCGTTTGTTAAAAAATGACTGAAAATCTAATATTTTCAGTCTCGAATTTATCTACTGTGCAAAATTTTTACCTCAAACAATACGAAAACATAATAAAACAAAAATAAATATCAATAAAGTTAAAACAAAAATGGAAAATAATAACTCGGCAATAATAACTCGGCAATTGTAGGTTAAGTTTTATGAAATCAAAAATTTAGGATATTTATTTATCTGGTAATTCAAAACCTTTTAATTCAAATCTTAATGTTGTGTTTATCTTAGTACTAGTAAATGCAGAATTTTCTCTCGAGATTCGAATTCACCATTAGTCTTTTAAAAATTGTAAAAAAAAATAAACAAAAATCAGCTGTTAGTTAAACAGGTTAAACAGCTGCTTTTTGACAGTTTAGTAAATATATAATAAATAATAACCTAACCAAAATAAAAATACAGCCGAGTATTATCAATGGTATTAATTCAAATAAATTTAATAAATAAATATTTAAAGTGGAGGAAATTATTTAAAACTTACTCCACCAATTCAACAAGTATGTAAATAAATATTTTTTTCAATTAAATTAAATGTTTTAATTTATATTTTTATAGTAAATATCGCTGCAGGCTATCAACCTCAGCAAGTTGAATATAACAAACATGAAAGGTGGATTGCGAATCGACAAATATCTTGCAACAAAAAAAATGACAAACCAAAATTCTCGATGATTTTACCACCGCCAAATGTAACTGGATTACTTCATTTAGGACATGCATTAACATGTACAATTCAAGATGTCATTTGTCGTCGAAAAGAAGAACAAGGTTATAATGTTGTTTGGATACCTGGAACAGATCATGCTGGAATAGCAACACAAGTTGTTGTTGAGAAAAAATTGATGAAAGAAAAGAATCTGACCCGACATGATTTAGGACGAGAAAAATTCCTTGAAGAAGTTTGGAATTGGAAAACTGTAAAAGGTGGACACATTGTACAGGATTTGAAAAAAATTGGTTGCATATTAGACTGGGATAGAGAGTATTTTACCATGGATAAAGTAGGAAATATACGTAAACTTATTTATTTACTTAAAAGTTTTTTTTTTTTTAGATACAAGAAAATGCTGTAAAGGAAGCTTTTATTCGATTATTTGATGAAGGATTAATAATTAGACAAAATTCACTTGTAAATTGGTCATGCAGTCTTGAATCAGCTATTTCAGATATTGAAGTTGAAACTAAAGAGATCAATGGACCGATTTCAATTCAAGTTCCCCGTCATGAAAAACCAATCAAATTTGGTCAACTATATGATTTTGCTTATAAAATTTGTGGTATTGATAATGAAGAAATTATTGTATCTACAACACGTCCAGAGACTTTATTAGGTGATGTTGCAGTTGCCGTGC
This sequence comes from Rhamphomyia laevipes, assembly GCA_963920725.1. Taxonomy (NCBI): domain Eukaryota; kingdom Metazoa; phylum Arthropoda; class Insecta; order Diptera; family Empididae; genus Rhamphomyia; species Rhamphomyia laevipes. The sequence continues at coordinate 19,773,394 of OY987255.1, read as the reverse complement.
ACCCACATGATGAGAAATACAAAAAATATGCCATGACCAATACAAAACTTTGGCATCCATTCAGAAATGAAGAAATTCCTTTGATATTTGATGAATCAATTGATCGAGAATTTGGAACTGGTGCTGTTAAAATAACGCCAGCTCATGATAAAAATGATTTTGAAATAGCTAAACGACATTCATTACCAAACATATCAGTTTTCAATGAAAAAGGGGAAATATTGCAAAGTTTTCAGAATTTTTCAAAACTTCCACGATTTGATGCTCGCGAAAAAATACTTAATGAATTATCAGCGTTGAATTTATTAAAATCTATAAAACCACATAAAATGAATTTGCCATTATGTTCAAGAAGTAAAGATGTTATTGAGTATATGTTACGGCCACAATGGTTTCTCAAATGCAACGAAATGGCACAATGTGCTTTAGAAGCTGTGGAAACTGGTAAATTGAAAATATTTCCACAAAATTTTGAAGCTGATTGGTATCGATGGCTCAGCAACTCCAGAGACTGGTGTATTTCTAGGCAACTTTGGTGGGGACATAGAATTCCAACTTATAAAGCTGAGCTTGATGGCAAAGAAATTTGGGTTGCTGCACAAAATTTAACGGAGGCATTGGCAAAAGCAAAATTAAAATTTAATACAAATGAGGAAATACAAATTAACCAAGACATTGATGTATTAGATACGTGGTTTTCATCTTCTTTACTGCCATTTTCAGTATTCGGTTGGCCGAAAATGGTTTCTTGTAATTTTTATCCTTTAGATTTAATGGAAACTGGTCATGATATATTATTTTTTTGGGTTGCTAGAATGGTAATGTTAGGTCAAAAATTAACTGGTGAAATTCCATTTCGGAATATTTTATTAAATGGTATTGTTTGTGATGTTCATGGACGGAAAATGTCAAAAAGTTTAGGAAATGTTGTACTTCCCGAACAAGTAATTAATGGTGCAATTTTCGAGGTTTAATTATTTTTGATAAATTTTCCAAATTTAATACTTGAATAAATCTTTTTATTTCTCAGGATTTAAAGTGTGAGATACAAAAATCTTTTGATTCTGGATTGCTGACTCCTGATGAATTACAAAAATCCGTACAAGGTTTGAAGAAAACTTTTCCTAATGGAATTGCCGAATGTGGAACTGATGCACTTCGATTTACATTGTGTAGTCACAATATTAAAAATCATTTCATAAATTTTGATGTTTCCGAGTGCCATACAAATAAATTATTTTTCAATAAAATTTGGCAAGCAACACGATTCACTTTAGCCGCTTTTGAGAAATTAAATTTAAAGACTTCGGAAATAACGTTACAGAATGTTGAATTAAGTCTAATGGATAAATGGATTTTAAGTAGATTAGCGAATACAAAGAAATTATGTAATCAAAATTTTGAAAATTATAATTTTCATTTAGTTACTAGCGCTTTAAAAACATTTTTCTATTCAAATTTTTGTGATGTTTATTTGGTAATTTTCAAAAAAAAAAAATTGTTGATATGATAAAATTACAAAACTTTTATATTTTTTTAGGAAACAACAAAATCAGACATCGCGAAAAATAATGAAAACGCAATTGGTCATTGTTCAGTTTTAGGAATTTGTCTTAGTTTAGGTCTGCAAACTATGGCGCCACTAACACCTTATTTATCCGAAGAATTGCTACAATATTTCCCAAAATTTCCTGAAATTATTGATTCTAATTTTCTTAATGAGCAATTAGAAGACGAAGTTAATGGAATTTTAGAAATTTGTATATCAATTCGACAATGTAAAAGTCAACAAAATATTACCAAAAAACATGAACCAAAAATACATTTATTTCCACAAACCGATTCAGCTTTAAAATTGTTGGGAAAATATTTAGAAGAAATAAAAACTTTGTCATTATCAAATGATGTATTTTTAGAAGATGTAACAAATGATAAACGTAAAAATCGTTTTAGATTTTTATCAACAGCTGGCCATTTATGTTCTTTTGGTATAAGAATTTTTTGAAATATGTATTGAAAAATGTAATTGATTATAATAATAATTATTTTTTTATAGCAATATCTACTAATGAAAAATATGATGAACAAAATTCTGGTATAAAATTAAATAAGAAAAAATTAGATAAATTACAAAATGATTTAGGAAAATTATTAAAAACAGTTTCTAGCGAAGGATATAAACAATCTGCGAATGAGCTAGTACAGAAAAAACACGTAGAAAAGGTAGTTTTAATGTTCTATTTGAAGACACAAACAAATTATTTATATTGTAATTTTTGTTTCAGATTAATCAATTAGAAATAGAAATTAGGAATATAAAAGGAATAGCTGTGCAAAATTAATAAATGTAATTTTTTTTTTAAATTTGTTTAAATTAATGAATTATTTATTTAAAAAATGAAGTTGATGATTGAATTTTGTACGAAAAATTTATTTTAACCATATATAAATACTGCATAATAATAAAAATCAAATAACTGGACAAGCAGCTTGTTGGTATGACAAATAAAATCCTCTATTCGAAATATCTAAATTCTCATTACCATCTGTAACAACATACAAAACAAATGGTTTAGTTGTACTTGTTGTTGGTACTAAACCAAGTCCACAAAATCGATCACTTGGTAATGTATTACCACTTTGTACTGGATTTGGTATTACAATAAAATCTGTTTGGCATGTTTGACTTTGAACATTTATTGTACCAATTAATGTTGGATCAACAGCACCAACATCACTAGTTACAGTAAATGAATAAATATCTGAACTAACTTGACTCCATGTTATTGCACAATTATTTGCACCCATTCGTATACAAATACCATATTGTACTGATGCTAATTGTCTTGATCCAGGTACACCAATTGAATTTGCTAATGACGTTGCATCGGCTGCATAATTAAAACTTTGAACAGTTCCAGATGAATCCAAATAATATTGTAAACAACCAGATGGTGCACGATATGCTGAATTACATGCAATTTGTGAAACTTGCAATTGCCATTGACGATTAAATGTATATGAAGCAGTTGTTAAAATTGTTATTGTAATTGCTGTTGTACCACTGAAATCGACATAAACATGTTGACCAGCATTTTCGCCACAAATTCGAGGAACTCTTGATGAACCGCCAGTTATTGAGATGTAATCTGTATCACAAATACCATTACCATTTGGCGGTGCTAAAGAAAATGCAAGAAAATCAATTCGAACTTGACAAACTCCATCATTGCAGGGTAGAACACGTAATGTACAACTGGAATTTTATTTTCAATTCAATTCATAATAGGAAAAAAAATATTTTAGTTTTACCTTGAACCACCAGCAAAAGTTCCTGGATATCCGCTATTATAGAAATAAGTATTATTGTATGTCGTTGACGCACCACATCCGACTTGATCTAAAATACGAATTATAAGACATTTATAAATAGGCAATTACTTTTTTAGTTTATCAAATTAACTTACAGACACAACAAACTGCTTGAGATGTCACTGTTGTACAACTTCCGGTTGATATACCACCGTTATCAGAACATTCACCACGTATCATACAAGTACCAAGCATTTTATTAGCTCCAAGACAAACATTATTTTCGAAACGTCCAATTGTGTAAAATGGAAAAACTTTTGATAAAAAATAACACAAAAATAAACTTTAATATTTATTAAACCTGCTCGTAAAAACGTAAACATTTCTAATGAATAATATGAAACAAAAAAAAAATTGTTGTAAACCATCAAAAATAATATTAATTTACAGCGAAATTATCTTTTTTTACTTACATCTACCCTGTCTCGACTGACTGATATCAGTTGTTTCTGTAGCCTTACCGAACACATATCCAATTAGTCCCAACCATAGCAATGACATCAACAAACCAATCATCGTAATTAATTTTTTATTTAATGTAATCATTTAAAATTTATAATTGTAAAAATTTAATAAAAATTTCTTAATTTCATCTGCATTACATTCACTGAAAGTCTTTACAATATTATGGTTCAAGTTAGACTGTTTATTTAATTCTATGGTGTTATATATTGCTTCAAAAACTTCGTCACAAATCTAACTGTAATGTCTTTGCTCTTTGGTATGTTAAGATTATATCAACTAAGTGCTAATTAACAGAACATTTCATGAAATTAAAATAAACTTTACATTTATTTGTTATAAAACGTAAACAAATATATCAAGTATAAAAATTTTACATGAAATTAATAAATTGTGGAATATTTTAATGTAAAAGCAATTTTATATATTTTTTTTAAAAAAAAGGCATTTACTAATTTTAAATAGACATTCAGTCGGAAGAATAAATGAGAAACTAAATTATGCAATGTTACTTAAGAATATTTACTACTAATTTGTTTTAGTTCTAATGTACATGAATTTTGATTTAAGTTTTAAAATTATCATACGGAATCTCATATTAGGTAATACAAAGTTTACGTCAGTGAAGTGGATGGATGAACAGATAATAAATACATAGTATAAAATTGAAAGCGAAATTTATTAATGAACTAAATTTCTAACTAAATATTTTGTTCATTAGGAACGTAATTAAGTTTTATTTAATATATCGTGATCACGCAATTTTTAAATTTAATTTTAATATTTTAAATTCAAAAAATTTTAGTAACGGTAAATTTGTTTTAATATTTAGTGCATTTTTGCCCATCGACTATCGAATATAAATATAAATTCGATAGTCGATGGGCCAAGGTAAATTCCATTTTTAGTGAACCCAATCTTATTTATTGCTCGAATGTATAATTAATACATCAATCAAATTAAATTAATTAATTCATAAATTCAAAACCAAATAATATCAACAAATTCAGACAATTTCTGATAATCATTATTACCTGACTATCTCCACACTCGATTTTCGAACAAGAGAATTTCTTTTATACGGGTTATAAAAATAAAACTAAGGTGTGCTTTACCTGCAATGTACATGTACCTGCAACATGTTTCGTTAATTATACAAAATAGCATATAGTTTTTGATTTATATCTTTAAAAAAAACTTCCGTTGTCTGCCGGAGTTTAACCAATCGGGTTTCTTACGGCAACACTGCAAATGGTGCAATTTCATTAAAGGTAACCGCGCCATCTATGATGTGATGAATACAATATTAAGCATATGTGTATATATAAATATAATTGGGAAAGCATTATAAAAACTTTTTACTAACAAAAACAATCTGACAAAGGACAAACACAAAATGTCAGATATAGAAGTAAAAACTAACGATAATAGTGGTAGCAGTTTTGTATTTAAAAAGAAATTTAAAAAAAATCTTCGGCAAAGGCAACATTCGAGCGATGAAGACAATCCTGATAATGAAACATCAGAATTTTTGTAAATTTTAATATTATGAATCATTTGTGTATTCATAAAAAAAACAAACTAACTTTCACAGATCTAAACTTGAAGAAACTAAAGAGCGCCAACGTTTACGAAGTCGTCCAAATGGGGTTAGCATAGCTAGTTTAGCTCTAGGCAAAAAACTTGCACCAGGAGAAGAAATATCAATTGTAAATTAATTTATAATTTATTTTTTATTCCAATATTAAGAGTTATTGACGTGTAGAAATTTCCCATATTCCGAGTTATTATAAATTAGATTATGTTAAACCAAAGAAGATTACAGAGATAGAATCAATGTACGTCATCGTAGAAGGTATCAATTTTGAATACCACTACATTCTATTATGCTCTTTGACCATCTAATTAGCGTAACTCCTGGTATCGAGATCTGCTGAATGTTCTATATTATGACTATAGATAGAACGTTATTAACATAATTTAATTTAGTTAGTTTTCTTGTAAAATTACTTTACTTTTGTTTATCCCATTTCAATCCTTCGTATATGTATAATCCAATCCAATGTGTACTTGACTTCTGAGTCGTTTTGTATTATCTCATTTTACCCATTTTGATTTTTTATAGAAAGATCCATTTAATGTTAAATCTGGTGGAATGGTTAATATGCAAGCATTAAAAGCTGGCGGTAAAATGAAACAACCAACAGCTGAAGATCCATATGATGTTGGTATTGGTACACAATTTTCAGCTGAAACTAATAAACGTGATGAGGATGAAGAAATGATGAAATATATTGAAGAAGAATTAAAAAAACGTAAAGGTGTTGATATGGATGATGGTAAAGAAAGTGCTGAAACTGGTGATAATAAATATTTAACACCAGAAGAAGCTGCCTTATATGCACTGCCAGATCATTTACGACATAGTTCATCAAATAGATCAGAAGAAATGTTATCAAATCAAATGTTAAATGGTATTCCTGAAGTTGATTTGGGAATTGATGCAAAAATTAAAAATATCGAAGCTACTGAAGAGGCAAAACAAAAATTATTACAGGATCAAAAGAATAAAAAGGATGGACCATCACAATTTGTACCTACAAATATGGCTGTTAATTTTATGCAACACAATCGATGTAAGATTATTATTCAAATTTGAATTAGAAAACTTTAAATTTTAATATATTGCAGTTAATATTGAGGAATCGCAAGAACAGAGAAAACGTAAAAAACCAGTAGAAATTGAACCAGAGAAAACAACAACTGGTACAAAGAAAGCAACTGATGATTATCATTATGATAAATTTAAAAAACAATTTAGAAGATATTAAAATAAAGTAAATCTTAAAATTTTCATTTCTTAATTTTTTTTTCTTTCAATTAATACCCTTGATTAATTAGGTTATAATATAATTACTATTAACTTTGATTCTATAACTCTAGTATGTATATATACAAATTTGAATTTATTATTTCTATGTAAATTAGTAATTTATAATTAAAGAAATTTATTTTTGTAAATAATTTTACTTAACAAATATATGTAAATATTCTTCATGAACATTGGACATAGGCCTCCCCCGTTGATCTGTAAAGATCCCGATCATCTACTAATTTATTTTCATCAACATTTTTTAGGTCATTTTTTAGGTACCTCTGCCAAAAAAAAAAATCTAGAATTTCTTGTAATCCATTCCGTAGTTGATTTGTTCCACCTTCCATCATTATTCATTCTTATAATATGAATGCCCAATGCTATTTAAAAATTGTTGAGGTTATAATAAAATCGTTTATTTATAGTAAATGTTTGACTTTCCCGCACCGCGTTATGCATTATATTCAAAATTATTCTAAAATCGGAAATCTTTCTAACAGGTACTAAATGTTTAAAATCACATAATGTTGTTTCCAGAAAAAATATTGATATTTCTAAATGATGTACAGAACAGTTTACTTCAGACAAACAAATCAATTGTGGGCAGATAGTGTAGGTCAGTAAGTGTAGCTAAAATCTTTATTTGTGAACCGTAAGATATTCCAACAAAATATGATCCTTTCATTTCAATCCATGAAAATTTGTAATTGGCTTATAGTCGCTATAAAAATATAATTTTTGGAAATCATTATATCCAAAACAATTAAATAAAAATCGAAATTCTTATACTATCTTAAAATTTATTGAATTTTCTTTAATGTGATATTATAAATTTTTAAATTTGTATATTTTTTATTATTTATTTTTCTTTTTTTAAAAAACCTTAATGATTACAATATCGATACATACAAATAACACTTAAATAATAAAGAACTTAATATTTAATTATTTTCTTAAATGATAATTTATAGAAAAAAAAACTATCTTCATTTTCTTTTATACAAATATAATTATATATATATTACATTAAATATAATTTTGTTTATTTTTTTTTTAAATATATTATTTCAAAATGTGAAAAATATTAAATTTAAATTCTTTCAAAAAAAAAAAAGTTTATATACCTACATGAGATTCACATGGCAAATAAGAAAATCTAAATATCTCGAGATGACGCGCAAAGTGTTGATTAATATTTTTTTTTTTAAATATTTTGTAAATAATGAAAAATTGTATAAAAAATTTTTGTTTTTGATCCCACAAAAATACTTATAATACTTAAAAAAGTTATAGTAATAAATTTTCTGTTTTACATTTTCGAAATTTTTTTGGAATGTTTCTATATTTTATATAAAGAGAGATAAATTTATATTCCTTTATTATATATTTATTTTTTTAATTTACAGTCTCATTCCACGATATTTACTTATCGCTTTACAGAGACAAAATGCTAAAAATATGGCCAGCAATTGTATTACAGCAACACCTAATGTTACTCCAATTAATATTATACGATTTGATAATATCCAATCTATGACAGCCTCATAACAACCCTTAAAAAGAAATGAAAAAAAAAAAATTAATTAATTTTTTTTTTAAAGAAATAAATCCAAATTTAAATATTTACTTTATTGTAATAACTGTTGGTTTCATTTGGTGATGTTGGACAATTTATATCTTCCAATTTAAATAATGATTCATCTGTTAATTTACAACAAGTTTCTGGTACTGTTCGATTTCCTTTCTTATCCATCCATGATTGAGATTGTTCAAAATCGTGATAATCATTAACACCACAACAATGCATTTGAGCCATTAGATGATTCCACATTAATGAAACAGCATCTGTGTGCTCAGCACTTGAGTAATATTTTGAAATGGTGGAAGTGAGAAAAGTTTTTGTTTCAGTTTTGGCCTGTAAATTTTTTTAATTAATTTTTAAAATGAATCATTTTTTTATTAGTCGCAATATTGACTTACTCTTTCTTTGTAACCAAAAGCTAAACCAGCAATAGATATTTCAGCAATGAGAATTATTATCAAGAAAATGCCATACTGAAATTATATAAAAGAAAAAAAATTATTAAATTAAAAATTATTTAAGTAGATTTAAATTATTCAAATCTGTTTAAAGGTCGTTCTCAAGTAAGGTTTAAAAATTTAAGTTTGAAAAGTGTCATATAATATCATAATTTCTCTAATATACTTAAATGTAATATCAAAATATCATTAAAAGTTCAATTAACCTGTTAATTGAATTTTCTATTTTTGGAATTCAGAATAATTAAATTTTTGTATTCTTATGACAAATTATGCCAAAAAAGTTAATCTTGAATTGAGATGACTGAACTATACTGGGATAAATCAATTAAAAACCAAATCTTTCTTCAACAAAATAACAAAACAACATTTCAAAAAATTTAAACCTTAAAATTATAATTCAATGTCAACATTTTAAAGTAAATTTTGCCAATACAATGTTTGCAAAATCATAATAAATATAAAAAAAAAAATATTTTTTGCATTATTTAAACCTTCTTGACGACAAACTAAACCTTGAAAATACAATTATAATTTTTTTATTTAATATTTTTATGAAATTTATTATAACGTCAACAAAAACCGCGAAAAATTGGTTTAAATTAAATAGGTAGGTCAATAATTTCATTATCAAAATATTCAAAATGTGTAGTTCAAAAATTTATAATTATAAAGCATTTTCAAAATATTTTCTATTTAAACTGAATTTACCATTTAATTGAATCAACAAATTGCAATTTGCATTTTATTTAAATTAATTCCGAAAAACTCACCAAACATAACAACATAAAATATTCACGGTCATTAATAATCAAAAGAAGAAAAAATTCGAATTGAAATTAATATAAATATTAAAGGTAATAATTCACATAAGTAACGCAATTTCAACTCAGGTAACATCCGAAAACAATCAAAAGAAACAAAAGAATTAGGTCGCCTCCGAAAAAATTTCAAACTTTTAATACGGTCTAAGAGGAGGAGGAAAGGTGGACATTAATTCTTGATATTTCTATAGAAATATTAAATATTTTTTATATATTAAACTATGCCAATTTTTCAAATTTCCAGTGTTGATGGTAAATACGCAACTAGTAGGTAAATGTATGAAGGGTGAAAAATTTGATAGCTTTAAAAAAAAACTATTTATATTTTTGTAATCAAGATTTGATGTTTTTTTTTTATGATTTTTTGTTTATCATGTTTATCTTTCTACGTTGCTATTTGATTTATTATTTCCTCAATTTATGTTGGACTTTGTTTAAAGATTTTCCCATATCAAATTTTGTATTCATTAAGTTGAAAAAATCTATTTAAAATAGAGCATTGACTTTGATTTGTACGCAATTTTTTTATTACTCTCTGTTGTATGGAGCTTCGAAAACTTTTCATATAAGGTCTTTCTGTAATAATTGAGATTTAAAGTCATATGTATAAATACTCATTTGCTAAGCTATAACGTATAATATTCTTCAAAAAATTGTTTGATATCATGGAAAAGGAACCGACAAGAGCACATTTGTATAGGTATTTCATTTATTGGTCCCTGATTTTTTTCAATATAAATACATCATGCTTCTATACTCGTTCGTCTAAATATTCTTACCATTTTTATGCTATTATCATGTACAGCCACTTTTAGTTCTATATAAGTTTCCCCGGAATTGATTACCTAATCAATTACGATCAAAACAATTTCTCCGTGACAAAATAATCTTTAGTAAATCTTATCTTATCATATTAAATATCGTTATTTACTTGTCTTGTTCGTCCTTATGTGGAATATGCTATAAGTATGGAATTCATATTTTGATATTCATGTACGTCGAATAGAGTCAATTCAAAGAAATATCATTAGGTACGCTTTAGTTCAATTTCAGTGGTTGAATCCTTTAATGTAACCACAACCACCATATATTTAGATAAGTTGAATTTAATACATTTGGCTTCATTAGAAAAGAGACGTGAATTGGCTGATGTATAGTTTTCTTAACTGAAGTTATAAATTTGCAAATTAATTTGAAATAAAATAGAATTTACTAATAATTATCGATCTAGATCTCCAAATTTATTTAGAATAGCTTTCCATAGGACTACATACTGTAAATTTGAACCCATTAATCGGATGCAAATATTAGGCAATAAATATCAAAATCAAATTAGTTTGCCAACTTCAAAAAGTAACTTTAAAAAACTATTATTATTAATTAATTTTTTTCTTTTAATACTATTTATAGTTAGTATTTTTTATTTAAGTAATCTACCATCGTTAATTAAGACCATAGTTAATTAATTAAAAGGAGTAACCATTTAATATTTGACAATATTCTATTTATATTTTTATAGTATTAACAATATGTATGAAATTTTAATTAAGTTATTAATTATTGTATTTTTGATTTATATTTTATATATTATAATAGTATATATGGTATCCATTATGGACAATATGCTGTCCATAACGTTAATGTGTAATTTAAGTCCTTTGATAAGAGCCACTTATAAACAAAAGAGTGAAAATGATGAAGATCAAAATAAAATGCGGTTATGTGCAATAAGTATCCAGAAGATGCTCGCTGAATTTCGAATTTCTTTCCTATTTACTAATTTAATAATACTACGCATAATTTTGAAGTAAATTAGCCGTTCAAATAAGTAAATAAAAATGTAAACAAATCTTATAAATCTGTTAAAAAAAAGTTTGCGTAATACATAATTGTGATCTGTCAATTCAGTTAAAATATATTGTTCACAAAAAAAAAATTGTTTACAAAAATCACGGAAATACATAATAAAAACGGAGCACAAATTTTAAAGCCCGTGCCATATTTACAAATATTTTTTAAAGATACAAAACACCAATTTGGAAAAGTTAAGATAAATTTTATTTACCATAATTTAAATTTAGTATTTCAGTTTTTGCTCAATAATGTTATGTAAAAAAAGATATTATAACTTAATAGATTTATTTTAAATTATCATTTAAAGTTTTCATAAACAAGCTTTAAGCAACACACATAAAATTATGATATTTATTACATATCAGGTGGAGCATAAAAAAAAATTATCTTGCGTAATTTATAACATTTTAACCAAAAACGAAATAAAAAATTATAAAATTTACAAAATTCTTTACGTTCAGTAACTTTAAAAGAGAAATTTAATTATTTTACACTAATATTAATTTAAATTAAATTTATATTAAAACTTTTGCTTTTCAATTTATTTTTTAATTTTATACATAAATTATATTAAGCTCCAGTTTTATTGAATAAACTAACAAAAATTAAATAACTTATATTAAACTGACCATAACAACGACGACGTAGAAAAATTTGAATTCTAAGGGTGGATGCCTCCTGCCTCTGACACCACTAGGAAACATTAAATTATATTAACGTAAATTTGTGAAAACAATTTTTTTTAATTTGATTCATGACAGATTTGTTGATTATGTAAGTGGAATATTGTTACAGGTTGTGGTGGCACCTTAAATCGTTCAAGTGAATCTGAAATGACCAATTTTTGAAGTTCCCCAAAAATTTGTTATTTATTTTTTGTTTGTGCTCTACATTTTGAAATTCAAAGTCAATAAAAATTATTTATTTATTTCGTTATTTATGTATTTTTATAAATTTTCAATACCTAATCTATTTCTCAAAAAAAGCTGACAAATTTTATGAACTATTTAACTCAAAAATTGAAGAAATATAATTATAAATAATTTATAATTGAAAATATTTTAAAAACAAGTTCAAAATATTTTGTTTACAATTTTTTTTTTTTGATAATGTTTTGATTTTGGTTCCATTTGATGAGTTCGTCACGCAGGTTTTGGCCAAAGGTTAATGGTAAATTAATGTTCTATTTCTAAATGAAAAATAAAACTTAATACTATAACTTAAGTCAAAAGGAAATAGTAATTTATTCGGTATGTAACGATACTAAATGAGAAATAGCATTTTATGAACTCGCGCAGTTCTTTTTTTAATAAGATTGAGTAATTTATGTGTAATTTAAATGAAATGATGCGATCATAATTATTATAAAACTTCATTTATAATATCAGTAATTAAAATTAAATACTATCAGAAATCCATAATTGACGGTGTATATAACTTAAAAATAAATTTGTAATTGTAATTTGTTTTTTAAAATTTAAAACAAACTTTCGTAATAATTAATCATATAATAAAAACTTGAAATAGAGTTGAAATGTAAATGAACTTGTCCTTAAAGTAACTTTCTTAAATAGCTACTATTTGTAAATGTGAAACGATAAATGGATAGATAAGAATGAGCCGAACTTACATATTAAGATCTTTGAGGAGCGTTTAAAATGATCCTGTAACAGCGAGAATACTACTGTTAATAAAAACAGTGTTCACTAAGCAGTTGGTAATTATTCAAAAGGCTTACACAATAATCTTTGAAATCATTTTTCCTTCAAAACGTAAATATATCGGCGGCTTTTAACAATTATTTCACATATTCATTGATTTATACTTAAAGTCTGATATTTGGTGTCACGGATTTGTGCAAATCAATGTAATTTTGACCCTTTTATAAGACGTATCTAATTGATAATAATGATAATCGTCCCTAAATTAAAGTTATTGTGCGAAATAATATCAAAACTCATCATAATTTATGCTATTTCAGTATGTATTTAATATGACCTCTCTGAATGAACTTTTTATTTTTAATTTTCAATTTGAATTTTATTATAGAAGATAAAGAATTTTATGATTTATTATTTATTCATTTATTATCTAACCACAATTTACATATCATAAAGTTCATCTTGAACTTCCCAAAACAAAATACTTAATAATATTATTATTAAAATATCAATAAATTATAGAAAAATTGAGAAAAATGTAAGAAATTATTAAACAACTTTAAAAGAAAGTTTAAACAAAACAAGAAAGTTATACAGAGAGCATTTTATACATAATAATTATATTGGTATGGTTCATTCAAACTCTCGACCTCGAGTATCGTCTCAATGAATTTCAGTATTTCTGTTTTTGTTTATTTTTCATCAACATATTTTTTTGCAATTTTATGTTGCCAAGTTGCAATTCATAGATAATAAATAAAAACCATATAACAATAAATAAATATGAACATTTTCAATATAATATCAAAAACGACATTTAAATTATTATTAAAGATTGATAAATATTTATTTATATGACATTAACGTGTTTAATGTTGTTTGTTTTGTTTTTTATTTCTCTTGTGGTCATTGCCAAAGAAATAAAGAAAGTTGCATAGTTTTTATAATAATTGAAAAGTCTATTAAAAATAAAAAAAAAATTGCTAAAATAAATAATAGGAATCACGGATACATTACAAATCACTAAAAACAATTTTTAATAAACATAAAAATTGATGCTTGTCACGATCATGTCGACAGTATAAAATTTGTCACATTGAATTTTGAAAGTAAAAAATGTAAATGAAAACTTGTCTTTTGTTTCCATATGGAACTAATCATATATATGAAAAAATTATTTATTCGTAATGAATTTTAAATTATAAATAAATGACGTTAAAAATAAAAACTTGACAAGATTTTGGTGTAATCTTTACAGACGTAATGATAACTTTCCACAAATAAAATGTTCGATGAAAGTGAAAATTTCAAGATCACGTTATCAATTTATGTTGTGTCCACTTAAAAATATTATAAAGATTTATTATTTTTACTTTTTTTTGGGGAGAAAATTTATTATAAAGTGTTGTGACACCTGTAAACAAATTTAATTATAAGGCGGTATAAAATGTAATTTGAATGTCTAGATTTTTTTTTTAATATAAAAAAATATTTGTTATTATAGTTTAAAATAATTACCGTAGATAATAGACATCGACTTTCACGAATTGCACCACAATATCCAAGAAAACTCAATAAGAACATAACAGCTCCACAAACAATTAGTACATAAGCGAGTTGTTCTATCACAGCTGGTTGAGTAAATTGCTGTAATTAAAAATTATAATATTTTAAGATTAAAATTGAAATGATTAAATATTAAATTATATAGAATTTTAATAATTTACATATTTCGTAGCTTTATCATATTTTAAATTAAACAAAATATCGTAGGTGCTATACCATAACTAAACCATTTCAAAACCATTAATAACGTTGGTGAACAGAATTTAAATTTTAGTTAAACGTTAAACCTAAATTTGTTTTAAATTAAATATTCAATTTTCGAATAGACTGACCAGATTTCTCAAGCGTAAGATGGCGTGTATAATAAAAAATGCTTATAGATTAATAATATTTTTCAAGTAAATATTGCTCAAGAAAATTATGAAATTGATTTAGTTTTGTATTAGTTAATTCCTCAAGAAAATTAATTAAATTTATATCAATTTATACAACATTTTCATCGTTATGTCAATATTACTTTTATTTTTATTGTAACTTTTGAAGCCTATAATTTTGTTTTTCACAATCATCATCATCGATAAATAAAAATACATAATTCTAACCAATTTCTTATATTATTGGTATGAGTTGACCACCATTCCCCACATCTAATTATAAGTCAATGAACTCAGCAACATAATTTTTGATATAAAAACATAGTTAATACTTCCTTGTTAAAATTATTTGTTATAACTTTAATGTACATAGAGCGAGTGTTGAAAATATATTTTTTTTATATGTAATGTGTAATACAAAATTACTAGTAAGCTAAATATACAACCCTCATACCTTAAAAGTCAAACCTCAGGATAATACATTTTACTATAATATCTGTAATTGAGCCAATTAATTTATGTAGTATTATTGTTGGGGTTTGGGGACAAATAATGCTAAAGCTTAATAATTTTTTTTTTCATATTACGATTAAATAAAAACATTATTTCATTGCATTTTAATTTTGATGGTCGATAATGTTTAATCTATTTAGCATATTTTCGAATATGTAAAATACTTATTAATTTTATTTGAAACTGGGGGAAGTTTTTGTATAAATCTAACAAAAAATAAAAACAAAAATCTGTCTAGAATGTAGTTCAAAAGCATAGTTCTAAAATGTAGCAATTTTCTGAAATTTTATGTAAAAGATGGTAATAATTTCATCCCACCAGTTAACAACAGCGCATTTTCTAAACTAATTTCAGATATTTCTAAATTATGATAATCTGACATACTCCTCAAAAATAAATTTTCATTTTATCTTATATACAACAAATTTTCCTGGAAAAATACTATTTACTAATATGAAAAACTAAAGCTTCAAATCGATTTTAATAATTTACTTATTTCATATTTTATTATAAATAAATAATTGATATTTAATGAATTATGTTTTTTGTAATTGGGGTAAATAACCTCTTAATAATATCTATACGATGTCAATTCTTTCTGACATAAATTAACATAAAATAAACATAGAAAAAAGAAGTTTTTTGGCATAAAAAAACATTATTATTTATTCTGTTAAACACTTAACTTTCATTTCAAAAAAAAATTGTTTTGCCTAGACATTTTTCCTTGTTCTATAGAACATTTTACATGTTTTTATGTTTTAAATAAAATATTTAAATTTTCTCATATATGTTTTATGTATAACAAAGCTTAAGCAATGTGTAAATAAAATATTCATAAAAATTGTTTATTTTCTACTAGCTTTCAACAACAACAAAAAAAATTCAATTTAATTTATTCATAACAACTTTAAATTAGATAAATTGTTTCGAATTAAATTATAAGAGCAGAAATTAAACTTTGCACTTTTAAAATTTTATTAAATTTGATGGTTGATTTTACGATAATTTTACTTCAGTATTTTTTTTCGAAGCTTTCCAATTTTCAAAAATATGTTTTTTTAAATATTTTCTACCTAAAATTAAGTATGTACGTTACGTATTTAGAACGTTTTGAATCATTATTCTTTATCTTCTTCTTTACCATAGTGTTATTTGGGGTCCGCTCTTCCAGTTTTGAAACTCGTTAGGTTAACTTATAGTAGCTAAAGAGAATCGCGTAGACTACACTGGATCTATAGCGGTATGTCTTTTAGGAGTTTTCTAGTACTGAAGCGTATAGTTGTGCTCATGGTCAACTCTTTTTGTACTGGATGGTTTTTCTGTTTGCTGTTTAAAAACATAGTCTGGTTTCTGTTATTTTTCCATTTAATGGTGTCACTTTCATTGTTTTTCAGAATCATTATTCATTTAAATAAAATCCAAATTCAGATAAAGAATGAAATATGAAAATTTTAAGAAATGTCATGACTCATGGAATAATTAAAAATAATCTTAGAAAAATTTAATTTAATTCAATTAAAGCAAGTTTCGGGATATGTAAGAATATACTCAAAATTGGATTATTTAAAAATATTGCCAACGTCGAGAGCGAAACTAACATCTTAAAGAATAACTTAATTCTAAGAAATCATTAATTATTTGAAATTGTATAAGCTTGCCAGTGGCTCTTAACCGGTAATCCGCGGAACACTGTTGTTCTACTACCTTGCTTCAGGTGCTGCGCGAAATTGTGAAACGAAATTATAATTTAACCTAATAACTGAAAATGTTGCAGAACCTTTATTCCTGCTAATAGAACATTTAACAATATTTGATGAAATGGTCGAGTGTTTCATCGTAGTACATTTAATACTAGTAAAATATCATGTTGTAAAAAAAATTCATCAAATATTGAATTTTCTTTACAACAAGAATAAGAAATTATTTAAACGAAGCAGTTTCCGATCTCATATGTCATATCTATGCGAATTTGTATTCTCAATTGTAACTATTACAAAAAAAAAAAAAAAATTGTATATATTTTTTAAACAATAATATTTATTAATTAGATAAATAATTCTGTTTTGTTTCCGTAACTTCGAAAAGGTTATGAAGCACTGGACTAAACGATCGTCTTTAATTTGATTTTTTTTGGGTTAATTATTTTTGAAAAAGAAATACATAATCTGTTCTTAAATACAAATTTAAATATCAATTAATCAAGTCTTAAATATATTAACTTTCTTCAATTAATATTAAAATTATATATTAATTTTGCTGTGAAAGGTCATTTAAATTTTGATATTAATAATTTTTTCAACAAAATTATTACTGACGCCACCAAGATTGTCTGCTCTAATTAAATATTTCAAGCACATTTTCTAACTATAATTTATTTCTATAATTTTAAAATCAATTACATCTGTTAAAGTTAAACTATATGTTTATTATGTTAATAAACTTTTTGAAGTCATAAATTTTATGAAGTTTTTCTTCTAATTTGTTAATTTAACCTATAAATTATTGCTAAAATTTCGTAAAATAACAATAATTATCATAAACTTTAAATGTTGATTTCAATGTATAACTAAATAAATATTTAAAAATTTATCCAGCAGTCCAAGTTATTTACTAAAAATTTTCTTTATTACGGAACCATTAACATTTCACCAGCCAATTAGCACAAATACGATAAAAATCTTCATTTTATTTTATATGGAATGTAAATCAGATTAAAAGGGTATAATTTTAGATAATTTCACTGACTAATTTACAAAAAAAAAATCACAAATTTCAAATGATTCAGCTAAAATTTCAATTGTTATATTGTTTGAAATATTTATAATGAATTTGAACTGAATGGCTTCACGCAATGTTGAACCGCTTTAAATTAGGGTCTATAACTTTTGGATTTTTTTCTACAAATAATGGTAAATTAAGATTTGAATAAAAATTCTTACAGAATATGTATAATTTAGATTTAATGAGAAAATTATATTTTCACATTTAATGGGAAAACAAGTTAATAAAGTGTATACCGAAATTTTAGTTTAAATATCTGTATATAGCTATATGTACTAAACTTCTTGTATTAATTATCTTATAGCCAATTGTGTATAGCTTATGAACTAAACTGACCGTTTTCACAGTGAGAGCTTAAGCTTTTACCAGAGCTTAAACTTCAGTTTAAATTATTTGCTGGATACTCAGTGAGTGCAAGCTTAAAGATAAGCCTTCCTTAAATTAATATTTAACTTAAAGTAAAGTGCAGACAGGAAAACCTTGACTCTGCTTTTGGCACTTTTTATTATAAGTTTATATTCATTCATATTCATTTATATTCACAAATAGAAAATAAAAGGCTAAAATTTTGGTTAAGCTAAGCTTAAGAGGTCAACTCTCTGTGAAATCGGGCATAAGCAATACTATTCTGTAGGTTGTCGTAGTAATTTATCACATTGACATTGAGTATGTCAGACATATATTTCTGACAATGCTTTTACATTGGAGACCACCCGAAAAATATAACTTCGTACTATTACATAGTTTTTAATAAATAATTTCCACTTGCGTATTCAGTTTCTGTCAGTCGAAAGAAAGTGTCAGACAGTGAATTGTGAGTCCTGTCGTATATCGATTATATCTGCCAGCAAATGATAGTTTAGTTTGCAGTTGAATGATAATTAAATTGAAAATTATTTAAATGAAATGCTGAGTTCTGAAAATGAGTACGGTTTCGATTCATATGATTCTGTAGCTGCTCCAGATGATGTAAATCTACATTCAGAATAAAATATATCAAATTCTTTACTACTCGTCCAGTATATCCAATAAAAATATTTTTCAGAATCATTCTTAGCTAACCGCTGTCTTACAAAAATGTATAGAAAAATGCTCAAAGATTTATAACGCAGCAATTCTTATAAACTCTTCTGGCAGACACATACGACGTTTTGTCGTATATCGGACAAAAACATTTTCATATAATGACGTTTTTAGCAAACACGTCCATATTCAAAACAGCCTATTTTTATGATTATAATATTTTTCTTAGAATTTTCTAATTTATATTGTTCTTGGCTATACATTTTCTACTTAATTTAGTATTGTTTTGAAATAATTATTCTGTATGAATAATAAATTGCATAATAAATTATTATTACTCACCTTTACGTGTTCACTTTCAACCATTTTCAATAATGAAATAAGTGAAGCTTTATCAGCTGCTAACCATATTCCAACGCCAAGTACAATTGTACCAAGAATCTAAAAAATAAAAAATAAATATTTATTATAAAAATTTTAATTATGTATTAATGACAAATTATCTATTTATAAATTTTCATTATTTTTTTTTTAATTATATACTTACAAAAAATAAAAAGTTAAATAAACATAAAATATATTTAGCAATCGTAACACCACAATCTGAAGCCATATTTGTAATTATTTAAAATGATTATCTGTAAATATAAAAAACAAAAAAGAATTAATAAAAATAAAATTTTGGCAAATTAAATTATTACTTAAAAATTTGGTTATTTTACTTTCATTTGAACTGAAATATTATAATTAAATATTTGTTATGACATTTTAATTGATTTTTTTATCTAAATTTGAATATAAAAGATTGCATGGATGAAATTTATGTGTGAAATATTTCAGATCAGGAAATTATATTTAAATTTAATTTGTTTTTTTACCTTTTTTTGGAGCAAGTAATTAAATAATTTGGAAATATTTGTACTAAATATTTTAATTATACAATGTCATTCAGTTTGATAGATTTGTATAATAATCATAATTTTAATATTGAGTTTTCATTAAAATGAATTTAAATTTTACGCAATATTAAATTCAAATAATTATTCTAATATGGACAGAAAAGTGCTTCCAAAAATCGACATAATCGATCATCAAGTGTTCATATCAAGTGTTCATAATTATGAATATAAAATATATAAACTTGATTTAAAATGTTAGTCACAATTTAATTCTAAGTTGTTATTTTAATTAATATCAATAAAAATGATGATTAAGATAAATTAAATATTCTTATCTTGAACTAACCATTTTCATATACTGAATTTATCTTATGCTACAGAAATGAAAACTAAAACAAAAAAAAAAATAGCTTTCTCTTTGAAAACTGCGAACATTATTTAATCTAAACTAACTTGAAAATTTTAAATATACTTTTAAATTGAAAAATTTAAATAATTTTTATTTAATTCTTGTAACAGGTTTTCTTTTGTAAACTACTAGCTTATCTAAACATTTAATGGCTAGACACGAGCAGTAACGAATGTATAGCAAGCAATAGTTAATAAAAATAATGAAAAAATTGTTATACGTAAATGCACGTGACATAAGAAAAAAATAAAATTAAAATATCAAATATCGAAAATTTAATGAACAAATATTAAATTGGGTTAATGAAATTTTGTAGTGTAGAACCTAAAAGGTTCAGTTTTTGTCATGCATGTAATAAGTTCAGAAATAATAAAAAAAAAAAACTATAAATTACAGGTGTGAATAACTGTGAATAATATTTTAAAAAACCATTAAAATTTATATTTTATAGTTTAAAATGTAATATTTAAATGAAAATTTTAAATGAACATTTTCTTATATTAGGTTGAGGTTATAAGTTTAAATTATCTTAAGTTATTTTTAGTTATTTAAAGTAAAATGTCTTACAATTTATGTACCAAATCAATGAAAATTCCTTTAAATAATAAAGAATACTTTTTCAGAACTTGTGATAATGGATTAGCATCGATTTTCAATCGTATAATCGACAGTTTCAAAACAAACTTTCTAATAAAACTAATTATTTTTTCATATATAGAATTTTTATAATATTTCTACATAATATCGTAAATTCAGAGTTTAAAAACATATTAAAAATATTTTTAAAAATTCTTTATGATTAAATGTTTTGACTATACATTAAAAGAATTTATATTATAAATTATTCAAAAAATTTACTGTCACCCTATAGTCATCAACAAGACAATAATTTTTGTTGAAAAGTTTATTTTTACAGCGGATGAAAATTTGTGTGGTCATATAAAAACTGACATGCATTAATCATGAACCCTTCTATATAAATGTTCAACGAAACTATACCATATTTTATATGAAGCTTTTTTGATATAGTTTATTAGTTGAGGGCAAGCCATATTGATAGAACTGTGTACAACTAATGTGTAATGTTATACAATGTATGACCCAAAATGACAGTCTAATATTCAATTTAATATTACAAATTTCATCCAGATCATTAATAAAAACCCAGAGAATTTCAACGAGTATCGTTTTTTTTATTGGTTGGATTAAAATTGTAATGAGGAAGGCAATTTTTATTTTGTATATATTTAAAAAAAATTATCATACTAAATTTAACACTTGAATATATCACGTCGATATGTGAACTATAATAAATGTGTAAATCAATTATTTATGAGTTTTGATATTATGTTGATGTGCTTGAAAATGCTGAAGTTGTTAATGATGTTTGAACAGATGTAATAATAAAACAAAAGCTGTAATGTTATCGTCCGTTAGTAGGTCAAAAAACTAAAAGTATTGCAAGACATATGGTTTTATTGAAGGGTCACGAGTTTAATTATAATTTTAAAATGTTAATTTTTTTGTAAATTTATTTAATCTATCATTTTTAATAAAATAAATTATGTAAAAATTTTATTCAGTAATATAGAAAATTATAAATTTCAAAGATTGTATTTGGAAATAAAATTATATTTCAATTTTTCTATGACTATGGTAAAAAGAAAACTGTATGGCCTTATAGAAAATCTTGATAAATAAACACTGAACATTTAAATAAACATACTTGGAAATTTTATATTTCTCTAACTAAATTAATAAATATAAATAATTTGTAATATAAAACTCGAATTAAATATATTTGCAAAAAAAATAAAAAAATATTTTTATATTGTAACATAAAAAACTGGCATTCAGAAATTATATAATTAAAAAAAAAAAGTTAATATTTTGATTTCGCTTTTACTATATGTAGCCAATAAATTTTTTAAGAGTAAGTCAGCCAAATTTATTTAATGGTTCGATATTATTACATAAAATTTAACCTGTTTTTCTTTTTTAAGGAAAAAAGAAACATTTTTAAAATAAATTCAGACTCAACATAAAGTGATATAATATGTAACATTTTAAATATCAACTATACAAAAATCGATTAATCAAGTCAAAACTGATATTTTATAATGACATAATTTTTATTGTTACATGACAAAATCTCAACTGTAATTTATGTATAGTTAAAGTTAAAATAATTGGAAACATAAATTACAATATACGAAAATTCTGTCAACTAAAATATCAATATCCAAAAAAAAAATGTGCTTGACCAGATAAAATATTTCTTTATCACAATTTATGATATTTGGATTGGACAAATATTCTGTCAGCGTTTAAAGTACGAATACGCAAACATGTTAAAGATTATAGATATAGATAACTCAATCAATAGCAACACATGTAAATACACTTATTGCTATCAATAAGTAAATACACTTAAAATACACTTATTGCTATCAATAATATTTCACTTTTCCAGCATATGTACTAACATACTCAATTTAATATCATTCCTAAAGAGTTTTATTAATTCTTTGGATCCTTTTCGAATAGGTTACCCCTTTAGAAAACATCAAAATCCTTGTAGATAAATGGGTAGTATAAAAGAACAATCTTAGATGAATAAAGCTGAATGATTGTGTTAACACAAAATCGTTCTGGAGCATTACGGACCCTAAGAAAATAAGAGGTGTTATTAGTCTATGACTAACAGCCAGATTGTATACAGGTATTGTTACGGGACACATTATATTGCGAAAAGAAGTATCACGTTTACGACTGACCACACTTCAATCTGCAAAGGTTGTGAAGAAAATGAGCACTTCATGTCTCATTATCCTGCAACAAAGAAGATTACGACATTTGGAATGCCACTTTCTAAATAAGCTTTTAGATGGGAGTGAAATAAAACCCGCCAACCTGATTACGTTCATTAAGGAGGTGGGATGGGTTCATGTTCTGTAATATTCGTATAAAAAATTTAATAATGCTTTCCAGTATCTTGTTTATAATTATAATTATAATCGGCTGTCGCATTTAGCATATACAATTATGAAAATATTAGTTTTAAATTATACGCAATCCAATTACGTAAAAATTCATAAAATTACAAACAATACAAAAATTATTTTAAAATAAAATAAAATAAAATTTAGAAAGAAAAATATTTCAACTAAATAATAATATTAAAATAAAATATGTAATAACATATAATTATGTTTTATTATTTTCCACAACAATTAAAATACATTATGGAAAAGGCTACAGTTCAACTGGTCCGCAAATAAAGTTTATCTAAAGACTTTAATCAACCATAAACAAATAATTAATTTCATTTTTTTTTTAATTGTCAATTCAAGAAACAAGTTATAATAAAATTTATAATTTTTTTGTAGGTTTGTATTTCAGGTTATATTAATATAAATAACGTTTTTATAATTCCCGGTAGGTAAAAACTGAAACAGGTAATGTTCTTATTTAAACATTAATAAATAATTGAAAAAAGCCGCAATTTCTTTTTAAATGTTTATAGCCAAATAGAGAAAGGTTTCTTTAATTTTAGGGTATAGACATAGTTTTATTTATGTTGTAGGTCTACCGGTTACTAATAAAATGTTAAACAAGTTTAAAATAATTTAACTCACAAAATAAATCTGTAAAATTTTAATTAAAATTTCGAAATTAATATTTATACAAATTGAAGATTAAACAAAATTTTAATTGTTTTTAATTAAAATTATTAGTTCTACTAAATTAGTATGGGAAATAATAATTGTCAAATAAAATTTTTCACTATTCATTAATTGAAAATTATGACAAATCATTTAATTTACTTCCTACATACTTACTTTTAATGAATTTTGCAAATCTTTTTTGTAATTGTACTTTAATTAAATAGAAAATTTCTCTTTCTTGCAGACAGTAATTTATATAAACTAAACTTTATGAAAACTTTGTATATTAATAATTAAATCAAAAACAGTCATTAATACACTATCTCCAATCAACCATGGATTAAAATATACAGTCGACAGGAAGTTTCATTTCCATTAGACAATTGCTTGTAATTTATGTAGGCACCTAAATTGTTTGGGTTTATATATTCAGCTGTAATACTTAATTGAAACTTTTAATTTAGGTTAAGAATTGGTTACTATAAACTGCACACTTAGTAATGAATTTTAGCAAGTTTTTGTCCGATTATAGTTTTTGTATGTAACTGATTTTATCAAAAAAATTGAATTTTTTTTAATGGATATTAAAATTGATGCTTTGGTTAAATGTTTCTAAAAAAATGATTTTTAGTTTAACTTTCTGTTAAGTGTCTTAATCATAATTTTCTACTTAGTATCATCTGTTAGACGGTTAGAGTTAGACCAATGAAAAGAATAACAATTTAAAAATATAGTTCAAAATAATTTCAGGAACAGATTACGATCTATATTTATTTACTATACATAAACAGACAGCATTAATTAAGAGTAAATTACTTTAGGCCTAAATTAGAAACTTCTCAATAGTTTAAAGGTTCCTAATTAGCTTTTAGTTTTTTTTAATTATTAATATGCATATTAGTAACAACATGTAAGAATAGCTTATGTCGAAAATATAAATGTTCAGGAGTGAATTTACAATATTTAAAAATGGTTCTGTAAAAAAGAATAAATGCATATGCAATATCAACCAAATTTCGTATATACATATGTTGGGGGAAATAAAGCGAATTTGATTTCTGCAACTACAACCAGGATAAATGTTATTAAAACCCGTAAAAAAACCCTCAAATATCTTAAGATGTTGTGCAAAAATATAATTATAAACTATTTTACAAAAATTTTAATTTCTGTTAAAGTAGCTTATGTGACATAAGATTGTGAAATTTCAATTTTTATACCGGAAATAATATCTTATGTTGATTTGCTTTATTTGAAAACCACGGAATGAACTACCAAGAATTTTAGACTTAAGTTACTTTAACAAAAAGAAAAGAAAAAAAAAAACAATTTGTACCTAAGCAAGACCTAAGAACTTACCTAGACATAAGCATTTATAATTAAAAATTTGGTAGATATAGAAAAAGCTTTCGATAGTGTGTGGCATAAAGGTCTTTTGCATAAATTAAAAATAAATAGTTTCCCTATGTATTTAATCAAAATAATTCAATCTTTCATATCTAACCGGAAGTTTAAAGTCAATATTGATGGAATATCATCAAGTGAATTTGCTATTCCGGCTGGTGTCCCACAAGGCTCTTGTCAACTTTACATAAAGAAAGTGATATTCCATATATAAGCAAATTTATTGAATGTCTAGCAATTGCTTTCTATGAAAAACTAGATTCAAATAACAATCATTTAATTAAAAAATTAGACAAATATATATATATGATCAACCTGTACGTAGAATACATAAATTTCCAAAGCCAAATTATATTAGAATATAAAATTTTTTTGTTAATATTTTTGTTTTAGGTTAATTTAGGTTAAGATAAAAATGTCTATTGGTAGTTTTTTCTTTTTTCTACTTAAAAATTTAATTAAAAAATAATATAAAATAAATAAATATTATGCTAAAAAATTAAAATCAATTTAATTAGATAAAAACCTGAGGGTTAATACAAGAATTAAGGAATTATATATATGTAAAAAACATGTAAATTAAAAATAAATAAGATGAATAAATGATAATATAAATAATTAAAAATTACTTAAGCTAAAATACTATTAAACATAACTACCAAAGTACAGCAAATATTAATAATGTAAATAGCTCACAAAATAGATTATAAATAGACGAATAATAATATGGAAAAATATAAATTTTTAATTAAATCGACTTAAGCGACTCTTACATATTTCCACAGACAGATATATTTGTAGTAAATATTACCAATTTTTATTAGAATATAACCTGAAAAAAAAATCTGATTGCAATCTTAAAATAAATATTGACGAAACTTTTAAATTGTAATTGAAAACACATTAACAAGATTTAAAAAGGTTTCTCATAAAAATTATTATTATTTATTAAGTAATTTCAATAATAAACAATAATCTTAAAACGTAATTTTTAAAACCTTTTTCCACCCATCAATCTTAAAATTTGTACATATTTGCGCGCGCATACCATAACATTTTTTCCCATTTCATATTACAAATATTTCAATATATTTTTTTCCCATTTAAAATTGTATCTATTGATCATTATTTTATGTTGTGAGATTATATTTTGTGATGATTACAAATAATATTATTTTTATGATGATTTATGTATATGCGCATATATGTGAATAAAATAAATTATAATTCACATTACGTGATCTGATAACACCTGTACACATTTTGAAAATTTACGTCTATCTGTTGTAAGGTGTGGGTTCAAAATTATACTTTATGTAAGCCAATCTCTAAATTAGTATTAGTCGGATAAATAAAAGCCAGACAAATTATCTGTAGGCATTTAGCGTGTAATTATCTACTTATTCACTGTAGCCTGTTGGTAACAAATGAAACTGGTAAATTCATAAAATAATAAAATAAAAATGCTAAATTTATTAATATGACACCTTAAGAATTCTTCTTAGTAAGTATATTAAAATTCATCGAAATAGTAATTTTAAAAGTAATACATAAAACGTAAAACTTGTATATGAATTGTTCAAAATGAATTTTCCATTCATAGTTATCATATTTACTATGAGCTTTAACTAAGTGCAGTCTTTTAAATTGAAATTCTTTTACAATGTAACAAAGTTGTAATTCAGGCAATATATGAAAAGTGAAAGTAATTTTAACATAAAAATTATAACTTCTTGTTCATAAGTATAACAATCAAAACTTTATTAATCAAAAAAAAAAAAAAAACAGAGAAGATATTTTCAACATAACTGAAAAGCTTAGAACAATGATTATTTAAATTAATTAAATCACTGTTGGTTAGGTGATGAAATATTTTTTGTATTATATATATTTTAGAAACACGCTTTCAATAATTTAGTAATCAAAAAATTTTAATTTAAAGATTTTATAACTATATAAAAAATGAATCTGAAAAAATGAAAATATTTTACTTGTACGCACTGCTGGGCGGCATATAAAATATATAATAGAAAATTTAAATTTAATCATTTTAATATATACAAGTAAAAATTGATTATGCAATGGAAATGATGATATAATAAATGTTTTTCATTCAGTGAATAACTAAACTAATTCAGGTGAAATATCAGATTAATTTGAACAAAAAAAAAAAACATATTTGAAAAATGATACATAAAAAATTAACTAAAAAAAAAGATTAATTAAAAAATATATTAAATGCAAAAACTGTAACGAATTATGAATAATGATTTTTTAATTAGCCCAATATTTTATGAGTTTATTATATGTCAGACTTATGCAGTACTTAAGGTTTACTTGTACCAGTAAAATAGATATTTAAAAAAATGATGTAGGCTATCCAAATTCACTAATTCACTATTTTAAAGTGCAATTATAATTTCATTCAGAACAGAAAATGAATTATTAACCCATAACAAAATGACTAACATAAATAACAACCCTTGATTCAAATCAAATAAATTATTGAATAAAAATTAACAACGCCTTTAAATGAATTTAAATATTTAAATTTTCATACATTCAAAATGATATTATTAGTTGCGAAAACTAAAAATTGAAGATGACCGGACCGCCTTTCAGTGTTAAACCATAATCGTCTTTAATAAAATTATGAATTGTAAATTTCCAAATGAGATTACAATTTTTTACACTTTAATTAATGTAATAATTAATAAAAGTTGTAATTAAAATTTATTCATGGTAAGAAATTTAATTTCTTGGTGTCGTTTTGTTACAAAATGGGAGCATAAAATTTCGTCTTAATTGTTTATTCTTGACCCTAAAAATCCAAAATTAATTGTAATTCTGGAATGCAAATATATTTTTCACAATTGTGAATGGTTTAAAGTGTGAATGGAATTAAATTTTCATAACCATACACAAAATAACTCAACATAAAAATTTCACATATAATGTTAATAGATTTCATCGAATTTACAAGTCTCAATGACATGTAAAACCAATAAAATCGTGGCTATCAAATCCTTGAAAGACGTTTATTTAAAATAATTCTGTAAACTAAAATATTTATTTTTATGATTTCATATGATTTTTTATGCAATTATCATTTATGATTATGTATTACGAAAACTTCTTTCAAAAGCTAATATAAATTTTTGATTAGTTGATTATTGGGTTTTATATTTTCAATTTTTCAAGTAAAACCAATTGAAATTAATTATATCCAATACGTTAATTATTAATATACTTTATACATTTTTTTATAATTTACAAATTTAGTTTAAATTAGTTTTATTTTTCTATATACAAAGTGCATAAAAAATTAATATTATTGCTAATTTCTATATTTTAGTTTAGAGAAAGTTTATGTTTTATGATTTTATAAAAATGTAATACAAAATTTTTGCGGTTTGTGGCTAAAATATTACTATAATTTATGTTAAATATGTATAAGCAAATTTCTATGATCTATGTATCAAAATATTTAATAATTTCGTGGTTATAAACTGAAAATGTTGAAGGAAATCAAATAAACCTAAATAATATTTATTACAATTATACTATAATAATTGAAATTCGAATTAGTTTTTAATTAAAAATTATTTACAACAATAATAAACAGGAAAACATAAATATAATTAACCCCTTAAAAGAAAATTAATTAAAATTATCAATTGAATTTATATATTTAATAATAAGTAATATAATTAATTAGTTTTTGTAAATATAGAAATTGGAATTTAATTTATATATACAAAAAGTCAAATATTAAATTTCTTTCCGGGATTATTTTTAAGATATTTCAAAATAATTTAGTTCAATAGTTTTTTTTTTTCAAATTTAAATTGACTTTCATTAAGAAAGTTTATCGTTTTTGCCTTTTAAGAATATTTTTTAAATTCAAATTTCTTTTAATGAATCTAATATTGCTAATCATTAAATCTCAATGATTAATTAACATTTCCAAATCATTTATATTCTACTGTTCTAGTAATAATTAATCAAAGTTGAACTTTTAATATTGTACTTTTCGGATTTGTATATACATTTCGTATACAACACTTCGGCTTTGATCATTTAAACTTTTTTCATATAGTAGAAAAATGGATTTTGTTTTTACTATTTCAATGTCAGTTTACCAACAATTGGAATCTTTGTACTAATAATTATTCAATGAAAATTTTGTAAACTTTCCAAATAAAAAAAACTGATATTCACCCATAATTAAAATCCTCAAATACAAGAAAATTAATTTCCTGTACAAAAATTTAATTTTTTAAAGGCAATTATGGACTATGAAATTTTTCGCCTTCATACAAAATGTTAAATCGGTTTTTATTATTACGAAACAAAAATGCATAACAAAATGGTAAAATTTAAAATTGGACGTTATTTTTTTTTAAAAAAAAATGTATCTTTTTATATTATGTCATTGAGTTTTTTGTTAAATATTGAAACCGTAAAAACTTGAATTTTTGATAACATATTCAAGACAAAATTATTGACAATTTACATTTTATTTAAATAATAAAATTTATATAAATAAAATCTTTTTATTTAATTTTTTCAATATGTTCATAATTTATTTAATATAAATTTCAAATTATGAAAGTAAAAATAAAACTTCCTTTCGTTTTAAGAAAAAAAAACTTATATTAAAAAAATATTATTTATCGAAACAAGTTTTTTTTTTAGAAAAGAATTTTGATTTTAATTAAATATTTCATTTTTTGCATAATACAAAAGAGAACCAGTTAATCGTGTCTTTTTATATTTCAAATATTTATATTCAATCTAAAAGATATAAGATAAATTGCTACTTGAAATAAGATATATCCAGACCAGAGCCAGAGAGTTTTGTACTACATATGCAAAAAACATAAACATAAAAATGAAAAAAAAAAAACTAAACCAAGTGGTCAGCCTTCAAGTTTTAATTCTGGTGTTTATATTATGATAATAATGTCACTCTTTCTTTTGATATACAATATTTCTGGGATTTGTTTTATTTTTCCAGGGATTACAAATTTTTTAGAAATTTAATCATATATTTTGTAATTTTAATACAGAAAATGTAACTTTTTACCATTAACTTTTTGTTTTTTTGGTAATTTAATAGTGGGAAGTGTTAAATAGTAATTTATATATGGAATTCTACTACCTTCACTTAAGGTTAACCAACTGTAACATTTTATATCAAAAATTAACTAAAATTTAGTATTAAACTTTGTATACATTTTAATTAAAACCTTCAATTTATTCCGGTTACTATATAAATTGAAAATTTAAAAGTTTTATTTAGGTTTAGCGGGAGTGAAAAAACCGGATGGAATGAAATTTCTGAAAGTTTAAATTTTGTAAATGGAAATTGAAATTAAAATTTCTAATGAAAAATATAAATTAGTAAAAATTTTATTCCAATTACTTAACATATTTTTCAAGCTATAAAAATAACACTTAACTCTAGAACCAGTTTAATTAATATATGTATTTAAAATAAGTTTTTAAAATTTTAAAAATAAGTTTATAGGTAAAATTATCAGATTTTGAAGCGTTGAAATTATGTGTATAAAAAAAAAATTAAATTCATGATATTTTTTCCAAATTTTGGCATAGTACAGTTTACTAACGATTATAAACAGCCACCAACTTTGAATAAGTTTACTCAGCTTTAAATTGAAAAGTGCTAACATTTCAATCTATTTGTCGACAATAAAGTCTTTTACTAAAAGGACATTAGTATAAAAAAATTAAGTTTTTAAACCAATAAAAAATTTGTATATATTATCGAGCCATTACTTGAATCTCAGACTTCTTCTGCAATTATTTAATTTCTTTTATTACTACACGCTTTTCTACTCAATTAACATAACTCAATTGCTTATAGGAAATTTGAACATTTTGCTGTACCCAATTTTCTAAACTATAATTAACAACATGGAAAGCAATTTAATATTAAATTAACACTTAAGAGTTAGTTATGTATCGAAATCAAAACATAATTAAATCTGCTAAAACTGGATTAAAAAACCAAAAAAAAGAAGAAAAAAACGTGTTAATAATTGATCAATTGCCTCTTAAAAAAAACACCGTTGTATAAAGGTCATAACTACTAATTTTCAAATTTATGCTTCAATGCGAAGGAGGTGAACTTAATAAGCTTATTGAAAAGGTTAATGAAGGTAGATTGTAAGCTTATACAAATAACTTTTTTATTTATGTTACGGTTCGTAAAATGAATAATGGCGACTGACAAAAGTACTTTAACTTAACATAAACATATACATGCTAATAATTTATGTTGTGCAATAAATATGTTAAATATGCACTCATGGATTTTCAAGCAAACTTTTTAATTTTGTATATATATATAATGTGCCTATCTCAGGTGTCAAAGAAAATATTAAATTCGGCATTGTTGGTTGAGGAACTTAGAAAAAGTAACAGAAGGTCAACAAACCAAAAAAAAAAAATTATTGTTAAATTTGTTTTAATAATAAATTTATTGTTTATGTAATAAAAAAAAATAACTTTAAATTACATGCTTATTTAGTTAACATAATTTTAGTCATTTTTCACATAGATTAACAATTTTTTTCAGTTTTCTAATAATTTCGACGCGTCAACATCATTTGAATAATTATTGAAGATTTCATTGACTTTAGTAAAGTCATTTTTGAATTTTTTATAATGATGTGATTTTATATTTTTACAGAGCGGCAATAATTGTGAAGTGGAATCAAGAAAAGATTGAAATTTTCATATTTGCTTAACAAACTTAGTGGCAATGAACATCATAAATTAGATATGCTTAAAATGATTTATAAGCGTTGATAAGATTGTGTTAAATTATATAATTACATAAATATACTTAGATTTTTAAATAAATAAAATAATTACTCTTATTGTGTAGGTAGAAAATTAGGGTAATTAGAAGTGACATAAAAATTACTACAGTTCATTGTCATTACAGATTATTGCATTTTTTGATAATTAAAAAATTTTGGTTCAAAAGGTTTTTGACTTTTGAAACTCTGTTAAAAGGTAGAAATACAAAAGTCATTTTGCAATGGCTGTACCGACTAGCGACTACGTATGATCCGAAATTGGAGCCAATATATGGAACTTTAATAAAAAATTACTAAATAAAAGTCAGTGCTTCAATTTTATTTGAATTTTAAACTTAATAATTTTGTAATATTTGTTAAATTAATGAATTTCTTTATAATAAAACCTAATTAAATTTTAACATTCACACTTATATGAATGTAAAAAAATTACTTTTAACAAGGTTAAAGGTAACAAAAATAACAAAATAAATTGCTTAATTTTAATTATTCGCACTTAAAATTCTTACTTAAAATAAAATGCACATTACATAATTATGCGGTTTCATAAATTTCCTATGTACTGAATGAAAATATATGAAATACATTTTATGATACTATAAATTGTAATAAAAATTATTCAAAGTAAAAAAAATAATTACTGGCAATGTTAATAAATTTAATAGAAACAAGTAATTTTGAACGAAATGTAAATAATTTCCTATAATTTATATTGTAAATTAATTTTTTGTTTTATTAAATTTTTTGTTTTCCTTCTTTTAAAATATCATTAAATTATTTATATAATCATTTTTAAATAGCCTTAATTGTTAACAAATTACAAAGTTTAATTTCAGTGTTTACATAAATTAGATATTAATTAGGTTTTTATTTACTAATAATTTTAGTTTAGCTGATTAATGTTACGATAGTTATGGTACTTAAGTATTATTAATTCGGTACTGTTCGCTACTTTCAATTGCTCCCTTTTTTGTTTAGAAAAATATAGCTGAATACTATTTATATTTATTTAGATTATAACGAATTTGTGAAATGGAACTGGGCAGGTCAACCTAGATAGACAAAGATTACAATGGCTTTGATATCAATATACTTTTTGAAGTGAACAGGTAGACAAATTAAATTACGAAACAAATTCCACAAAATATGAAAACGCATAGCAGAAAACGGAATCTGAAATTTACATATCACATTTTACTTATAATTAACAAAGTTTCACAGAACCCTATTATAAAACTCCACAGGTTTTTTCAATTTTTGATCTCAGTTTTTCGTTTCATCCAGAATTTCTGAAGTTATCTTTTAGTTAAAGTATTGCTGGTATAACAAGAACCCAGTAAACATATTGAATATAAGATACAATTTTAGTTTGCTATTGCCTATTTATATAAGTTGGTTGGTTTAAAATGGGGAGGGATCAATTTCTCTCACGCGGATACGAGGTCTAAACACTCGTTGTACAATCATCCCACTTTCCTAATGAACTTAATCAATTTTGTTAAATATTCCAAAAGTAGTAGGACACTAGATATTTAATTTTTTTTTCCTTACAAACGGACGACTAATAACAGAGTCAATAAATATTCATACTCCTCATTGCACGCAACCTCTGTAAACATGATACAGTGGACACGCCATATTTTGCTGCATGATTGATTCTTCAGTAAGATGTGCTCAATTATAATTCTCGTGAACAATATTGATGGCTGATTTGTTCATTCAATTATTGATTCAAATAGGCTATTTTTAAACAAATCATTGCTAATATAAATTTGACACCTCCAACATAATTCAAACAAAAAAAAAACCAACACAAAATTTTAATAATCATAAATAATTTCTTGTTTTTAATTAACAAATATAAAAATATTATTGTCTTAGTAAATCTTTGCGCATAAATAATTAAGAACAAGTTAAAAAATGTTCAAAGTACAATACAGAAAATTTTTGTATTAGCATAAAAATTCAATCTTAAAAGTTGTTTCGCGCTGCAAAACGTTATTTATATATACAATTTGATATCTCGACTAAAAGAACAATTGATAATAAAGAAACATTTTTTTAACATAGTTTCCATTACAAAAAAAAAAACCTGTTGTTCAATTATGTTAAAAACTATATAAACATAATTAATATTTTTATATTACAATTTTACAATTCTTTCATTACATATGGCAAAAAATTGTTACTTTTTTATGTTCCCTTTGGAACATGTGCCAACATACGAAAAAATAAACTGGTTTTCTGTAAACATTTTTAAAGATTGTTGTACTCTCTTTTTTCTTTAATGAAGAAAAAAAAAGTACTTCTTAAACTATTGACACAAATTTTTGAAAAACTTTTAACAACATGAAATCTTCTGAAAAAGTTTGCGTTTAAAACAAAATTTAACGTTTTTTTTTTTTTTTTGGTTATTGAAATATGTCAACAAGTGAGGTTAAATAAAAAAAAAATCCAACTCACCTGGTTTTAATAAAATGCCAAAATAAAACTTTAACTTTAAATTGCAATAATCCAAGAAAAAAAAGTTAATATTATTTGCTAATCAATCAAAAATAAAACTAATTATTTTATTCCAGACAGAAATTTACAAATTATTTTGTAATAACTCCCAAAAATGAATAAATTATTCTTAATAAGCAAATTCAGAAATTTAATTTATGACTGCATTTTTATAATGGTTTCAATTTAATTAGTTATAATTGTTTGCCATGCGTTTCCGAGTAATTAAAATTTTTTTTTTTTTTTTTGTTAATTAAATTAAATTTTAAATTTTCGTAACTTTCGAAATTTAACACACATACAAATTATACGCCCAAAAATTATTACGCGTACGTTAATAATTAAGAATTTTAAGTTTTTAAAATTCACGTCAACAGGTAGTAGAGAAAGAAAAACTTGACTTGGAAAATCTAACGAAAATAGAACTTTTTCCTTTGTTGTATATACAAAATTTTCACTATACAATTTTCAAAATAATCAAAATAACAAAAAAATATTTAAGGCACCGCGTTACACGACGAACGACTTAACCGACTGATAAACTCAAATTGACTGTTGCTTTGCTGTTGTGTTGATGACTGATGATGAAAAAAAAAATTATATATAACAAGACATCAAAAAAATATTTTATTCCAACTTAAATTTCTGAATTAACAATGCAAAATATTCATGGCTATGACACGACTATAGCTAGCAGCAACAGCAAAATGTGTATACAGTTGGCGCTCTTTAAATCAAAATATTTACTGTGGAGTGGAGAGTATATAAAACTAAAGGTTTGTTTACATTTAGTTAATAAAATTATGTACAGTGTAATATGAATAATTTAGGAATATGGTGTATTAGGGTATTAATATTGTTGTGTAGAAAAAAATGTACAGTGTAATATTATTATTATCTTTTTTAGTTTTGATTAAGTATATATATTATTGTAGACTGTATTTTATTGTTATAGGATACTTCCCGGTTAACAGCAAAACCCACCGACGGATTTGAGCGTGGGTACTATGGGTAAATTCCCCCCTGATTTTTTTACCGATTAATAAACGAAAGCAGCGTATTTAATGAATCATATTCTGTTACACCACAACGAAGCAGTTCCAGTTTCGAAAAGAATACAATAATTTTTTGTTGCGTCGATATGCTTTTTCCTTTAAAAATAACGTAGCGAGACGATTCGCAATGATGAAAAATAGAAGGTTGTAATTTTAAATTCAAAATTGTGATACAAAATGATACTGGAAGTTTCTTTAGTAATAAATATAATATTAATAAAAATACAAATACAAATTTTTGTTTTGGATAAATTTTACTACTGGCTAGTATTTTCCCCAGAAAGTATTCCTAGATCAGCCATTTTGCATCTGTCGGCTTCAATCGAACAGATAAGCATCCCGAAATTAGATAAATTATTCATTAAAAATATCCTACTACATATATATGAATATTCATAGAGCTAATAAATTATTTTCGAATATCAGTGTCTTTGAGGTTATAAATTCTTTATTCGTCCCTGTTAAATTTCTGCTAAAATTAATAATTCATCAAGAACTTCTGATGACATCATTTATGATGATACAGAATTTTATGATAACAGAAAAAAAATATAAAATTCTAGAAAAATTGATATTATATTATTTATTTGAAAAAATTAAATATTTTATATTTAAATAATCGCATAACCTTTCGACTTTTTGGCGTAATTAAATCTCTCTAGACTAGAAAATAATTACAAAATAAATTTAATAAATAATAAAATAATTTTAATGAATTTACGGAATATATTTCTGTATATAAAAATTAGTTTTTTTTATAATTCCTATATCAAAAATTAAAAACTTAAATGTTAAATAACAATTGTCTTATTACTAAATTCCGAAGAATATACTTGAATCAGTTTCCGCTACAGAGAAAATATACAAATTATTCATAAAATACTGAATTGTTAACTAAAAATATTAAATGAATTGTAATGAATATGGTGTAAAATCATCTTAATAGTAATTAAAATTCTCTTTTATATCGAGAAAATAGATCTCCCCAATTGAATATTTATTTTTACTGAAACTTAAGATGTTGTTTTAAAAAACAATGTCTTGTAGCTTGTACTATTCGGGGTTCGGGGCCAGGGGATATAGAAAAAGACTCCAAAAGAATAACAATTTTTTTTTGCAAAATTTATTAGACTTGGTGAATTTGTAAACAAAACTCTAATAAATAATTATATTTAATAATAAATACTATTAAAGCATTGGAATTTCAAAAATTTACTAAACTATCTTCTGAATAAACTAAACTACAAATTATGACAATTGTTGATATTTTTACCAAATATAATTTAATTGGAAAATTGAATTATTTATAAAGTAATTATTATGTTTGAATTTATGAAAATATTAGGGTGTAACGTTGGTGAAATTTACTTTCAAAACATTTGGACATTGATTGGATAGTAAATATAATATTATACTATAATGATAAACAAAAATTGTTGTCCCTTCCCGAACTGGGGCAGTTACAGATCAATACAATTTTTTTGTTAATAAGAATTTTATGAACTACACTGTTTTTGAATGAACCAAAAGTACAAAATTTTATATAAATAAAGAAATTTATTGATGTTCAAACAAAATAATTTACAATAATTCATGAATGAATCGGATTTCTTCATTAAGTTACATTTTTTTTTAAAAAAAAATCACTTGGTGATTTAATTCCATTTTTTTAACAATTCGTCCCTAAAACAATGTTAAATGAATTTCGAATTAAACTGGTTAGAAACGGAAAATGGTGGGAATTGTAAAACTATATCTGTCCAGTAAAAATGGCTCTATAATTAAATTCCCACGATGCATTAAAGAGCAAGTCGGCCAACAATAGCGGATAGTAGTTAACAAGTACTGAAATTACGAGGGTATAATGTAACTATTGCAAATTTCTTTTAAATCTTTAAGTGGGACACAAAAATATAACTTGAAATAAATTTGTACAGAATTTCTTTTATATTATTTTTATGATGATATCAAATTATTTACTAGCTATAATAAATTGAAACAAACTAATATATTAAAATTAAATTACAAATGTTACGAGAAAATTTCTATATGTTTTGAAATTTGATAACCAAATTTTTATTATTAGTTATTAGATCAAATGAAATTTAATATGAAATTTAATCAATGGAACAATTTGAAATTATTATTGACTATATATTTTATTATTAATTTATTAATAAATACAAATATACTTAACGAATTTGTTTAAAAAGTTTTAAATTTAAATTGTATAATATAATTATAATGCTTTCCAATTCAAAAAATTCGCCTAAATTGGTTTGAAACTTAGGTAAATTACGAAAAGTCGAAAATAAAGTTATCTAAATTCAAATCCAAGTACAGTGCATGTTGATAAAGCGATAATTAATAAATGTTCGTTAGACCGAAAAGATCGTTAATTTTTAAATTATTATATTTTTATATCTACTTGGAAACTAATTATAAGATCAACTAATTTTGATGTTTTTTCAAAAAATATATAATAATTAATCTGTTTTTTTCAAAAAATAATTACATAAAAAAAATATATTTATTTTTTTTAACGTAATTAAGATAAAAAAGTTATTAAAAATTTAAATATATTATGAATAAGAGTAGCAGCAAATGCAATTTATATAAAAAACAAGATTTTCTAATTTGTACTACAATTCATAAAGCCCAACATTTAGCAAAATGTAATGTTGACACTTATGTGCTAGTAAGAATTGGAAAGAAATCAAAACGTACAAGGACATTTCAAAATTCTGAAAATCCATATTATAATGAGGTTAAATAGTTTTAATATTAAAATTGATTTTAGTTAAATATTTTTTTTTATATATATTTCAGTATTTTACATTTCATTTATTTTGTACGTTACCAGAACTTTTACATTACACAATTCTATATCAAGTGAAACAGTCAACATGGTTTAAAGATATTGTATTAGGTGAACTGTTAATTGATATGAATACATTATGGAATCAATCATTACATACGTTTTTCAAAAAATGGGGTAAACTTGAAAATCCAATGGATAAACAAGCTGATATATTACGAGGACATTTACAAATTGATTTATCAATTGTATCACATTATGATGGTACACCACAACCGATAAATTTAGAAATTCAAAATTATGATGATATTGAAAAGTAGGGTAATACATACTTCATTTTCATCATTATTAAAAATTTACATGATTTTTTTTGGTATTTTTATTTCTTTCTAGAAATTTACTTAAAGGAAAAATATTATCACAAAATATTAAAAATATTAAATTTTATATTACAATTTTTAATGGAATTTTTATTAAAAAAACTGATTATTTAGTGCAAGTTTCTTTTGCTGGAATGAATGTAGTATATTAATCATAATCAAATTAATCTTAAGTCAGGTTTTCTTTTTGTATATTTGAAGGTAAAATCTAAAGTGAGAAAATCAACAAGTAGTCCACAATGGAATCAAGAATTTTCTGTTAATTGGTTTTATCCATCATTGTCACAAACAATTTTAATAACAATTATGTCAAATGAATTATTACAGTGGAAAATTATATCAAATTATGATATAAATTTTAATAATATTGGTTTTCCAAGTGAGTTTAATCTATTCCGACGAGTGATATCTATTCCGATCTGTCAGTTCATTTAATTTATATGTACATACATAAATTGACGAAATGCAAGTTTTAGTTCTTAATGCAATTAAGTTAATGACAAATTATGAAAAAAGCCGATTAAATTA
Organism: Rhamphomyia laevipes; assembly: GCA_963920725.1. NCBI lineage: Eukaryota > Metazoa > Arthropoda > Insecta > Diptera > Empididae > Rhamphomyia > Rhamphomyia laevipes. The sequence goes on along the minus strand of OY987255.1, from coordinate 19,733,532 downwards.
TATATAAATTAATTCTATTTTAATCCGAATTTCCATGTGTATATATTATGAATTAATTAATTGTACATGCTAGGAAATTAATATCTAAATTAATTTTTATCTAGAACAGAAAGTTTAAATAAATAATTAGACCTGAGGCACATATTTCCGTCTCTGATAAAAATATAATTTCCCGTCTAAAATCACAAAATATTATAATATTAAAATTGATATGGAATTATTGCTTTATTCAGAATCAAAAATACGTTCCTTTATTTTAGATGACACTCCCAGCCTAGGACCAACTTACTTACATCTTTATGATTCTTCATATCCTAGCAATTATATTGGAAGAATTTTAATTCAAATCAAATCAAAGATATTCAACAATGAAATTGCTTTACGTACATTTGCACAAATGTTAACTTCACCAATTATGGAAAATGATTGGTGGACATTAGAAAATTTCATGATTGAATTTTTAGTTTGGAGTGGCGATTGTATTCATACTAATTTAAATAATATGAGAATATCAATGAAATGTGCAGGTAAATTCTATATAATTATCACTTATTATTATTTATTTATTTGATTTTCAAAATATTACGAAATAGAATTTGTATCAAATAAAGTTGAATGTTTTTTAAAATCTTATGAAAATAATCGAAATCTTAAATATTTCGTACAAGAGACACCATGTAAATCAATTCATATGATATTAAATTTTCCAGATTGTCGATTAAAATTTGAAATAGATTATTTTATTAGTTATTTTATTAATTTTATGGTAAGTTTGAATTTTTGAAAATTTATTAGAATTTTCTAAAATTCAATCATATTTAGAAAATACAATTAGAATCTTTTAAAATATATCAACTAAAATATATGAATAATATTCCAAATCAAGCAAAATGTTTAAGAGAAATGACAAATATGTTTATGATTAAACTACAAAAAGGTAAAATTATGCTAAATTATCATGGCGATAAAAAGTTAACAGATTTGGATATAAACCGTATAAAATATTTAGAAAATTATTTTGTAAGATTTTTATTTTATAAATTATATTTAAATATATTTAGATTATAATCAATATTTTCTACTTTAAGGAAATTCAAATTAAAGATTTTGAAAATTGTAGAACTAATACTAAAATTTTAGATTCCAAAAATATTGAAAAAATTTACAAAGATTATGAAACTAAAATCAACGAATTTGAAAATCTTCTATCCTCAAAAATACATGACATTTGGCCAGAATTAATACTTACTATCACAATAGCTTCAAAAGACATTGCTATTTGTAAGGTAAATGTGAATGACTTTCTGTATTGTAAAAGGAAACAATGTAAAGGACGACTTTGTGGAATAAAAAATCAATTTATATTTAAAGTAATTATTTTAATTAATTACAATTTTCATCATAATCATTTTTTTTATATTTTCTTATAGCCATTATCATGTAAACATTCTTGTTATAATTGCGGATGTATATTTGGTAAAATTGATGGTTGGTTATGGATTGGTACTGAAATTGAACGAAATAAATATGAATTTTCAAATATTTTCGAAATCAAAGAAAAGTTTTACTATAATATTACGGTTAATACATTAGTGAATTGTAATATTTTTATACATCAAGGAAAAATTCGTTTAGGTGCTGAAAAAACTAGCCTAAGTGATCAAAAAGTTTTATTTACATTTTTTGATAGTTCTGTGTTTACTACGACAATTAAACAAACTTTATCGCCTATTTGGAATGAAATTGTTAAATTTCAAAAATTTTCTTTACCTGGTAATTACGAATGGTATATTAAAAATCCACCATTATTAAGTGTTGAAGTTTTTGATGAAGATTGTGATCGACGATCAATTAATGAATATTTAGGTTTCACTTTTATTGAAGCATCTGTTTTTAATCCAAATTTATTTCAATGTAAAGATCAATATGATTTGAAAGTTTTGAATAAATTGAAAAAAATAAAACATACTTTTCCACCACTTTTAAAATGGCTGCCAATTTATTTAAATGATCAATTAACAGCTGAATTATTAATATCGTGTGAATTAATTATGGTGGAAAATATAACAAGTGATTTATTCAAAGAAGTTAAAATTGAAAAAAACATACCACATCAAATTTGTCCAATTAATAAAAAATATAAGTATGGAATTAACTTCAAATGTTTCATCAATGTTTATTTTATTTTAAATTTTACAGAATAGAAGTAATATTTGCTGGAATTCGGAATTTTTCGAAACCATCCTTTGAGACCACAGCTGGCAAATTTAAAATTCAAATTCATTTTGGTAATTTTACACTTCAGAGTGGTCCATCCGGATCAAAACTGAATAAAAGCATAAATTTTTTGGATTTATATTCAGCTGGAATTGTGGTTTGATTTTTTATTTAATTTTTTCAATATTTTTTCAAAGTTGTGAAAAAGTGAATTTTGATATTACTCATATATGTTGAAATACGATTTTAGCTCAATTTTGAATATTTACATAGCTTACATAAGTTTTCGAGTTAATTACTTTTAAAATTATTTTATAATATTATTTGCGTGTAAACAGGAATTACCACATCAATTAGAATATTGGCCACCAATAATGTTAACTCATATAATATGTAAATCAAAATATACCGAAGAAGTAATAATGGGAGCTGCACTTATACCCAATGCTACCAAATATTTATTGAATGAAAAAGCAAAATGTAATGAAAATTTCAATTGTTCTGATACAATGATTAGTTTAGGAACAGAGAGTTAGAAAATAAAATTTCAATAATCTACTAATTTATTAATTAAACATTTTTTAGGTGATTTCACAGAAAGGACATCATTACTTACCAACAATAGAAATAAAAGACTTAACTTAAAATTATTATTTAAAAAATTTTGGTATCTAGTACATAATGAAATTCAAGTAAGAAAACCACCAGCAGGAAAAATTGCCAGTGAAAATAATTATAATTGGTGGACGAAATTTTATTATTCCTTACATAAGGTTGTAAATATTTTAATTTTACATTTATTACGTTTCTAACTTATGTATTTATTTTATAAACAACATTTACAGGGAACTGTTGGATTTAATGATATTACAAAACGACACGAATTAGTCATTTACACATCCGAATTAGAAAAACAATCGGAATTTAGTTATTTTCAAGATTGGGCCGAACCAATAAATTTAGTTGAAAAAAATCATAACAAATCAAATACAATATCAACAAATGATGAATCATATTGTACATTAAAATATAAAATTATTATCAAATCTTGTGAATCATTTTTACTATCTGCTCGTCAAAGTTCATTTAGTGTCAAAACAATTAAAAATGATTTTAATAGTAAATTTCAACAATTGACAACATTAATGAGTGAAATTAATGTAACAATAAGAATATATATTGTTCAAGCACTTAATTTACAATCACATGATGCTCGAAGTGCATCAGATGCTTTTATTAAAATTGAATTGGGTAGCACGAAAATTAATGATCGTTTAAATTATATACCAAATAATTCAAATCCAATATTTGGAAAACGTTTCCAATTACAAACAATTATACCAAAGTATTAATAATAATTATATAAAGTATACAATATTTACGATAATTGAATTTTTTCCAGAGATCACATATTATATATTTCACTTTATAATCGTGGCATTTCTGATAGTTTGATTGGTACTACAATAATTGATTTAGAAGATCGTGTAAGAAGTAAACATCGTGCAACTGTTGGTATTGCCAAAGAATATTCAAGGTAGACCAAAGAAATTAATTTTTCAATATTTTACTTAAATATTTTTTTTTATATATTTAGTACTGGTTATAATATTTGGCATAACATTTATCCACCTTCTTATATTTTAAAAGAAATTTGTAGAATTCATAACTTAGATCAACCAATAGTACGTTGTAGTACGATTGAAGTTGGTGGAATAACATTTTTTGATTCATTATCAGAATTATCTAAAGGTATAAGCAAACAATATTTTTTTTATATAGATCAATTTAGATCAAAATATAAATTTACAGATGAAGATTCAGAAGAAAGATTGTCTCTAATTGTATTAAAAGAAATTGAAAAAATTCCTCAAATTGGATATAAATTGGTACCAGAGCATGTTGAAACAAGATCATTATATCGAACGGATTGTCCAGGTGTAGAACAAGTAAATAATCAATAAATATTTTATTTAATGTCGTCTTGTATCTTCTGTCAAAAAATATTATTTTAAATGTCACAATTTAGCTAGTTATTTAGCTAGTATTCAAAATTATTATATTACTTAAGTGATGTCTTCTATTAAATAAATAAAAAATTTCCTATTTAAGGGAAAACTTCAATTATGGATTGAAATTTTTGAAAATGATAATTTTCCATATCCAATTGAAATAACACCAAATTTACTTATACAATATGAACTTCGTGTAATTATACATAGTACGTCAGATGGTACCCTTGACGAAAGAAATATATTCGCAAGAAAAATTAATGATATTTATGTGAAAGGGTTTGTAAATTAATATTTTGTATATTTTCTTATTAACATAAAAAAAATTGTAGGTGGGTTGAAGATAATGAGGTATCACAAAATACTGATACTCATTATCGATCTTTAAATGGTGAAGGTACGTTTAATTGGCGAATGATTTTTCCATTTAAATATTCAATAAATGAAGATATGGTTAGTAGGAAAACTTCTTCAACAAAATATTTTATTAAATAAAATTTTTTTGTTTTTTTGTTTTTCATTAATAATTTTATAATGAGATAAAATCTAATATTAATTACATAAAAAAATTCTCATTATAATTGGTTTTAAATAAATTATAAAAGTAAATGAAAATAATATTTTGTTTTTCTTTTTTATATAAAGATGGATATTAAAGTACGTGGTACATTTTTTGGACATCCTGATATTAATATTAAACAGCCACCAATATTACATATACAAATTTGGGATGATGATATGACTAGAAAAGATGATTGCGTAGGTTCGTTAAATATAAATTTATCAAATTTCTTAGAACCAAATCAAACCAAAATTGAATGTAAAGATAATCCAAAAGGTCGTAACTATATAAATTTATTCAATTATAAAAAAATTAAAGGTTGGTTTCCATGTTATGGACATAATTACAATAAAATGATGGGAATTACAGTGAGTTAAATAATTAATTAAAATAAGTTATGACTTATAATTGCATTTTTTTGTTTATATTATAATAAATTATTAAATTTTATATAGGGTAAAGTAGAAATGGAATTGGAATTATTGACTGAAATTGAAGCTACCGTAAATCCAGTTGGTGTAGGAAGATCACCACCGAAACCATTACCTGAACCATAGTAAATAAATATTACATATATGAATTTAATGAAATTAAATATAAATTTTAAAATTATTTTTTAGCCGACCGAAAACATCATTTAAACCAATTTTGCATCCAATTCAATATATTTTATTACCTTTTTTAAGAAATTTTTTATGTTGTCTTGTTATAATTGGTATTATAATAATCATTCCTTACTTAAGGATGATATTGCAATAATAAAGAAATACATTAACTTTTAATAATATTGATATAATTTAATTTAATTTAATTTGAAATTTGAGACTAATATATAGACTATTTCTGATAGTTATGTCTGGTTAATATTTGCAGATTTTATTAATTGGTTAGTTTGTTGGTTTTAAAGTAGTGAGAATATCGAGACTCTCATGCATGTAGGCTACATAATAGTGTGTCCGTTGTAGGCTCTGATCGATAATTTAACACCGTCTCGGCCCAATTCACTTTAAAAATGAATAAAGTAAATTTTTCCGGCTTCAGTTTACAACCAAATTTCTTATATCTTTTATGTTGGATCATTGGACTAAGGGGGAGTGACATAACACGGCAATTGAAGGATGTATTACGTTCTCATCTCATTGCATGCTTCCTAAGAATCGCTTCTTCCCGTTTATAATCTGGTCGTTGCGTTGTTCATTTTCAAAATTATCTAGAGGACTTTTTATTGTTAGGAATCAGGAATGCCCAAGAACGTTTTTGTATACATTTAATTAATTATGTTAGTTTTATTTAGTATTTTAAATTTAAATCAAATATATTATTTATGATTTCTAAATTTTATTAGAAAGTAAAATAATCAGTTTATTATATCCAATTAGTATTAAAATTATTATCAAAATCATCTTCTTATATCAAAATCTGCTAAATGTTGAAATTTCTAAATTTAGAAATATCATAAAAATATAATTTTCAATTTAATTGGATTAACTTATCATAATAAACAAAAAGGCGTAAAAATTGGATTTAATTTGGATTGATTTTGGTGTTTACATGTTCCTGAGAAGAATTTTATAATAATAATAAAAAACAAGATTTTTATTATGATGATTATTAAATCATTTTATTTATGAATCAAATAAAAATAACACGTGCACTACTGTTTTATCTAAAAAGGATTAGGATGTGAACGAATAAAAATATCTAAAATTTAATAAGCAAATTTCAAATTTGTAGGCTTGTCGTTTCCAAACACTGTAGAAATCAGAAATCTCGATCATTTGAAAAGGCAATTTTCATTTAATTAACGTATGAACATTAATTTTCTATTTCTGAAGCTATGGACCAAAATATGTATTTACCTTTTTTAACATTAAAATTGTAAAATGGAGGTTCTCGCACAATTCCAGTACGATTTTTGCTCAGAATGAACCAAGGAATACTGTAGTGTGTCATGGACCAATAATATTTCATATATTTCACTTAAACTCACCCTGTTTAAGTGAAATATATGATGAAATAAGAAATCCTTAATAGCCTGTTATACAAAAATGAAGACATATTAAAATATAAACTTATAAGCAAACTAAAATAAACCTTGATTATATAAAAATATCATTTACATTTTCTCCTGTATATAATTTCAAGAATAATATACAAATTAATTAAAAAAAAAAACTAATTGCTTACTATATAAAAATATGTAAAATATGTAAAAAATTATAAAATAGAATCAACAAGTAGATTTTATCTATGTATTTGTATATAGTAGCAAATTAATACACTATAAAACAAATTATCCATATCATACATACATAAAAAACAAAATGGATGTGTCACAGAGTACATCAAACTCAATCACATAAAGTATATTTTAATTATCCTTCAATTTAAATGACGCTTTATCTTGCTGACGAAATTTATATTTATTTTATGAGATAATTACTAATCGTTGGTGAATTACTAACCCATTACAGTTTACTGTCTTAAAATTGAAACCGCAGTAAATAAAATAATTATAAAATATATTTATATTAATTTGAATTGAATTAATTAATATAAAATTACCAAATTAGACTGTAATCAATAAATTATTTATGAATTCAATGACGACTAATGAACTTATCTACCAACTGAAAATTATTAATTTTCAAACAAGTTTCATAATTGTTTGATAATTTATCCAAAGGATATTAAAGAATTAAATTTAGTTATAAAATAAAACACTTTTAATACATAATTTATCTGCAATTTCAATATTTATATTTTATCAGTTACCATAAAACTATACAGTAAACCTAATCAACATAAAATTATTAAAATTTTCCTCAAATTCTTAAATAAAATATATGCAATTTAATTACAGTATAAAAAGAAAAATGAAAAAGCTAATTTTCCTAAAATTAATCACGCAATTTACTATTTGATTAATTTTAGTTAGTCGAGAACTTTTCCTGCGTTAAGTTTAACTTCAAATTTTTGCTCTACATATTCTATTAAAATAATTAATTTTGAAATAAGATAGTTTTGTGGAAAAAAAATAATTAATTTTTAACATTAACTAAACAAATATTAACAATAATTTCGCTTTTAATGAAATGGTGATAAATAAAGTAAATTCAAATTTTTAATAAAATTGTGAAAAAACTATAAAAAATTGAAATTAAAGTGATTTCCATATGCTTTGAAAATTTCATATTTATCAGATATAATTTTTATTATGTTTACAGTTTAGTGGTATATGCTAAAAATAAAAAAGTATATAATTAAAATGCGGTTTAAAATTTTTAAATAAATTCTTTTGGAAGTCATTGGTACAACAATAATACAATTAGTTATTAAAATTTTGGACTGATGGTCAGTTTTAAGTTTACAAATTTGATTTTTTTTTTTTATAAAAAAAAATTATTTTAATTAAATTAGTTGATTTTCACCATAAATATTTTAATTATAGATATTTAATCAAATGAATAATATTTGAATTAAATATGTATTATATAGAAAACATTTCTAATTATATTTAATTATATATGCTCGAATCCCAAGAGAACTTAAAAAGAAAACTGAATATTATAATTTTGGAATTTTCGGTTAATTTAAATAATATTAATATGACATACCTTGAAAGTATTGAAATATTTAATTTCCCAGAATCTGCGTGAAGTACTGAATAAATTATTGTATATAGTAGGAAATTCTAAGAATAAAATTTAATATAAAAATATATCGAAGCATTATTAATTTTAAACAGTGAGTCAAACCGGAACGGAACCAAAAACCGTAAATAAGCAATATTTTTGATGAACCGATAATTAAATATAAGTGAACCGTAACCGGATCTTTATTTGTTATCGGTTAATTTGGTTCTTTTTGGTTTCGGTTCATATTGTAATTAAATAAATAAATAAATTTTTTTTTTTAATTAAATAAATAATAATTTAATTATTTAATTAAATAATTAATGGTTTTCGGTAACTCTTTCTACACTAGAGTTAAAAAAAATTTGGTATTCTCATATAAAAAAAAATCCACTAGAACGGAATTCCACTCGAAAATCATTACAGCCCACAGTACAAAATAGCATATATTTCGTTTCGTTACAAAATTAGTTTTGAACCGGTTTTAAACCGGAACTAAAATGAAAAAACATAGAAACCAGAGGTGAACGGGAACGGATAAATAAAATAATCGTAAGAACGTAATCGCAAACCGGAATGTAAGAAAAATTGTTTTGACTCTGTAATTATAAATATTATTAATTCAAAAAATATTCAAGAATATTGTTAAACAGAAAACATAAATTAATATTTATACCAGCGATGCAAACTAGTCCTTGAACCGAACCAAAAAACTACAAAATCTCTCATATTTTGGCGAACCAAAACCGAACCACAAACTACTTTGAAAATCAATTGGACGAACCAAACTATTTCTAATAAAAAGTGCTAACTGGACCCTAAACCAATCTATTGTTGTTGGTTTATGGTTCGGTTAATATTCTTGTTTTTGTTTTATTTTCACTTCACTCATATAAACCTACTCATAAGAGTCGAAATCGAAAAATTAACGGCATGGTCCCAATTTATAGTGTCACAAATAAATATTTTATCAAATTTTTAAAATTGATCTGCTATTTACAATGTTTAAGAGCTTTGACTCGAAAATTAAATTTCAGTAATACTTCAAATTTTTTGTAACAAATTCAACAGCTTTTCTTATACTTTAATCGCATTTAATATTTAATTAATTTTTTTTTTTTTTTTTTATTTTTCTTAAAAAAGTGTCTAAGATTATGTGAAATTCAAATTCATATTTTTGGCGGGAGTTATCGAATACAATAATTCCCATGTCTACCTACAATTACAGACTTTGTTGTAGCCTATACTCGTACTATAAATTTTTTTTAATTAAATTGAACCAAATACTATAAATAAAAAAGTTCTTGAACAAGAACCGAACCCAAAATTAAATTTAAGAAATTTTTAAACCAAAAGTCAAACTTAAACGTAAATCAACGAAAAGTGAACCATTCCGAGAATTCTTTTGACTCCCAAGAGTATGCATTATTATTTCATATAATATTAATTATAATTTTTATAAAATTTGTCTAAAACAATTAACTAAACAAATAAATAATTGTATAATCAATAAATAGCAATAATTTTAACGACTTCAATATTCACGTAAATTTTTTTATATAAATACGTGGCTTATCCACAGACTGATTCACATAAATATTAGAGAACAAAATTACTTACCAGAAACTACTGGAAAGTTGAAGCAATAATAACATTTGTAATATACGTGAACGTTACATATACATATATGTAACGTTACATATACGTGACGTTAAAGAATGAACGTATTAAAGCGATGTAATTCAGTTTCAATTAAAAAAAATCAAGCAATTGCCCTATCTATAATACAAATATATTTTGAAATCTATTTTAATATTCAAAATGAGATTTAATTTCTTATCTTAAACTAATACAAATAATTAATTTATTAGACATTTATGATATTTAATTATTTATATTATTGTTGGTACTATAAATGATAAAGGTCGTACCAAGTTATTTTGACTAGATCGATTTATTAGGTAATTGTTGTTACGATGATCCTTGTATTATATACATCAAAATTAAAATATCACCATATGCCATTTATATTTATTTATTTATATAAATTATTCATATAATTTGCATTTATTAATTTTGATTACAAATATTATATCAATATTTTTCCATTTTTATATAATTTGATTAAATTTTTTGATAAAATACATTTCAATAAAACTGATTAATTTCTAATATAGAAAAAGCTAAAATTCAATTAATTTATATTGTTTTTTTTATTAATTTCATTTAGTTGGAATATTTACACCCAATAAATCATATCTAAATAAATAAATAAAAAAATAACCTTATGAAAATAAAAAACAAAATCATAAAAAATGACTAAACTGAAAGGATCTATTCAAGGTTCACCACTTTTTAGTAATGAATCAATTCCAGGATCAATAATTGAACCAATTGATACAACATCAAGAAAGAAATATAAAAAGGTATCAATTTTAAAATTTAAAATTTTATTTTGTTATTAATTATATAATATTTTGTGAAATTGTATTTCTAGTTTTGGCTTATTTCATTCCTAACACAAAACACCACAGAATTGGAATCAGGTCTAGAAAAATCATCTGAAATTGAATCAATTTTATTGGAAAAAAGTGAATTTACTTCTACCAATATCTGTCTACTTAAGGATAGTCCATTTAGAATATTAAGGGTAAGTTTTGTGAATAATAAATCAATTAATTAAATTGTGAAATAAAATTATATCGTTTTATAACTACTTAAAGTATTATCTAATTGGTTTTTAAATAAAAATAATATTTTTATTCGTGATTTTTTATTGTCCCAAAGGACATGATATTCTATTATTTTATATAGAAAATTATGGAAATTAACTTTTAATATTTACTATAATTTAAGGTATAATATTTCATTAGAATTTTTAAATATCTTATTTGTAATATTGAAATTTAGATCTAGATTCAGGACTCTGTACGAAATATAGTCTTGATATAATTTTGAAGCCATAGAAATGTTAAATTAATTATATTTCTATATAAAAAAACCGAAGAAACTTAAAATGTTAATATAAATTTACAAAGTTGTTGGCTATTATTTATTATTCATTCAAATTTGTTTAGTCTCATATTATTTTGTAGTCCCTTTTCTGTCTGGAAATTTATTGATATAAAACAAACAAAATTCACATTAACAATTATATATAAAATTCATTTAATTAAGAAATATTTAAACATTAATTTAATACTATATAAAACATTTGTAATATAATTGGTGGCCCAGGAAAATCCTATTTTATTTCAAAATAATTAGTTAATTATATATATAGAAAATATTATAGTTTTGTTAAATTATTTTTTAGTTTAATTTGTAATTATAATTCAACAATTTTTAAAAACTTACCTGATTATTATTTGAATTATTTATTATGGAAATTATAACACTAAATGCAGTTGTAATTCCTGATTCGAATTTTTCTTGTAACAATTTGTTTTTTAATATTTGAATAACATAATAAATTGGATATTAATATATCATTTAAATTACAATTAATTATTTAAATTTCTAGAAGATCAATTAGATTAGATTAGATTAATATGGGATCATTAAGACAGAGATACGAACCTCCGCTTTCTTATACACTGCAACTTAAAGATATCTATATTTTACCTATATGAATAGTATTTGGTAAGTAAATACCAAGATTTCTGTAGAAGCACAAAGTTTTCCTGACAATTTCGTAACGAATCAAAAATTTCTTACCCATTTGCGTTAGATTTTTTGGACTACAGCCGCTCAGTTTCAACCTCGCAATTTCATATTCATAATCCGAACAGAACCGACAGTCACTGTTTTCAGACATTCTGATCTTGTTTATCTGGTACCTAATGTCCGCTTAGGTGAACACACCTGTGAACACCCCGATTATTATGCTTGGCTTACAGTTTAGACCTCTTTGGCCCTCGCGTTTTAGAAATGTAACAAACGCTCCCATTGACGTTGCTTCCGTAGTAGATGAATTCCATGATATTTGCCAATTCTCTTATTTCCTCCTTTAGGAGATTTAGCCCCTGTTATTGCTAGTAGAAGATTAATAGAATATTCTTAGTACAGATTTCCTCACATAAAAAAATGTATATCCTTTTTAAATTATAGAAACCTAAATATCAACAGGCAAATACGCCGAAATAAAATAATATTCAAGCTTTTTATTCTTAAATTAATAAATAATTTATGATAAGTGAAAAATAAATAAAGTTTTCTTTAGCCACGTGTTTTCTTGTTTTATGTATAACTACGAAAAATCTTAACACAATCTTAAAATGTTAACAACAATTTCTCTATATTTTCCAATTGAATATTAAGATTTTATTTTTATTTTCCCAATAAATGTGCTTTTGAGAAAAGCTTTTTATTATCACTAGAATTCATGAGCAAAAATGATTTAAATTTTAATACCATCTACTTTTGGAAAATGTATAAAAAGGATCAACAGAACGTACCATTTTTTAGTTTAATTTGAAAAGTTTTAAGGATCGGTTCAAAAACAAAATTTAAAATTGTATTATTAAAATAATCAATTTAAAACTCAAAAAAAAAACTGTTTCCTTATTGTGATACTAATAATTTTAATGTCTAAAATCTGCCAAGGATCAATATAATTTAAGAATTCCAAATAATCAATTAATTTTATATAAAAATCGTATTAAATCATTTTTATAGTTGATATTTTGATTGTTTTAAATTTAATTTTACAATAAATAATTAAATTTTACTATTTAATGACATTTTAATTAATTAATGAATAAAAATAAAAATGTAATTTATAACAATAAAAATTTACTATAAACTTCAAAGCTATAAAATTTCGTCCTTTTTGATTTTATTGAAAGTCAATATTCTTTGTATTTTTTATATATTTATTTGCTAGCTAAAAGATATATTACAAAGAATTTTAAAGGATTATTCAAGAAATTAATTAATTTTTCGATTTATTTTTTGCATAAATAAAAATTAATAAAATCAATTTTAAAATTTTTTATTTGTAACAATTTTCAAGTGAATGTGAATATATTATATTTATAAAATAAATTATTTATATAATCAATTTTTATATATTAAAAGAGAATGAATAAAATATAATTTTCAATTTTTGTGATCAAATTATTGAAAAAAATAATGTCAAAAAGTGAACAAAATAAAACATTACGAAATTTAATTAGTGGATGTACTAAAGGAGATGGCTTCAAAATGAATGCTTCTATTAAAATACCAACAAATTGGACAAAAGTATTACGTTTAGTAATGGTACAAAAAGTTAAAGCTGAAGAAATAATTGAGGTGAAAATATTAAATTAAATTTTAATATTAAAATTGGAAATTAATTGAAGACTTCTTTGTATTTTTTGCTAATAAAATTGTTAATTGTATTATTTTACCAATAAAATTGGAAAACAATTATTTTAAATTAATTAATTTTATTACTAAATGGAGTTCATTTAGTAATAAAAATATTTTTTATTTGATTTTTTAAATCTGAAATTATTGTATGATTTTGAACTTATTTGTTTGTATTGTAAATTTATAAAATTAATTAAATTATTTAAGGAAATTTTCAATGTTTCATTAAATTAAGAGTAAATTTGTAAGATGTAAGACTTTTCAAAGGGAAAGCTAAATTTATGTATGAAAAATCAACAACCTCTTAATAAACATTTGATAAAATCTTAGAACGACGCGATAATTCTGATTTTTATTAGATTTTTGTTAATTGTTGGTTAGACTAGAGTACACAAATATTTGCTATTTTCCGAAATTTTTCATTATATTTTATATCCAGAAAATTATAGAAATTTCTAAAATGAAACTTATTGAAATTAGTTTTATGTAAAATAAATAAAGTGTAATTTTATGTTAAATCCTATTCGAAGTTCTCATGGGAATTCGTGGGTCCAAATTCTTCTTGTTTTATATATCATCAGTCAATGTTGAACTAAGAATTGCTCAGACATATAACATTTTTATTTTATTACTTATTAATAGTTTCTGAGAAAATTATTAGTTAGTATGTTAAAATTTAACGATTCATACTAAATTAACATTAATTTAATAACAATATTTCATAAAAAATGTAGAATTTATAATTTTCAAATTATATTAGCTATAGATTTATTTTCAAATAATTGATTTAATAACAAGTAATAATAGCCTTCATATTAAAATTTATTAGACTTATCAATAATAACTTTAATAACCACATTAAAGTTCCAACTTTGGTTAGGTTATATAATGGCTACAGATTTAACTGGGTTCATATAGTGGTACCAATTTTATGGTTAACTAACTCTGACTATAGGTAATGATTTACATTCTAGTAAATCGAAAGAATTCGTAACTGTAGCAAACTTGAGCAGTTTTCTAGTACTATAATACGATACTCCTTTTGTGACATAGGAGAAAGTTCAATTTCCATAAAAAACATAAAAATAATTTAATTTTAATATTAAAGAAAAAAAATCAATGATTTTTATTACGTTTTGTTTTTATGACAATTCAAATTAAATTACACTTACATTTTTGTTCCAATATTTTCCCTATTATCTAAAATGTATAAAAAATATTCTCAAATTATGTTACTATAAATAAATCAGAATTCCCAAATTATGATTGTATGATTGTATCTATAAATAAATAAGAATTTGAATAGAAGACTTCTTCACAACTAGAATTATGTAAATATTTTTTTTTACTTAATTTGTATATCTGTATGAAGTAAATAGAAATTATGACGAAAGCAATCTTCTTTTGGTCAACAATTTATGTTACGAATCTTCTACATAATTAATTTGTTATTATTTATTTAAAGTATTTTGTCAACGAAAATTGATAATATGAAAACCAACTTGAAATTATGTTTAATTATTTTCGAGCAATAGAAAGTGAAAAATATTATGAATAAAATTTTAATTTTTTGTCTGCTCATATTTCCACAAAAATCATATATTTTTTTAGAAATTAATGATTTGTTAGTGATTAGATATTTAATTTCATTGTGAAGTGATAATTACTTATATACCATTTAAATATACATGCATTTATTAAATGTTGGATCATCTGTTTTAAAGGACAGAGCTCAAGGGTTTATTTTCCTCCATCCACTGAAGTGTTTTTAAATTCCCTTTAACTCTTCAGTCCCTTTAACTCTTTACCTCATTGTAACGTAAAAAAAAAACATTTTAACCGGACTTATCCCGCCTGTTTTCTCCAAGTTAACCAGGAAGAAATGTCCCAAATTCTTGAATCTTCTTTGTTGGAAAGAAGGATCGTGGCAAATGTTATTACACAATTCGAATTTAAATAAAAATCAAATCTCTGTATATGAAAAATTAAATACAATTTGACAGTTCTAATCACTGATCAAGCCCGTACTGTTGATGAAACAGGACATCTGCTTTGTGAAAGTCGCTACGTTTCAGAAGGAGCAACAACATAGTCTTTGATGTTATAAACACATTATATGTGTTTCGCCATTACGCCATGTTAACAGAACCTGGTCCAATTGTTTGAAATTACAGTGACCTGTAATAAAATATATCATTTGTAGTAAAACTGAAAATTTATAAATTAATTATTGAAATTACTAAAAAATGTATATAATATTTTTAAGATGTTAAAGATAATGTAAATTAAATGTAGGTGCTTTGACTGTTAATTTATAATCTTTGATTAAATTTTAATTACATAGTTTTAGATAAAGTTTAATGAATCTAAAACTCATTCAAACTTTTCAAAAAGAAAAAATTCTGCATTTCTGTTTCATAAAAAAAAACTTTTACTAACTAATGAGACTAGTGTCTTTAAAAAATATTGTAAGTTTTTATTGCTAGGTTAATTAAGGTTAAAACTTTATTATAATATTTTGATGTATTTTTATTAACTTTCAATGGAAAATTATATAAAAAATTAAGTTTTTCTTTAAACAACTTTTATTTAAAAATAAAAACCAATTGAAGATTTTAACTTATAATTTTAAATAAACATTTATTTAACATAGTTTCAAAATTTGCCATAGTTAATCAAAATATTTATGTTATTACGTCCATTATCCTTCAATACTAGAAATTTCAAAGTCCATACACTGAAACGATAACTAATATTCGTTGACATATTTGTGCTTGTAAAAATGTGATAAACTTTCGAAATTGGTATAAATATTACATGAAAAAAGGATATTTTTTATAAAATAACTAACACTGAATTTATTCATTCATGATATTCAATCCATATTTCAAATAGATGTCAAGTCTGTAAGTAATAATGTTGGAAATTAAAGAATATTAATAAATTTAGTTATGTTTATTAGCATTTCAATATTTTATTAAGAATGATTTAAATATTTAATGTTTACTATTTGATTGATTTCCATTTTAGTTCTTTATTTAATGAATTTAATATATTTTTAAACTTATTACCTTTAAACTAATTGTATAAGAATTTCCTTTATACAGAATTTTTTTCATAGAGAAATTTATGTGTAACTAACCTAATTAAGTAAACCAAAACCAATTAAATTAAATTCAATTGATTAGAAATAAAAATACAAATAAAAATTAGTATAAAAAAAACAATTTTTATTATAAAGTTTTAAGTATAAATTTAATTAGACTTTTTGCAGTAATGTTTTTTTTTTATGTTAACTTGTCATTTTATATTATTCTGAGAAATAGAAAATATTGAAATGAATCTTCCTTATAGTACAACTTGGTACAACTTTTCATTTTCAATTTATTTTCTTTTTCATTTATTATTATGATGGGTGATGTGTTTGTCATTTAATGTCCGGAAGCAATAAATAAATAAAAATTTAACGTGGATTTAAATTTAAGTAAAAATATTAAAATTTATGAATATATTTTTTTCTAATCACATAAATACAGGCTGCAGAAGCTGGAAATTTAGAAGATTTTATTCGACTTTTCCAAGGTGATAATACACGAATTTCATTAAAAGATGGTAAAGGACGAACAGCTGCACATCAAGCAGCAGCAAGAAATCGTATTAATATATTGCAATTTATACGTGACCAACAAGGAGGTAATTTTCAATAAAATTGAAAGTTTGAATTATCTTAGGATTAACTTTTATTCAAAAAAAAAAATTGAAAATGTTTAACAAATTATCTCAATTTTTTTTTATATTTTTCAGATTTTAATGTACAAGATGCAGCTGGAAATACTCCATTACATGCCGCTGTTGAAAATGATTCTTTCGAAGCACTTGATTATTTATTATCAAAGTAAGTAAAATTGTAATTTATATGGAAAAATAAATAAAGAGCCAATAAATTTGTATAATTTTGAAATTATAAATATTTACGAAAAATATTGAAAATGAAATTTGTTATTAAATCGAACTTGCTTTAAAATTACAAATTGTGCAAAAGCATGATAAGAAAATCTGGTACAGAATATAAGGTGGAACAAGTATAAACTTGAAAAATAATACAAATTTACATTTCCTTTTAATAAGAAAAGATACTCCAAGATTTTTTTTTTGTATTACATTATAAAAAAAATATAAAAAAAGTCGCTAACCTAGGAGGGGAGGGGCGGCAGATCACTCGTAGTTATGTGCAACAGTGATTGTAGTAAACAGTGTTTTGATCTTATAAATTTCATATTTGCTAAGACACCAAGAATGTATTTTATATAATTCAGAATTTTAATAGAATTTTCACTAAAAATACCGTGCTGAAGTATGTGTCCTAAACATGTAGATTGACAGGTTAGTTTTGTCATCTAGTTAACAAAACTAACCTGTCAATCTACGTGTTTAGGACACATACTTCAGCAAATCAACGAAACCACGAAATGAACCTATTTGCCAATTTTATTCAAATATATTTGCTGCGAAAAAGTACAGGCACAAAAGTACTATTACGAATAGTATGAAATACTATGAAGTCTGGTGATGGGTTGGATGGTCAAAAAAAAAAGTTCGCTCAAAATTTTTTTCTAGTCGTTTCCGAGGTCGGCGAGTCCGAAAAAAAAGTGTCCGGGGGACGCGTACGCTTTTTATGTGCGCAGCAACATCTCCTAGAACCGCTTGTCCGATTTAAATGAAATTTGGCATACAGGCTCTAACAGACTTCGCGCAGGTGCCGGTACAAGATGAGATCGATCCTTTCAGTGGGACCATGTTAGATTTCCCCATTTATGTGGGAACCTACGTGTTTTTGTTCTACGGAAAAATGTAAAAAAAAAACTTCATGTCTCAGATTTGGATGAAATTTAAAACATGGGTTGGTATCATGATTCTCCACAAGCCTACCAAGATACAGGTCTGTAACTTCAGGGGGTCCATGGTAAAATTTCCGATTAAAATTTCATATGTTCTAGAATCTAGAACATATGGTAAATATTATTCAATTTCAATGAAATTTTGTACACAGGTTGGATTCGTGATTACGCATATTTATACTTATTATAGTTATTTTAATAATATTATTTATTATTAAAAAAATAAAAATATAAAATTAAATCAATAAATAATAAAGATGAGCAATTTTGAAGAAAGCACTGTTTGTTACAAAGATAATGTTAATTACAAAAAACTTTTGGACATAAATCGCTGTTAAACAACATACTATGAGTTATCTGCTCCCCCTAGTTAGCAGCTTTTTTTTATTTTTTTTGAATTGTAAAGAAAAATACATTTATGCGAAATTAATTATTTTAACCACGCTCCCGTCACAACACTCATAGTTATTCTTACTACTACTATTAATATATTTTTTTAAACTTGTCATTTCATCAATTTAGTAATGTTAACACTGGAATTTTAAATGAAAAGAAACAAGCTCCGGTTCATTTAGCAACAGAATTGAATAAAGTCAAAGCTCTTCAAGTAATGGGTAAATATCGAAATATAATTGATATACAGAAAGGTGGTGAACATGGTAGAACAGCTTTACATTTGGCTGCAATTTATGATCATGAAGAATGTGCCAGAATTTTGGTAAGCATATTAGAAAATATTTTTTTTTTTTTAAATTTATTAAATTTATATTTGCACAATAATTTTTCATATGTAGCAAGATTATAATTTTAAATAATTTGATTAAAACGTATACAAAAAATATAGTTAAAATTATTCTTATATGTAAACTTGTTGCATTTGTAGTAAAGTCTCTAATTGTATAGTTTAGTATATTTATTATATAACATTTTCAGATAACTGAATTTGGTGCATGTCCTCGTAAACCATGTAATAATGGATATTATCCAATTCATGAAGCTGCAAAAAATGCCAGTTCCAAAACTATGGAAGTATTTTTTCAAGTAAGTATAAATAGTAAAATTGTAGTCAAAATGTATAAAGAAAATTTTTAATTTTTCATAATACAAATATTAAAAATTTAAAATTTTCTTAAAATTTTCCAAATATTTTCTATATGTATTAGATTTTGTTTTGTAATAAATATTTTGATTTTAATTTATTATTTTATATTAATTATTTAATTAATTTATTTTTGTGTATGTTAAAAGCATGTGTTTTGTTAAAAATATGTAAAAATCGTAAATAAATAGCACATATTTAGAAAATTTATAGTAGGAAGTTTTGTCCTAGCAATATAACTGAATATAAACACGATTAGATTATTTATAGAAAATAATTTATTCGAATAAATTATAATAAAATTTTATCAAAATTGAATTTAAAAAAAAAAAATATTTTGTCTTTATTCCCAATTAGTTTATAATTTAAATTGAAAGAGCATGTTAATTCCTGATTACACTAATTACTAGTTATTATGTAGACATAATATTAAAATTAATTATACATAATCTCCATATTTGGTATAGCTGAGACAGAATTATTACGATATTACCACGGAAAATGTCATAGTTGTAGTAATTGATACAATGTCGATTAAAAATGTGACCAAAAGCTTTCAAAAACTATGAAACATGGACGAAATTTTATAATTTTTGAATTATGATTTTATCGATTACCATATAATATAAATTAGGGAAATAGTAGATTAAATTTCTAATATTGGGAACCATCCTTCGTTTTCAAGGAGAAATATTATTTTTAATAATGCTAATTCCATTTAACAATAAATAACCATAAAATATGAAATCATAATAGATTACATTCAGTTTTGCTATAATAATGTTATAGTATACATTTTCAGTTTATTTTCAATTGGTTTTCATTTTCAATTAGTATCAAATTGGCAAGGCAACTTAAACACATGAAACCGTTTCTGTTAATATTTTATAAAATCGATCTAAACTTTTTTCTATACAACATATTATGATTATGACCAGGGCCGTACAAAGTATTTGTGCGTCCTTGGGCAAAGCCTTATAAAATTTAGCGAATAAATGGAAGTTGATAATATTTAATCAGATGAATACAATAAAAAACGAAAATAAAATTGCTCTAAACTATTAAATGAACAGTCGAATTTTATTTCAAATAAATTTTAATTGAGTATAAATCTCGGTAAGCCCTTAAAAGCAAGTGTGCTATGGGCTGCTGTATCAAATTGTCACATTGAAGCCTAGTTCATGATTACATTCCCATCTCTTAATATTTAATGATTTTATGTAATCTATAATAAACAAAACGCACTTATAAACTCAATTTGAAATATGTTTCATTTTATTTTTAGTGGGGTGAATCACGTGGTTGTACCCGAGAAGAAATGATATCATTTTATGACTCCGAAGGTAATATTCACATAAATTTCTTAATATTTATAGCTAAAACGATTTTATTATTTTTAAAGGCAATGTACCATTACATTCAGCCGTTCATGGTGGAGATATAAAAGCAGTTGAACTGTGTCTAAAATCCGGAGCAAAAATTTCAACCCAACAACATGATCTCTCGACTCCAGTACATTTGGCCTGTGCTCAAGTAAGTTAAAAAAAAACTGGTTTTAAAGTTTTAGATTTTAAGATGAATTCTTATTTTTAAGGGGGCAATTGATATTGTCAAATTAATGTTTACAATGCAACCACAAGAAAAGAAATTATGTCTTGGTTGTACAGATGTACAAAAAATGACTCCATTACATTGTGCTTCAATGTTTGATCATCCGGAAATTGTTGAATATCTAATAAATGAAGGTGCCGATTTGAATGCATTGGACAAAGAGAAACGATCACCAATTCTGCTAGCAGCATCACGTAGCGGTTGGAAAACAATGTACACATTAATACGTAATGGAGCCAATATCGGAATAAAGGACGCTAATCAAAGAAATGTTTTACATTTTGTTATTATGAACGGTGGACGTTTATCAGAATTTGCTGATGAAGTTAGTAAAACACAAACGAAATCACAATTATTACAATTGCTCAACGAAAAAGATAATACAGGATGTTCACCATTACATTATGCTAGCCGTGAAGGACATATTCGATCATTAGAAAATTTAATACGTTTGGGTGCCTGTATAAATATAAAAAATAATAATAATGAGAGTCCATTACATTTTGCGGCACGTTACGGACGTTATAATACTGTACGTCAATTATTGGATTCGGAGAAAGGAAGTTTTATTATAAATGAAAGTGATGGCGAAGGTTTAACACCATTACATATTTCTAGCCAACAAGGACATACCAGGGTTGTTCAGTTATTATTAAATCGTGGTGCTTTATTACATCGTGATCATAATGGTCGTAATCCTTTACATTTAGCTGCAATGTCTGGATATACACAAACAATGGAGCTATTGAGATCAGTTCATTCACATTTATTAGATCAAGTTGACAAAGATGGGGTAAATATTTAAGACTTTTATCAAAAAAATACAATTAATAAAATATTTTATATTTTCGATTTCAACTACAATAGAATACAGCTTTACATTTGGCTACTATGGAAAATAAACCAAATGCTATTTCGGTATTACTGTCAATGGAATGTAAATTACTTTACAATTATTTGGATATGAGCGCAATTGATTATGCTATTTATTATAAATATCCTGAAGCAGCTTTGGCAATGGTCACTCATGAGGAACGTGCTAATGAAGTAATGGCATTAAAATCTGATAAACATCCATGTGTAACATTAGCATTAATTGCTTCTATGCCGCGTGTTTTTGAAGCTGTACAGGATAATTGTATAACTAAAGCAAATTGTAAAAAGGATTCGAAATGTTTTTATGTAAGTCTTTTCTTTATGTAAAGAAAATTTAATGAAATATTTCAAAAAAACTGAAATATAAAATATAATAAAATATTCAATTTTGCCCATTTCAATATTATATTTTATATAAATACGAAATTTATTAAAAGATACGATATTCATTTTCGTGTCTACAATGTCCAAATATTTATGCCCAAATGGATGAAAAAACTGGAGAAGCTTATATGATATCAGAACCGATACCATTACCAGCTCTCAATGTAAGAATTAATTTATAACACAAATTGTTGAATTGCATGACATATTCATGTTGTCGAGGTTAAAAATCAAATTTGCATGATCTACTTTGGTTCTTCTATATATCTGTATAATAGAAAATAAATAAAAATATAATTTTTAAATATATTATAATTTTTTTAAATCTTATTTTTGATTGTTTTATGTTTTGTTGAGCATGTTTATTATATATATGTTTTCTAGATAAAATATTCTTTTCGACCATTTCAAAAGACCAAAGAAGAAATCAAAAAAACCCAATTAGCTTTGAATGATCCAAATTGGATGCCAAGTCCTTTATGCGTTGCTAATGTAAGTATAAATAAATAATTAAATCCAAAGTGAATATTGTAAGTATAAAAACTAATTAATAGCATGATTTTGTTATAAGAACATAAAATTATTTTTTAAAAAACTATTGAATAAAAATAAAATTATATTTTTAAATAAATTTAATTGATTTAATTTGCAAAAATTTCATTAACAGACAATGGTAAATCATGGACGCGTTGAATTATTAGCTCATCCTTTATCACAAAAATATTTACAAATGAAATGGAATTCATATGGAAAATATTTTCATTTGGCTAATTTACTATTTTATTCTGTATTTTTAACATTTGTAACAATTTTTGCATCACAAATGATGTGTAATTTAAATTTTGATGATTATATTAATAAATTAAATCACACTGGAAATTCGGATGATATTATAAGGTAAATTTTATAAATTTTAATTAATATACAATTTTTTTTTGATATTTTGAATATTAATATTTTTATAGTACAATTGATGTTAATGATATAAATGGAATAATGACAACGACAACATCACTTTTAGTATCTGGTGTAATTGTTATTGTGTATATAATATTAAATTCAATTCGTGAAATTGTTCAAGTTTATCAACAAAAATTTCATTATATTTTGGAGATTAGTAATTTAGTATCATGGACATTATACATATCAGCATTTATAATGGTATCACCAATTTTAAATGGTGGTAATGTTACAAATCTTCATTATTCAGCTGCATCAATAACAGTTTTCTTGTCATGGTTTCGATTATTGTTATTATTACAAAGATTTGATCAAGTATGAATGTTAATTAAGTTTAATTTTATATATTTAATTATATTTATATTATATTATTATAGGTTGGAATTTATGTAGTAATGTTTTTAGAAATTTTGCAAACTCTAATCAAAGTTCTGATGGTATTTTCAATATTAATAATTGCATTCGGATTGGCTTTTTATATATTACTTTCAAAGGTATAAAAAAATTAGTAATATTATTCTTAATAGTTATATATTTTTAATTTTAAATATTATTGTTCAGTTGGTTCAGCCAGCTTATTTACATAACTTCCGGTTTCAAATTTCGAATATTTTGAAATACATACTTTTATACGGTTTCATTCATTTTTTATTTTTGTTTTATTTTAACAATTATATAAATTTATTATATATTTTCTTACTTTTCAGAAAATTGATTTAGTTTTTCCACACAATCATAAGGCATTTTCAACAATTCCAATGTCATTATTACGAACATTTTCAATGATGTTAGGTGAATTAGATTTTGCTGGAACATATGTAAATCCATTTAATCAAAATCAACTAAAAGTACCAATACCATCATTTATTATTCTAAGTATTTTAAACATTAATTAGTATTATTTAATTGGAACTACATATATTTAATTAAATCTTTAAGGTTTGTTTATGATATTGATGCCAATTCTTCTAATGAATCTACTGATAGGTTTGGCAGTTGGTGATATTGAATCAGTTCGTAGAAACGCACAATTAAAACGTCTTGCAATGCAGGTAAATAAATTTATTTTAAATATTTAATTTACTTTTAATTTTAATTATAATTCGTAATTATATTTTTGTTAGGTAGTCTTACATACTGAATTAGAAAGGAAATTGCCACAAATGTGGCTACAAAAAGTTGATAAAATGGAATTGATTGAATATCCAAATAATAAAAAATGTAAAATAGGATTAGTTGATTTTATATTAAGACGTTGGTTTTGTAATCCATTCAATGAGGATAGTAAGAATTTTAATTTTTATAAAATATTAAAATTATAATTGTTTTTAATTTATATTTTATTTTAAAGAAACTTTAGACATCGCCTTTGATAGTAACGAGGACATTTATAATACAGAAATGTGTAAACAGAAACGTAAACTTCGTGATATAAGTCGAGTTCTAGAACAACAACATCAATTACTTAGATTAATTATACAAAAAATGGAAATTAAAACTGAAGCTGATGATGTTGATGAGGGTGTATCACCAGCTGAATTACGTCCAATGAGTGGTTCGTTGGAACATAATTCAAAATGGACATCACCAAGAATTCGTAAGAAACTTAAAACTGCTATAAGTTTTTCAAAATAATTATATATATATAAATTAAAGATAAATATTATAAATTGTAGTATTGTATTCTTATATATTTATATCTGTTTATATGTATATGTACCTATATATATAAATTTTAATATGATATACTTATATACATTATCCACTATAATTATATGTCTTACATTTTCAATTTAATTGTAAAAAATCTGCACATTACCTATCATAATTTTGTTTCGTGCAATAATTTTTGTTACGAATGCAATAAAGTTTGCAACATTCCAAATAATGCGTTTTTATGTTTGCTAACGTATCATACCAAAATAAATAAAAATGACCAAAAATTACATGTAATTATTTGTGGAATAACTTTTGTAAACATATTTAATATACTTCTTCATTTTCATCTACTGATGATGATGAGATTTATAATACCATTATTAAAAATTGTTAAAAATCAATTACTTAATTATATTATAATTTTTTATTAATTAAATTTTCATAAAATTGTGTGGTTAAAGATATTTTGTTAAATTAGAATGAATTAAAGAAACGTAAAGAATGAAACATAAAAGGATAAAATATAGAATTTATAACTCGTCCAATTCTTATGTAAAATAATGAAAAGATAGGAAAAAATTCAAAATATAAAATCAAAATAGTATAACAATGAATATTTGATATTGCAGAACTTTAAATAAATATTATGTTAAATTTAACTTGTTTTCAATGTTTACATAAATGTTAAGTGTGAAATGTATTTTAAATTGCATAATTTATTTATATTAATAAAAAATAGATCTAAGCTCATATATTAGTTTTGAGATTATTTTATTTATAATAAACAGAACATATAGAAAATTAAAATATATATTAAAATTTAAGCGATTCATTTGTCATTATCAACTTTTGGGAAAGTTTAATTAAATAAAAATAACATAATATCAGATATTTACTATAATCACAATTCGTAAAGAAAAATTTCAACAGGTTAGTATCATTATTAAAAATAAATTTGCTCATGAATCCTTGTTATTTGAGTGTATCCAAAAATTACACTAAAATATTTACCTTGATCTTAAACAAACTCATAAATTTGATTTTTTATGCTCGTATCTGCGTATAAAATAAACTTGAAGTAATTTTACTTATTATCTTATGGAAGAAATAATTATTATAATAAATGTATATTAAAGAAACTTAAATAAAACTTTATTAACTTTAACGATAATTATCGTCAAATTCAATCTCTATAATTAGAGAACTTAATATGTATTACATTAACTTTTGCTAGTATGGTCTGAAACGAACAAAATATACGAACTAAAATTTTGTTTATATAAATGTGTCTGTCATACATAAGTCATGAAATTTAACGCCTCTAAGTTAAGTATATAAATATTAAAATGGAAATTTAGTTGTTTATTACCATATTAAACATTGACCTTTGCACTAGAACTAGATAGAGTAGATGATTACAAAAAACAAACAAGAAAAATAAAAACAAGAAAATGATATAACCAATCGATTGTTCTAAAATATAGTTAAGAGTTTAATTCTAACTACCCATATAATAAATCATCCTTTTATAAAAATATAGTTAAGAAAATCTATTTTCCAGTGCTACTTCCAAATTGAAATTACAAACTGATATAGAAATATTGGTAGGCTCATAGATTGATATGCCAAAACTTATGCTTCAAGCTTAAGCTACGAACAATAATTTTAAATAATTATATTTTATATTATATAGTTATAGTGTACTGAATATACAACACAGTACAAGCGTGGAAATATATTAGGACAAACTAATTATAATACAGTTAGTCTATCTACCACCAATAGGCGAGTTTGTCTATTTGAAATGTTTGTTTTAAAATAAGCAGGAAAGATACTTCAATACTTGTCTTAAAGATTGAAAGATAAAAATAAATATATAAATTTTAGCTGAATCAAATAAAATTATCGAATTAGTTTTTTTAGCATACTTCACCAAGAAATTTCTTTCTTATTTATTTTTACTTTAATAAAATTGTTATTTACATATGTTATATAATTTTACATATATATTTATATTTTTATTTTTTTTTTGTTAACAAATATATAATACATATTTATATCTCAATGAAATTAGGCGGCAATTTTGAATAAAAATTAATTAATTAAACTGTTTAAATTATTTATCCAAAATATGAAAAATTAATTCCACAATAATTGGTACTTCAACTTCCAGTAAACTTGTTTGTTTATGTAAAATTGGAATTAATTCATTATCCAATGCGTTCATATATAATGGAGCTAATTTTGTATTATTACTACCAGCTTCAAAACAAACATTATCTTGATTTAAAGTAACACGTAAACCAATTTTAATATAACCATTAGCAGCTAACAAATCTAAAAATGTTGATAAAGCCATTGATGCACTACGAGCAATTTGTTCAGATAATTTAGATATATCAATTGGATCTTTTCCATGTGATGGTGATTCTTCGCCAGAATTAATAATAAAAACTTCTGTCCATCGAATAAAATGATTTGTATTAGAATAATTAAAACCAGAATGAACACGAATACTTGGTATACCATTCATTTTTTTACCATCAATTGGTGATTCAACACCAACATTAAATTCAGTATCATTATCTGTCCATTTTATACAAACAATTTCAGTTTGTGTTTCATCAGCATTAATAGGTCCACAAATAATATCAATATCTTTCATATTTTTTAATGATATTCGAATTGATTGCATTTTTTGTGGTAAAATTTGTACCATTAGACCATCTTCAACTATACTACATTTACCTGATAAACCGCTTGTTGTTTTTAAAGCACCATTAAGTACAACAAAACTAGCACCAGTTATCTTTCTCTGTTGACCTTGTATATTAATAGCTTGAGTTGAATATGTATGTGTATCAGCACAATTTGATTCCATATTTTGTATACAAACTAAATGACCATCGGCTTTTTTAGAAAAATTAGCACCTAATGCTAATATATGATCACTTGAATTATTTAATGCTTTTATAATTTGATCATAACGATTTTTTGGTATTAATATACTTGTTTTTCTATCTTCCATATGTATATACATTCCCTTTATTGTTGCCAATGTATATGTATAATTACGAAAATCAGCAAGAAAATTAATAATTGTTTGTGCTATTTCAGCATACACAGAATTACGTTCACATACAGATATATGCGGACTTGGATAATAACGATATTGGGCACCTAAACGTAACATTAAACGTAATGGAAATATTTTAGCCCATGGTACTTCCCAACGATGTATTAATATACCAATTAAAAATGGTGATTCCGGTATATAAATTTCTTGTAAACATTGAAATGTTGGACGTATATATAAAAAGCCACCATGTTCACGTGAACCTAAAAAATTTGGTTGTTTTGGCATTGAAAATCCTAATTCAATAATTGGTTGTCCTCTATCAGCATCACGATATATTTCATTTAAATGTATAAATATATCTTTTGGTAAATAATTTATTTTATTATTCATTTCAAGTAATATTATGATTTCATCTTGTCCAACATGATGCATACCAAATGTCGTAAAATTTATAATTGTCTTGTTAATACAACATTTTAACGTAACAATTTTAACATAAACATAAAAATTTCTTTGTATTGCAAACTTTAACATTTCATTTTTTAATCTTTCAATTAATTCCAAATTATTTTCAACTTCTTTATATTCATATTCAGTTTTTATTTTACAATATATTGGTGGTAGTCCATTTATATTTTTTGGTATAAATGAATCGTTTTCATCACATACAGATGATGGTTTATTACGATTTCTTGGACTATTATTTGAACTACAATTAGTACTGCTATTAGCCACTGGTGTCGGAAGTCTTCCGGCAAATTTACGATTAGTACCCACTTTAACATCATCCCAATTATTGTCTAAATCAGCTAAATCACAACCAGGACGTATACCATCACTAAATATCACATTCTTATCTTTACGTGGATTTTTTGGTAAAACACCTTCACGTTTTAATACACCAACTGGTACCATTACAGATATTGGATTTTGTTGTAAATTATTTTGATTAAAATTTTGTTGTTCAACTTGTTCATGTGGTGGTATAATAGAACAATATTCCATTGGATTATTTGGATTTGGTGACCTTATATTATTATTTATATTACCATCAGAAATTAATGTATCTGGTATAGAACCAGATGCATTATTATCATAATGATCTTTATCATCATCAGATATATTATCATCGGATGTACGTTGTTGGATTAATTTTTTATCATTTTTCGATATTTTATTTCGAGAATTTAATATTAAATCACAGTTAATGCATATTCTAACTTCAGTGTCACCCAAAAATTGTAATTTTGATTTTTTTGAACAACAAACTGAACATAATACTTGACCACATGCACGACAATGATGCCGACGTTTCAATAATGTAAATTTTAATTTACATTGCATACATAAATTTGTTTCAATATCTGGTATCCAAAATGGTGGTATTTTACCTAACTGTGATATTGTTGTAGATGATGATGATGGTGTTGCATTAGATAAATTACCACTATCATTAAGATTATCAATTAAACTATTTATATCATTGTCTGCTAATTCGTTTGATGATGATAATTGTTGATTACAAATCGGACTTAATTCTGCAAATTCAGCATTATCGCCTAATCGTTTTGCTGGTGGTGTTTGGCCAGCAGTTGAATTAGGATTTATTGCTGTAACTTCATTTGATACTGATGTTGTTAAACATTGTTGACTTGGTAAATCTAATGAATTTGGTCGTTGTAATTGTTTTTGCTCTGATCCATTTATAGATTTAATTTCCACTTTTTCATTAGCACGTTCTTCTTGTTTTTTATTTATAGTATTGTCAATGGATGATGATTCATTATTTGTTCCTGCATTTTTATCAGTGTTATTAGTATTATTATGAATAGTCAATCCATCAATAATGTTATTATCATTTTTAATAACGATGCCACAATTACCAAAATCATTTTGGAAACGTACATCAGTAAATTCAACTGTAGATGCTTGTGAAAAACTATCAGCATTTTGTAAATTATCTTCAATTTCATGTTGTGGAGAATCATACATTGTTGAATTTTTTGATATAATATTTTCATTGTCTGAATTTTGATTATAATTTTCTGATGCTGTAGTAGCAGATAAAACTGTATTATTTGTATCTGGACAAATAGGTGAAGCAGTACTAGTTACAATAGCACCAATACTACCACTAACACAAGAATCACCAGCAAAATTATATCCTAATATACTGCTGCTTGATGATATTGTTACCTCACCAATACTACTAATCGATTCATCATCTTCTTCAGGAGAGGCTATTTTTATATTAGAATTATTTTCATTATTAGTATATGTAATATCAGAAAAAGTTGTAGCTGTTTGTTGCTGTTGTTGATTTTGTAATTCAATATCAATTTCTTGTAACATGCTATCTAATTCAGTATCAGATATTTCATCCATTGTTGAACCAAATGTAACAGTTACTTTATCAATTTGATTTTTTTTATCAGCATTATATTTTTCATTTATTTCAATATCTTCTTTATCATTAATTAAATTTTCACAATTATCATTAGATGTTACAGAGTTTATTTTTTCATTTTGGGAATTTTCTTGTTGATTTGTTATTGATGTATTTAAATTTTGTTCATAGTCAAAATTTTTCATAAAACCATCTTCTGGTAATGATGATAATGTATTCTCGTTATAGGGACATGATGATATTGACGATGAACAAAAATCATTAATATTATGTACCTTAGTACTTTGATCATTTTTTATATCATTATCTTTATCTAATATTGATTTATTATTTATATTAGTTTCAGAAATATTATTAATTAGAGATAAAGATGGTATTGTTAAATCTCTATTTTCATTATATTTTATATCAGTTGATTTATTATTTCGGATTTGTAATTGTAATGTAGGTGATGTTAATGTTTTTTGTTGTATTTCTTTATTTTCAATATCTTCGTATTGTTTTTGTTCATTAGAAACAAATGAAGATGATTTAGCAATTGATTCACTTATTGACAAATCACAACTGTTATCAACACAACCTGGTGATGGACCTGATGAAAAAGATGAAGGTGATGATGTTGTTATTGAGCTATTTGTTAAATATTCACTATTTTGTAATTGATCATCATCATTATCGTCATTATCATCATCATTATCATAATTATTTTTTTCATTATCATCGTTCTGTATTTGTTTGTCATTAATTAATGATGAACAGCCATCACTTGGATTATTTACTGATACTGTTTCAGATGTTACTGATGTCGATTGTAAGTTCTTAAATTTTAAATTATCATACGTTTCTGATTTTTGTTGTTTTGATTCTTTTATAATTAAATCATCAATATTATCATTTTTTATGGTTTCTTTATTATTAAAATCTAATTTTAATGTATCAACATCACGACAATAATCATCAAGACTACTTAATACTTGCGATACAGCTACAAATCTTTTATTTCTATCTAATTCTGTTGTACATTTTACAGTATTATCAATTACATTATTTTTGACATTATCTTTAATTATTATATTTTTTTGTTGTTGATCCTTGTTTTCACTTATTTTAATATCTGAACTTAATGTATCATTTCCCTCATTTAATTCTAAATCATTCAAAACTTTGTCAATATCAACTAAATCCATTTTATTTTCTTATTTAACAATTCAACTTATTAGTAATTTCTTGTTAACGTATCTATCTTTAGTTCTGTAGATATAAATATAAGTAATATAATTAATTATTCCCATAAATATAAATTTACAAATACATACTTACATATAGTTATATTCAATACAAATTTTATCAATAGATCTGTGAATAATTATCAAAAATTATAAAAACATAATAAAACAAAAAATTCAATATTTAAATTTAATGTTTTTATAAGAAATTAATAGTATATACGCCTTAGTATTAAAGTCTATGGAGCACTATAGTTTTATTATTTATTTTTCTAATCCACATACAAATTTTATTTAATTAGATATGGATACTGCAAATATAATTTTTATGCATATGTTTATTAATAATGTAACTTTATTTAATACGAAAAATATTTTTTGCTTATTATGTGTGACGTGACCAACAATAATTGAGTAATAATTTAATAAAATAACACTGCAGTAAATCCATTTTTCATTTTATTATATATTTTATAGATATAGATAGATGATGGATATGTGATATGTCAGTTGCAAGTCAGTTGTCATTGTCAGTCGACTGCTGATCAAATTCCATGGCGGCTATTGTTATAATTAGCCCATAGCTAGACTTGTACGCTTCTATACCTTCTACTTCTTGTTTATGGGCCATACACAATACAACTCTTTTACAACTTTCTTAATCCAATGATATCGATATGTTTCTTTCTGATTAGAATATTAACAAAAACAATATTTTAAATTGATATGTATAGCTTTAAAACGTATACATAAACATAATCTATATTATTTTACGTTATAAAATTAGAAAATTACATAAATTATTCATTATTTAATTTGAATTAACTACAAATGGAAAAAATCACGATTTCGACTTAATTATTTTTAAGATTGAAATCAAGTATGAAAAAATTACAAAGAAAATTGTCTCAACTCAGTGTGAACGGTTGAGGTTCAATATGGTTTCGAACACCACGCGAAATCACGTTCGATTCAGTTCGAACGATGTAAAGATATAGAAATGATGGATGGATCATGAAGTCCATAATTTAGAAGATACTGTAGTTATAGCTCCAAGCTCCAATGGCTTCTGTTAAGGGTCATGGAGCATGGATTATAGTTTACTAAGTGATAGGAGTGGTTTGAATGTGTTGACAATTGACATTAATATTTAATTTCCTTCTCTAGAATAAAGTTTTCTTAAAACTGAAAATACGTGAGATTAATAATGTCTTTAATTATGCTAAAATAACCAAATATGCATATTTTGTATTTTTACTTCAATAACATAAAAACGAGTTAGGTACACGAGCCCGCTTTTCAAAATTCCGGAATTTAAAAATCCAGGATTTCAAAATCCCGGAAAATCAAAATACCGGAATTCAAAATCCCGAAATTTCAAAATCTTGGTTTTCCGCTATCGTGGCTTATAAATATAGAATAATGGCGCAACTTGTAGTCAATTTAACTATTGAGGGCAGTAAAATTAATCTAAAGAGAAAATGAATATGATGAAATAATAATCAGTAAAGACTTATTATCAGATTTTAATTAAACAAATTCCAGCACCTATACACAGTGTTATTCCAAAAAAAATGGCGTATGGGCTTTTTGATCCATTTTAGCGGAGAAATAACGCCTTGTGTAGTTATCATATAGAAGCGTTGGGTTTGCGTTGGGCTGACAGGTTGGTAGGGACATGGTGCCGAAGTTGAGATACTACTAGCCAAGCTTTCAAGCTAGTGTCAACGCAAGTAAGGAGGCAGACACGGGTCAACTCGCGTAAATTAAAATTCCACCAATATAAAATTAATGAGAGTAGTTAAATTCAATGCGAACATTCACAAAACAACGCACAAATTCGTCAACTAAAGTTGGCAGACAATTTATAAATATTTGTCAAAGAAATTATTTCTCGTTACAAAAAAATTAAATAAAATGGTGAAAGAAAACAAAATTATTATACGAAAAATCGAGTCAAAGCTGTAAATTAATATTTCACATATTAATATTATATATGTCAAATGCTTACTGCGGTGCTAATGCATGTTTCCAATAGTAATGTCGGCCTAACTTGATTTTGAAGTCATGTAGACTTTCTAAATTTAGCTGAATTCAATTTTCAAAATTAATTAATCTATTTTGAAATAATTTCGATAACAATTTCTATAAAACCATAATTTTAGCGTGACTTCAATTCAAATCATCCAAGTAGTATGGGAAACTACGTGATTTTAATTTTGGCCTAAAGCACAATAATCCTCGAAATTAATAAGTAATTAAGATTCAATGCGAACATATAATTAGCCAACTTAAATGGTTTAACAACTATAGTCTCAATCGTTTTCCGTATTTATTATGTTTACAAGTTCTGCACTATCATATTGAATAGAAAGATAAAATTTTACCGGAAAAATTCCGGCCTGTATATTTTTCATATTCTATTTTAAAAAATTTGAACTGGGAAATGAATTTTCATATTCAAATTTTGACAGTGCAAGAGAGTTACCCTGAAGCGAATCGGTGGCGAAGACAATTCAAATAAAGTGTTATTTGAAGAACCGCTGAAGCGATCCGAAAGTGAATCATAAATATAAATGTTAAAAAAATTAGAAATGTGTACGTAATACTTAAGCGGTTCGTTTATGTAATACCTCAGTAGATCTTTCACGAACTGCTTTTCTCTATTTTTGTATTTTTTTACCAATTTTAATACGAATAATATAATCTATTTAAAATATTTCGTAATTTCCAGCACGCCCGCTGGAATTTTCAGAATACAATCGCCACATTAAAATTAGCTAAATTATAGAATAACGTTCGATGTACAATTTTTTTCTTATATATATTATAGAATAACAGAAACATAGCATATAGGCTATAAGTATAGTTTTATAATTTATACCTAGAAAGAAAAAAATACCATAAATTATTTACAATAGTATCTCCTATTATTCCGGATTTATATTGAAATAATTTGCCGGTTATGCATGGATTTAGAAAAGGATAGATAGTTTATTATATTTTACATTAGAAAAAAATAGTTCGTTGCTGATATTTTTTGATACGGATTTTTTTTTTTGGCAGGGAAATATTTCATTTGACAATAGAGTCATATGGATTATGTCATATGTTCAAATATATATAAACAAAACAAACATTTTTTATTATATACAAACATTTTTTATTTTTTATATAGTTATTTAATTGAGTTTCTTGTTCATCCATATACTAATAATCTTCTTAATCACTCATATTATTTTCGTTCTCCATTTTTTTAATGGTGTTTTTTTATTTGAAATGGCAATACGTTTATTAAATGATAGAAAACCGTGTTGCCATGCTAAAAAATGTATCCCTGGTTTTCAAAAAATATACTTTTGCAAAGTATATTTAAGTATTATTGCAAATGAAAATTATCCCTTGCAAGAAAAAATTATCCCTTGCAAAATAAAAAATTATCTCTTGCAAAGAAAAAATATACCTTGCAAATTAAATATTGCGGTTCCTGTCGCACTTATTAATTTGTTCATTAAGGATTACACATCTCTTTCTAAATTCATGCAAAGCCGGCAAAGTTTTTCAATATAAATCCGGAATTATTCTATACTCTAGGGTAGGATTTTCGTATGGATTTTCGCACGGATATCCGTGCGGTGCGGAGTACTGGTTGAGTGGTTTTTCTTTTCTGTTCCATTTCCATTCATTCATATGAAAATATTTTGTATGAATTTGCAATTACGATTTGTGAATTAGAATTAGGGTTGGGTTAGATGTGACTTTTTAGGTACTTATTTATTTATAAAAAATACTTTTAGGTATTCTAAAATTTAAAAAAATATTCACTTTAAAATAATATTTTAATCGAATAAATTTTATGAATGTTACAAAATATATTTAAAATTGCACTTTAAGAGTTGTGTTGTATGGAACAATCGTCTAGCTTTGTAGAGTTGATTTTCCCATCAAAGTTTTAATGCAAATGTAAAAATAAATTAAGAGATTAAATTTCAAAATATGTAAATTGAAACAAAATACATATTATGTAATAAAATTTAGTAATTGGTATTATTTTAATATTTCGAATTTGAGTTAAATATATTTCACAAATAAAGAAAAGAATCGGAGGGAAATGAATTTTTATAATTAATAATCATTTATTTTTTGAATGGACTTCTTTCAAAAGTTGACAAAATTGCTTATAATATTTGATTGATAAACATTAACATTACTATTTTTTATTCCATAAAAAGTAATATAGTTATTGATTCAAATTTTTATTATTAACCTAAAATGAATTTTATCCAATTAAAAATTAAAGTTAATTAATCAAAGTAATTAAATGTTGAAAATACAACTTCAATTAAATACAACTTTTTTACCTGCTCAGGTAAAATAAAAATTTAAAAAATACTTAATATCATCCCTATTTGGTTGGTATATGCTATATGGGAATCAATTATGATGCTATTATAGTACTTGGTCTAGTTACTCTTAGTTTTATAAAATATCATAGTACTTTCATATCAAATTTAATAAAAAAAATCAAAATGGAATCAACTCTTAGCTTTCAACTTCAACAACATTCATTTTTAATAATTCTTAAATATTTGGTCTGCAGAGTTTATTTTAAATTTTTGTTGGATCAGCCAAGTTAAGGCAAAAGTCCAATATAAATTATTTTACTATTAATTAATTTATTTATTTTAAATTTAATATATGTTAAGTTGAACTATATTTTTTATATATGTACGTAGCTGCACACTTATTTCCTTCTTATTATACATATGTTTAAATTAAATTTGACTATTATTTCCTATACAAATTATTAAATTGATTGATTAGATTTATATTAAATTTTAATTTTCTTGATTAGTTGCAGTATCTAAAGCTTCTGAAAAAAATTTAATTTTTTTCGTGTATTTTTTACGATTTAATTTTTTTTCTGTAAGTAGTTAAATATTAGCATACTTTAAGCAGATGTCCCCTTCTGTTCTGATTGGTCCTGGATTTTTTTGTTATATATAATATTGGTTTTGTTCCTTGTGCTATGTGAGTTAATGTTATCATTACGTATTTTATATTGATTGATTATTAATTATCTTGAAAATATAATTTCATTTAGATCTATTTTGATTTCATTACTGTTTTGAACATTGAGACAGCGTTGTGATGTTATATCTATTCAAAGATAAATTCGCATTATAAAGCATATTTAGACTACTACTATCTCCTTAATTCCGCTTCTTTTTACTGTTTCTATATACCTTTTTTCTTATGTTTTCAAAGTGGTTCGCCCAACTAAATTTTTAATCCATAATTAATCCTAAATATTTAGTTTGTTTAACTATGCTTATCTTTTTATTTGTTCAATAAAGGTGTTCATATTATCTTCGTTTCTTGTCTATATTAGCTTTTAGCATAAATTTAGTTTAGTACCAAATTAACCCATTCTATTTTTTTTATGTGTACTAATATCGCTGATCATTTTTGTTTTTCTTTAGTACTTTTTGAGATAACTACATAGTACTATTTTTTTTTTTTTAATTTTTTGTCACTTATCTGATAGGGTTGGGATGGCAAATTGGTTAAAATGTTCTATTACCTATTTTTGTTCGATACATTTTTTCAATTTTTTGTTTCAGCTTTCAGTTGTTCTTCGTCAATCAAAGGATTTGGTTCAGTCATATTTTAGTAGTAGAAAGATAAAAAAAAAAAAGTGATTTTTATCCAGACAGCAGACAAAAAGTTAAGCCGCCATTTTAGAAAAAAAAAAAATTTCTTGAAATAAAATAAAAGGAAAAAGGAACTTTTATTAACTATAATTAAAAGTTTTATTATCTAAAAAAGTAAGTTGTTCAGATATTCTTCTAATAAATTGGTTTAAAGTTAAGTGTAATGTAATATGTATATTGTACATGTACGGGTAATTTATCAAAATGGTGCAGGTTGAGGTTATTAACCAATTAACTTTATTAAAAATAATTTTAAATATCATTTGCGATTCAATATTTAATCTTCCGTTCTCTTAAACAAATTTTTGATATCTATAATCCTAAGATGTTTCATCCATAATGGCGACGCCATTGTGTTTAATTTGTTTCTATGTCATATTTGTAATTTTTGTATAACAAAATAAGGCAAATCAATTGTTTGCTCTAATTAAATTAATTTACGAAATATCTTCAAAAATATATACATTACTTTTATTTTTTTAATGAATATGTTAAATATTTCTTAAAAATATCTGAGAAAAGATTTTTTAAGTTTTCTGGTAACAATCTAACTAAAATTCTTAAAAATAAAAATTTATTGATTTTCTTCTAACTACAAGCCTATAAAATGGCGTCAAAAATAAAACGTGAATAAATTGTGCGATGCCTTGCCGCGCCATTTTGTTAAATTTATGTAAAACGATGTTAAATAAGTTGATTCAGAATTCTGACGACTGTGCATAAGTCCATAGTGTCATAAAGTGGTTTTGATGGTGTCTGTATTTTATGTTAATTAAAAAATGTTTGGAAATGAGGTGTTCTTTCTTTAATACCTTACCTTCATTCTTTTCTTAACTTTTGTCTAAAATGTTGTTGACCTCTTAAATATTTTTTCTCCATAGCACATTTCACATATCCACAAATACATAAATTAATTTCAATACATATTTGAAAGTAAATTAACCGGCCGGCTGTAAATCTAAAGCCGGCTATCAGTTATAGAAAAACTAAATTAATTTCAAACAAATTACGCACTTGTTCTCTTGGTCATAATCATAATATATACTAAATTTGTCTTAATTAATAAAGGTTAACTTTGTTAATCCAAATTGGTGAATATTTAATTTTTGTATTATATTTTGATTATGATGACTTTTTATAATATTCTCTTTGTGTACAAAATGCTAAAGTAATGTAAAACTTGAAATAAAAGTTAATAATAATGAAATATATTAGACTAGCCGACTGTAAAGTGACTAGTATATGTTTGTATTATAAAATAATTTGATATTTTAAAATAAATCAGTAAATATGGTTTTGAGGTAGTTTCCAAAAATTGATTTTAATTTCTTATTTTCTGTTATCGTATAAAATGTATTTAATTAACGTTAATTAATCAACTGATTTTCATCTAACAACACTCTATTTTAGAAATATAATTTTTTTCACTTTGAAAAATTAATTTTACGAATATATAATAGCAGGCAATAAATAAAATAATTTGATTTTGTTTAAATAAATTAATTAGTTTGTCGCGCCAATAACCAACAATTTTGAAACTAATACATATATTAAAACTTCTTAAATATTTCCAAGTTTGTAAATATCATGTATTTTTGTTACTTTTTGTTTAAAATTTTGTAATTTTTTATTATATTATTTAAGATTTCTTTTCTTTTTAATGCTAGTCATTTTTTATATTCATTTTCATTTATTTTCAGAACAAATTTTGGTTGTTAAAATAGTTTTCTTTTGCGAAATTATTTAAAATTATACTGAATATCTATAATAAAATTATTTTATAACAATAATTACATTTCGTATTTTCCAAACATTCATTTTTGTTTTTCACATTTTAAAATAATATAAACACAAAACATTATTAAAATGGTTCAAGCACCAAGGTACGAATATCATTTTATATATAAGCTCAATAATTTTACAATTTTTTTTGATTATTTAATTGAACTGAAAAATATCTAATAATTTTTATATAAAAATATTATAAATATATTTTTTTTTTCAGTAATAATAAAATGGCATTCCGTGGTGGTAATCAAAATCGTCGTAATTTTGGTGGTAATTTTGGTGGAGGTGGTGGTCGCCAAATGAATCCATGGGATCAAGGTGGAAATTTCGGTGGTAATATGAGACAAGGTGGAGGTGGTGGTCCAATGAATGCTGAAGCATTAAGTTTAGCCAACAATTTATTAAATAATTTATTAAGAAATCAAAATCCACCATCACTATTGGATTTACCACGAGGCGGAGGTGGTGGTGGAATGGGTGGAAATCGAGGTCCACGTGGTCCGGTATGTACAAAAATTTATTAATATATTTTTTTAAAACAATCTTTATTTCTATAAAACTATATAAAAGCAAAACAAAAGAATTGACTATCTATAAAAGCCTACTACTACTGTCTTGCGTAGAAAAGTTTTCAATTGAAAAGATTAAATAAAATTTGTTTTCAGAAATTTCCAATTACAGCTGGAAATTTCTGAATTTTAATTTTATTTAATTTTTTTCTTTAATTGATAACTATTTTACACATGGAGTATTTTTTTTCTTTGTTAACTTGTGTATTATTATCAACCAATTAAAAAAAACGTCAAATTTTCCCTTTTTTTTTTAAATCCTATTTTTGATATCCTATTTTTTTTATTAAATTTAAAAATAAAATAAATTTACAACCTCCACTGCCTTATATTTTATCATGTAATTTTTATAAGAAAAAAAAAAAACGTTAAAATCTATATTGCAGAAATTTTTCAATACGCTGCATTATTTTAAAAGTATGAAATTTTTATCTTATAAATCATATTATTTTGTTTTGTATTTCAAACTATTTATATAGAAATTTTTTTTTAAATATATTTTTAAGATAAATACTCTGGCCGCTTTTTGGCGCGTTGCAATAAATTTGTACAAACAGTGCGGTTCCGATTGAAAATCCTCCTTTCAACAATTAAAAAAAAAATATATTTTTATATTTTTTATAAGATTTTCTATTAAATAAGATATCGTAAGTTTTTAGGAAGTTATTATAAATTCCTATTGATATTTTAATTATATATTTTTTTTAAATTATGAATGAGGATTATAAATCGTTTGGGCCGCCTTTGTAACATCACCATTAACAATGCACAAAAGCAAGCCAGCCACCAAAATAAAAAAATATAAAATTAAAAAAAAAAAAACATT
Source organism: Rhamphomyia laevipes (assembly GCA_963920725.1). Lineage (NCBI taxonomy): Eukaryota > Metazoa > Arthropoda > Insecta > Diptera > Empididae > Rhamphomyia > Rhamphomyia laevipes. The sequence continues at coordinate 19,692,655 of OY987255.1, read as the reverse complement.
TTCTTAAGACAAACTAATTTGAAAATTAAATTTATTTTTCTCAATTTTTTTCTCGCCTATTCTCCAAAAAATTACAAAAAATTTAAAATTTTGTTTTTAAATTTTTGTGTTTCAAATTTATCGAAATAATCAAAATCCAAAACCACATAACTACAACACACATGCACAACACATATAATTCTTCTGGCCTGCCTAAACTACTAAATGCTACTTCAACAAAAATCAATCAAAATAAATATATAAAAAAAAATGTGTGTGATCTCAACACTGTGTGTGCCTCTGTGTGTGTTTTATTGTTCACTTGTTCTAAAAACAATAAAATATATATTCCTCAAATGTACAAATTTTATATACGAATTTGCCACCAAATTAAACCAACAACGAATTTTGCCACCAAATCAACAAATATATGCCAAAATAATTGTATAAACATTGAAAAAAAAAAATGGAATTTTAAAAATATTGTTTAAACAAAAAACTTTCAATCACCGCATAAAAATGATGATTTTTTTAAATAATATTGTGTGAATATAAAAAATATAATAAAATGAATGAAAAATTACAAAATTATTTTTCTTCATGTAATTTTAAAATTTTTAAATAATTACTTATCATTTAACATCAAAAATTATAAATAAATTGTTTCAATTTTTTTTTAATAAATTATGTAAATTTGTAATAAATGAAATTTGAATGGTCCCTTGTTCAATTTCATAAATGTGTTTTCATATTTCAATGTAAATTTAATTTTTTTTATTGTATCAAAAATTGTTATATCTAAAAAATAAAACTTCTGAATTTTTATCATCAATTTGAAAAAAAAAAAAAAAAAAATGAATTTAAAAAAAAACATAAAAATTACAATTTTCTTTAAAAATTGTGAACAAAAAAAAAAACAAAACAAATAATTGTGTGAATTTTTAAAATGAACAACTTTATATTTTGAAATAAATAAATAAAAAGATGGGCAATCGTGGAGTTGGTGGTGGCAATCGTAATAATCGTCGTGTACAGGGAGGAGGTGGTGGTGGTGGTTTTGGTGGTAATCGTGGCAATCAAAAACCTGGCGCCAATAATCAGAAAGGTGGCGGCGGTGGTATTCGTAAACAGAATGCCTTTGATCGTGCCAAGAAACTTCTGGCTAAAAATTCTAATAAAAAGAAGGATTCAACTTCTGGCGATAAAACTGATAATAAGAAATCTGAGAGGTAAGAGGCAAATTAAAATAAAACAAATCCTTTTATTTAAAAAAATATTAAATTAAAAAATATAACGAGAAAAAAATACATCTTTGTATTTTTTTTCAAATTTTTTCAGTTTTTTAAATAAGTATATTTTTATAATAATTATTCTATTTAAATAAAATAAAATTTTAATATATATATGGGGAATATTTTTTTCTAAAATATATTTCTCATTTTTATATATATAATTTTATATAATATATTTTAATTCATTTTTCAAATTAAAAAGTGTATTTATAGAATTAATATTATAATTAGAGTCACCAATAATTTAATAGTTCATAATAATAAATTAAAGTAATGTGTTTTTCATAGTTAGATATCATCTTAAAATTTACAAATTTTTTTTAGTTTTATTATGTATAGTTGGAATAAAATAACCCACAACAAAAAATTATAGTTCACTGTTCACTTGATTAATAAAATTGTATAAATAAAATAATCTTAACTTGTAAAAACAAACCAGCAATGAAACATAAAACTACTTAAAAGTGATGAAGGACCAGCTTTTTCAGTAGTTAGAATTTTTATAAGAGATTTTTCAAAGTTGATTTTACAGTGATGTTACAATCATAAATGAAGTGTGACCACATAAATAAAAATATTTATATTTATTAAATTTTAAAAAATACACACATCAAAAAAGTCGAAGGAACACGCATGTATTTTCGCTGGCATTTTTTTTAAATTTTTTGGGATTACCTAAATTAAAGTGAAGGTACATCGATTTACTCATCGGTACAGAAAAAAGAAAATTATCTGAAATCAGTTATTGAAATTTTAAAGATGGCTTTTATACTACTGGCCTTGCTATAACATGTCATTACACGTTATACAGGATGAGAATAATTTATCCACGATACACATGGTATTCTCCCACACAAATTTGGGACATAGCCTCAGAATAGGTCAATCCGAAGTATAATTCATATACATATGTTATTAAGTTAAATGTCCTAAATATACATATGTTATTAAATTAATATGTTATTAAGTTAAATGAAAACATTAACCTGCAAAGTGTACAACAAAATTACGATAATTTTTTTTTCTCCGAGAGAACTAAGGGGAATACCAAAGTATTTCAAACTAAAATTATAAAATTTGTCAAACAATATCAATTCTATAATATACTATAGAGAGTAATAAGTAATTCTTCAGAAACTGAAAAGGGTGGAGAACATATTTAAAATAGTATTTGTAAATTTATTTCAAAATTTCAAAAAACAATTAATATTTAGAAATAGACACAATAAAACAATTAATAATTTAGCTAAACAAACCCTGAATTTTATCAAGTAATTATTACTTATCAATCAACCAGTACTAGGAAATTGGTAACATTTTATTTGCAAACTATGACATGAACTTAACTGAATTAAACTTTATTTTTGTTTGTAATAACGCTGAGCACGTATCCAAGTAGTCGATTTACTCATTTATAGGTTGAGTTATATTTTGCACTCCTTTCAGAATTGATAATATTCCCTTGACGATTAGGCTGATGTTGCTATGCAACAATTCGTTTAATTCATCGTATGTAGTTTATAGCGTTAAAAAAGTATTTTGAATGAATAAAATGGAAAATGTACCTAAATAAATTATTATTCTTGTTTTAAAATTTCAATATTTTCATATATTATTTTTTATTCAAATTTTTATTAAAAATTTAATAGTGTTATAGATTCCTTAACCAGATAAAACTAATGAGTAATAAAATTCACAAATTTTGATGATACTAATTAAAAAAATAAATAAAAAAAAATCCAAAATATTTTCAAAACTCAAATAATTGTAATGCTAACAGAGAAACTGTAGTTAAAATAACTAAATTATAAATCATCATGGAAATTGAAATAAAAAATATTTTTAATAGTAATCAACTTTGAAAATAATTTGAAAAATGAAAACATTCTTATAAAAATTCTATACAACGAAAATTAATACATTTACAAAAACACAAATATTTTTAATAATACTAATTTATATTATACAATTTTTTTTATTTTTTCAATTTCTTCAAAATCGAAAATACAGCATCAAGGAATCAATTTATGGTGATGTACCAAATGATATGTTTTATTGTCATCTGTGCAAAAAACATATGTGGGATTCAAATTCATTTGAGAATCATATCAAAGGACGTACTCATTTAATGATGCGTGAAGGTATCGAAGAAAGTTATCGTCTAAAAGCTAATATGATCCGTCAAGAAGCTAAAATTGCTGAACAATTAAAATCGATTGAATTGGATCGTTTAAAACGTATGGGAAAATCTGGAAAAGCACATACACGTGAATATTGTACTATGTGTGATTTAAATTTCCATGGTCATTTGTCACAGCATCGAAAATCAGAAGGTCATTTAGCCCTTAAAAAATTCTTACATCCAAAATGTAACGAATGTAATAAAGAATTTCCAACTCGTATTGAATTCGATACACATTTATTAACACCAGAACATTTGAAAAAAGCCGCTGAAAAGAATACCAAAGTTGGTGAACGTAAAAAGAATAATTTAACTATATTAACGGAAGAAGATGAATTACGTGATGTTAGACCACCAACCAAAAAGAAGAAGCGTACTGAACCAAAGAAAGAGGGTGATGCAACAGCTACTGGTGAAAAAAAAGAGAATGGTGACGATGCTGTTGTTGCTGAGGGCGATGAAACTGAAAAAAAGGAAGGTGGTGATGCTGCTGAAGGTACAGCAGACGAAACGAAAGAAGGCGAAGATTTGAATCAAACTAAAGATGATGATGAAGAAGAAGAAGTACAATTAGCTGAAGATCCAGAAGATTGTATTGTGGATTTTGCTGATGGCGATGATGTGCCAGTCGAAATTGATGCCAGACTTCCAAAATATAATTGGACTCGTCCAGTTGGCCAAAGTTTGATTTCGAAATTAGAATGTTTTGAGTGTTCGTTATGTGGCAAATTCTTTGACAATGATAAAACAGCAGAAATCCATTCACGTACAGTATCACATCATCGTCAATTTACAAAATTCTTGAATGAAAAATCAAGTGACACAAAAATTGCACAAAAACGTGCAGCTGCTGCTGTTGAAGAAACTGAACGTAAACGCCGACGAATTGAAGAAGCAGCTGCAGTTGAAAATGGAGAAAAGGATACCGAAAAGGCTGATGGCGAAGGTGAAGGTGATTTATATGATCCATCTGAAGCAACTGGTGATGATGATGTTGAAATGGCTGGTGAAGAGAATGCTGCAACAAATGGTGATGAAGATATAAAAGATGAATCAACAACAGAAGCTAATGGCAAAGCTGCACCTGCAGAAGTTGCCGAAGTACAAATGGAAGAACCTCAAGTAAAAATGGAAGAAGAAGAACCTGAACAACCAGCTGCAGTTGTACCAGTAGCTAAATCACCAGCTAAACAAGCGCCAGCAACGCCAACACCTACACCAACACCAACACCACCGGCTTCTGCTGTAAAAACTCCAGCACGTGGAGCAGCTGCCAAAGGTACGCCAAGAGGTAGAGGACGCGGAAGATATAATCGTTATTAAGAAGTCATTATGTTAGAAGGAATTAAATGAAAAAAAAATAAAATTATTGTGTCAAATCACCTTCAATTTTACATTATTGTAAAAAAAAATATGCAAAAAGAACAACTTTTCCAAACATTATTTAATTTCCAATAATTATAATTTTTTTACATTGTGTAATTGGTTTTAAAAATAGTTTTTATTTTATTATATATTATAAAGAATCCCCTGAATTCTTTAAGATTATGTTAATTTTAAGTATGCATTCTTCTAAAATATAAAAATCAAATTTTATAAAATATTAGAAAAAAAAAATATATAATTTCAATTTAGTTTAACAAACAGTTATTATAATCTATGATTTTTTTAAAAAAAATATATATATAATCTGCGTGAATTAGACAAGACTAGTGTCTGTAAATTACATTAATCTATTTAAAAATCTACGGACAAAAAAATATTTAAAATAAAATATACATTTAAAATAAATGTACGTACAAAAATAAAATTGTTTTTTGTAAAATATTTAATATTTCAGAGAACCTAATTTTGTTGATAATATATAAAAAGTAAGGTTATGGTTTAATTTGTGTTTCAGTTTAAACATTATGGTAGGTAATAGCGGACAAAAATCATACTTTATTGAAATGATTTTTAAGAAACGTTACTTAAACATCAAATTTGTACAAATGTAAATGAAAAAAGTTAATTTATTATTTGATAGATCAAATTAATTTAATTTTAAAAATATTTAAATGCATATTAATTTGGATTGAGTTGGAAAATGTACATATCTAGATTCTTCAGACATTTTAATGGCGCCGCTATACAGCACAAATCTTAACTTTAGCTTCCTCAAAGAGATTTCTTGGCATTTTATATGAGTTCCGAGTAAAGTTTATATAAACACTCTTAATTGCAACAAGTTAAAGGCTTTTAAATAGTGATTGTCAACAAATAGTCTCATACATCTTATTATAGTGTAGTCTTTGGTAATAGTAAGCAGTAGAAACAACAGTAGGCTTTTAAATAGTGATTGTCAACAAATAGTCTCATACATCTTATTATAGTGTAGTCTTTGGTAATAGTAAGCAGTAGAAACAACAGTATTTAAATTGATGATTTACAATTTATAACATTTTCAAAAATTGTAATAACAATTAATTCAGCATTGTAATAACTGAAACTGAAGTATCCAAGAGTTGGCATTTTTGCGGCACTGTCTAACAAAGTACTAGTAGAGATATCATACATATAAGATATAACAATAATATTTGTAGTAATTATAGTGTTCACCCATTACGTAATCTTAGTTCAAAAAGAATCCTTTAAAAAATAATAAAACTAATTTATATGATCTTCAAAATCTTTTTTCTCAATATTTACCAATTATATTATGGTGGTGATATAACTGTTTTTAATCACTTAAATGGTATTGCAAAAAAACGAGATCCACTTAAATTAGATCGCACTGTTGGTAACTAAGCCAATTGATATTCTCGTGGATCATCTGTCAATAATATCCTCATTATAAATATTCAATTATCTAAATACAAATTTTTAGATAATTTTTTGTATGTACACATTTTTTTAATAAATTTATATCAAACCCAAAGTAGTTAATCCAAAATCATATAGTACTCCATTGAAACTTACACCATCTGTTCATATACCAGCATTTAAATTAAATACATCAATCGAACCATGATTATTAACGCACCACCACAAACATAAAATTTATCATTTAAAGTTGTAGACCGTGACGAAAACATCCCCAATTCATTGATGGGAATGGTTTAACCACATTCATTATGGGAATATAGCATTCACAGTACACCAATATGTATACCACTTGTTAGCGATGTCATTGGTATGATAGCTTCATGCTTCAAGGACCATATCATATATCATTATAATTTTATCCAATATAGCAACTAAATTTTTTGTCAAAAACCAATTCGTGGTGAATTTAGTTTTATTAAATTTTCAACAGTATTTAGATTTTAACATTTTCGTTCCAATCATTAAAAATCTTTATTTTTCTAAGATATTCGCCAGAAATCTCAATGCTTTTGATGGTAACTTTTAAATAAGAAATATTAAATATAAGTTGAAATGTTTTAAATATAATATAAGTTGAAAAATTATGAATGTTTTCACATAGTTCACATTCTACCAATAGATCTAAATTTTATATATTTTTTTAGTACTCAAAACTTCGAAATATTTTTACACATTATTTATATATTACATCCACAAGATAGCAAATTTTATCCAGATAATTTATCATCCAAAATACGTAAGAAATTATTAAGCATTAAGAAATCATTTCTTATTTGAGACCAAGTAAAAAATAACTAAATATAAAAACTAGTGAAAAAATATATTTTTATTTAAATCGTATCCGAGAAGGACTGAATTCTGCGTAAGATTTGGAAAAAACGTTCTGCCATTGCTATATATACTAATATACTAACAAGTATTATTTGGACATGTAATATCTGTGTAATTTCATGCTAATGTCCCCGATATATTTTCCCACTAATTATAAATAGCATATTAAAAATATTTGTTTTTTAATTGTTTGTATATTAATATATTACCCACAAAAGGGGTAACATTTACATCCAATATAGAATTCAATTTTATCGTGGTCTAATACCACGATAAAATGTTTCTTTTCTTAATCACTGTTTTATCGACGTTAGTATCTTGAATTCTGTACTTCATTCTTAAGTTTTGAAGCATCAAAAAATGTAATTTTCAATATTTAAATGACATTTTTAAATTACCCTAAATTTATGTTTTAAAATTTTTTAAAATGTTTTTATAGTAATAAAACAATATTAATGATTAAACAAAAGCTATTATAAGTTATATACGTTAAATTTGTAATTATCATACAATATACACATTATTCTATAATCTATATGGTATGGTAGTATATAGTTGTTCTTATTTACTGATTTCAGAGACATGATAATACTATGAATATTGCATGCAACTAGTTACATATACATATTGCATGCAACTAGTTGCATTCATATTTTTATTTATTTTAATCACATTTCAGATAATTTTAACCATTGATAAATTTAACGTTACTGAGGGTTGCATCAAAGGATTGTATAAAAAAAAAAAACAGATATAAATTATGACAAGTATACCCTACTTAACATTATTGTATTTAGGCAATCTTCAATCCAGGTTAACGATAAATTCATTTCTTAGGTGATTTAAAAATATTTGAACTTCTGTATGTAGTCAATGATTGTGATGGTACTTCAAGTAATATTCTCAACATTTTACGACTAACTTCATTGATAGTTGATGTAGCAAATAACATGATAATATTTGTCATTATCAAAAATGATAGTGAATACCAAAATTAAATTCTTGTAAATAACTTTTTAGATAATCTAAGATAAAAAGGAAATTATTACGGAAGCTTAAAAATAATTGTAAAAAAATTATATATGTACATATTATTTGCACATGTCAATACAATTAATATTTATTAGAATCTACCTTTTTAAACGACTAAATTTTGTTTAAATAATATTAAGTTAAATGATAAATTTATTCACTGAAAATTCAATTCAAATATTAACTTTATGTTAGGTAGCAGCCATAATTTTAAATTTAAAAATGGATACAATTATCTTCGGTATAAGTTAAACCAAAAACCGTTTGTTAAATTGCATCCTTTTATTTCAATTTGATTATTATTCATTGCAAACACAACCTTAATACAATCAGTGCTCAACTATCATTTCTGTATCACTGCTGGCCATTTCTGAGGTAACATAAAAAATAAATAAATAAAAAAAACATTTTTTAAAAATACTTTCCTTTATAAATAGTAATATGCGACTAAAAACAAATAAATATTACCAAAATTATATAATCTTTCATTCTTGTATCTAGAGTTTCAGTAATGGTCAATTGTAGTAGGGTTAACTGCAATCGTACTAGATTAGAGATTCAGTTAAGGTAAAGTATAGTTAAAGGGAAGTAGACCCCTTATAAATATCATTCTGATAAATTCTATTAATTCTCATAATTAATTTTGATCAGTTATACTTCCATTTATAAGGGATCTACTTCCCTTTTACTATACTTTACCTTAACTGAATCTCTAATCTAGTACGATTGCAGTTAACCCTACTACAATTGACCATTACTGAAACTCTCCCTTTAAGCACCATTCGGATTCAATTTTTCTGATTCCAAATTGATTTAAAATTGATTCCAAAATTTTAATATGAGAACAAATTATTCTCTCAAATTACACACATACAAATACAACAAGCATTTTATAATATTTTATTTTCTCATACATGCAAACATAACAATTTATCATAATATCATATTAAGTTTTATTATTTTCATTGTTCTGTCGTCCTCGTGCACAGTCCACAGAGTTAATTGTTTTTGTGTGCAGTAGCAGTACAGTCGCCATTATATTTATTTTCCATAATTTAAAAGTAAGTAAATGAATATCTATTTATTTTATTTATGAAAATGTATTAAATTTGTAACATACAAAACTAATCTTTTTATATATATTCTTTTTAATTTTAGATGAAATGAAAAAATTTATTTTCGATAGCGAGGCAGTTACATATGGAACATAATATAAAATGGCAACGGGCAGAGTTACGAGAACTAAGGAAAAGTTGGAGGAAAATATTTAAATTTAAAAAAAATTATATTCAAAATGTCATCTATAATTTATATTAAATATATTAAAAAATATAAATATGGAATATAAAAAATAATATTATTATTAAATAAATATTTATATCTAAAAAAATATTAGTTTACTTAATTTTTGACTCCAATTTTCATTATTTTCTATTCTAATTTAGATCATTTTTAATTCAATTTTCGTTCATTTTTGTATCATAGTTAGTTCAATTTGGATTCAATTTTAGTTCATTTTCGTATCAGAATTAGTTCATTTTTAATTCAACTAGTTCTTTTTTGTATCATAATTAGTACAATTTGGTATAAATTTAAGTTCAATTTGGATTCAATTTTAGTTCAATTTGGATTCAATTTTAGTTCATTTTTGTATCAGAATTAGTTCATTTTTGATTCCAAATGGAATCAGAAATATGTATCAAAATTGAATCCAATTTGAATCAAAAAGTTGAATCCAAAATTTGTCTAATAATGGAACATCAGTTGAATCAAAATTGATTCCAAATTGAATCTAAAAGTTGATTCGAAATTGAACTCTGCCATATATAGCTGAGTTCATTTTTGAATCAATTTGGAATCCACATGTTTAAAGGGCTAGATACAAGAATGAAAGATTATATAATTTTGGTATTATTTATTTGTTTTTAGTCGCATATTACTATTTATAAAGGAAAGTATTTTTAAAAAATGTTTTTTTTATTTATTTATTATTTCATACTTTTTAGTCGGTCAAATATTTTAAGTTTTACACAATATATTTGTTCGACTAAAAACTGTAGAATTTTTATATTGTTTATATATTTTTACTATAATATAACATATTATAGTAAAAAATATATATTTGAGCGGTTAATAATAAATAGCTCTAACTCATGTTTCGCGAAAAGTCACTTGCAAAATTAACGGCTCATATATATATATATTTTTATATATACATATGTATATTTTTTTATTTTTTGGCCCCGTATGGCGCTCTGAAACATTACCCAACCAGATGTACTCATCGAGACCTTTAATTTCATACCCCACATGATTTTTTTGGGGCCCATTTTCCAGGCCCCCACATGGTTCTTGTTGCCCCAAATACTACAATTACTTGCCCCAAAAATATCTGTTCTTCCAGACCTTTAATTTGATGCCCATATGATTTTTTTCCATTTTTGACCCCATTTTTTGGGGGCCTACTTGGTCCCAGTTACCCGAAACATTACCCAACGTGATATACTCATCAATACCTTTAATTTGATACCCCACATGACTTCTTTAAAAATAGGCCCCATTTTTTTGGGGACCTCACATGGTCCTAGTTACCCGAAACACTACCCATCGAGATGTACTCATCAAGACCTTTAATTTGATACCCCACATGACTTTTTTGAAAATAGGTCCAACCCCCCGCCCCCTCGCCGGGCCCTGAAAATTATGTGGCACCGACTGGGTAAACGCTGGAGCTTAAGTTCCAAATTTGCGTTAAATCGGTTGAGCCGTTTAGGAGCTATGCCTAGGTGAGGAAAATATGAATTGTAAATTTAATAAAAGGAAATTAATAATAATTTCAGGCCCCACATGACCCGCGTTGCCCCCAAACACTTCCTTTACTGACCCCAAAGATATCTACTCTTCCAGACCTTTAATTTGATACCTTTCATGATTTTTTTTCATTTTGGGCCCCATTTTTGGGGGGCCCCACTAGTTCCTAGTTGCCCGAAACACTACCCAACGAGATGTACTCATCAAGACCTTTAATTTGATACCCCACATGACTTTTTAGAAAATAGGCCCAACCCCCCGCCCCCTCGAAGGGCCATAAAAGTTATTAAAGTACCGAGTGATTAATAACACGAGCTTAAGTTTCAAATTTGAGTTAAATCGGTAAAGCCGTTTAGGAGCTATGCCCAGGTGAGGAAAACATGAATTGTGAATTCAATAAAAGGAAAGTAAAAATAGTATATATTGAAAAACACAAAGAAAAGTCAGATCAAATTGTAGAAATCCTTCTAATGATAGTAACAATTCAATTATTCCCAGAAATAGAATTGTTAAAGAAAATAATATTCGAAAATATTTGCAGATAACTTTGTTATCATTTGTGCTGGTAATTCCAACTACTGGCATTACACTAAAAAATTGTGCTAATCCTCTAAAACTGTTTGTTTTTTTTATTAATAAATAATAACTTGTCATGGGAAAACAAATTTTACTTGGTGCAATAGCTTCATATATGTTGCGTTTCTTAGATATATTAAAAATTAACAATAAATTATAAATATAATAAATATTATAATATCATGTCTTTAAATATATTTAAATTGTGATAAAATTTAGAATTTTTAATTTGGTGTAAAAAATATTACTTACTATTTAAATATTTCATTTTACGACGGTTTTATAAAAACTGCCACAAAATATTAAAATTACCATTGAAATGAAATTACATTTTTAAGTTAAATATATTCTGCTAAACATGATTGTAATTATATATTTTTTATAAAATAAATAATTTAAAAACAAAATGTTATTAAATTGTATAAAATAATTGATGTAAATACTTGCATGATATCTGTCATAAAAACATTGTTAAATAATTGATTAACTTCAGTTACTATCGAGTATGATAATTATATAGTAAATATTAAACATTATGTTCTACTTTTAAAATTGACAAAAACTAAGTTTATTTATATTATTTATTATATTTATTAATAGCATAGTAGTTTTAACATAGAAAATATGACTATAATTGATTATAAATTAATTTTAACTTAATTACAAATTGGTAATAAACCCTCAGATCTCTGCTTTTCATCAAACTGCAGTAGAACTAGTTCATAGGATACTATTGTACCAGCCATCTTAAATAATACGAAATATAAATTCAAATGAAATTGTGTAATAAAAAACTCACCCCAAAAAGTAATTTTCGAGTTAGATAAAAAAATTTCATTCCAGAAAGGGCCATACAATGATTTGTTATATCAGAAATAAATCTTTCAACCTACAAAAAAATAATAAAAATTAAATAAATAAAAATAAAATATCCAAATCTCACTTCAGTATTCCAACATTCACTTGGAACTTTTCGTAATGATTTCAGAGGAACTTTTGATTCATCATTTACAGCTGCTGCACATAAAAATATAAACGTTGTTCGTCCAATTAAATAACATAATGAGTACCAAAAATATATTTCATTAATTAGCCATCGTAATGGACTTAAAATATGAAAATAAAATTTATGAAGTTTAACTTTTTTGGTTAATTTATATTTCTGTAAATAAATATACTATATTCAAATTCTTACTTGAAAATATTTAAAAGTTGAACACAAATAAAATATAAATTATTCATACAAGATAGTAAAATAATAGATGCTAAATTTTCATCAACATATTCCAATAATTCTAATAATTTAATATAATCATTACGAATATTTGTCCATATATCTTCCGATATATATTGTCCACTTAAATTTAAACGATCTAATCGATTATTTATTTGTTGTAATCGTGTTGAAATTCCAATACTAATCATCATAATGAAAAAATCTAAGAAATTCCAAATGATTGTGAAAATAATATTTGTCACCTTCAAATTAATAAAAAAAAAAAATAATAATAATAAAATTATTACATATACAAATTGTATTTTATTTATTTACCACTACTATTATGCTGATTGGAATACTAAAAGGTATTACAGTAAAAATATGTTTATATTCATTTGATATGAAATTTTCATAACTCAATGTCTTAGTATTATTACATGAATCACCTCTCATTTTGAAATTGTAAACTGCCGAACTTATAGATAAACAATGTTCCACTATATAGTTACAAAAATTCAAATATTTTAATTTTACTTTATATATGTTTTATTTTAGTAGTTTACCTGTAGCTAAAACAGCTATTATAATAGCAGGTAATCTTATGCTCCGACTTAAATTTCTTTTTGGCATCTTATAAGGCTCCTTTAGGAAAATAATTTCTATATTTGTCCAATACGCTATAATTTTAGGCCACTTTTTAGCTAATGTTAAAAATAGACAACACGCTGTAAGGCCACAAAAATAAAACACAATGCCAACTGTCCAATATTCGGAAATTTATAAGCAATTATATTGATTGAACTATACTATTTATTAAATAAATATATATACTACCAATTGATTTTGGATTTAGTCCACCAGATATTTGAGATTTTGTAAATAATAATGTAAATAATAATCCACACAACAAAAATGTACAAGTAACAATCATTCCAAAGGATTTAAAACGAAAACGAATTTTATAAGGATTAGAATTTGTGGTGTTTACCAATGGCATTATAGCAAAAAAATTAGATACTAAAAGAACTAAAGAAAATTTGTATTTGTTATTATTTTTGTTATTATATTTTTGTTTTTTTGTACTTGGTCCAATTGCCTCATGAAATGTATTATCATTTTTTAAGTTAGTTTTGTATGTATCCTTCTTATATTTTTCAATTTCCATAATAATTTTATTTAAGAGTTGTCGTCCACTATACAATTTATACTAACTTTTGAAAAAATGGAAAAACAATAACTAGATAAAATTTCAACGAACATATTAACATGAAATCTAGATTAAAAAGATAACTGAGGTATGTATACAACTAATATGGAAGAATATTGATTGAGCTGTTTATTTTCAAATTATAATAATTCACTTCTGTTTCGCGTGATACATAAAATTAATAATTAAATTCTGTCGAATTAACATATAAACTTTAAATAAAATAAGAGAAAAAGGAATTGATATAAAAATCATTAATGGAATATCAAATTTTTGACAAGGGTAAAATTTTGAAATAGGGAGATAATTTGGCCGACAGTAATGTCGCACTATATTTTACCATGTTAATTTAACCTGCAATAATTCAATATCAATAAATAAATCATAAAGTTGAAAAAGTAAAAAAGTCTGAATTAATCTTCCTGAACATACCTTTACCAATGACCAACTTTACATAACAATATCAAGAGCAACACTCTAAAAAATTATGTTTCTGACCAAACCCCAAGTTAGTGCGATTTGGACTATGAGTTATATACCATAGTAGACTTAAAGAAACTGACTACATTATCAGCCAAATTGTAAAATCAACGCAGCAGCAGACAAACTGGAATAAAGATATAAATATATTTTTTTTTTTTCAAATTATGTTATGTACAAGTACAAGCAAAAAAGTTAATATGAAGGACAGCTTCAATTTATTTTATTAGTTTTTTTTGAGATACAGAATAATTAAAAATGCAATGTTTTATTTGATTCATTTTATTAATTAAAATATTTGTATAAGTTTTCTTCACGTCAATAAAATATTAATAAAAGATAATTTTTTAACTCTATTATTTTATACATATATGTGATTTACTTAGTTTTAACAATTTTAATAGCTTTCATTTTAATTATGTGACCATATTAAAGAAATTTATTCAAAACAAATATCGTAAAATCATAGGTTACGTCGCAAATAAGTCTTTATCGAAATCAAAACATATTTGGCAATAAATCCATATGTTCTTGTGCTATAAATTGTGCAATTAAATTTGCGATATCATTATTACATTTAGATATTTGTTGTTTTATGATTTGTTTAAAATCTTCTTTGACACCTTTATCTGCTCCTCGTGTACCAATACGTCTTGTACCACTAATTTGCTGGGCCGGACACAATTCTAAATTAAATTCACCATTATTTGAATACCATATATGCATAAATTCTTCAATATAATCAACAATAATAATATACGATGGAAATAATAAATATGTAAATTGTCTCTTAGCATTAATCAAATTAAATATTTGTTCTGCTAAATTACTTTCTCGTGGATACTCAAGCTGCGTTAAAACTAATAAATTTCCAAGCATTTTATCCGGACAATTTGGTTCGAAAATTTTTCTCTATAAAATAAAAATTAAATTTATTTTCAAATATATATTAGGTTAACAAAATGTTTACCTTTAAACTGTTTATTATAGTTAAAGTACAATATTGAATAATAGCGCGTTGGGTAAGTGGTAAAAGAAGTAGATGACGTTGCTTACAAACTTGTGTCATATTATCCATTATTGTTCCAGGAATTGCTGGTAATTCTTGTAGTATTTTCAATATATATTGCATCTATATTTAAAATAACATATTGAATATATATTTAATAGATAAAAAATATAAATTAGTACAGTTATTGAACCTTCGGTTAAATTCAAACCCAAATTTCGGATATTATATTTTAAGCCAGTTACTTGTAGATCATTTATTAAATTTTTTGCTTCATCATAATTACCAACATATATAGCTAAATCGTATAAAAATTGACTAATCCAACTGGATAATGGAAGTTTCAATAAAAGTGCACGAAATTCCATACTATTTTGTGAACTTAATAAACGCCAGCAATTCGCAGCTGTAACAAATGCAATTGGTGTTTCTTTGCTACATATTGGTGATGATGGTACTGAAATCATTGGTTCCATTGCAGAATCGTGTGTGCTAATAGTTTGATTATCACCCCATTCTACAAAATTAAAAATCAAGTAATGAATTTGCATTTTTTTAATAAAATGTATTTCTTTTTAATATAAATATACCTCGAAATCCTTCAATTAAAACATAATCAATTTCAGTTTCTTCGGTTTTTTTATGTATATTTTCTACATATTCTTGCAAGGAAAATATAAATAATGTAACAGCATAAAAAAATATCTGACTTAGTTCATTTGGCCTTGTAGTCGGTTTTGATGTAGTAACTAATTTGTATAACTTCTGCCAATATATATCTTTGCTCCTGAAATTTTTTTTTTATGTAATATTAAATAGATGAAATATTTATATAATTACCAACTCTTTTCTAAGGGTAAAAAATTATCCCAATTTAATATTTGGCCACATATTGTCAATAAAAAAAATATCTTTTTCCAAATTTCATGTATATTTAATTTGTTGTCTTCTTCAAAAATTTGCTTAACATAATATTCCAAAGATATTGTAAATATTCTTTGAATACCGAGTGTTGCTTCAAATCCTTCTAAAGTTTTATAATGCAAAATTAATGGGAGCGCTTCTTTTTCAAGCATATCACGATATTTTGCTGGTTCTACAGACATTCCTACAGCTATTAATTCTAAAATTCTTGTCTAAATTTAATATAATTAATAAAAATTATAAATACAAATAAAAAATATAAATTATCTAACCGTATGGGTAGAAATTGCTTGAGGAAATCTTTTTAACAGCAACAACAATAATTTACATTGTTCATAGTTATTTTCTGTTAGCAATAATATTTTAATTTGCACATCGTATGATAGGTGTTGGAACATTTTAACATAAAAATCTTGAGTTTGTGTTATTTCTGTTTCAGCTGTACGTAATGCTGCTGTTAATTCACCTACTTCAGTCCATAATTCATTTGGTTGATTTTGAAATGTTAGAATTCTAAAAATAATTTAATTATTTAATTACACAAATTATTGAAATTATATAAAAATTACAAGTGGCTGAAACATTTTGCAGCTTCTTCAAAATTAAGTGAACCTTTTTCTATTTTATAAGCCTCGAACTAAAATATTAAATAAATTTTATAAAAATATTATTCCGTATTTATAAAATGTAAGTAAATACCTGAACTGCGAAATTTTTGGGGAAAAGTGTTTTTGCAGTAATTATCCAGGCTTTAGCAGTGTACGGATCATTAATAATAGCTCGCTTTGCCTGTGCAATTATATAGTTTTCTTCAGAAATCAAATCCATTTTCTGCAAATTTATTTTCAAAACAAAATCTCTGTTCGGCTTTGCTTTGGTTTTGGTTACAATTTACAATTATACAAAATAATATTAAAAAAAAAAACCAAAAACAATGCAAAATGTCAATGTCAATTTAATCCATATCCCAATGCATTAAGAACCGAGTTACGAATTTAAATTTCAGTTAGTTGTTTTTCGAAAATAAGATAAATGATAAATTATTCGAAATATGAGACGTATTTCTTGAGAAAAATGATATTTTAGTTTTAAGTTGAGGGTGGGCTAAATAGTACCATTGTATTTCTATTTCTTATAGTAGTGACGAGTAGTGATACAGTAGATTGTAACTTACGAATGTAGATGACGCCAGTGTTCTTTTTGAAAAATTGGAAAAATAAAATCTTTCAGAATGACAAAGTAATATGAGTAGAAAGAAATACAATCTTGCAGAATGAATAGAAATACAATGGGCATTAAAAAAATATTACTTTTTTTCATTCTGAAAGATTTACTTTTCCAATTTTTCAAAAAACACTGTGGCGTCATATACATTCGTAAGTTACAATCTACCGTGTCACTACTATAAGAAATAGAAATACAATGATAGTACCGATCAGTTCAATTTCGATTCGATTCCACTGGTTAAGTAGACTGAACACATAGTTACCGATTGCAGTCGATTAAAAATTAAATCACATATTTTTATTTTTTTTTATTTTTTTATCTTTTATGGAACAAATTAATTGAAATAAAACATAAGAATCTTAGGTGTATGTTTACGACCTTAACTGAAAAGTGGAAAGATTCTAAAGTTTTTTCTTCCTACAATTTCATAATAAAGTTGTAAGTGGAATAAAAATCCTAAATATTCAGGTCAACACAAAGTCGAAAAATTGTATTTAAATTGTAAAATCTTAAATCTTTGATAATCGAAATTTTTCATTAGGTAAATATTTTGAGTTTTTATTGAATACAAAATCCAAAGTTTGATATAAAAGTATTTTTTTCAAGTACCATTATTTTGAAAAAATCTCTCACTCTTGAATAAAAATTTTCATTTCAACCATAAAATTGGAAATTTTTGAGACATCTTGATTAGAGTGTCTAGATTTCCAATTACAAAAATATATATATAAAAAAAAATAAACTTTTTTATTAGAAAAGTTAATTAGAAAAGACAAAACCAGAAAAAAAAAATATTATATATAACTTATGCTATAACTACAAAATTAAAAAATAAGCATCCTTCCTAAGTATGCTTTCACAAAAATTATTGAAATACTATATTAATTATTTATATTTCTGGCTATCATGTATTTTTTTTTAAATATCGTTATTATTCTCACTTAATATAGCTATATATTAAAAAAATCACTGCAAGTGTAATAATCAAGGTTTGCCTTTATATTAATATGAGACATTAGCGTTTCTATTGATAATCTTGACTTCTAATCAGACCAAATTACATTAATTAACGGACACAATCGCTCTACCGCCACATTTATACCTGGAATACAAAGTACGAATACCACCAATACTTCCAGATTTTACATAATAATTTTTTTCTGCTTTATATTACCAAATACTCACGCCAACTATCTGCTTTTTGAAAGTTGGAGCCTAGCAAAAAATGTTTTTTTCTTATTTTATAATTTTAAATTAATATTTAATTTACATTAAATTTTATTTTTAGTAATTTTAATAATAATTTAAATTTTTCCAAATTACAGAACTTCTCATTAACTTAGTCTTAGACATTTATATTAAATCTATAATTACGAAAATTAATATTAATTTTCTGAAAAAATTATAACATCAAATAGAGGAAAAACTCCAAACTTACCGATAAAAAATGTTGGATAAAAGATGAGTGATTAATTATCATGTTTTAAATCTAAAATATAAGTACAATAAAATATGCAAATTTTAATAATTCACAAAATTTTTTAAAATAGGACCAAACCTTATATTATATTTTTTCGATAGAACAGGATTTATAATTTGTATTTAATAATTTATTATTTAATATAAAATTCCAAGATTTATAATGATAATATTAAATTCAGCTTTATTTTTTTTTTAGTAACTATGGTTTAAATAGCATGACTGCATATCTGCAATCTATATTCAATACCCTATATAAAAAAAAATCGGAAATTTATGAATCATATGAAAAATTATGAATGAGATAACTTTTAATATAAATATAATAATATTGGTTTTTAAATTTTTGGAGATCATTTAATCGGTACAAAATTTTCTATTTTAATCTAAAATATTAAATATTAATTGATAAAAATTCCGCCCCCATATGTATAAATGTTACTGCCTTTTGGTAGTCTGCGGATAGTTCAATTTTAATTATTCAAGTGCGCGGTCGCTTAAAAAATAACTAAATTTAGAGGGCGGTCAATAATAATTTGTTGAAATACTTTTAATTACAATTCATATTTTAAAATTCTTTAAATTTTATGTCTAAGTTACTAGTTACAAACCATTTTTAAATATGAAAATAAAATATATTTTACTATTCAAATTCCTATTATTGCATAGTGTGAATTGTTTCTACGATGAACAGTGAGTTTTCAGTTATTGAATCCTCCAAAATTGTTTTAACAAATTATTTTTCATAGGCCGAAATTTATATTGAATAAAGGAAATCTAATAATTGAATCGGCAAAGGATAAAAATATAACTATACGTTTAATTGGAAAAGGACATTTATTTGCAAATGATTTCGACTTATTGAGTAATCGAAGAACTTCATATTATCCATATATATCACATCCATTACCACCGAGATTTCCACCAGCAAATAATGCTGGTGGAAGCAATGAAGAAATTAGAACTTTATTATCTGAATTACAAAGAAATGTTTCCAGGATCGCTAATAGGTTT
This sequence comes from Rhamphomyia laevipes, assembly GCA_963920725.1. Classification (NCBI taxonomy): domain Eukaryota; kingdom Metazoa; phylum Arthropoda; class Insecta; order Diptera; family Empididae; genus Rhamphomyia; species Rhamphomyia laevipes. The sequence continues at coordinate 19,672,528 of OY987255.1, read as the reverse complement.
AATTGAATTTAATCCAAAATAATACAATTTACCATAAAACAAATATGTTTTTAATAGCTCAAGTATTTATCCAATGAGACTGCGACGAATGAATCAACGTATTAACACTATTAATAGACGAATTAATACAATGTTAACAAAGCTGCAGATAAATAAATGTGATACGATACCATGTAAAAATGGTGGATCCTGTATACCAATATATGGTGGCTTTAAGTGTCATTGTATGAACAATTGGCAGGTATTAAATTTTATTATTTTATAATTAAATAAAAATTTCAAAATAAGAAGACACCCAATACCCAAAATAGTGGTACTGTTGGGTTGGTATTGGTAGCTAAACTTACAATTCTAATTGAAATATTCGTAGGGAGCAACTTGTGAAGTTGATGTAGATGAATGTGCTACTTTCATTGGTACAGATTTAGGATGCCAAAATGGTGCTTGGTGTCAAAATACACCAGGAAGTTATCGGTAAGTTTCGAATTGTGGAAAATTTAGTCTTATCTTTGAAGGGGGCGTAAATACAAATATTATGAAAATTATATATTAATCTGTAAAATTATTTTAGTTGTCAATGTTCAAATGGATTTCACGGCACTCATTGCACACAACGTGTTGTCGATTGTTTAAAATCACCACCAGGGGAACTATGTGGTCATGGAGTTTGTGTACCAGCTAAAAATGATTTCGGTTACCAGTGCATTTGTGAACAAGGTTGGACCACAAACGGCATAACACCATCCTGTTCATATGATGTTGATGAATGTGAAACAACAAAAAATCGTTGTCAATCAACTTGTATTAATTTACCGGGATCATTTAGATGTGGTCCCTGTCCACAAGGTTATACTGGTAACGGTTTAGTTTGTCGGGATATTAATGAATGTGAAAATAATAATGGCGGTTGTAGTACATCACCACAAGTAAATTGTATTAATACTGAAGGTTCCTCACATTGTGGTCCTTGCCCTCCTGGTTGGAGTGGTGATGGACGCTATTGTTCCAAGACTGATGTTAATGATTGTCCGGCAGATAATCCATGCTATGACAAATCAAGATGTCAATATATTTCTGGTCAAATGACTTGCACATGTCCGCCGGGTATGAGAGGTCATGGTTATGGATTAGTAGGATGTGCTCCAGCTGGCGGGAATCCCTGCGAAAATCCAAATCCCTGTAGAGTAAGTTAATAATCGTGTTTTTAATTAGATAAAATATATAAAAAATTTACAGAATGGTGGAACTTGTATTCGAAGTGGAAACTCATACAGTTGCAACTGCCTAGACGGTTTCGACAACAAAAAAAATTGTAATAAAAAGAATCCTTGCGATTCAAATCCGTGTCACAATGGCGGCACATGTATTGCAAGTGAAGTTTCTTATACCTGTGTATGTCCCCCTGGAATTTCTGGTACAACATGCTTAGAAATTCGTGCACGATGTGGTGGAGTTCTATCTGAGCAAACAGGTGTTTTACAATATTTAAATTATGAACGAAATCGTCGATGTGCATGGCTAATTAAAACTCATCAATCGAAAATATTGAATATTACATTTACGAAATTCGATTTAGAAAATCATACTGATTGTACATCTGATTGGCTACAAATTCATGATGGCCGTTCATCAGCTTCTCCATTAATTGGTAGATTTTGCGGTAATACATTGCCCAGAGGTGGACAAGTTTATACTTCACATAATCAAGTTTATTTGTGGTTCCGGTCAGATAATTCGAACGACACTAAAGAAGGATTTGAATTAAATTGGAAAACTATTGATCCAATTTGTGGTGGTGTTTTTAATATTACGAAAAATGAACATAATGGTATTATTAAATCACCTGGTTATCCAGGAAAAAGTCCACCAAATCGTGATTGTTCATGGGAATTTATTGGACCGTATGGGAAGAAATTTGAATTTAGATTCTTTGAAATCAGTTTGGGAAGCACTGTACAAGAATGTGACGATTACATTGAGGTAACTTTATCAAGTTTTTATTTAATAATTTTTTTTTTTTAACTAATTGAAATTTAAGATTATTGACAGTGGTGATTCAATAGAGAAAATATGTGAAAGTGGTTTGCCTCAACCTAAAAAATCTGCATCAAATATTGTTTCAGTTAATTTTCGCACAAATAGATATGGTTTTGATAGTGCTTTTCAATTACATTATGAAATTGTTGATGGTCAGCCTGGATGTGGAGGTTATTATAACAATTCAGAAGGTATAATTACATCGCCGACTGAAGAAAGTGGTATTATACAAAGTGCTGTTTGTTGGTATTTAATTAAACAACCAGTTGGTACGCATATTCAATTAGAATTTACGAAATTTGAAATGGCTACATTCTCTAATTGTTCATTACAAACTATAGAGGTAAGTGATGTTAGTTAAGTACAACATTTAGTAATTGTTTTTTAATCAGATCTACGATGGCATGCGTGATACAGATCCTTTAATTGGTCGTTATTGTGGTGAAGTTGCTCCCAATAACATAATATCAACATCAAACTATCTTTTAATTAAATATAAATATATCGATAATTTTTTACATTTATTATATAATGGCTTCGAAGCAAAATATAAATTGAATTGTGATACAATATATCGCAATGTTACTGGTATTATAGAATCACCTGGATATCCAAATCCATATTACAAGGATATTGATTGTGTTTATAAAATTTTCGCACCACTCCATAATATAATTTCATTAAAAATAGAAAATTTTTCATTGTCTACTGAGAGTGAATGCAACATGGCTGTCGATAATTTGGAAATTTATAATGATATTTATAAGCCTAACCGCTATTGTCGTCCACCATCATCTATGATACTTTCAAAAACGTCACATTTACAATTAGTTTTTCATTCTATTAGTAATCAATTGAATGCTACAGGATTTCGAGCTTCGTATAAATTTGATGACATCAGCTGCGGTGGTGTTTTAAGTGAACCAAATGGAACAATAACAACAGATGATATACCGATAATGGGATATAGTGGTATTATTAGATTTTGTGAATGGATTATTATGGCACCACAGGAAGATAATATTGAGCTAAATTTTGATGAATTCGATTTGGGTGATAATAATTGTAGCAATTCATTATCATTATTTATGAATTCGTCAAAAGTTGAAAAACAAATTGGAGAAAAGTTAGTATTATTATGTTAATATACTACTAAATTTATTTAAATTTTTAATTTTAATTTGAAGAGCATGCAATGTTAAGGCTCCAGTTTCATCAATATACGCTGCAAATATTGTATCTTTGGTGTTAAAGATAGAAAAAACATTATATAAAGGATTTACAGCCAATTATAGATTTATTGATTCACGCGAAAGTGCGTATTAAAAATTATTAAAGTATGTTTTAGGCAGAACTAGAGATTTATATTTATTTATTTTTTTAGATTGCGGTGGCAATTTTAGTGCACCATATGGTTCATTCAAATCACCAAAATATCCTGAAGAATATCCTGATTATCTGGACTGTACATGGATAATACATGCACCACTTGGTCATCAAATTGAATTAATACCGAAGAACTTCTCTTTAGAAAATACAACTATGCGATGTTCTGAAGATTATCTCGAGATAAGGTTGAATGCATAAAATTAATTTTAAAATTTTCTATTAACACTTCTATCTACATATCTTATAGAAATGGTATGACAGAAAATTCACCATTAATTGGTAAATTCTGTGGAGAAAATATACCACAAAGAATTCCTTCATTCACGAATCATTTGTACATACATTTTCATACGGATTGGAGTATTACTGAAACTGGTTTTAAAATTGAATGGGTACAAACTATGACTGGATGTGGTGGTACATTAAATTCATATGAAGGTTCAATACATTCACCACATTATCCTGATATAATGAACGATGCTGCACAATGTGATTGGTATATAACAACATCAGCTGGATCAAAAATTCAGTTCAATATAACTTCGATTTCAAATTCGGATTTATGTAAAAATAATCAACTTTCTATTTATGATGGTGAAAATGCTTGGTATAATAGGATTAAATTTAACTGTACGAATACGGATTCAGAAAATACGATAGTAGCTGAATCTACAAGTAATAAATTATTTATCCGATTTGTTGTAACAGCAAACGATAAAACAAATTTCCTTCTTGAATATATAACAAATTGTCATACACATTTACACGATTTACATGGTGTCATTGAATCACCAAATTTCCCTTATGATTATCCAGATGATTTGGAGTGTGCATGGCGTATTAGTGGTAAAAAAAGTAAAAAGATCAAATTGATATTTTCACATTTAGAATTAGAAGGTGGTACGATAGAGTGTCCTTATGATAAATTAATTGTTTCACATGTCCTAAATAATGAAGAAATTTATAATCAAACAATTTGCCGTGATAAACCATATTTATTAACGAGTCGTGGTGATGAATTTTTAATTCAATTTGAAACAGACTTTTCAAATGGTGCTAAAGGTTTTCGTATGGAATATCAAATTGATGGTTGCGGCGGACATTTTTATGAAGAATCTGGTTATATAGCTTCACCAAATTATCCATATTCATTGAACGTTTATTGCTTATGGATAATTGAAGCCGAATATGGTAGTTCTGTGCAATTAAATATCTCAAGTTTTTATATTGATCCAGATAATAGAGATTGTAAATTGAATAGTTTGACGGTAATAATTTTATAGAAGTTAATTTCTGAACTGCTTATTTATGTATTGTCAATATTTTGAATTTAAGATATCAAATGATAAAGATGAATCTCATCCTATTGTTACTGCTTGTAATGTAGCACCGAAAATGATTACATCATCTGGTCGGATGATGTATATACATTTTGAAACTGATGCTTTCCATTCCAAAAAATATTTTACAGCAAATTTCCTGGTTAAGAAATCAAGTATATAATATTTTGCAACTACAAGTAAAATTATATTTATCTATATATTTTTTTGTATATTTAAGCATGTGGAGGTATTATCGATGCAAAAAATGCAGACATTACATCACCGAATTATCCAGACGATTATCCAATTGATCTAAATTGTGAATGGCATATAAAAACTGAAGATCAACATCATTTCCAATTATCATTTGTAACATTTGACATTGAGGAAGGTAATACATTGAGGTGTGAAAAAGATGTTGTTGAAATTTATGATGGTGAAAACAAAACAGAAAATAGTTTGGTATTGCGACATTGTGGTGGAAATTTACCATTACAGAATTTATTTAAATCATCTACAAATCACATGATAGTTATATTTAAAACAAATAATGCAACACAAAAGCCTGGCTGGAAATTAAATATTCTGAGAGTAAATAAGCAAAATGAAACTATAGAAAAAAAAAATATTTTTAATTATTAATTAAATCTTTTAGAATTGTGGAGCAGATTTAACACAAGAATCCGGATATATAAGGAAGGAATTCGCTGAAAATGACTGTATTTGGAAAATAAAGTCACCGAATGAAGGTAAAATTAGTGATATAAAGTATTCGCAATTTATTTATTTTTCATTTTATTCCAGGTTCCCGAATTATGCTAACGTTCCAACACGTTGAATGTAATTGCAGCTCAAATATTAACGAGCTAGTTTGTGAAAGATCTAACGGAGTTAAGGTGGCTATAAATAATATTTTTTAATTAACAAATGTAATATTTAATTTTGTATATAAAACCACTCAGATTTATGATGGTGACTCCGAAAAATCACCTTTACACACAAGTTTTTGTGTTCATCATCCTATTCCGTTAACCAGTAATGGTCGATCGCTGACAATCGTTGCTAAATCTGTTTATTTTGATGCATACTTCTCACAATTTGATAGATCTTGCGGTGGTTCTTTAAGTTCATTTCGTGGAAAATTCGCTTCACCACTTTATCCAAATTCATATCCAGCTAATATTGAATGTTTTTGGACAATTAAAATCCAAGATGGAAATTTTATTGATTTAAGATTTGATGTACTTGATATTGTGAAAACAGATGAATGTAATGATGATTATGTTGAAGTGCGTAATAATAATGCTACAGGAAAAGTAATGGCAGTGCTCTGTGGTAATGAATCACCAAAATCTTATCGAGCATACCAATCGGTTTGGATAAAATTCCGTAGTAATAGTGAATCTGTAGCCAAAGGTTTTTTGGCTTCTTACAATTATGGTAAATAGAGTGAAATTTGTAGTAGACAGTTTCATAAAAGCAATGTTACTTATTTTTAGTTAACGAAAATGAACTTACTACAGAGTTTACGAAAGATTTCGGAAATATACGACCACCTCCATTAATGAGTATTCGTGGTGAAACAAATCCTTATAAATGGCGAATTATGGTCTCCGATGATAAAGTTGTTGAGCTACATTTCAATGAGTACAGTCAAGGACTGACGGTAATTATAAAGTTTATTTTTTTATTTTTACTTTTACGAATTATTTCTATATTTTCTATAGCTTTTTGATGGATTTGATGAAAATGGTTATCCGATTGCGCTTGAACATTCTCCTTTGGTGATAACTAGTACATCTAATACAGTTTATCTTATTGCTGATAACAATATACTACATGATTTTGTAATTTCCTGGAAAGGAATATTAAAAGATTCTCTTGCAACCAATGAAACAAGTAAAGAATGCAAACAAACTTTACTGATTGCTAGTAATGATACTGGAACAAATTTATCATCAATAAACTATCCAAATAGTTATGAAAATGGAATTGATTGTGAATATATATTAAAACCAGAAAATCCATCCACACATGTTCAATTACATTTACTTGCTGCTGATTTGGAATCATTTCCCGATTGTGATGCAGATAATTTAATCATATCAAGTAGTAGAAATTTAATAAGTTGGAAACAAGAAAAAAAAGTTTGTTATTTGAAATTAAGTGACAAACCACATTTTACTATCGAGGGTACACCGTATTTAAAAGTTAATTTTCATACGGATGGATCGGTAGTTGGTAAAGGATTTTTATCATCAGTTACTAGTAAATGTGGTGGATTTTTAACGAATTCATTTGGATATATTAATGAGGATAGTGTTAATATGGAAACAGATTTGAGTGTCAGAGAATGTATGTGGCAAATAGAAATTCGTTCCGGTAGAAAAATTGAATTTGAATTCGAATTTGAAGAAAATGACAATGAAGAACCAACTAATGCCAATGAACCATGTCAAGATTATTATGCTTTAATACGTGATGGTATTGATGAAGATGCACCGATTTTAAAACCTGGTCGGATCTGTACTGAAAATCATTTAAACGGATCGGCTTTAGTGACTTCATCAAATCGAGCATTTGTTAAATTTCATTTTGGCCGAATTAAGAAATTAGCCTATTCATTGTCATATCGTGAGCATATCGATTGTGGCAGTGAAATTCATTTAACGAATTTTATGAATAAAACAAATATTACAACACCGAATTATCCAAATATACCCAGTCCTCATAGCGAATGTATTTGGACATTTGTGGCCCCACCTGGGCAAGTAATCGAAGTAAAATTTATAGATAATTTCGAATTTGCTTATGGTGGAACATGTAATTCGGAATATATAGAATTACGTGATGGTTCTACAAGTTTATCACGTCAAATTGGAAAATTCTGTCGAAAGCCACGTGAAATACAACGTTCAACAGGTAATGTATTATTTTTGAAATTTGTTGCAGATGTTGCTGAACCGAAAAATGGTTTTCGTGCTACAATCTCATTATCAAAATGTGGTGGAACTATTGCTGGAGGTTTTTCTGGATATATTAAGTCAGAAAATTATCCATTACCCGGTGGTTATCCTTATAATACACTATGTGAATATACAATAAAAGTACCATCATTTTATCATTTAAATTTAACTATAGAAGATATACATTTACCATATGACAGTCAAAATTTAAATACTAGTGATCACTTGATGATATATTCAGTTTCTGATTCACCTGATTCAAGATACGAAGAATTGGTTGCGAAAATATGGGGAAATAATGCAACAAAATATTTAGAAATTGATAATAATGAAATTTTATTGAAATTTGTTACATACAAAGCTAATACACAATACCGTGGATTTAAAATACACTATGGACGAATATTGGGTAGATGTTTTAAAAATGTTAATAGTGAAAGTGGTGAACTGGTAATGCCCAGACCCGTTGGTAAATCTATGTATATTTCGTGCCGTTGGAAAATTACAGTACCGAAAGGACGATCAGTTAGTGCACAAATTGTGGATATACAATATACCGGAAATAATTCAGGGTAAGATTTTGCAAAATTGAATCTAAATTTTTGATATACAAAATTAGTTTTACACATTCGTGAAAGCTGGAGTGTCGGAGTGGGATTATTTAATTTGTAATTTCCAAGATATCATTTTCCACCAGTTAGTCAGCCACTAATAATATCTCAACGATATTATAAACTGAACAACAGGCTGGAGCAACAATGCATTTTTTCTAATATACCTTCACCGATAATAAAACTCTCAGTTAACAGACATAAGTAGGCTGCAATTAACCTGTTTCCAATCTCGAACAAAAGCCATTTAATGGAAGAAATCGAGAATATTCAAAACAACAAAAAATCTGTCTCGGTCGGTTATGTTAAGAAGCTACTGCAGAAATGTAAAGAATATTCGGATTGTTATTCTTTAAGGAGTATTTTATTTGCCAATACGTTATAGTAGTTGACATTCCTTTTAACGACCCTGTATAGTGAACACTATACCAAAAAAGGTCATATATAAATATAGAAAAAATATAATACTTTTGTATATCAAGAAATTTTATTGAATAAGTCGAAACATTAAAAATTATATTTTAAAATTTGTTTCTTTTTTAGACATCGAATTACTTTCTTCAACGATTTCAGTATGATGTCTCGAATTATGTCTATTACAAATACTACTTCCGAATCAATTATATCATCTGATAACACAATGTTAATTAGAATTTATGGAGGCTTTAGAACAACTCTTACAATTCTACGTGTTAAATATACTTCATTTGAAAGATCTAGTTGTCCGGGTGACATAATTTCTGAAACTGGTGTAATAGAATCACCTGTAAATCCTGATAATAAAAATTTCTATTGTCGTAGTGACTTAACCCTAAACGGGTTCCAAACAATGGGATATCATATTAAAAATCTTCTTCTCATCTCAAATGGTTTTATACAAACTCCTGGTGTACGGATTAAAACTGGTGTCGGTTCATATTGGAGTTTTATAGATTTTAATCGTAATGTAAGTAATTTAAATATTGGTGTATCAGTAAAGAGTTCTGTAATTGAAATGATACAAACAGATTATTCTAAAGTTTTCTCTTTCGAAATGGGTTACAAAAAACATAATTGTGGTGGTGTATTAACAGTTGAAGATTTACCAATAAATTTTACAAAATTTCAAACTAATTATGGACGTTTAGATTGCGCATGGGAAATCACAGTTAATGCAATTGATGAATATAATATTACGATTAATGTTAATTTTATGAAATCTTGTGACGAAGAATACTTAACAGTTCATGCTGGTCAATTCCCAAATGAACCAAAAGTAAAAACAATTTGTGGATCAATTGTAACTAAAGAAAATTCAACATTTAATTATACATTGCATAATCGTTATTTATATTTATATTATCATGCGGACGAATATTCAATAAACTCGACATATCAAATTAATGCAGTTCAATTGAATAAATGTGGTGGTATATTAAAATCTCGTTATAATGATAAGACATTAGAATTTAAATCACGTGATTATAAAAATAATTTGGAATGTATTTGGGAATTCCAAGGTAGAAGTGGTTTTAGTGTTGCTGTTCAATTTTACGATCGTTTCTTTATTGAAAATAGTAAAAACTGTACTAAAGATTATTTATTAATTAAATCCGAAACAGCAAATAAAGATTGGTATGGATATTCAAAATTGTGTGGTCGTGATATTCCAGACATAATTAATACAACATCACAAAATTTACAAATTATATTTCGTAGTGATGAGAGTACAATTGGTGATGGTTTTAGTTTACGTTTTACACAAATTTGTGGTGGCATTTATAATGTTACAAATAAATTACAAAGAATTGAAAATCCATCAAATTGGAATGCATATAATTTTCATATTAAATGTAATTATACTTTAGTAAGTGATTCAAATGATTATATAAATGTAAAATTTAAACAATTTAGTATTGAATCATCAATGGTCGAAGAATGTCGTTATTCGAAATTTTCTGTTTATAAACCAAATAGTGAAGATGAACCAACTTTAGTTGGAACATATTGTAAAAAAGATTCATTAACAGAAATACGTAGCCGTAAATTTATTACGTTTATATTTGATGCATCATTTGAAGCTGGTAATTACATATTTGATTATTATTTAGAAGAATGTGGTGGTATTATAAATACACCAATGTCTATACATTCACCATATGGTGACGATGGCACTGAATATCCACATGGAATGGACTGTATTTGGAATATTACGGCACCATCTGATAAAGAAATTATTATTAAATTTAAATATATTGATATGGAAAGAGGATATGATTGTAAATATGATTATGTTAGTGTGTATAATGGTTGGGAGGAGACTATAGCAAATCGTAAAATATCAGTTTGTGGTAATATGACAATGAGAACGGCACCAATAGTTAAAATATCAAATAATAAAGCAATTCTCGTATCACGATCAGATGAATATATTGCTGGTAAAGGATTTTCAGCTGAAATTGGATTTACAAAAAAATGTGATAAACATATTCATTATGTTGCATCAAATTTCACTTATACTCACTATGAATTGGATTATTATACACAAAATGGATATGAAAATTTCTTAGATTGTCGTATTTTGTTTACGATTGAAGATGGATATCAGTTAGAAATTGAATTTGATGATTTCAATGTAAAACCATGCACTGGGCGAGTACCAAATGAAACAACATGTGATTGTGATTATTTGGAAATATTTGATAGCAATAATATACATCACGGTTCAATAGGTAAATATTGCGGCACAATGTTACCAAGTATATTCCAAAGTTCACAACAAAGTTTACTGTTGAGGTTTGTTACGGATGGTGATATAAATGGACGTGGTTTTAAAGCATCCATTAAACATAAAATCTCACAGTGTGGTGTAGAAAAGATAGATTTAACTTCAGGACAGGTAAAATTATGTTCATTATTTTGATTATTAATTAATTAAAAAAAAAAAAATTATAGGAAAGGACAATACTTTCACCAAATTTCGGAATCACTCCATATCCAGCAAATATTTACTGCAAATGGATTATAAATGCCAGTGATAGTTTCAGAATTCATTTTGATAAATTTGAATTGGAAGAATTATCAAGCAAAACTGACAGTTGTTTAGATTACGTTGATATTATTTATTCAGAAGTAAGTATGTAATACATTAATGGAAATTTGAAATGAACATACAACCAAAATATATAACATATGGTTAAGTAAATGTAGGATCCGCAAGCTTTATACTTAGATTAGATTAGATTCGATTTTACAGGTAAGATTATGAGTCGATTTTACAGGGAAGATTATTTTCTAATTATGAGTCACTACCCAGATCCGTACTATTGATAAAACAGTACAGCTGCTTGAGTGACATGGACCATTATTCTGAGGCTGTAATTATGTGACTACCGAGGCCTCGTATGCGTTTTTTCGCTAGCGCCTCGCATTCACCCAATATATGTATGTTCTGCCGTCTCTTCCTAGTCTTCGAAAAATCTGCACAGTTGGTCTTCTGATAGTCCAAGCCTGTTTAGATGTTTTTTGACTTTCTAGTGCCCTGTAAGGAAGCCTACCAGTATGCTGACTTTCTTCCGTTGTTTGTTTTTTGGATAAGCCAGATTTGAACTTTTTTGAATTTGATGTCTCATATCTACTCGCCTATTCCACTAGTTTTGTTGGCCTCGCTTTATTTGATCCTTTTGAAATGACTTGAGGTGACAACGAGATACTCCACAAAACGGTTCTGGTTCTGGTTCTGTCTCAGCTGCTCCTTGTTTCTTTAAAAGGTCCGTTTCTTCAAAATCTACATGGGTTCTCGAATCCAGGATAGTGTTACCCTAAAGCTATTAAGGCCTGAAGCTTTACTATGCACACTTAATATTTAAAAGACATTATCCAAATTTTCTAGCCAGTCTACGTTTGTTAGTTATTAAAGTTTATTCTTTAAGATTATCAATAATCATTAAAGTTTTTAGTTGTATATTCATTATTTGATTAACCAGATTTATATATTTTTGAAATTCTTGCAGTATAATACAAAAGGATCTCATAAGTATTGTGGAAATTTTACTCCAAATGATATTGAATTTACAAGAAAATCTTATATAACGGAAAATGAAATTATAGAAATAGTTTTCAAAAGTAATGGAAATATTCAAAAATCTGGTTTCAATATGACCATAAAATCAGTTTCAGGTATGTAAAAATACAAAATGTTATTAATAAGTGGTCCACACAAGTAATGGACATTAGACATGTATAATAGTAATGTCCACATTAATTTTTACAATTATTTATTTATTAGCGGTAAGAATATTATAAAGCATTATAAAACTTTTACTGATGTAACAATAATTAATCTAATAATGACTTAATTAATTTAGTTTATTTAAAATTACTTAAAAAACTACTATACTAATACTATAAGACTTACAAACTAGTAACGAAATACATCGAATTGATGATGTTTGTAATGTGTCTATTTTAGGAGACACTACAAATGTAACTACTTCGAAAAGATATTTTTGCTTTTATAAATTTCACATTATAAATATTGTGTAACTTTTTAGTATTTGATTATGTTGGATTTTAAACACGTTTAACGTGGTTTTTTTTTAGTCATGTCTTTGACTTCCAAACAATTAATATTTAAAACTATAATGGATTTTTTATTAAATTACCATTTGCACTGCTATCTAGTCCACACCATGGAAAACAAATTTATTTTGAATCAGTTGACATTTTTATACTAAATCAGTTGATATTTATTTTTTGATTTCAATATTTTTTAATAATTTGAAATATAATTTCTTTTATAGTTTGTAATTCAACATTTACACAATTGAGTGGCTCAATTCGTCAACTCCAAATCCCGTCTAAATGCGAATTTTATTTTGTTGTTCCTGAACATTATACACTTTCATTTTTCATTCCGTCAATATATGACTTTGGTTTATCTGGAAATTGTACCCAATTTATTAAGGTAATATATATAATAAATTTGAAATTAATCATTTATAATAAATTTGTTTTAACAATTTAGTTCTACGAAAAGGATAGCAATAAATTATTAAAAACAGTTTGTGCTGATCGAATGCATAATTCAAAGCAAGTTTTCCTTAAAACAAATAAAGTTTATGTTGAAGCAGCTGCAGGAAATAATAAAGTCATTTATTTGGATATGTTTTATATTGCTAATAATAATGGTGTCGGTTGTGGTGGCAAAAGCAATGAATTAATTGGCGCATTTTCAAGTCCAATGTATCCAGATAATTTCCGAAATTATACAACTTGTCGATGGGATATTGAAGTATCAACAAATAATGTTATTAATATTAGATTTTTGGGTATAAATTCATATTTTTTTTTTTATTTATATTGATTTTAAAAATAATTTCAGACTTTAATATGGGTGCCAAAATAAATTGTCCAAAAGATTATTTAAAAATAATTGATATTTCTTCTGATGGTACTGAAACTGTTAGTCAACAATATTGTGGAGAGGTATAATAAAATTATACTAAGTAAAATTATTAATGTTTTGATACATAATTTTTATTGAAATTCCAAACAGGATGATCCCCAACCATATATGAGCAAAGGTTCAAAAGTGGCAATCGTTTACGAGAGAACTGTTAATTTTGATGGTAAAGGTTGGTACTTAGCATATACAGCTAAACTAAAAGAAAATAATGCTGCAAATATTATATTGTAAAAAAAATAATTCTTCATATTTTTTTTATAGAAAATATATATTAATAAAACTGTTCATATTAATGTTTACTTACTTTCCACATGTTACAGGTCTTTGGCCAAATTAAAAACGGTTCTCGACATGTTGTGCTATACTGCCTTATCTCCAAATAATTTGTTCGAAATTTCAGGAAGTTACTATTGATCTCGCATTTCCGTCTTAAGTTGGGTCTGCCCCTCATTATTTTTCTCTCCGGAGTAGATTTAAAGAGCATGCTTGTTCATCCGAACAATATGGCCTAGTCAGCGGTGCGCTAACTCCATGTTTATATTGTCTTTGAAGTTTAAATATGCGCCAAGATGTTACCTCCCTCATCACCTCTAAATTATAGCTGCCAATGGTGGTTAGAAATTACTTTGGAGCTAGACAGCATGTGTTTGATTTTATCTTCGTTGATTTAAGATGCATTCTATTTTCTCATGGCCAAATTGAATAAAACGTAAGACAGTGCATCGTCTGGTCGGCTGGCATGTACCGTACTAAAGGATTCACTGATATTGTAAGCGATCCTTATGAAGCAGTTTTTGCTAGCTGTTGTGATTTTCCACAGGTTAATCAGTTTAGTTATGGGATGTTAAGATCAACCATACAACTTTAAAAGGCTGATCCCTGTTTACACTGTTGTATACCGTCCTATAAAGTCTATCAAGTCGAGACTCTATGGTGAGTCTCGACTTGGTACTCTTATGTCTTCTCCAAGATTGGTCTCAGTTAATATATGTCAGATCGGTAGTGGACTTATCAGGTCTGAATACACATTGATAATTTCAAATGGCTTCAATCTTACAAAGAAGATGGACTACATTAAATTTAAATACCACATTTATGTACAGAATTTTAGGTATATATTCCATAAAATCTGATTTTTATGTTATATGGCATAATGCTATATTCCGTTTAAAATATTCAACAGTATGGAACAATTAGTTGTGCAGCAAATAATATAGAGAAGAAATATTACGCGAACTACTTTTCTTCGAATTTTAAGAGTTTGTAAACCAAAATGTAAGCTTCTGACATATAATCAATATCCTTTGCAGTTTTTTGAATATTATATATATAAACTTAAATTTGTTTAAATTAAATAATATTACCAGTTAATAATGGGCTAAAATTAATCGATTTAAATATACGTTTTCGAGATTGAAGTTTGCTAAAATTTAAATTAAAAATGTAAAACGCCAAAAAGCTGGGTACATGGGTAGGTACATAATTGATTATGATAATTATATTGAAATGTGGTTCACGTACTCGGGATGGTGTCAATAAAATTCGAAGTCCGTAGCATTAGTAGTTCCATGTTCCATGATGAAATATCCAAAATATAAACTACTCATTATAAATTATTGAATCTTCTTGGAATTTTATTTATATTTATAAATTCAACATTATATTTTAAATATACAGCATACAATTGAAATGACGTATGTAATAATTGTTACATACGTCATTTCAATCGCATTTCACAATCAGGTTGGTCATATTTGGTAAATATATTAGTTTTGTAATCTAGTCTATAAAATTTGGAGTCTATACTTTGAGTTCGTTGAAATTACAAATTATTTAAATTATATTCTTGTTGTCAAATTACTAATAAGTATTATCTAATTACTAAAGCAATTTTTGTATTTATTCATTCAATGAAATTGGAAATAATACCATAGCCACAGCTTCACAGAAATGATTATGGATCCAGCAATAAGTGGGACAATGGGGGCAGTTAATTTTATATTTAATATTATTTTTAATTCATCTGATCCTATTAAATTTATAAAAATATTATATATTAATTATGGGAATTTAGTATATTTAGTTAACATTTAAATTGGCTGATGCTAATGCTAATATTATTTATTGAGTTTCAAAAGTTTCTCGTATTCTTTTTTCTGGTAACAGTAATAATTTGATTTTTATCAAGAATTTTTCTAATCCTTTATATTTCAAAATTGTATAAGTGACCAGTGGAAATTGACATACTCATAATTGTATATTTAATTGTGCTTTTGGAATTTGTCCAGAATCATATAATTGTACTGTCTGTCCATTAAGGGAAAAAATTAATACATTTTATTTAAATCATAAAATTTAATTTCAATAAGTTGTTCATCTCAATTTTTATATCTATATAATTATAAATATTTGAAAAATCAATAGAATTGTAACAACTGTTATTTTAATTTTTTATATATATCTTTAAAAAAAAATGGCCCCTCAATGTAAATAATGATAATGTATAAAAAGAGAATTATTCTAATTCAAAATCAGTACATAATATTTAGTTAATCGGATTGGATTCATCATGAAAATTTTGTTATTTATATTGTTTGCAATTATATTTGCACCTAATGTTGCTCAATCAAATATTAAAGTACAAGCAATACCGAATCCAAGTCGTCGCGTTAGCGGACGCATAACAAATGGTACAATTGTTCAGAATATTTCTGAGTTTCCTTATCAAGTTGGTATTGCGTCATATGATACAGATTTAGCAAGGTATTGGTGTGGTGGTTCATTAATATCAAACCAATGGATACTTACTGCTGCTCACTGTCTTATTGAGTACGTTAAATTTTAAAATATTTTTAATAAAAATGTAATTTCAATGAAACAATCATTTTCATAATAATGTATTATAGTAAAGTAGAATCTGTAATTTACATTGGTCTTGTAAACAAAGATGCCGATCATCAATTCCAAGTTGGACAATCAAATTATATTCTTCACAAAAATTATGTAGAGTCTACTAAACAAAATGATATTGCCTTAATTAAACTTCCAATTCCAGTTCAACTATCTAGTAAGAAAATATCTTTATTTTAAAAATACCATCATAAAATTGTATTTTTTTCTTGTTTTGAAATTAAGACACCATTAATACTATTACGGTGGACAAAGATCCTTCTTTAATTAAATGGGTAAATAAAGATGCTGTTGTATCTGGATGGGGTGCTTCTTTTACTGGTAAATAAATCATAATAAATTATGTTATTTTTAATCTAAACATTTGGTTTATCTAAGGTGGTTTCACTAATAGCAAACTTCAATACGCTGAAGTGAAAATTTTATCTAATTCAAAATGTATACAAGCGGTTGGATCTAATTTAGTAACACCATCTAAAATATGTCAAAAAGTGATTAATAATAAAGGGATTTGTCAAGGTGATTCTGGTGGTCCATTAGCAGCTACTGAAAATGGTGAACGTATACTAATTGGTATTACATCATTTATTGTTAAAAACTTAAGACAATGTGAAACTGATACGCCAAGAGTATTTACTCGTGTCGCTTCATATCATAAATGGATTTGTGATAATACAGAGAAAACTGTTTGTTAATTTTAATTTAAAAATAAGAAGAATAAACAAAAAAGTGATAAAAAATTTCAATTATCGTTTGTTACATGCTTAATTCTAATATCTAATCTATATTCTAACCAATTTGTTCATTAAGATTAGGATTTTAAAGACAACCGCAGGAACAAAAAAATCAAATCCTTAATTTTTAATTTTATTTCTTTTCATAGGTAAAAGAAGGTTCTATTCACTATTACATATGATTAAAAAATTCTGAATGGAAATTGAGGATGAAAATAAAATCTTATATTTTATAATGAAAATAAAAATACACAATCTTTTTCAACAAGTTGGGTCCATAGTTGTGTGCAAACTGGATCATTGTAATAGGCCCGAATTTGAAAAACGTAATCACTTTTCCTCTATAAGATATTATTGGCCAAATGTTGACATAATATAGTATGACTAAATCTTCAAGAGTCATATTTCTTACAAAAGTTTTGATCATTTACTTTGTATTTTGCGCAATTTCCCTTCGCCATTATCCTCCCATTTATTCAGATTATGAATCATAATAAATAATATTCAGATTATGAATCTGAATACTTTAATCAAATTATAGTGGTTACGTTTATAAAGATTTAATACTTTTACTAATTATTATAATAATAATACATGTTAATTAACTATTACTATTATTTAGATTTTTGAAATTCCTTCCCGTTTTGCCCATTCCAACCATGATCCTTTATAGTTCCTTACACTAAAAACCAATATTACAATATATATTTTAGTTAAATTTAATTTTAATATTTCATTTATTATTTATTACTTATTATATCCCAAATTCCTTAATGTGTCAACACCATTTTGTGCTCTTTTACCACTTCTACATGTAATAATTATTGGAGTCTGATGATTTGGTTTTTCTTTTCCATATTTTTTTTGGAAAACTTCTGAAGTACTTTGATCCGACAATTCTAAGTCTAATTCTCCTACTAAAGATTTAATTCGACAATGATAACTCCATTATTATTATTTGTGATAAACTTACATGGTATATTTATGCTAGTTGGAATCGTTCCAGTTTCAATTATTTCTTGATTTTCTCGAACATCAATTAAAAAAATTTCTGGATGATTAGGTAAATCTTTAACTTCTTCATAAGTAGCATATTCATTGCTTAACGACATTTCTGACATTGTTATCACAAACAAAATTACATAATATATTTACTTAAAATGTATTGAATAAAATATACTTTGTACCTGAAATATTAGAATTTAGTTTATTTTTCGAAAAAATTGCAAGTAAAACAGAACCGAGATAACATTAATTTTTTTTTTATTATAAATTTATGGATGTACGAGGGTTGTTTGAAAAGTTTTGAAAGCGAAAAAGAAAGAACGTTCTTTAAATTACTTAATTTTCAATATAGTTTCTTTCAATATTGTTAAGATCATCGTTTTCCTAATAATTCAATTTCTATACCATGTTTATAATAATTTGTATCAATTTATTTCCAGAATTCCAGAGCGAAATCTGGTGAACACGGTGGATGGTCAAAGTAATTTGTTTTTCATTCGTTGATTTTTGCCATGTTCGATACACTTTTGTACCAGCTCATAACAAACTTCTAAATGTCGTTTTGTTTCTGGTGTGTAGTAGTGGATCCCAATCTCATCCATAGTTATAAATCGACGAACAAAATTGGTTTCAAATAAGCTTGACAAAAACGCATTCGGATTCATTTTTCATCGTGTCATCCATGTTGCATAAATTTTGTTTCATTGTTGATTTATCATGCTCATGCAATATATCTGGTGACATTCCTATGTCATCGACATTAGTTATTTAAGTTCTTTCAATCGTCTATAATTCCATATCATGGACTTGTTGAATGATTTCTGTTTCTGTTTTTCTTACAGTTTATGGACATGCAAAGCGTGGATCAACTTATTTAATAATTCAATTCAATAAATCTTTATAAATGTAAACAGTTGGAAATGAAGGAATATATAACTTTAATAACACTCTTCACATGAATTTCTGCTGTTAAACCTTCCAAAACAAAAATAACAAAAATAAACATTTCTATCACTGCAAAATATTCTAATATTTCCATTTAAAAAAGGCAATGAATGACACGTCAACTTTAAATAACAGTTCAACAAAACAAATGAATTGACATATTTAAATGAAGTAAACCCTTATGATAGGTTACTAAAAGAGGTAAATTTATTTGTTTTACAACTGTTTTTTCAGTGTTGCTTTCAAAAGTTGCTTTCAAACAGCCCTCGTATTAGATAAAGATAATAAAAATTGGAAGCTTTTAAAATAAAATATAAGTGAATAACATAAAAAATACTTTTTAATGAGAGTAAAGTTAGATCATTATATTTAGTAAGTGATTAGATAATAAAGTTATAACTATAATTGCCAGATGAGCAATATAAAAATTGGAGGCAGATATAAAAAACTGTTCTGTTAAAAACTGTTAGCTGTTCTGTTAGTAGCTGTTTGCTTTTTTTATCTGTTATTGAAATAAACTGGAGTGGTAGCCTTAAAAACGTAACGTTTTTTATTTTCTATGTAGATTTCAAACACGTTATCACCATCAGCATGATAGCCTGTAAAACGAAACGACTTTAATTAGTATTGCCATTGCCAAAGAGAATATTCAAAGTTTTTACACATTTATTCTTAAATTTGATTAAACTATTTTAGCTACTATTAAACAAAACCAAATTTAAAACAAACTTTCTAAAAATTATTTATTTTGTACTCTTTATGTAAGAATTTAATTTAACACATTAAATATTAAATTTAATTAATTTTTTTTACAAATTATGAATATTGTTAAAAAATTCGTTAACAAATAATTAAAAAATCACAATAGCGACAAATACTTTGGTTTCTCGCACAAATTTGATTCGGCTGTAAAAATAGACGATATCGCTTTTGAGGCTACCAACTGAGACGTTTTTAATGCTACCATACAATTAATTAAAACTATATTTCTTTATGATAACGATGATAACACAAATAAATACTTTTAATATAATTTATTTTGACTTATGATGTCTGGACACATACTATAAAAATTCAAAAATAATATAGTAATTTATATTTTTCTATATTATTTTTTGGAAATTTCAAAATATCACAGTAGTTAATCAAATTACGAGCTCCCATCTAGTGAATGGGTTTGAACTGTTAGAACAAGATCAATTATGTGATGATGGATTAGAATGAAATTGCAGTAACATTTATACTTTCGGAATAAGAATCGAGTTTAATAACAAGAAGAATATAATTACAACATTCCAGCAACACAAGATTCACTCTGGAATTATAGATTCAAAAATTTCAACTCAGATAACTTATAATATGACTTAGGTCTAGGACAATGTTCACGGTATACTAAATTCAAATTTTGTTATTAACCAATTAGCATAAATAGAGTAGAATTATTATAAAGGATAAGTATAGTATACGAATTTCGGTGGCAGATTAATTAAAAAAGAATTAAAAAAATTATGGAATATATCCAGTATCCAGAGAAATTAGAAACGATCATTACGTCGTACTACCCTCTTAATGGGATTATATAGATTTTTTTTTTTTTTTTTGAATTAATATATTAATTTCAACACTAGGGAGTATACATACCTTGCTGATGGCCAATGATTATTGAGAATGGATCATCTATTTTTCAAAAATTATTAAATAAATCATTTGAACCATTAAGACTTACTATGCTTGGTATATTGCGATGGCATAATGTTATCAACTGAAAATGAGGAAGAGTGAATAGAAAATGTAAAATTTATTTGTGATGTATTGCATTGGGAAGAGCAAATTTGAAATTGAATTTAAAGAAATTTCTCTATAACGAAATTAAGTATTAAGAATATGAGTAAAAGATTGCGCTAAGAGGCCCAATTTACTAAAATATTATTGTGTACTAAATTTTCCTACACTAACGAATTATTTCCGACAAAATTTATTAAAGATTTTGCTAAATTACCAAAGTATTTA
The DNA here is from genome assembly GCA_963920725.1 of Rhamphomyia laevipes. Taxonomy (NCBI): domain Eukaryota; kingdom Metazoa; phylum Arthropoda; class Insecta; order Diptera; family Empididae; genus Rhamphomyia; species Rhamphomyia laevipes. The sequence goes on along the minus strand of OY987255.1, from coordinate 19,651,153 downwards.
AGTTATTGAATTAAAAAAGACGTTTTGTGGAGGTGGTCTAATGAAGAAGAATATGCATTACAAAAATTAAAGCAAAAATTTATAGTTCACCAACTGCTGAAATTGAAGTTCACACAGATGCTTGTAAAAATGAATTAGGTGGTGTTTTATTACACAATGAAGTAGATTGGAAAGTGCATCGTTTTTTTAGTCAACCAACAAATAATGAAGAATCACGATATCACATTCAAGCTTTAGCTGATGGTTTGGTCATACGATAGATTTCGTGTATTTAATTGGAATTAATTTTAAAATAATTACCGATTATAATGCTATGAGAAGCTCATTGATTTAAAACGACATTCCTAGAAATATTATTGTAGAAATTGTTGGAATATAGAATTAAATGTCTGGTCTTAAACTAAAGGTGTTACATAAATGCTGCTTTATACTAAACCTAAGCTCGATATTCCATATTCGTATATCGTATATTTGCAGTTTCTTGTACTAGTCGTATTTTTATTATTCCAAAATGGTTATAAAAAGTAGATTATCTTATTTTATCTTTATTTCCTTATGAGAATGAGAAGCAAGTCTTAAAATTTAAATGATAATCAGTTTATTGACATAAAATTGATCTACTTTTCTAGCAATCTTTATAATATTTGTAATAATGCTAATCATATTTTAATTAATTTATAATTAAGCAATTATACGAAACACTTACTTTTTGTTTTCATGATAATAAGATGAAATGTTTTATCACAATTTTCAATATTGATTTCGTTTCAAAAATATTGTTATAAAATAATGATGAAAGTCCAGCAATAGATTAATTGGTACAAACATAGATGATAATAATATATTATAATTCTAGTAAAACATTAATTAAAGTTTTTTTTTAAATAAAAGTAAATCATAATTGTATGTTTTAAATGTTTATATATATTTATTGAAATATATTCTTTTACTGAAATATGAAATGTAATAACACGATGATCTGCTGTCCCAGACACTTTTAAAATGTTACTTCAAAAACAACACAGAAAAAATTCAAAGTTGTGAAAATACTTCATATGTAAAAAAAGTTGAGAAACTTCTGCGCTGTTTTACGTTGCTTTAAAGAGTATTTTGAATCTGGCATAAATCATTCAGTTACATTTAGTTAAAAACTATTACTACAACAAATATTTCTTTCTATTGTGGAAGGCCTTCATGATCCGCCCAATCTAACCAAGATCCTCTATAATTATTAACACTAAAAAAAAAATTGTAATTTTAATATTTTAAATGTTCTTTAAAAAAATATTATTTTATTTTACTTTTTAAAACCTAATTTAACTGCAGATTCAGATGCCATTGCACTTCTTTTACCAGACAAACAGTGAAATATAATATATTTACTTTTTGTTGGTTTTTCTTTTCCATATAGTTTCTTAAATGTATCATCTGGTATCACAGATAAAGCATTAACAACTTCTCCTACTGTTGGAAAATTATCAATTTAATCAGATTGTTACTAAAGTTTAGACGAATCTGTATAAAATCAATTATTCAAACTATCAGATTATCAAAAATCAAATAAATGTGTTCAATATTAAAGAATTGGTAATACAAAATTTAATAAACTAATCCTTAATTGATTTTGAACCAACCCAGGCCGAGATTGTTAAGTTAATATCTACTCGCTCAGCAATTTTTTTTTCAATAATTTTATGTTCCAATGGGTAATTAAGTCTGCTAGCAAAAATATAAAAATTAAATTGTTTTAAAAACTTACATGGTATATTTATGCTTGTTGGAATTTTTCCAGTTTCAATTATTTCTTGAGGCTCTCGAACATCAATTAATAGTTTTTCTGGATGATTTGGTAAATCTTTAATTTCATCATAACATACAATTGGAATTAATGTTGGTTCAACATTACAATTTGAGTATTTTCGTTCCAAGAATACTAAAATAGATTATTAAAATTAATTAATTTCTTAATATAATCAAATATTAAATAATATAATAACTACTTGTACTAAATCCATGATTAAATCTGATTATAGACTGGTAAACTTCAACTTTTTTGTATATAATACCAATGTTTTCGTTACAGATACCATTGACTGGACACCGAACTGCAAGACATCTTAAATTTCTGTAACCAAAGAGTCCAAGTCTAACCAACTTCATTGCAAGGTTAAACTAAAATTATTTACTAACTTAGATTTAATTATTTTTATAAAACGGCGTAAATAAATTAATACAAAATTTTCACTTCTCCTTTTAGCTAATAGTATAAATATTATAGCTCTAATTTATAAATTATTTTTGTATGTTAATATTATCAAATGACGAATAAAAATTATAAATACAATTTAGCCGGTTGAAGGTTGAATAGAATGCCGAATGAGAACAAAACATATGATAATGACAAGCAACTGACAAGTGATAACATTAACAACAACCCTCAACAACCGATTGATAAATTGAAAACACAAATTTCCAGTCAGATAATTCAGCCACTACCAATTTAAATACAAGCCATATAGTTTTAACTGCTGTTTTGATTTTATATGTAAAAGTGTAAATGTTGATCAAAATTTTTAAAATTGGAACGTCAAATAGGAATAAAAAATGGTGCAACTTTGTTAGTTTTTTGATTAAAATGATTTATTTTCCAATAGGAATCCGAGTTTTCTTTATTTTATAAATTATTATATAAAAGAATATTTTGATTTTTGAATTATCATTTTTGTTATATGTATCTACCCGACAAGGGTAAATTATTTCGGCTATTTTGTTTGTTATAAAATTAAATTAATTTGAATTAATCTTACTAATTTTTGATCCTATTCATAAATTTAAAATATCAATTGGCACAACAAAATCGACGTCAAAAAACCATTTTATTATCCTGAGATTGAATGGAACATGTTTGTTTTAACAAGGATTTAAGAAATAATTACGGAAACGAAAATGTTCACCATAAATTTACTTATAGCGAATCAGATATATCGGCTCTGCTGACTATTTTAGAGAGCAACTATAACTATATGATGGAATATGTTGTAGAATAAGGCACGTCAATTGTATATAGCCGGTTATTCTGTGTTTTCCTTATATAAAAAAATTACTTCCAACTTCAATATTTGTAAAACTCTAATTACATGTTCCTAAGAAATTTATTCTGATAATGATTATTTCAGTTTAATTACAAGCAGAACCTTGTCTCTAATTTTTTTTTTGTCTGATGGTGGATTGTCTGATCCTACTGAAATTTTATTTCAAATATTGATGCATTCATTCATTAATGCTCCGTTTTGTTAGTATACAAAAATTTAAATTATACTTAAATTAAAAAAATCATAAAAATTGCATTATCTGCTCTTACATATTATTCAATTATTGTTTAGAAATCCATTTAACTGATTTGACAGATGTTTAGATCGACACCCATACATATACAGTTTCTTATACTACGGCCTCTGCAATTGAATTGGTATTAAATCAGCTGTTCCTGAATTCTGAATCTATTCTGAATTGTATGTAAACTACTACTACTAAATATTATTAACCATTTGCATAGGTAAATAACAATTAAAGAGAACAAGAAGCAGAAGAAAAAGCAGTAAAATTGAATTTTATTGATTGGAAACGCTATTAATTAAATAGCCGATAAGTGTTTTATATTAAACGAACAATTTTGTGATAACATTTCATTTAATCATAATTTTGATATTATTATCGTCAAGGTGAAGTGAAGTTGAAGTGAGTGACGTAGGACGATTATTTTTTGATAATTCAAGAATAATAAAAAAAAACACATTCACAGTTGAGATTTTGTGAAGGTTTCACGGATTGTACCTGCACTTGGTAATCTATTATAGTTAGAAAATATTCATATATAAGGAGGTAATTAAAATTTTATTTTATTGATATATCAACATATTTTTTAATAAAATATTTATTGTGAAAATTTAAATTATTTAGACTTGATTAAGATTAACTGAAATTTTAATAAAAAATCGTGAAAACACCAGTGCAACAAATGTTTTGTTGTATTAAAAATATTAATATGTAGACACAGTACAAATCATAGTAGCTATAGCTATATATAATATGAACAATTAATGCCGGCCAGTTTATACAAATTAAATTAAATTTATCATGGCATAAATAATGTTAAATATAAAAAATCAAGATATAAACATAAATTCTTAGAATTAGATAATATTCTATAAAAAGAAATCAATAAAACATTGAACACAATTACAAATTAAATTTACTTTATTTACTCCATGAAAATCTACCTTCTGATTAAAATAGATTACTTAGCTATAAGTAATAAGTTTAGTCATACACCAGAAATTATTTATATAATTTTTGATAATTTCAGTTTCTGATAATTTATTGTAAATAATTAATTACTAATAAATACGAAAAAAAAAACTTATCTTTAGTTGTAATTAATTTATCTAAAGATATTTAAAAATAAAAAACTTTAATTGAAATTATTTTATAATAATGATGAGTTGTATAAAACGCGCCGATTCGCATGGACAGTTTTTTCGTATTTTTGTTCGTCAATTTGGCGTTTTTGATAATAGATTTTACAGTGCAACTGATAATTGTCACACGAGCATTTCAAATACCAATACGATTCTGAAATTATTCCAACAAAAACCAGTTTTCTTATTAGAACAATTTAGAATTATAAAAGTAAATTGTTTTATTAAAATTTTTAATCAAATTTTCTGTCAATATAAACTTAAAAAACTTTTAAATTTTATTCAGTATCATCAAAATAGTAACATCGAAGAAACTAAAAAAGCTGCTGCCATTATGATTCAAGCACCAAAGGTTAAATTAAATAATGGATTTGAAATGCCAATTCTAGGACTTGGGACATATTCTGTAAGTATATTCATTTCTTTAATTTCATTTAATATTAATAAATATATAATTTTTAATAATTATTTAAAAAAAAAGAAAAATAGACCAAAATTACAGTAGCAACATTGTTTTTGGGGGCAGATATTTTTTTGTGTGTGTCAATATTATTACTTTTTATTTTGTGACGGTTTAATATTTATTTTCTTTATATTTCAAAATTATTTTTGAATACCGTGTTTAGACAATTCACTGAGCCGATGATCCTTTTTCCATTCTTTTCACGTTATTTACACGTTAAATATTTTTTAAGTGGTAATATGATTTGATTAATGAAATATTTCCTAAATTGGATTAAATTTTAATTAACACAATATTGTGTCAATGTGAACAATAAATTCATTTTGAGAATATTTCTGTAATGAAGAAACTACTGTTCCACAACAAAGCTAATATTAAGAAACAATATTATATCAAATTACTAGTAGATTATATTTTGTAAATATTTTAGAATTTAATTGAAATTTTATTATTGTAAATATTTTAGCACACCGTCTTCCTCCATTAGTAGTAAAGCATATATTATTTTTCCATAAGTGAAGACATTGCACCCCTAATGCATCTTTTTGGACGGCTTTGTGTTATTATAATAATTATAGAAATTGACACATGTTTAATGGAATGACATTTGTATTGTAGTTTTGTTTTGAAGTCGGCTTTTTCAATATAGCTTTTATGAAGAACTTGGAATTACAGAAAACTTTGTAATCACATTTTTGGAACTAATAAATTTATTCGGAATAAAATAAAAGCTTTTTGTAATTGGCGCCATTTTTTACAGATTTTCAAAATATCGATACAATTTATTTAAATTGTTTTTTTGTTAATACTTTACGTTCTACTTGTACAAATATTTTACATTTATTATAATATTTAAATTTAAATTAAAAAATTAAATAAATTTTTAATTTTAGTCTACAGACAATGAAGGCGAAATTGCTATAAAACATGCAATTGATGTAGGATATCGTCATATTGACACTGCCTATTTTTATCAAAATGAAAAAGAAGTTGGTAAAGCTATTAAGGATAAAATTTATGATGGTGTTATAACTAGAGATGATATTTTTCTCGTCACGAAAGTAAAATTTTTGTTTGAATTTTCCTAATGCCAAAAATTGAAATTTAATTCCTATATTTATATAGCTTTGGAGTATTCATCATGAACCGGAACGAGTTGAAGGTGCTTGTCGAAAATCTTTAGAAAATTTAGGACTAGATTATATTGATTTGTATTTAATGCATATTCCTGTTGGATATCAATTTCTCGATGAACAGACCTTATTACCAAAGGATTCTGAAGGGAAATTATTGCTAAAGTGAGTAGTTATTAACAGTTTTTTAAATGTTTTTTTTAGTAAATCTAATCAATATAAAATTTATTAGCGATGTCGATTATTTGGATACTTGGAAAGCTATGGAAAAATTAGTTAAACTTGGTTTAGTACGAAGTATTGGTGTTTCAAATTTTAATAGCGAGCAAATTGAAAGAATTTTACAAAATTGTGAAATTCGACCAGTCACTAATCAAGTATAATAAAATATTTTATATAAATATAATAATAATACAAAAATTAACAAAAAATACAATTTTTAGGTTGAATGTCATCCAGGATTGAATCAAAAAAATTTAATAAAATTCTGTAGAGAACGTGAAATGACATTGACTGCTTATTGTCCATTGGGTAGACCAAAACCAGATGAAAAGAAACCAGATTTCTTATATTCGGAAAAAACACAAAAAATTGCAGAAAAGCATAATAAAACACCAGCACAAATAGTTTTACGATATTTGGTAAATTCAGTTTTTAAGAAAATATTATATATCATTTTTTTTACTTATTTTTAATCATTTTCAGCTTGACATTGGAACAATACCAATTCCGAAATCTGTAAATGAAAAAAGAATCAATGAAAATTTTGATGTATTCAGTTTTAAATTGGACGAAGATGATATTAAAATAATGGATAGTTTTCATACTGCTGAAAGATTGGTACCATTTTTAATGATCAAAGCAAGAAATCATAAATATTTTCCATTTAATATTGAATATTAAAAGAAATACTTATTATAATAATGAATATTTTGTTTAATTAGAAATGATTTATTTAATTTAAATATAATATTAATTATTTTAAATGAAGAAAATTATATTAAATAAATACTTTTTTAATAATAGTTAATTGTGTTTTTACTTCTTGAAGTAGTACATGAAACAATAATTTGCATTCTTCAATTGAATGTTCTCATAAAAATTTTCTTAAATAATATAATTAATATTGATTTTGAAATGTATTACAAAAATCTTTGATTTGGTTAGTAAATACAATAAAATATTAATTTGTCAATGGTGTCAATTGAAGCAACTGAAAATTAATTAGTTAATTTGCACATTCAGCTTCAATCAAGAACCGTGGTGCTACTGTTAAATTCAGATACCAATAAAATTTACGAATTCGTAATAAATCGGACTAAACAAATGGACTTTTCTGCAAGGAAAATTCAAAAAGAAAAAGGAAATTTATGTTATCTCATGTAATTCTACATTTCTATTTTATATTTCAGTACCGACAGTCCATTGTTATAGTGTCGGTTTGTGGATACATTCCATCAAACCCCTTAAAAATGAAAGATAATCAAAATTTTCTTGATTTGGTTTAATTTTTGTAGAAAATATTACACTTGTAATTTGTAATGATTTAACAAGAAATAAGATTACAAAATTTCAAAATGACTACCATTCTGTAACCGTATATTTCAGTATAAATCGATTTTTTTTTCATAAAATGAATACAGGTAACTAGTACACCCTGTATAGAAAATATTGCGTTTCAAAACAAACTCAATATCGCAAAGATTTTGAAAATTTTCAATTAACTATATAAATTTTGTTAGTACAAATACAACACGTAACAATCAATTCCGTGAATAAAATGTAAATTTGTTTTCCGATATTTTAAATTCAAAACATTTTTAAAAAATTCAAGGCAAATATTATATGTACTTTAATTTAATAAAAAATATTTGGTTAATTCAATAATGGTTCCTTAAAAAATTACATTTGATCTTGGCAAATGTAAGTTCAATTTTTCCTACCAAATTGTCGTTGTTAACATTTACTTTAAGTATACCAGGAAAATCAATCAAATTATTATTACAATTGTTTTAACATTGAAATTAACAAAACACATTTGTAATTGTAATTAATAGTAAAAATTTGTTTAAATTACGATTCGATTGTGTCCTTCAAAACAAAATGGAAATTTTATTAATTTTGTTTCAAAATTACAAAATTTACTTATAAAAAACCCTTTAATCTGAAATAATTTAATTACACATATGAAGAAAATAAATGACCGACCATAATTTCTTAAGTATTATTCAGTTTTTATTTGAATTTTTTTCTTTCTTATGCAGCATAAAACCTGAATAGAATTTAGGTGACTATTTCAACATTTCAAGGTTTTCAAGTATGGTTACCATTGATTTTTACCAAATAATTATAATTATAATACTTTTATTTTAATAACAATTCGAAAATCATCTAAATTATACAATAATGAGAAATAATTAAAGTTATATTTTCATTAACAAGTACAATTAACCTTGTACTAAATTCAATCAAATGAATTTTTGATCACCGGGACTTAAATAGTATACATTAAACTTAAAATGGTAAGTATTTTATAAAAATTTCTGTAATTACTAAATATCATTTTAATTAACAGATAATAAAGAAAAAATACATTGCATATTTGAAATTTGAATTTTGTAGCTATATTTAGCGTTTACAATTTGTTGTTTGACAGTAGAAATATATTTTTAATATATAAAGGAACATTGAATACGAATATTGAACTTAACCTATGTAACCATCGTAAAATATACAATTTACAATTAAAAATCTTCTTTATTTTTCATATAAGAAATTAATTAAAGTCAAAGTTCAAAATTTCAAAATTTTGTTATTCAATTAAAATGTACATTAATAAATAATTAAAACTTTACACTTCAATCATTCATAACAACATTATTTTATTAAAAAATTAACATTATTTTTATGTTTTACGATTTATAATATGTTGTCCCAAAAAGGTTCATGACCACATTTTAATTATGTTTTGTTGAAAAGATTTTTGCTTCGTAATTTTTTGGATTCAATATTGTAAACATGTAATAAATTACAATTTTTTTTTATCAATTTTAATAATTCGTATCCTTTAAAATGAATCACATGATTTAACTAAATTTACATATTTTAAGCTGAGTTAATGGACCTTAAGTTTTCATATTATAAAAGAACAGAAAACATTCTAATTTTGTAAAATAAAAGTTTATTTGTAATTGTTTCCATGATTTGCATAACTTGTTTAAAATATTAAACATCATAAAGAAATCATTGACTTTGAAATTTACTACAGATAATAATATTTTATACATAAATTTATATTTGCATTTATGATTATGTCGAAATCTTTTATTTACATCTTTATATTTAATAATATTAATTTATAAAATGTCACAATTAAAATGTATTTTTTATAGAGATTTTTAAAATAAAATGGTTTGGCTAATTTCAGAAACGTTTTATTGTTTAGTTTCAATAGTATTTTTGCTAATAATATATAAAAATAACTCAAGTTTACTTTGAGAATGTAAGGCCATAATAATCCTATTAAGATTGCTTCTTTAGTTGTTTCTATAATTTTAATTAAACAAAAACATATACAAATTTCCTAGCTTATGACCAGCCTTAAAATATGGTTTCTAACATTTTTGAGCATCTTTAATTTTACTGGTTTGTTAAATTTGTTTAAAAATAATAGCGAATAATTTTTTCATAATTTCCTTTAATAAAAAATTTTATATTTAATTAATAATTTTTGTCGCATCAAAAAAATTTATAAATTTTATAAATTTTTGAGCCATTTTTAACATTAACAATTTATGGTATCCAGAAATAGATAAAAATACTTTTACCTACTCTTATAATAGAACTATATAAGAAACTACTTTTTAGTCGATTTCTACTAATAAAAAGTATAATTCTTGCCAAGTTACTAACTTTACGATTTTTCCATAAATGATTTTTGAATAGAATAATAATTCAATCTTTAAGAGTGTCTTTATGCCATATTATTATCAAGCAGTGTCGCTGTACTATATAAAAAAGCTTGCTAACCCAGGGGGAAGAGATAACTCATAATTAAATTATTTTTTTTAAATTTTAGTAAAAAAATTAGGAATATATTTCAGAAATATGAAGAAAAATTTCCGATCAGTTAAGACATCAAAATTGTGTGTTTTATATAAATTTTGATAGACCCAATGAAGCTGACAACCCTAAAATACTTGTGTACTATTTTGTGTACTTGTGTACTATTAAAATTGGATAACAATTATTATAATGAACTCTATAGTCTCAATATGTGATCAAATATAAGTGAGAATTTTTACCATACAGATACAATCACTGAAGTTATCGCAAATATTTCATGTAGTTATTCCATCACTTACTCATAGTCATAATAATTGAAATTTCAAGTACAAAATTATTAGCAGCTCATCAAGTTCAAGTTTAAAAAATAAGCATTTGAAATATTGTCACGTTTCATCTATTGAAGAAGTTTTAAGTTTATTTCATTCAAATATCTACATAATTATTAATTTGATTTATTTAAATAAATTGTGTAAGTTAAGAATAAATAAAAATAATTCAATATAAAAACTACCTGGAAAGTATTTAAATTGAAAGTAAAAAAAAAAAATTCGTATAAATTTTTGAAATAGTTTTTTGCCAAGGTAAAATTTATCCAATTTTATTGTACCATGAAAATTGTACATATTTTCTAAATTATAAATATATTTATATATATATGCATATCTAATAGTAAAAGTAAAATTTCCCTTTGAAGCTTGGAATCTTTCATAACAAAGTACATTATAATTTTAGAAAAATGTTACTTTAAAAGTTTAAGTTTATGTTGATTTTATGTGAAAGGAGTAACAAATAGTGGACATTTGAAAAAATAACAAAAATTGTCAGAAAGACTTTCTATTAAATCTTAAAATTAAAATATATTAAATTAATTTATTTCTTGAAAAACATCAACATTAAAGTAAAGTTTCAATGAAAATAAATCACGCATTTAAAAATTTTTTTTTTTAAATATTACACTTTATAAATTTTTTTATTATACCAGTTAGAAATGCGAACCATTCAAAATTTGTGATGTATGGTCCTAAAACTTCTTTATGTTATGTGACGCATAGATTTAGTTTTATATGGATTTGGTATGGTTAAAACTGAACGTATTACATGAGAGTTAGGAGATAATTGTATAATTAATTAATGTAGAACAATTTCAATTATAAAATGACGTTCTATAGCAAGTTAATAATTAATTTCATTGAAAAATTATCGCAAATTTGTTAATAATTTTAAACTTTTTTAATTTTTAATATATGGTTTTGCATGCCAAATTCAAATAATTTGCAAATAAAATTGACTCTTGTCGACATCAAATTCATCTAATTTTGAAAAATTTAATTTTTTAATAATACAGTATATAATAATAATAAAAAAATTATACACAAAATTTAATAATTGTTACAATTTGATTTGTCGGGGTAACAGCTGCAACTGATTACTCAATTACATCTCTCAAATGTACACAATTAACAGGATTCGCTAATCCGGTCAACAATCTTTTATTTTGAAAAAAATTTGTTTTATAGGATTCAGCATTGGAGAGTAAGTTGAAAGAAAAACTGACGTATAAAAAAAACTGACGTATCTTATAGTTGGACAAAATGTCTAACTATAAGATCAAGCACCTAATTTCTTTGTGGAGGTTTACATTATCTAAAACTAACCAAGTTTTTTCAATTGTACATAGTTGAATTAACTAGAATTAACTACTGCATATATATTTAAAAAAATTAAATTTTCAATATTTTTTGAATTTAATTTACAAAAGGTTAAAATTTTGGAGTCCAAACCCAGTAATAATGCACGTAATTTTGTACACGTAATTTTCAGAAATTACAATAAAAACGAAACCAAAAATTATTAGTTTTACGGAAATTGGAAAAACTAATCTAACAAAAACTTTTAACAGAATAAAAGTTTAAAAACATAATTTTTTTTAGGGTGGTGAGGGTAAAATTTTCCCCATCATGAAAACACATTGAAAAATCACATTTTTTTTATGCTACTATAATAATAAACATTTTATTATATTTGGACTTAATTATCAATGTATTAGTGTTAGATTTTCGTATATGTATTCAAATTTTTGGTGGGAACATTTAAAATTAAAAAATATAATAAAGTTTTTCAATAAATTTTAATGTAATCAAAAATTATATTTCAGTTCGGTCTTATCCATCTCCAAATTAACAAGTCACTCAAAATAAATCCCTCAATTTAAAATTCTTGAATCAATTTTTTTAAAGGGATTAAAGTAAAAAAAAAAAGTGAGTGCAATAAAATATAGAATAAAATTATATTATTCTAAAAATGTAAAATAAATTTGTTAATTTCTAAATTATTTGATTTAAATAAATTGTTGTATCTCTCAAGGTTTTATAATTTAGTTACAGACTTTTATAAATTACATAAAAAGTAAATTGAAATTTTCATAAACTTTATTTTTTTTTTGTGGTAAAACATAAAATGTGTTAAAACTTGGATAACATAATACATAACAAACATTCAACATGGATTTCATTAATTGAAATATTTTTAAAAGTTATTTAAAAAATTACATTTTTTTTTTAATATCGTATTAGTTAGTAGAATAGAAATATTATTATCATTCGGAATTGGTTTTTAATAGTTTAAGAAATATTTAATAGAAAAAATATTGTAACATAATTTATGAAAATTATAAAATTTAAATTATGAAATATAAAATAAAATTTTTAAATATAAAGTGAAAGTTTAATGTTATATTTAAACCAATAAATATACACAGTAAAATATAATTTGTTACTTTCATTATATTGAATATTTACAAAATGTATGAATATAATTTTATTTCAATTATTTCATAAAATTGGACTAAATACATAAAATTTTTATTGCATAATTTATTCATGTTTTTTTTTTACATAAATTTCAAATATTATGTATAGCTAAAAGAATTAAAATTTGATTATATAACTAATATTTATACATCAAATCTAAATAACTGAGAAATATTAGAAAAAAAAATATTATATAAAATTTTGTATTTAATTTGGCGTGGCTGAAATAATTTATTAATTTTATGAGTTAAGTTAATAAGAAGGTTAAAAAAAGTAGTTGTTATTAATTAAATATATAATATTTACTTTTTTTAAAATTTTTATTTGATGTAATAATGTTTTTGACAACAACAAAAAAACATTAATAAATTATTATTATCGAATAATTGAAGATGGAACAAACGTAAATAGAATTAAAAAACACATTTTTTTTTTATAAATTACTTTCAATTTAAATACAAATTTGGTTTGGTTAAATGGATTATTAAAAGTTTAGAATTTAATAAATTTCGTAATAAATATAATTATAATTAAGGCCAAAACGTTATGTGAACGAACGCAAACCGAATAAATTTCGTATAGTTTTGAAAAATGTTCAACATTTATGGAAATAAATGAAAGCAAACGTAATGCTCGCGGTCACCGCTAAGAAAAAAAAACTAGCGCCGATAATGAATAATATTAGATAATAACCGTCAGCGCCAGAGAATTGCAAATTTAATATTGTTAAATTTTAATTAAGTTTCATTAAGTTTTGCAAATTTCTGATACACCTCCGTAAACTATAATTTTTAAAATTTATTAATTTTTACCTTCAAAAATTATTTTGACAGATCTACAATTTTCTTCCCGCCAGCATTTTGTTTGGCATCGTTATGTCATGGCGAGGAAAAATTAATCCGGTTTGCGTTCACATTACGATTGAGCCGTAAATTTGTTAGTTTAAGAGACAGAACAGCGTAACTGTCCAAATGAAGCAATACTTGCAGTTATTTTGGTTTATTTTTAATATGAAATATTGATCGTTGATCTATTGCTATAATTATATAGCATTTTTATGTTTTTTTTAAAACTATGGCAGGATCACTGCTAAAAACATTATGTAACATGAGGTGTTGATGTATAGACGACACCTTTCACTAAAGCAGTTGTACTGTTTAATCAACAGTACAGACTAGTCAGTGTTGTATAATTAGAAGGGATATCATAATGGACCATCACCTATTTTAACCCTAACCTAAAATTATATGTAATTGTAGTTAAACATTTATATAAAAATTCTATTTTTATTATATTGTTGTAATTAAAGTTGTCTTTTGACTCATGTCATAAATTTTAAGAGTTTAAATAGCCAATGGTCATGTAATCACTTTATAGACTCTGAGCATTATTAAAATAAGGTTTTATATCATTTTTACATCACTGGCCCAGAACAATTTTATTATTATATATACGGTTCAACAAAACAAAAAGTTATTTAATAATAATAATTTTCGGTTTATTTTTTTATTTAATATATATTTTAATATGCTGGAAATGTTTAATATATAAACTCGTTATTATTGCTGCGCTTCTACGCAGAGACAACTTTCGCTTTCACTTTAAATGCCAATTGCCATTAGCGAAGATAGGAAATTTTGTACTATAACTTACCAAGACAAAAATAATATATATGAAAACAACAAAAAAAAAGTCACTGTTTCGATCGTAAGTTTCTTATGCATTATCATATGCTGCTGTACAAAATATCTGAAGTAAAATTTTAACTTCATGTTTGTTATGAATTTTTAAATAGATAATTTCAATAATATAAATTTTGTAATAATGTAAATATTTATTTCAATTTCTGTCTATCAATTTGAATTTAATTTTTTTGGTTTTAGACTATCCAACTTTTGTAAGTTTTGAAGCCAAATAATGCACTACATAACACCGGCTCCGGCGCTTACTAACTGAAGTTCTAAGCGACTACTTTTTTAATATACTCATCTCTAACATATCCATATATTTAAGTAAACAATAATTGATTCAATTAACATTTTAGATACACGGCAGTTGTTCATTAATTTTGATAGATAATCGATTCATTCAGTCAAATGCTTTATAGTAGAATTGTATTGTGTATTGGCTGTTATTAGCTCAATAAATAAACCTTTGTGATAATTTTATTTACTTTTATTGGTATCTAAGTTATTTATGATACGTACTTTAAATTACTTCTCACTGACGATTCTGTATTCGCTGTTACTGAACTTTGTAACTTTATTTACTTTTATTGTGTGCTCTAACTTGCATTAAACAGACAACAAATTAGACTAGATCGAATGTTCGAAACATAGAGTATAGGTTTAATGTCGTTTATGTGACGGTAATGTTTTAATAATATTAAATTTTATTAATTTCCGGTTTCGATGTTATATTTATTATAAATTATATGATAAATTTTTACAAACTCTTAAATTTGATAAACTACTAAAGTCAGTCCCAACCTCTAAAATTTGAATATTTTATTAAATTCAAATTCACATAATTATATTTTGTAGACTATTTTGCTGATTTTACTATACCAGATTTGTCTATTATAAAACATAAATTTATGCAAACATTTAAAAGTCGGAAATATTTTACATTTTGTTAGTACTCGTACTTTTACCAAATTAAAAAAAAAAACTGTAGCTATATATTTACTTCAGATATTTTGTAACTTTAATTATATAATTTTAAAAAGATTTATTTTTAGTGCATAATAAATATATAATAATAAATTGAGGTATATAAAGAAATAATTAAACCTGCGATTATTTAATATTTAAATCCATTTTATATTGAAATATTTTTAACAAACGTCATTTTTAACAAATAAAATTTCATTTAATAGTTAATCATGGTTACATTTCACATTAAATTGTAATTTATTTTCTATAAATTCTTATTTATTTGTTTAAAAAACCCAATAATTATACTAATTTTCAAAATAATACCTCAATTAATAATGTTTAGTTAAACTGAACTGTCGGCTTTTTCATATTTATATTTAAATATTAAATTCTAGTAATTTTTAAGTGTCATTTTTTTCACAAATTTTTTGTTAATTAAAACTAATTATAAAAAAAAAACAAGACATAAAACAATTTAATATGAAAACCACAATAATGACACTATTAAAACTAAACAAATTACATTTTAAGTACAATAAACTTCAAGGTGTCAGAATGTCCATTAAAATATTTTTGTATACGTAAATTAGTTAAATAAATACAAAATTAAAAATTAATGTTTTAAAAATTAACAAAAAAATATTTATAAGTTCTGACTAGAATGCGTAATTTAATTATATAATTTGTCAATGATTTTAAAAATTTATTATTATCGATTACAAATTTAATATTTATTTTAGCTTAGAAAATCATAAAATTTTATAACTTCGAGAATAATTATTATAAAATGTTAGGAAGTTATTTATCTATTTTTTTATTTTGTTTAATTATTACTTTATAAAATAGTGAAATAAATGATTTATTATGAAAATAAATCACAAGAAAACTTTTAAATTGACGTGTGAATTTAAACATTTTTGCACTCTGACTTTTCTTATATAATTTATAATGTATTAACTTTATAACCAACAATTTCAAATTTTAACTAATTGTTACATTTAAAAGAAAAATATGCACGCGCTACAAATTATCTATTACATATTTTTTTTTCCTTTACGCGTCCACATAGCATAGGTCGTCCACATAGCTCTGTTTTGAGCTAGCGCTTTAATTTGCGTCCATGTTTTTCCTCTGTCTTCTATTTCTTTATTTATCGTTCTTCTCCATGTTGTTCTCGGTCTACCACTTCTTTGTCCTTGTGTATTCCACTCAAGGGCTTTCCTTGTGGATTGCTTGTTGGGGTCTTCGGAATGTGTGCTAACCATCGCCATTTTCGTCGTTTTATCTGCGTCTCTATTGTTTCTTGTTTTGTTAGTGGCAATCTATTACATATAATTAACATTTATACGGAATCAAGATAATTTTCCTCCCATGCAACAACATAGAATCAAAGTGAACATTGATGGAAAAAATATAAAGATTATGTGAATAGTTGTGGTCATAAAATTGAAATGAATAAAAAGATTCCTATTAGTAATTAGTGGAAATTGTTATTGAAGATTGATTGATTGGCAACTATAACATACCGAAGTAACTTCTATGTTCTACCCATATTAAATTTTGACATTTGTTCGAAAGAATAATCATTACCTCGACTTAATTTGAATACTTATAGAACGACTTTATTTCCCTAACATTTATAAAGATTCTATTAAATGCTAATGACCTGGTAAAAATGCTAGGCATTGTCGTTCATTTACCTAACCTAAACTTCCTCTGTTTCAGTTATTTGTTAGATTAAAAAATAATACTTTAAATACATTTCTCACACAATAATTAAAACAATGCAGAAGGAGAAGGTAAATTTCAAATGATACCAAAAGTTTTTCCCGGTTCTGATAAACAATTTTGCAATTTACTTCCATTTTGCATCTTGATTAAATCTAATTTTTGACATTACCTAAATAAATTTCTATAAGTTGCTAAATTCAAAAACTTTATAGTAATTAAATTGTAATTATCTATAACGAAATGCCAAGAGTCTCTGAACCACACAATATAAAATTAAATTATATAAAAAAAAATAATAATTTCAAAATTTATGACGACGAAATCGATTTTGTTTTGTTATTGTAATTTTTCATTTTCCAATTATAGGAATTTCCTGATATTTTATTCAAAATTACCAGTTCTGTCTGATATTTTCATTTCTTTGGAGTTGGAGGTATATAAAGAAAAAAAATACAATTTCGTATTACATTTTCATTTCAAATTATTCAAAGTTTTCTGGTTTATCGTATTTTTTTGTTTTGGTATCAAGAGAAAGTTTAATAAAATTACATCACAAAAAATATATAGTATGACGCGGTTGAACATACATTTTTAATGTTGTAATACATAAAAATGTGTGACATTTCTTTTCTGAACCCATAATAAAAATTATGTAAATCATTTTTTTTTTTTTTTGATTTTTAATTTTATTTATTAAAATTGTGAATAATTAATTTGAATTTGGTTAAATTTAGGCTGTTGATTTTTATTTCTTTGATTTGGAGTAGGCATAATCCAGCATAATCATACAAATATAATTATGTAAAAAATAAATGTATGTTAATATGTCATTAATTATTGTGTTTTTGTTTTGATTATTCAAAAACTTGTTTTACTTTTTCCAAACAATTTCTTCTCATTTTGTATGTATTTTCAAATTATATCATATTTCCTTATTGTAAAATTGAAAATTACACAACATTTTTCCAATAATAATATAAATTTTTTAATTTTTTTTTTTTTTTTGGTATAGTGTTGGAAACCGAACCTGTACGTCATACAAATCTATCATCAAATATCCATGATGATTATGATCCATATATTTGTAAATTAAATAGTGATTTTAAGAAAATTGCTAAAGATGATTTACATGAAGATGATAATATAAGGAAACAAGCCTTAATACAATTTCGTGAATGGATTCAAAAACATCCATATATTAAAAAATGCCGTACCGATACTGTATTTTTATTACGATTTTTAAGAACTAAAAAATTTTCAGTAACAGCTGCATGCGAAATGTTAGAAAAATATTTAACTATACGACAATTATATCCACAATGGTTTCAAAATTTAGATATTAATGATCCGTCATTAATGGAAATTTTTGATAATGGTTATTTGGTACCATTACCACAACGTGATGAATTTGGTCGACAAGTTATATTTTCAGCAGCTAGTAAATTTGATCCATATAAATATACATCTGTACAAATGGCACGTATTCATTCATTAGTATGTGAAGCATTATTAGATGATGAAGAATCTCAAGTATCTGGTTATGTATATATTAATGATGAATCTGGTATGAATATGGGTTTTGTCAGTTTATGGTCATTAACTGATTTACGAAATATTATTAAATGTATACAGGTAAAATTTTTTTTTAGAAATTATGAAAATTATTATTAAAATTTTGTATTTTTTAATATGATTTTAGAATTCAACTCCAATGAGACATAAAGAGACACATTTTGTCAATATTCCACAATATGCAAATAAATTGATTGAATTGGGTGTATCAATGATCAGTGATAAATTAAAGAAAAGAATTATTGTAAGTATATATTTAATTTCATTTTTCGTACAAAATTTTTCATACTTTTCAATCATTCCTGTCCTGCTGCAAAATATCGAAACAGTAATCAAGTGGATTCATAATTTAATTAATTACAAAAATATGTGTCAATCTGCTGAAATTTTGTGCCCACTATTTACATTAAAATAAATGGGTGGCGGTAGCGTAGTGATAATAAAGCATTAGGTCCCACATTGAACTGCAATATGTAATTTTGATTTTAAGATTGGGAAAAAACTCTAACAGTTAAGATCAGTTGTCTGTCGCTAACAAAGTGTCACTATTAAAAGTCCATTAATTTGTTGTAATTAAATGTTTCTTCACTATAAAGAAACTATAAAGAAATGGTTCGGAATCGATATAAAAAATTGTAGGTTGAAATTGCAAAAAAAAAAAAAATGTTGACTCAAAACATCTTGGAGGAGGTCAGGTCAAGGCTCGATTCAGGCTGTAGCGCCATTTAAAAAAAAAAAAAACATTACATAATAAAAAACTTCAGAATTGAATAGATTTTGGTTGCAATAAGACATGTCTATTGGTTGGTTAGTTTGAGAAGGGGGCATTGAAGCGGCCAAACCTCGTACCTAGACCGTACAGTCCGTTGTACTCCCTTACGAAACGTTACCCATTTTCACCACGAATCATGCCATCCAACAATAATAAAAATTATCACGTTATAAAATCTCCTGCAAAATAAAAACCGAAATTTTTTAATCTTTTATTACACAGAGAAGGACGGTGACATAAAAAAAGTTCAATTGTCTCGTCATTCTCAGCACAGCCTCTATAAGCGGTTTTCGTTATCAGTCTTAGTCGCACGGATTTTTTACGTAATAGTAAATGTACAGTCATGTCAATTACTAGAACCCACAGCGAATATATTTTCTTAGCTGTTAGCAGTTTCCTATTTTAGATATCACGATAAATTATTTCAGCGTTGTAAAGTTTATAGAATATCAAAAAGATAAAATTTAATACTAAATTACCATCCATAATGGCTTTATATCTAATTTAATTTGGACATAAGGCCACATTTTCAACTGCAATTTTTGCTATTTGCTTATTAGTGATGCCCAATTTTTGAATTATATATTATTCGTTGAAGTTTTTAGATTAATATTATGTTTTTCATATAAATTTATATTAATAATAAATTTTAATTTTAGGTACATAAAAATATAGACGAATTAAAATCAAAAATTAATCCAGCAATTTTACCATTAGAATATGGTGGTACAGTACCAATAGCAAATATGATTGCTGATTTTAAAAAGAAACTTCAACAGAAACGATCAGCAATAATAGCACTTGATGATATGCAAATTGAAATAACAAAAGAATCAGCTAATTTTGGTGGTAATGATAATACCGATTTAGAAGTTGGAATTGTTGGTAGTTTTCGTAAATTAGAAGTTGATTAATAAAAAAAAAAATGGAACAAATTTCCATTTAATTTAAAATTTTAATAAATATTTTACATTCTAATAATTTCACTAAATCTCTTTTAATTTTGCACTGTTACAAGTTTTAATCTTAATAATTTTTTTGTTTTTCTAATTTTATTTGGAAACAACCCAAACAAAATTGATTGACTCGTCAATCAATGTAAATTATTTATGTTTATAAATTGTTATGTGGTTTGTCAAATGATGTAATAAAAAAATTATAATTTTATTATTTATATATAATATTAAATTTAAAATATTAAAATATCAATTAAAATCACTGGTTAATTTAAATTTAAGTAAATAATTATTTACAATTTACTATTAAAATAAAATTAAAATATTCAATTGATAAATTGTATATAACCAATAAAGGTGGAAATAATTACCATTATTATTATCATCTGTGATCCTATTTCATTTAATGGGACAGAGAATTTAATTTTTTAATATGAAAAATTATAATATTAATTAAGTAAAATTAAAATTATATAGTATATAAATATAGTAAAATTAAAAAAACTGCACTAAAAGGAAAAATTCTGAAATATATTTGTAAAAAATTACAAAAAAATATGTTTTATTAAAGTATATTGACAAATATTTCTTTTGAATAGTCTGATTTGGTAAAACTTTATAGTGGAGTTAAACTCGACGGACGCAACGGACGGACGAATGATTGAAATGACAAAAAAAAAAGTAAAAATATATCAAAACATATGAAAGTAATTAAACTCGACGGAAAACCAACGCAACGACGGAACCGACGTATTCAAAATTGATTTAACTTTAATATTTTTATTTTACAACGGACTAAAATGTCATAAGCAGCTGAGATGTGATAAATGTTTTTTTTAAAAATATTTTTTTTGCGTATTTGTGAAATAAAATTATGTAACACGTAACCTGGGTACAATAAATTAGCTCTAATATTTCCAACTCCATAATTAGATACAAAAACTTCGATTTTTTTATTTTTATTTTTTAACTTCGAAAAAGTTAGGTTAGCAAACAGTTCAAAATAAATAGCAACGACGGAAGAACGTATTCAGTTTACCACCCTCATTTTGTGATTCTACTTTTTTGACATTTCAATCAGTCGTCCGTCCGTTGCGTCCGTCGTGTTTAACTCCATTATTAGGGATAAATATCTCGTAAAATATATTAATATTTAGGACAAGGTTTGACCTAAATTATAGTCTCTAAACTTAAGAGGTATCATAAAAGCTAATCTACAATTTTATTTACCTTCATTTGTCAACAAAAATTGTATTAATAACAAATTTAAACGCAAAATGTCAGTTTTATTATAAATCATGGAGTTTGTTGAAAACCAAAATTATTGGAATTTATACTATATTCGGTGATAATACGTTAAAATTAAGGAATTTGGTTGTGTCCAATTTTATTCTAAATTTATACTTTAATTACATAAATTTATAATTAACAGAACATTTTCTGTTATTTAATAAAATGTTCTGCTTTTAAATTTAAAAAAAACTATAATCAAATATTGCTAGTAGTCTGAATGACATGACATAGTACTTTGATCTACCACCTTTCCTTAATAAAATGGTTCTAAGAAATGTGCCCTCTCTGCCGAAACAACAGAACATATTGTCAGTACACTACGATACAGTCGCAACGAGAATACAACATCTTCTTGGAAAAGATTTCCTAACCACCGTAGAATTGAACCCTCAAACATTAAGTTGTGGTAGAAAAAGGAACTATAAATTCACCGCACTGTAAAACGATAAGGTTTCAGTAGTTTCACAGTTTACTAAAAAACTTGCAGCCTGAACAGCGATATGAAATTATTAATATACAATTGAAATGTAAACGTTCTACTCTATACAAATATAAGCTCAAAAACCCAGCTGTGATTTAATGAGGAAACTAAACTATATATTTATAACTCTTTAGGGTAAAATAAAAGAATTGATTTTAATTAACAGAAACTATAAACTAAAATTGAAAACAGTTTATATTCAACATTAGAGGAATAAAGATTAGAATAATAAAATAAAAAAATAAAAACAAAATGTTTCAAAAATTAATTTTCCTTATCATAATTTTCATATATCTAAATAATATTAAATTTAATTGTGCTGAAGATATTGAAAAATATCAAGAGAAAAATTATTCATTACCAAAAATTTTAGCAGATATTGAAAATTGTCCGTTGAATGCTTGCGAAGCTATTAAAATTATGTCACAATTTTTATTATTAACAAAACCAACAAAATCAACAAATCTTAATGAAGAAGAAACAAAACCAAGTCCAACACCAACAGCAGCTAGTTATTTAGGTAAAATCGATATGGAATATGAATTACAAAAAAAAGTACGACAAATTGAAAGTCGTTTAAGGTCTGTTGAACAACCAATATGGAAATTAACATCTGGCAGTCAATTACAATGGAATCAATGTACATCGGGAATATGTCGATGTAATCCAGATACAAAAACCTTTACATGTTGGAATAAAAATTTAATATCAGTGCCAGTAACACAAGTAATACCAATGAATATGGTTGATATGTAAGTTAAAAATTTCTATATAATTATATAATTTTTAAATTTTTTTATTTTATTATATATATAAATTATTTGAATTAAAAAGAGATTTATCAAGAAATTTTTTATCAACTTTACACAAGGATACTTTTCAAGGATTAACATTATTACGTCAATTAGATTTATCACATAATTGTTTAGATTTTTTACCATTTGATCTGTTTCGTGATCTAGACAGTTTAGATCAATTGTAAGTAAATTGGATATAATCAAGATTTTTTTGTTTAATTATAAATTTTCATTCAATTCTTGTTGAATTACACCAAAAATACAAAAAAGACGTATACAAAATAATAAATTAGAAGATATTGATGCCAGAATATTTTGGAAATTACGAAATCTTAATTTATTGGATATGAGTAATAATATTTTAAGAGAATTACCACAAAATATATTCAATCATATTCAACGAATACGTGTAATAAATTTGTCAGATAATAAAATAAAAAAAATTCCATCAAATTTATTAAATGATCTCAATTATTTAGAAGAATTTGATGTGTCAAAAAATGAATTACAATTCTTAGAAAATGACAGCTTTAAAAATATAAATAATTTAAAAATATTAGATTTTTCAAGAAATCAAATAAGTAAATAATATAATAAATAATTTATTATGGTAAAATATAATTTAAATATTTGTTGGGTTTTTATTTTAGGTACAATTAACGATGCAGCATTTTCAAATTTACGTAATTTAAAAAGTTTAATATTGCATAATAATAAATTGACAACAATATCGGGAAATTTATTTGCAAATTTAACAGAATTACAAATATTGGATATAACATTAAATAAAATAAGTAATGTAAATAATTTTTATATAGTATTTTATAATCGGATTAAATTAATGCATTTTAAATGAGATTTAACATATTCCAGATCACTAAATTGAATGTTTTTTAAATCATGAAAAATGTAAAACGATCATTATTGTAATGACCGATTTCACAGTGGAAGGTTAAGGCTTTGACAAAGCTTAAGATTGAATTTAACTTATTTTCTTTTTTCTCAGTGCAAGCTTAAAGTTAAAGCCTAACCATGGAAGACTTTTGCTGACTTAAGTCGGCTTAAAGAAATGTGCTATTATATGTAAACTGTATGGTGCAGTTTACATATAATAGCACACAGATATACAGACTTATTGCTCTGTTTCGTCAAGTTTCGTTAACTTGAACTGGCTTAAGCGAATGAGATTTCAATAGCGCATTCCGTGTCGAAATTTGACAGTTCAAAAACAAAACATAATAAAATTAATAAAATATGACGGTAAATGAAAGTGAATATAATTTTATTAAAATTCTAATTATTAGTATATAAAACATAAATATTAATTTATTTAATAAATTAATATTTCAATAAATAAAAGCAAAAGCCCACTTAAGTTGTGCATGGGTAAAGTACGATTTTGACAGGACTTTAGCTGGCTTTTCAATTCACTTAAGCTAGCAAAAGTCTTCCATGGTTGGGCTTTTAAGCCTTCTTTAAAGGAAAGTTTAACTTAAGCCACTGATGGGTAGAATTAAGGTTCACTTTTGACATTTTTTATTATTATAGTTTCATATTATTCACACAAATAAGAAATAAATTTATTTACTTATACATTTAAAAGTTATTAAAAAAAATCTAAAATTATTGCACACTAACTCAAAAATTGAAATGTCACATTCATTTTTATGGTACATTTTCGTTCACAATAACATTATTTTCAATAATCATTCACAATCATTCAAAATATCTAAACGATTTTGATTGAGAAACCCAGTAAGCTTAAGTTTTTGGTTTAAGCTACATAATCGGTTTAGTTAAGCTTAAGCGTTCACTGTGAAATCGGGCATAAAAGATTGTTGTAACTTTAAATATTTTCGCGTGTCTTCCACACTTACACAATTTTCATATAAAAATATATAATTATATCGTTCTATTTCGCAATTTTATGTTAATTTCTTTTCAAATTTAATCAAAATGATTTTATTTTAAGATTTATGTTGATGCATTTTCAAAACTGGTCAATTTAAGAGAACTATTCTTAGGACAAAATTCACTTTCATCAATACCAGGCGATTTATTTATAAATATGACAAATTTAATACGTTTAATGATGTTCTCAAATAATTTAACTATGCTTCAAGACAATAGTTTTATTGGTTTAAAATCATTACGATATTTAATGTTAAATAATAATATATTAAAAATATTTGATGTTGATGTATTTAAACCACTTGTAAAATTAGAAAAATTGTAAGTATATTTTCCAACTCTATAATTAATTTAAATTTTAATTAATGTACAATTACAATTTTTTACAAACTGCTTTTTTTATTTTTTTATTAGACGAATTGACTCAAATAAATTACAATTTTTACCTAATGGTGCATTTGATGATTTAATTAATTTAATTGCTGTTAAATTAGATAAAAATCCTTGGCATTGTGATTGTCGTGCTTTATATTTAGCTAGATGGATTCGATCATTTATAACAAAATTATGGGATAGTCAGCCAATGTGTCGTGGTCCAGGTGATTTAGGTGGAATTGAAGTAACATTATTACGATATGATGATTTATGTGATGGACAATGGGCTAGTATGTTATCGTTATCACCACGTTTACCAATTCGAAAAAATCAAATTTTAGAACCGAAAAATTTTACAGATTATATTAATATGTATTTAAAAAATTATACATGGGATACAACAGAATTTATAATTGATGAATCAACTACACCCAGATGGGTTGATGAATCATAAAATTTAAATATTTTTTTTAAATTAATTAATATTAAAATTTTATGGATTTAAATTATTTAAATAAAAATGGCAACATTAATAAAAATCTTCTAATATTGTAGCAGTCTTAATTGATGAGAACATTTTTCGAAGATAAATTAAAAGTTTCTAAGTTAATAATTAATAATGTATTTAACAAAAATTGATTTATTTAATTGTTGTTAAATTAGATATCATTTAATTTTTTTTATTTTATATAGATAATATTATTATGATAAGAAAATTATTTTGTATATTAGATATTAAATATCAATTATTATTTGTGATATTGACATCGCATATCTTAAGTCTTAGACAATTACATACTAAAGTTTTTTTTTGTTTTAGTGTAATAACGAATATCGGAAATAATAGATCATACCGGAAATAAAATTAATATTTAAGAAATTATTTTGTTTTATTAATTCAATTTATTATAATTCGACAAAAATAGTTTTTACTTTGAAAAAATTAATTTTGAATAAATGATAATTTAATAAGAGAAAACATGAAATTAATGTGGTTAATCATAGTTCTAATAACTATGTCTGGCTTGGCAT
Organism: Rhamphomyia laevipes; assembly: GCA_963920725.1. Taxonomy (NCBI): domain Eukaryota; kingdom Metazoa; phylum Arthropoda; class Insecta; order Diptera; family Empididae; genus Rhamphomyia; species Rhamphomyia laevipes. The sequence goes on along the minus strand of OY987255.1, from coordinate 19,624,624 downwards.
TTGGTCAGGGTAAATCATAAATTTATAATAATTGAAATATTTTCTTTGTTCTTGGTATTAGGATTGTGTATTTAAAATGTTGTTCATATATAAAAAAGAAAATCGATTAATTAAATTAACTAATATTTAATTAATTAAATAAACTAATATGTTAATTACTACAACTACTAAAATATCAAGTGAACCGCCGTGATTGATTTAGCGTTTATAAAATAATTCGCAGAAGTTTACTACATTTGAATTTTTGTTAAAGCTAAGTATGTAGCTCGAGAGAAATTAAATTTTTATATAAATTTAACGTTGTGAAATCAGAAATGAAAAAAATCGCTTATAGCTTCACTCAGGTAGTACCGAGTCTGCGTGGTAAAGTAATGAAAACAAAAAATCGTTTTCAGCAGATGGCAAAATTCTCCAATTATTTTTCATGTGAAATAATATTTTTTCACGGCTATTTTACCGGAAAATTTCAAGAGTTTTCGAGATATAATTAAAATTTAATTTCATTCCAGCTCCATACTAAGCTTAAGATAAGAAATTGATATCGAAATATTTACCATATTTCCATAAAAAAAATTGTGTATAATAAAAATATTTAGAAAATATTGAAAATATGTAAAAAAAACTTTAATTGTTTTGTACATGCGGTTATAGTTCGTGTTATAAGTTTTAACTTATTTTAAATGATTTATACTTTGTTTAGGTCGATCAGTTTTCAGCATATTTGTACCTATGTTTTTGGAAAATGCTAGAGATAACATAAATTTTTCAAAATTATCCAATTATACGCGAAAATAATATAAAATAAATAAATTTATTCAAATAATTAACAAATAAATCAAATCTGTTTTAATTTATGTTGTACCTGTACTAATTTAATTATTCCAATTCTTCCCTATTATTGGTATATGAAACTAGTAGATTTACACGGTATTCGATTTACACGGTTTTGAAATCACAAAAAAAAAAAAATCATTAAACGCACACGGTTGACACAACTGAACGCATCAATTTAAACGATCGGCTTGTTGAACAAACAAGTTCAGTAACTTGGATGTATACCCATTATTGAATAATAGTTATTGAATAACTATGTTTTATTTTTTTGAAAGACTGTTTTTTGTAATTAATTATTAATACATATTCTGTTTTTATTTTTGTTGTTTTATCTAATGAATATTGCTAATTTATGTTTTAATTAATTTTTTGTTTTTCTTTATTTGCTTTTGATTTTAAATCAATTTAAATACATTAAATAAAAAAATTATTTGGTTATTATTTGAAGTTCGAAAATAAGCTTTCATTAGAACAAATCTCTGTTGTTTCATATATTTATTTGGCTCATTTTACACGGTTTTTTGAACATATCTATGACTTTTCCATATCTTCTTTGATTCGATTTACACGGTGTAAAGATTAGTGGAACCAATCTTAATTTGTTATATGCATTCTGAGTCTCATTTTACACGGTTTTAATTTACATGATTTTTCATGGAACGTATCTACCGTGTAAATCGAGGGATAAGTAATACAATTTATGATTAGCTCCTGAAAATAAACCTAAATTACATCAAATTATTTAAATACTTTCTTTCAAATTTTATTTGCAATATCGAATTTTTGGAGACTTAATGATAACAAAATAATGTTGTAGTAATATTGTTACTAAGTATGGATTCAAAAATGTACTTAATTCTTAATATCAACTAAACCATGATCATTTTCATTAATATTTAGATTTAGATTTTTTTCAATTGAATTTAAGATGAAATCAAAAATATTTTTATTTCTTAAACAGAAATTGAATAATTTTATTAAAATAACTTATCCGGTTATACTCGTCACCCGATTTTGCAAATGTTCTTAGTTTTTATAATTTCGCTTTTTTAACCCATTTTAAAATATTTCTGAATTGAAATTATTATATCTTAATAGAACCCGTAAAAAATAAAAAATTTGTGATAGTACAATAAAAATAGATAATTTATTTCCGAATTATTGCACACTAAAAGGAAATTCTAGTATTTTTAATTGGTTTTTTTTTTTTTATTATTTTTCAATTAATTTTTTGATAAGATAAAAAATATTTTAAAATGATACAATTAAATGTTCGGTCAAAAATTACTTAAGTAAATAATATAATAAATACAAAAGATGAAAAATTAAATATTTGAAGCCCATGGGACCATGGCAGTTAAATTGCTACTTTAGTCATTTTTTTCATCCACTAAATTGTCTAACTTTTACTCCGTTCTCTCTAGGGACTAAAGTATCACTGCAACTCCCTAAAATTGAAAATAATTCATATTTGAAATAGAATTTAAAAATTTTAATTAATTTTTTTTTTCAATCCCTCAATGAACTGCTAACTTCAATACCTCTTTTTAGGTACTGAAGTGACAATTTTCACTATTTTTATCATTTTAATTGATATTTTTAGTAACTAAATTTAAGCTCAAAGTATTTTTACTCTGTAGAATGCATGAAAATTATGCATTTACATTTTCACACTCGAGATTAAAAGACGATCGATCTTCAGCACCTTGTTTCGTAATTTTCTATTACTGACATAATAATTTATTTTCCCAGATATATTGACATATTGTTCGATGTATTTTGAGAACAATTATTCTCACTATTAAAGTAGTACTTTAACTGGGAAGATTACAAAAATTATAAAACATGAAACTAAAGTGGTTTTTAATGTATAAGCAGGCTATTTGCCTTGGATACCTCTCTTGGGACCCTTGGTCTATCTATAATATACTATAATATTTATTTATTTTTAGATTGCAAAGATGATGATTGCTGCAGTATAGATTTTCCGAATTGGTCACAAAATGATGTATATACAAATATAAATAAAATTTCAATTAATTTTACTGGTATTATTGTAAAACTTCAAATGGAAAATATTATAAATATTGATTCAATAACAAATAATAAATATATTGATGCTGATTACAATTCAGATGAACAAATATTATATATTTATACTACAGAAGCTTATAAAATATATTCGGAAAAAGAAAATAGCACTGAAATTAATTTACAAATTACATTCAAATGTAAAAATTCATTTACGAAACCATTAATGTTTAGCCAAGAAATAAATAACACTAATATATTTAGTCCAAAATTTTCAAAAGATATTTATGATTTTGAAATACCATTGCCATTACAGCCTGGAACTGATTTAAATATATTTCAGGTACATTTAATAATAATTATTTTAATTAATTGATATTTAAAATAATCATTATTTTTTAATTAATATAGGAAATATCAGCAATTGATTATGATATTACATATTATAAAATAACATTTTTTTCAAATGATTCAGGAATAATTGATATTAAAAATGATATAAATAAAGTTAATGAAAAAAAAACATTTTATGCATCATTAATTTTAAGGAAATTTTTAAGTAGCATTGATGATAAATTAGAATTTACGATTTATGCAAAGGTAATAAATAATATAATTTCATATTAATTTATTATTATATTATTTTTATTAAAGGATAATGGTTCACCGACATCACTTATATCATCTGCAAAAATAATTATATCTGCAAATATTGCTGAAAGTTTACCACCCCAGCCACGTTTTAATCAAATTTTATATAATGGTCAATTAAATGATGATTACGAATTAACAATGATCAAGAATGTTGAATTATTTATTGGTACATATTCCGAAGATGTTTCATTTACGAAAAGTGGAATAGATGAAAATCTATTTAATATTATACCTCAACAAAATTTAGTTAATATTGAATTATCACGATCAATTACATCTGATGATTTAAAGAATAAAACATTTTTACAATTTGAAATAAATGCTACCAATAAGAAATTAAATGAAATTGGTCAAACTGGTGTAATTGTGAAATTTCCAATTCAATTATCAAAATTACATTTTGAAAAAACCATTTATAATGGAAAAATTAATATTGATGAAAAATTAGAATTAGAAGATGAAATTCAATTAATGGGAAAAATTGATAATAATGAAAATTTAAAATTTATATTAAGTGGTAATGATTCTGAATATTTTAATTATATTACTGATGGAAATATAGTAAAAATTCAATTAAACGATAACGTCAGTAGTAATGTATTAAATGAACGTAAATTTTTATCAATAATTGTTAATGCTGAATTGAATAATGTTATTATAACATCAGCTTCAGTTATTATTGATATAGTAAAAGAAACTGGTGAGTAGTAGATCAATAATTTCCAATTTTTAATATTAAAAAAAATATTTATGATTTTCTTTTTTTTTTTCTCCGGTAGATTTATTTTTTTCGAAATCAATGTACGAAGGAAAATTTTATGATTTTAATAATTTCACTATTGAAAATATTGAATTATTAGAAATTTCATATACAAATTCAGTTAAATTTGATTTAGATGGCATTGATAGTGAATATTTTAATTATACTCAAGAAAATAATATAATTAAAATTAATTTTATGAAATCAATTTATCCAGACGAATGGAAATTTAAGAAATTTTTATCATTTTTTATTAGAGCTAAAAAATCAAAAGTTTCAGATCAAACAGCTGGCGTTTTAATACGTTTATTAGATCAAAAATTAGAAATACCAGAATTTGAAAAAAACTTGTACAATGGTAAAATAATTTCAACAGATAATATTGAACTTGAAAAAATTAATTTAATAAATCCAATTGAAAAATTACAATATATTTTAACTGGTAATGAAAGTGAATATTTTAAATTTGATGAAAATGATAATCAAATTTTAATTAACACCGCAATACCCGATGATATTTTACAAAATAAATCATTTTTGTATTTAACATTAATAGCTATTACCGAAGATAATGTTCAAAATTTGACTACAATAATCCTAGAAACACCATCAGATAAACAAAATGATACACCATTAAATTTTACAAAAATTTTATATAAAGGAAGTTTAGATGATAATTTCGATTTATCTGTTGAGATTATAAATTTTACAAATAATATGGAAATTATTGATATTTATTTAGATGGTCCAGATGCTAATTTTTTTATAATATCTATAAATCAATCAAATATAATATTTGAATTAAAAGACAAGTTGAATGAAGATGACATCAAAGGTCGTAAATATTTTGAATGTTTAATTGTAGCCAAAACTGAATCAAATATTAAAAGTAGTGCTGCGATTTTAATTGATTTACCACAAAGAAATAATGCTGAAAATATTATAATACCAAAATTTAATAAAAATATTTATAATGGTCAAATTATATCAAATACAAAAATTCAGCTCGATATAATTACATTAAAATATCCAATTAAAAATATTGAATTTGAAATTTCTGGTGATGATTTGGTAAATGAATATTTTGGTATTGAAACAAATGAAACTGATGTAAATGTTATAGTTAGTAATCCAATACCAAATGAAATATTACAAAATAATTTATATTTATCATTAATATTAATTGCTAAAGTAAAAGATCAATTAGATGGTAATTTTACAACAATTATTCTATCAACACCTGGAAAAGATTCGACGACCAAACCAATAGAATTTACCAAAATATTGTATAAAGGATTGATTAATGAAAATTTGAAATTAACAATTGAAGAGATTAAATTTGAAAATATTTTAAAACTTAAGAAAATTTATATTGATGGAAAAGATGAAAAATATTTTCAAGTAACAGCAAATGAATTGATTATTTTATTCCAATTGAAATCAGATTTGAATGAAAATGATATTCGTGATAGGAAATATTTTGAATGTATGATTGTAGCTGAAACTGAGGATGGAATATTAAGTAGAGCTGTTATAATAATTGATATTCAAATTGGTAATTAAAAGAAATTTAATTCATTAGAAAAAAATAGTAGAAAAAAGTTATATTAAGTTACTTACGGAAGAGTCCATTTTAAGTTTTATTCCTTAACTTTTTTTATATTGCTTTATTTAACACTAATTTAAGTAATCAACTTGTTAATCCACGCATCACGAACCAATTACTCGATTTTTAATTAATACAAGTCAAATTTGTCACGGGACATGAGATTCTTAGGAGGTTGGTAGTTTCTTTCTACAAAACCTTAAAGACGCTGGAAAATTAAAAGCGTAATAAAAAATGTGACCTACGTTCGTGGTATTGTCGAAATTCGAAATGCCCCCTTCTTTTAAAACCAACCAACCAACATCAAAAAAAATTTAATTAATGAATTTTTTGATTTTAGAATTTGTAATACTTATCAAAGAAATTAAATTATAATTAATTCTGTTGAAAACAATTCCATAATTTAAATTTTTAATAAACTGATTTTTTCTACTATGTTTTTTTTTTCATAAATTTAATAAAAACACAATATTTAATAATTTTATTTAGATTCTACAAATACAACTCCAATACCTACAACTACAACTGGAACATCAAATCCAATAACTACTTCAACATTACCACCTTCTACAGTACCGAAATTCGAAAAAAATTATTACATATTTACAATAATGACAAATCAAATTGGTATTTTTGGTATTGTAAAAATTGATCAATCAGAAAATATACAAATTGAATATAAATTGGAAAATATTGATGGTAAATATAAAGTTTAATAATTATATATAAATTTTATTAATAATATATAATTTTTTATAATAATTAGAATATCCTAATGCACGTATTAATATTAATAATGAAAATGGTAAATTATATTTAACTAGTAATATTAGTCCTGGCGTTTATGATTTTGAAGCAACAGCTAAAACAAATTTAACTTTGGATTTAGCTAAAACTAATATTCGACTTCAAGTAAATTCAATTAATATTTGTGGTGAAAATACACAAGTTCAAAGTTCTCTATTAATAAAAAACCTAGAAGAAGAGAAAATTCATTATGATATATTACAAATGAAACAGAATAATTGTATTTTTGAAATAGTTAGTATGGAACCAAACGATAAAGGTACATAAATTTTGAAATTTTATTGATAATTTATTAAATTTTCAATTTTCATATATTTTAATTTTAGAATATTTCCGAATTAATGAAACAACAAATATGTTAAATTCAATTGTAATTGATCGAGAAGATCCAATATTTTCAAATTTACATATTGTACAGATTCAATTAAAATTAATTCTAAACGTTATTGAAACCGATGAATACATGATATCCAATAGAAATTTAAATTATAATTACCAAATATCAAATAATCAAATTGAATTATTTAATAATTCAATTGATGAACGACAATATATTTTAACAAATGATATAAATTTTAATCCATCTGTAACATATTTATCAATTATAATTGATGATATTAATGATAATCGACCCGAATTTATAATACCATCAAAATCAAAAATAATTATTGGTTATCCAGATATTGAATTATCCGATAAATTATTACCACAATATTTAATAAAAGTTAATGCTATTGATAAAGATATTGAATTAAATTCGAAAATATCATATCGTATATTATCATCAATCAATAATCATTTTGGTATTGATGAAAATACTGGTATTATTTATCCATATTCAAATGCATTAAAAAATATTGATGAAATTACATTAAATGTTTATGCTATTGATCGTAATGGTGCACCAGATGGTTTAAATACATCAATTGAAATAATTGTGAAAAAATTAAATACAAATCATTTAGTTTTATTGGCATTTGAACGAATAGAACGTACCGAAATTAATGATATTCTAAAAAATATTAGTTCCGAAATTGGTTTAGATTTAATGAATTTAAATGATGCAATTGTACCATCAAATGGAAATTCATATAATTTGAAATTTTTTAATAATTTATTTAGTCGAACTGATGAAACATCATCAACTATTGTAATGAAAACATGGGTTTATAGTTTCGATGACAAAAATATACCAATTGACGCTGGTATTTTAAAAGAGTATGCATTAAAAATAAATTAAAATTAAATGAAAAATTAATTAATCAAAAATTAAATTTTTTATTGTACAGGAAAATTTCTCAAAAATATGAAGATTCTGATGTTAAAGTTGAACGATATGAAGATACTAGAAATAATAACATTGCTGTTGATATTACTGGTTATATTGTAGCAATATCTTTGCTATCTGTGATTTGTATATGTTTTATAGGTAAATTTATTTATAATATAAAATATTTAATTCATATTTGGAAATGATTAATTATATTTTTTCGGTATACTTGAAAATTTAAATATTTATATTCCAATTTGCGAAATTAAAAATTTTTAATTAAAAAAGACTTAAGCTAGAATTATCATGAACTAATCAAATATAAATTAATGCCGTCCAATCAAATATCTAAATTTCTTTAAGATACAGAAATTTTGTATATTGAATTCAATTGAGTTCAATTTAAATTGATCAAAACAAAATTGATAAACGTTGTTTTTTTTTGCAATTTTCGGTTGGTTTGTTTAAGTGACGAATTCCATACAACACGACGTCGACCCGCGTTATCACCATTTTGATACCACTCACGTGACCACCTTACTTGACTAAAATAGTGATTTAAGATCAATCTCGTAGCGTTCAATCGCTTAGCTAAGATATTTGTGTTTAAACCTGACAAGTGTATCATTTCTGATACTGGCCACTCTTAGTTGAAGTATGCTATATAGTTTCTTTTTCATTTTCTTCTCCGCAATTACGGCATGATTGATTGAATGATGGGATATTTAGTTTGACCGCATGTTTACCAATTAGTCATTTTTCCGAGTACACAGTTATTAATTTAGCTATGTCCCTTCGGAACGTTTTAAATATTTTGTTAAAACTTAATAATGATAATTTCCAACTCATCATTTATTACATAATCAATTTTTATATTTTCTTAAAGGATTTCTAGCTTGGATTTATTATTTTCGTCAATTAATTTATAAACGACTTTCATCACCAAGTTTAGACAAATTGTCACCATTTAATAATAGTAACAGTTTAGAACCTAATACAGTTTATCAAAATGAAGTGGAAAAAAATGAATCATCTTTATCAAGTTATTTGAAAAGGGAATCGATTAAAATAATCGGTACTACAACACAAGAAACATCATCCGATTATCAACAACAATTATCTGAAGATGAATCTATTGATGAAATAAATGATGACAGCGCAATATCAGATACAGAAAGTCATAATAATATCAATGATGAAAGTTTAGAGAAAAGAAAATCAATAGTAACATTTAATGAACTTGTTGAACGGATTGATATTGAAAGCGATGATGAAGAAGATCGAAAAGATAGTTTGGGAAATAGCATAAGATTATGAAAAAAATATTATATTTAATAAAAAAGGAAATAATTATTATATAATTAAGTTAATTATTTATATTTAAGAGGTGTAAATTTAATAATAAAATGTCACAAAATATTAAATAAACTGAAAAACACAATCAAAAATGTTCTTATTAATTTAATGGCATACCATGCCTGACAAGTGAATAGAATTTCGACCAAAAAATGGATAAATTTATTGATATTTCATATTAATATTTTTATATAGAATTTTTAAGATGATACAAAAATTTGTGATTGAAAAAAGCTATTTAAAAGTAATAAAAATGCTTATAAAAAAAAATAATGAGTGATGATTAGATATAAAGCTACAATATTAACAAAATATCGTGATGTAAAAATAAAATAAAGTAAAATGTGTATCTAATCATACTGAGAATATTTCTAAAAATAAATTTGTTTGCCACACTTGACATCATTTTTCCGATTAGTGATTTAATTATTTGTTGTGTATAGAAATTATTAGTTCTTTACCATAAAAATATGGTAACTTACGCAGCATATAAAGTAAAAGACCATAAAATTTACAAAATGAAATCAATATCATCTTTATTTTTTGAAATTTATCTTATAAACCAAATTTACAAATGAACCAAATTATAAAGACCGAATGTACAATTAACCGAATTCACGATTTGACCAACTATATAATTGAATTAATTTAATTTGACCGATTACATATTTGACCGAAACAAATATAATTGATCGAAAGTAAATTTTCTGAATGTAGATAAAATATTAATTGAAAATAAATTTTTCAATATTGATTGAAATGAATTTGGTTTCATTAAGTTGTGAATATTTATTTTGCAAATCAATTTACAACCCTAGATTAGGTTAAAAAGAGTGCGTGAAAATCCGTGGACATCAGACATCACGAGAGATCGCGTTAAACCCATTGTAGTTCATATGTTACGGTTCAAAAAACATGGTAATAGTCAACCGTGCATTACTTGACGTCAAGTATTGATGTCTGATGTTCGTGACTGTCGCTCTGTCGCAAAATAGATGCTACAGTGTAGGTTTTATAGTTTCATCTCTACAGCGGCATAATCCATCCATTAAAATCCCAAAGAAGTTACAAGCAGTGGACAGCAATGAGAAATAATTCCGATTTCTTATTAGAGAGTCGCGGCTACCATAGTCCTGGAACCTAAAGCATTATAGTGTGAGTTGAACCCTTTTATAAATCACACCCTAGTACACTATCATTACACCACTGCTTCTCATTTCATCAATTTATCTTCTGTCAATTGACCATTCGGTAAAATGTGTACATATTTGTTTTTATTATATAAAAGACTTTGCACTAAATTATCTATAGACTATAATTAAAGAAATTAAATTTTATTGTTTATCTAATTATGAATAATTTTTGTAATTTATTTGTTTTTAAAAATTTTGTGTATTTACATTGGAATAAAAATGCTGATAATGAATATTTATACTGTACAATCATTTTATTTATATACTTACAATTTTCTTACAATCATTTAATCTTATCAATTTTTGAAAACCAAAATGATATCATTTTTTTAATTATTTATAACATACTCGAAAATAAATTTTTACTTTTATACAAAATTCAAGCTTTGGCCAATTAGTTTTCAACTAATACGTTTCAGTTTTAAACGAAGTGCGGATAATTTAAATAGTACAACTTCATTTTTCTTACTATATGTGATTTTTTGATTTATGTATAAAAATTTAAAATATCTTTTACATAAATTTTAATATTTTTTAAAACAATTAATTAAATTTATTTATTAAATAAAATTGATTAAAATATTAAAAATTATTATATTTTATATTAAATTTAAATTATTTTTAAAAACTACTTCAATTTACTTCAAAGAAAGAGAAATATAAAATTCAGATTTATAATTAAAAAATAAAATAGAGAGAGAGAAAAAAAAGCTATAATTTAAATTCAAGCTTTATGAGACTTAGTACAGAGTGCCGAAATGTTCTTATGCTATGCTAGTAGACTATAAAAATATTGGTAGCATAGCATATGGTCAGCATTGGCCGGTAGCGTCACTCTGTACGTTAAACTAATGGAAATGAGATACGAAGTGATTTAAAGATAATTGTTTCAAAATAAATAAATTAATTTTTTATCATATTTTTAAATTTTTTTTATTAATTTTTCAAATTCCACAATAAATAAAGTGCGTAATTTATTTTTCCTCTGAAATGATAAAGTGTCCAGTTCTATTCGAATCGAAAAGTATAGTATGACTCGTTAACTAATGTAACTTTGATATTTTGTTATGAAATGATTGATTTATAAATTATTTTAATATTATGACAATTAACTAAAAATAATGACTAATAAATAAATATTCTTAAATTAATTTATTCTATTAAATATTAAATTCTCTAGTGATCATATTACACTGACAGTTTTGAATAAAGAACGACTTTATTCTCCGTATATGTTTAACATAAATAAATTTCGTAAAAAATAATTTAATAATATTTTTAGTAATAACTCTGTACTTTGATTATTTTTTTTTTTGTAAATTTATGGCCGCAATGTGCTTTAGTATCTCATATATTAAAATTACATTTATTTACAAAGTCTATACATTCATTTGAATACCGTGTCTTTTTGAAGACACTTTGTTATCTATATCTTTATGTAAAGTATCTTTATTAAATGAAAGGAATTTAAAATCAAGAAAAAAACAACAAAATTATTGTATTTTTTTTTTTTTGCGTAATTTAAGTTTCATTTAGCTAAATCATTACTTTAATTAACAGCTGTGTTCTAAATGTAATCTGAGTAAAGCTTGTATAAAAAAATTGCAATTTGTTGAAAAGTAATTTTTTAAATATATTAAATGAAATATAATAAATTTAATATATAATTAAAATAAACATGAAAATAATAATATAATTTCAAATAATTTAAGAATTTTAAGTTTGATTCAGTGTAGTGACAAGTAAATAAATAAATAATTTATATTTTAATTAATTAAATTATTCACAATTTCTGAACAAAATAATTGTAAAAAAATTATTTAATCGAAAAGAAAAATAATAATTTTTTTTAATAAAATATTGAAAATTAACAAAATATGTAAATTATAATATTTATTTATTTAGTTAACCAATGAACTAGGCCGGACAAGGTGATCATATTAACGGATTGTCATGATTTAACAAAATTCTTCAAGTAATAAAAATGACATAATTAATTCATTGAATAAGTTACTAATAAATTATATAAATATATAAACAAAATAATAAATATGTAATTATTAGCTAGCTTTATTGGCAATATTTCGTTGCAATGAAAAAAAAATAGTTTATTTAATTTCATATTGTCAAATGATTTATTTATACATTTATTCGATCGTGCACATTTCATCACGCATGAAATATCTTATTTTTGTAACTAAAAAATTACTTAAAGAAAATTATTTATTCGTCGCTTTTTCCAGTAGTTTTCGAAAAATTCTTTTTCCTAGTTTTTATAAAATAATGCACGATAAAAAGTTCCCGCAATGAAATGTGCTCGATAAAACAGTTTTTTCTATGAAATTTGTATGATATTTTGCCCTTGGAATCGTTTTATAAGCTACATCATAAAAGCATTTACAAAATCAGTCTTCCATAGTAAGGTCAGGCAGAATTAGTATAGTTAGTGCGTAGAAAATAATTGGAAAATGTATAGGATTTTTTTATGATTTGACAGAGCTATAATAAATATTGATGTAATAATTTCAAACGTTATTACCTAAATTACGATTAAGAATAGTAACTAAAAAAAAAACTAAATATTTAAATATTAAAAAAAATTAAATATCGGATTTTTTTTTTTTTGATTGGGCATGAAATCTGCGGTCTGTTTTGGATGGGGCATCAAATCTTGTGCTAAATATGTTTTCTAAAACTAATTTGCATATTGATGGCACAGTAACATGACCTTACTGATATATTTAATAAACATTTAAAGTTAAATTACATTTATATTTCAAGATCAGGTATTAATACCAGACATTCCATTTTCGTTAATATTTGAATAGATTTTACAATCTTTAATTACAAATGTCTAGACTACATTAATCTTTATCTACATAAATTGTACTTTAAACTAACTCCTCACTTTGTATATTTATAATATTGATTTATAAAAATTAAATGAACAGAATAAATTGGCGGTTAACGAATGTCGTCAATATTGAGAATTATTTTGCAATGACACATGAAATTAGTTTTATGAAAAGAATCATAGAATTTAGAAGTGTATTTTTTATCTTTATATATTTGCAATAAATATTTTTGTTAATTTTAAGAAACCGTAACGAGCAGCTTCTTAAATTTTAATTAAATATCTAAAAAAGAAAAATGTCATTTACAATGAATAAATTGAAATCATTTTTACCGGGTAATAAAAATAATGACAGTGGTAGTAGTAATGATTGTAGAAGACATACAATGTTATTAGAACCAGAAATTGGTTTTCAATTAAGTGTTTCATCATTAAATAATAATACAAATAAATCATACGAAAATTGTAACAATGTTCCGGAACTTAATGTTAATTTAATAGCAGCACGTCATTTGCCATCAACATTTGGATTTAAAAGTGTACAGGGTTATGTGGTAAAAGTGAGTAATAACAAAAAATTGGAATTTTTTTAAATAATTTTGAATTTTTGGTATGTAAATTATATAGTCCATACATATTTCAATATTAATATGAATTTTACAAGAAAATAAATTAAATTTTTTATAATAATGAAGAAGAAATTTCATAGTAACATTTTTTATTCAATATACTTTTACACATTTAACAAATAAACAAGTTTTCAAATCAATTTAAAGTTGATTTTTAATATTAAATATCTAATTCATTTTACATTTTTATATTTAGGTGAAATTATTTCCTGGCAGTTTGAAATTTGACAGTAATATTCAAACAAGTACATGGCCAAAATATGATGAAAACTTTAAATTTTCGCTTCAACCAGAAATAAAGTAATAAATGAACTATAAACGATCGTATAATTAATTTAAAATATTTTATGATTTTTCTTTCAGATCTTCAATTAAAAATTATTCCAAAGATAAATATTTTGATGTTAATATACCAGAGAAATTATTTTCTGGACATTTTGTAGTTTTTACAATGTATGCTTTATTAGAACTACCACCAGTAATAAAATTAATTTACAATAAATTTTATTATTTTTTATTTTCATTAAATTATATTTATTATTTTATTTTTTATATATTAATAGAGTTTTAATCGATTTAGAGGAACTTATAGATCATTAAGGGACAAAAGTCATTCACTTATCCAGAAAATATCAGAACAAAATAACGAAAATACAAATACAAAAAAAGACGAAGAAAATAAAAGTCGTGAGAAAATTAAAGAAATTGAAAATGGAAGTCATTTAACAAAAAGTGAAACAAAAAGAAATTTAGGTTCGGTGACGTGTTATCTTGAACCAAAATTATTTAAGAAAAATCTGAAAACCGAACAATATGAAACAGAAGAAATTTGGTTACCAATAAAAGATTTAACAATAACAAATACATCAGACAATAAAAATAGGGTAAATATGAAATTAATGTCATGAAAGTTTTAAATAAATTTTAAATTTTCCAATTAATTTTCATTGACAAATGTACCTAAACTAAATAATTTTACAGGTAACATCTTCAACTAAAGGTCAACTAGAACTTATCTTAGAATTTTGTGATGAAATAGATGATTTAAAAGATGACACTACTAAATTAGATACATCAACAAATCCAAAAAATCCAAAACAAAATTGGAAATCACATTATACAGAATTAAAACGTAAAATCAAAACTGGCAAATCACAAGGATCAACTAAATTACAATATTTAAAAGTAACAACATCAAAAATGCGTACAACAATTAAAGTTAAAGAAGAATTTGAACAAACCGCTGGTGAAATTTATATTAAAACGTCAATTTTCGAAAATAATATATTAATAGATTCATGGAAATGTGATAATTTTTTACCATCAATTTCAAGTCGCTGGGATCCAAAATTATCAACAATAACAGTGCCATTAGTAGATGATAAGAATTTTTCAAATATTATTATTAAATCAACTGTAGCTACAAAAAATAAAGTTGGTAAGAAAATTATATTTGGTACAATTTTAATTGATGCTGAATTATCAGATCATTGGCAAAGAATGATTACATCAAAAAATGAACCAATTTCAATGTGGCATAATTTTCAATAGTTTTAATTGTGGAATCCAGATAATCTTATACATTTTTTTTATATTTACTATAATTTATTATTTGTTATTAATTATATCAGCGGAAATTATTATAATTTTTTTTTAATAAAATTTTATGAAAATGAATTTAGATTAAGAATTTTATTCATTTCCGTTTTAATTGAGATTCAAATTATTAGTCACTCTAAAGATTATTATTATTATAAATTTATTTGTAGCATTTCATTGAAATTCGAGTAAAGAATTACTTTTAAGAAACTATTTTCACAGTTAACACTACTTCAGCTCATTAAGAAGAGTGATTCCATAGTCGACTGTGGACTGTGGTACCAAATGAAAAGTTACGAAAACCAGGAGCGCTTATTTAAGACTTTAAGAACCGTAAAAAGTAGAAAATATGAAAATCTTATGGGAATCTAAAAATATATATAAAAAAGGAAAATTTAATGAACTTTACCTGAAGGAAACTTATTCAAAATGGCTGAATGAATATAATTAGAAGTTATTAGATTATTTTTTACAAATGCACTAAAAAAACATCACCATTAATTATAATTTTCACTTTCATGAAATAATAATATATTTTCAATTTCAATATTTTAAGATTCTATTTAAATTTGGAAATATATATACATATAAATAACTTCTATAAATTTATAAGTTTTCCATACACAAAAAACACCATTTGCAAATTTTCAATTATAATTGATATTTTTAAAAGGATTTTAAACACGGAAAAAACACGGAAAATTTAAGATATTTATCATTTTTTAAATATAAATTATTCAAAAATTTTATAATTTTAATTTTATTAACGTATTTATTATCATTTTAATTAATTTTTATCAAGTACGTCCTTTCACACCGGCTATTAAATAAAATATAACTTAAAAAAAGAGGCGTGACTAATTAAATAGATGAAAAAAATGGTGCGAAAATTGACAATTAAATTTAGGGCGCGAAATTTGAATTTAAATATATCAAATATTTATTTGAATTTATAGTTTTAATAAAATATATGGAATTACAATATTTTTTAACGAAAATTATAATTTTACATAAAGTGAAATATTAGCCAAATGTTTAAATTGTTGGTTGGTGTAATTAATATGGAAGTATTTTATTTGTTATATAAATTATGGAGGTATTTTGTGATAATTATATAATAAAATTATTCAATGTAGTACCCTAAAACTATTAGATATTTATAAGGTATATGGCGTCTTGCAACGAAAACAATCTTATTTTTGAAATACCTATATAAAATTACAATTATTTTTGTTAATAAGAAAAACCTGTGATATATCACATAACCGCAAATAAATCAAGAATAAAATTCATTTAAAAAAATATTGAATAGAATTTCAAATACAAAGTTTGCATATATAATTTCTTTCACTATAGATTTAAACTGAGAACGTATATAACTCTACAAAATATAATATTATATTAGAATTAGATGAATGTCTTGATTAAATTAATTCACAAATAAGTATTAATAAAAATTAGCAACAAGATAATAAAAAATTGTCACTAGTCAAAATTGTGACTAATAAATTCTTTAATACATCAGGATAGGAACAACGTCTCAAAGTTTGTTTCTCACTTAATGCCAAAATACAAATGCTTATTGATTGAAAACTTGCAATACACAGAATACTAAAAATATTATCTTACAAGTAGTAAATCCCTCCCACGACGTTCGGTTCTATGCACCGGAGAGACCCTGGTGTAAATCAAACGACGAACACGTCAATCCAACAACGGGTCTGACAGTTGCTACAACAACGACAACAAGTAGTAAATATTTTACTTAAATATCAACCTTTAAAGAATTCTGCTCGATCAGTATTTACAGAATTGAATAAAGCGACTATTTTGTTAGGTCGCTTTATTCAATACTAATGAAGCAAATTTCTTTCAAGGACTTATCATTAGATAAAAAATATTGTAATCCATACATTTTTGAATGTACAAACTCTTATCTTTATAAACCCTAAAAATGTATTAACTTTTTTCTACAATTTTATTTTACTGTCCAAAAAAACTTCAACGCCTTATTTTAGATTTGGTCAATATGGTGAATTTTGGTACTATAATTAGTAGATGTTTTATCTGTAACTACAAAAACGGATAAACTAATTAAATATCTATCATTTATAATAAATAGTTAATTAGTTAACTACATACCTCAAATTTATAAATCAAATGCTTATTTAAATTTATAAAAATTATGCTTTAACATTAAATGTTAAATCGAAACTGTTTTATTATAATCATTTTAAATTACAAGTAAATTTAAAAAACCATAAATTTTATATAAACTTTTATTTAACATAAATAATTTTTTTTAAAAGACCTGTTTAAAAAATTATATAATTATTATAAAAGTATTATTTACATTTTTTTTTTTTTTTGTACTTTTGTGTCATTTATAAATGAATTTTTAAATATATTAGAATGTTACGAATCATATTTAATTAAGGAATGTACTTTACAGTCAAGACGTTTTCGACCTTCAAGAAATCCTAGCTCTAGTACAACATATGCTTCTTCAACAATTCCACCAACTTTTTTAATCTATTAAAAATTTTAATTGTTAATATATATTTAAAATAATATAATTATGAATTATTATATCAAACCAATTTAATAGCAGCTTCCATACTACCACCAGTCGCTAATAGATCATCAATTATTAAAACTCGTTGACCAGGTTTAATAGCAGTTTTTTGTATTTCAAATATATCCTAAAAAAGAAATAATTTTTAAAATTTCTTTTATATAGTAAAATTATCTCTTACTGTTCCATATTCTAAGCAATATTCAATTGATTCCACCAAACCGGGTAGTTTACCTTTTTTTCGTATTGGAACACATGAAATACCTAATTCAGATGCAATTAAAAAACTAAATAAAAATCCACGTGAATCTAAGCCAACAACTGCATCAATATTAGGACATGTATTTTTAATATGGTTTAATATTAAATCTTTTAAATAAACACAAACTTCTCCATTTGTTAGGGCTGTAAAAATGTCTCTGTAAATTTTAAATATAAATTAATTATTATTTTTTTATTGTCAGAAATATAATATATTATTTACTTAAATTCAATTCCTTTTTTTGGAAAATCTGGATAAACACCGATATGGTTTTTGATAAATTCTAATTTTTGTTCGTCATTCATATTTGTTAAATAATTTTTTTGTCATAATTATCATTAGAACTCTACAAAAACCACTGAAACAGATAACAATTTGTTAGCAAATCAGCAGATGTTAAAAAATGTGAAATAAATATTAATTGAGATACACTATTTATTGAAATGACCTTTACTTTACACTGATACAGATACACTAATAAAATATTAAAAAACTATATTAATTTATATTTGATAGTGTGTGATTGTTAATATATCAATTTTTATTATTTATAAAATAATTTCTTCGATATTTATTCTTTACCACTATAGAAAATAGAATAGAGGAAGTAAATTTAAATGTTATTTGTCACATTCTAACCGCAATCTTATCATATGATTAACAGCTGTTCACCTATATTATTTTTGGTAAATTCAATTGTCAAAATAAAATACAGTGCCATCTAGTGAGAAGTAGTTTCATCGAAATGCAACAATCATTTTTTTATAGTTTGTTTTCAAAAAATGGCATTGTAATTAAACTTTTACTCAATTATAAAATTAAATTCAAAAATTTAAAATTTCAATAGCAGATAGAAAATATAACTTCATTTTGTTTAAGTTCAAAATTTTTCACCTATTTTCAGATTCTCATTATTCTCCTAGAAATTGTTAAAGATCGTGCCACATTAGAAAATTTTGAAAAATTAAAAATTATGTTAGCCTATTTTTAATGAAAAATTGCAATTTATTGTAGTCATTTGACTTGTTTTAGCAGAGTATTGTACTTATAGTATACATATAGTAAAGGTTTTACTATTCGACCCAACAAAATTCAGCCCAAGTTATTAAGAAATTGAACCCTCAAATTCTGGTTAGCATTTCTATGTGTAAGGTGTGTAAGATCAAAAATATGTAGAAATTCTGTTCAATTGTATTTTCTTTTTAATATTTAAATTGAGTTTACAAAACAAAAATGAAATTTGGACCACATAAAAAATAGAAAATTGGTCCAAAATATTTAAATAAATCATTATAAAAATGAATAGTATTTTAAAAATAACGTATTTATAATTTATTTGTTGTTATTATAATAATATTGAAATAAAATTAATTAATATAATTACAAATAAAACTAATTTTTACAATCGCATTACAAATTTTGTTGAATTTACTGATTTGTAAATATAGAATTTGATATTTTTTAAAATCAACTTCCCTCTTGAGATGAAATTTTAATATATTAAATGGAATATCAAAACCAGAAATGTTCTGGTTTAAGAAAGAGTTGAATTTCATATCAATTTTAAAAAATAAATAAAAATTAATTTAAAATTTAAAACAGTAAATATTTACATATGTCAAAGAATTGTAATATTTTATATTCATTTTATCAACTAAGTTTAAACAAAAACAAATAAATAATAGCAAAAAATTATAACAAATAAGCTTAAAAAATAATTCTTTGTTTTGGGTTTAAGATAAACTAAATACAATGTTGCCCATACATTATACAACGTGTTGACAATTTGGTATAGTTGTATTGTATCTGTATTCGTTTGTGGCCAAATTTACAATACGTTGATAACCATTTTGACGGTTGACAAATCGACTGAAGAAATATTAAATGCGAGAAAATTTCGCCTTAATTGTAATACAGGATTTGGCTCCTTAAATCCTGTAATACAATTGGGAGTTTAAAATTTTAAGTTTGGAATTTATATTAAGGGAACGGGTGGTTAAAAATAAACGTGAATCCTCTTAAATTAGTTCAATTTAAAAATTCAAAAGGAACACATGAGGTTGTAATTGATTTCAAAATTTTGTAATTGGAGCATTAAGCAAGTTTCTAAATTTTAGTGTAAGGCGAAAGTTGGGTTCAATTGAATATATACATCTACGCCTTTAAATAACGTTTCTTATTTTACAACTCACAACAAAACACATTCTATTATATGTTTAATGTTTGTACTTATGTATTATGTTGCCCATACGCATAACCAGGTTTACAATCCATATTACAACCAAAAAAATCTGTTTTTTAGTTTTTTTTTGTAAAGATAGTGTGAATGTGAATGGTCACAAAAATGTTCTAACAAAATTTTGTTGAAAAATAATTATAATTTAATATTATTTCAATAAAAAAAAATATTAATATTAACCTGATTGTACAATGTATGGGCAACATAAGTATGTATTGTATTTAGCAAAGAAAATATTTCCAGGTATTATTATTATTAATTTAAAATTATTAAAATAGGAATTTTAGCTAAGAATATGATAATATTAATATCCCTATCCACAATGGGACAAACTATCATATTTAATGTTAATTTCACATACAGTAACGCGTAAATATCAAGTTAGAATCAAAATATTATGAAATTACATATTTAAATTTGTATTGTTACTTTGAAAAACAATTTTAGTATATGTCATAAATTGAAAATGCATTTTATTTAATTGAAAAAAAAAAACGTGTAAAATAAAATTAAAATTTATTACAAATATTTAATTTGATACTTAATTTTTTTTTTTTGCTGACTGATAAAAAATATACTTTTGATACTTGTGCTAAATTTTGATATTTATTCATAAGCTTAAATTTATGAATAATATTCACTGTTTACGCTTTCAGAAACTTATCTTTAGAAAAAAACCTTCCTTTTAGATTACGATTTTACGAGGAATTATGAATGTTTTGTATTGAAAAGATAATTTTAAAAAATGACTCAAATCAATTTTTCTTTATACATTGCTAAAGATATACGATTTGTATGAAATTATACCTTATATGTAAACACATACGCAGCTTAGTTTGGTGACAATATAAGTTCGTTAAGAGCAGTGAGTTAACCTGTAGAGGTACGGGTACCCAAAACAGTGTTCACGAACATTTAGCTTTATAAAAAATTCAGGATAATTTCCAGGAATACTAGAATTGGTAATTTGAACAAATTGAACTTGTTGAGCCTAATTTTTATGAACATTAATATATAGATTTTAATAACGTTTGATCACACAGCTGACAAACGTTATTAAAATCATTTTCTTTTATCATATTATCAACTGCAATATTTATAATTCGTAAATATTTTTTTTTTTTACAAAGTGACTGTTTTAACAAACTTTGATTTTTGGCCTACCCCTTGTTTAGTAGCTTTTTTATTTGTTATTAAGCTAACATATTTAGCTCAAAAAAATAAATAATAGTTTGAAATGATTTATTAATTATTTAGGGTATGTTGTGGTTAAGTTAATAGAATTATACTTTAATTACGTAAAAAAGTAAATTTGAAATCTATATATAAATTATGTCACATGCTTTTATAAACAGCTATTTAAATGGAATGCAAATGTATCATAAGCCACTATTCTTACTGAATTAAAATAATCGTTGACGTTTTTATATTAATATTATATTTTTCTTAAATGCCATTATTGTCAACAATTGTGTAGGATTCAGCAGAATAATAAAAACTTCTGTTTTATTATATGCATTTTTGATAAATAAATATTTTATTGAAAAATTATTTAAAATTATGTTTTAATTTTGACTAATCAAGAAATTAATAAATTTAATTTTTGTGAAAAATTATGAAATAATTAATGTTTTTCATGTAATTTATCAAGAATAAATTCTTAATATATTCACAGTAACGTAACGATTAGTAAATTAGAAAAAACCATTTCTATAAGAATTTATTTACACCTACAACGAGAAAAAAACGAAAGATCTAATCAAAATGATCAATGCACAAACTGTAACGAATTAATTGCAGCACTTGAAACCATGGAATACTTTGTATGCGACTGTGTGACATTCGCTAGGCAGACGTAAAGATCTTATTCTTGGCATTGAAAGAGGTCTCGAATTGCATAACCAGAAAATTCATCAATTTTGCTGCAATTATGTAATCTTTCGACTTACTAGGAAGCATCTCAATAGCTACTCAGAGTAAGTTATTCTATGCGGAACTCTACCGCCACTATAACCTAATAAACTAACCTAATACTAACCCAATATCAACAACAGCCTTGATTGATATAATTAAGAAATTAAGACAAAAAAAAATTTGACTTTATTAAATGGCACAATTTTTCATATTTAATATTTCAAGGTCGTCCGTCTTCTTAGTACCAAAATAATATTGGTTATTTATTATGAATCAGCAACAAAAAAAATATCAATGCACTGCAATATTTTCGGTTTTTTTTTTTTTTTTGTTATAATCGATAAGCGCCCACATTAAAATTTAGCCGCATAAATTTTCAATCTACAAATCCTTTCGAATTTCGTTTCATTCAAAAAATGTATTGAACAACAACAAAAAGAAACATTCCTTTTTCGTTTGCTGGGAGGGGAAATTTTACGTTTTTCTTTTTGGGGATACTCCAAAATTATTGTACATAATAGGAAAATGGATTTTTACACGTGAAACTTCTTTATTATTATATATAATAAACAAATCATAAAAAGCGCATGCTTATCAATAATTTTAATTTTATTTATTTACATAATAATTATTATCAGTTTATTGATCATCAAAATCTATCATAAATCAAAATTCTTAAAATTTACAATATAATTTTAAATATTATTAAAAATTATTAAAATTTTTAAATTAGAATTTATGAAAAAAAAATATATTTTAATTAAAAAAGCTAAAAAGCTTTTCAGTACAATGAATAGAATAATATTATGCAAGCTTTAGATACTTTATTTATTTAACAGAATTTTCTACAATCAGCATTAGAAATATTAGGGTTACCAGCAGTTTATTTAATTATAACTCAAAATATTTCATTGAATTCTCGGATAATATTTTTATGTATGTCATTCATTAAAATAGCTGGAATTAAGCTGCGATATAAATTTAAGGTACAATATTTAAATTTCTTGTTCCTGGGCTCTGATAAACAAAAAAATCAGATATGAAAAAATACTTTTTCGAAAAGAAAGATTATTTTTATTAGAATTCGATTTTAATTATCAGAAAGTCGTTTTGCTTATCAGTATTAAAGGACCTCCTGATCTGCCATTTGAATTCATTACATCAAAAAGTTTCTATTTTAGTAATTTTATTAAAATTGAATTGTGTCCGTACATTTTTAATCAATTTCTGTTGTTATACTGTTCAGTTTTGATTTATCATATTAATTTTCTTAATAACTAATTTAAAAATTTTCAAACTATCATTTTCGTTATCGATATCATAATAATGTCATTAATAAACCATTACGAAACCATCAAAAAAAGTATATTTAATTTATAATTAAATATAATTATATAATTATAATAAATAATTCTGAAATCCCCACTCCAATTTCCCCTTATTTTAAATAAAGTAAACAAAATTTGTGGTTAGTTATAATTTCTAATGATTATAGTGTTTTTTAGAGAGTGACCTGTACACCTTATAAACATACTCTAAGTCCAGCTAAATAAATAAATTTTCATGCTACAAAAGTTCTACAATCTATCTATATATATATATATAAGAAAATTCTCATCAATAGAAAGCTTTTCCCCAAAAAAAAAAACGAATAATTGTACTACAAATTAAATTTTCTCTACATTTTCAGTTTATTGTGATTGTTGGAACAGTACGCACCAAAGACTTTTCAATATATTAAATTTTATTGTACAACAAAATAATTTTATTTTATTTTTTTATTTATTTTTCTAAATAAATTTAATAATGCCTAAAAAAAATTTAGCACACAATTTTGCTTAAGAACAAGAAAATATAATAAAAATAGAAATTATCTAAATTAAATAACAAAATCAAAATATAAATAAAGAAACTAATAAAATAAGTAAATAAATAACAAAGTGATCATAAAATCTGTGATGAAAAACATATTATTAGATAAGATAAGTTGGAAAATTTTAATTGGTGGAAAAGGGCAACAACAAATTAATAGTATATAAAAATAGATTTAGTTTGTACCTTAAAAATTTATTTAATAAATTAATTTTGTTCGGACTTTTTTGTTTCCTGAAAAAAAAAAAATGAGTTGAAAATTGCTTCTTCCAATACCAAAAAAAATATATATATAAAAAAAAATTGTATACTTAAACTCTACTCCCAAAAAAAATGATAGTAATAATTATATAAAAATAATAAAAAATATATATATACAAAATAATTTTTCTTTTTTAGAAATATAAATAATTACATAAAATAAATTAAGAAATAATCCCATAATAATAAAAATTTTAATTATACTAAAAATTGCTTAAAATCTAATGTCTTCCAAAGAAAATTATTAACCTAAAAATAATGTTAATTGTGATTTAAAATAAAATTTATTAATATTAAAACACAAAATTTAATTAATTTTTAAGTTTTGTGATAACAGGTCAAAATGAAATATTTATGATAAATTATATGCAAATTCAAATGATAGAAAGGCGGTGATTAAAACTCCTACAAACTCATCAACATCATAACAACAAATTCTTTTAAAAAATTTAAAAGTGAAAATTAAGAATAATTGATAAATAAAATAATAGAAATTGAAATGTATTTCATTAGTTGATTAATCATTAAAATATCACTTTACTATTTTGGAACCATATATAGCAGGAATTTATCACGAAAATATCAAGTGTGGTGATATTTCTGCAATATACTAATTTGAAAATAACAAAATTTAAAATAAAAAAATAATTATAATTTTTTTTAAAATAAATTAAAAGTTTTTTAATTTATTATTTTTGGAGTGTTGGTGTCTTTGATGAGATCAAATAAAGCTGTTTGTCGCGCCATAAGGCGAAATTTTTTCATTTTCACAGTTATAGCCTTATTGCCATTAGCATTTGTATATCTAGTTACAAATGATCAATTATATAAAATTAAAGGATACCAAGTGAGTATATGTATATAATAAAATTAAAGTTAATTTTTGATTTTGATTTATATATAAACAAAAATATATTAGGGTTTCCATTTCCAAGTATTTGAAGATTTTCTTCAAAACCGGCGATATTTCAATTGATTATACAAAAAATCGGAAATAAAAATAGTACCAAAAAGTATTTTAATTAATAATAAATATAATAAGGAATTAATTTATTACGAATAAATCAGTCGTACAATAATAATTATTATTTATGATATTAAAAACGATTTTGGTACTAATCATCTGTTAATAATATAATAACCGCAATTTTGATGTGAAGAAAAGAAAATTTCAAATTGGTAATACTAATTGGCTTCATGTTATATAGAAAAATTAATAATGTAATATGAATCAGAATGAAATTCTTTTGATATTTTCAAGTCAATCGAAAATAATATAATAGTAAAAATAAATTTTATCCGGTTAACCGGAATTCTGGTTTGGGGTAATATGTTAAAAATTATTTCCTATTGGAAACCCTATTAGTTTCGCGCAATTGTTTCTCAAAATCATAAAATAGAAGGAAAAACTTTTACAAAAATGTGTAATTAATTTAAAAATTGTATAAAATATTTTATTTTTATACTTTTACATTAAATAATTTATGTTATCACTAAAATATTATAAGAAAGAAGTAAGATTTTTTTTTTTTGCATGTTTCTTTTGAAACCTTCCTCAATAATGCAATGGAATTTTTATTTTAATTTTGAAAATTAGAAAAAATCACAGAAAAAAAAATGAAAATTAGAAAAAGTCATGAAAATGAGTAGATAACACTGTTATGAACTCACGAAATATGGAATTGAATATCAATCTGACATGGCAACTCTACTCTGTTTAATTGCTTATTGAAAAACCTAAATAATTCAAAGGATTTTAGTTACATCCTTTAGTGTTATTAAATGCATTTAAAGCAAGCATAATTTTAAAAACCAAAGATAAAATACATACATATAACGATACAATCATTCTGCTATCAGATCGGAAATCCGACTTCTAGAAAATTGGAGTAGATTAAACGTATATGTGTAACCGCAAGGGTGCAATATTACATCTGAAATTAATTAATTTTCAATACTCCAACAGTACAGCTTCACCAGACCTTTAATTACCTGTTTAGTGAGTTCATAAGACTCTGCCTACTCATTTTCATTTCATCAAAAATAACTAATATAAATACGTTGCAAGCATGCTAGCTAGTATAAATCCAATGGTTAGTATTAATTCTATAATGATTATACTATTAAAACATGTAATCAGTGAAAATTTCTAAAAAATTATCACCGGAATAATATTCAAATAAATCAAAGGCCACACATTACATAACAAAGTGATAAGAATCATAAAAATAATTTATGACAATGTAAAAGTGTTAGTTAAATTAATAATACGTTAGTTAAATATTAAATTTATGAAATTTCGAAAAATATTCTCCACATATTTCATTTAAAGAAAAATTAAATTGCAATAGTTTAATACAAATTAAAATTTGTGTTGCATTTAATTAATGCCAAATTAAATATAATGTTTAGATTAAAACAGCGGTCGGCAAACTTGCTTTTTTGTGTGGCCCGCACACTCTTTATTCATTTAAAATAAATCAAAGCCTTGAGAATTGAATAATTTAATTTTCATAAATTATACGAAATTTTCATATTGTATTTCAGATTGTACTTCAGAATCGTATCGCTATTATGTTGTATTACTTGTTTACGGAGTATAGCTTCTGAGTAAATTGAATTTGATTGCTTGTGCTTTTTACTTACTATGTTATTGTTCATATTTCAATTTCAACCTTTATAATTTTCTTTTACTATTGCCAGATTTTACAGTAAAAATAAAATCTTAGGCGTTACGAGGCAGGTGATGGGTTGGGTTTTATTAGGCACGTATAGTAAAAGCGCGAGAAAAAAATTGTGGAGGATAAATTTTTCAGGAACGTAGTATTTTTGGCAAAATTTTCGGGCTTATAGTTTCCAACCAACATAGAAATATAAAATATTTTATAGTTTGTTTTAAAGAGCATTTAATTGGCATGCTATACCATCGTTCAAATAATTCATATTAGAAAAAAATTGGTTTTAGTTGATTTAAAATAAGATTTAAAAAATAGTTTGCCCCTGTAAAAAATAGTTTGCCGACCGCTGAATTAGAACGAATTCTAATGTTTATATACGGTTATAGAAAATAATTGATAATTGATTCAGGAATCAAAAATCATAAATTAAAAATGTTACGCTTATTTTTTGTTATATTTGGCACTACTATATAAAAACTAGTAATATAATTTTAATAAATAATGTTAGCAATATATAAAAAAAAAAACAATTGTAATTCAATTATTAGCAATTTAATTTCAGTATATATTTCCAAATGAATAAAAATGATCTAATTGAACTATAAAAAGGTTAAAACGACCAGAACCCATGACATTTTTTTTTTAGTTTTATTAATGTTAATTTACAATTATTATCATATTCTTCACATTATTACCCAACAATTATAAAATTTCTATTTTTCACAATTAATATGAACAGAACAAAAAAGAAAGAAAAAAAATTAATTTATTCAAATTTTAGTTGGTCAAGAATTCCCAAAGTCTCCAGCTGTTTACGCAAATTATTCACCCCAAAACGCAATTAATTAATTGTCACAATATTCGATTCTTTGGTAATATAAAAAAAAAATCAAATTTTTATTTAAAATTTCACAGTTTATTTGTGAGTTTCGTGCTTTTTTATGTTGTTGTGAAAATGTAATCTATTATTAGAAATTTGTACATGAATAAACAGCATTGAATCCTAAAGTGTTCAAATTAGATATTTCATATCTAAGATAAAAAATTCCATTATTCAATCATAGTTTTTTATGGCAACTTAAATATTTTATTATATTAAGCTATATCCAATAAACATTTTGATAGAAATGCTGATTTTTTAATTTTTTCGGATTCTTTAAACGTTGAAATTACGAATTACGACAGACCTTGTCAAAATATTTAAAAGTTATTCGAAATAACTAGTAACTTAAAGAGTTTTGAGAGATTACTCGAAATACGTAAATGTTTCGACATAATCACATAGTACATCTTTAAATAAATCAGCATTCTGTATTGAAAGCATTGCTCTCTGCACTGAAATTCTATAGTCCTTTATTATAAACTGAAGCTCGAACTATATAAATATAAATCGGCTTTTCCATTCAACAATTGTATGATCGAACTTATCCTGTTGAATATGTGATCTGATCAATGTGAATTATTAACGAATAACCGGAATTAAATTCAAATATAAATCGTTATAATTTGAACTATTGTTACAGTGTTATAGATTCATTAAGAAAAATATTGTTTTCGTCCATTTTTAGCATCCATTTTTCGAAGTCTTCTGAATTAATTGTTAGAATTTGTTTTTAATTTTAGAAGACGACTAAATTTTTGAAACGATTTAAGCTTTTAGCGAGGTGATCAATTAATACTGGGATCTATATATAAGAGCCCTCCTCCTGTGCCCACAATTTGATATATTTATAATTACATTTTTGTATGTTTTGCTGCTGTTTAATGTAAGCAACACCGCCTAACTTACTTTCATATATTTCTATATGTTCGACTTTTTTCAAAAATTTCAAAGCTGCAGCGGTACAACGACTACAACCGGCGAGAATATCTCCAGCATTAAAACATTTAAACTATATACAAATACAATTTTAATACGTAATCTAATAATGTACTGTCAAAATTTACCTTTGAATATTCTATCCCCCCCAAGAATAAATAACATTTAAATTTATTCTAATTCTATAACCATTCATTCATTCACTGTTCATATTTTTTGGATTTTTAGAATAAATCTAATATTTCCGATAAATTGAAATGATTATAAAATCAAAATTTTGATTTATGTTAAATTTGCGTTTAATGTCATTCAAAAACAAAAACGTAATAATATTTATCAGGAAAAATTGATTTCTGTATGAAATATGCGTGTAAAAAATTCTGGAAAATTTATTATTATATTTTGAAACTTAAAATATTTTGACTTTTTCATGTCAAAATTATATTTTATATATGAAAAAAGAAAATCAAATCATTAACGTAAGACAATACATATTTTTTTTTTAACCAATATTTTTTTAAGGAGTAGTACTCACACCTTAACTGCCAATAAAATCCACACGCGAACATTTTTATTTACCTCGTCACATAATAATTTTCATTCCGAGTGGAATAAACTTTCACATTTTTTTTTTTTTCGTTTACACCTGGAAAAAGTTAGTTTATTTAAAAGGGAAATTTGATAATGTTCGGGTTAAAGAACCAAATAATAAAAATAGGGTAAAATGAAATATTAAAAACTATATACAAATTACAAATCTATAAATATATTTTTATCACTTATTAATGTCCTTAAGAAACAATATAATAAAAATTGTATATAAGTTTTCAATTCATTATTCGATTTGCGTGCTTAAAGTTTGATATTTCGATTTATGAAAAAGTTTTCCAATTAAATTTTTATGTTACAAAAATTATATTTTTAACCAATTTCTGAATATGTAATCATAATTTTTAATTGGAAATTTTAAATTATTTGCTATACTTTTTGACACGTACTTTTCTAAATTTTATGTTTTTAGCAAACAAAAGAATTATGTGATTTAATTCTAATAATTAAAATTAAAAATATTTTAAAGAATGTAAATTTCAAAATTATGTAAAGTATACAGTGGGTGGCTGGTATCTGTATATTCAACACCCTGCAACTACTTTTAAAACTTTCTTCATGATTGTAACTTCAAATAAATTATTATAAATCATATAATTTCTAAAATATTGAACCTGGCGCAATCAAACTATTAACCTAATTTCATATATATTAATTAGCCTATTTAAGTATTACCGATTTTAACATCAACAGCATTTTCAGTTACAAGTTATTTCAAATTGCTTAGTTTAACAATATTCAAAAGTTATAAAGCAAGTAATTTTTTAAGCAAATCTTTAAAAAACAATCATTTAATTTGAAAACACATTACAATATTGCACCCTCTAACTCGGAACACTTGAGTTTGTATCGTATTTATATATTTAAGATATTAAAAAAGGTTACAAATTGAAAAACTTAAATATTTATAATTATGATAACAAAATGAAAACTTTATTTAATATTTACAACAAATAACAATATTTTTTTTTGTAAAAAAAAGATAAAAGATTAATTAGAATTTTTAAACTAATATAAAACAAGGTTAATGTCAACAGATTTTCATTAATATAATCTGTATTTATGTATGTCTATGTATATAGTTTATTTTCAGATACGAATCATATTTAAGCTTCTTTTCTAAAGAAAAATGTATACAATCTAAATAAATTTCGTTTTATATTATAAACCCACAATTTCAAAAGATCAGACAATAATTACCCTGACCAAAAAACACAAAACTAAACATCTTAATTATTCATTCATTTCATTTGTAATTATATTTGTATGTATATACTTATGCTACGCTTCCTGTACATAATATACACTTATTTTTTTTTTATGATAAATATATGAAAGATTGTTGTCCTTTTTTTTTTATCTTTGTTTAACAAAATCAATAATAAAAATATAATAAAACTCATAAATTATTTAAATCGTAAAATTTCTTATAATAACTTTTTGTTAACCTTCCGATTAAATGGTCCAGAAAGAAAGAAAAGAAAAAACGAAGAAAAATTGTTAAACAGAAATATATTACAAAAATATGTATAATAAAAAAAAATGTAATTTCATAAATACTAAATAGACTTATACAAAACCCGTATCTGTTATACTACATAGCGTAACCGGTATAATTATTGACACCCTAAATAAAGTGTAGTTTCGATCGGTTCAGTTTCGATTAGTTCAGTAAAGTTTAAATTTAAGGTCTTCATATATTTTGTATGGGAAAGCGATTGAGTGGACATATCATAGGTTGAATCGGAACAAATCGAATCAAATCGAAAAAGCTTGGAACGATTGGAATTTTGAGAATCTAAATTGAAGGAAATCTCGAGAGGAATGAAATTTGACAGTTTAAAAAAATAATAAATTAATATGTGATTTAATCGTTTATTCAATCGATAGCTATATGTTTTCAGTCTACATAACCAGTCGAATCGAAACTGAACTGAGTTGATAGAAACTTTAAGAAATGCGTTGTTGTACTACAGCGTATAAACATGCAAATCAAGCTTTAACCTGGAGATACTTACACAGAGCCGCTGTGCCGCAAAAATGCTTGGACATGTAAATATTTTATGAAAAACATATAGAAATTAATCACGGTTGTAACGCGATGATTTGTTAAATTCGATTACAGGGCCCTGTATACCCTTATCATTCGTAAAGAAAGGTTATGAGTTATGAGTCGGGTATTTCGGTTAATTTTCGTAGAAACACCGAATTTACCATACTCAGTTCTGCATCATGGGTTTTGAGTCGCTGTGCTCGTCATCATTTTCAGAACTACCAAATGCCATGGTTGGTTGTCTTTCGCTGGTTCCTCCAAGGCTTGTGTCACATGGTTCACCATTGCTATAAGATCAGTGGTGTTAACTGGCACACGTTCTAATCTGGCATCTTCCCCAAGCCGGTTAGATCCTTTGATAAAATTCAACACCTTAGCCAGCTCCAGTGAAGGGATCTCAGTTGTATCCAGAATAAAAGCCCCTAATGTGCGACAATTATGCGCAAAAAGTGTTTCGCCGACTAATACTCCTCATAGCTGTTTCTGCATGTTCGGGATCCACAAACCCTGATTTTGAGGTGGTGCTCATTTAGTGGGTAATCAATCAAGAAAATAAAAATTCAAAATGCATTTATTGACACGACACCTTCAAAATGTACAAATATTGTCATTCTGTTGTGAAATAATTCTTGATGCCACTTGGTGTCAAAAATGAAAAATGTTTCAAAACTCCACCAATTATTGATACAACTATATTAATTAATTCTATTTTCATATACTAAATAGAATATAAAATTTGTTAAAAAATCTGTAAATAAAACTAATTTACCGAAATTTATCATAAAGTTTTTCATGAAAACCGACTCTTCCTAAATTTTGAACTAAATGTTACGAAATTTAACAGTCATTACTATATTTTTCAGACAGAAAAATTAATATATTCATTAAGCAGATCAAATTTTAATAATTATAAAATTACTATATGTAAAATGTAGATGTCAATAGGTGTGTCGAAAATTGAGGGTGTCAATAATTGTACCAGTTATGCTATACGAAATTACGAGTTCAAATTTATCCATAAATAGAATAGAATCACAATGTTATTTAAAATTATTGGAAAAGTAATTTACGTATATAAAATCGATTATTCACTAACCAAATTTATAAAAAAAAAGAATCTAATTGCTTTGAATTTTTGTTAAGTGTTTTTTTTTCGTTCTTGTTACATTTTAAGTGAAATATAAATATTAATGAATTATATAGCAACGAAACAGCCGCACCTTTAGTAATTATGAATTATTGTGTTAAAATTAAAACGTTTCAATATATTAGCTAGAATATACTAAATTGTGGCCACAGTAAAAATTACTATTAAATGAACCATAAAAATTTTTGCACATGTTAAATTATAGCGGGCACATCCGACCGCTTAGTACCAGCTAGTAAAACACAATAAATAAAAATAGCTTTACTTTTAATGGGAGATGAATTTTAGCTTTTCTAGTTCTTTTTTAAAGTGAAAAAGTTTTTAATTGTAACAAGCTAATGGCTCTTTATAGTGAGATATTTTTGTTGTCAGCAAATTGAATTAATCGTTAGGGGTTTGGAGTTGATCCCAGTACCTAATTCTTCACAGACACTACGCCTCCACCACCCTAATCTTAAATGTATTTGTGGTAAATTGTAAACATTACTTATTAAATATTTGTAAATGTTTTTGTCATAATTCAAATATTCGAAGAATATTTCAAGATTAACATTTAAAAATCGAAAATTTCGATTTAACAAACTCATTAAAATGTGTTTTTTTTTTAAGTATATGCTTTATTTAATTTTACAGTCATTATAAATTACATAACAAACAAGAATCACGTAATGTATATAATTTTTAACAGTATATTTTTCTCTCTGGTACTGGTATATAATATACAAATTTTAAATGTTCTACGGTTCTACCTTATTTTATTGATTTTTCCATTATCTGCCACAATTTTTGTCATTTAGTAGCATGTTTAGCATTATGGCTAACACTAACAACAATTATTTTATGAATTTGAAAATCTACTCTATATAAGTCAATGGTTTTTGGTTTATTTATGGAAATATCAAAAAAGGATTAATCATTTTTAAATTTGATGTCCCGCCGTCTTGTCCAAATTAGAATTCATTTGAAAAATAATATATTGTACTTAAATATAAGTTGATTTAATTACAATTTCGATATTTTTTTTTTACTAAATTGACCTCAATTTTTAATATATCCAGAAAATCCGAAATTAAATCAAGTAATATAATTTAATAAATTTTAATTATATTTTATTTTATTTATTGAATTGTTGTGTGTTGTAAGTAAATATAATCCTGATATATACAAATTTATCATCAAATAAATCTTTTTTATGTATATTAATAACGACAAAAATAAACAGAAAACATAAAGTATGTAATTAAAAGTTATACAATTTACAAGTAACATTCATAGTTAATTCAGATTTTTATGTTCTATTGGTCATAATCATAAATTTAAGGGTATAAACGAGGCCCATACACAATTAAACTTGTTGTGTTGGACAACAATGTTTATATGTCAGTCTTATTTGAGCGTGTGTTTATAAGTTTGATGGTTAGATAAAATTATGATTTAAGCGATTCGATAATTTGATTTTTTGGTGACGGAATTGTATAGTCCTCAATATGAACGTGTTTTGTATTGTTTGTCACATTCTCACAAAACATCCAACATTTTTCTTCGTTACCTCTCAAACAAGCTCTACGCGACAGACGCTACGGAGAAGGAAGGATTCAAATAAATGTCGAACAAAAGTTTAAATGTATAGGAACATATGAAAGTGAGTAAAGTCACAACGGACGTGGCATAGACGACATACGCAACTCGCAAAATTTCAATCGATTTCAACTTTCGAAGGACGCGACTTTTCAAAATTTTGAATTTAAATAAATTTATTTAATATTTCAAAAAAAATTTCAGTAAAGTATAAGTGTGAAAAATGAATTTTTTAAAGTATAAGTTATACAAAAAAAATATTGTTTT
This sequence comes from Rhamphomyia laevipes, assembly GCA_963920725.1. Classification (NCBI taxonomy): domain Eukaryota; kingdom Metazoa; phylum Arthropoda; class Insecta; order Diptera; family Empididae; genus Rhamphomyia; species Rhamphomyia laevipes. Next base: position 19,589,757 of record OY987255.1, on the reverse strand, counting down.
TAAACTGTCATTAAAGAATATAGGTCGTCCGTCTTAACCGTCAAGATTGCCCTAATGAAAAATCTTATGCGATTCTTGTCCGTCCGTTACGTCCCCTGTCAGTCGAGTTTGTTTGAACCATAATAATTTATAACAACAGATGTTGGATTGGACAATATGTTGGAAAAGTGTGACGCACCTGTCAAAATGTTCATCGTGTATTGGGCGGGTTAATAATAAAATTAATATAAGGATAGTTTTAGATAAATTTTAGACAACAATATATTTATACAATTAATTAATTAATTAAAATATAAATTGTGACCACAAATGTTTTAGTATAATATTATTTAATGAATTTCAGTTATCAGTTACTAAAATTATCAACTAAGTCAAAATTCATAAAGTACGTAAATTACGTTTTTCTACATTTAAATAAGATTTTAGAAACATTCTAGTAATCATATACAGTACAATAATTGAGATTTTAGTACCTATACATGTTTAATGGTACAATGTACAAATTAGTAACAGTTTAAATTAGTAAATAATTGGTTAACAAAAAATAGAACAAAAATCACATTTCCTGTATTTCCATGCCACTAAATACACAAAAAATAGAGAAATTTTCCATTTTAATTTAAACCATCAAATCAATTTTAAGTTAATACACAAACTTTTTAAAATAATTTTTAAAAATATTTGTAATAATATTTTAAAATCGGCGGAAGTTATTTCAAGTATTGTTAATTATTGGTATGCTTTCATTCGTACAACTTACAATAAATAAACTAAATGATTATAGTAAAATATACAATTTTTATGTGGTAATTTAAATAATTATATTTAGTAGAGTAAGAGACCATATTTTAATTTTCTTTATATATATTTAAAAAAAAGTGAAACGTAACAAAAATACATAATCAAATTAAATAAACTAAAATTATTTATTTCAAAAAATTAATTCTATTTTCATTACTGGTAAAAAATTTCTGCTAAAATAATTTGGTTCAAAATTAGTACGGTATTTGGTTTAGCATTTTAATCACAGTGAAATATAAAGCACTTGTACTACAAATCCTCTAGATTAGGTTAGAGTGGCCGTTTAACGCCATGTATAGAGAGACCACCGAGGGTCCTTAGTGTTAACTAGAGAGCTATTAACCCCTGGGTAAAGATGGGTCCTAGATATTCGGCAAGTTGTCTGAAAGAAGATGGAAGGATTGCGTGCTATTTGCGAATGTAATATACAATTCTTAAACCTTCAGTTTCCAAAATTTAGTTCCAAATGGTAACTAAAAAAAATGCTGCAGTTTTAATATCAGCTCTTTCGTCTTATTCAAAATTACCAAAGCCGGGATTGAAAAATTATGAAATTTTATAGATTATTTATATAATAAATAACTCGAAGCTATAATATATAGAAAAATAATTCCACTGAAGTTTATATTGCAAGTCAAAGCTTCTAAACTAAATGATTTAAACCAGAATTTAAAAGCTACTGAACGTATAATAAAAATTTAAAATTGCAGGAAATTTTTTTTTTTAATTAATATTTCATATTAAGTAGCAAAAACTGTTTATTAATTATTCCATTAAAATATTTTATATTATATAATTTTTAAATATTTCTCAGAAAATAAATAAATATACAAAATTGTTTCATCTTCAGTATTAGATGAAATAATTCTTTAATCTGCTATTATTTAATTTAAAAATACAATTTTAAAGGATTTTTATTTTTACAAACAAAATATATTTCCATAGAATTAACTTCAATTTCTGAAGAAAATCCTCTTTCGGTTATATAAAAATAAACCCAAAATTTAATTTTAAGGAATTACGTAAATTTCGCAAGGTAAAATTAGATTTTAATTAATTTTAATTAATTATTATTTCCATATATTTTGTAGATGATATGTTTGTAATGATTTCTATTGTAAACCATTCAAATTTATAATTATTTAGTATAATTAATAATCGAGATCCTTTACTTCAAATTAACAATCGGTATTTGATTTTATTCGTTACATTCAAACGGCCTACAGAATTGCATTTGTTCGTTAGGTATGATACTTATCCAATTTTGAATTAGTAAACTAATAATTTATTTACTTTACATCCTTTTTCGTACTAATGCCATTTCAAATTATTCCATATTTCTGAAATATTTAATACTTTTTAATTAAAATTAAGAGTTACGTTTATGAACAACTTTCGAGCAGCTTTTAATAAACAAATCACTAGAATTATTTCCAACATTATGTAAATAAGTACTAAAAAAAACAATTTTTAAGTATCAACATCGATTTTAAGTTTATAAGTTTATGTAAGTTACCAGGTGATTCTGATATTTTTGTTTATATATTATTTGAAAATTTAAATTTGTTTATAATATTAACAATAATGTAATAAAATTTATCAATTACTTATATGTATATACATAATTTCTTTCATTCTATGTACTTGTTTTTATAGCTAAATATCATTTGAACCATTCTGTGTATAAAATTACATATATCCTTTGCTTATATAACCACCCACACCTTTAAAATTTAGCTACCATATAAATTTAGTTAGTATACGATTTTTTCATCCTTTCTTCATATTTAATATTCATATTCATAAAAAAAATATTTTTTTATTGTTATATACCCAAAAATAAAATACAGAACGATAACTAAACACGAAACAAAAGCAAGGCAAAAATTCATCGACTTTCTCAAGGAAGAATAATATTTGGGTGCCATTACATAAAGCCATGCGACATACGAAACAATTTAGCGAATTGAGTCTCAATTTAGTGAATTATAAAATCATCATATGACTTTAATTAAACTTAAGGTCGAATTTAATTAAACTTAAGATCCTAAAATAATCCTTTTACAAAAATTGATACTTGATTTTTCAGTAAATTTAGGGAAACCTACTGCTACTGACACATCTTATAAAATATCAAGATGGCAACCGTATATAATAATGAAACTTATTGGAAGCAGAGATCATCAGAAACTTATTGAGCGATAAACATTTTTTTTAGACTGAGAGACCTGGTAATTTGTGCCAGTAGATTGCTTGATCCATCTGCGTACACTGAGATTGGAGTGTTATCTTGATTTATCGCAGAACGGCTTTCGTTATTGAGCCAGTTTTCACAAAGTTGTCTGCTTCTTTCTCTTCAATTCCTTATCATGGCATCCACATTAAGGTTACTTTATTCCTTTTGGCCAGAAGTATTAGGTCTTGCAGAGATCGATAGAGTAATTTCGATCTGTGTGTGAAACGAATTCCAATTTTATATAACGACATGGTTTTATTAATCACTCGAGTGAGACATCATAAATCTATTATGGCCTTATGTCGCATGGCTTTATGTTGCGGCACCGAATACTTGAGTATCACTAGAATATATTTATTATATGGCTGTATGTAAATTACAAATTTGTGACAACATATACGACAACGTCATCATAACGTTCATTTTATTTGTTTTTGGAAAGAATGCCAAGTTTTTCTTATTTTTTTTTTTTTTTTTTTTGTTATCAACACTTGTTCCAGTTTCATTTTAATATTCAACTATACATGAATATTACATAAAAAATTAGTCGAGTAGTTTGGAAATGCTACTTCTATGAACAGTGGAACAATATATAGTAGAATAATGTAGATACAAATTAATTAGAGTAACATAAAATCTGCTACTTTACAAAACAAAAAAAATATTATAAATTATTTTAAATGGAAAAATATATGTTTTAAGATTGACAAGAGTAATGGAAAATTATTTAAATAATTGTCACTTCTTTCGATTGTTAAAGGATGTGGTATTGGAAATTGAAAACATTTGTATTTTATATAGCCTGTTTTATTAACGTAACTTTTATTTAATTTATTTAATTTGACTATAACTAAATTAATAATAATTTTTTACAAACATTTTTATATAATAATTATTAATCATAAATTTTGGGTTATTTTAAATAGATTTAAACAATTGGCAGTTTCAACATAAAATTTATTATTTAAAATGAAAAATTGAGTTTATCCCAAATTCTAACCCATTTTAGAGTGTTATATACATAATGGTCGGTAGATCCACTGCAGTGGTACATTAAGTGCATATAAATATAGAGATAAATGTCAGAAAATAAATATTTTGGCTGTATATATACAAAAATCTGTGGAACTCAATAGAAACCAAAAACATTTTATGTTTTTTATATATACATATATTATATTTGCCAAATAACAAAAAAAAAAAATAATCAATTATTATGTATTCATAAGTAAAGTCATTTTTCTCAAAGTGTTCCAAATTTAAATTTATGTAGGTACACAAATTTTGAAATTGATTTTTATATATTTTTTTCATAAAGTTTTTGAATCTGGATTTTACGCAAACATTAATTTAAAGAAAATGAAAATGTTTAATTAAAAAAAATTGTACATAATTTATGAATAAGATTTTTCTATATTAGATTTTTGTTATTTTCCAAATTGCTACACGGTATTTTTGTATCTAAATTTAAAAGACTTTTTATAAAAATCATAAATATTAAAAACACAATACAAAAAATTGTGCTATAGCAGAAAATTATCCTTTTTTCAATTTACTTTTTACCCCATTTTTATGTTTTTTTAACATAAATATATCTAAATGCAAGTCGTTAAAAATGTTTTTTTTTTTTGAGTATCATTGAGAAAAATCCGACAAAAGAAAAATATTTAATATTTTATTCATTAAAAGTTTCGTCTAGCTAGAATAAGAGAAAACATTAAATATTCCATATAAATTTATATATATCCTAACAATACGAAAATATGCTTCATTTTAAAGATATTAGTGTGTATATACATACATTTATTATTATTTCAATTATTTTAATTTCTAGAGTTTAGAAACTTTTTGAATTACCATCACATAGATAAATATTAAGCTTTAAATTCCAGGCATAAATTTAATATAAATGTCAATGTGGTATCTCTTTTAAACATAAATCCTTTAAATCATTTTAAATTATATTTAAATCAATTATAATATAATACATTAATCTACAGTCCTTTTCTAAAAAGGATATAAAACTATATAAGTAATTTTATTGTTGTACAAAAGTTTGATAGTGCAAAACATTCGAGAATTTATGTAAATAAAAAGATTGACTTCATTCGAGAAGTTTTACTAAGTTTAACTTAATCTACAAAATATTAAAGATCAAAACTGAAGATATCAACGACTTTGTCAATGTATATTTCAACCAATTTTACAATATGATCGTAATAATTTCATATATTTTAACTTTTTTTGACAGTGCACAGAACAAATCTCCAGAACAAATCTCCATTTTTTTTTGTATATCTGAGAACTTCTGCATCATAAAGTATGTATGAGCTACAACTTAGTACCGATTCATTCAGTAAAGTTCAAATTTGACGTTTTAATATATTTTGTATGGAAAATCGATTCACTTGACACATATAGGTGCGAATGAAATCGAATCGAAAGAGTTTGGTACGATTGAAATTTTACGAATCCATGCTGAAGCAATGTTCAAGAGAAATGCAATTTGACAGTTTCACAAAAAAACAAAAACAAAATAATATGAACTGAACTGAACTGACAGGTACTATGTAGCCTACCCTTTAGCATCTCCAGCATAGCATGGACGACGAGACATTCCAATTAAGTTACATTTACAACATACCCCATTTATTGAATTTATTCAAATTGATTCAAATTTTATTATATATTTTATAATAGTAATCGAGTAAATCATATCAATTGATATTTGATATTTAATGGTTTACTTTTGTATTTATTTACGATGGATGACGATATTTCAATAAGTTTTTAAATATATTTAATGACATGGTTTATAAAAAAAAATGATTATAATAACATTCTAAAAATACAATTTATTTATATATTTAAGCACGTCACAATCTTTTGCTGTGAAAAAAATGTTGTGTCACTAATGACCTATAATAAATAATGTAAATATTTAGATCAACAAAATTGATGAGATTATTAGTTTATTAATGAATTTATGTTTTCTTATATACTTTTACGACAAGAGTTTTTATTATACGAATTAGGAAATTTCGAAATTATACAGAGATTGAGAAAATTCATTGGAATAGATTTATACCTATAGGAATATTTAATAGAAGTTTTTAGCTCCACGGGGAATAACTAAATAACTTAACACCGAATGGAAAATAATTCAATAACATCAAAGTGGAATTATTTCCCACAGTGTGTGGAAATTATTCCCACCAAAAATTATAATGTGAAATTTATTTACACTTTCTGTTAGGAAATAAATCCATTTTCATCTTATAGACTTTTATCAAATGTTGTGTCCCATTTTCTGTGGAGTTATTACATCACAACTGTTAAAATCCGGGGCAGGCCTTTAAAAATAATATATGCCAGAAAGTGTAGCAGAAACTGAAGGAAATTAAAAAATTATTTATGTTCAATAATAAGCCCAGATCGTGTTGGTAACATTAAATATTAATTTGGAAATCTATTTGAGAATTTTAAAGTTCGAAAATATTTATTTAAAATAATCTTACTTGAAATTTTTTTTTATAGTTTTTTATTATTTTATTTATATTTGTTGACAGTACATTTATAATAAATATCACATAATTTTTGGTATCCAAACCGTTCCAATGTGTTAAAAGGCCCTGTTATTGAACTGGGATACAATAAAAATTATACATTTTATTAATTCACAATTATTAGCTTTACTACACCATTTCCAAGTATAATTCAGATAGTATCAATTGTAATACAGAAAGCATCAATTAAAATCTCAACTTCATATAGCGTGCAACTCTGTACAGTACATCAAGCTACAGCGCTTTGACAATGAATGACATGCCTGTCGGTTGTTAACTGCAATTTAACGTCTGCTGAAAGCCTGAATATCTTAATTTAATAATTTACTGCATATTAACATTAAGTTTTTTATCTTCTATGGAAATTTTTAATATTTTATGTTGGATTTCTTTGTTTTATTAAAATAAATCCATTCCGAAACGTTAATAAAATTAAAATATATATTTAATAAATATTGTCATTTTTTAAATACCATTACGGCTTTCTGCATTACAGTTGACTCTTTCTGAATTAAAATTGATACTTTCCGAATAAAAATTGACTAATCTGAATTATAATTAAATACTTTGTGAATTACACTTTGAAAAGGTCCATTAATTTAAACTTATTATTATTAATTATTATCAATATGACCTTAAATTCTACAATCTTTCACGCAAGATGAAAGTCAAACACGGATTTTATAAATTTATACAAATGCAGTAAAATTGATCAAGTAAAATGAATTTAAAAAAAAAAAATAACTTAACTATATATAAAATATTTGTAGATCATAGAAAATGATTTTTTTTCTTCCAAATCCATAAGATTTTAATTGGATTTCCTCCCCCAATACAACACAGACCAAAAAATTTCCTTTCACATATAGAATTTTCTTTTTTGTTATTTTCTTTTATTTAAATATACCAAATATTTTAATACAAAAAAAAAAAAAATACACAAAAGAAAAATCTTATTTAAAATCCCTGACCCAACAAAAACCACCCCAATTTTTATAGGATAATTCAAAAAAAACTTTAGCAGAAAGAACATTTCGTTATCCATTAATGATATTGCGACCATTAAAAGAGCTAGCAAAAAGAGCAGCTGGAACTTCTAGGAGATCAGCAAAGAAACTTGCAAGACTTAAATACGTAAATATATTAATTAAATATATAACCATACATAAATAAATTATAAAAATATTGCCGAAATCATCAAAAAACATTCAATTTTTTTTTTTTTGTGGCATTAATGAGTTTGCTAACTTAGAACAAATTTGATATGAACTCAAAAAATTAAACATATATAAAATTAAAAGCGCACATCATTGAAAATTAATGGCTTTATCATCAATTGAAAAAAATTATTTGTATTATCACCATAACAAAAACATTTTATTAAAATTCTAATTTGATTTCCTTAATCAAAATTATAGCATAGAATTAGTAAATTTTCCACAATTTCGTAGTAATTGCACTTCAGAATTTAAATGAACTGTAGAAATTTGTAAAACTAATTAATTATTCACGCTGATAAGGTTTTACTTAAGCTATTTTGGAAATCAGAAAAGAAAGATTTTATTTAAGCTATTTTACTAAATTACAATTTCCAGAAATATTATTGATGTATGTTAGGTTAGAGCGGAGGCCTTAGGCGATGCACCGACCACCGAGAGTCCTAAAGAATCTTTTCACGCGTGCTATTCAGTGAAATTCAGAATCATTCTGTTAGGATCCTTGAAATATCCTCAAGTTTAAAGAAGAACTTTTACCCCAAGAAACTTCTTCTTGATAGTGCTGGGTAGTGGGAGTGCTATCAGATGTACACTTTCGTGATTATTGCTGATGTAAAAATAGTAGAGAAATTATGATCGGAGTAGTTATAAGTGAATTTAGAGGAGTTATGGTCAATTATATACCACCAATTTGACATCAACTATAGAATTAAATAAGGGAAACAGTTTTATTTTAAAACAGTGAACTTTTTTTAAAGAACTAATTTACTAAGTAACATTTTAAATCTTACCGAGTAGCGACAAAGACTAATACAAAATTTAATTTGAAAAATTTGCCCAAAGTACAATAATTTTACATATGTATGATAAAAAACGTAGATTAGTAAAACAATTTCGTAAAATTGATTTTTAGTACCAACAAAAATTTCCTTTTAATATACGACACCCTCTAAACTGATGACATCCCTTTTTGAACTATCTATGACAACTAAATTAATCACTTTTCGTGCTACATGAAATTCTAATTTTTTTTTAAACAATTTCGTTATATGAAAATTATGTGACACTATACTATACAACATAATATTTTATCATGAACTGCGTTTTAAAGTAAAGCAGTTTAAAGGCGGCGATAAACGATAAAGTGTTACGCAATAATTTGTTCATACGTAAAATGCTTCCAAGATAAAATGCTCATGAAAAATTTGTCAGAGAAGATAATTAACAGCTTACATCGTGACACACGTTTCAATAACATGCACTTACGTCACGGTTTACTTAAGAAATTATAGTAATTGAAAATATCGTGTTTAATTTTGGTCATAACATTTCAAAACATTATTCTGAAATATGTTCAACCACAAAGAACGGAACTATATTTTGTGTGACGGCACTCTTAGTGTTAAATATAATTTGTAATTCAGTATTTTAAATTTTTAACTGAAATTGTGGAACTATTTGTGGCAGATAATCTCCCAGTAGAAATTTCAAAAAGAAAATTAAAATATTTTAAACACATCTTAACATTTTCCTATGGTGTTTAATTGGTAACTCACTAGTAAATCATTTGTTAAACTTTTTCCTTCATACATTTATTTAATTGGTATACATAATCATATTTAACTGCATCCTATTCAGTATTATAGAGCAATCAACGGTATTGTAAATTTTACCAAAACCAAAAAATTTATTCATCAAAATTTTAAATCCCAAATTTTCTCCCCTTCATTTTGTTTTTTATTTAATTTTTAAATGTTATAAATTGGAAAAACACACATTTTTACACTGCTTAGCAAATAAATTTGATTTTTTTAAAATATTGATTTTCAATATAATTTATCTTCCCAGTTATTTGCACTTCAGAAAATATATGGTTTTGATTTTTTTTAAATTACACTATAATTTATCATTAAAATCACGCAATTTAAAATATAATAAATTTATATTTTATTTTCTTCAATGAATAAATATAGTATGAAAATGATACAAAATTACAAACAATTCCGGTTGATACAGTACAGACGCTAGCTGATAATGAAAAAGAAATGGTGGAGCAACGGATGAAAAAACGTAAAGAACATTTAGTTAAAAAATGTTCACAGCATGGTTTAAACAAAAGAGGTTTGTATACAAATTGCTAAAGAATTATTTTAAAAATTATATATAATAATTATAATATTTAGGAAATGAATCTTATCATAAACCAAATCCATGGGAATATTTGGTGAATCTTAAACATCATCTTATTTGGTAATTTAATTAAAATTAAAATTTGATATTTAATTTTGGTAATTTTCAATTATTAATATTTAGGTGTAATGTATTTAAAGCGGCATCATCATCGTGGATGTATAATTTTAATATTTTAGCTGGTTATAGTAAAGATTTTTTAAAAAAGACAAATGATATAGCTTTAAATTTAGCTAGGAAAAAATATCCTAGAGTAACATTAGTTGAGGTACATATATACAAAATATTTATAAATTATATAACAAAATGTGCTGAAATATCGTAACGTTATTCATTACGTTACATCAAAAAAAAAAATTTAGTTTCTATTACTGAAAATACATTTATAATAACGAAATATTATGTATATTTAATTTCGTTCCGTTATAACGTTACAACATGTAAACTCAGGTTTCGTGGTACAAGTAATGTTACATGGAATAATTGTGGTACTTTCGTTATAGCGTTACGATACGTTATACAGCACTGATAATAAATAAATAAAAAAAAAATTATCAAAGAAAATATTTATAATTTTCCAATTTTGTTTTTTCCATTTTAGTTGCAAGAAGCACAAAATGAATCTATTACTTTTATGATAGTACGGCATCCATTTGAAAGACTTTTGAGTGCTTATAGAGATAAATTTGTTAATGCTATACCACATTCATTTCACGATATCCTAGGATATTCAATAGTTCGTAAATATAGAAAAAATAAGGTAATTTTAAATAAAATATAATTTTTAAATTTAACCCTCTAACTATCGGCAACAACATAATGAAATCACGTTCGATTTATTTAATGTAATTTCGTAGGATACTTTTCAGTAGCACATTGTAATAATACTTAATTACTATGAGAGTTATTGTGTTTATAATCATAAGTTGAAATGATTAAATTAATGGGAAAAGTTTAAATTAATTTTTATCAATGTTGCCGAGGATCGGAGCTTCTAGAACTGTATAATTCCAAATTATATTTGAGGTCTTCTATAGAGATTTAAATTAAATTTTATACAGATTTTATTTCGTGTCATGATCTAGTTTGAACCCGGCTCATCTTAAATCAATTTAGATGCTAAATTTCCGAAAAAAAATTATGTTCCTGGATGTTCTAGACTAGACAATACATTTGCTTTAACAAATTCGAATTTTGGGTTATCAAATATACAATTTTTTATGGGTATATCAGGCAGCTATCCTTTACTATCCTTCGAATCCTATTAAATGATTGCATATACTAAAACTATAAAAATCGCTTGGCGGTTAGAGTGTTAATTTCTTATATATAATCTTTAACACTAAATTAATTTTACAATAATTTATTTAATTTTTTATTTATTTTGATATAGCAAAATGGTGATAATAAACACTTAAGAAAATATCCAACATTTTCCGAATTTGTTAATTGGCTTTTAGATGAGGTGTTACGTAGAAATTCAATTGATATGCATTTAGTGCCAGCTAGTAAATTTTGTACACCATGTTTAATTAAAATTGATATTATTATTAAATTTGAAACATTAAATGATGATCAATTATATTTAATTGAAAAAGGTGGTTTACAGAATGTCATAATGCCAGAATGGAAAAATTCAGGACGTGGTAAAAATACATCAGATTTATTACAACAATTTTATTCACAATTAACAAGAAAACAATTGGATGGACTTTATGAATATTATAAGTAATATATTATAATCCGATTAATATAATTAATATAATAATTAATATTTTATATTAACAGATATGATTTTGAAATTTTCGATTATAATCCAACACCATATTATAATATTGTTAAATATGATGATCCGCCACCTGATGACAATATATTAGAACAAATTAAGACATGATGATGAAAATTATGGAAATAACGAGATATTAAAATTACACAAACAAAATCAAAATAAATCTACGAAGAGCAATTTTTATTTTTTAATTTATATAAATTTATTATTAATATTCAATAATATTTTATTTAGTCCATATTTTTAATTAAATTAATTAATTAAAGTACATTCTTAATCGAAAAGAAGAAAAAAATATTTATACAATTGAAAATATTTTATTTAAAATCACAAAAATAATAAAAAGAAAATTATGCAACGAATTTTTATTTTCTTATTAAATTATTTGATATCCCAATAAAAAAAAGAAAACCTTTAAATATTAGCTAGGTGAAAATTAGTGAAAATTGTTTTTGTAGGTGAAAATATGAAATATTTTTTTTTTAAGGAAATTAAATTTAATTCTTTATTGCTTCACAATAAGCTGCACGGATTACAAACAAAAATATATTATCAAAATTTGCAAATTTTGAAATTATAGGAAGTTAAGTAAAAATTAAAAACGCAGCAAAAAATTCTGTATAGAAAACATATCAGAAGCAAAATTATGTCAAATTGTAAACAGCAAATTGAAAAACCTTTTAAATTTATATTCAACATTGACAATTTAGAATATTTCGCTATAATAATTTAAATTTTTCGTTACTATTTAATTGACACGATTAATTAACACTATAAATATTAAATTTTTTTTTTTACTCATTAGCATTGCAAATTGCAGCACTTAAATTTAAACAAAAAAAAAAATGCAATTTTTTAAATTTAATTATTTACATAATAAAAAATTTACTGTCAGCAACATATTTTCGCAAGTGTTATAATATGGAAAGGGGTGGCTATGATGTGTGTTCAATTCCAGATCGAGACATGGATGTCGCTCGAAGTTGACTCAAATTTAAATGAGTACCAGTTATACAAATTCCAATTTTCAAACTGGGAAATATATTAAGAATCTTTATAGTTCCGAATCCATATAAAATTGGTGTATAAGTCCAAATTACAAATAAAAATGGCACGAAACATCTTTGAGGAAGCCAAGGTTCTATTAGGGCTGTACCGCCTAATGGAGACATTAAAATTCACATATATGTAGTTCATTTAAAACTTCTACTTCGTTTTTTTAAAAAAAATATTATTCACGATGTCTAGCAATAGAAATATAAAGAAATTCACGGACGATTTACTAACTGAGGCTTAAATAATCACTTTTGGTTACTCATATGAATCACTAATGTATGCTAAAATCTGGCCTAGTGCAATTTACTAAAAATTGTACAGAAAAATACTCATTTAGTTGACACTCCCTTACAAAGCCAATACTAACAGAAATTTACATCGTATCGATATATCTTTAGTATCCTTTAAGATTGAGTCCTTAGTTTTCATTTCTGAATTGGTCACGTGTGAATCTATAGCACATTTTTTTTTAGATTTAGTTTTATAGAGATTGGAAAGCTATCCAACGCCAACCATTGATTACAGATGAACGCTGTGTGTATTAAAAAGGAGAAAACCAAAAAATAAAAATCATTGAGGAAAATTGAATATTATTTAATAAAATATTAAAAAAAAAATCTAAAAGTTTAACTAAAATCGTAGAAGCTAAAAAAGTGTAGCAAGAATTGCAAAAAATGTTAAAATTTTTGCAAAAAATCTTAGAAAAACTTATAATAAAAATGGAAATCTTAAGAAAATGATAACAAAAAAATGTAAAATATTTAATTTAATTTACCTGGTATGTAAAAACTGAAATAATAAACTGATTCAAAATGGCTGAATATAAAAAAAAATCACTTGTAAATTTTCAAATTCAATACACGCGCGACTAACTCGATAATTAAACAAAAAAAAAATATATTATTTTTAAATTTAAAACGTATTTAAAATTATTGATATTATTTATAATTGGTGAAAAGTTAATTTTTATAATTTGAAATAATTTATTTCACTAACAAGTACCGAAACGAAACGTCTTTGCATACCAGCAATTAAATATTAACTGACTAACATTATAACGAAAAAGAGGCGTGACTAATTAAAATTATAAAAAAAAATGGTACAAAAATTATCATTTAATGATAGCGCGCCAAATTTAAATTTGAATGATAAATATCAAAAATTGAATAGATTTCATTAAGACTTTTAGCAAAAATATTTTATTTTGCTGGCAGTAAATTTATTTTAATTACAAATTCTTGAAAATATTATACTTTTTACTATTAAATTTTTTAATGGAATCTTCAATAATTTTATAGATCTTTCATTTTATAACAAATAATTTTGAAATAATATATTTAAATATAAATGTTTATGTTAATAAACTCTCCAACTATAAATGAAAATAGTAAATTGAATTTAATAGAAAATTTTAAATAAATAAATTATAATACTATTTTATTTATAATATTTATAGAGCCTAATTAGAAGAAAATATCAAGACTTTAAAAACTAAAATCACATTGAAAAATCATAGTATAATTAGAAATTTACGATGAAGTCAAGTGATTTTTTTTTTATTATTTTTTGTTACAAAGTTATTAATATAATTTTATCAATAAATTTGATATTTATATTAATTTAGTACTAGTTTTAAAAATAAAAGTGTGAAAATAAAGAAAATAGCACCGCAGAAATGTGTTTTTTTTAGAATAGGTTTTAGGTAAATAAGATAAACTATTATGAAATTTTGGTATACGTTTATCTAAGACTGAGCACAAAAAGTTATCGTTTACAACCAATTCAAACCCATATAATTATTTTTTGAAACTGTCAAATTCAAATTTCATTTAACTTGACATTTTTTCAGTTTGGATTCGCAAAAGTTGTATAGTATCTATAATATATGAAGACATCAAATTTGAACTTTGCTGAACGAATCGGGACTGAACTGATCGATGTTGTCTTTATTTGACAAAAATAATAAATAAATAAATAATGTACCCCAAAGTCTACAATACATCGTACATCGATCTGCTTGTCTATTTCTACAATACATTAAGTTGCTAGTCTATTTCTAATCCACAATCAATTTAAAATAGAAGAGATTTTATCATCGAAAACGGTAAAATAAAAGGAAAAAAGATGCATTCATTATTCATTGTACAATTACTGAATCATAATTGCTTCGGGTATCACAGTTCTGAAATGATCGATACTACTTCCTTCAGACCCGTCATCTATTGACTCAGTATAAATGCTTAAATTAAAATTAATAATAAGAGCCATGAATCAGGAGATTACCACCTGCTTAGCTTAAGTCTCAATATAAAATACTTACGATTATGAAAATGACTTGGAAAATATGAATATAATGTTGATTTTTGCCATTATTAAAATAATAATTTTTATAATATTAATAATGTTAGTCCACGTTAGATTCCACCATAATCCATAAATTAAACAATAAAATAGGATTCAAGAATTTTCAATCACAATATTTTTATATGAACACAAAGAACCACTTTACTTAATGCCAATAATACTTTATATAAAAAATACATCTGTTTTTGGTATGCTCAGTTGAATTTTATCAGATAAATATGTAAACATATGGCAGCATCTCTTTATGTCCTTTAAGAATTGAATTAGAGTATATTAATATATTAAATCCATCAGGATAATTAAAATCATCATTAAAAAGGGTAAGTATAATAAGCAGTTTATGAAAATAAGAATTCCATTTGAAATGCGAGAGACTGTAGTTCAGTCCTAATCTATACTTTTCACATTCTCACATAACAAAAGTATACTTTCAAACAAATTATCAGTTTTTGCACTGAACATGAAGAAGCGAAGTGGTTCAACCCTCAATATTCCAATTTTCAGTTTCATTAATCATTTATGTTCATATTGAGTGTAATTTTTTGAAAACATATTTTTAGGCGCACATTTTAATATTTATCAGAAGCAATCACAGAAAATTAGCAATTTTCGATTAACTAATTTTACCAAATATTTTTAAAAAAATTGAAATTATTATTAAATAATGTCCACTCTACACATGTCCACTCTACACTCTACACATGTCCATGTCCACTCTACACATTTTGACCAAATATGAAATTTTATACAAAAAACTATCTTCACCAGAGCTCGCGGTTTTTTTTTTCATAATATTTGTCATTTTTAATTTCAATTTATCTCTAAAGTAATTTTTGTGGTTGGACTACTTTGCTTCTTAACTTATTTGCTTATTTTGCAATCAGAATCAGAAATTTATTCTCATGCTCCATAAATAACAAATGCACTTCCAAGCAAATTGTCAGTTTTTGCGTTGTCCTTAAATAAATAAGTGATTGTCATTGCAAAATAGATAAAATTGTGGAACTGCCAGTAAGTTAACATAGGTATTTAAGTAACCATTAATTGCAACAAACCTTAAAACATATTTCTTAAAACACCATTAATTAAAATGAGCAACTTTTCAAAAATAATATGTCATTGCCATCTGTTAGTTAAATAATAAAACAATAATGGTTGTTGTACATGCTAAAATATCTTAGCACTGAACTACTTTATCAACACAAATTCTGACAATATAAAAATAAATAAAAATTTATACATAAATTTTTCGATATTTGAAAAACTTGTGTGAAAAAAAATATATTTCAAATAAAAAAATTATCTTAAACAATTCATAAACGTCACAACCGTTGACTTGGACAGATCGGTTGTAAAAAATCTGTCCGCGCGTTTTATATATTTCGATAGTATAGTAAAAATATTTTTACATTGAAATCAAATTTCTGTTACAAATAAATTCATTCACAAAAAAAAAAACATAAAAAAAAACGCGATTTATTTTATTTTCCAATTTTCAAATATTCAAGTAACGAGCCGCAATGTCTATAACGAATTTTCTTTGACGATTTTCCTCTATATACACATGAAAAATTAAAATAAAAGAAAATTGATTTAAATTTAATTCTTTTAATTTAAATGAAAAATTCTAAATTTATATAAAGGAAAAATCATTTTCTTTTTCGGTTTTTTTTTTTTTTTGTTATTTTTCGATCAAATGGAAAAAAAATAAATAAATTTTTGTGATTCATTGAAAATAATTTAAAAAAAAATGTGCGTGGATGTTTTTAACAACAGAAAAACTAAATCGAAGGTCTAGCAATAAATTAAAAAAAAAAATTGTTTTTTTTATTTAATAAAACTATCATTTAATTTTATGTAAATTTTAAATTAGAATAAAAAATATAAATTATTTGCGATAAAGTGTGATTATTTATAGTGTAGTGGAAAAAACTTTTTACGAGAAATTAACAAGAAAAAAAATTTGTTTCATGAAAATTTAAATATTGCGGGTTTTTTAATTAAATTTGAAAATTGTAATATGGAAAAGTAAAAATTAGTAATTATTTTATTGTTATATTTTTGATTATAAATAATAAAAAATAAGAAAATTTCTTCATAAATAATAAAAAGTTAAACGGAAAATTTATTATACACGACAAAAATATTAAATATTAAATTATTTTCTCCGAAAAAAAAAAATTCTATAAATTAATAATAAAATATTTTTAATATAAAATTAATTTATTGTGATTTTTATGAAAATTTTTAATTTAATGTTTTTGTTTAAAAGTTTTTGTTAAATTTATTTAAAAAAAAATCAAAAAAATCTAAGGATTAAAATGACTTTTAATTAAATGGTAAGAGGAAAATTCTATTTTCATTATTTAGACTGAAAATTTAATTATTTATTTAATATATAATTATTACGTTAAGTCAATAAGTTTTGTACCATCACAATTATATTATGAAATTCTGTAACTCACAACTTGTTATACTAACCAAAATTATCTTTCAATTATGAAATCAAGTATAAATCGTTGATATCGCATGTATAGGTCAGATGGAATCTAACTATCAAAGTGAAATCTAACTCCCTCGAAAATTTTAATTGAATATATTTTTGTAAAGAAAATAATCACGATAAATTTTTAGTTAACACTGGCACCTTATTAAACATAACGACAACATTTCATAGTGAAATTTTCGTTGTACCCACGACGCTGTGGAAATATGCAGTTGCTGTCATAACGATCTTTGTCAGGTCGAATTGTCTGATAAAATCATTTTTATTTTATTTTTTTGACAGATATTTTTAACTGACAACGAAATATTCGAGAAAAGGCTAAAAATGTCGAGAAAATTCGAGTGTTAATTGAATATTTTGATTACGATTTCAACAAAATAAGATATTGATTGATCTAAATGAGAGTATGTAGTGTCAAAGTTAGTTAACCTAGAAAGTTTACATATTAACTGTCAGTATCAAAATATACCGACTACTGTGACGATGGACTGTTTTATTTTTAACTGAATGTTTCACTACAAATCCGGATCGAAAAACGAAATTTCAATTTTCCATTCAGATTAAGAGAGGTCGGCTAAATTCATCATTTATGTACAAGAATGGTTTTTCTAAAGAATCCGAATATTCATTAATAACATTAGCACAATATTCATTACCACAAATTACAAATGATTACAGTAGTAAAGATTTTAAAATTAAAAAGTTTTAAGAAACCAATTTATAAAATATAATCATTAAAACTTTTCCCATCAAAATTATCAAATTAAAAAACATTTTTATCATTAATCTAAATGTAAATGAAACGAAACAAATTGATAATTATATTTTCATGAAACATTAATTAAAACTTTTTTTCTTTTTTTTAAATGTTTTCATGTTAATATTAACAATAATTTACAAATTATTGAAAGTTATGTCGTTTTTAGTTGCACTTTTCCTCATATATTTCAACAATAAGCAAAAAATTGTTAATAATTTATTACAAAATTATAAGTAATTCAAAAAAAAAAACAAAAGCAACGAGAAAAATAAATAATTTATTAAAAACAATTTCAAGTGAAATACTAGCAATTTCTTTTCATTCGTTTCATTTCATTTGATGACCTTTTACTTAATAATATTATAAAAGTTTTGCACAAAATTTCACTTGAATTTGTTTAAACAAATAAAAATTTCTAGTGAATTTGAAATTAATAAATATTTATTAAAAATATATAATAAATAAATTTAGTTAAATAATATTTTTGTATAGCTATAACTATGCAGAGAGCGTTTAGTATAATTTCTTCCTTTTGCTTGTCTGTCAATTATTATGAACTATTATTAAAAAGGTTTAAATTACGAGGGCTGATTGATAATTACGTGGACTACCTGTGATTCAGGTAATGCACAGGTATAAAGTAAGTATTTTTTACCTCTAAAATCATTTACTAGGCTATATATAAAATTTAAAGTCGATATCTTGTATACTTTCCATGTAACAGTCGTTTAAGTAAGTCAATCTCAGTGAATTTTTTAAAATGGATAAAAACGAATTTCGTGTGTTGGTAAAACATTATTTTTTGAGGCAGAAAACAGCAAAGGAAACTAAAGAAAAGTTGGATAAATATTATGGTGAATCTGCACCTTCGAAATCAATGGTTTGCAAGTGGTTTGCTGAGTTTAAAAGTGGCCGTACCAGCACAATTGATGAACAACGTTCTGGGCGTCCAAATGAAGTGACTACTCCAGAAATGGTCGATAAAATCCATGATATCGTACTAGATGACCGAAGAGTGAAATTGCGGGAAATTGTTGACATTGTGAACATCTCATCGGAACGTGTTTTTAATATTTTACATCAATATTTGTATATGAAAAAGGTATCTGCAAGATGGGTGCCGCGTTTGCTTACAATTGATCAAAAACGCAATCGTGTGACAACATCAAAGCAAGTTTTGGAGTTATTACAACGTAATCCAGTCGATTTTTGGCGTCGATTCATAACCGTTGATGAAACATGGATACACTACTACACACCAGAGACAAAAGAACAATCAAAACAGTGGATTTCTACAGGTGAAAAGGCTCCAAAGAAGGCAAAAACAGTTCCATCAGCTGGCAAGATTATGGCCACTGTTTTTTGGGATGCTCATGGTATAATCCATGTCGATTATTTACAAAAAGGAAAAACAATCACAGGACAATATTATGCAACATTATTGGATCGTTTGAATGAAGAGATTATAATAAAACGACCACATTTAGCAAAGAAAAAAGTTCTTTTTCATCAAGACAATGCACCAGTTCACAAATCAGGAATTGCAACAGCAAAATTATTAGAATTGAGATATGAATTGGTTCCTCATCCACCATATTCTCCAGATTTGGCCCCTTCTGACTTTTTCCTGTTTCCAAATATGAAAAAATGGTTTGCAGGAAAGAGATTTGGGTCAAATGCTGAGGTCATCGACGAAACAAATGGCTATTTTGAAGGGTTGGAGAAATCATATTTTTTGGAAGGCATCAAAAAACTGGAACATCGTCTAACTAAGTGTATCGTCCTAAAAGGTGACTACGTTGAAAAATAAAAAAAAAAAACTGAAAAAAACTGTGTCTTCTGTGTCAGTCCACGTAATTATCAATCAGCCCTCGTAGATTGTAAATAATTATAAATTTTATAGATAAATGGAATAATATTTTTAGAGTTTCTTGAAATAATTGTTTTTTAGATAATTTAACTATGTACAATTAAAAGTTTGAAAGTTTTCATAGACAAATCAAGTCATAATCACGATAATATCAATTTTATTTTTATGTTAAAAAAAATGTTAAAACGTCAGTCGAGAATTACATAATCGTATGTTGAATCACAGTAGTTTTGAGTGATGAGCAATCCAAATATTAATTACACATTCAAAAAATGTAATTAAGCAAAAGAAACACAATAAAAAACCAGAGTTTTTATTTAAAATAATAAAATATTACAGTTTCTTTATTTCATATAAGACTCATTTCCAACATTTCCAAAGATTACATACGCCTTTATTTCTTATACAAATCAAAAACTTGTGAAAATTGAGGTTTACATGGTCGTATGGTAAGAATTACATGGATTACATGTAGTACATGGTCGTATGTTAAACATATACGACCAAATCCACATTTTTTTTACAAAAAAATTACATACGACTTTAATAATTTATTTTTTTCACCCATTTCTGTTAGTGCTACACTCACTTGACGAGTAGAATAGACGCATATTGATTGTACTTACCATTTAACGTCATTAATTCCATTTCCATTTTTTACCACATACGACCATGTATAATTCTCGACTGTCGAAATTCGAATTTTAATAGTATTCAACATTTTATAATGTTCTTTCTGGTGATGCTATTCTTTAAAACTTAGAACCAATTATAGTAAAAAATTCTTAAGGGTTTAATTTTTCCAAAGATTATTTCCAAAATTATTACTCTAAGAAATTTTCAGTCAACAATTAATATTTTACAGAAACTTTATACAAATTGGTAATCAAACTATTAAAAATGTTATTCATACATCCATCAACTTTGACTTGTCACTGAGTTTGCATAAATTTCGTCAACCAAATTGTACATTAAAAGGATTGTGAAAATGTTATTCATACATACATGACATCCATCAAATTCGACTTGTCACTGGCCTTAAAAATAGATAAATTAAAACATTCTCAAAACGTACTTTGCATTTTCTACAATTTTCAATTGTAAATTGGCACTGGACAGTGAAATAACGAAAGTTTTATTGATTTTATTGTTTTTTTATTTTAATTCCAGTTTTGCCCTTTATCATTTAATCAACTTTAGTAAGCGATGCCAGCTTACGACATTACTTTAAAATAAAAATGTGTAAAATTAAACGGAAACTGAAAATAATTCAGTTTATCACATCGTTTTTTTTTTTTTATAAATATTTAATGGAAACGTGCCAAAATTTATTAAGTACACATGACGTAAAATTAGTATATATTTGACGGATTTGCAAAATAAATAAAAGATTTAATTTATCCTGTGTCGCTAATAAAAATTAGATAATCAAATTTTTTTTTTTTAAATTATTTAGAATTTTATAGAATCTAAAATTTTGAAAGTTAATTTAATTAATTATTTGTTTTATTTTAGTTCTCGAAGAACTTGGAATTAAAAATTATATTGAAAAATTTTAAGTATGGTCATCTTAAAAAAAGTGTAAATCAAGAATTTTACGACTAACCAATACGTAAATTAAACTCATCATACTAAAATACCTTTTGATAAAATGCCTTATTAAGGAACTTTTTTATTGACCCATGAAAATTATTTTAATTTAGCTGCGGCGACGACGAAAATTTAATCAATAAAAAACTATACTCTTAATAAGGAAACTATTTAAAAATATTTCTTTTTAAAAAAAACATGACTCAAAAGTAATAATTCATTAAAAGTTTTGACTTTGAATAAAATGCGATAATATCTTAATGATTAAAATTACAATTAGTATAATTTTTCATATAAATCAATTTTCATTTCCATTTTTATATATTAATAAACATTCAAATAACGACATTTTTTCTATCTTTATCTTATTAACAAATGAATAATTAAAATTTCCATTTATCTCAATATAAAATTCTTTAATAATAATAAATATTCTTTGAGGTCTTGAGTCAATTGTGACTTAATATAAAAAAAATCAAAGTTAAATTTAAATAAAAACAAAAAAATTAACATAATTATATATAATATTAATTCAGTTAATTCATAATGTGACAAATAAACCTCCCATTCTAATCTAAAAAATTTAATCAAATCGCCTTGTTTGCTTAGCACTTAACTACATTTATATAGACAAACTTTTTTTTTTTACCTGACAGTACGAGAGTACGACAGTACATAAAAAAAAATATTAATTTAATACAAAGCAATTATTTTAATGTTGTTAAATGGCGCAAAATAGAAATAAACAAAAACAACAATCAACAATAATAATCTGTGATTTTTACAATTGTTGCGCAATATTTAACAAAACCAGCTAGCTTGCTAGCTACTGTTTTAGATTATTTACTTTACATTGTCGTATTTTTAAGCATATTTACAAAACATTCGTAAAAAAAATTTACTATTATCTGACTATTTAGTTGGAGTTGTTCTCTTAAATGTAATTGAATTTCAAAATTCTAATGCTAAGTCTGCCACCCACTTTTGTAATATCAGAAATTATGATAACGTTATGAAAAAGTCTTGGTCTTGAGTGGCGTACAATTGACGTAATAATATTGTTGGAATAATCACACTATTTATTACATTTTGTATATTTTAAGACCTAACCCTGCAGTTATTCTAAACATTCGCAACTGTAACGTATTTCAACGCAACATTTACAACGGCGTTAAAGCCACTCTCAAAGTTATGTTCTTGCGTTAATGGTATAAAAACATGAGATTTTAATCAGCTATTTATAATATTAAAAACATTTAAATAATTATTTAGCAATTTCTTTCCATATCTCAATATTTTTTTTTGTAATATTTCTATAACTTCTACAAGACTTTTCTTATAAAATGTCAAATTTCTGCGTTGTGTCAAAGTTTTGCGTTAAATTTTTAAATTTTTCAAACTTTCCTCGATGTGAATGTTTGCGTTGAATTTATCATTTACTCCCATACATTTTATATTTGTAGAACTCTTTTTTGAAAGTGCGTTGCCGTTGTGAATGTTGAAGGGGATTGGGGCATAACCAACCATTTCTGAATTTTGACAGCGTAAAGAAAATATGCGAAAAGTTTTGTTTCTAAACTCACTGTCACTTGTTACATTATTGTTTAACAAATAATTATAGTATTTGTAAGTTATTTTGTAAATTTTGACATAGATATTTATTATAAATTGTGCGGTAAACTGATCTGTATGAATTTTACAATTGTCATATACGAAATATATGACGTATTAATCGTACGAAATATATGACGTATTAATCGTACCTTTTATAAGATAACGAAAAAAATAATGACAGTCAGTTTTTCGTAATTCGTAGAATTGAGTTATGTCCATAATTCTTAAAGTATTATCGACATAACTCAATTATAGTTAATTTTAAAGTTTTGAATTTAAAATATTTTACTTTCAGATACCAAAGTTACAAACCCATAGCTTTGTTTGTATATTTCATTGCTATACAATTTTCTTTTGTTTGAGTTTATTTTTTATATTTTTGACTACTTATATCACTCAGTACAGTACTACGTACATACAACAATGTTCAATTAAATTATTAAATTATTCCAAACTTGTTACAAAGTATAACACAACAACAGCTTAAAGGTATTATAAAAAAAACTAAAAAAAATGTGGTTAGCTATCACAAAATAAACATTTTTATTTAATTAAATATTAAGTAAGGATTTATAGAACAAAGTATATATAAAAAAAAATTATGTTTTGATGTTGTTTTTTGAAATTTAAATAATTAAAAATATTGAAATAATATCACAGATTTTATGTTGTTTTATGTTTTAAATGATGTGAAAAGAAAATTTCAAATTTTAAATTTTTTATTTTTAATTAAATAAAACAAAATTTAAACAGAAATCTGTGAAAATCTATTTTTATAAATTAATATTAATTTTTTTTAATGCTACTGACCTTTAACCTTGCAGTCATTTATAAGATGGCTTAAGAATATTTCGTAATTTTTATAGAGACTATTCTGAAACTGTCGTCGTCATTTATATTTTATATTAAATGATTTGTTAAATAATTTGTATTTAAATAGCTGAAGTGAATTTTCAGCTATTTTGAAATACTATATTTAATTTATTATCACTGTTCCGAAATAGTTCTTTCTAAGAAACAACATTAAAAATGTTTTATGTTAACCTATGAGGAATTAAAAGGTTAACATAATTGACGCAACAACATTTTTTTATTCAAATTCCTAAATACGCCCCTGAGATATTTGAATAGTGAAAACAAAAAATAAATAAATAAAAACTTAATAATCACCGACGAACATAGTTTTATATAGACAAATTTGGCCTCTTGAAGTCACATTAATAGATTTACATGTGCGTTCATTAATGGTTTTGCGTTAATTTTTTGGTGGTCTTATACATTTTTTTGATTTCTATACACCGAGACACTACGAAGATATTATTATTTATATATGCAAATCTCAACAATATTCAAAAAATTTATTATTTTTTTAATGCATTTATAAACAAACCAAACAAAATGTTGTAAGAAAATTTATAGACCCAAGCCAAGAAATATGAAAATGTGAGTTTTTTGTTTTGTATAATTTTGTGATATTTGTTTTCTTGGATAGTATAGAAAAAAAGATAGACTTTAGAGAAATTTGTGGCAATATTTTCCATTTTCTTCAATATTATAATAAAATAAAACAGAAATTATTTAAAAGTAAATGCGGCGGCAGCAATGTCTAATGTGCAATATGATAGTAAAATTCAAAAAAAATAAATAATAAATTTCTATTTTTGATTTGAACAAACACGGAAGTAATATTTAGAATTTATAAATTTGTAATTTTTCGGTTTTTTTTTTTTTTGTTAATTTTCATGTCTCCAAATTATAATAGTTTTGTTTGAAAATTTTACTAAATGTAAATTTTGCACAGGAAATTGATTACCAGAATTAAAATAATACAGATGTTTAATTTAACATAATATCATCTCACTATTAGTAGGCTGACATATTTTTAAGAAAAACACATGAATAATATAGCCACTGGTATTGAATATTGATACATTCATAATTAAATCCTTGGAAAAATTTGAGCTGATTTGATATTTTTTGAAACGTTCTCCAAATTAATGATCCAGGGCAAGTTGAAACTAGCACCTCCTATGCCACTGCCCAACACTCACTAGACGTAGAAGTCGTATTCTGGGAAAGGCCTACTATCCAACACATAATCAGTGTTATTATCCCTAAAAGTGGTACCTCTATGAACCCAGTGTGGTCTATGCGAGGCTCTGCCGCCACTATAACCTAACCTAACCTACCCAAATGGATTACCCTTTTTAGTTCTTGTTTGGGATAAAATTGTCCTACGCATCTGAGTAGAAACCGAATTTGTTTATCGCTCTGAGTGTGCTATATTTTATTTCAATCCGTACGAAACGCGAAAACCTCCAACACCATACAGTTCAGAGTTCAGATATACTACTAGAAAATACCAATTAGCATGTAATGAAGTTTTCTTTCACTGAATTATTCGTGTCAACTTATATCTCTATAAGTTGACAGAGGTAGAATGTAAACACTTTGTTAATTTAAATACGACCTTATAAACTATTATTCCATATACAAGTATAGACATAAGACATTACACGTAGATCCATTAGAAATTGGATAAAATTCGATTTACAAAATACTAAAAATTGTAATAGCTTGATTAATTTTTGCAAAAAAAAAATTGTATCTGTACTGTAATATTGGTATGATAAGAATTTGTGAAACTAAACACCTGAGTAAATAGATTCTTCTATAAATATTTTGTATTATTTTAATAGAAGATTTTTTGAAAACATAATTTCTTATATTTGTTTTAAATATTTCTGGAATTTCTAATCTAAATATTTATCTGCAAAAATAAATAGTAAAATATTATTGTTAAAAATTCGGTGCCTTGACATAAAGCCATGCGACATAAGGCTATAATGGTTTTTTATGTCTCATAGTGGTTTTATGTCACGCGACCGCAGTGGAACTTTGTAATTTTTTAAACTGAATTGAATAAACAAAAATATTAGTTCATAATTAATTTTATATGATTTTTTGAGTCACTCGAGGTCTACATCTGTCTTTTTTCGTCGCTCGGAGGGTGGACTCATATGTATTAAAAAATGTATCAATCCGTTCTACATGTATTGATACAGTATCCATAGCTTTCTGGCATGAATTTTGTCACTGAACCTAAATTTAACAGTTTCTTGTAGTTCAAATTTATATTTATATATTTTGAGTAATGTAAAATATTTAAAAAATAACTCAAAAATGACATGAACCGAATGCCTAAGACATTAGCAAAACTTGGAAAAATGTTTGTCCAAACGCCCTAACTATGAAGAGCAAAATTTGTCCTAGGACAAAAACGCAAATACCTCAGAAATGAAGCGATCGTGACGGAATGGGACACTGACGCCCTAGATACTACCGAACTATTGACCCTGGACCTAGCTAAGATGGTGAGCTTAAATAAAAGAACTAACCGGCTTGTAGAAAGATCTAAGAGGGCTCAGTGCTGATGAACCGATCCCAAGCAACTGGCGAACAAACCGAGCTAAATAAAATTATATGTGATGTGGTACAATTATCTGAAAGAGTCTGAGTGCCTACACTTCTGCTGCTTGAGCACGCGCAGCTAAGTTTCATTTATGTACAACATTTTCTACGTAACAATTGTTGCTAAATTTATATTAAAATTTCGATTTATTTTCAAACTTGTTGAATGAAAATGTTATATAATATTTTATTCATTTAATAACATCACAAATTAGTCAATATACAAAATCTATAAATCGAATTTTACGAATAAATCTATAACTATAAATAAATTGACATATCAAATTACAAAATCGAATTAACAAGAGATAATCTTATAATTAATATATCGGTAAATAATTTAATATCCTTGACAATATTACACTATAATTTTAAGATTTTATCATCAGATTAACATTTCATTAATTTCATATCTTCTATGCTACTTCAAATTAGTTCGATTTATTAATTAATGTTGTTTTGTTTGGCTAATAAATTTGTCAAAAACTTGTTAAACATCAAAACTATATTTATATCTTACGGGAAATTTATAATCCCAAGCAACAGATTAAATAATAAATTAAAAAAAAAAATTAATTAAATTTTATTAAAAAATTTGAATTTTTATTGGTATAATTAATTTTGTACAAAACATAGCTGATAATTTTGAAGATGAATATGATAATTTCGTTTACCAATAACAAATTTAATTTTAAATTAAATTTGTTGAAGGTCTTAAATTATTAAATATAAATTTTTAAATTATTGTCTATGACGAATATGAAAAGTAAATTGTAATTAGGAATAATTTAATATAAAATTAAATAATTAAAACAAGTTTTAATCATTCAACAAATTGGAAACTTAATCAGCCGTCGACAGGAGGGTACAACGGGCCAATAGACTCAAGTGCGCGAAGGACTTTGACTGCATCACAACTTGTAAACCAACCAACCAAATAATTAAAAGATTCCACAAAAACAAGTTTACAATTTTTGATAAATTATGTGGTGACTTTAATAATAAACATTAATGATGAAGTTTACGATCAGATATCCCATCAAGTATGAGATACAGTAAGAGGTATTCATATTTTTTGGAAACACCAAACATAAAATCAACTAATAATCAATACTAGCCAAGAGAAAAGATATCAAAAGACCAATTCGTTAATTCTTTGCCTTTTAGTGGCAAAGGAAGTCATGAATTCACATTTGCAACAAAACTCAGTATTTGGAAAAAAATCTGCCAAAACGTTCTTACCAAAATATTTAGTGTAACGAAGGCATGATCTTCAACATATACGAACATTAACAGTCCAATTTTATGAGTTACTTATTGTATTGGACTATAGTTACGAAAAATTTATATATAGAATTTGTTAAGATGATTAGAAATCAGCTGAACAGATCCTATTGCCGATTGTGATTGATTAACTACTTCGTTCTAGATTACAGCACCTCGAACAAAATCATCTGAATTTATTGTCGAACTGATCTCGGTAGATGGTTTTAATGTCACCAAAGGCCTTTAGTGACCACATTTAAGGCTCAGCTTTTTGCAATATAATCTAATCTACTCTGTACTATTTAATATTAATTCCAGAAAAATCTATACATTTTAATAAACATACATAAATATAATAAATTAGTAGAACATTTGAAAATATTGTACAAAAATATAAATCAAAATTTCAATTTATATTCAAGGTAAACCAAATTTTAATCTTAATATATTGAGAAAAAAAATATTGCAAATTTTTGATTTACTATTCGAGCAATTATTATTGAATTATAGAAGTACTTGGAAATTTTATCAAAATACTAAAAAATAAAAACAAATATTAATTAAAATATATAATTATATTTTTGTTAATAAATTAAGTAACAAATAAAAACTGTCATTAACACCACATATGGTAATAAATAATTAAAACTATAATTTACTGATTTTTTAATGACGTTAATCGTTAATACTAATAAAAATTTAAAAAAAAAAAAATACAGAGCCCATAATTGCAATAAGTATTATTCAATGTTAAAATCGAAATTACATCATTTAACCTAAATTTTGTATAACAATTATTAAAACATAAATTCCATATTTTTTATATTATGCAATATTGCATCTCATATTAACTTGCTAAAAAAAGTCATAATTATTATTTAAACTATATTCAATATGAGAATATCACACATTATTTAACCAATAATTTAAATTAATATATCAATTATTTTAGTTGAAAATTCTTATATTATAATAATTATTTTATAGCCACTTAAAAGAATTTAACATCAAATTTTATGATTAATATAAAATAATATTTATTTTTTTAAAACTCTTTAATCAAAATCCACTTTGGGGTTTGGTACTATCGCCATATTAGTCAATAAATATATGAATATAAAATTAAAAATGATTTTTAGATCTATATTTGGTTAGATTTTAATATGTAATATTTTAACCAAAAATGGTTTTTGTCTGGGCTTTTGATTGCAAGTTGTTTAAAGAATAAAGTTTAAATTAAAATTGTATTTAAAATTTAAATTAAAAGAATAAAATTAATCCGTCTAAAAACTTTCGATCCATAATTTGAATTTGATGGAGTAATTATATAAATGACATAATTATATAAATGACTGCAATCAAAACATTTACAATTAATTTCAGACCTAGTATTAGGCTAAATATAACTTTGACTGACGAATTTCAGTGAACTTAAATATCATTTAGTTAAATGGATTTTATAATCATTTAATAAAGAATTTCAAATTCATATCTTTTGGTACAAAAATGATTGACTAATAAGAACCCAGACTCGAATACTTATAAGGATTTTATTACAATGAAATTTTTTAATTAAAACTGGGTGCGTTGTTACAGGTCACGAATAAGCAGATTAATTAGATACAATCGTATCATATCCTCTCTCTAGGTTATCTGAAAGCCCTTAAATGTGTCAAGTTATTTTAAGCATTAACAACTAAAGAACTTTATATTCCGGAAAAAGATATTACAAAATAACTTCACACATTTAAGGGGTATCACTTTTTAAATTCGGAGATCTGATTATAAAATTTCAAGAGGTTCCGAAGATGAATGCCACATAATTTCGCATTTTCTGTATTTTCTGTTTTTCATATGAAAGCATTGCATGTCCCAGAAGTTCAGGTACGAAATTCTATTAAAAGTTTCGTTCACGAAAGTGGAAAGTCAACCAGTTCGTCATTATATTGAAGGAATTATGAAATTTTAAAATGGGTCTATTTAAAGACATCATTGATGTGTGAATTACATATGGATTCCAGTCTTTCTAATCATTCAAAAATAAAAAGTTTTTAATGAAAATTGATTGCTTTAAATGGAGTTAGGCAAGAACCTGCTAGTCCACAAGGACCGAAAGTATTCTCCCGATGAAGTTTGCCACTTTTTGAATGGTTTCGAATAGGGGAACAAGGAAATTATTCTAGAAGAGATGACATCATTATTTATGATATTTCAACCCAATTTTTTCAATAAATTAATAACAAATGATAATTTTGTATAATGATGATAAATTGATAGAAACGAAATTCATAATCTCGATTACATAAATTTTACTATTAAATACTATAAAAAAGACTAATAATTATAATTAAAGAAAAAATATCATATAAAAAAGAACTTAAATCAATAAAACATTGTAAATATTACAGTAGAAAATTTTATAAAAAGATTTCGTATGAAATTGCTAACTTAAATATATAGTGAACAAATTAAAATATATAAATGGAATTTTCCAATGTGTTCATCATTTAAGAGATTTATTACTTCCATTTCTTTATTTTGATATTTCATGATTGCATTAAATTTTAGTTTTGTTTTTATTTTGTTTCTTTTTTAATAATAACTTTTCTGTATACTGTGAGAAAGAATGACACTCAAAGCAATTTCAAGAGTGTTTCCATCCAGACATTAAACATGTATCTAAGAAATTATATATAAATTTCATATATTATATAAAATATACAAGTGCATTTTCATCATGATGTTTAAATTTTAGATATATATGCTATGAATGTAATGTACATTATACTTTGTGGATATCAGGAAAATACGATATCCATTGTCAGACCAAAATAAAAAGTGGTGTTCTTTTACTAGCCAGAAAAACCACCTTTCTGAATATGGTATCTTGTAACTCTTTTTTTTTTTTAATTTTGATAATCTCTGGTTCTGGTTACTTGTTATTATATATATGGAGTCAATAAGACTGGGATGAAATTTTAAACCAAAAAAAAAAAACCTAGGAAAATACCGGCATTTTATTGTTGTTGTTAAAATAAGTGTATGTATAAAAATCAAAGAATCTTTTAATGGATTTTATAATTATAAATATGTTTGTAAGAAATTTTGTTGGAAAAAAAAAAATTAATGACTACAGAGATTTTTCAAATATATTATTTGATTATAAATCTGCAAATGATAATTTGAAGGAATATTTTTTTTATCAGATTATTAAAATCAATAAAGAAAATATCAAAAAAAAAATTGTTGTACCCAACACTGAACTTTCCCAACTTATTTATACCAAATTAAACCTCACATATTTATGAAATGATAGTTTCTTTGTTATTTACAATTTTATAGATCATTTCCGATATTATGTTTTTAAAGTTATATATTTTCATGGTTTCATGGAAGTAATTTCCATAATCGTAAATTTTAACAAAAAATATCGTGAATCCTCCATTATTTTAACATTATATTTCTTATCGTTTTTTCGAAGTTATAATTAATAGTATTATTAACGCTTCAAGTAAATCACTTTTCCTTTGGTCGATTGAAATCATTTTCAGAAGCTTACCAGTGAGAGCTAATTTATATGTGTACTTAAATTCGTTCCTTCTTTACACGAAAAAAAATGTTGATGTCTATCGTACACATACATCATATATTTAGATACTTTTATTTTTTTATTATTCTGGATTTTCTTCAATTGTTGCAGAAATCATTCGGCTTTTACTAATTGATTTATGTAGAAGGGAACACTCCAATGAGTATAAAATATTTGTTTGTAAAGTCGTCAACAAATATTTGACAAATTTGACAAATTTGTTTACAATTATTTCTAATAATTATCCTCAAATAGATGACAAACTTGACAATTATCATAAATTTGATTATAATTTTTCACGCAAGATGTTGTTATTCGCCTCATCCAAGTCCTGATTTTCTCAACATTCACAAATTTTTGGCGACAATCAATGAAAAATTGTACTATATTTGTGAAATTCTTGACAAATCCTTATACGGCATAATATTTAGTCTTATATTGTAATAATTTTGCTTAAAACACATTTTTAGTTGCTTGACTAAACTTCCTTTGCATTAGGAATACTTGTCAAAAAAGTTTTGACTGGAATATCTCTACAGTTTTTTTATTGAATTTCTCTTTGAAAAGCCAATTCAGTCAAAAACTATTTCGAGAATGATGAGATGACTTCTTATTTTTGACTCAAATATCTTCTTTTTACTTAAAACTTGCTCCTTCCAGAAATAGACAAAATGGTAAGGAAACCACAAAACATGACAAAATGGCAAAAATAATTGGGCGTCAAATTTCCCCTGTTAACAATACAGGGAAAATTCGGATAGTAAAGAAAAAACGAAATCATTAAAAATATTTTTTTTTAAATAAATTATAAAACAAACAAAATGTTGAATTTTACGAATAAGACACACACACCCGCTAAGGGCAAGTTATGTATTTTTATAATTTTCTGATAGTTTTTTTTATTGTACAATCGTTTTGAATTTAATAAGATATGAACGAATTGTTGAATTATTTTCGAGATTTTCGATTGTCGGAAGATTCCTTTCCCATTCAATTTGTGGTTAAAAATTTATGCGTATATAGCCAGAAATCCTCCGCTCCTTATTGAAATAAAATATATTTATTTTTATATTATTATTTTAATTTTTTTTTTTGAGAGAGATCATTATTGGCGGTCTTTTGTTTTAAATGATTTTATATTTGTTTATTTTATTTAGTTTCCGATGTTATAGAAATGTTAATATCATTTTAGTTTTATAAAGGGTAATATTTTGATTAATCCTTTTTTAAGCCTTATATGATTCTTTTTCACCAAGTAGAAAGCGATATAAATTAACAAATTAAAGTAACGCCATCTATCAATTTATATATAAGATTATGTGGTACTAATTCAGTATTTTTTTCAATATTCGGTGTACTTGTTTAATTGAAAATATTAAATTTATGCTCAGATTAACAAAAATTAATTATACATTTTTCAAAATTGATAGTGGTTCAATATTAAGTTTAGTACAACCAAACTCTAACGTAATAACACGTAAACCTGATATTTACTACTTACTTACACGGCCCTTCGCCTTCTGCTTTAGTTAGCCTATAGCCCAGAGAGAAAAGAGTTCTTCCAGTGAACTATATCCTGCGCAGCAATTTTTCAGGTTTCGATTATGTTCAACATTCTCACATCCGTTTCCACACCATGTTTTCACCGAATATTTGGTATCACTTTTCTGGCGTACTCTCAAGGTTACAATCAAACCCAGGATGGGCTGGCGCTGCATCTTCCATTCGCACGTCGTAATCTTTGTAACCAATATTTGTAAGTTTTTATAAAATTATAGACCTATAAGGTACCCTCTGTTATTTAACTTTAAATATATATTTTTCTGTTAAAAGAAATTGTTTATTTTGATTGTAAATTGGCTTTGAAAAATCACAGATTATTGTTTTTCAAAAATCTTGCAAAGGAGGCGAAATTCCTTATAAAATATATTACAATAATAATTTTTTTTATATATATTTTATTTAAAATTCCCGCCTTATTATTAAAATTCCTCCAAAAATACCCAATTATATTGATGACAACCTAACCTAACATAATATTTTTGAACCTGATTATATTATTTAAATAAAAAAAATTGTTGTTTGATCTTTTCTTTACTGGAATTATTGACAAAGAATCATTAATTTTTTGTATAATTTCTTTGAATTTATGTTATTTTTATATATTTTGAAAATCAAACACAATAAAGAAATCACAATTTAAAATCTGATATTTTCAAAAAATATTATAATTATAATTTGTATTAATTTTATAAAAAAAAAACTGCACATGTCTAACAGATTTTATAATAGAAATAGAAAAGGATACCAGAGACTAACAGAATTCCAAAACAGATGTAAATTCTAGAATTCACAGAAATCATCAAATTCATTTTCAAAATAAAACTTGGACTACAATGTATCGATTAGTTCAGTTTTGAATCGATTCGTACAGTAGCAAATCGATACAATTTGTCAGTTTGAAGTTTTGTTTTCGACTTATTTCATATTTCATGACACATAATTAAAATTAAAACTGTCAAATTTATTTCACGTGATATTTGCTTCAGTTTGGAGGATTCATAAAAATTCAAATTATTTCAAACTATTTCGATTCGATTCGTTCCGAATTGATTTCAATCGCACCTATATGAGTCCAGTCAATCGATTTTCAATATACAACTTATATGCTTTCTAGTCCAAGCTTCAAAAAATTTATATTTAAACGTCAGGTGATAATCAATTTAATTATTCTATTTTTGACTATATACAATAATCAAATTAAATCACCTCCCAAAAATATAACAATATCGATGAATTTCCTTTTAGATTTTAATTTAATGATTACTCATTCTCTAATTGATCATATTATCCATAAATAATAAAATTGAAATCCTATTGACCTACTTTTAGCACAATTAGATAACTCCAAAATAAAATTTAAAAAAAATTATAAAGAAAAACAATTTAGTTTTTGATTTCTATAATTTGGCCATCAGACCTGAAGTATTAAAGAATTAGTCTTTGAATTTTATTTTGGCGGGATATTTGGAAAAATTGAAAATGAAAAATAAAAATGTAAATTTTTTTTTTTTTTTTGTAGGTGTGGTAGATCAGAATTTTGATTAACGTTGTTATTTTTAAGTAGAAAGTGGATTTTTAGTTTAATTTTAAAATTATTCTGATGAGTAATAATCATCTTATAATGATTGTCAATGTTAACCGTACAAAAGATTTTCGGTAATAAGTAGTTAAGATGCCACCAACAACACGTCCGGTAACCGGTATATTTTTTGTAGCTCTTATTTATGTCATTACGGCAGTTATCTAAAAAAACAGGTCATTAGGACGATAGTTGAGTAGTGTTTACTTTGATTATTAAACTCCTTAAATCGTTTAGACCTCACGAAGAATGTGAATCACCCCAATATGTATCTCTTCTGATCAACAAGGCCATCGAAGTTAATAATATTTAGTAAGGTTGATGATTTCGATTGTCGAGATATATTTTGTGTAACTTTCTACAAGTAATTCCGACGAGTATTTAAATATTATACAGACGTGCAATTCAATTAAGTAAGTTAATACTATGAGGATTTCGGTAGCTCGATTAGGCCTTCCGAAGAGCAAATCTAAGTACTTCGAGGCATATGGAAGATAATAATCTACGAAGCATAATGGAAGATATTAATATAGTGGGAATTGGAATCGTTAACTTGTTAATAGTATAATCTATTTAGCGAAGCGTCTGTAAATTGTAATACAAAATAATTATAACTATTCTAAAAAAAGAAGCTAAACGAAATTTTGATATGTTTTTTATATTTCATTAAAAATAAAAATATAATTCTATTTTTGGAAATTCCAAAATAATTTATTATTTAAGTCATTCTTCATATTCTTTAATGGAGAAATTTGCCGCCAAATTATTTTTCAATTATTTAATTCAATAATTGTTTTCCTCACTAATTTAATCAAAAAAAAGAAACAAAAACTAATCCTCAATTAGTTAGTATGCACATAGATCTATCTATTCATGATTATAGGAAAATAATCTAAATCTAAATCATTAGTTTTGACCTAGAATTGTTAAATTTACATAATTTTTTTTTGTTAAACATAAAAATTTAATTTTAAATTTTTATTTTTTTGGGAGTGTGGTATAAAAATTTAAAATATTTTTTTAAGTTTATCAAAAATAAATGATATCATTTTGGGGATTTTCTGATGAAGTATAATATTAAAATTTTCCAAAAAAAAACAAAATAAAAGTCCATAATATCTCATTGTTTTCGGGAGATAAATTTCAAATTAATTAAAGAAAATTTATGAACTTGTCCTTCATATTTAAATATTTTGCATATTTAGCATTCATAATTAAAGGTATCCATCGAACATATTTTTTTTTTTTGCCGGAAATATAAATCTATAAACAAAATAGAAAATATTATTTTTTAAATTTATTTTGAACCCTTTAGTAGCCCTGAACTTACAAAACAAAATTAGATATCGTATTTGTATAGAACAGAATGGAATTGGTCATTTTGATGATAAATTTATAGATTTGACAAAATTCGAATATGATTTTTACGAACAAGTAATAACTTCATAATAAATTTTTGTTAGTTTTAAATTAAAATCACTAAAAATTGATTAGAAACATCATAACTTTGAACCAACCTACAATCTTGAATTGTTAAATTGCAAATTCACTTTAGATATGGTAATAAATGCTCTAAAAATATTGGTATTTTAACTAAAAAGGTAAAAGTTATTTTTAAATATAAAATCTCATAATTATCAAATATTTATTATCAATTAAAAATTATAGAATAGTAAAAGTAAAGAGGATGTAGTGAGAAACTTTTGTTATTTATTCGCTCTTAATATAAGTAGAACTAACCGCAATTACCAAACCATCGAATTTGTATAAAAAAAAAGATAACTCAAATGTAACAGATAAAACTCGTAGTTCTGACCAATAGTGATTCATGTCCAATAGTGATTTGTATTTCACAGTACTTTTGTAACAAAAAATTTCACATCTTTAAATGCGACACCAATTTTTCACCAACATGTTACAGTAACATTTATGAGAAAGTCCACATAAAAAATGTTGCAGCAGTTTTACCACTAACTAGTAAACTAAAATTCATTAAAATCAAATAACAATTACTATTAGACCACATGAAATTGAACAATTTAAGCTACTGACCCCCAATTTAACAGAGCTCATCAACTAGATTCTAAAATCCAATCTATATAAGCGTGGAGAAAAACACATTTGAACGAAATTTATTATTTTTTCGACCCACCCCGTTACAACACTCATAATTTATAGTAACAACTTGTAAAATTAATCAGTCAGAAATAAATCAAATTTTAACAAAATTAATAATTCTCAAATCCATAAAATTTCCATAAAAAAAAAACAATATTTAGCTGACAATATCGAAATTACAAGTAAGTTTCGAAATCGATACTATCGAAATAACAGACCCGAAATAAAAGACATCTCAAAAATTAGAGTTTAATTTATTTGAATGATAATGATTTTGTCAGACAACATATACAAAACATAATTATTATATACAAATTTATGTTTATGTTGTGTTTATGAGACCTTTTTTTTTTTAAAAAAAAAAAAATGTGTTGATTTATATGAAACAAATAAACAAATTTTCAGAACTGTTGTTAAATAATTTGAACTTTTTTATAATTGCTAATAGTACAGACTAATGTAATTATTGAACAAAAGTCATCACAGTTGATTGATTTATTTAAAATTATATAATATATTAAAAATGATTGTAGAAAATTATATAACAAATAAAATTTTCTTTATTTAAATTTGTGTAGTTTATAAATTTTCTAATAATTTTCCGGTAGATTGGAAATTATATGTAGTGGCTGGCCACTGACCCTTTTTTATATAATAAATTTGGTATTTTATGGGAAATTAAGTAAAAGTTTTATATTGTAACCGGAAATAATTTGTTAAAATCGGAAATGTTACCATTAATTATATTTATATTTGAATAGAGTTTTAAATTGTCATATTAATCTTATATTATGCATTTATAAAATTTGTTCAATTAACTAAATTATATTTTTATTTTTGTCTATTTCCAGATAAATGCATCATCATCAAACATTTTTAGTGATATTTTAACTAATTATACTAAAATTTATATAGAAAATATATAATAAAAAAAAAAAGTTACAAAACAAATTTAAATGAAACGAAAAACTTTTAAAAATTGTTATCCGATCATTCTTGATATTAAAATAGAATGAAATTGGAACAACTATTGGTTATGAGGATCTATAATTTATTAATAATATTGCAAATATTTGCTAATGTAAATGTAAGTATTTTAATGTATAATTTTTTTTAGATTAATTTCTTTTAATTAAAATTTAACCAGCTGGATTCTTGATTGTTATATACGCCAAAAATTTTTGTATATCAGTAAATAATTACTATAGTTTAGAAATCTTTCAATTTCATTTAAACTATTTATAAAATTTGAATAATCAACATTTAAGATATAAATAATTATATAAATATAACTGACATTTAATTATTTATGCTCAGTCAATCAAGCTGCAATAAAGCCGCTTACAAAGGTATCTTCATCAAAGTTGGTGAAAGAATGTATAGGTTAAATCTTAACGCACTAGTTGATAGTAATGATCTTAAAATCTTCTGGTGATCATCACATAGTTCGATCGAGGGAAATGAAAAAGCTGATGAACTAGCAAGAAACAGGGTTATTAAGAAATCCTTGCAATCTTACTTAATTGGGATTATCCTTTGGCTAACCCCTTCTGGATACGTGGGCTATACATACGAATACACTTATGTGAACAAATCTGAAAGATTGCGTTAACACACAAATCATTAGGGACGCTAAAAAACCAGAATTATATTATCAATGAATAAAGGAACAGCCAGATTGATGATATAAGAGTATTGTAACGGGAGTTCCTACGAACACATACTGTAGGGTTGGGAATTAATATACGATCTCAACAACCAGAGGTTGCGAAAAGAGCGAAGAATCTCTGGAACATACTTTTAGAGGCGGGTGTAAAGAAGCCTGTTAACCTGATCAAGTACATTAAGGAGGTGGAATAGATTGATGTATTATAGAGAAATTAAATGGGGTATTCAACGGACCTATTGAGGCTTCACTGCATGAGGGTTTAGGATTATCTTCCTTACAAACCAACCAAACCTCGCTTATCGATATTTGTATTTAATAAAAACTTCAAATAAAACTCACCTTGGTTTATTTATTTTGATTGCTAAATGATTCCTATTTCAATGAACAAAAACTAGATGAAGCTAATGATAGTTTTAATTTAAGACACTTGCAATGATCAATATTTCAATACAAAAAATAACATCTATACACAGAAATATCCAGCTGACGAAGTATTCTTCTTAAAAATGTTGTTCTATTGAAAAACTGAAAATAATAAACAATTCATTTAAAAATAGAAATTGAAAAAAAGCAATCCATTAGTAAAAATGTTTAACAAGAATGCTATATTGATTAGAAAGATAAGATATGAAAGAGATTCCTTCTAAAGTGGAAACAATTTAATTTTATCCCTCATTAATATATATTTTATTAACCCTCCATATTCTGACTACTAAAATGCACTTTAAAAATGGATCAGCCCAAATAATCTATTCAAACTATTTTAAGGTCTCTATATATAAATCGACGGTTGAAAAAAAAAAATGAAATATACAAGCGCGTTATTGTCGGTTCCAGTTTATAAAATTTTGAAAAATCATCATTTTTAGATTATTTTTTATACTATAATATTATTATAGATGTCATGTAAAACATAAAAATTATTATTATATTTATAGTCTTTTATTTATAATCTTAATATCCATAAAGAGTAAATCAGTTTAGCTAAAGGGTCCAACAATAATAATAACATTTTCTTCTTATATTATACAATTTTTAAATCTGTAACAATTTTATTTTGTTATTCTTACTGATGAGATGAGTAAAGCGTGCCTAATTAGTTTGATTTGCTCCATGAAATTTTAAGATTATAACTATTAAAAGAATCAGAAAAAAAGGGATTTTATA
This sequence comes from Rhamphomyia laevipes, assembly GCA_963920725.1. NCBI lineage: Eukaryota > Metazoa > Arthropoda > Insecta > Diptera > Empididae > Rhamphomyia > Rhamphomyia laevipes. Next base: position 19,549,776 of record OY987255.1, on the reverse strand, counting down.
TTTTTTTAATCTTAATGGATAAATATTTTTCAAAACAAGCGTGTATTCGGAGATTGAAGAGATTCATCATAAAATTCTTTAATTTTTTTTTGGAATAAAACGATGAAAAATATACATTTTTTCTTTCAATATAAGTGATTATAATTCACTAGTGATTTTAATATAGAAAGTATTAAAAATGAATTATTCTGTTCGGAATTATTTTATTTCGACACTAAGAAAAGAATACGATAAAAAAAAAAATTTAAGGAAATATTATTTATATTTTTCCATTTATGCTGGGGCAATATTTCAACAACTTTCAGACATTTATGACCATTTAATACAATAATATTGTTAAATGCATTTGAATGAAATTCATAGTAATGATTATGATACGCTTATATAGATTTCGTATGTACATCACAGTACCGACTATGAAATATGGTTCATAATTTATACGCTTTATTCTATTAGAGGAGTCATCAAAATTTATGAGATTTGAATGTATAGTGGGATTATTAACTTTATTTTCAATATACAATACGGCGCTTCCTTAATCGGTGTTATAATTCACATTAAGGATCTTATTTACTGCTTGAAGTACGAAGTTGAATGAGAAAGAAGGCTCTTAGCAGGAATAAATAAAATGATAATAAGCTAATTGAATGATGAATTTAAAACATGTCTCCAAGCTGAACCATCAATGTAGAAGGAAATAAAGGAATTCAAGAAAGATTATCATAATTTATATGTCCTGGAAAACTGCTAGACAAGATACTTCTAGCCTTGTATTGGTGGATGGATGCGTAATGCAAAGAATATTTAGAAACACTTAATAAACATCAAATAATATTTTCAATATACCATCACTAAATTCAGTACTACTTGCATAACCGGAGACTTACAATAAATAAAGTCAAGTTTGTCCTTTTCAAAATTAAATTGGTCTTTTTTAAGCCGTTGAACAGAACTAATTATATTATCTTCTAAGTTTTGACATTATCTACTGTGCATTCTAGCTTTAAAATGAGAAACATTTATTTTTAAAAAGAAAAAGACAGATTTGAGTTGAAAAAACACCAATTTGAATTGAAAAATGCACCAATTTGAATTGAAAAAAGACCAATTTGAGTTGAAAAAAGACCAATTTAAGTTGAAAAAAGACCAATTTGAATTGATAAGACCCTTTTGAATTGAAAAAAGACCAATTTTAGTTGAAAAAAAAACCAATTTTAGTTGAAAAAAGACCAATTTAAGTTGAAAAAAGACCAATATGATTTGACACTATAATCATGTCTCAAATATATACCAATAACACTATTTGGCACTGTATAATTATTACAATTTTAGTTATATATAAACCAAATTTAGCAGATATTGTTTTTCTGAAGAATAGTGTCTGCTTGCTGATGCTTCTTTTTCATTTTGTATATAAATAACAAAAAAGCCATCAGTCTTTATGAGCAAAACTAATATTAAAGAGTTGATTGACATAATGAATAATTCTAACGCATTCTTTTTTTATTACTGCATAACTAAAATATAGAATGATATTATTTTCATGATTATATTTTATTATTTTAATTCATTTCTTATTTTATACAAATGAAATATTCATTTTTTTTTTTATTATGCTGCTTGTCATGCTGCCGACTAAAATTTCTTGTTAAAATTTAAATTTTTTTTGTCATATAACACGACAATTATAAAGAACCAGCTAAAATAAAGATTGTTTTCAATTGGTAATTTTAGAACCATATTAATTTTCAATTTTTATAGAATTTGTGTGAATTTTGAATTTTTTATAGAATTTGTGTGAATTTTTCTAGAAATTTTGAATTGAATCAAATTTCAAGAAATTCACATTATTTTGTGGAGATGTTGTGGGGAAAAATAATCAATGACACTATCAATATTTATAAAGAAAATTTCAATTAAAATTTGAATCATTTTTATTTAAGTACATTCTGTTTTTATTTATTTAATTACATATTATGAGTTAAATATTGGTTTTAAATTACTATATCAATCATAAAAATTTGTCATTAATAAATTAAATAATCATAAAAAATAACATAAAAATTTAATCAGTTTTATTATTTAATTAATATATTTCAAGGACAGAGAAATAATTATAACTAATAAACTAATTAAATTTGTAAGTTTGTAGTTGATCTTTTTATAATTTAACAATTTGTTAGAAACATTTTTTTTTAACGAAATACATTTTAAAAACATTTTGCATAATTATTCGCATTTTTGAAATAATTAATTTTATTTATATATATTGCACTTTTTATATGTAAGTACTGAACCAACAATTTCTTCATAGTTTTTTCTTTAATCATCTCGCGGCTGTGGATAATATTGTGTCAAATTTTTAGCTATTTCTTGTGCCAATTCTGGTGTTGCAGCTACTAATACTCTTCTTGACATTAAATCAAATTTTCCACCACTAGGATCAATTGTTACACCACCAGCTTCACGAACAATTAAATCTCTAAACAAAAAGTACAATTAAAAATTAATTAATAATTTAAATTATATATTTTTTTTTTACCCAGCAGCTACGTCCCATGCATGAATTCCCATTTCGTAATTAGCATCAACTCCACCTAAAGCAACCTAAAATTATATAACATTTTTTTAAAAATCTATTTTGGAACAAAAAAAGTCATTATCAAAAATATTTATACCATTGCCATATTAAGTGCAGCTGAACCAAGTGTTCGTATTCTAAAATTAAAAAATTTAAAAAATAATATTAAAAGTTTAAATTTTTCCATATAATATATACCCATGTGCTAGTCTAGACAATTTTCCAAAATTTTCATTAACAATTGACATTTTCTCTTCATCACGACTAGTACCAAATTCACTTGTGATCAAAGCACGTTTTAATTCTTTTTCACCACTTACAGTGATTTTACGATCATTATAAAATGCACCTTGATCACGACGTGCTGTAAATTTTTGTTTTAACATTGGATTATAAATTACACCAATTTCAACAATTTTATCAATTAATAAAGCAATTGATATACAAGAATGTGGAAAACCATGTACAAAATTCATTGTACCATCAACTGGATCAATAATCCATGTTGGATCATTTGTTAATATTGATTTAACACCATCACTGGTCTGTTCCTCACCAATAAATCTGTATATAAATTATATGAAAAATATTCAAATTATGAAAAATATCGATATCGATACATTTTACAGTATCGATTATAACAAAATTCAAATCGATTTTTAATTAATAATTAATGAAATTTACTTATGTGATGGAAACTGTTTACTTAATTCTGTTATAAAAAGTTTCTCAACTTGTTGGTCAGTATCGGTAACTAAATCAATATCACCAGATTTACAAACAAATATTTTTCTTTCATCATTTCGACTGTTAATAATCTGTAAAATATTTATATTAGATAATAAAAATTGATATTTATATTTATAATTAAATTATGTTTATAGTATTATTTACCGAACCAGCTTCATCGACTAATTTTAATACGGCTTCATAACATTTATCTAAATCTTTATCGGCAACGGAGGAATCCATTTTTCATTGACAGTGTTTATTTTTGCACTAAACTTTTTATTATAGAAACACTTTGTTTTTATAGTATTTATTATTTTTTTTTGTATGTGGTTACAGAAAAAACACAAAATTTATGGAAAACCACAAAGAAAGTGATTCTTTTTTTTAATGTGATTTAGTAAACTAAATGAATATTTTATATTTTACTATAACAGCTGATAATTCCAGAGCCCTTCATACTTCATTCTTAAATTTATATACCAAAGTCGAGTTATAATAATAGTTCATTGGCACTGAGATGTGCGCTCAATAATTTTTATGTAACTCTTGATAAATAAATATATACTGTACTACTGATACTGAACTTTCTGATTTTTGTGTTTTGCAATTAAAAGCTTTTTTAGAGAGTTGTAGCATATGCGCATTTAATATTTCGAAGATAATGAAAAAAGATAGAAAGACGAAAGAGTGTATTTTTACATGTTATATATTTTATATCAAGGGTTGCCAGATGACAATTTATCGATATTATTTATTTAATATTGATTTAAATTGATTGTAGTCGATATTTAAAAGAACTTCGATTCTGGTAGTGTGTAAAGTTGGAAATACAATTATATACTGAAATTCTATTTAAGAAAATTACAACGTTTTGTTTTTTAGAAATTAAGTAAATTATTACAGTCGTACATCCCGAATTACAGTCATGTATGCTAGATAATCAACCCTTAGGACTACAAATAACATATTTGAACCAGTACAAATATAAATAAAAATAGCATTAGGTGCACGCTTAAAATTGTGGTCAATTATGAATATGACATTTTGAAAAGTGTTGTTTTTATATATTTATTGCCTACTAGCAAAAATCATCTACATATAGATAGATAGTTGAATTGTATGGCGAAGAGGATGTTTTTTTTTAAGAATATACGACAAAAGTGAAATCTGTTATCTCCGTAATCGTTGCAAAGCTTAAAAACGAATAAAAGAAATAGAAAGAGGATGCCTAAAAACCTATAGATTACCTGGTTAAAATTACCAATTTAGCGTATACAACGAATTAATACTAAACTAGCGAATTAGATTTCAGAGTTCAATTTATGATTAAACCATGTACATGTAGATAATTTTTGTTGAACCAAAGAATTAGGTTTCACAGTTCGCCTTCCGATTTAACCATCTACATGTAGATTATTTTTGCTGAACCAATGAATTAGGTTTCAGAGTTCGCCTTTCGATTGAACCATCTACATGTAGATAATTTTTGCTGAACCAATGAATTATGTTTCAGAGTTCGCCTTACGATTGAACCATCTACATGTAGATAATTTTTGCTGAACCAATGAATTAGGTTTCAGAGTTCGCCTTACGATTGAACCATCTACATATAGATAATTTTTGCAATAGTTATAGTATGTTGTTGCACCCACCAACCACCATAAATTTATCGTATCATACCGTCTTTAAAATATAGATTTAATTAAAAGTAATTTTATATTTTCATTATTCTTCAGATTTCTCTCAAAATAGAACCAATTGGTAACCCTGACTTTGCAAATTTTCCTCAAAAAAAAAAAAACATTTTTCATAATCATATTTACAATTTTTTTTTTTTAAATTCTTATATACAATTTATAATTGGTTTTCCGGTCTAGTTTCAAAAGTATAATTCTATATCTTTTAGAATATATTAAACCAAAACAAAATCGCAAAAATTTGAATTCATTGTTTCTGATCCGTATCGAAACTATATTCGACCTTTCAAGATAATATTACATAATTTTTACTTAGCTATTATAGTTAATTCGTTAATACTGATATATTAAAACATTCTTATCAGTAATAGCAAGTTTACTTTTAACAAATTCTATTTAACTCTAAATAAAATATATTATCAAAATTAAATTTATACAAAAATCACTGAATAATTCTTTCCGATTCATTGAAAAAAAAATAACCAAAAATTGAATATAATTGAACCAGCCTATATTTAAAGATAAATTAACCATACATTTATACATTTTATATAGTTAGTTCCTGTTTGTCGTGCCCTAGACATTCAATTTTTCCATTTAAAATATAAAAATTTTCCATTTTTATTTTTTACAGATTTTTTTGATTAGATTAGGTAAAAACAATAAACAAAGAATATAAATAAAATTAAAAAAAAAAAACGAAAAAAATCTGAACTTGATCGGAATGTTTTATTGAAATTCTTCCAATTTAAATAAAAATAATATAAAATATAAAATGAAAATAAAGAATTATTTTTTGTTGTTATTAGCTTTATTTATTTTTATATTTTTTTTAATAAAAATGACAAGGTCAATGTTTAATTCTCAAGTGCAAAATCAATAAAAGTTCATATAATAAAATTGATGTTTAAATTAAAAAAAAAAATCATGAAATTTTATTTATTTCAGAAAATATATTTAAAAACCAATTTATTTTTATTTTCTATCTAAAAGATTTTATTATGAAAGATTTAACGTATTTTATATTTAACACCATATAATCTTGTGGTATAGTAGGATGAAATGTAAATAAATTTACATTATTATGTTTGGCAAATTTCAAAGATTTAAAATAAATTGTTTTTTTAACGATTATTTAGAAAATATAATTAATTATGCAAAATTATTAAAATTATATTCAACCTTCATAACAAATTGTTTTTGAACATAAAGAATTATTAATATTAACTTTATGAAAAAAGTCTAGACTTAAGTAGGCAAGTTGCAATTATTTGCTTCTTGAAATGATCGCTCACCGATAGCGGTAGCTTTAAAAAAATGGTTCAACAGGAAATCATTTAAATCAAACGCAACGCAATCATTTAAAACAAAATGTCACCATCGACAAGGAAAAGAAAAGCTACTGTCGTCAGAGAATTTCAATAAGTACAGGAGTTAAAATGTTGTTAACTATCTTGTTACTTTTTATTAAGTTCTAATGTGGCAATTACTGAAACTGAACAATTTTTACAATTTCTAAAATATTCATTCTAAAAATTGTTATTCTTAAAACACAGATAAAATTTAATCAATTTACCCTCACAAATTATTTTGACAGATCTACAATTTTCCTCCGCCAACATAAATTCCAGCGTTGTGTTTGGTTTGATTTTCACTTGGCGGGGGAAAATAAATCTACAGCTAGCGCCATCGGTTTGCGATTACATTACGATTGGGCCTTTAGCGTTACAGCTCTCAACATAAGCTTTAGATTAGTCAGACTTAATACCTCGTATGAAATTAAGATGCGCGTTTGGAACGACCGCATTTCAACTAAACTCTTGAAAAACTATAGTGCCAATGCTATTCATTATCGAGCTTTAAATAACTAATATATTAATTTTAGAAAATACATACATATATTTAAATTTTTGATCTGGCTACATTAACGTATTGACTGGAATAGTCACTGTCATCAATCAAATATATTTTATGTAGTTTTTCAAAGCTACATATTTCCTGGTCTTCTATTACTTTTTATTAATTGTTTTGTAAACAATATTTTACAGTGGAACTTCTGTTTTCCGGCATTCATAAAACATAATATCTATCTCAGTCTGACTATGATAAAACCTACTAATCTGTAATTTAATTTGATTAAAAGTAATCTCTTTAACTTAATCAGAGTTAAAGAGATTATTTTTAATCAAATATCTCAATAAAATTTGATAAAAAAGTGAAGGATTGCAAAAACTCAAAAAAAAAATCTTTCTGTTGTTGACTGATTCAATTAATTTACACTAAGAGTCTCCTAAGAACTCGGTACAAAACTGAACCAATTTTTGTTGATCATAAATTTATTTAATTTCAAAATTCGAAATTCTTACAAGAACCAAAATTCTAAAATTATTTATTTTACATAATTTTTCTTACCCAGTTTTCATTCACTAAAAATTTGATAGTTTCATTTTCATTAAAAGAAAATGTATAAAAATAAATGAAAAATTTTGTATACATCAAAGTAAAACATAAAAAACTTTCTGATTCATTTAAAATCATAAAAAACATATAAATTTAATATTTTTGATAATTTTTTAAAAATATAATTTGGCATTTTTGGCAAAAAGCCTATATAAAATATTTAAAAAAATTTAACGATCTTCAATTCCCATTCCGTTGAAAAGTGAAAATTGAAATTTAAATATAATATTTAAAAATATAAAAATACTGAAATTGTTTATATTATCAACAAAATCCCATATAAATAAATTATATTTTAATAGAATTTTATGAATAAAATTCTTAAATTTTAATATTTATTGTCGGCGCCTCTCAAAAACAAAAATTAAATATTTTTTAATCAATCATTTTTTTTTCGTTTCAATCATTTGCTGTTTCCACTTGCAAAAAAAAATATATATTTTAAAAAAGTAATCATTTTTAATTTATTAATCGAAATTTGTACAACAAAAAAAATAAACATGTTAATAAAAAATATTTAAAATTAAAACTTAAATAATTTTTGAAGGTAATTATTTTAATAATATTACATTTTTTTAAAAAAAAAAAAAGCCGCAGGTATGCTTGGCTATTTAACTTATTTCATAAATCATGCATAAGTTTTATGCGCCCACAAATCAAATTAAAATGTTTAAATTTTAGTTTACGAAAATTCATGTTTATTTAAAACTTTAATGTAAATTCAAATAAATATAGTAGAATTTAAGGAAACTTTATACTGGAAAAAATGCTTTTCATCAATATTTTTAACAATTTGATAGTTTTTATTGGCAATGTTTTTTAAATACACAAGAACTTTGTAGCTATAGCCGTGATAGATTGTGCTAGGGATATGTGGTCATTGAAAGCAATATAGAAGACAATGATTAAGGCCACATGTTTCCGATCTCTCTGCCAATTGAATAGGCAAACACACGGTGCGTTGGGTAATTTTTAAAATAAAAATCAACTTAAAGAAGCGTAGATATGATTTGGGCTACAACTGACAAATAGGGTTCTTTTATCACTAATCATGAACACTCTACTACTTACGATGAGTGCGTATGGTTCTAACGGGTGACTGTATATTAAATAAAATGAACAATATACAATGACTACGCTTTACGAAAGCGGAGATTTAATAGATAATACGATCATGTGCATCACTAGTCTTCACAAGTCTTAACAGAAGCTGACTGAGGATATTATAGTTAGTTTATTATCCTCAGTCTGTATCTGTTAAAACTTGAGTTACAGAGCATATAATCTATTCTATACATTACGATTAGGGAATTATAAATCGATAATTTGGAATAGATTGTATGGAGAATGTTTATAATGGATATCCTCAAGTTTGTGAATGGAAGAACCAATGGATTTCAGTATATGAGCGGGTGCAGTCTTAATAAATGGATACACATAAAGTAAATAATGGCGTTATATTATATTTAACAGTAGGAGACCAATCCTTTCTAAATAAAATAAAACTAAATTATGATACAAAACTTAAAATAAAAAAATGTTAAATTTTCGAGATGATTCACAATTCTATTAAATCAAATTTGTTTTTGAAATAATCAGCCTATTTGACAGTTCAGCGTTTTTTCTTATCTAAATCGAAAGATTATTAAGATTTTTTCAATTTCAATACGAAATTAAATTAATCTGCCTAATCGAAGCTAAGAAACAGTCGAATTTATCAGATTTAAAAATGCTGCACACTTTTGCCATAATCTTAAGCTATGGTTGACAAATTATTAATATAAAAAAGAGATATTTAATATATCTACTAAACATTGACAATAAAAACAGCGGAAAACATAATCAAAACAATCATTATTCGAAAATGATAAAAACAATGATAGTTAGCTGAATCGAACATAATAAATCATCTCAATAAAAAGTTCACATCGTAAATAATGAATTTAATTAATCTGAAAAAAGATAAAAACAATCTTTCAAATTTACCATACAGCGAAGATAAGAAACATCATTCAGATTGATCTGAAATCAAATAAGAAACAATTTATCTTTTATATAATTTTATAATCATACATTAGTATTTTTTCAATTGACATTATGACCTGACACCATATTTCTTTGAAGTATACAAAATTTAATTTTCGTTTTTATTAAAATTATTAAGATGTTAAGATTATTAAAAATAATATGCTTACTCAACATATTTTAATCAAACAACACAAAAAAAATATTAATTATACCGAATAATTTTTTTTTTTAATTTAATATTTTAACGATTTACATAATTGCAAAATTATTTTTCTTATAGTTAATCGTATTTTATTTATTATGTTTTTTTATGTTAATTAAATGAAAAATCAATGTTTCAATTTTATGCTAATAATTTTTGTAATTAATAGAATTTGTGTTTGTATATTTATGTAAAACATTTATTTTCTTAATTAAATATAAAATATCGATTATAAATTTAAATAAAAAAAAAAAAAAATTTCATATTTTGATTGAATTTATCAATAAAAAACGCACTTTATATCAAATCAAATCGTATAATTTTATGATTTTATGAAACGACCTCATATTGATTTGTATGTATATATGTAATATAGTTAAATATATAAAGTAATAAAATTCAATAGTTTTATTAAACATCAAACATCATAAATTTGTAATAAAACTATTTTTATTTTTTTATATGAAGTTGTATTTTCATTTTATGTTGCGGGAGCATAAACGCCATTAATTTCAGTTTTTTCTTTTTTTTATGATTATTATTATTTTTTTGATATGATCACCTGCTGAGATTTAATGGAATATAATATTGATAAAGCGCCATCATATCTTTTATACTATGAAGGGGTTTGTTAATATCTACTGATCTGTAAATTATTATTACATAATTTTTGATCCTATCGATTAAAATCAAATCTATCTTTTAATTTCAATATTTGGCATAACGAATCAAATAATTTTTATGATCAAATCTAAAATTACTAACGAAATTGTTTTGAAGTTAAAAAAATATAAATTAAATATTTTTTTCTTTTTTTTTGCAAATTGACTTACTGAATTTTGATCCAATCTTTAAAATCTCTTGACTATAAATATCTTTTTTTTAAGTATCTTTTATATAGTGTTTCTCATTGAATATTTAACATCAACATTATGTTACATCGCACAGTCAATTTAATTTTATGTAAAAGAAGCCGATGAGTGTAATGAAAAATATCTTATTAATAATGTAGACAGCATAAAATTGGTTTTATAATAATATAGTTTTAAAGATAAATTTTGGACGACAATTAAGTCATTTGCATATCAGTCATAATATCAGTTTAAAGTTTAATGTTTGCGATTATGAATATATAAATATAATATATTTATTATAAAAATGTTGTTGTTTCTTAATTAACGACATATAAGCATAAAATATTCTCACAGTTTTCAATATCAGCATGAGATTATTATTTAGATATCATCGAATTTATTATTAAATATAGGAAGTATAAATTTATTAGAAATTATATCGTTTTTTTTAATATAGGGTTTTATTTTTTATGACTGATTTAATTGATAATATTAGAGGGAAAGTTTTGAGATAATTCTAGAAAATATTTTATTATTATGGGAATTTTGAATTTATAGTTTTGTATATGCTGGTATTTTGCAAGCATAACTGACAAAATGTTTTTTTTCGATGATTTTAAATGATGATAACCAATTAAAGGGATTTGAATACAAGTATTTGCAAAATAATTTTTTTGACTCATGTTTAGTTAGAATTTATAATATTAAAATTCTTTTACATAAAAATATTCAAATAAACCCTAAACAAAATAAATGATAGGCTACGATGGCTCTATTTATAATTGACCCTTGTATATACAATTCTTTAACGTTTATTATAAAACCAGTTCATCAATATTATTGGCCTCAAGAAGTCCGCGTATTTATAGTTAGTATTACACACAAATACAAAAATACACGATCTAGTAACATCAAGAACAGAATATTTATATGCTAATTTAGATTTCATAAGATTGATTTATATTACATTTGGATTGGATTGGATTAAAGACCGCTAGGAGTTCATGCACATAGGACTGAATTAAGCCCATTGTACCCATTCATCCTTTGCGTTACACATGCCGCGGTGATATTACTTTTAGAAATCCTGAGCTGCTTATTTAATAATTGCTATACTAACTTCATGACCCCAAGTTCATTTTATTGATTTTAATTAAGATTTATAGAAGCTGAGTTCTTTCAAATATCAAAATTTATTCAAGCTAAATTTGCTAATGATATGTTAGCTCCGAATATCGTCAACACATTTATCGATGGGCCAAAAAATCGAACTGAAAATGATCGTACAAAATATTTCCACTTTAATAATTTGTTTATTTTTATAATTTCCTGCATATGTAATGAAAATCATATACATTCAATATTTCATCAGGCCACAGCACGACGAAATTCATTATGTAGAAGATTTTGTCAACGAATGCTGTTTGTCAAAAAAAATCTAATAAATATGAAATTAAATATGAAATCAGTTCTGCAAATGTTGGATTGATTTCTACTTTGATGGCGGTCTTCAGACTATTTTACAGCTTTAAGTAATTGATTTCATTTATTAGTATTATATGATGTAGTAACCTGGTTGTAAACCCCACGAATATCAATACTCAGAAATCTAATGACCTTAGATCAATTCAAGTTTATATAATATCCCAAAATTGTTGGCATATCCATTAAAAAATTAAATTAAACAAAGTTTTTAAGCTCAGTACACCTGGTGAAGGCGCTCTTAACAGGACACTGAATGTCTAGGGATCGTGTTTTTAAAATACGGCGATCCGAGATAAACATGTGTAGGGGATCCGAAGATGAACGTGAGACAACTGAACATTGTTTGTGTCTATCTCATGTACCTACGACGAAAATGCATTGGTTCTTACTACATTAACGAACTGTATGAAGTAGGTGATCTGGTTTGGAAACCAATTCTGAAATTCGGGTCCTAAGTTGCTGGCTCAGCCAGTCACAGACGATACGAGAGATACAATGGGTCTAATTCTAGCCTACTTGTCTGACCTCTAATTGTTTCCCTCTTCAATCTAATCCAATCTAAGTTTTTAGGCAATAATTCTTAAAATTCTGAATCATCTTTTTTTTTGTTATTTGTAAAAAATTTAATTAAAATATTACAGGTGACTTCTAACTTATAATCATAAATTATAATTTTAATTACTAAATACTTTTCTAATGAAAAACACTTGTTAACATTAATAAAATATTATAATAATCTGTATGTTTAAAATTATCTCATCTCTTCAAATAAAAACAAAAACTTATCATCAAATTTACTTTGAAGCTAATAAATTAAAATTTTAATTTCTAAACACAAAATAACTTTTAAGTAAGCATAAGATGAAAATCTGTCCAAACAAAAATTAAATGATATTTTTGAAAAACAAAAAAAAAAAATATTACCTACAAAACAACAAAACAAGATGTCATTAAAAATGATTTTATGATTCACAACATTAAATAATAAAAAAAAAAAACTATTTAAAAATGTACAACATAGAAAATTGATCATAAAAAAAACCAAAAAAACATAAATTATATGAGATTTTATTTTAGAAATTAAAAAAAATATTTGTTAATGAAAATAAATTCATTAAAAAATTTATCAAAATCCTTTTAATTATATCCAGACAGCACATGTGAATAATGCTAAAGTTCGAATCCTTAAAGAAGTTGAAGATGCAATCGCTAATGGTGACGTTTCAATACATGATGTATCAAATATCCGTGACGGTGGAAGTAGTCGATCTGTCCATTTAATATCGAAATCACGTCATCACCACAATCGATGGAATGCACGACATAAAATTGGTTCATTATTTACACGATGGACAGCGTGGACAAAATGTGATAACACATGTAAGAAAAGTCGAGAACGATACTGTAGAGTGAAACGACGATGTGGCTTCACTAAACACATTGAAGAAAAACTATGTCCAAAGTAAGTTTCATTATATTAAAAATATACATAAATTAATTATCTTTAAAATAAAATTCCCTTTTAATTAGGTTACAATGTCAAAAACAACGTTATACGAATATATTCCAAGAACAACAATTACAACTACAACCATTTGTTATACCAGCATCAATATCACCATCACTGCCACCAATAATCCAATCAACATCACCAGCATCACAATTACAAATAAATTCAGTTAAATTTAAAAAACGTCCATCAAATGATTATCATCACAAACGACATAAATTACAACTTTTCGAAGAAATTCATAATTCCGATAATAATACTGCAATTGATAGCAATAATAATGATAATGATGAAGATGATGATGAAAGTGATTTTTTTGTTGTTAAAAAACATAAACGTAAATATCATAAAAAACGAAAACCGATATTAATAGAAGTTGAAGATTATGATGAATTAGAAGATGAAGATGATAGTAATAATAATGATGATGATCATAATAGTTCATCCGAATCATATATTTTTAATAAGAAATTTATTAAAGCAATACGTACAAAAAAATGGCGAAGAAATGATAAATTTTCGGATAAAAGAAATCGTCAGGGACGACGAAATTTACAATATAATGATTGGAATGGTGGTGATGGTATTGATTATGATTATCAAAGTTTTACTGGTGTTAATTATAATAACAATAATAATAATAACAATAATAATAATAACAATGATAATGAATATAATGAAGATGATGATTATGATGATGATTCTGTTGATAGCAAAAATATTACTAAAATTCCACCGAGAGAAAGAGCGGTTTATGAAATGTTACCAAAGCATAGAAGAGCATATACAAAGTGGAGTGAATGGTCAAAATGTTCAACAAAATGTACAACTAGGAGATATAAGTAAGTATTTTTCAAATATCAAAATTCTGACAGCGAAATATTTTGATCGAACCTGATGCAATCAGTTTTCCATTAACAATTAAAAACAGATTTGACCCAAATTTATAAACCTAATTCTTTTTAATTTCTAATTTTTAATACTATATAGAAAATGTCGTCTTAAAATAATTTGTGGCAAAGAAGTACTTCGTGAAATTGCTTATTGTTATACAGAAGGAACATTTTGTCAACAATGGCTTCAAGGTCAGGTACAAAAAAATGATGTTAAACCAATACCGTCAAATCGAAAAGAAGTTATTACTACAAATAATCAAAATTCAATTGGCGGTACTGATTTTATAATGAATGGTAAAGGATATCGTGGTCCAGAATATCAACCATTAAAATTGAAATGTGGTATTGCACCAATTCGTAGTAATAAAAGAAACATGTATAATTTATTGAAAATAATTGGTGGTAAAGCATCACGTAAAGGTGAATGGCCATGGCAAGTGGTTATTTTTAATCGATTTAAAGTAAGTTAAAATAAAAACTACGTTTATTTTTTTTTTCATTTTGAAAAACTTTAATAATTTTATTAGGAAGCATTTTGTGGTGGTACTCTAATAGCACCAAATTGGATTGTAACTGCTGCACATTGTGTTCGAAAGGTACTTTATGTACGATTAGGTGAACATAATTTAGATTTTGATGATGGTACCGAAATGGAATATCGTGTTGTTAAAAGTATTAGACATCCAAATTATGATAAGAAAACTGTGGACAGTGATATCGCATTATTGAGGTATATAATAAGTTAAATCTATGAAAATAAAATACAATATTTAATTTAATTATGAATATAGATTACCAAAACCAATGAATATTAGTACATGGATTGGTTATTCATGTTTACCAAAACCATATCAAAAATTACCAAAAAATATTCAATGTACTGTTATTGGTTGGGGTAAAAGACGTAATCGTGATCAAGCTGGTACTAGTGTATTACATCAAGCTGAAGTACCAATTATACCAATGGAAAATTGTAAAAATGTTTATCATGATTATACAATAACAAATAATATGTTTTGTGCTGGTCACAAACGTGGTCGTATTGATACATGTGCTGGTGATTCAGGTGGTCCATTATTATGTCGTGATTCAACAAAACCAAATCATCCATGGACAATATTTGGTATAACTAGTTTTGGTGATGGTTGTGCTAAACGTAATAAATTTGGTATTTATACAAAAGTACCAAATTATGTTGATTGGATTTGGTCTGTTGTTAATTGTAATGGTAATTGTAAACAAAATTCATTACAAAGAAAATTATAATTTTTTTTATAAATTTCTATTTTTATGCAAATTGTGAATTTAAAATATTATATTATAAGAAACTATATTATAATTATATTTAGTAATATAATTTAATTTATAGAATTTTAATTAACACTAATATTTAAAAGTAAAGTTTTATTAATTTAAATTAAATATATAATTAGATATTTATTTTATGTATTTTTATTTAATTCAAAATTTAAAAAATGTCATATTCGTAAAAAAAACGTTACTAAAACAAGTATTGATAAGAATTTTACTTTTCCAGTAATTCGAAATTTTAAAAGAATACTTAATAATTTACGTATAATTATAAATAATTAATTAATTTAATAATGCAAACCACTCTTAAATTGCATTCTCTTGATTGATTTTAGAAAAATTCTTGTAAAAAATTATTTAGTAGTAAATGTTTATTCAACCGGCGTATATAAGAGGGCAATGGGATCAATCGCCTACCCTTATGTCTTGAAGTACCAAATTCTATTTATTATATCAAATTGTTCACTTTGAATAACTATTATTTTTATAGTGGATATTTGGTTAACGAAAAAATTATAAATTTAATTATGTATTAAAATTATATTTTACTGACACTTTTTTTCTGGCCTCTAAAATATTCTTAATGGATCGGCACTGCGATTATTACAAGAAATTATTCAATTTATTATAATTTGTATAAATAAAATACTAATTTTCATCTGAAATTACTAACTCTTTCGAGAATGCAAAAGGTTTAAAAGTGATATTAACATAATATTTTCCTATTTTCCAAAAACGAATCGATAAAAAAAAATAGATTAACCGCCCGAACTTAACGATTTAAATTGTTTTCTTTCTGGTCTCAACTAAATTAGTACTTAAAAACAAAAACAAAAAATAAATTAATATGTTTAATATTTTTCGAACTGCTCTGTAAATATATACGTAAAAAAATCCCTAATTTTTAAAAGAAAAATATTTAATTTAATAATTTTTTTTAAAAAAACCAAAAAAAAACTCGAACTTTTTCAAATATTTTCTGCTTTAAAATTTATAAATATTTTAATGTAAGTTTTTTTTTCATTTAAAAAATGTGTATTTAATTTAATAAAAAAAAACATTGTATTAAAATTAAGTTAATAAAAATTGTAAATATTTAAATAAAATCATATAAAAAAAAAATTATTTTACATTCTGTTTTTAATTACTGAACCATAAGTAGATATTAAAATAATGTTTAACCGATTTCTATGATTAATCGTATAATAAAGGATGACGATAACAACCCGAAACTCCATTGGGAATACAATTTTTGAAAAAACTATAAATTAATTAATAAAAGAATTTAAAACAAATCTCTATAACATTTTTTAACTTCACATTTAATTGGTTTTATTAATTTAGTTCATTCCGTATGTCTGACAGTCAAATATAAATCATTTAAAATGAACCCTAATTTTTAAGTAGATTGATCTATAAATAAAATTATTATATAAAGTTTGATTTTAGTAACTTCATTTTGCATATTAGGGTATATAAATTCATTACAAAATCATCTCCACAGACAACAGAAGTCATCATAGATTAGAGAATATTTTGGTAAAATTATGGAAAATATATTGTCTAAACATAAAATGTTGTTATTAATGGTAAAAATTATGTTTTAGAACTTTTTGAAGCATTTTTGAATCAATATAAAATTACTTAAGGTTTCACTGTGTCAGTCTGTTCGGTCGTTATCACTTCTATATTTGTTTATAGAAAAGCTAGAAACTGAAAACCATTCAAAAGTTAAAGGTCTCTAATTGATTTTACTAAATTTTTTACTCCCCAACCCCACAAGTATCAATTTTTTTGTTTTTATGATTAATTAAACTGTTTACGATCCAATTTTCGTGAAATAACCACTGAGATATGCCAATTACTTAAGTTATATTACTTAAGTACTTAATTACTTAAGTCATTACTTAAGGACTTAAGTCCTTCTTACACTTAATTACTTAAGTAAGGACTTAAGTCCTTCTTACACTTAATTACTTAAGTCCTTACACCCCTGGAAAAAAGCTTAGAGAGTTTCCTGTTCGAATTCAAATATATTCGAAAGAAATGTGAGAAATGCCCGGATTTGAGATTGATCCATCAATTTAATCTAATATTTTTCTAAATTATAATATTTTTTCAAAAAAAAAAATTTTTTAGTTGTTTTTCGAATGAAATTTTGAAGGCCCAAAAACATTGATTTTTCAGAATATTTGTTTTTAATGGCATATATAATAAATATGCTTACAAACTTCTTCATTTCTGGAGATCACCTTTCTTTATAATTCTATTTTATGATATTTTGTTATTTCGTTCTTTAAATATATACTAAAAAAAATATCTTAAATATTTTATGTATCTTTTCTTTTTGTTTAAATTTCAGTTTTGTACTCATATCTTACAAATTATTTATAGATTGTATTCAAAAACATGTGCAATTTTTCTTGATTTTTTTTGTTTATCATGTTTTATGTGATGGCATTTATGTTTTGATGGTTTTTTTTTACGATAATTTGCATCAGATTTTGAAAAGGATACAAATATATAAAACCCAAAACATAAAAATCTATTTTTGTTATAATGGCACACGACTTTCAAATTATTGCACATACATAATATAAATAATCTTATACAGATTTTCTTTTGTAAATTACTATTATATTTTTGTTGACATTAAAGGAAAACTAAAATTAGAATATAATATAGAAAATTAGGAAATTTAGTTGGGGGACAATTTTTTTGTTGTCTTTGATGTTTATAAATAAAAAGGACTAAAAAAAATTTTTGTTTAAGATAAATAAATTGAATTTTTTTTTAATTATAGAGAGGCAATCACCAGTCTTTTAAATAAATGTTGATTTAAGATCTTTTTTTAGAAATATATTTTGAAATTGACACTTTCTTAATTATTAAATACGATAACGTTCTAAATCGTACAAAAGAAATTATTTTTCAAAAAAATAAAATAGTATTTTCATATAATTTACTAAGACAAATTGAGGTCTAAAGTTTTTACGTTGACAAACAGTGACGTTTTATAGATACGGAACCGAAAATGTATTATTCACCTATATGATTACATTATCATGGCGCAATTCTTCCA
The DNA here is from genome assembly GCA_963920725.1 of Rhamphomyia laevipes. Lineage (NCBI taxonomy): Eukaryota > Metazoa > Arthropoda > Insecta > Diptera > Empididae > Rhamphomyia > Rhamphomyia laevipes. The sequence continues at coordinate 19,530,938 of OY987255.1, read as the reverse complement.
TTTGCTTCCAAATATCGTATAAAATAATGGTGATTTATGATACTGCATTACAAAGATACTACAGAGTAGAATAGTAAGTAGCACATACTAAATTTAAGATTCTGATATTCCAATTCAATTTTTGACATTGTTGAAATGGTTAATACATTAAATTTATATTCTAAATCTAGAATATTGCATAGCAATACGAAAGCTCATGTTCCTAGTGTTCATATTCCAAATTCCATTAGAATCATTTCGCTAAAACGTCACTGCTTACATAGTGACTATAATATATCAAAAATTTGATTTTATTTCGTAAAGAAATTAAATGCACGAAACTAAAACATTTTTGTCCATATGCAAAAATATGAAAATTACAAACGAAATATAATTTTTAACCTTTGGTGTTTTATAACGAAATATTATATTTACAAAAATCTGGTTGATTACAATTTAGTTTACAGCACGATCTTTTATATATACCTTAAATAAATCTTGATAAGATGTTTAAGCATATATTGCATGCCAATAAAAGTACACATAATATTTACTTCACCATCAAAAATTATTATTTAATGTTTACTTCTTTGCTAATAAATTTACAAGATATCATCATTATTCATATAACCTTTTTTTTCAACAATTTCATTTTATACAATTTGAAGACCGTGACCTGTTCCACGTTTGGCCAAATTCCTATATATACAAATATAATGTGAAGATAAATTTTTATAAGACAATTCATTGATAAAACCTTAAGGTAAATCTCTTAACTTTATACAAATATAACTCATTTTACGATATCATATTATAATTATTTATCTTACCGGTTAAACTAAGATTATGTTTATATGCCGACTATAATATTTACACACTTCATATTACAAGTTTTCATAAAAGTGTGTTGAAAATTATTTATTTAGTGTAAGATCGCCAATGTAAAATTCTTAATCCGATTTACAAATGTAAGAAAAAAAAAATATACTTTTTTTTTGCATAAATTTTTTTGATTTATTTCATTCTTTTTGTAAGTATATTTTCATATTTGTATATTAAAGATATACGGATTGTCAAATTTGGGAAGGTAAATCACCATATGGAAATCTTTTATGGATTGTTTACATAAATGACCCTTGGGTGTTTGTTTTAAAAAAAATTTGTTTAGTTTGTGGATAAATTAATAAGGCATACGTAAATTTTATTTCCGGAGGTAAAAGGGCTTAACATTTATGATATGTTGTGTAAGATTATTTAAATTCAATGGAATGGAATTCAATTATGTGTTAATACCTAAATGAACGAAAGATATGTTGAAAAAATCCTTAACAAATATTTGTAAAAATATATGAAAAAAAGAAATTTTGATTTTATTTGATCTTATTTGTAAAAAAAAATTCTTTTTACATTTTTTTTATGAAATTTTTTATAGTTTGGGTTGGTACGATATTAATATATTTAGTAATATCGAATTGATCGTGATTATTATGGTTATGACGAATCTAAAATTAAAAATCAGAAAAGTGTAAATTTATTAATATTTTCAAAAATACACAAGAGGAATAACGTCAGTTTTGTTAAAAAGAAGGAAATTAAAAAAAAAAAAAATATAAAATTTTGGGAATCTGAAGAAAATCTAAGAATGGTAAAATATTTAATGTTATTTACCTGACATGACAAAAAACTGATTCAAAATGGCTGAATATTTATAAAAAAAAAGTGTTGAAATTATTTTTCACAACCGCATTATTAAAAAACCACTAATTATTCTATTAATTTCATAATTTTCACTATTTTAATATTAATTTTGAAAATATGTATACATATTTTTTTTATAATTAACACTTTATATTTTTTATTTTAATGCGTGAAAAACTCGGAAAATTTAAGATTATTTAACAAATTTATAATTGATTATTATTCAAAATCATTAATTTTATTATTTTATTAACGTTTAGGAAGATAAAATGTTATTTTTAATAATTATAATTCAATTTTTGCACTACCAAAAGTAACGAAACATCTTTTCACAAATCTATAAATTTCCAGATATACATTATGGACCCACATAATTTAATTATTTTAGGATATTACTGTATATACAAATTGATTGCTTCATCCTGCATGATATTACTTGTGAACACTGAATCTTGTATACGGGCAATTTTATGTGTTGCTTTATGAATTTTGAAAGGACTGCAGTTTTAAAGTTAATTTAATAACAAAATAAGTTAATATTAAATAACATAATTAATTACAGATCTGATCTAATAATATGAGAATGCAATATTTTCCCAAGCTAAAATAACATTATCAACAATGTATTAGAATTAAGAAGGTCCCATTCTAAACTAGGAGAATTGTAATTCCCAGTTGAGAATTGCAGTACTATAGATTTGCTGCAATTACAAAATCCTTCGACTTACGAAAGCGGTAGCTAATCATCAGAGTTAAATATACATAAAGATAGTACCACTAGATACATTTTCTTCTATGTCAGGCTATACCGCCTCTATAACCCTAACCTAACCTAAGATTTTAAAATTATTCTTTTAGTCATTCATTACATCTTTGAACTTTGATAATAAAAGTGAGTTAATTTAACATTTTGACGATGATAAATTCCAGAATCGTTTGTAGTACTGGACAGTATAGTTTCAGTTTGAATAGTATAATTAGGTGTACATAACTATTTCTTTACTATGAAGTAAAATGAATTTGAAATTTATATTTTTGTAATTGTTTTTTTAGTATATAATGACCTGTTTTTAATATATTTATACATGGTACAAAAAGTATACATCTTCCTCCACATCAATAATGATTAACTAATAGAAATATCAATATAGAAAGTAAAATTGCAGTTCATAATATCTAAATTTTTTTTTTTTTTTGATAATATAAATTGTAATGTTCTTCACATTTTCAAATGCGTGTGCGTGAAGGTCTTTTTATTTCATCAAAAACTGATAGTTTTGTGATGAAATTAATTAATATTTATTTGGAAGTCCAACAAAAATATTAAAATTTTTAAAGTTTAATATCGTTATACTGCGGTTGTACATCATATACTTTCTTTTCAGTGTTCATTCATAAATTTTTATATGACGATTTAATGCAAGTGTTTGTTTATGCTAGGCGAAGTATAAAGTTTATATTGTAATAACGACTTATGAATGAAATGTGTGGGTCACCTTTTACCTGTTGTAAGCATAAATTATAGATTTATCTCTAAATATAAAAAAAAGTTATAATCATCATGATCATTAGTAGTTTGTTGTATTAATATATATGGTTATTATGGTAGCTAAAAATATTATAAATCGTGGGAATTTTAACAAATTTTGGATTTATTTCATTATTTATATAAAAAAAAATTGATGTAAATAAATGAGTTTTTTTCAATTAATGCAATATTTACTCATACTCAGATAAGATTATTTACTATTCACTGTATTGTATTGAAGAATATTGTTATTAAGAAAGATTTCACCATAGATTTTCTTCCAATATTTTCATAAAGCCGTTTTTGGAAGGATATTCGTTCTTGTTCACATAATAGATCCTGTCTGTAATAAAGAATCTTCAAATCAAAATGAATTGGTGTCCACAGAAAATCAATAATCGTCGAATTTTTGATAAAAATTTGAAAAATTAATATATGCATCAAAAAGATATGTACATATATGTAAATATGGTGGGGTCTAAATTATATCATACCAAACTTTATAATAATTTCTGTTTTCCCTATTCTGCAAATGATAATAAATGAAATTTCCTACAGAGTAAATGAATTTACTTCAATTAAAACATGTCTATCTCCTAATATTACTTTTTATTTAGATTTTCGAACGAGTAATTGAGATTCTAAAAAGATGGTTCAAACAATTTTGGAATTCGAACGACAGCGAGTTCTCACATTAGGACATTGTTTAAGTACAGTTTTAAATTGAAATGTAATTAGTAAAATATAACTACATTCCTAGAAAATTTATAATCTTTGAATTACAAAAATACAAATATTTATATACTTGTAATTTAAAATAGAAATATTTCAATTATATTAAATATAGTTTGAATTTCAATTAAATTTACTTAATTTGTAATTCACTTTTCATCAGTGAGTACAAATTTTCCAAACATAAATCAATTAAAAATCTGCTTATATCTGAAAAACAATTTTAACATTGGTGATTTATTTCAATATATGGACTTAGATTCGAATGGAATTATCAGAGTTTACTAATAATAACTGGTTATATAATAATTAATATATGGCCGAATTATGATCAGCCAAAACGATATTAAACCCTATACTTATTGCCGAAGTGTAAATAAACAGAAATTTTACAATTCATCTATATTTACATTTATAGATTTTAATCAAATTTGAACCGATATTTTTTTTAATAATTAAAATTTGGTTCAAAATTAAAAAAAAAGCAACTCTATAATAATAATTTAATATAATGTCTGTTTGTCCAAACAAAGTTCGTATATCGTATCTCAAGTCTCAAGTAATCACTACATAAAACCTAATAAATAATTTCAAGATCGTGACTCATTTTAGAACATAAAATATAAACAAAAATTAGTTTTTTTATTAATGATCTTAAAATGAAAACAAAAACTAAAGAAAATTATGATAATAAAAAAATATAATCCTCGATTGCGAAGTGGAGCATGATATTCATCATGATAAATGAATTCTATTCGTCAGAAAAATCTAAACAATATTAATTATTTATAATTTGTTCATATTCATTTTATTTAAATCACGTTTGATTAGTAAAATTCTCCATTTTTATGATATAATGGGCTTTTTTGAGTTTTTGATAAAATTGACTGAATTATTTTTCGAAATAATAAAGGTAGAATTAAATTATGTGAGTTTTTTAAATAAATTAAATTACTTAAAAACTAATTTTACAACTTACATAATTCTATTCCGACAGAGATTAGGTTTATGCTTTGATTTTGAATTTCTTTTTTTACAGGTACACGTACACTTAAAATTATTTTTTCAATTTCACTTCACAATTTTATATATATATGTCATGAATTTAATTTAACAATTGTATATACGTATTTCAAACAAATCGATATTATTTAGAATTTCAATTATATTTACAAGTTCTTAATGATTTTTTTTAATTTGACATTTATTTTAACAAAATAATATTACCGTTAATTTATATATATCTACTTAAATGTCATAATATATTTAACAAGTTGCTGACATTTCTTAGCTACATAACTACACAACAACAAAATAACAATAAATCCATAAATCCCCTATTTAAAGAAAATAACTTTTAAAAGTGATTAGAAATTAATGTTGATTATACATGAATAATAAACTACATAATCAAACCAACTATACAAAATTAATTATATAAAATAAATATGTGTAGATAGAGTCGTACTACTTAATTTATTACATTAAGTAGAATTATAATTCAAATAAATGGCCAAGAAATGGTTTCTTAACGGTAATTAATTGCAGATATTAACTAGAGGCGCGACGCAAAGCAACTCGCCCATTTATAAATTTTGTTGTCTTTGATTTTGACTCGCGATGTTATTTCAAGATTTTAGCAAACTTAAGCCAGGGCTACATTGTTTTGATCGGTTCAGTTTCGATTCGTTTCGAAAAGTTCAAATTTGACGTCTCCATATATTTTATATGGGAAATCGATTGAGAGGACACATAGGTCGAATCGGAACGAATCGAATCGAAAGAGTTTGGAACGATTGGAATTTTGCGAATCGAAACTGAAGGAAATGTCAAGAGAAATGAAATTTGACTGTTTCAAAAATAACAAAAACAAAATATATGTGGTTTAATCGATTGTGATCGGTAACTATGTGTTCAGTCTACTTAAACGTCGAATCGAATCGAACCGAATTGAAACTGAACTGAACTGATAGGAACAATGTAGCCCAGGCTTTAATTCGCGAGGTTTTTATTACACAGAGCGCGATATTGGACAAAATTAAGTCAAATTACGAATTTCAGAATTCAGATACATTTTTGTTTTTATTCATTTCATTTTTTATAGAGAACGCAATCATTTTTGATCATATGAGTCCACTTTTTTTAAAAAAAATAATTTATTTATGTAATGTAAAGTAGGTAAAATGTAAATATGTAATATGTCAGACCAGTATTTCAGCAGGAATTGAACCCGCAACCTCAGAAATGGTAGAATAGTTGAACAGTATGCAGTACAACATGTTACATACATAATAAATATATACTAACGATACTAACTTAACTATAAAAGACTATGGAAATCCACTGCACATAAACCTTATCAAATAATAATCCCCTTCGTATAAACTTTATCAATAGATTTAACAGCTGATGATTTCAAATTTGACTTCTGAATATGATTTTATGACATCTGCAACATTACACGTCATCGTCACCGTCACTTTTCCAAATTTCTACCTCAATCGAAAACATAAGACAAAATTAATATTGTTATAATTTTATTTATAACAATAAATGAAAAATAAATTATAACTTTTACTTGCAAAATAAATTTTCAAAAAAAAAAACAATGATGCGTAATGTAATAGCATATAAAATTCATGAGGATTACCTTAATAAGTGTGCAATAGAAAGTAAATTTTCATTTGGATTAATAATTGGCGAAGTAAATTATTTTTTTTTGATAAACTCCAAAAACTATCTTTTTGAACAACGAAAATTTTATATTAATTTGATTATTCTTTTTGTAGCCATTATCACGTAATGAAGTTCATATTATTCATTTAGCTAAAAATCATGAAGTCGAAAGTTCTGACATTAGTAATGAAGACAAAAGTAATGGTGATTCGGATAGTATAAATGTTATAAATTCAGCAGAAAATATTTATGATATTAAAAATAGTATTGTAGCTAATCATGTTATAAATGTAACAAAAATGTTACCAGGATCATTTTTTGTATTAGGTATACATGACAAGCTAACAAAGATTCACTAATCAATATTTATAATTAATTTTATTTAAAAATATTAGGAATTTTTATTGTTGCCGATAAATGTATATATGATGACGAAAATGATATCCAAACAGCAAAACAATTAATTCAAGAACTCAATACGTAAGCAAATTTTTAAAAAATATGATTTTTTTACGAACATTCTGTAATTTAGAATTGGTATTATAATTTGTTGTATTTCGACAACGTATTTTCCTAGAAAAATTTGTAATTTTCAGAATAAATAATGTTTTCATCAATTTATATACCATTTAGAAAATTACAAAATTAAAATGTATGTCTATTTTTTTTTTAGTAACCTAAGACGAAATAAACATTTATGTGGGAATTCTAATATATTACTTCGAGAAAAATTAATATTATCCTATTCAAAATTAACTAAAAAAATTGTTTGTTATTTCTTTAATTCAGCTGATGATGGGTACGAATGATTAAAATTATTATCGAAATTTTAAATGTATTAACTTTATTTAATTATAGAATGGATAAAGCAGATGTTAAATTTAAAAATGAGAGAACTGTTTGGCATATGTTCGAAACCAATTATGAATTTGATGATGTTTTTCCAATTGTCGAAGAAGATAAAAATAAAATAAGTATTGAACAACATTTTAAGGTACCTTTTATAAAATCATCAATCGAACATATTATGACTAAAAATTTGTATTATTTTTCAGTTTACATTAGAATCAATATCATCACATTTGGAAAATAGTGAATATTTTATACAAAATGAACCAATGAATGAAGCCGAATACTTAGAATCATATATAAAAGATAATCAAAGTGAACACGAAGAAAAAAATAAAATGAAAAAATTTAAAGTTAATGTATTTATGCCAACAGTACCATCAATGAAAGATCCAATTATGGTTGAAAAATATCAGGGTTTAATACGTTTTTCTGGTATTGTATCATCAAGAATTTGGACACATTCAAGAAATCAATTTCATCAAATACAAATTTATATACAAAATGATATTGTTAGATCATTAGCATCTAGAATACAAATATATTGTGATGGTTTAATAGATACATATGCAAATAGTGAATCAATTATTGTTAGTGAACCACCACGTCGTGTATTTTATAATGTACCATATTTAGATGGTATACAATTTTCAGAATATATATTTCGTGGTGAAACACCATCTGTAGCTTGTGCCCAAGCAAAATATTTATTAGATTTAGAAATAGATCCAGATTCAATTGATTCAAGTTTAGAAGGTTTATTAGATGGTGATGATATTGGTACATTGGGTAGTTTAATTGGTTCAAAACAAATGTTAGTACCTAAAACACATGATTATGGTCGTTTTATGTATATGGCTGGTTTAGGTACAGCTATTTTAATATTAATTATATCAATTTTATTGCACTTTTTATTACGATGATTTTAATGTTATCCAAAAAAAATATTAATTGGAGAAAAAAAACATATTTTGTATTTACTATGTATAAATTATGATAAAATTTATGAAGGTGTTTTGTAATTGTAATTGTTTTTTTTTTTTATTAAATTAAATAAAACAAAATATTTAAATTTGTACGTTATGTTTAAGTGTTTAATTTGTGTAAAATTATCTCGAGGATAATTTAAACTCTTCTCTATTATTAATTAAATTTTATCTGAAGTAAATGGTTCACAATGAAAAAGTTATTCCAAAAAATTAATTTGATTTATGTAATTAAATAAATCAAATGTAAACTGTTACTGCTTGCTACACGATGCAGGGATTCGGCATAATATTTTCGAAAATTTGGAATTTCGATCTTTCGATAATTAGCTAAAATTCAAACCGCTGATACACCAATAAAATTATCTGTAATAATAAAAATACGAACCTACCTAGAAGATTTGTATAAAATATAACTAAAAATAATAGTTATTTTAGATTTGTATTTTTTTCGACTTCAATTTTAAGAAATTATACACATGACAGCAACAGCTGCGAACCGACGCACGAACCCTCTTACTCTTATGCATCTTTTGCTTATTTATATTTTATTTTTATTTATAATATTTCCATCATTATTTTGGACTGCTTCTATGATGAGTTGGTGTCTGAACTTTGCTAATTAAGATAAAATTAACTTTTGCTCATACTTTTTTGAAAGAACTTGGCAGGTTTGCTATATCCATAATTTCAAAGTATACACAATCCGGACACAAAGCTTAATCCATTACGTATAGAGTAAATTTGTAATATGAAAAAAGCGCCAACAATGAAGATTAAAGAGATAAAATATATTCCCTTTTTTGTTTCCTTTTGAACATAGGTACTAACAATGTCTTGTGATTCAAACAAATTATAACTTTCTATCCTAAAAACCCAATGTCATATATATAGCACATATGGGCAATTTGGGAATTTACCCAGGGACAGTTGTTGTGTTATGATTGCGAATTCTACTCAAGTTACAAAGATAATATGCACGTAAGTAGTACTCGTAAAGTAAAAATTATAGTTAATTTTACCTTCATTGAAAAAATGATATATGCTTGGTGAGTGTTTGTAAATATTTTGATGGGATTGCAAATCAATATTTTTTTATCAGTATATTCACATATGTACTTTACGTATTTATAAAAAAGTCCTTTCCGAAGCTTTGCCCAAGGGTCCGGTAATTTGAATCCTCTATCCGGTAATTTGAATTTTTTTTTCTTTGGTAAAGGGAAAGTTGGGTTTGTGTTATTGATTAGGATTACAACAATAAACACTTCTATTATACAGCACAATTTATTTAAATAAAAAATGAATATTTTTTTGATTTTCTACCATCCTTTATTTTTTAATATATATATTATTTATAATTTTGAATAGTGAAATTTTTTTTTTATTGTATTTTATAATATTTTATTAAGAATTAATTAACAAAAATTTACAAATAAAATGAAAAACAATATTATTCAAGTTTTCTTTTTTCAACGAATATATATATAAAGAAAAACACAATTGAAAATAAATTTATACTGATTAATATCAATAATATAAAAGAAGAACCAACACAATTTTAATTTATATTTTTTTTTTTTTTTTTTTCAATTATTTAATTATATGAACAAATTTTTGGACGTAGTGGATTACAAATTGTTTTCTTCTTTAAATACTACTTATTCGTTGCGTATATTTTACAAAACAACAAATGTAAATAAAATTTAATTAGTATTATTGAATTAAAAATATAAGCGCGTTTAATAAATACAGAAGATTATGTCAAATATAATATAAGTATAAGATTCTAAAATCTAACTGATAGTGATAGATATCAAAAATAATTAATTGTAATTAGTTTTTTTTTTTAACAAATCTTATAACCAATAAACTCGATTCTGTACTTATAAACTCGCTGGATTATTTAAACAATATGCAATAATAATTTTAGAGTTAAAATTTAATTTCAATAAATGATTATAAATTTTATTTATAATAATCGTTTCTTATTTATTTTATTTAGTTTTTGTTGTTACTAAATTATTGAATATATTTTTATTTGTTTTTCTTACCCTCAAAATTTCCCCAATTTTCAATTTTTTTATTTATATATAATATTTTATTTATAACTATGAATTTGTTGTTCTTTATTTTATGTTATTATAATAGTAATTTCTTAAAATTCAGTTCTTATACATTGGTTTTTTTTTTATTTGTAAATATATTTATATATAATGTTCTTTTTTCTAGATATTATTATTTGTTTCTTTATTTTTAATGCAGTTTTTATGCTTTTTTTTATATTTAATTTATATATTTAAGTTTTTAATTTGTTTTGTATCTTTTTACACAGGTGTTTAGTTAAATATATATATTTTTTAATGTTTTTTTTTTTCATTTTAAAGGTGTCATACTACAAATATCACAGTTTGTTATCCTTTTTATGTATGTTTGCATTTTATTAATTTATTTATTTTTATTTATTTTTTATTTATAAATATTTTATTTTTCTTTGTTTGTTTTGGTTTTTCTTTCCCACGACACAAAGTTATTTTTTTTCGTATATTTTTCTTTTAATAAATTGATCTAAAAAATTTTCATTATACAAAACAAAAAATAATTTAAAGATGTTTTTTTTTTCTATATACACATAATATTTTGTTTTTATAGATTTAATCTTAAATTTCATCTCACAACGATGGACCAACAGTTTCGATTTTTTTGATTTTATATTTTACGATTATATATATCTAAAAAATTAATAGTTTTGTTTCGTAATTTTATTGCTTAAGATTGGACTGAGAATTATTGTTGTTAATTAATATTTAATGTTTTCTTATTGATTTCGTGTGTAATTCATATTTAAATGTCCGAAATTATATATAAAAAAAGAATTCTTTTAAGAATTTCACATAAATTTTTCTTGTTAAATGGAAATGTAAATTGGGAATATCCTGAAGGTATCATCGGGTTTCAAACCGTATCAAGGAGAACAGCGTAAAGAAGAATACTATATAATTCAACAGCGTATGGTTATAATTTCTAGTTAAGTAGTCAAAAATAAGATAACACAGTAGTTACTGGTTTATCCATTGTAATTATTTATATATCTGTAAATTTTTATATTGTGTTAATTCAAATAATCACAGTCCATTCCAAGCAACAAATTGAACGAATTTTTTTTTTTTCAACATAAATATAATGGAATGAACATTATGTAACTAGGACTTTAGAAGGAGACAAAATTCATTTTTTTTTTAAATATTGGCCATCATAGCAACAAAATTTTATATTTTTATTTAAACCTTTTTTAAACGGCAAGGTTATTCAAATAATATCTTAATTAAAGAGTTGTTCTTTTCCTATTCAGTCAAAATTGCCAAAATAAATAATATCCACGACTACTAAACTACAAATCCTTTTTTACACTCTTTTTCTTAACAATAATTTTTTATTTTTGATAAATTTGTTATAATTTTAAATAATTTCTTCATTATTTTTAATTTTTTGGTTTTAGTAAGCAAATTGACTAATTACAATGACATAAAAAATGTGTTAAGTTTAAAATTATTCAAAAAAAAAAAAATTCAAAAAATTAACAATTTATAAAAATAAAATAAAAATATTTATCACTTTTTAATGTTATTTCATTCGGTCATAAAATTTTCAGAGATTTTGAATTCAATTTGGTCTCTTTTAAAAATAAATTAAATTCTTAATTTTATTGTATTTGCTATTTATGTGTTTCGTTTAAAATATTTATTATAAAAACCAAAAATAATTAGTCATTTTATTAGCTTTCTTTTGTTGTTAAAGCACTTAGCTCTTTTTAATCACATTTGTTTTTATTAATTTTTTTTTTTTTTATTAATTTAAGTTAGAAATTCTCTTTTATTTTTTTACTAAAAATAATATTAATAATTACCAAATTATAATTTTTTTGCTGAATTTTTTATTGGCATTTCTAGAAATTAACAGCAGATATGGAAGATATTTATTAATTTAGATATTCCAAATACTATACAAAAATTCTTTCTACTTTTATAAAACATTCCACAAAAATTTGAATATGGTTTTCATTATGATAAGTAGGTTTTTACATATATAAAAAATAAAATAATACAAAATAAAATGGGAGAATACTATGTGTAATGATATTTTTTTTAAATTATAAATTCATTTAACAAATTAAGTTATTTTTTACTCAAATAAAATATATTACATACAAAAATTATCGAAATTCTTATGTTTTCTTTTTAAAATTTTACTGTCTAACTTTCTATACTCGTAATATCAAAATTATGACAGCTTGCTCAGTGGCACTGCCGCGAGCTAATTTGATAAAACTTTTTTAATTAAAAAATATATTTAAGAGTTTCTTGAATTTAACATAATCCGGAATGAAAATTTTGTGTTAAAAAAAAAAAAAATAAGAAAACCAATATTTTTACCTTTCTTATATAAAAATAAAATAAAAAAATTAAATTGTAATAAATTTTACAATTCATATTATGTTGTTTAGAATATTAATTCTTTTTTTTTAATATAATTATGCATATAACTAAATTCATTCGTTTTGTTAATGTGGCAATGATTGTTCTACTAAAATAAAATTATAATTTATTTATTTATTAATTTCTCTCATCTTTCATCTCTTTATCTTTAATATTTTTGTTGGATTTTTGTTGATATCACATTTGTTTCTTTTTTTTTTTATTCGTTACTTAATTATGTTGTATATATAAATATTATTTTTATTTTTATTTATTTATATCGATATTAATTTAAGTTATTTGTGTATATGTTTTTAATATTTTTTTTTTTTTTTGGGATTCGTTTAACATTTATTTTAAATTAATTGAACTAGATTTTTAAAATTCAATGGCTTTTGATGTTAATAGTAATTTCATTTATAAAAAAAATTTCATGAAATTTGATAAAAAAATAATGTGTTACTTACAACAAAATTATACTAAAAAATAAATTAATCTTTGATGTTTAAGGGTACGGTTTTAATTGTTGTTTGAGCTTTTATTTTTGAGCTTAATTTGAAATTTTAAAAAAAAAATACAATAATTTTTATAATAAAATCTTGAATGCAAATTAAAGTTTATATTATTCATTAAAGTTTATTCAAAAATTTACGAGATTGTGAAAAGTTTATTGTAAAGTAAATTGGAAATTGATTGTGAATTAGCCATAAGCAATAAGTGTTTCAAGATAGTTTATAACGATAAAACTATTTCACTATAGACTACATCAATATATTTATATTCACTGTTTCACAATAAACTTGTTCACAATAAAAATATCTAATTACGATTATTTTTTATCCCTTAATTTTGTGTATAACGTTTACGTAATTTGTGACAATATTTCTGTAATAATAATAAGTTAAAAATTAAAATGTCACAAAAAATGTTTTCTTTAAAAAAATAATAATAATTATAATTATCAAATTGCTTTTCATATTTTTTTATCCTTATAAACGTACCATCATCAAATTTCATCTTTTTTTTTATTTACATACATAAACATGATATTTTTTTTAATTATTCTTTTTTTTTTTTAAATTCATTTATAAATATATTATGATCACACATTTTACTTTGTTTGTTTTATATATAAATATTTTCATAATGATATTAATTATTTTGTTTGTTTGTTGTTTTCGTCTTTTTATATCTCAAGAGGTAGTAGTATAAAAAATATATCTTGATTCTCAGAATTTTTCATTTCTATGTTTTGATTATATTCTGATATTTTTTTTTTTAATTTATTAGATCTTTATGTAATTGTTTAAATGTAATAAGTATTATAATAATAATATTTTTTCATAATATCGTATAAAATATATATTAATAAATTAAAAATGAATTTAATAATTATATAAATTTACATTAAAGAATAATTATTATATTGAAAATATATATTTAAAGGAAACTAATAATTGGTTAAATTAATTTTATTTGAATATATACTTAATTAATTTAAATGGTATTGTACCCTGTACTTGTTGTTACATTTCTCAATATTTATATTTTTTTTGGAGTGTTAAATTATTTATTAATTAAATTCTATAAAAGATGATTAATATCGAATTCATCTATATATTTAAAAATAAATTAAAAGTATTAAATTTCATATCTATTATTTTTTTTTTGTGGCACGCTGTACTGCGTGATTCTAATAAACTAATTTTTGTTATTCAAAATTCAAAGTGCTTTTATATATGAAATCTGTTGAACTATGATTTGTTGTTGTTATGTAAAAATAAACCCCACTGTAACGAATTCATACATACAATTCATTTTTTGTTGAAATGAAAGTTACAAATAATCAATGATAAGAACGGATATTTAATAAATGAAAAAAATCTTACAAAATCAAACTTCTTTGTATATTCTAATCTTAATAAATTTAAGATTTAAAAAAAATCATTAAAAAATAATTCAAAATAACGAATAATTTGTAAATACAACAAATCATATCAAATTTTATACAACAGATTTCAATATATTCAGCGTATTAATAAGAAGCAGCGTTAAATTATTAATATTAATCTGTGAGAAATCAACTAACAACTAAACATTCTTTATATTGTCTTATATTAATTTTAATTTTGTATTGTTAAGTAAGTCTCTATAATTTAGTGTCAAATCGAATGAATAGTAAAATTTAAAAAAAAAAAAATTAATAACAAAATATAATTAAATATCAAATTAATAAAATTTATCTGTTCTCGTAAAATTCTTAAGAACAATAATTAAAATTATATTTATATATTTTGTTATTTATTAAATTCAATTAATTCATCAAATTTGTGAAAATATGTTGACTTTTAATTTTGTGTAATTTTAATAATTTTAATATTAAATATTTTTGTTTTTAGTTTAATATTAAATGTTTTTTTTTTTTGTTTGTTTTTAATCACAGTTCTCAAGCTTCACGCAATTTACGCTTGTTTATTTATTTTTGAGGCGCCAAATTAAAAATTAAAATTGTTAAATAAGAGAAAAAATATATAAAAAAAATTTTTTTTTTCTTTTCTTTTAAATAAAAAATAAATTTAACAATTTCATTTTTGAAATACATTTTTTGTTGTTTTTTAAATATTTTATTTTTATTAGATATCACAAAATAAGTTGTTTTTTTTTTCATTAATTTGTAAATAATTAATTTGTAAAAAAAATTATATTTTTTTTTTCTTCGTCAAGGAAAAAAATTATTTTATAATTTCCAAAATATTCTAATTTTAGACAATTTTTTTTAATTTCATACTTTCTCATTTTCTAATGTTTTTTTTTTAAACTGAAATTATAACATTTAAAATTTAAAGTATGATATTTTTACAGTAATACATTTTTTTTTTAAATATTTTTAATATTTTACCAAATTGGAAATAAGTTTTTTGTTGTTTGCTTTTTTAAATAAATATAATTATAATTATTTATCGTTTGTATAGTTTTTATTATTTATAATTCGTGTTATACGCACTCTTCTAAATTAGTCTAAAAATCTATAAGAATCTAGAATAACTTTTATTTTTAAAGTTTGAAGACAAATTGCAATTATTTGTTTAAAAAGATTTTTCTTGGCGTCTTTGTGCATTTTATAATTTTATTTAACTTATTTTATATTGATTTATTTCTTGTTGTTTTTAATTATATTCAGTTTTTCAATTTGATAAATCTGACCTTATTATGTCCAATACATATTCATCACGAATATCATCAGATGCTGGCATATAACCAAGAGCTGGATGTATGTTTGATGAATCTAATGGCTGCCATTTTTGACCTAATTGTGAACTAATTTCCTAAAAATAACGTTATAAAAATTAGAAATGTTTTTAATAATTTATTATTAAAAACATTTCTAATAACAGAGTATCCCTTCTACATGTATCGCATATTCCTGGGTTAATTTCATAAAAAAAGTCAAATTTCGATAAAGCGCTACAAAATGGCAAGCTATTTTAAAATTATGTTATTATATTTTTTTTATTCAATCACTTCAAGTGTAATGTTTTTTATAAAAGTTAACGAAATTTAACTTTTGAATTACCGAAAAATAATTTATTCTACGTTATAATACCAACTTACAAAAAGTTGATATAACAATATCGCGAAAAATAACAATCGTACAGGAAAATTGAACATAATTTTTAGTAAATTATCTGGGCAATCCAAATATTGATTTTGAAATTCTTCTGATTTTTAATATAAGAAGAGGGAGATATATTACTTTTCCAAAAAGCTTAATTTACACGGTTCATTTTCGTAGACATGATTATTTTTCATGAAATTAAATCATAACATCTGTTTGAGTCGGTCATACGTAGAGGGAGACTTTGTATTATTAATATTAAACAAAATATATTATATATATACTTCAATAAATGATTCCATCATATTTGAATTAGGTGAATCTAACATTGATACCTCCAATTTTCTTAATTTACTTCCACATAATCGTGAAATTCCAACTAAATTATGAGGATCTAATACATATCCATGTATAACAATTTCTTCTAAATTTTTACAACGCCATGACATCATAACAAACGGATCTTGACCAGATCTCATATATAAATCCATAACATTTCGGTCAGTTTCTTGAAAAGCCTTTTGTAAATAAATAAAAAATAAATATATAAATATAAATTAATTTAATATTAATTATAATTAAATACCGAATCAACCCACTGAACACTCTTAAGAGTAGACTCATAAAACATAGACATAAGATCCAACGCTTCAACATTCATCTAAAATAATAAATAAATTTATTGGAAATTATTATTTAAATATATTACAATTCATATTATTTTTCAAACTTACAAAATTACAAAATAAAACACGTAAATGTGTTACTGGCATACTACGCCTTAAAATGCTTAATTGTAATAATTCAACTGCTTCATATGCATATAATAATGTTAATATTAAATCAAGATTATTAAATTTACTAGAAAATTCCGCCCAAGCATTTTCAGATATACCCGGATGTGTTCGTTCAACACCATGAACGCATATTAAAAACTTTTTTAATGGTAATATTTGTAAAGTTTTTAATATTTCATCATTCAAGGTATCATAGTCAAGTGATAAGATCTGTATAAAAATTTTTATATATATTAAAAATATTGATATTAAATTATATATTTTTGTTAAAACCTGAAGAGATGTGCATTTCTCAAAAAATACATGTTCAACAGCTAAAATTGGATAATGACTAGGATCATATTTAATTGATGCAAATGTTATTTCTTCTAATTCATGTGGATTTGATAATGATTTTAGAAAATCAGCTGCATAATATGTAAGGCATTCAATAGCTCCTAAATCAAATGTTTTTACTGATGCTCTTTTACGAGATAATAACATTTTTAGTGGTTCCACAAATATTCTAAAAAAAAAAAATATTTTTTTAAATTTATAAATATTAAATTATAAAAATTAATACTTTTCCACATCGACTAAATCTCCATCAGCATATTTTTCACCGGGTACAGCTAAACCTACTGAGTTTGTTTTAAATCGTATTCCTTGCAGATGTTCATTTCTAGCAATTCTATTAAAATATAAATAATTATTTTTTGTAGATTTACTTTTTATTAAAATAAAGTATATACAAAAACTTACTTGTAAAGAATTCGTCGAACTTTATCGATATGATATACATTCAAAAAATCGAATATAATTGTAACTTCGCTTGTTAAGTTTATCAAACATTGCAAATAAAAATTACATTGTTTGTCGTCATCAATATGTAATTGAAATTTAAAATTTTTAAAAAATCTAAAATTAAAATAAATAATATTTAATATTATTAATAATTTTTAACTAACTTTTAGGATAATGTACAAAAATTTATGGACGAGGAGTTTAAAAACAAGAATATTTATAAAATATTAAATTTGTATGTACATTACTAATTTTATAAAAGTGAATGAAAAATTCTCTGATTTGTTTATTTGATAATATTTTTGTTTACTTATTGAAAAATTATACATCTGAAATATGTTTGGTATTATATTACAATTAAGTGAATTTTAAAATATAAATATTAAGAAGATTATATTTTAATGTTAAGCTCGCTATATAGCAGATAAAAGACATAATGTTGTTAAATAAAAATTAGAACTTTAAAGCCCAATTTCATGGTACAAGCATAAGTTTAACTAAACTGATTTTGTGTCGTTAAGACTGCAACTTAAGCTCACTTAAGTTGCAATCATAACCAAATTTTAAAGCTCACTTTGTTTCATAATTCATAATCTTAGCTAGCAATCAAAATTCGAGTTATATAATTATAGCTAAACTAAAAAATTTTAATGATAAAGAGAAAATAATGTTATTTTGAATGAAAATTAATTAGCTGATAATAAAAAAAATGTTTAGTCATTAATTTTTAAATAATATAAATTATCAACTTTTCATCATTACAGACGGAAAGCAACGATGAATTCATGATAATTTTATTCAATTTATCATTTCAAATGATAGGAAATTATTTAAACTACAATTCCCTGATCACTAGGTAAATAATGTAAATATAAAACTACAGTACCAGAATATATTACCCAAGAAATGCTATATCATCATCGAAACTTGACGATTGCAATTGATGTATCGGTGGAAGTAAATGTACCGAGCAAGTAATATTCACAGAAATTTCGTTACTTTATTTAAATTGAGCATAATTTATTATTAACAGTTAATAAAGCGTTAGAAAACGTTTATGAAAAGAACCTATAAATTATAATCAATTTTTTTTTCTTATTTTGCAATTATAGATTTGATAATTTAATTATAATACTTAAAGAAAATAAAATACAATACATTTCAAAGTATACACGATAATTTGAAATGCTTTGAAATATTTCAAAAACCATTAAATTACAAATTATTCCATCAAACTGGAACTAATAATTAATTATATTAGTTTATAATAATAGCATGAAACTTTAAAATTAATAAAATAAAAAAAACTACCAAATATTTACTAAAATAACATTTTTCTTAAGTGTTATTATAAATTTTAGATATTTGTAATAAAAAATTTATTCAATATTGAAGTTAATAATTTCAAAAAATTTGTTAATAATATATAAATTATTATATTTATCCGTTAGGTAAAAATTCTTTGTAACCAACAATAAAAAAGGCATTTATGACAGAGACTATATACTTAAAAAGAGATCTTTGTTAGAGGTCAACGGAGACAATTTCTTATATATATTATAATTTATAATTATAATGTTTATAATTTTCCATATTTAATATTTCATTTTTCAAGGTTGAGGTCATTACGCTTTGAATGACAACTGTTAAACATTAAAGCCAGATTCAATTTGAATAATAATTAATATTACTTAATTTCTAAGACCTAATTCTAAAATCATTTTAACTAAATCAACATTTTTTTTTATATGTAATATTTGCAACACAGCTTTCTCTCTGTCTTATTTAGGAATTAATCAACTTATTTGTAATGTATTTACAGTCAATTCGATTAAAAAAAATTATAACTGGTTCATTTTTAAAATATCAGAAAATTTTCAGAGAATACAAATAAAATAAAAATCTGCAACCTAATAAATTTATTGATAATTATTGGTATATATTATAATTATATACAGAAAAATATGTGCAATTACAAAATCAATTTTTGAAAAAATTGCGTTTTAAGCAATACACAAAATATATATGTACAATAATTATTTTTCTTTCATTATTTTTCATAGCGAAAATTGTCATTTGGAAAATTTATAAAAAGAAATATATAATTTTGTAATATAATTTTTATAGTATAAATTTGGTGAAATCTGTACGACGTAATTAAATATTTTTTTCATCTTGTTTTTGTGCCATTTTTATATTTTAAAAGTAGATTTATGGATAGTTTTTTGATTATATATTAATTAAATGTTCTTATGAATTACCTTTTTTGAAAAACTACACTTCGCCAATGAAAACATGTTGCAGAAACTTGCAAAATATCTTTGGATTCTAGGTACTGATAGATATTAGAAATTGCGAGTGATGGTAGCAATTCCCATTGAAATTTACTCATATTCTATTATTTGCGACTTTTGAATAAGTTTTTTTTTGTTTGTGTTGTTGTTGTTTCTTCTTGTCTATTTCACCACTTTTCTTATATACTAAATTTTCTTTGTTTCCAATCCGAGAAAAACAGTTTAAATTCTGTTTTTGATATATCCACAAAATTAAAATATATAAAATCACTAAAAATTTATAAAAATACATAAAATTTAATTATATATCGAGTCGTACGTCGTCGATATATTTTTTTTTATTTTTGGAAATAGGTATAATTTTTCAAAATGACAAATGACACAAACTTTGACGTCGAATATATAGGAAGACGGTAGAGTTTTTTTTGTTGCTTTATTTTATTATTCTGGAAAGGTTGCAGTGTTGCAGCTGACATAGTGTTTACAGTGAAGATACATTGTAGCTCACGTAGTTGAACAATATAGCAAAAAGATAAAGTTTTAAATAAAGTTTTAATTAATATTGAATTATCAATAAAATAAAACCAATAATGTTAGAACCAGAATGACGCGGCAAGCTGTCGCGTCGCGTTTGACAACAACGCTTCAAAAGTAGAATGTATAGGCATATATGAAATTGCCCACAATGAAGCGTCGCGTTGATGCGGCAATTTTGCCGCGACGCTTGAGTAGACCTACTTTCTACTTTTGCCGCTTGCCGCGTATAAATTTTAATTTCGAATGTGTCAATAAATTTATTTATTAAAATTTTTTAAATTCAATCATGTCAATTAATATTGTTTACAATTATTTTAATTTATAATGACACAATATCCATAGATATTAGAATTTATTTAATTTTTTCCATTAAATAAATTGTTTACAATTTTTTCAATGTGGTTTGAAAAAAACTCATTGCGTCGCTTTTGACTTTATACGCTTCAAAATTCGAAATTTCAAAAGCGACGCGACATTTTGCCGCGTCATTCTGGGTCAGGCATAAAGGTTTCAATTGAACTGAAAATCAACGCTATGTAATTGATTTTTTAAATAAAAATAACTTGAAATTTTCAACGGCGCATAACTATTAAAAGCTGGTTACAGCTGAAAAATATTACCGGAAATAGAACAAGATGGTGTACAGGAGTAGTGGACGCCTTTCGTCCCACAAAGGGATTCAGGAACGGAAGAAGAAGAAGATATCTATTTATATTGTCTTTATCTTTATATTCTTATTTGACATTTCTTATCCTAATATAAGGGGTAGCATTGCATTATTATACTCCTACCGGATACAATATATATTTTAAATAATTGTTTCTTGTTCCGCCGAGCTAAGAATAGTTTTGTTATTAATATCTCGCGTCACCGAATTATTTATTAATAATTATTAACATATGTAAATTTTACTGTAGAAAAACACAACAAAACATGATAAAAATATAATTTACTTAACGTAGTGGTTGATAAACTCACATAACCGTTTGTGTATTTCTAAATAAAATATAACTCTGAATTTAATTGATTTGAATAGTGTAACGCTATTATGACAGTTGCTTTTTTTCAAGCTAGTTTTCAGACTTTCTATGAACTTAGAAAGAGAGAAAAAAAAATCATAGAAAAATTACACTAGAGTGAGTGATGCACTATAGAGCTCTTTATCAAAGCTTTATCGTAAATAGAAGCTACAAATTTGTTGCCAACTATGGATTTACCGTAAATTGAACGCGACAAAAAAGAAAAATAATCCAATTATATTCTTTTTAGCCTGTAGAAACTTTTTTTTTGACATTTCAGAAAATTATCACAAATTTTTGAAGGAATTCAAAAAATATAATTTAAAATAAATAATTTTTGAAATGTTAAACCTAAGTTTTTCTTATTTTCTTTTTTAATTCGTTCAAAAATTTATATTTATATTTATCAAATATATAAAAAAAATATATATATTTTTTATATATATATTTTATTATTCAAAATTATACTATCTCTGTCTCGCAAAATCTATCTATCTCTTTTATTCCCGGTTAGGATTTATCGTAAAAAACTAGCCTGAAAAAAAGTAACTGTCATAACGCCATAACGTAATAATATATTTTGTAGTATTATACTGTATAACATAAGTTTTACTACAAAATGACAACTCTCCAAAATTATGACTTTTAATGAAACAAACTTTCCAGTCTCCATTACTCCAGCTGTTTTTCTATGCTTTTGTGTTTATTTTGTTTGTGTGTATCTAGAACAGCTGTCAAATTTATTTACTGCAGAGTGAGTAATTTAACAAATTTGCTTTGTTTTTCTTTAATTGAAGGAATTTACTAAAAATATATCAAATCAAAAATGACCCAAACAATTTTTTTAACAATAATCTTGTTAATTGCAACTGCTACTTCTGTTAAATGTGATGGAGGAATGGATTTTGGCGATGCAATGGCTTTAGTTCTTGGTTAGAAATATAGTACTTTGTAGTACATAAGAATAATATCAATATAATAATCTAATTTAAGGTTTAACGGTTGGATCAATTGCAATACTTGCTTGTTTAGGCAAATATGCTAGAACAGTTGCGGCTGGACGTTATTAAAATAAAAATGTTCATATTAATTTTTGTATAAATAATATTTTCACATTTTCTATTCGTAATTTTAAGAATATCTATTAATAAAATTGTTTGAAGTTATATTTTAATATTTTATTTGTCTTATTCAATTTTACCTTTCTATTTACAGATTGAAAAATATTTCTTTTCAGATGCAAATTGAAGCAATATATACTAAACAATAAAATGTACCATTATACAAAAATTATTCCACAACGGATTATATATTCAAAAAGTTTTGTAAATGTATCAAGAAATTTTTCATATTTCCAATTAGAATCAGAAAATCGAAGAATTTGTAGTCTGAAAAATAATAAACAATCTTCAATTTATTTAATAAATAAAAGACAATTTTCATGGAATCAAACTATTATCAATTTTTGGCAAACAATGTCAAATAGTACGCCAGTTGCATATATTCAGCATGGATTAGTTGAAATTCATGATATAACTGGTCTACCATGGTGGTCATCAATAGCTCTTTCAACTATTTTATTTCGTTCAGTCATTACATTACCATTAACTATTTATCAAGTTAGTTTATGTCAAAGTATAAAAAGAAATTAATAAATTACATAATATAAATAATTTCAGAACAAAATCACAGCTAGAATTGAAAATATTACACTAGAAATGCCTGCCATAGTTGCTGAATTGAAAAAAGAAACTGCAATGGCTATTAGAAAATATAAATGGTCTGAAAAACAAGCAAGAACAATGTATAATCGTTCTGTTAGTTATAATAAAAAGATATATTTCAAAATAAGTTACTACCTATATTTAAATTACAGCTTAAACAACAATGGCACAAATTAATTGTACGTGATAATTGTCATCCAATGAAAACTTTAATTGTTTTATGGGGACAAATACCACTTTGGATTTGTCAATCAGTTGCAATTCGTAATTTGTTACATTTATTACCAGATCCACATTCATTGAGATCTCAAATCATTTTAACACAACTAATAGTTGGTGGTTTTTTATGGGTACCAAATTTAACAGAAATTGATCATTCATATATATTACCAATAACATTAGGTGTTTTAAATTTATCCATTATCGAGGTTAATTATAAAATCATTGTATATTTAAATCGCAATTATTTACAAAAAAAAAATATTATTTTTTTAGGTTCAATTAATGCTGAGAACTCGACCATCAACACGATTACAAAAATTCGTTACAAATGCTTTTCGTATACTAAGTATTGGTATGATACCAATAGCAGCTAATGTACCAGCTGTAAGTGTTTATATAAACTTATGTTAAAAAAAAATTACACAAATTTTTTTTAGTGGCGTAAACGTATTTCCCCATTTTTTTTTTTTTTTGTATATTTATTTAGAAATTATTTTTTTTAAAGAAATTTCTTATCTTTATTTAATTTCTGATTTTTCTTTCTTTTATTTATTGTTTCTAATTATTAGGCACTTTGCGTCTACTGGGTTACATCTAGCGCCTATGGATTATTTCAAAATTTATTACTTATCTCACCAAATATACGAAGAATTGTTGGTATACCAAAAGTTCAAAGTGAACATGAAAACCCCTATCAATATTTACTAGATGCTATTAAAAAAAGAACAGAATTTAAATCGTCATCATCATAAATATAATTAAAACAAAATATATATATAATAATAATTAAGTTTATTGTTTATTTGTAATTTAAAGAATAAGAAAACTGAAAATATAGATTTTTTTCGTCTGAAATAGAACCAAAAAAAAATGTATATATTGAAAAAAAAAATGTTTGTCTCGATTAATTTTAATTTTATTACATGGTATAAGTATAAGTAACTTTTTTTTTTTTTATTAATATGATTATGGGGAAGTAATGCTTATTCCAAGAAAATACTAAAGTGATAAATTTAATTTACAAAATTAATATTAAATATCATAAGTATAGGGTGTCTGTATAAATAACCAAATTATCATATAGAATATAATTAGAAATTTAACTAAAATACATCTCGAGTAAAAAGTCAAAAAAGCTTAAGTCTATAATGACAGTTTTTCACAAATGCATCTTTAATGTTGAAACATATTTGTAAAGAAAATAACTATTCAGTACAAATATTCAATTTGATCTATTGTTATCGTTTAAATTAAATTAAGATTTTTGAGACTTTAAACTGCGTTGGTAAATTTTAAAATAGTTAGCAAAATTAAATCACTTAAGCTATTTTTCTTAAACACAATTTTATATATAATATTCCCATAATATGTTAAATCGACTTTATAGTTAGCAATGTTCTAAATGGAAATATGGGAAAATAGTTAAAATCTACTTTAAATTTATATAATGCACTAAAGAAAATATGGTAACAAAACTTAAGTCATCATAACCAAATCTGAGCAAATCTCTATTGTGTCAAATTAAACTTACATATACAATAATGGCAATTACCTTACAATTAAACAAACTATTTTAGATTTCGAACAGTTTGATCAAACTGACTTAAGTAATCTATTAAAGTTTTGCTTTGTCATATTATAAAGAAAGGCGAAAAGTGAATGCAATGACAAATATAACTAATTTCACCCTTAAATCGACTTAAGCTGTTTTGGTTTTGGATTTTCAGGCGAGACATTATTTCAAAATTTCAGTTTAGTACACAATTTTTTTAAATCTACCAAATATATTTATAAATTTTCAAAAACTAAGAATTAAGTGGTTAATGAATTTGTGCAGAATTTCCAAAATTTAAAATTTTAAATAATAAAATTAATTTCATATTTTGCTGTAGTTTTATCATTCACAATCATTTTCTACCCTACATTTTATATTCACCCACTATAGCTTTACATTGTTAAACAAAATCTGTGCATTAAAAAAAAAATTGTTTTTATTAATTTGTATACACAAAACCGTTAAACAAAATACTATATATATATATATATCCATTGTGTAAATATTTAATCAACTTACACAAAAAAAAATGACTGTACAAGAATTTGATAAACAAAAAGTTCTGATCAAATTTTATACAAAAAAAAAATAATGAAAATTCATTACGTACTATTTTAGGTATACATATATGATTTTTTCTATACCTTGCCGTTTTTTTGAAAATAGAACATAGGATTTTCTATCATTTGTTTTTATTGCATAGATAATCGGGTACAAAAACATTTATAATAATCATAAAAAGTAGAGTATTAAAGCTATTATAAAAAATTGTATTAGAAAGGTAGGTACATAAAATATCTTCATCATAATCAATGTTTAGTGAACCAAAAACAATAACAACAATAACAAAAAAAAACAGTAAAAGATAATTAATATACAAATAGATAACAAACCCAAAAAAAAAAATGTGTAAACATTTAAATTTATAACTGAAATTATTTTACTGCATTTTAGTTTAATATTTTGAATCATTTTAAACGGAACTAGCCTACCTTTTATTATTATTTTATTGTAGGAAATTCCATAAATTCGGATTAATAAATTTTAATCATAACCAACGATCTCACCCTGTGTCCATATATATAGTATTATTTCCAATATTTCATGATAAGAACAGCAAAAAAAAGGTCAAAAGATCAATTCCAATAAAAGATATTTCAAAAAAAAAAAAAAAAATATTATTATAATAAATAATATTTTTGCTCATCATTTTTGTAATTAAGTCCAATTTAAAATAATATTGTTTTTATCAATTGGCAAATGATGTTCAAAGTGTTCATACATAAAAAATATATATTTATGTTTAAAAAATTATAAAATTACTATATAAAATAACAAAAAAAAATAATTAATTAATTAATTATGTTATTAAAACAATTAATGAAATTTGGATTTTTCTGTACATTTTTTGTAAATTGTGTATTAACGGTGTGTAAATTAAAAATTTTGAAAAAAAGTATTTTTTTTTTAAATAAATAAATAATTTCAAAAAAAAAATGGTTTTATATTTATATTTATTAGATTGCCTCACCAAATGGTGGTATAAAAACGAGAATATATCATCAGGATTCACAATTTTTAGAACCAACAACTGGTAATAATAATTATAATGCAAATTATGGAACAACAACGCATAATAACCCGTACATAGGACGTAATTATAACGATGATTCAATGATAACCTATAATAGACAAGGGTCAACAGCAACAGCAACAAATAAATTATATGAAAATTTACAAAGAAATAATAATTATAATCAAAAACAACACAATAATGAAAAATTACAAGGCCAATTTACATCACATAATAATTTAATAGATAATAATAAGAATGCAATTTATGTTGAAAATAATCTTATATCACATAGATCAGAATGTCCACCTGGACAAACTGGACAATTTCCATATATGTATGATTGTAAAAGATTTTTGAATTGTTGGAAAGGTAGAGGATTTGTACAAGCATGTGCACCAGGTACTGTATTTAATCCCAGATCATTAGAATGTGATACACCACAAAAAGTTAATTGTATTGTTGGTGATTTTGCTAGTGCACGTATTGAAGAGTATCCATCAACAGGTCAATCTATACCAAGAACAAAATTAATTAGTGATACAGAAGATATTCGTATAACATGTAGTCCAGGTGTAAGTGGTCTAAAACCACATCCATACGAATGTAATAAATTTTTAAATTGTGATCATGGTAGAACTTTTATACAAAGTTGTGGTCCTGGTACAGTTTTTAATCCATTAATGAGTGTTTGTGATTTTCCATATAATGTTGATTGTGGTGGAAAACCAGTTTCGTCAAATGTTGTTGTTGAAGATAGTTCATCGAGTGGCAGTAATATTAATTATAATATTCATCAGAATTATAATGGTAAAATGTTAACGAAAAATATTTAAATGTCAAATGATTTATTTCCCTTTTTTTTTTTAGAAAATTCTCAACAAAATTATAATCAAAATGACAGAAATCGTAATCCGAAACAATATAATGGACATGGTTCCACTACTGGATATTCTCAAACTGTTGGGTATGGTGCTGGCAGTTCACCTGGATATTCGCATAACGTGGTCCATAGTATGTCTCCATCAAATGTATATTCACATAACGCGGGCCATAGTAGTTCTACATCAAATGGATATTCAAATAATGCGGTACATAGTAGTTCTTCTTCGCAATCTGGATATTCACAAACTAACGGTCATAGTAATAATGGATATTCACAAATTTCCGGCTATCCCCATCACATAAATCATTCTGACCACTCAGGTTATCCTCACCACTCAGAACATTCTCAATACTCAGGGTATCCTCAACCGCACCGACATCATGTTACTCAACAAACTATTCCAGTTTGGACAACTCCAGATACAAGAAATCCATCGTATCCCACTAATAACATTGGCCCTACACAAATGACAACAACAATACGGAATCCTCAACAACAACATTCATTCTCAAGAACCACAACAAGGCAACCATCTTATTTGAGAGGAGTAAATAGAAATGATCAGACACCACAATATCAAACAACTCAGTCCCCAAAAAGTGTGTATGATAAACCATATGATATAAATCAAGCTTCAGTGCATGAAATTTTGCATAACAATAATTTAGATAACAGCTCTACAACAAAAATATATTATGCTACACCAGTTGATTACAATTCCGATGAAATTTTCGGGAAAGACGATTCATACGATTTACGTCGCGAAGATAATCAAAAACACATACCATTTAATTTACCAAAACAATCTACTACGACTACAACTACTTTTCCACCTATAGATAAATTTCAACCATATCCAATCTATGATCATCGAGATCAAGTTAACGCAATAAAAAATACATCGCAAAATACAACCCCAAATCCTAAAGTCTATTATGGCACAGCAGTTGGATATAATTCAGAGGAGAATTTTAAAAATATTGCTGGCGGAGACATTCCCGCTTACGATCCACTTCATGAAAATGATAATGATGATAAAAGTAATACAGTAGTAAAACCTATTTATTTTGGTGATGATAGATATAACGGAATAACTCCTCCAGCAAATCATTTATTGCCACCTCATATTCCAACAACTACACCATCATATAGCTCATCTTCAACACCTTTTCCCAATGAGAATAAAACAAATATTCGCTATTATCCAATTACCCAAAATAATCCTAATTTAAACTTAAAACAAAATTCTCCATCTGTTAGTCCTTCATATTCCGGTGTTTCAAATTCAAAAAATCCAAGTAAACCATACGACCAAACCTACTTACAATCTGTTAAAACACAAACTCCATCAATTACCAATCAAATTAAACAGTCTAATCCAGAGATTTTATTTAATCGTAATGATGGTGTTATTTTAAATGAGCTAAATGTAGATGAATCTGTTATTGTACCAATATATGTAAGACCTACAAGACCAATCACTATACTATACAGTACTCAACCACAAACTAGATTTCTACCAGCACCTTCACTTTATAATCAAATCACAACTACCACTCCTAAACCGACCACAGTGTCAACTTCTAACTCCAACACTATTAATAATACGTTAGATTTTGAGATAGAAAATTTACCATTAAGTGATGCTTTGAAAATCTTATTGCGACCTTATGTAAATAAAAATGAAAATATTAATGAACACGATATGAAAAAGATTGAATCTCATATTATGAAATTAGAAAATACTCAAGCTAAGGAGAATTTAAAGAAGCAAGTTGAAATTATTGTTACAGGTGAACAAGAACATATGGCGAATCGATCATTTAATGATGAATCAACAACATCTAAACCAAGCAATCAGCATCATCATATTAATCATCATCACCAGCATAGACAACACAGTATAGAATTTCATAGAAATCATCCAAATATACCAAATCCATTTGAAAATGACGATAGAAGTAGTTCCACTTATAATAATAGAAATCCAACAACTGTAAAACCGAAAATAACAATTCCCTCAGATGCTGAAATTATAAGGATTGGTGGAAAAGCTGGTCACAATGTTCCAGTTACACCCCAACCAATCGATGATGGGCAGAAGCTTATACCAGCTGGTAATTTTGTTGGTACTGTTACGGATGCGGTAGAATATTGTCAATTTAATTGTGGCAATGGTAAATGTATTAAACATTTTGAGGTATAGTATGAAGAAAAATTTATTGAAAACTATACTTTATATTAAATACTAATGTGTAAATTTAGATTTGCGATGGTATTAATAATTGTGGTAATCGTAAGGATGAACAGAAATGTGATAGATTGGGATATGAAGTTCGTTTAGGCAATGATAGTAATAATAAGCATATGGGAAGAATTGAAGTTAAAGGTTTAAATCGATTTATTTATATCAATATTTATATAATAAATAATAGAATTTTTTTTTTAGTAAATGGAAAATGGGGATATGTTTGTGATGATAAATTCGATATGAATGATGCCAATGTTGTTTGTCGTGAATTAGGATTTCCAATGGGCGCAAGTGAAATTCGTGGAAATTCATATTATCTACCATCAATTGATTTAATGAGCTCATACAATAATATTTCATTTGTAATGGATGAATTAGATTGTATTGGTAATGAAACATCTCTTCGAGATTGTGATTTTAAAGGTTGGGGGGTCCATGATTGTAATGCTGACGAAGTTGTTGGTGTTGTTTGTAAAATACCAATAATGAAATGTCCACATGATTATTGGTTATGCGCTACATCAATGGAATGTATTCCACCAAATTTTGTTTGTGATAATACAGTGGATTGTACAGATGAATCAGACGAAAGTAATGATGTTTGTAAGGTAAGGTTTTTCTTTTAATCATATTTTCGTCTTGTTAACATATTGGTTTCATTTTTAAGTCAAAAATAGAATATCGTTTGGTAAATGGTAAAACAAGATTAGAAGGAAGAGTTGAAATTAAATATCGCAATGAATGGGGTACAATTTGTGATGATGATTTTAGTAAAGATGAAGCTGCAGTTGTTTGCAAGAATTTAGGATATTATGGTCCAGCTGTATATAAATTTATTATTATTTATTATATCTAGCTGCTAATATTGTAATTTATTTTTAGGAAGTTATAAAAAATACTTATGGTTCTGGTTATGGTCCAATTTGGTTAGATCAAGTGTCATGTTTTGGTAATGAAACATGTCTTGATCAGTGTACACATTGGAATTGGGGTGAAAATAATTGTAATCATTCGGAAGATGTTAGTATAAGATGTTCAATTGGTTCAATTCGACCATCAACAATAGTTGATAATAGTGGAATTAAAGGAAAATCTTTAAAACATACTGAAATTGATGAAGATGATAGAGATGATTTAGATTATCTATTTTATAATACACGTTCGAGTAAAGTTTTAGATATGAGCAAACCAAAATGTGGTTATTATAATCCAGATATATTAGATGAAGAGTATGAAGAACGTCAAATGCAAAGAATTATTCATGGAAATGTTGCTAGATTGGGACGTCATCCATGGCAAGCAACAATTCGTGTAAAAGGTGTACATGGCATGAGTAGTCATTTATGTGGTGCTGTTTTAATATCACGAAGGCATCTATTAACAGCTGCACATTGTATTAGCGATTATGAAAAGGGTGCATTCTTTATACGATTAGGTGATCACCGAACAGATCGTAAAGAAAACTATGAGAAAGATGTATTCATACATGATTGGTATATACATGAGAATTATCGTAAAATCAATCATATGAATAATGATATTGCTCTAATAGTTATAAAAGAACCAGTACAATTTAGTGATTATATTCAGCCAATATGTTTACCAGATGAAAATGCTAAATATGATGCTGAAAAAATGTGTACAATATCAGGATGGGGTTCAGATAGAACAGGACAATCAGGTTTGTAGAAATAAATTTTGAAAAATTTGAATATAATTGTATATTTATATATTATTTATAGCACCTTCAAAAGTTTTAAGAGCTGCTGAAGTCCCAATTTTATCAAATAGTGTATGTAAGCAACCAGAAGTTTATGGTAGACATATAACCGATGGTATGTTTTGTGCTGGATTTTTAGATGGTAAATTTGATGCTTGTGATGGTGATTCAGGTGGACCAATGGCTTGTACAGATGGAAGTAATTAATTTTATAATTATTATTTTGTTTAAAATTTAAATATATATTTTTTATTTATATTTTATATAGATTCAGAAGTTTTATATGGTATCACTTCTTGGGGATTAAGATGTGGTCATGAAAATAAACCAGGCGTTTATGTCAAAATTTCACAATATATTGAATGGATAAAAAGAAAAATAAATCATTCAATACAATCAAGAAATAAATAAATATAAAAAATTATTATATTATTATATAAGTTTAATTAATTTTGATTTATGTGTAACGCCATATATTGATTTAAGAATTTTGTAATATCATTTAGATTTTAATGAATAATTAAATATATAATTATAAATTTGAAAGAATTTTAGTTTCTCAACTTGTTATTTCTACTAAATAAGATTGCTAGACTATATTTATATATAAATTATTATTTTTCTTAGAATATCTATTCATTAGCCAAAATAAAAAAAGTAATCTATAATTACATAAAACTATTCAATATCAAAAAGAAATTCATTCAAGATTAGATGATTCATAATACTCTACCAAAAGATTTCGAAATGCATGCTACTCTGAATCAGAAAATATATCTGATAATATTTATCTACCAAAATTTAAAATAAATTACTTTCTAAAAGGCGCCAGACTTGAAACAAAAAAGAAAGAATATTGTGCCAAATTTAGCATTGAAAAAAAAAATTAAAGAAATTTCATATGCGCACAATCAATTACTAAGTACCTAATGAGAAATCAAAAGCATTTTTCGAGAAAAATCATATGACCAAAATTTTATATAAGAGTACAGGATGATCCTATATATGATCCTATCCAATGAACGAATTTTCTGTATACTTCTTTATTTTCTCTATAACAAGTAATTGACTAATTTATTGAAATCTAAATTAGAAATATACGGTTTCTTTAAATAACATTTTTGTGATATATATATACAAATAATTAAAATTATTTGGATAATCACATCACTTCCATTAAATGAATGTCTATAAATAAAAATGTGTAAAATTAAAAATAGTATAAAAAAGAAAGTGCAGATACTAGTAACATAAAAGCTTTCTGAGCAAAATCTCTTTGGAATTTTGATTTTACAAAATGCCCCTCTGTAATAGTTTCATTTAACATAAAATCGAAGGATATTGCATAAATTGAGGGGTCAGCAAAATAAAGAGAAAAATAAACTCTAAATTCTGAATTAGAGTTTCAAAATGAAATAATATACCAGAGTTGCAAAACCTTTTTTATAACGTAACACTAAAATGGAATAACGAAATGAATTAGCGTTATTTAACAAAATTATTATACATAACGTTTTTTAAATTAAATTGTGTTACAATAACGGAAAACAGAACGATAACACAAAAACAATTTATTTCATTTTAATTTACTCAAAATTATTCAGCAAAAGAATAAAAAATTCCACTTTTCAGTAATACATTTTACTAGTAAATGTCAAAATTCTACTTCAATATTTCCTTTTTTTTATTTTTCTTTGAATATCTTCGGGTTAATTGTTGTTAAAGACGTCACACCTTAAAAATTTATTTAGATTACATATTGATTTTATTAATACATTCAAATTGATTTATTAAATATAAATAAAAATCAATTGTTACACTACCATTTTTTTAATATAATGTTTTATAACGTTATAACATAACGATATCACAAATTTTTTCGTTACATATTTATATAGCAAACCGGAAAAAATATATTACTTCGTTATTATAACGAAATGTGTAACGTTTTGCATAATACAAAGAAATTTGAATAGAACAACTTCCCTCTTTAAAGTAATAGAAGCGTTACAATATCAATTATCATTTAATTTACATAATGGCGTTAATATAAATCGTACATGTCCAAAATAAATCTGAGCTTTGCATCTGCATTTTTCGCAATTCGCAAAACACACATTTCTTTATATTCCAGAAAAACTCAATCCAAACTCGACCCTTACCTTAATTTTTAAGGATCACAATTTAAATTGCTTGCTATGAAAGTGCTGGTTATACCAGGGCTTTAAATGCGTACAAGTCTACCATTAATTATGACCTTACCTAATATTTGGAACCGTTTTTAATTATTATGTGCTGGTAACTATTATGCAATTGAAATAATTTAATTGTAAATTTTGAAATAGTGTGTCATTCAATGAATTCTCACAATGGATAACTAGTTTACCTTGTTCTGAGAAATGAGAAATATTTCAATAAAAATTTCATTATTCATTTCAGTTTTATATCCAATGAGAGAATATTTTTTTTTCTGCTTTTTTGGATATGAAAAGCTTTTTTTTTCAACTTGAATAATTTACAAATATTTTTTTTTTATATTGTATTTTAATATTATTGAGAAGCGCATTTTATTAAATAATTTTTTTTAAAAAAAAAAGTACCTTATATAAATGCAGAGCAGGGTGGAAAGCCGGTATAATTACTTCAAAAAACTCACTTAATTTAAACATTAATTAAATTATTTTTCAGTGAAGTATATAATTTTATTCGAATATCCTGAGTGCTTTTTAATCCTTCGATTGATTTTGTTTCATAATATTTCCGAGTGAAATAGAATATTTTCCGTAAATTTATTTTATACATTTTTACAAAGTGTTGTGTGCTCGAAAGTTGTGTTTTCACTTTGAATTCTGAAAATAATTTTTTTAATTTAATTAAAACGCATAAATTATTTACCTTAAATTGTTAATAAAACGCACAAATTTTTTATTATTTAGTTTTTAATAATTGTAATTTATTTATTTATATTTATATATTATAAATAAATTAATTATATTTGGTGAAATCTCGTGTTTTTATAAGAGGTAAGTGACGTAATAAAATATAATAATAAAAAGTAATTATCAAGTTCATGCCTTGAATATATTTTCTATATCTTTGGTATTATTATATGATTGATGAGTAATTTCTATACGATGTTAAATTTTAAATTCTTACTCAAAAATTATTCATTTGAAATTTCATTGAAATTTCATCATCAAATCAAATTTAATTAGTAATTATGGTAAAAATAAATTATTTTATAATTTATAAAATTTTAACGTGATTTTCTGTGGTTTTTCTTTTTTCATTTTTGTGGAAATAAAAAAAATAATGTAAGAAAAACTAAAAATAGTTTAAATTATCATTTTTATAAAGAAAATCTATTGATTTTTCTAGGGAAATATATTTTTTTTCTTTATGTTTTGATATATGGAAAATGGAAAATTTATTTCAGTGACATCCTATATATATATATATATATAGGTATAAATAAAATAAAAAAAAAATTGTTATTTTTTTCACTATGACGTAACTTAAACTTTCTCATATGAAAATTAAGTGTTGCCAATAGAAAATAAGCTTTTTCGTATTGGAGAGCTTAGGATATTAAAATTATGTTTTTCAAATACATATAAAAAAATGCATTTTAATCATTATTTCAAATTTTCTGCATATGTGAAAATTAATTAGATATTTGTAATAAATATTTATGAAAAGATTGGAAAAAATAATTTGAACTAAAACAATAATTCTTATATTAATTTTATATCTCAACTTTATGATTTTGTATACCATAGGTGAAAAATCAATGAATTACGTTCCACAAATAAAATTTGAAATTATATGTAAACATTCCATTTCAAAATTAATTAACACTTTTGTTATGATAATATCAAACTAATGATAATGAGAATTCCCTAAGTTAGGAATGACGAATTAGTAATGTAATATCTAATATATGATTACTTAGTAGTTGAATATATGAATTAAAACGGTAGGCACACAATAATTGATTTTCTTTAACTTATGTAATTTTCCTATTTTCCCGACACTATGTCTACTTAGAGAGTGCCTTTTTGATCGTTGCTAATAAATAGCATATATATAAAAAGATTGGTAGTCAGCACCGCTTATAGCGTCACTTTGTATGTGCAGTAATTTTATATTTTGCTTCATTATTATGAATTATAATATGAACAATTTTTTTTGCTACATACACAAATTTATTATACAAATCAATTCATCCCAAGACCCCTTATAGAGCAATTTTCAACTAGATTTTTGATAAGTTATATAAGTTAACAACAGCAGCTACTTAAAAGTGGTCAAAGTTCGAAACTATTAAATAAGGTTATATGTGAATCAATAAATATTCACTCACGGTAGAGTGTGAGTAGTTACTATTGACGTAATGATTTTAGAAAACATGGTAGAAAATTTCAAAATTTTTTGAAAAATCGTCTTCGGTTAATATAATAATAGAATGAGGGTTTTTTTTATTTGAGAAAGTGACTTTTTTAGCAACAGTGTTTTTTCAGATATTTATATTTGACATTATCATAAGTTCGAAGTTTTGTTCTTGTGCTAGGTCTTAAAAAAATCATCGGAAAGTTTCGAAATTTTTCAATTACATTTTAATCGTTTGTATATATGAATGACATATGAACAATCTGTAATTTTGTCAAAAATTAGTAAAAATTTCTAAAGTCTTTAGTATCTCAGCTATCAAAATAATTGTTACAGAAAATTCGAAATTTCTAAACAAGAATATATTTATCAAAACGAAATATTGAACTGAACCCAATGTTGTAGTTCACACGTTCTCAGACTATATTAGTTTGCAAATTAGTAAACAAAAATTATTCAGAAAACTCTTAAGATTGATTTGTTTATTTAAAAAAAAATTTGTAACCTCAACAAAACTTATAATGATTTTATCAAAAAAAAAATTCAAATGAAATTTACATTCAAATTAACAAAAATCTTATTTGTTTATATAACAAATTTATTTTGATGAATATATTAAACTCACAAAATGATCTAAAATTATGCTGGATAAGCAGTTATAAATTCACATAATATTCATAAATTTTTAATTTATGGAATATAAATTTAAATTCACATTAACATGTTCAAATTCACATTAACATGTTCTATTATATTTCATTTCAAATGAAGTGTATATTTTCCCTTTCAAAGGTTAATTACTTCTCGAAAATCTAATAATATATTTCCAAATATATAAAATTTATATTTTTCTTATTTTTAAATTTAGAAAAGTCAATGCACTTTTAAAATTCCGGTATAAATTTAGACTGTGAATAGGATTTCTTATAATTATTAATGACATTTTAAGGAAAGAATTATTTTTTTGTACATAAATTGACAGTTGTTTTTATACATTTCATTTTATATTTTTAGAAATTTATATTACATTAACTTTAAAATTTTCCATTTTACAGATAAATATAAAATATGTTTGGTCTTTGGTATATATCGTTGGCAATCCAAGAACTTCGGTAAGTAACAAATTTTAATCAAATAATTTCTTTTTTAATTAAATTAAACTACTAACTAAACTATTTAATTAAAGCTAATAATATAAGCTTTCAAAAAATTTGAATAAATAATATTATACATAATTTAAAGCTTTAATGATATCCTTTAGAATTTATGCTTGCTACTTGCGATTCTTGCGAATAATATAAATTGCATACTTTTAGGTGCACAGAAAAATATGATGAATAATAAATTGAAGCAATATTGAATTAGATTAGACTTTTTTTTTTGATTAATTAAAGAAAACTTTGTAATCATAATAATAAAATAAAATAAATATAATTTAAATTATAATATTTTGCAATTTTTATCATAATTATTGGAAAGCATTTGCAAATAGTACTAACTATATATACTTATTTAATATGAAATTGTATTCATTTGACCATACTTAACACGTGCTACTTATTAACAACAATTTCGCTTATTGTCATTACCGTAAAATTTATGCATTTCGTTTTTTTTTTAATTATAATTGCAAATAGTAATTGCAATTATATTTTAATTACTTTAAACTTGAGAAAATTAACTTGAAAATTATAAAAAACTAAATTTATATAATTTATTTTACTTTTCATATTTTTAAAAGCGTAAAATTTCCAAATTTTATGTTTTGTTTATTATTGAAATTTAAAATTAAGATTAGGCCAAAATGTATCGATCATTGATCGATTCATTCAGTAAAGTTTAAATTTGATGTCTTTATATTATTTTGTATGGAAAATCAATAAGTTGACACATAGATGCGATTTAAATTAATTCGGAAGGTATTCAAACAGAACCAAATGTCAAGAGAAGTGAAATTTGGCAGTTTGAAAAATGTGTGATAAAATGTGGCTAAGGAAAAATTTATAGGAAATATCAAAAATTATCCATTACTATATATATAAAAAACATAATAAAAATCATAAGAACATACGAAATTTAAATTTGGGATTTTCATGGGAAAAAATATAATATAAGAAATTAAATCGATTGTAATCGATACTTATGTGTTCATTTTACTTAACCAGTCGATTCGTTACTATACAAATCGATACGAAACTGAACTGATCGATACATTGTAGCCGTAACTTTATTATTATTGAATTTATTTGAGGTAAAAGTTGATTCGGACTTTTGAGTTTAATGTATTCAAATTTTTGTAAAATAAATTGGTTACGTTTTACGAAATATTTCATAGATTAATTTTCGTTTTGGTAATATTTACAAAGAAATGAAATTCTTATTCGAGCGTATATAAGAACGTACAATTTCTCTATAAAAAAAACTTTTATAAAATGAAAAATTTTAAGTAATAAAAATATTTGTTATTCGAGCAGATAGCTATCTAAAAATAAATATATTCCTTTTGTGCATAATACCAACAATCTCTACCCAAGAAGTTTTAGTTTATGATTGACAAAATTTTCGGGCGGATTTTCGTTTGTTGTGATGTCGAAACAAACAAAAAATACAAGACTTTCGAATCGAATCTAAATTAACGTCATGCTATAATGCAATTTTGATATTTTGCCAAATTTTATTTATCTTTTTAAAATGAAAGAAGAAAAATAAAAAAACATAAATATTTTTCACACTAAAACTGTCAGATTATTTTTGAAAATAAAATTGTTTTTTATAAAGAGAATTTTAAAACTTTAGAAAATATATAAAAGTATTTGATAATTGTTAGTCCTCTAATATACAACTTTTTGGCAAACATTAAGAAATAATTTATTAATTTGTAATATAATCAAATTAAATCTACAGGTTAACACTTTTAAAAGTGTTAACCTGTAGATTTCTAAAATTGTAGCTATATACAATAAGAAAATTGCACTTTCCATTACTTACACAAAACAAAGCACGATATTTAAATTTACATACAGAAGATTTAAAGGAAAATTTGATAAAAAAATATTGAAATAAAATAAGTTGACCAGTATGTACCAGTAATAAACTTTGTAAAATTCAATTGTTAAAAGTGGGGAAAATGGTAAAGGTTGAGACCTTTGCCGACAACAAAAAAAGTTTCTTCACTAAAAAGTGAAGAAATATCCAAATACAAATTGCAATAAAATGTTATGAAACCTCTTTAAGGAAGCCAAGGCTCGATATCTTTACAAATATAATTTTTGAAATAATTATTAAAGTTTATTTTATTATGAAGAATATTTCAATTTCCAATTTTTCTTCCATTTTCTTTCAATATGTATTAATTATTTTGCCTGTATCCAATTATTTTATATAAAAGTAAAATTAATTTTATTAAAAAAATCTTTAAGGATTCAATAGTTTTCACTCATGTAACCTAACCTTCCTTAAGTATCGCTTATTAACTAACATATAATTGGATCAATTATTGAAGAATACATTTAGAAAGGTTAATTAAAGTTTGAAATATGAAATATGGTAGAAATATGAATTTGAAATATGGTTTATTATAATAAAAGATAATTAATAATTATTAATAATCAAATAATTTACTAATTACTATAGTAATGTAAGAGATCATAGTCTGTTCTACTGATATCCCATATCCATTCCCTGTTAAACCTCCGGCAAATTAATCTAATTCGAATTCCTTTCTAATTTTTAACTCCTATCTTTCCCTATAGCCAAATCTTCGCTGGGAAAATTGATTAAAGTTCATATAAGAATTTTCTTTAACAATTTTTCCATTAATAATTTGTTAAATTAAAATGAAAATTTCATCTCGCCATTTAGTTTACTTTTCTAACAGACAACCATACTTCCAAATTACATTGTGCAGTATTAGTTCCACAAGAAAATATGTAACTCCATCAAATGGGAATTAATATGAAAAATGTATCTTTAAAAATATTGTTAAATCGTTATTTGTAATTCGTGGTGGCAAATTAATATAAATTTTCAAAACATTTACAAAATTTTATAATAATAACTTCACAAAAACTAATTTGAATTTATAACATTTTAAATGGGAATTAAGTCGAACAAAATAGCAATTAATTCCATGCCACATAATTAAAATTAATGAATTATACATATAAGAATTGCATAAATTTGTAAAATGTAATTGGTAACGCTCCGAATTAGGACAGACTTGGTGTACATCCAATTACCATCAGAATTAATTCCGATTTGAAATCAATATTATTTAATA
This sequence comes from Rhamphomyia laevipes, assembly GCA_963920725.1. NCBI lineage: Eukaryota > Metazoa > Arthropoda > Insecta > Diptera > Empididae > Rhamphomyia > Rhamphomyia laevipes. The sequence goes on along the minus strand of OY987255.1, from coordinate 19,490,373 downwards.
AACTAAAACCTTTTAATTTAGATTTTCGGGATATTTCTTTACAATATTTAATAATTATTTATAAAGTTTGAATATGTTTAAATTTATCTCTCACAAAAGTTTGTTCTTTAATCTTAATATTTTTTAAAATTTTCTTTTTTGAGAAAATCATTTTAATTTTATTTTTTCCCACTTCAACATAACAAAAATCTAAAAAAAAAATCACACTAAAAAGTGCGTACAGTGTTAATAAGTTTATTTTTAAACAATGAATTTTTGACTTTGACTTTTACTAAGGTCATTTTACTTTTAATATTGGAAAATTTAAAAAAATATGTATAGCATAAAAATTTTCCGAAAATTTGATATTTTTCTTCAAAATTTTATTTCCACATTGAAAATAAATTCTGAAAAATTATAAAAAGCAATGAAAATTTTATCAATATTTATTTTTAAAATTTTTTGTTCATTAATTTTCATTTTTGCATTTGATTTTCATAATCATAAAAAAATATTTTTCATATTTTTAAGATTTGCTCAAGTGTAAATTAAAAAGCCAAGCAAAAAAGTCTAATTGATTTTGTCAATTTATTCGCGCTACAATAAATATCTTTATGATTTTATGTTTTTCAAACATCAAATATAATAATTCTGGGTTTGAAGAGTTGATTTTTTTTTTGTAAATAATAACTTTCAGATGCGGGCAAAAATTGTATATAATAAATATCGTAAAAACCTATTTGAAAATTAGAGGATGTTGCCATATATATTATAGAAATTTAAATTGCAATCGCGATTTAATTTTAACATTACACAGAATAACAGAATACAGAATGCATAAAAAATGTCTAGGGCCCGTATAAATTTTATCTAAACATACTACAATATTTATAATTTTTGAATCGACATTTACAATATGAAGAATTCCAATGATTTTGATTAGAAATTATATTCACAAAAATTGCCAATTTCAAGATGAAAAATAAAAATATAAATTTTAAAATTTTTCCATAGAATTTAGATGTTAAATAAAATTGATTTATAGTATTAAAAATATAGAGAAAAACTTTTGTCTGGCATTAGGTGATAATTGATATACAAAATGTTAATTATTTATGTTAACTTTTGAAAAATAAACAATAATCAGAAATTCTTTTTTTTTAAATAATAATTGTTTTCACATAAATCAAAATTTTGTTTTATTTATTTCAAATCACTTTCAAAAGTTGTTGTGCTGATCAATTTATCATTATTGATGTTTTAACGTGAAATTGTTAAAACTGGAACGACATGAAAATAAATTTAGCAAAAGATTAAGTATTAATATTTATTAGTTTGCACAGAAGATTGATACGCAAGATGTAATCTCGTGATTCGCAATTTAGCTATCAAAATCGAATGATTTTCCACGATCGTAACACGTACCCAAAACCTATTATAAATCGTTTCTGCTACTGGATCTAGCACAAAGTGGTGAAATTCTTTTGGGTAAATAATGTTGAGTGGTAATGGTAATCATAGATGTTACTGTTTTTGTGACTGAAATGTTATAATCTATAATTGTTTACAAAATAAATCCAGTGCATTGTAATCAAATTTGAAATTTACAATCTATTTTATTTTGAACACAATGAACGTACGAAAAATTTAGGATAAATGGAAATGTCCCATTGATTTAATGTTAATGAAAATCGGCACCATTATTAAGAAAATAATTTATATATTTCCTTTTACCAATACTCCTCTATCTGAAAGCTTTCTGAAGTTAACGTAGGTTTATAATCGAATTACAATGAACAGCAGACTTTCAAAACAAACAACGATCAAGTTTTTAACCAAAAATGTTAGGTTTGGTTTAGAGTACAGTCCTAATCACCGCAGCCATTTTTAGCTTATTGTATAATATATTCTTAATTATTCGTCACGATATCTTTCTAATTATTAATCAAAACCGTGCTCAGCTTATTAATGGGCAGCCGCCAAGTTTTCAAATTAGCGACAACATAATCATCGTGGTGTCGAAATCGTCTATACATTAACACCTCACCAGCCACATAGAATGTGTTTTCAAGTTACACTATTTCGTCCTCGTGTTGACAAAATCTACACACCTCGTACGCTGACATGGTCCAATTATGTTTTTGAGGACCAGGAATGAATAGCTTCGAGTATCCTTTACGCATATTCCAGTGCAATTGCTGTGGTCACCACACCAATATTAGATAGAATCATAGAATATTAATAATAATGACATAATTATTATAATTTTGATACATTATACGAAATATTAACTAAATTTTTCATTTATCAAAATAATTGCATGCAAGTCAAAACTATACAAACTACAGAGACGTCATTCTGCACATAACCATTCAAATATTACAGTTTCCATTAAAATAAATTAAAATATCAGACTTTCTGATAATTTTCTTTTATTTAAAAGTATCGTCAGTCATCATAAAATGCAATAATATTGTCTTTGGCAAACGAATCTTTTCATTTTGCATCAATTACATTCAATTATATCTACATAACATTAAAATAATTTCTTCATAATATTTTTATGGTTATATATTAATAATATTTATATATCATTTCTCAAGTGCCATTTTATAATGTATTTAAAATTTTGCTAGCCAAATGCGATTTTATAATAAAAATAGCTGGAAATTAAATTAAATTTTATTACTTTTTTTGCTTTTATTAACAATTTTATTACAATTTACGCAATTTTATTTTTACAATTTTCTTTTAATTATTATTTAAACATGAATTTATTAATTAAATTTTTATTTATTTAATTTTATTTTTTATAATTTTCGTTTTTATTTTTATTTATTATTTTTTCGACTACCAGGAAATATTTGGGTTGGACATCAGTTTTTGATATATTCAAAAGTAATAATAATAAGACTGATAAAAATGCTTTACAAGATAACAAACCATTATCGGATACCTCAACTACATCTAAGACTGATGATATTGTAATAAAAAAACCTACAGAAGTGCCAAAAATACCAGAAAAAAAACCTGATATTAAAACTACTGTACCACCACAACCAACAAAACCTACAAATGTATCTGCGGAAAAAGTGCCTGATAATAAACCAGTAATAACACAAAAACCTGTTGTAGATTTGCCAAAATCAGTGCCTGTAGTTGAACCATCAAAACCAAAAACACCAGAAATTGAAAAACCACAAACAAAACCGGTTACACCGAAACCAACAAGTCCAAATCCAACTGTACCAGCTTCTACAAATGGATTATCATCATCATCTGGAACATTAGATAATAAACAAAATGATATCGATAAAAATATATTTGGTTCGTCTGTTGAAAATGGCGATACAACAACGAAGAAAACAAAAAATATTAAAGATGCTACATCTTCTTTTTTGGAAGAAGAGGGTAGAGGTGGAACTTTGAAACAGAAAAGAGACGTTTCAGCATCATCACCAAGGTAGGACAGATTAATAATGGTTTTTATATATAAAATAACAAGAATGAAATTTAAAATTCAATTAAACTAACAAAAAATTAGAATTTTATTAATTTTCTGGTGAAATCGTATGACATTAAATCTAGATATTTTAAAATTGCTTAAAGAATGATTAATTAAATTTATTAAAAATGAAAATAAAGAAAGATGAGCTGAAAATTTTTTGTCCTATCAAAATATAAATTACTTTTTTTTTAGCTATTGCTCAATTTTGATTCAATCAACAGATAAATCCTGAAAAAATATTCAATTTCATTCTAAAGATATAATGTTTTATATTTTACAAAAATTAAATAAAAACGTGACAAGATGCCGGTAAAAAATGCTAATAATATACATAAGACAAGACCCACTCACCTCACATGCGTTCAAATACAATTCTCGACGCATATACATAGAAAAACTGAATTTATTTTTAAAATGCATCTAAAAAACTTTTACTTTTATACCCTATCATCCTAAATGTAAAATAAATGCTGCACAAAACCAGTGTACAACATAAATGAATGTATATAAAAATCTAAAAATGGAACATAAATCCTATATAGCTAAGCTATATACAACATAATATTATGTACAAAAATAACATATATAATAAAAATGTTGGGAATGAGAAACAGATTCATACGAATTGCAGTTTCGATTGCATTTTAAATATGTTGTAGACACTTTTTGTTAAGTTCATTGAACCAGACAAATAATTTATGATTTTGTAATAAATGTTCTTTTTATAAATTTCTCTATCAAAAAAAATATTTATTCATTTAATTAATTTAATCCCTCATGTGAAAAAGTGGTATAATTTAATTGAATATGAAAATAGTCTTTAGATATTTTAGTTAATTTGCATTACTTGAAATTGAAATTTTTATTTAATAGCGTACTTTTGAAATCTAGACCTCCTCCATTACTGATAGATTAATAAAAATAAACTTATATGAAGTTTTAAATACCAGCAAAGATCCAGTTAACAGAAAATTCATATAAAATCCAGCTAATTGGTTTCGTGGTGTCCATTTTTGGTATTAAGTACTGTATAATTCCACTTTTAGAAATTATTTCAACAAAATATCAGATTACACCATAATTTATTTATGATTAAATTAGATTGTAATGTGCTGGTTGCTAATGTTCCTAAAGACATCAGAAAATAACCCTGTTAATTAAAACCCACTTTCAAGATTAGTACTTTTGAAGAAACACATAAGTCAGGATACAACTCTCTTATTTGGATAACTAATTCTGGCTAGGTAGTAAGTCGAAGGATTGTGTAAGCAAACTTAATGAGTTTTCCAGTACTGCAAGAAATATATATCTCTTTAAGAGCTTGTTAGTACAGTCCCCCTAACTGAGAAGTCTGCGTCTAGCGATTGCTGGAATGTTCCAGCAATCTTTCTGCATTGATTACTTGTAATAAGGGCAATCCTAGACGCATACATGCCGAAGAAACACATAGTATATAATATCTATTCTATTTCGAATGATGATTTGAGTTTAATCACGAATTGGATTTACATTGATTTTAATACTATTAACACACTCAATGTAAGACTCATTACTCACAGAATACCAGAAGGTTTAATATGTTACTCGAAAGTGTTATGATATTAATTCATATTACGATAGATTAAGTTAGATTATATTAGATTAATTTTAATTATGTAGGTGCCCTAAATCACCTTGCTTGCTAGAACCATATCCCAAGACCGGTACTTTCAAACAAGTAACGTGTCCGTTGAGCTGAGTGAATATGTAATTTATGATTTATGAATGAATATGTTATTTATGGTTTATAATATAATACAATGTAAAATTATGGACTAAAACATTTCTCTCGCCTTGAGGATCTACAAAATTTCGATGAATATATGTGGTGACAAATTCATATCGTAATTGTGGACATTGTGCTAAAGGATATGAATTTTGTGGCCAGACTATATAAGTATATTAATTTGTAAAAGAATTTCTATTATATTATTTAACATTATATATTATTTAAAACAAACCCTTCAGTTCTATTTTTAATAATTATTATTAAATATATAATTAAATAATTCTCAAGGATTTGACGAATTATTTAATATTATTGGATATAAATATTATTCAATGACTTATCATGATAAAATGTCCTTCGACAATAAAATCAATAATTTATCATTTTCTATATAGTTTTTATTTTCTCTTGACAATTTTATTGTTGGTATATAAATATATCCTATAATTTATGAATTAATAAATTTTCTTAATAAAAACAAAAATTATATCATGCAAATTAATGTTTACTGAAATTATCCAGACTAGATCAAATAAACGAAATAGTACTAATAATTTGAAGTTAGGTATGTACTATAAGAACTATACACTAATCTTAATTAATGTGACAATAATTTGATTAAATTACATTTATTGTCGCTCACGATATATTTACATAATTTTATATTTCGTGGAAATTTTTTTTTAATAATTTTTCTAAGAAAAACTATTATTTGTCGTGAAAATTGGAATATGGCCAGAAAAAATAAAATTATTATAGAAACAATAAAAAAATAGAAAAGAAAAATGAAAGAAAAGGAAATTATGTAAGAAATTTTGAAGATGATTTTAACATAAAAAAAATAAAAAAAAAATTGTTTAAAAATAATTTATGACCAAATAACAAAGTCTATTTTCGTTATACAATTTTATATTATTTAACAAATTTATATACTAATTGATGAATTAACTCCACAAATTATTCAAATATAAATTCTATATTCAAAGTCAGATTCAGATAGAACATGTTAATTAAAATTTAAATGTTGAAATTGAAATTTATACTTAACAATAATTTTAGCTCATTGATTTTAAAACTTAATATTTAAAATTTAAAATCAAATGAAATTTTTAAATTATTTTAAAAAAATTCCAGAATAAATTTGAATTTCTATAGTTCAACGAAATCATCCAAATAATTTTTTTTTTTAATGTTTCTTAATATTCTTAGAATGTTCTCACATAATTATATAAATTAATATTTATGTAATTCATGAATATTTATGTAATTCAAATCCAAAACTTCTATGAATATGTCCCACAAAACGGTCGGATTACATGTTAGCAAGCACTCTCCATGTTAATTCTGTATATAACTAGCTATATACCATAACAAGAATTACGTTAATATGACATCAAAAATTGTACAATGTGTAGGAGTGCCTGCTTCTATGCATAAAATTGCATTTTAACTTTTTTTTTTCATTTAACGAATTAACAATTGCAAATTGTTGCAATATTAAATTGGTAAAAAAATCAATTTACTTTATTTAATTAACAACATTTACGTTTTTGTTATACTTTTTATTTTACAAGCTTAATTAGTCATTTAATGAATCCAAAAAACAATCATGAATTGTTGCACCGAAAAATGTTTAACAACCAAATTAGATGATTCTATCTTTAGCATAAATATTACAAAATTTAAATGCATATGCTCAGCTCATATATCCCCTCAATAATTATAAAAAAAGATTTTGAAAAATTTATATTTTGTGAAACAAAAAAAAAAAACACTAGGAAGACACAATTCCATCGTTATTTAAATTAATTTTTATATATAAGTTTATTTATGTATATTTTTATTATAAATAAATAAAAATGTTCGTTACCGACCGATTCATCTAGAAGAATTCCACAAGACAAAAATGGAAACAATTTAACTTAAATACAATTCCACTAGGAACATATTTAAAATACAAATTCGGTATTCCACAAAAAAGATGTTGCCGAATATTTATCTCCAGTATAACAAATATATCATCACTTTGAGTACATAAAGGCTATCGATATTGTAGTAATACGGAAATTTTTTTTTTCAAATAAAAATTAATTAACTTTAATTATTTGAATCTTATTAACTTCTTCAAAGTTTGAAAATACTTTCTAATGAATTTATTATAAATGTTAATTTAACTGGTCGAACCTAGTTAAACTAGCAATAGTAACTTTGATAATGCGAAAATGACTGCTTTCTGCAATATACCCAGTATTTTAAAATATTCCGCATAGCCCTTATTTCAACAGTACACAGTACATGTAGCCTATTGGGAATTATTTAGAAACTCACTGCAATTGAACTCTTTCTAAAAATTATTAAATATAATTTTTTAGGTAGAAGCATCAGCCTTAAGAATAAAGCCTTAATCAGTTCTTAATGAAGCTGTTAAATTCCCAAAAGTTACATGCTCGTTAATGTAACTGCACGCAGTAATCACTATGACCTTTTATACCTACATAAAACTATAGATTAGATTTTTCTGGAGCATCACAGATAAAACTTCGTATTTTCAACTTCAGATATTCTAATAATTGTGTCCAGCACAGAAAGGTTTTATCACACTCTAAAATGCGTTCGCCCATAAAAAGTTAAATTGTTACCATGTGGAATGATATGCCGAGTGGAATTGTTCTAGTGGAATATGCCTAGAATTTCAAATTTAATAGAAAATAAATTGAAAATATCTCCTAGCTAGAAATCCAAATATAAAACTGAATACACAAAAAAAAAAACTTTTTTTTAAATTGTTTACGATAATTTAGTTTTATAAAAATATATTAATAAAAAGAAAACTCTTAAAAATTGCAAAAAACTATAAAATTTATAATTAACCAAAGAAGAAAAATTCTTGTAATTTATCAAAATAAATACATTTTAATTAGTTTTCATGTAAAGTAATTCTTCACTTTTTTTTGTTTCTAAGACAATATCAAAATGAATTTGAAATTTTAATTTATTTTTATATAAATTATTATTATTATTTGAAATTCTTTAAAATAAAATAAACTTTATAAAAATTTTTATATTTCTTTGTTGCTATAAAAAATATCTGAAATTTTCAAAATTTTCAGATTCATTGCCAAAATCTATTGAGCCTTGACAAAGAATTATTATATTTCATAATAAATATTTAATAAATATATTATTTAAATATACATTTTCAATGTAATAAGAATTTTGTTTTTATTAATTTGTTATAACAATTATTTTTACCATAATTTTTTTTATATGTAAAATTTAAATTAATTTCTATGCTCCAGCAATTCTTATAAATTTACATTTTGGTAACAATAAATGTTGATATAAATAAACTAGGTTTCAATAAAATTCAAACTTAATTGACTTTTTGTAATTACACATTTAATATTACTTCTGTATAATTGCTAGGGGAGTATAGATAACCCGTAGACAACAAGTGATTTAATTTTGGAAATATATATCATTTCTGGGGATCGTATACAAAATTTCAGATCCTTGAATATACATCAAGAATGTATTTTATATATAATTCAGAAAATTTGATAGTTATTGAGATACTGGATCTTGGGTACCACTTAAACCTCTTAACCATTCAAATCGCGCCGCATAATAATTACTATATATGCTCTAAGAACACATCATATTATAATTCGGAAATTTTAGAATGGAATTATACTGAGGCTATGGGGAATCAAGTAGAACTAGAGCGCAATACAATGTTCTATACTAAATATCATTAAAATCGTACAATTACTACTGCATTTTTTGGAATCTTCCTCCATCATCAAAAACGTAATGAAAAAGTAATTTAAAAGAAATACTTACCCACATTTCCCTGCCATCATAACTCTTTATTGGTTATTCCCCATTATAATTACTACTTGTAATATATAATGATGTACATAGGGTGTTTTATTCAATGAGTTTTCATTCAACTTGATAAATGTCGACAAACATGATGTTAATTTTGAAGGCAATCTGATGACACCAATATAACAATTAGGAATTGGAAAACATATTAATTACAGAATTCAATTTTTTATTGAAATTAAATTTAATTAGTTCATAATGTTTTACACAATAATTCAAATTCAAAACGAATTTACATATCCGGACGTTAAAGCGATATTTTGGTAGTCTCTTTTTTCATTAATAATTCCTAAATATATTTCTTGAGTCACCCAGTAATCAATTAAATATACAAAATTCACGAAAAACTTTTAAAGGTCATGATGGTAGAGGTAATTATTTTTATATTTTTTATTTTTTTATTTCAAAATCAAGTTCAATCCAATATTAAATTAAATATATATTTTGTATTTTAAACGTTTTTTATTCAAAATAATAGATAATAATTTATTTTTTAATTATATATTATATTAATCCTATAATCATATATCAATAAATTATGTAATTTATTGAATATCATAAAAGATAAAAAATTGCACTCACTAATGCATATAATTCAATATCGTTTTATAGTATATTTTAACAATACTCGTAGATTATAACTAATCAACCGGTTTTCAAGTGTATATATACAAATATTTTTTTTTATTGAAGCTTTTTTTAGCTTAAATAGCGATTTCTAATAATGAATCACCATCAGTTTAAACTTTAAACAGAGGTGGTTCTACCATATAAGCGAACTAGTCATCAAATTTTGTGATCAGATCATACATAAATTTTTATTTAGTTTGGCTTATAAGTAAACTTTTGATTAAGAGTTACGTGCCTATTAAGGACAAGACATAAAAGCGTACCCTTTAGGTCTCACCAGCTTCTAAAAATGAATTAATTATAATATATGTATTTAAAATATTATTTGTTAACTAAACTATCAAAAGAAATAATTTAAATAAAATCAATTAAAAATATCAAAATTTTGTAATAAAGTTTGATGAATTTTTACTAAAATTGAAACTAAAACATTATTTTAAATTTTAATTGCATGATTTTTTAAATATCCATTTCCGGACGACACTACAAAAAGTTAGCTTAGTGGGCGCGGTTTACTAAATCAATATTGAGCCATCCCTTAGCTTAAATTTAAAACATTGATTGTTTCAATTTACAAATTTACTATTTTATTTACATTTTACAACAATTTACGAAATCAGTAAAAAAAGGCGAACAGAAAAACAAATTAAGAGAATTAACAAACTTACAAAATAATAAAAATAAACATGGAAATCTACAAAGTTATCAATATAATTTATTGAAAATGAAAAAAAAATTGTATATTTAAAAAAAAAATTACTAAATAAAATTTCTACAGGGAAATAAATTAATTCGGTTAAAAAAAGAAAACAAATTTTTGTTTTGTTGGCATCCTACCAGCTGTTTTTCTCATAAACAAATGAAAAATTAAAAAAAAGAAAATTTGAAAATTATATAATCACAATCAGCAACAAAAAAAAAATCAAAAATCACCAAAAATATATAAAAAAAAAAACTCATCGAAGAGGGGTCGTCGAAAAATTCTGTTTGACCCACACTGAAAATTTTCATAGAACGATTTTTTTAATTATTATGTACATATATGAAAAAAAATTACTTCTATACTATACTATAGTGTGACGTACGAGTAAAGAAAAATATTTATACGATACCACGGACACGGATATTATAATTTCATTTTATTAACCATTAATTAACCATCTGCATTATTTACTTGGTTATTTACTGTTCTGTTCACACTTATTTCATTGCCATAAGAAGAAAATCTAGAAAATATAAATTTTTTTTAAAATTTATTACATAATAAAGAAAAGCTGCTAACCGTAGGGACATTTAATATATAATTAGAAAGATCTTCTATGTATTCGTTTCGAATTGAAAAGCATATGTAACAACAATTTAGGGGAAATCATATTGAATTCAATAATTACATTTATATATGTATTGTAAATTTAAATTTCAATAATTAATTACTTTCGGGATTCGGCAATTTAAGTTAGAGATAGAACCATAGAACCCAAGAAATCTACATTTTCATTTCATCAAAAACCTTAAATTGTGTTTGTTATTCTTGGATATTTTGTTCCGATTATTGAAAATTTTATTAACCAATCATTACTACTGACATATGGATATGATGGGTGTAATCCACCCATTTTATTTATAAAATAACTGTCCAACATCTAAATGGAACAAGAACAAATTCATCAAACTTGGTATTAATATTGTAATCTCACTTTGTATATTTCAAAACTTTTTCAAAAAAGTAGTTAGATAGTTTTTTGCAGCCGGAATCCGGTATATCAAATAAGGGTGTTTTGCACCCACGTTAGTTTTAGTAATCATATTCATTTACATTCTTAATATTTATTATTTTTATAAGCTAATTTATTACAGATTGAGATTATATACTTTGACCCTTTCTAATATGCACTGTAGTGTGACAGGCAGAGGCAGATGCTTTGTACATAATGATTTCATTTATTAAATTTGGAAGCTATTAAGAATCCTTCAAACACAAATTCGTTTAATTTAGAAAATTTAATTTAGATTTTATGAGATCCTTTGTGGTTTTGGTTTTACATCTATTAATTATATAGAAATGAAAATATGAATGACTGTTTGTATTGTGTTTTGTATTACCCATGGTAACAAATACCCTGGTAATGTGGTAAAATAGAATAGATAAGATAGTAAATAACGAACAACGACTCACGATCACGATATCTTCTAATTTTAATTGAAAACTTTTAATTTTTTATATTTTCCTTTTTCCATATCCTAGTAAAACTATCTATAAATAAACAAGAAAATGAAAACTGTGAAAACTACGCAATCGACTATAAAAACTAGAGGAAAAAAAAACATTTTTTATATTCTTCTTTTTACGTCAAAAAGAAGTAAATAAAACAGTAAATAAATAAATAAATAATTTTATTTTTGTGCAGAATTTAAAAATTATAATTATTATTAAACAAAAAATCATGAAACCAAAAATTTTCTTTCAATTTTCATCATATTTTAAATGTATTAGTGTTTAACCCTGAAAATAATTTAACATAAATTCTATTGGTTTACAGAAAATTAATGTTTTTTGTTTTTGTACAGAAAACCAAAAACAAAATTAAATTAATGTGTGTAAAAGTTGGATTAGTATGTGTTTTATTCAAAATACAATTACAACTTCATCCATAAAATTCTTAATTTTTTTCGTAATTTGTGTATGCATACAGAAAATTTGTATTGAGACAGTGTGAGTGCATTTTGAATCTTTTTATGTATTTATGTTTGATGGGTTTTTTTTTTATGTTGGTTTTGTTTGTCGGGTTGTTAAGCTAAAAGTTCTTCATAAATGTGTAATGTCCAATTTGGATAAAGGGTAAAGCGGGGGATAAATTTGCCGTTTGCTCGCTGAATGTGAACAAAAATAATATAATAATAAAAAAAAAAAAACATGACGTAGTTGAAAATAACTAAAAACGAAGGTATAGCAGAAACGACAAGGAAATTTTGAAATCATTATTTCGTTGAAAGTTGATTTCTTCGGTTGCTAATCTAGAGGTGAGGTGAAAATTTCCAAAATAATAAAAAAAGAAATTTATTTAAAAATTATATTTGAATTTATTAATTTAACATAAAAAAAAAAAATAGAAAAATTTTTAATTTTCAATTTTCTTTAAATATAAGTGACAATTTCTGTGATAAAATTTCGAAAGTGCATTTTTATTTTTTTGGGATGGGGAAAATTAGAGGAAAAGCATCAATTTTTTGTGTGTGATTATATAATTTTCTCGAGAAGTATTTTTTTTTCTTTTCATTATAATTTTTGGTATATAGAATTTATTTTACCGGTACCATAAATTTCTGAAATTGATTTTAAATAAGTGGTAAATTGTTTATGGTAAATTGTTATTTGATTTTCATTGAATTATTCGAAAAAAAACTAAGCAAGCCAAGCAAACCATTTGAAATTTATGTTGGAATTCCTTTGAGTTTAAAGCACTTTGTCGAACTACTTTATCGACATTAATATAAAATTTTTGTGGTTTATTTTTCATTTGTTTTATGTTTTTTTTTATATTACAAAAAAAAACTAAACGATGTTTAAACATTGAGGGGTCATCAAGTTACAATTTTTAATGTTTATGTTAAATTGGCATCAAATTACAAATTTAGGAATTTTAAATTGTTTTAAAAATGTAAAAAATTACCGAAATTATATTACGATTAATAAATTCTAAAAGTTAGTAGTATAAAGTGATCAAATTCCTTAAATTTTGAATTTGAGACCGAAATTAAAGAAAAATCATTTTTTTAGCTGAAAACTAAAAATAGAAATTCAGAAATTTTTATATGAAATTTAAATAAATCGTTATTTTTTTTAAAAGTTTTTGGACTTTGGTGTCAACGGGCCCAGGAATTGTAAATTTGAATAGATTTTTAATCGTTTTTTTTTATTATATAATTCCGAGTAAATTATTAGTATATATTGAAGTTAATAATTCCAATTTTAATATAACAATTTATGTATGTAATTATTTACAAAATTGTTACATAACATTGAAAATTTCTTATTTTTGTTTATAAATTTTCCTTTTTTTTGTTTTATTTTGTTATGCGCAATAACAAACAATTTCATTTTTTTTAATAATTTTTTCGATATTATACAGTGAACTACAAAATTAACATGTTAACTTGACTGAAAGCTTTTTAATACATTAAGAAAAGCTTATTTACTTTTATGTTATTTAAAGTGTCACGTAGGTGTGATAAATTGAAAGGGATCCGGTCATTATCTTGCTTTTCAAAATCTTGTTTTGGTTAAATATCTTGCTTTTCAAAATCTTGCTTTTCAAAATCTTGTTTTTCAAAATCTTGTTTTTCAAAATCTTGCTTTCCATAATCTTGTTTTTCAAAATCTTGTTTTTCAAAATCTTGCTTTTCAAAATCTCGCTAGATGCTTGTTAAAACAAGATTTCATGGGAACCCATAATCTTCAAGATTTAACGATACTGCTCAAATTTCGTTTCCGTTAGATTTTTTAAAATAAAAATATTTTTCTGTGTCCTGACGATTTAATAAAATTGCTTTTATTTGAGCTTCTTTTTTTTTAAATTTTTTTTTTTCGGCACACGCTCGCCTGATCTCGTTTGTTCGATTTTTATTTTTACTATTATATATTATATATGTTACCGTTAAAGTTCAGAATTCAGTTAATGTTAACAATACCTAGTTAATGTTAAATTAACTGGTGATTTCAGGTAATGTTGAAAATTAGTAATATGTTTCCAACTATAACTAGTTAATGTTAACATTAACTGATCGTCGATAGGTATTCTGAGAAATTTTATATTTTCTTTATTTTTACGACACATCCTAAAAATAAAGTACACATCCTTGTACAGCATTTAGAATTGCAGTTACATTTTCGGTATCCTTGCCCTTTTCCAAAAACTGAGATATTGCAGTTTGTAGTAGACTTATTTCATCCTGAGGAATTTATTTCATATACTGAAGGACAAGTGACAACTAATTTTTACCCACAAAATAAATTCTTACATGCAGTGGTAAACTGTACTTATGGAAAACTGAATGGGCTTCTCTGATTATGATGAAAAAACTTTTTTCTAAAAAAAAATCCGTACATTAACCGTTAATATCAATAATAACTAGTTAAAGTAAGAAATTAAGATTTTATTCGCACTTTAACTGGAAAGTTTAGTTAATGTTAACATCGACTAGGTAATGTTGACATTAACGTATTTCGTACTTTAACGGTAACATATATATTCCTTTGCCAACTCGGAAATTAATTTATAGGTACCGATGTGTGGCTTTTCCACAATTACTTGTATGCCTATGCCAAGCAATTGAAGAATGAACAATGAAGAGTACAAACAAAATTCAGTAATATTAGTTTTTCTTTTCAAAATCTTGCTTTTTGTTTTAAAATATTGATAATATTATTAATTCGCGCGCGCGAATTAATAATATTATCAATATTTTAAAACAAAAAGCAAGATTTTGAAAAGCAAGATTTTGAAAAGCAAGATTTTGCAAAGCAGGATTTTGAAAAGCAAGATTTTGAAAAACAAGATTTTGAAAAGCAAGATTTTGAAAGCAAGATTTTGAAAGCAAGATTTTGAAAAGCAAACAAATGACCCCAACCCAAATTGAAAATATAAAAGTGTGTCTTAAGCTCTTGAGGTACTACATTTGAAAATTAGTTAAATTGACAATTTCCTGTACATTTTTTACAATTAATCTTGAAATTATTGGACAATTTGTTTTTAGTTCTCAATTTATCAATTTTTCTTGGTTCAAGTTCAAAGCTGAGTTTTAGCTTACACGGAATTTACATACTCGGATTTGTTCATTGTCCAATATAGCAGCGAGTCGTTATCGTTGGCGTTTTAACGTAACACAGTGATAGTGTCAGTATGTTAAACACTGTGTTAGTCTGGTAATAAGTGGCATTATAATTTAGTTTTAACTAATTTGATTTTCAAATGTACGGTTACCAAATTTTCACCTGAATTTCTCCTGTATTTTATAGAAAATTCCAACTTTTTTTATATAAAATTTATACAAAAATTAATTTAATTACTTTTTCTTTATTAAATCAATAAATCCTGTTTCTTAATCATAAAATCAATTTATATTATATTAATTATATAAAATACACAAATCAAAGTTTTATATATTCAAATTTCATAATTTTATATTAAAATTACGTGATCAGAATCAGTTTAAGTTAATTTTCTGATTTCACATTTCACTACTACAATAATAATAAAAAGAGAAAAGAAATTGTAAACATTGATCTGACTAATAAATAATTCTTCCAAAATTAGCGAAACCACCTGTTTTTTGGCTACCAAGAAATAATTTTTTGATTTGCTAGTGAAATTTATTTAATTTTTGAGATTATGATGACAACTAAAAGTTTTATATTATTTAAAATTTTATATAGTGGACAGAGTAAAGTACAATTTTTTTTCCGGTACCTGTAATAAAATTGTCCAATAGTCTCTGTACAGACAATTTTTTTTTTATATGGAATTTGTGAATTATTACATGGGACCCCATTGAAAAATCTTCTTGATTTGATTTCTTATTATTATTAAATTACCGGTTTTTGTTTTGTATATATATATTGTTATTTTAAACTCATATATACAAAAATATTAATAAAAACCTCGTGACTAAGTTTATATTAATCATAATGTTTACTATAGGAAAAAAAACTATGATGAATATAAATTTTTAACGAAATTGAAGAACGAAATTTGAAACTTCCGTTCAAATTACAAAAAAAAAAAAAATATATGTATAAATTCTTTTGTATAGTCTAGCGACCAGAATAATAAAAACTTCGCCACTTTTTTGCTTTCAACAGCAAAACTAACTTCAAATTCATTAACATACACAGAAACTCATCATAAATTCTAAATGGAAAGAAATTGGTTAATCAAAAATTATGTCTTTTTCTTGTGTTCTTGTTCATCATTTTATGTATTTTGTTCATAAAATTAATACAAATAAAAAAAGCTTCCAATTTACATAATTTAAATATTTATTTTCATTATGTTGTGTTATCCTTTTTGGATTTTCATTATGTTGTGTTATCCTTTTTGGATTTTCATCAAGGTCACAAAAAGGACTGTTACGCAATATCATTTTGTTATGTAACTTTCTTATCATAGTGAAAATTTTACTGGAAATTTTGTAATTTTTTAATTTTTATACTTATTATTAAGTATTTACTTGTCATTAAGAAATTTAAAAATAAAAAATATTTATATTATACATTGTTAAATTATGGAAATTACATAATTGTGAATTATAATCCGGTCGTAATTAACAATTTTAATGATAACTTATTTTTTTTAAATACAATTCAAAATCCGGTAAAGCTTTTTAGTTATGTACTTGTACTTTTTATCTAGTTCTAGTACATACTTTAAAGATATAATTTGAAAAGTATAAACTTTGGAAAAACAAAATACATTAATTATTATAAATAAATATTTGATGAGATAATTTCAGTATTGCTTTTATACTACACTCTTGCCAACAATGAAAACTATTATTTGACACAAAAATATTTTATAGTTTGCGTTACGTTATTTAACTAGTCATGCATTCAATCAGTTGATGTTCTCATAACATTATTCATTTAACAGTTTTAATTAATAATTAAAATACACTAACGAGAAAAAAAAAATATATCTATTATTAGAATTAGGTGAAACAATGTAATTTAGTCGAGGACTGGAAATACAATAATAAGAGGAACAAACCAGGGGTGTGGAGTCGTCAAAAAATTATTCAAATTCGACTCCAACCGTTGGAATTTTCAACTTACTCGTATGAAATAGTTGACTCTCGTAAAATAAATGTAAATTTACTTATTCAACTAGTAACCTATAACTAGATAACCTAATTTAAGACTATACAAGCTAGGACATCAACAACCGCGAATCCGACACCAAAACTCTGACTTCTACGCCACACCTCTTAAAAAACCGTAGAGTCTAGAAAATTGAGTTTTCTAGACTCTAAAAATATTAAACTAGTGATTTAATGCAAATATATTAAACTAGTGATTCCTAAGTACTAGAAAATAAATTAGACTATTAAAATATCTCAAGTTTTGCAAAATTTCTGAACAATTATAAAATCTATATTTATTGTAAATATACATAAAGTTTTATAGATTTAAAATAATCAACAAGGGTTGATTTAGTAGACCCAACTTTGAAATGAGAAGCTACTGTCAACAAATGGTCATGCAAATTGGTAATTTACTTTTGGTAAAGCATTGCAAAGAATCAGGTAACGTAGAGTTTACATTCAATTTGGCCGGTTAAATGTGAACCTTATTCTACCGCTACTGGAATACCTGGTTTTCAGTCAATTTCAAATAATATTGTTAGGTTATTTCGAAATAATAATAAGATAATTAGTTACAACAAAATAATTCTTATAAATATTAAGTTTTAGTTTGGTGAATTTCCGGTAAAACTATAATCTATGTGCTTTTTTTTTAATGCATGCCGGAAGTTCTGAGTATATATAAATTATTTACAAATATATTACAAATTATTGTGATGGACTTGAGAGTCTTGTATTCGATGGTGGAGATTAAAAAAAAATGCAAAATAACTAGTTCTTATCCGGTTTGAATGAAATTTGGTTGGTATCGGTAATTTCAGTGAGTTCCTATCAACCGAATAGTTTAATATATTCTTTGATGTCTTAAAAGATCTTAGTTATACGTTGCTGATACCATATTCAAAATTGAAATATTTACAAAACGCTGTTATGTGTAACTATGATTAGCAACGCTATTAGCGCTTTTTTTTATTTGGTGTAATTGGAACTATATTACTAAATGGTCCTATAAAAAAAAACCAGATTTTCTGAATACAGTCTATTTTTGAATAGCAATCGATAGTTCAAACCAAATTAATAAATTATTGTCATAATTTCTAATGAAAATTTTCTCTTAGTGTAACCAATTATTTTTCAATTAAGGTTTTTGCACAAATATTTCTAAGAAATTACTCTTGATATATCTAAATTATCATTTTTCTGTTGTTGTTCACTTAAATAACATCATTTTAATTGCTTTTCATAAATGCAACTTGTTAATTTGTTTTCTTATCTATTGTGATTCCTTTGATATAAATCATATTTTTTAATAATTATGGTTAGGTGCCATAAATAACTAAACGATAAATAATTTTTCTATTATGGACTTTTTTTCCGAGTATGTGAGTGTACGTGTACGTTATTTAAAAAAGTTTACAAAATATATTAATAAAAAAAATTATGATTTTCTTTAAAATAAAACCTCAAAGTCTCTAATTAAAATTTATTTTTAAATAAATTTATTCTACAATGTTCTAAATAAAGTATACAATAAAAATATATATATAAAAAAAATCTATAAGATAGAATGGTTAATAATTAATGAAATTGTTGTACACTGATTAAAATCCATTTCTTTATATGTACATGAAAATTATTTATTTGTATTTATGCTATATTGTATATATATATAGATATAAAAAAATTATCATGAATTTTGTTGTATTGTTAATAATAATAATAATATTAATAATTGAGTTAGACCCGACGACCGGCCTTTTCCAAATGGAACATATAAAAAAAATAATAGTAGTAATAAGTTTTCTCTTAAATAGAAAGGTTCATTTTTTTTTTAATGTATATAATAAAAAGTAGACTTTAAAATTTTCTATCGTTTTTATGTTGTTAACGTGTTCTAACCAAAATCGGTTTTTTTTTTAATGTGATTAATAAAAATACAAAATTATATAATTAAATTTTAATAATATATCAAAATTTTTCTAACAAAAACTTTAGTAATTTTTTTGTTTTATAAATAAATCTAATTTTGATTACGACTTTTGCTACTGCTTTTTGATATCCGGAAGGATGAAGAAGGAACAATAATTATTGTTGACCAAAAAATTTATTAAATTTTACTTGTATATTTATTTGAATAAATCGAGTAATTCAAAATTCTGAAAAGTATATTTAAATACATAAAAGTGATGATGAAAAAGAGTTCTTGATAACGACATTTTTGTTTTTTGGGGCGTCCTGATGATGTTGATATGATTATAATAATGTTGATGACACATACAATCACGTATATTATAACTACAATTATCCTAAGAACTATTCGTGCGCATAGAAACGAAGGACATTTTCTTTATTGATTGTCCATAAAAATGGATTTTTTATTTTAATTTTTGCAAATTTCTATTTTCATTTATTAATATAATTTTTCTAAAAAAAAAAAAAGCAATTATTAACAGCAAAAAAAATTAATTTAATTTTGTTTTTCTGTTTTCTGATGATGTCCCAAATTAATCTTTCAAATTTTAATCTGTCCGATTATGAAGTATAATTAACAAAAAAAATTTATATTTTAATTTTAATGTTGGGAGCTGTGAAATGACATCATTTTGTGGTGGTTATTGCAATTAAAATCATTTATACATACTTTAATAATGTCATCAGTACGGCAGTACCTGTTATATAATAATATAATTATTTGTGTCGACAGCAAATAATTTAATTAATTAATATAAAAGCTTTTTTTTTCTTCATTTTATCGTTTTTAATTTTGTTATTTTTTATTTTGTTTTATTACACTTAATTTCAAATTTCCTTTATTTGAAATGGTTTTTACTTATCAAAATGTTTAAATATTGGTTAAATGGCAATAAAATGAAAATTTGTTAATAAAGAGCCACTTGTTAATTTTTATTTCTTATGCAATTTCGACATAATATTTTGTTTGTCATCAATGTCAAGTACATAATTGTTTTTCCAATACACAATTGAAGTTTTTATTTGATACTATTTGTTCTTGGTTTATATGATATCATAAAAAATCCATATTTTTTTGTTTTTGTTGTGCAATGCAACAGCTTAGATTTTTAACCCTTATTTTTCTATTGCATTAAACCTTAAATGTACTAGCACATTAAACACGTTTCTTTTTACATAATAACAAATAAATAGTAAGTCATTTTGAAGGCTTCCTTCCTATTTATAAAATTGTAATGAAATGGAATTTTAAAAATCAACACGTACAATTCAATTTTACATTAAATTAGAGATTATGACTACGAAATAACAAAATATATCCAAGTAAATTGTTGTTTATTATAAATCATTTCTATAGTAAAACTAGAAATTTCGATTTATGATAGAAAGACTGAATGTAGCCGGTCTAATATTTAGGGTTTTTTTTCTTTTTGATTATTGTTTATAGATATAATTTTCCCCCTATAATTTTTATTTATTTCGTTTTTCATTCCTATAAAAATTGTTCTGCTCTGGTAACGTGTATAATATTATTCTTCCTTATTTTTAGGCTATATTCTCTCGAGTAACTAGGGACAAATTTTATTATGAGTTTAGTGCGTAATGCGCGTGTTTTTTACCCTCGGCATTTTTTTTTTTTACTCTTCTCTATATAAAATTTTAATAATAATTTCAATTTTTTTCTTAATTTTATATTATATTTTCAAAATTGGAGAGAGTGTAACTACTATATCCTTCATAAATATTGTCCTTTACAGATTAACTAATTTTCGGTCTATGCTCAAGCATTAACGATGACAATCAATTTGTGCCTTTGTTCAAATTTTCATAGAAGGGATATTTTTTTTTAGTTAAACTTTCCCTTAAAATTCAGTACAGTATTATTTATCGTATCTTCCAAAAATATTATCCTTTGTGTAAATTATTCCTTTGGTCTTCTATATATAAATTTTAGATATATTCAATTTATTTCATTTTTATTTTACTCACATCCATTTTTATATGTAATATTCTAAGTTGATTTAATATTCTGCTCTGGGTATAGAATATTCCCAAACTCTCATTTCAAGGATTTATAAATAAATATCCTTTTAAATTTTGTATATACAAATAATTATTTTAGATTTCTCCTAACTGTGTTTTGTGTATAACCAATTTTCATACCAATTTTTTATGTAGTTTTCTTTCATTTTCCAATTGTGTTCGTTGTTGGCAGCGCGCTCTCGCAATAGGGTCTGGGCGCGACCTTCAGTAATAATAAAATTTAAAAAAAAAAGAAAAATAATATATATTTTTTTAATCAAAAAATAATAATAATAAAATATTTAATAAAATTAATTATAAACAAAAAATAAAATTGAATTAAAAAAAAAAAAAACGTTTTATACAAATAAAATCAAATTTTTGATAACCCCGGGTAGCAGTAGCAAAAGATGAAAATCCTATTAAAAAATTAGATATTATATATAAAAAAAAAAAAAAGAATTCTTTGTGAAATTTATAAACGTGTTTTTCTATAGTCTACGAAATATATTAAATTTGTATCCTTTTTCAATCAAAATTAAAAATATAATAATCAAATTGTATAATAAAAATAATATTTTTTACTAAAATTTGAATTTTACAATAAAATTTAGCTATAAATAAAAAAACGCCAAAGATTTTTTATAGTATTTTATTAAATATTTAACAAAAACTTCAAAAAAAAAATTATACTCTTGTTCATAATATCACCACCACCAGTTTTTATATAAAATTTTAAAATAATAATTATCGAAAACAGAAAAAAGGGACCCGGAGGAACAATTTTTATATATAAAGAAATTTGAATTCTAGTGATTTTTTAGAAGAAACGCACAAAATTCAGAATATAATTTAATTACATATTTTATAATTATAGTACCAAAGAAAAATTAGTGTAAAATATTTTTGAATCTTTTTCTATACTGTTAAAATATTCCTATAGACATTTCAAAATAAAACCGATAATCAAATATATTTAAAAACATTCCTTTTAATTAAATTTTCCAATAAATAAATTCGCTTTTTGTGTAATTATTTTAAAATAATTGAAAGTAAATTTTGTGATTTTTGTTTTTTTTTTTAACTAAATTTTAAAACGCGCTTACAAATATAAATATAATTATTTCCTATTTTAAATAAAATAAAATTTATTTAATATTTTTTTTTGCTAATTTTATAAAAAAAATAAAAATATATATATTATTAATAATGGGCGGGTGCGCATCTAAGGATAAAAAAGAAACAGTGGCAAATGACGCCACTGAAGGTAATAATGATGACGACGCTACTGTTGCCGCCGCAGCTACTACAAATGGTGGTACTGATAATGCTAGTGAAGGGTGTGTATCTGTATCTAATTCGATGGTATTCTTATCTAGGTAAGGGCGACCGGGGACAAGGGGACAATAAATTGTGTGTTACGATTGCGTATAACATTATTTTAAATGTTATGAATTTTTTTTTTTAAATATTATAATTAAATATTTTTAATTTTATTAAGTTTGAAAATAATATAATATTTTCCGAATTTTTAATAACAAGCTAGTATTTCTCTTGTCCGGTAAAAATTGGTGTACAGAATCACGCAAGCGCTAATTTTTTTATTTATTTGTGTTTATTTGCTCTCTGGGGATATTCCTTAATTTGGTTATTTATTTAAAATGTTAGTGCAGTTAGAGATAGACTAATAAGGGGATGAAAGGGGGTGGAAAACCAAAAATATATTCTTTTTTAATTTGCCGGGAAAGAAAAAATAATATTTTTTTTTAAAATCATATTAGCAAAAATTATCATTTTAGTTTTGTATTTAGATTTATTTAAACTGAATCATCATCGCCACGTTTCGCTTATTTTATTATATTATTTCTAGTTTTAAATGTACAAGATTTTAATTTGAAACTCAGAATCGTGTGGGTTAATTAAATAATCTTCTTTAAAAAAGATTGAATATGAAATATAAATGCACTTTTATGAAATTATTCCGAATATTAAATAAAATTGAAAACATACAACGTAATTTAGTTACACTAACAACAATAGACAGAATGTAATTATTTTTTTTTGTATAAAAATAATTTTCATATTTTTTTTTAGAGAATATCAAATACAAAATTTTTCAACAAAAAAACTAAAATTTTCAAATTAATTTATTGAATTTTTCTTTTTTTTTTTTCTTTTAGAAATAAATCAGACACCATGGTTGACGCTGCAGTTCTTAAAAAAATGGAAGATGGATATGCCAAATTAATGGCATCCGATTCAAAATCATTATTGAAAAAACATTTATCAAAAGAAGTTTTTGATAAACTAAAGAATGTTAAAACACCAACATTTGGTTCAACTCTCTTAGATTGCATTCAATCCGGTTTGGAAAATCATGATTCTGGTTTTGGTATTTATGCACCAGATGCTGAAGCATATTCAGTATTTTCTGAAGTATTTGATCCAATGATTGAAGATTACCATACTGGATTCAAAAAAACCGATAAACATCCAAATAGAGATTTTGGTGATGTTAATGCATTTGGTAATTTAGATCCAACTGGTGAATATGTTGTATCAACACGTGTACGTTGTGGCCGTTCAATGGAAGGTTATCCATTTAACCCATGTTTAACTGAAGCCCAATATAAAGAAATGGAATCAAAAGTTTCAGCAACATTATCTGGTTTAGAAGGTGAACTTAAGGGTAAATTTTATCCATTAACTGGTATGGATAAAACTGTACAACAACAATTGATCGATGATCATTTCTTATTCAAGGAAGGTGATCGTTTCTTACAAACAGCTAATGCATGCCGTTATTGGCCAAGCGGTCGTGGTATTTATCATAATGATAATAAAACTTTCTTGGTATGGTGTAATGAAGAAGATCATTTACGTATTATTTCAATGCAAATGGGTGGTGATTTGGGTCAAGTATATCGTCGTTTGGTAGCTGGTGTTAATGATATTGAAAAACGTATTCCATTCAGTCATCATGATCGTCTTGGTTTCCTTACTTTCTGTCCAACTAATTTAGGTACAACTATTCGTGCCTCAGTACATATTAAAGTACCTAAATTGGCAGCTAATAAAGCTAAATTGGAAGAAGTTGCTGGTAAATATAATTTACAAGTACGTGGTACACGTGGTGAACATACTGAAGCTGAAGGTGGTATTTATGATATCTCAAATAAACGTCGTATGGGCCTTACTGAATTCCAAGCTGTTAAGGAAATGTACGATGGTATCTCTGAAATTATCAAGCTAGAAAAGAGCTTGTAAATTTTCAACTTTCCACAATAAAAAAAAATGTTTATTTTCATCAATATTTAACCACCAAAATAACAACAGAAACAAACATTTATTAACACAAAACAAAAAAGTGAATAAAAGTCATCTTTATTAATAACATTTAAGATTATTTATTATTAAAAATATTGTTCTTGAGAGAAATGAGAAATGGAAAATTTTCATAACAAAAAAACCACCAAAGAAAGGCAAAATTGTGAACAAAAATTTATTTGAAGTCAAAATTTCAAAAACAAAAAAAAAACATTGTTACAAATAAAACTGAAACGAAATAATAAAAAAAAAAATGATTGGTTTTATTTTTAAAGTATAAATAATTTTTATAGGTTTTTTTCTTTTTCATTTTCTGAGGAAAATCCAGGATCTTTACCCATTCTACCTGTAGATTATTGACAGATGACATAGAGGGAAACTTGCTTTTATCAAATATTTTATTCACTGGACTAACAAAACAAAATAAAAATAATCTGTTACTTACCGCACAAAAACGTAAGGCAAATAGTTCTTCATGAATCAATCGTTTACGTATTTTATAAATTTGAATCACTTCACTTATTATTTATTTATTCATTGTTATTATCTTAATGTCTTCCGTATATTTACTATAAAATTTTCAGTAATAAATTTAATTTTAATGATATTTGATATCTAATTTATTTCACTTTTTATCCCTTACATATTAATTGTATTTATATTAAAAGAAAACATTAAATGACTGCTTTTCGATAGCTAGGTGTGAAGTTAAAAGGTGTTTTTTTAACAAAATGTCAACTAGAACCTTTCCCGCGTAAAATTACTATAATATTTATTAAATAATTACATTTATATTAACATTTAATCACAAATAATATAATACGCAGTACGCACAACCTGCATCGACAACCAATATTCAATTTCATTGTAAATGTAAATTAAATTTTAAATATATACGATATAATATAAAATAATTACAACAATACAAAATTGCGAGCTGATTTATCTTATCCCAGTTAATTTTGTTGAGTAAAAATTAAAGTAAAATTATTTCTTTCTATCGACTTTATCGCCACCTGTTAGCCAATATAGTATAGTACTAAAATATAAACTTAAGAACTGGGTAGTTAACCGAACTAAGTAGCCATACATGTAAGATTCAAACCATCGAAATTAATTTCGAGTTTATTTTCGTTTCAATTTCAAAAGCTTATATTTTCAGACTGTTGGAAAAAATATTTCGTTTATTTATTATAATTTATTATAATTTATGTATGTAGTTATAAAAATAATAACAATAGTAATAAAAGAATTCAATTCTCTAAAGGATTTTTTTAAACTAAAGCCTGGGCTACAAGCTACATTGTTTCTATCAGTTCAGTTCAGTTTCGATTCGATTCGATTTGATTCAACGGTTAAGTAGACTGAATACATAGAACATAGTTACCAATCGCAATCGATTAAACCACATTTTTTTTTTTTTTGTTATTTTTGAAACAG
Source organism: Rhamphomyia laevipes (assembly GCA_963920725.1). Classification (NCBI taxonomy): domain Eukaryota; kingdom Metazoa; phylum Arthropoda; class Insecta; order Diptera; family Empididae; genus Rhamphomyia; species Rhamphomyia laevipes. The sequence continues at coordinate 19,463,983 of OY987255.1, read as the reverse complement.
TCAAATTTCATTTCTCTTGATATTTCCTTCAGTTTGGATTCGCAAAATTCCAATCGTTCCAAACTCTTTCGATTCGATTCGTTGCGATTCGATTCGTTCCGATTCGGCCTGTGTCCACTTAATCGATTTCCCATATAAAATATATGGAGACGTCAAATTTAACCTTTGCGAAACGAATCGAAACTGAACCGATCGAAACAATTCAGTCTTCTAGGCTTTAAATTAAATATAAAATTCAACACAACGCAAAAACTCATGATTTTACACTCGTTATATGAGCACTCAAAAACTTACTCAAAAACTTTGAGTATTTGGGGCTTTAGAATTTGGTAGAGCCGGGCTACATTGTTCCTATCAGTTCAGTGCAGTTTCGATTCGATTTGATTCGACGGTTAAGTAGACTGAACACATAAGTTACCTATCGCAATCGATTAAACCACATATATTTTGTTTTTGTTATTTTTGAAACAGTCAAATTTCATTTCTCTTGATATTTCCTTCAGTTTGGATTCGCAAAATTCCAATCGTTCCAAACTCTTTCGATTCGATTCGTTCCGATTCGACCTATGTGTCCACTCAATCGATTTCCCATATAAAATATATGGAGACGTCAAATTTGAACTTTTCGAAACGAATCGAAACTGAACCGATCGAAACAACGTAGCCCAGGCTTAACAAAATCAATTTTGTTCGTAGAGCAGTTCTTTGAAAAAAAAATCTTCTAGATGTCTAGATAATAGAATTCTTCTTGGTATTACCATGACAATTATTTGTCTTTGGTAAAACATATTTAAATAAATAATTGTAATACAATATTTGTAAAATTAAAAAAAATAGATTAGCATTTAAAGTTTGTTAATTACCCTCTAAACAACATAGAATTTACAATTTTTAAAATTTAGAATTTTTATTAAGAGATACCATCTATAACTTCACTTTCAAATTTAGTAAACTTACAAAATCAGACAAACTAGGTAGGTACTTCAATGATTTAAATAGAGTACTTAAATATTTAGTTATAATTTAACTCATTAAATTAATTTCCGACTTTATATATTAATTTGATATATCAGACATGATAATTATTTTGAATTTTGGATACGGAATCAGAATATGGTTATGAAAGATGTAGAATTACGTATTTGGTATAAAAATCAGGGTTGCAAACCGGTTCATGAACCGAACCAAAAAACCACTGAACCTCCCATATTTTTGCGAACCAAAACCGAACCAAAACCAAACCACTTTTAAAATGAATTGGGCGAACCAAACCAAAACCAAACCAATTCTTAAAATAATTCTGAAACCGAACCACAAACCAACTTTATACATGGTGGTGTACGGTTTGGTTCATATTTAATTTATTTTTTAACATTTTAATTTTATTTTAACATAACTAATAAAAAACAAAAAACTATGAGTCGCGAATCGAAAGTCATGAAGATAAAATTTTCTTATTTAAGATGTACATTTAATTTCTAATATTAGATTGTCATTATGACCAGCAATTATAAGATATTTTTTAATATTTTTAATTTTATTAAACTTGTCAAGTCAATATTGCTTACAAATCATATGATTTTTATTTGAAATTGGGCATCTATGTATGTATATTCTATTTTTAATACTGATTCATAGATAAGCACTTTAATATATTTTCCTGGTTGTATATTAATAATTTTATTTTTAACTAATCTGAACCAAAACCGAACCAAAACCAAACCAAAAACCATAAATAAAAACATTTCTTGAACCAGAACCGAACCAAAACCAATTTTTGAAATTTTAAGAACCCAAACCAAAAACCAAAACCAGAAATTAAAATTAACCTTGAACCAAAACCGAACCACATCGAAAAAACTTTTGGTTTGCAACCCTGATAAAAATTACTTTCAACGCAACGCGAAAGAACGCAGTAAAAGTACGATATATGTATATAGGGAAATACTACATTTAATTTTATTCAGAAAAACAAAGTTGTTCAGCAGAGTTAAAATACTTTGAAAAGTTAAAAATTTAGCAACTTCTGCGTTACTTTTTGTTATATTGAAGCCATAGATAATATATACTTAATAGATCGACAACTCTCAAACAGCTACAACAGCGCCACTCCTAAATATATGTTGGATTGGGAACTAAACTCATCATGACCCTATTCTTTTTTTTTCACTCCCAACCCTATTGTTTTTTTTTTTTAAATTATAAATAAAAATAAATAAAACAAAATAATTTATATCAAATTTTTTATTTTATTTTCTTTTTTTACAAAAATGTTTTTGATAATATTTTAAGGCTCTTTTTGTATTGGGTCATCTGTTGCTGGCTGGATCCTCGAGGAACCGGAAAGTTTCCTGTTGAGTCCATAACAATAATTATGTATTAGTAGTTTTATACAAGTAGTTTTATATTAGTAGTTTTATATACGGAACACAACATTTAATTCGATATTATTAATTTTTTTAATTTAAATTCACAAATATATTATCTATCAACACTGATCAACACATGAACACAAAAACACAAATGTTTTTAAATGTTTGTAATCATAAACAAAACCTCAAAATATAAAATTGATAAAATGACACTAAAAACGACACTAGCGCTGCACAAATTGGATTGGAAAATAATATCAATTTTATAAACCATTTTATTATTTTCTTCTAAGATTAACGGCCGTGATTGAAGCGATTTCTATAAATAATTTGTTTTAAAGTCCAGTATAAATATAAATAGCTCCCAAATCCAAATCTAATTATTTTAATTTTTGACATTTAAATGAGGGGAAACCCCTATTGGTTTGTGGATCCTTAAAAGTCGGGCAACATCTGCGATTGTTAAAGTAGCGTTGCGTTAAAGTAGCATTCTGAGTGAGACATAAACATTTCAAATTTATGAATCGCATGAGTTGCCGAACAATGCATTGGTTTGCGGCATCTATAATATTCGGGCAACTTCGAATAGCTTTTTATGCGTAGCGTAGCATAATGATAATGAGTAGTATTATTTTAGGAGTTTTTTATTTATTACGCACTTAGAATAGTTATGAAGATTGCAACTATGTTGAAATTTTCAAATAATATCAGAACAACTGGATTGTCATTTTTCATGGCGAATACTATAGAGATTTCTAAGATCTCAAATTCTGATTGGAAACAATATTGGCTTGGATTGGCTGTTTCGAAATTGAAAGAAAGAATGAAAATATAATTTAATAATATTAAAATAATTATCGAAATTTAATATTTTATACATTTATGATTATGAATATGCTTTAATAATATTAATATTTAATTTTTCGAATAAATATTATATTATGGTTTACTGGGCAATAAATATCCATTATTCAAATTATAGAGGCCTGTCCAATTGAGTAATTTTTCACAGGGAAATTCGTGTGCCAAAAGTGAACTACCTCTAGAAAAGTAAACACAAATGTATAAAATAAAAAAAAAGTAATTGCAAAGAATATTCATTGTTTAGAATTGTGTATTACCGCTGCCTCTGTATTACCGCTGGTAGTTGACCTGAAAATAATAATTTTATAAGTTGATAAAATAAAGTAAAATATCTTATGTTTATATTGATTTTATTTTCATTTTAGATTATTTAAAAATATATATAATGTAGTTTAGATCAATTTTTATTATTTTTATTATTTTTTTGAAAATAACGGACAGAAAAATAAATAAAAATTGAAATCACTATACAGACAGACATTTTAATTTGATTTATTTATTTATTTCAGATCCTGCTTTGTAAAATTTTAAAGACGCTGAAGAAGAGCAGCCAATTATCGCATAAACAGCCAATTAAATAAAATTTAAAAAAAAAACAATAAAATTAATTAAATAATTTTAAATTTTGAATATAAATTTGTTTTTAATATTTATATTGTCAAATGTTATACAGCTGTAAATACAATATTTAATATTATTTTTTAAAAAATATGTTTTTATTTGAAACGTAAATTCCATTTAAAGATATAGAAGTATACTTTATCGCAGGGAATTCATACTGCTTTCCGTGTGCATGCGTGCATGCATGTACATAGAAAAGTGTACAACTTTCATATATATTAGAGAACGGAATTCATATTGCTTTCCGTGTTATTTCGTACTATTGAAAAACAAATACGTAATGGTTCTTTGGCCAAACACACGGAATTCCGTGTACCAGAGAACTCTTTTCCATGTGAATCGTTATATTTTAGAGCTGGAAAGTGTGCTTTCCGTGTGAAATGTTACTTACGTAATAAACAAATAATAAATAATGTTTAAAAATCTTGAATGAAATTAAATTGCAAGTTGAATTAAAAGTGTTGCCATTTAGGAGGAACTGCAACTAATTTTAGCAAAATAAACTAAATTCTAAATTTTAATCATCACGGTATATCAATAATGTATTTTTTACCTATGCAAAGCAGAGGTAAATGTTTCTTTTTTACAATTGCGTTGGTTTCCCAAGTATTAAATAACAAGTTATACTTATTGGCTTACTGGACAATATAACTTGACGCCTACCCCTTTTTCGTATTACCAACTGTAAAAAAATATAAAAAAAATATCTAATTTTCTATTTGACTTGTCTTTCTTTCGCTGTCATTTCAATAATTTTCAGAGAGTGTGAAACGCGATATAAAGAAAAATTATAATAGCGGGGGAAAAAACATTTCTTTTTATGTGTTCAAAATAAAAAAATATAGTAAAAAACGTGTTAATTAATATCATAACAATTCAATAAATGTAAATATAAATAAATTAAATTCGTAAACGTTGAATTAGAACGTAAAAAAAGTAAAAGAAAAAAAAATTTCCTCCACGAATTGGTTTTCTTGTCGCAAAGAAGTTCTTTTTTTTTTTTTTGTGTAAAGAAAATTTCTTTAATCAAACCATGCGATAATCGATTCGGTGATTTGAAAAGTGTTTCTTAGTGTATGTGAATTTGTATATAAAAAAATTTATAAATACGTATAGGTATATTTATTATAAATTTGATAGTGTGTGTATATTTATGCACATTAGATCGGTAATATTTTAAATGTGTTCACGCGCGGTGACACACAAACACATATGCAATATGTAAAGTTTCCTTATATATAATATTAATTTTTTTTTATTATTTTACATTTTCAATAATGTGAAAAAGTTGAAAAGTTTTGTCGGTCGGTTTTCTTTTTATTATTTTGTAACCTTGTTATACAAAACAAAATCTAACCAACAAAAATATAAAAAAAATTTTATTAAATTTTTTTTCTATTTTGTTTATTTACATTTGTGATAATAATGTTTTTTTTTTTGTTTAATTAAAGTGAAAATTTATAAAAATTAATTGAATTTGAAATAAAAATTGCATGCAAATTCAAATATATTAATTTTTTTTTATATATATAAACCAAGGAAAAGTTTAATTATTAATTAACCATAAAAAATAAAATATAAAAAAAAAAAAATTTAAAAAAATTGAATTTTTTCACTGTGAGAAATTTTGTGAATTAAATTTTGAAAGATGCAGAAACGCGATGCAAAGTATATAGTGCGTATGTGTTGCGTCGTATCGTTTATATGAAAAAAAGTGATGTTTGTGTGTATCAAAATTTTATAAATGAAATTAGGAATATGTATATATAAAATATATAGAATTTCTGATACACTACTAAAGTGAACTTATAGTATTTTTTATATAAAGTGGAGATATGATGATCATACAATTAAAAAATGAATTTCAACACACAGCACAATATAGAATTTGTAGCGTGTGTTGTGTTTTTTTAGGACTTGTGCCGTCGTCGTGATGTGTGTAGTGGTAGAAAAAAAAAATATTGAAGTTTAAAATAATTTTTTTTTATTTTTTTTTTTTTTTAAAATACCTGCATATAGAAAATTTTTAATACAAATATATAATATATAAAAAAAAAAAAATTAGAAAAATATAACTAATAATTATATATATATATATAAAAAAAAAAATAATAATAAAAGAATACAATAATAAAAATATACATAAAAAAAAAACTAACAGAAATATATCACATCGAAACTCATCATCGGTTTCGTCGCTCGATGGTTTTTTTTTTTATTAAGAGTTGGAAATCTTGGAAATTATTGACCCCGCAGGTACACACATTTTACTGCTCTCTTACATTTTCTTATAAACAAATTTTATTTATACAATATACAATAAAAAATATATATAAAATTTTTTAATTAACACAATAATAATATTATTTATTGTTGGAGAGGTTTTGATTGTATTATAAATTTTTTATAATATGGAATTTGGGCGATTTCTAAACTTCTAAAAAATTTGAATATTATTTACTTAGTTAATAGGTTTGTTGGGTTAAAATATTTTGCGGAAATTATTAAGTGTTGGGTATCTAATAAAATGATTTTTTATATTGATAATGATTAAAATGGTAGTTTTAATATTTGCCGACCTCATAATCAAAAAAAAAAAAAAATTTTAGAGGTTAGAATTTTTTTTTTTTTTTTTTTTTGGTTTGTATAAACAAGTGTTTTTTTTTTTTATTTATAAATTATTATAAATTTTGATAAAAATTTTATAAATTTAAATTTTTTGTTTGTCTACCATTTCTGAAATATACAAATTTTTTTTTTTTATAAAGAAAATTTATTTTCTCTTATCACCGCGCATTTTCAGCATAACATCAGAAAAAAAAAAAAAAATTAAAACTCCACAAAATTGTGTTGTGTTGTTGAATGGTTAAAGTAGAAGAAGAATATATGTTTTGTTTGAAGGGTGATATTTTTTTTTGTTGTAGGGTGGTATGGTGGTGGCGGCGACATGATACAAAAAGTTTTCTGAAATATTATATGGAAAGAAGGTGGATGGATGGTTGGTTATACAATAAGGGGTTGGTTTTAAATAGGAAAGGTTTTATTTCATTTTTTTTTTTTTGGTTTGTTTTTATTGTGGGTGAATTTAGTATATATTTTAATATTTAACAAATGTGGGGTGATATGATGGAGGATTTGGATAATAGTGGTTAGATTTTCATAAATAATATATATACAAATATATATATATAAATATAAAACAAGCTTTTTCATAATATACTAGTATTTTTGTGTTGCAAGTATGATGGGAAAGTTTTTGTTTATGATAGAACATTGTTTTTTTTTTGGGAGTGGGTTAAGGTATAAATATACTTAAATGTATATTCAGAATGTTTATATCCGACTATTGAGCTTGTTCTGTTGCTGCTGCTTTTTCTAACTCGTTATGTATACACCGCACATACACAGATATAATATATACAAATAACTTTCTCATACCCCAAAAAAATATATTTTATTTTTGCATTCAAGTTAAAATCGTCCTTTGATTCTATTTCTTCGTATGATTATGGTGTTACTTGATGTTATATATTTGTTATTCAGAAAACTTTATATTTTTTCCTGATACCCATTCCATTATAAATAAATGAACAGAAATAACATAACAAACAACAATCTCAAAGCTAAGTTGATACCAAAACCACCATATTATGTAGGTACTCTCTATTTTCTAGATAACTTTTGTTATATATGTAGATATGTATATATATTTATATATATAATTTAAAAAGTAAAACAAAATGTGTGACGTACAATCCGTATGTGTTGTATCGTAGCTATTGGGTTATTTTTGTTATTTAGAGTAGTTATCATCATCATCATTGTCGGTCGGTTTTTCAAAATATATATACATTTATGTCTACTGGTAGAGTACACAAAACTACTTATTATGGTGGCGACTGGGCTGGTTGCTTTGCTCTACCGCCTTGTTAATATATTATCTATACATATATATTGTGGTTTATCATATTTTCTATATTAAATATCTAATAAAAATTAATTTATATAACACAAAATTTTGTTTGCAAAATTTCTCAAAATCCAAGCAGGAGAAGGAAGTGTTTATTTTAGAACCTTGGATTTAAAATTAGTTTATATATACATATATCCACTACAAAATTATAATACATACAGAGCTTTTAGCCCAGTTGAAACTATCATATATAATACAAAACATTAAAAAAAAAAAACATTAACAAGTATATTTCCAAAACCATAGAAGTTGAACCGTATCATCAGCATCACGATTATCTCTGAATGTTCTTCGTTCTTTATTTTTGGGGTGGTTATTTATTTGGGAGAATGCTTTTGTGGGGTCATTTGGATAGATGGTTTTGGGAGAACCTATTGAAGCTGTACGTACGTCCATCTAAGTATATATTTTACTTTGTACTTTAAACATGTACACACGATAATATCCTAAATGTACTTTAGTTGAATTTGTGAATTTCCAAAATTCTATTTTCCCCTTTTATTTTTGTTTTAGTGTGTTTTTTAGTTTGTTCACTTAAAATCTAAACCGTTTTTTTTTTTTGTTATATTCTTTTTACAATTTAGCTTCCTTCTTCATCATCTCCTTGCATTATTATATATTTTAATATGGCATCCGCTACGCAAAAAAAAAAAAAAAATAGAGAATATTCGAATATACAATTTCCATTTGTGACGCGATTTTTATTACTTTTTTAAAAGCTGACCTTTTTTTTCTTGTACGTATTCCTCTTTTGTTGTTGCTGTTGTTGAGTTGATAAAATTGGGATTACATGTTATATATTTTTTTTTGTTTTTTCTTCTCGTCTCTGCTGTACTCCATCTTTTAAAATATGGCTAAATATATAAATTTTGAATTCAGTATTTTTTTTTTTGTTGAGAATTTTACACAAAATCCTAAATTTCATTTTCACACAGTCGAAGTATGTATACTTTATATATATATGAATTTTTTTTTTTGATTAAATTTGGTTCAAGGTGGAGAGAAGCTCAAAATTTGCCGATAAATGAAATCATTTTAATCGTTTATATAAAGCAACAAAAAACAATAAAAACCAGTAACAAGAGGAATTCCTGATTTTGTTCTTTGTTTCAATTTTATAATTCGCATTGAATATTTTCTTATATAAGATCTTTTAATAGTTTTACAAGAATTTCTTCTAAATATTTATTTGCTGAAAGATCGATGATATTCCCTAATTTATTAGCAATATTAAAGATCAATTTTACTTGTTCTATAGATACTATAAGTTATGTTACCATTTGGTATTAAACATTTTCCCAGTTTATAATTCATAATTTTTTTATTATACATATTTTTCTTATCCTGATGATGCTATAGTTTCGTTTTTAGGTTTTATACTAGCCCAATTATTAAGTGTTGCATCTTATGATGAACGTATATCGAAATTTAGAAATTTTTCTTTCAAATAGCATAATAACCTAAGGAATTAATTTGTATGACAGTAGAATTAAATGATATGTCAAAATTAGAAAACAAATAACATTATTCATTAGTAAATTTGTGCACTTACAAAGTTAATATACTTAGTGATGTTTATCCCGATCCCGTCTATAATTGGTATATTTGGGATTGGGACATATATATTATTATCCAAAAATATTTAAAATGAAGATAAATTTTATAACCCAATTTCGATATTAATAATTTGCGGTATACCATCTGAGAATTTATTGATTATATAGAAATGTCAAACATAAATATTGTTTTCTCACTTTTGATTTTGATGCTGCAATATTACTCATATATTTCATAACCTCAACAAAATAGATAGGATCACAGTCATCCCGTTGTAGATTATGTGAATGCAAATGTCTTGCCATCACTAGAACCTGACTATTCGGTCAATGGTTACTACAACCCAAGGATATTGCATCCAACCCATTAACGAACGTTCTAGGATTAATAAAATTTTTTCCTGGGATCTATATAATCCTTAAATCCACTACAATACGCTTTTGGCCGCGGTAGTTTTATGGGTATTTTCCTCCTAGCTCTTTACTAAATCTAATCTAATCTATAATATATAAAAATATTTATGGTAGCAGCATCTTATCCTCGTTTTGAAAGAACTTTAGTTATTTTAAAAATTCTTTTAAAAGAACAGAATCCATTTTAAAATTCTTAATAGCCAGTGGCTCGGGAGAAGCATTGCATATTAATATCTGGTTTTAATATTCTAATAGGGGACAACAATAAGAAGCATTTTTTCACCTGCTACTTATGTACTCTGGAATTTATGTGCATGAAAAATACGAATTTAGTGTAAAACAAGTAAATTTAGTGTGGTTGTCTCCTCGGTATATATAACTACATTAGGTACTGCCATATTCAGAGAATTCTAATTTCAAATATTTATAATTGTATGGGGTATGGGCCCATGGTTTTCCCATTACAATTTAAAATTATGAATACTGGTGGTACAATAATTTGGTAATTCATATATATATATATATATTAAACCTCTTTTTCAGTAGATAACATTCATAAGGCACAGATTTTTGAACCAATCTGTATTAAATGTGGCGGTTTATAAAAACTAGCTTTTTTTGATTTTTATATTAACCTCCCAATTGCTCTCAATATACGCAACGCGCTACAACTCACTCACTCACACCTCACTGTCGATAAAGATAAATGTATGGGAGTAGATAAACTCGACGGTAACATTCGCACCGCACTAATTTTTATAATTTCCTTATTTAATTATTTAAATTTAAAATCAGTTGTTTTATGTGATTAACGCATTAACAAAACTTTGACACTCGCCTCATAACGCCGTTTTCAATGTTGCGTTGTAGTGCGTTACAGTAATTTGGTAGGTGGTGAGTTTACGATTAAAACCATATTTTTATCTACTTATTTTGTGGCCCACCATAAATAAAATATACTTAATGGTTGTAAACCACTGTTTTTCTGATAAATATTTTAATTTTATTTTCGTAACTAAAAATATATATATTAAAAAAAAAAAATTTATATGCATTCTTTTTACCTTGAAGGGTACGAAAGAAAATGGATCATTTTGTGATATAATCAGCAACACTACACCAGCAATAAATATATCTATATATATACCTTTAAAAACGGTCGAAATTTTGCAAATTATTAAATATAAAAAAGTAATGATAAATTTATATTATTGTAAAAATATAGATGAGTTGAAAAACTAATATTTCATTTACCTGCTTAAATGTAAGAAAATCAATTTTTCATTTTATTGAAAATATATTTAATTAAAAAGTTATATAAAAAAAATATTTTAACATACATATTTATATTGATAATTAGTGTGTGCGTCAGGTAAATTTGCTTACGTTAACTGATTTTGTTTCGCATCATAAATTTTTCGAAATTCTAGGTAAAACATGAATTTTAGAACGCATGTATAAAATTTAAGATATGATTTTACTAACCAAATTGAAACTGTAATAATAATGGCGGTCAGTCAATTTTTTTTTGTAACGTATTAAATTGATATAAAAATAGAAATATTTAAAATTGTTGTTTATCATCAAAATTTGGTGGTTTTTTTTTTTGTTGATAATTTCAATTTTATAATTAAGTTTTTTTTTGTTAATTATATAAAAAATGAGGAACAAAGCTTAAGTATATATTATATAAATGGATTTAATGGTAACCGGCTAATTGACCGAGAACAATTAATTGAATATACAATTAATCGAAAGTGCAAATTAATGGATTTTCATAATTCACCAAGTTTAAAATTGTCGAATACAAAATTGATCGATTAGTAATCAAATTCATGAATATGCAAATATCGAATTTCTTAATTCGATTAATTTGTCTTTAGTAAGCAAATTTGATTCGAGTAAATAAGATTTTTAACAGTATAATTTCGGTTATCAAATGGCAATTAAAATTATTCTATGATTGTGTCTATATTTTTTTGATATAATTCAAAATTAACACGGAAATATTAAAAAAGATTTTGTTAATATTTTAGATTATAGGACATCTAGAAATATATAATTATTTAAATAAATAGTAATTAAATATTAAATATATATTAGGCTCCAAATATGTAGTTTAAAATGTATAATATTTCTGACACATTTTTTACATATATAATGGAAACAAATATTTTTATTTAATGAAATTATATTGACCAGATCAATTATCATATTAAATTTCACAGTTTCAATTTAAATATATATAAAGTTCATAAACAAATTTGTTAGCTATGTATATATTCATAACGTTATAGCGTTTCTTATATATATCCAAAATTAATTATTCCAAATAACATTAATTGTACCGAAATCCGAATTTTTAATATTCTTATTACGTGATTATGTAACGAAACACTGTCATGAGCATAACAACTAATCAAGATCTAAATTATGCTGCCCATACATTGTTCAATCTGGTTGTCAACTGCATTGTAAATTTTTACTACACATATTTCAACTTGGTTTACAACCAGCATAAAAAACATTATTCTCATTGAAAAATAATTACATAATTTAATATTATCTTTTAATAAATAAAAAATATTCAATGACATAAACATAACCATATACTTATATATGTGCTTTTTAACATAAAATGTGAAGAAACGTCAATTTTGTTTTACAGCTTCACCATGCATTTATGCAACTTACAACTAGAAACCAACGGCTCGCATAAATTAAAATATTTCTTTAAACGATTTGCCAACCATACCATCAAAATGGTTGTCAACTTGTTCTAAAGTTGCCCACAGACGGTGCAACTTGACCTAGTTGTAAACACATTGATAAACATGTTTTATAATTTATGAACGGTTTTATATTTCATTCGAAGATTCTGAATACTATATATATAGTCATTTTACAAACGTGTTCCTTTGCGTGCAAATAGTAATAATAACGTTACAACGAAATCGATTGGTACAAGTTGTATTCAATTTAGGTATACTACTAATTTTGTTTATATAATTCTTTTAATAACTCGGTACAATATTTCAACTGGTTTATTATACTTATATATATATAAAAAAAATCTGCGTTGCAAAAATTATGCTTAATAATAAATCAATTTCCGCATTAATGTTGTATAATTTTTATCTAATATTTTGAATGAACTTTTTTTTTTATTTTAACTTTTATATATATTAATTCTGTATAACTATAACTAAACAATTTAAAAATCCCAAATTTTATTTCAAAAAGATGATTTGGTAATTTAACGTTACAAAATTATCATTAACGTAATTATATGTTACCAAAGAAAATCCGCCATTAATGAATATATAATTTAAATTATTTTTATACATATAATATGATTTTTATCTTTTTTGATTTTTCACATCAAATTTCACCTAAAATTTCAACGTAAATTTTAGAGAATGAAATTTTTGGTAACTGGTTCGTTTAAATATCCTTTTTTCAAATTATTTAAACTTCATCCCAAAAAAAAATTATTTTGTAAACCTGTTTTATCTTTTTTATATAAACTAAAACTTGATTGCTTTTTTTTAACTACTTTTAACATTTAACTATATTTATAATATTGTCTGTCTTATTTCATAAATTTGTTAAATTTTTATCATTATTAGAAACTTTACAGATGTCATTAAATTGGTCAGTTAATAAATTTCGTCATTAAAGGAGTGAAAATTCAATTTTTGATAAATCAAATTATCGAAAAAAAAAATGACTAATTTTATTATATTTACCAGAGATTTTTATTTATTTAATCTATAATACTAAAATATGGAATTTTTCAAAACAGCTGACCACCTTGAAAATATCACAATGGACTTTTAACATTTTATCTGATAAAAATTTGAAATATAATTATAAATTTCGTGAAAATAAAAAATGCCATTTTTAATCGTGAGTTTTAATTATTTTACTGTGTAGTATAAAACATTATTTTTACCGGAAATGTTTTGTTTTTTTGTTTTAGTTAATATTAAATTTGTTAGTTTACCAATTAACTAAATAAGATATTTAAAAAAAAAATTGAATAAATAATTTACTTAAATGTGACAGAAAACACAAGGGCACGAATTATTTTTTCGATTGTTTATTTTAATTTTGAAATATAAGTAAGTATAATATAAAAAACCTAACCCTCTGTTTCCTGTATAATGTTGAATAAAAATAAGGATATTTCTATATTATACAATATTTTTATATTATGATCTTTCCTGTTTTCAGGTTAATGTCCAGGTGTTTTAAATGTGAAAGAAAATAATTTACATATATAAATATATATTTTTCATTATTTGAAATTTAATATTAGGTTTTCATTATTTTTAGTTGTACTTTATTTTGATTTACGTCGTTCTTTTATAAATCAAAAGGTTAATATAAATATGTATATATAAAAAAGAATCCTTATAAATTTGCGCCCTTTTCGACCATTTTAAATATAATGTGTATAATTAATTAGTACTTGTAGTATAGACACATTAATTAAAACTAGACAAATATGAACAACAACTTATTAAATGTATAAATATGAAAAATTAATATATAATATAAAATAATTTGATAAAGAAAAAGATTATTGTAAATTATTAAAGCCGATATTATATTGTTAAAGACTCAACAGGTTAAATTACCATTTTGACATGTTAAATTACCTTTTTTTTCGAGATTTGTCATCTAATCTCGACAAGTATACTCATATACATATTCAATAAATATTTATATTTTATCTTTAAAACCGGCTCAATCAGTATTAAAAAAGGGCTAAATAGAAGTATCGAAATACAACGACGAATGACAACTATAAAATACACTTGTCGACCGTTGATGTCACGAGTGTTAACACAGTATTCAGCATAGTATCAACGACCGTAGAAAAAGTAATAATCGATGGGGTTCATAAATTAAAATACGAAATCTTTGGATTATCGATATAAATTAAATACTTGTGAACATATTGATTCGTTTTATATATTCAAATCAAATAAATTCGCTTTAATAAATTTGAAAACGCAACCAATTTCGACGACATTAAAATAATGGAAATATATTTACAATAAAATTTGTTTAAATATATTCTATCGCCCCAAAGTGTTATACGAAATGTTCCATTATTAGTAAATTTTATTCCAATTACCAATAATGTCCGCAAATTGAGAAGTCAATATTTCCGAATATGAAAATAGTATTGAGTCTTCCTCTATAGCAGCACTATAGCAAATATAATATTTTATTACGCTTTGTTTATAATATAATTAAAGAATATTACAAATTTTTGGTGGACTCCGGCTTTATTACGCCCCATCTAATATTTTATTAAGTGAATTTAAGAATAGAATAGATCAAACATTCTCAACCAATTTCCATTAATTTACTTCCAAAGAGATTATTACTTATTTAAAAAATAATCACAGTACCAATTTGAGATTTGAGAGAACAACAAAAAAAAAAAATCGAAATGCTATGAAATAATTTTGACGCGACGACAAAATTAGAATTAGATTATAAAAATTGACGTCACAGACAAACAATATCGCCGACGACAAAGACTATTGGGTGCTGTGAGTCGGCATAATATTTTATATGATTCTTATAATTTGACAGACATTGTAATTCGGCGTTTTATTTTCGATTATGTTTAGACTTTTAATTGGTTTTGATTGTTTTTTTGAATTCAAAAATTTTGCGAAAATATTCCTTGAGTAACAAGTAACAAGTCGATTAATGTTAGTTTGATATTATATTATAAAAAAAACATTGTGGTAAATTTACCACAAATTTTGTTTTTGGTAAAATAAAAATTTATTTTTAATGACCAAATTCATAAAAAACAACTTTCATTTAATCACAGTCTTTGTACATAACCCAAATTTGTTTGCATTTTATCTACTAATCTCAAATTATTTTGAATTGTATAAATCGTGGTAATATGAAAAATCATTTAAAACTATTATTTATGATACAAATTACGACAATCTCACACAGCTGAGTTTAATTTATGAAATTTGGAATATAGTACACATGAAATTTTTGAATCCCGTCCAAAAAAGAGAACTAAGTTTTATAAAAATTGAATTATTATTTACATAGGAATAAAATTTAATTTTTTGGAAATAAGTTATAATTAAATTTCATAAATTTATTTTTTTAATGTTTAATATAACAAAATGTCACTGTGCAACATATAAATACCCTCATTTTGACATAATTGACCCTAAAAAGAAATTGTTTAATTCCAAAACTAAAAATACTTCCGGTATACAAAAATTTTATATTCTGGTACCCTCTACACACATAATAAATGACTTGTTACTATAATAATAACAATTCATACAAAAAAAAAATGTTGCTTTAATTTTTTTATGTAAAATTCAATTATAAATATTTATTTGGTTGAATAAATCTTATTTTAATTTGTATAAATTCTTCGATAAAAGTGGTGATTATAAATTCTCTTAAATAAATAGTTAGTAGATGATCATTAATTTAAAAAAAAAAAAAAATATCAATTTTTTTTTATATTTTATGTTAATTTCTTTTCAAAAGACCAGTTTTATTAAAAAAAAAATAATTTATTAATCACTTATTACGAAAATTAACTCTAACCAAAAAAAAAAAAAAAAACACCACATAAAATTATCTTTTTTTTTTTTTGTTTACGTAGGTATTTGTGATTTTTTTTTAATATGTATTTGTGCATCTAATTCAATTTTTTTTTAAGTTAATTTTTGATGGCGATCGGATGAGGTCGAGATATTAGGTAGATAAGAATAAAAAAAAAAATTAAGTATAAATTTTATATAAAAATACATTTTTGTATATACATATGTATATATATTTAGATGTAATAATGTACAAACAAATATACAAAATTGACTATTATAACAGAAAATTTTCAAAAGTAGCAGATGAGAACAATATTACTTACATACATAAATTTAGTTCCTTATGAACAGAACAAAAAAAAAACCCATTAAAAGAATCATACATAAATATTATACCCCCTTAACAAGTAAAGCATAAAATAAACAGAGTGATTCAAGAAATAATTGGGGTTGAAATTGATAATTAAAGTTGATATAAGAAAAAAATTATAATTAAAATTGTGAAATAAAATAATTTTAACACCTTAAGTGGTGTTTAGATTGTGGATAATTTTAGATACTAATGTTTAACATAAAATTATGGTCTAGCCCAGAGAAACATAACATGGTGAAGTTTCCATTTTTTTTATGACGTTCACTTCCCGAATTCGGAGTCTGAACGACGCACCACTTCTGTGCTATAATTGGATATCGATTTTAGAGTTAGATTAGAATATGTTTAAATTATATTTTTATTTTGACAATTGATGTGCTTTTAATTTAATTTAAATAATTAAATTAAAATTTGTAGAAATGTCAAATATTATAATTTCCGACTAAAAATTATTTTATTAATGTCATATTTATCTATAATTCATACCTTTCTTGTTTGATTCTTTCGTTAACATATTTTTAATTTGTCTTGGAACAAAAAACTTTCGCCACAATCTAAACACTGCTTTAAATAATTTGAAAACATCAAAGTTTTTGTCATAAATAGTTCGTAATTTTGTTTACTTAATTTTGTAACAATTTTGTGTAATTTTACTACAATGTGTAATTTAACTAATTAAAACAACTGAATCTAAGAAAGTTGGAATTAAATAGACAAATTATTAATTATATTTTATATTAAATTTAATTGATATTTTGTTCAAATTCGATTCAAATGATTGCTTAATTGAATTATGCCTTTTTCTATTTAATTAGTGTTTCATTTATTTCTTGTTTAACGTACATGTACGTAGCGAAATTGGCTTCCGGTGTTGTTCATATTATTTCTGTATTATATGTTAACCCCATTCTGGTGAGACGCAATGATGAATAAGTATATCTTGTTAAAGGTCAGTCACTTCGATTTCAACTCTTCTCCAAGCCATTTAAGCATAGGCCGGTAGTTAATGGACACATAAGTCTTCTGGAAGTTGATTGTACGATTTAATGACTGTTCAATTAGTTTCTAAGTGAGTTGTTTATAGTAATGATTGTTATCAAATGCGGAATCTGTGTAAGCATTTGATTACATTTTTAATTTAATTAATTTTTGTATTTTTGAAATTAATTGAAATACTTGCTTTAGATCACATTAGATCACCCTGTTCACAAATCAATATACAATGTTCAAACTAACACAATGGAATTTTAAAGATACATAATTTTTTCTGATATAGTCTGGGTTTTTCAGATCGCGTTTGTTTTATATATATATATAGGTTTTTTCAATGCTTTCTATATATACATAGCAATAGCATATATGTATGTAACATACATAATGATTATACATTTATTTCATCGGGGGTTTAAACAAAATTTGCTGTCGATGACTTAGAATTATACTAAATAACTAGAAATTAATAAAATTTATGTCGATTTAAATGTTCTGTAAAAAAATAAACATTTAATAACAATGAACCTGTGACAAAAAACACCACAACTTGAATAAATATTTATAAATAACTTTATATATACATACATAATTTAAAAAAAAAAATATTAATTAATTTTAAAAATTAAATTATTTTATTAATAATTCTTAGAAATTCGAAATTTGACAAATTTTTGTTTTCTTTTTTGGTTTACTTTTTTTTTTTATAATTAGAAATTAGAAATTTTCTTATGCAAAACTCTTACATATATATATGTAATTTAGTTATGCTAAAAATGTATCTAATAAAAAAAAAGCTGCTAACCTAGGGGTAACCCAAACCTCATAGTTTGTTATAATGTTACAAATAGGTTTTTCTAAAATAATTTCATGAACGTAGTATACATTATACAATATTTCAGATATGGTTCAGGCCTTTTTAGAGTATAGGGTATTTTGTATAATTCTCAGCATGTATTCACTGCCATGACCCCATGACGGACATCAATTATTTGACATTGGAACTACTTTTCCTTAGCGAATATTTTTATTGGTAGACAGCTGCTTGTACTTTTTTTGAACTACTTTAGTTGGTTTTTCACTAATATCTTGCGCATTACCAGTCTGCGACGTAAAAAAGTAGTAGTAGTCTTTGCAGAATTATGTAAGTGACCCCTTTGTAAGTGACAGCCTGTTAATTCAAATTTTAATTTTGTGCTTCTCTTATAATTAGATATTAAGCGGTTGGTGTCTAATATATTAACATTTATTTGTATTTGGTGATGGAAGAAAGCATCATAGCTTAATGCATTGCGGTTAGTAAAAAAAATTTAAACATGTGAGAAAGTGCACGAAATCAAGCTTAAGGATAAAATATATTTTCTTTGTTTATAATCTTTCGACAAATACTGCAATCTCTTTCTCATGCCTCCATTTTCTGGGTAACTGGTTGATTAGATATCAAAATTTAATTCAAATATATAACAGCTAGTATGAAATATTGCTGCGCAAAGCAATCGTGAACGCAGCACGGATTATTATTTTTAATTCTTTGAATCGTCATCCTTGAAAAATTCTTTTAAATATAATTTAATCTTTCCATCACAACACTTCATAGTATATCGTTTATTCCGATACTCGTAAAACTAAATTTTCTGTGTCTATTCTATATAGTGACTTTTGTTTGTTGCCCTCGTGTTGTAAAAAAATTTTTTTTTTTTAGTTGTGCACAGCGAAAATTTGTAGATATTTATGTTGAAATTATATGTACATATATATTTCAATATAATACATAAATATACAATGATATTTGTACATAGAGGAGAGTAATACAACAACAAATAAATGTACATATATTTTTTTTACAGTCATGGGTCATGGATTAAAAACGCACGTGGAGATTTTACTTAATACTTAATACAAAAATTTTAATGCAATCTAGGAAATTAAATTTTCATTGATATATTTATATAGTTTTGTTAATTATTTAACTGTTCTTAAATTGTGATCTTGAAGATTTAAAACAACGAAAAAAAAATATACTTAGTTACCTATTTAAAAATTATATTTATTCAAGTGTGTTACTAATTTTATGACCGTGACTGTTTTAAAGATACTTTATATATATACATATAAACATTCTTATGGCCTTCTAAGAGTGTACTCAGCAGGGGATGCTTCCATAAATTCAACACTAAAAATATAAATTTTTATATATATATTTTTTTATTTGTGTATTAAAAACCAAGAGTTCACAAAATATATAATATATAAACAGGTATATAAAAGAAGTTGAATGTAAAATTATTATTTTATTTATATATATAAGTGTATATATGTTTTTTTTTTTTTGAAATTTACATAATATAACGAAGGATCAAAAAAGGATATTCTTATTCCAGGGAGGAAATATTGTTGATAATTCTTAGTTGTCTTTTTTTATAAAACATTCAAATATAAATATAGTTTTTTTTTCTTCTTGGTTTTTAGAAAGGCGAATATGAATTCGAGTTACGTAACATTCTTCTAAATTTTTAATTTTATATATTAAATTTATAATCTGGAAATCGCAATTTTTATTTTGCCTCAATTTCATGATGAATTTAAGCGGCTGACAGGTTGCTTACTTCTCGGTCAGCCATTGAACGTGATTACGTGTACCTCTTAGTAAAGCGATTATTCACACCTTTCAAATTAAACTGAAGATGGAAAAAGAACATTTATTAAAAATATTGTATTAGAAGGGGTCATTTTGCATATCTACTATTAATTAAAATATAGATAATTAAATTGAAATATTTCAGAACTAAGAATTTCAAACGAATAATAACATGAAATGTACACAAGTATACAGCCAAAAAGTATTATTTCTCTTAAAACAAAATAAAAACTCGCTTCGTATTTCGTCACCTTAGTTGTGAATGGTCCTAATGCACTAAACCTACTTCTGAGAAAACTGCATTCTATAATCAATATTATTTCTACCTAATTACTTGTTCTTTCAATTTTATTTATAGAAATAATAAAACACTTTTAAAGGTTTCTATTTTGTTGATTAAGTCTATTAGTAAATTGTCGCTTAAGACCATGCATTGTGACAAATTATTGCTAAAGATTAAAATTTTGTATGTATAATTAACCAAACAATTTATTAGTGCTGTGATTTAAAATGTATTTATTTTTAAATTTTCACTATGACAAAATGTTGCTTAGAACTATAGTTAGATAATATTTCTGTATTTAACTCTTTCAAACCGGATATTTTTTCACGTGATCAGCTTTAGCTGAAACAATAGTTCACGTGATCAGCGGGACATATATATATGTCGCATTTTACTTCAAAGTCCCGAAAGGGTTAACCAAAAATTATATCAGTGGTTTAGATTTATTAACCAATTCATATCTTCAACAATTTTTATGCATTTAAACAGTCATAATTCAAAAATTAGAATTTTGTGGATTAGAATACTTCACATTTAAGAAAACGATTTATTCAATTACAAGGCACTATAAAACTGATTACCGCCATTTTGGCAAAATTTTTAAATGTAATATTATTCTCTATTACACATCAATTATACTGGCATCTCTTAAACTATGTTATATAATTTTTTTAAAAAAAATATTTATAAATATCATAAAATCAAATTTTCCCACATTCTAATTTCTAAACTTATCGACTAATTTAATTTCGGTATTCTAATAGAAAAAAAAAGAAATTTTCTTATCTTTTTTGAAAACTAAAATATAATTCCAAAAAAACTTGTCACGATTTATGCAATAAATTCGGTTTTTATTGTTAAACACATTGATAAATTTTCTTTATATATAATAATATTAGTAAAATTCCGCATAATTGTACATAAAAATCAAAATTAAATATATCTAAAAAAACAAATTTCTTTTATTTATAGTTTTTTTTTTATTTATTTATTTATTTTAATGTTTTACTTATTTTCTGGCAAACAGGTTTATAAAAACCAAAAATACTTTCGATTGCAAAAAAAATGCAATAATAAAAATGTTATCAACAATAAAATTGTAATTTAAATAAAAATGATTCATAAATTATAAAATGAATAATTTTTATAATCAATATATAAAATTTCGTAAGTAATTTAAAAACCAAATCATGATTTATGTTATACAAAATCTTCAACATAAAAAAAAAAATTTTTTTTGATTATTATATTAGTTAACCTAAATTTACAAAACAATTACATACAAAATAAATAATTTTAAATTATATAAAATCTAGAAAAATTCAAAATTTATCAAAGAAAATCTTCAATTTTCTAATCAATATAAATAAAAAAAAAATTATTTATATACTTATACATAAAAAAAAGATAATTTAAAGAATGTGTTGGCAATTTTTATAAAAAATTTTATATAAGTGCAATTGTGTCAGAAGAAGTTTTACTCTTGTTTGTAAAACAATTTTTATTTTTAGATTAAATTTATATATATATAATTAAAAATATATAATGTATATATGTATATAAATAATTGTATATATATAAATGAAAAATAAAAAAGTGTACATAATATTTAAATATATATATATAAAAAAAAAACAGCTTTTCTTCATATTTAACAATAAAATATTTTGCGTCACATTTTCTCTGGTCATTTTTCTTGCCACATAAAAATCATCTTATCACTTGCTGTCATTGTCGTTGGGTTAATAAAATAAAAATCATATACATATAATTTATGTTTTTATGTACATATATACAAATTTAGCCATGAATAATTTTTTTTTGTTTTATAATATTAACCCTTATCTTTAGATATTTGAAAACATAATTTTAATAAATTATTTACATTTTAAATTCGATTTAGATAAGAAATTACTTTAGAATTTTGTTTTAAATAGAAATAGGTTATTCTTCGAATCTGGAACAGCTAGAAATTTTAAAATCAATTCCATCAGTGTTGTCATACACGGAACCTTAATAAGGTTTTCATTTACGGAATATAAATCATCATATATTACTTAAAAGTCTTTGTAAGAAATACTAAAGTGCTAAGATTAAAGCTAAAAGATAAGTTTAGTGCTCAGATTGTAAGATAAGCTTATCTCGAAAATTGAAAATGTTTTGCAATTAATGTTAAATTAATGAACTTTTGCATAATACATAAGCAAAGTTATGTAGAACTTTAAAAACATAGTTATATATAATTTAATTAGTATAAAAGGAATTAATGTCATTAGAAACTAATTTAAAAGACTTAAAATTTAGTGTATTTGTGAAAATAACTTAAATCAATTAAACTATTTTACAAAGAAATAATAATATAGGCGAATTGAAATAGAGTAAAGTCGCCTATATAGACTTCAATTAAATAAATTTAATATCTGGCAACAACATGTTGCCAAATATGTTGTTGAATCTTCTATTATTAGTTATACAAATTTTTAACTTAAGATGAATTTTTAAACCTATTATGTTGACATTATATACTATTGCAAATGCATGATTTAAGCTATATTATGTATTTTTTGAATAAAACAGAAAATACAAATCCTCATAATGTAATAAAAAGGTTAAACAAAGTATAAAAAATATTAATTTACGTTTACGACTTAAACTACTATTACATTATGCCACAGATAAGATTCACTGGTTAATTTATTGTCACATGTTTTACATTTGGTTAGGATTGTCAAACAGGTTAAATTACTGAGCTCTTCATATTCCATTGATTTGGTTTCCATTGATTTGGTTTTAATATATACAAGCATCAGTTAGTTCAAATTAGTTGGATATACTTTACACAATTATGTGATTATATTTGATCATGTTAACTAAATTAAAAGATTATGAAAATATCTTAATTTTAATACGTATATAATATGATTCTTTTTATATATTTCAAACATTTATAAAATTTAGCAACTCATTGTTTTTTTTTTTTTTCTTAAATCTCATTATTATTGGCAACACTGATTTTGACATTTCTCTGAGTTATTTTAAATTTGTGAATAAATTGTAATCCTACATAACTACATAATACTGATTAGTTCAGTTTCGATTCGATTCGACTGGTTAAGTAGAGTGAACAAATTGTTACCGATTACAATCGCTTAAATCACATATTATTTTGTTTATGTTTTTTTGTGGAACTATCAAATTTCATTGCTCTTGACTTGCTTCATTTTGGATTCGCAAAAGTTATATATCATGTCAAACTTTTTCGATTCGTTTTCAATCGCACCCGGTACTGAACATAAAAAAATATATTCAATAAAAAAGTTTAACTAAAATTGACAAATATAAATGTGAAATTAATTTCAAGTTGTTTACATTTTTTTTTATAAACTGACATCTATGGATATTTCGTTTGTATAAATCGACTTCGCCCGATCGCAAATTCTAATGCCTTTCTTGTCCGTCCGTCAGTCGCGTCGGTCGTGCTTGTTGAAAATATCACTTTCAGATATTCCTATATGTAAAACTATTTTTTCGGTATGCTTACTTTATATATAGAAATATAATTTCACAGTAATAAATAAATATATCAAAGTTTTATGTTAGAAAAGTGACTTTCTGTTATCTGTCAAGTGACCGTCAATTATTTAGCACAGTTATATCTTTATGTACATAAACAATTAATTTTTCTATTATAATATCTAAGTAATGAATTCAACACTGTTTCTATTATTTATCTTCTAAAATAATATATTCAATTATTAATTTTACTGCCATTTTCTTTACAAAACCATCAAAATGATTGTTATCTATTTAAAAATCTTAAATATGCTTTTATAGGTTAGTCTTAATCCTTTTATGGTTTTATGTAACTATATATTACAATGTATTTTATTATCTTATTATATATAATCATCTGCTATATATTATAATTATAATTTTTCTTTTGTAACCATACACAGTGTTTAATTTCAAAATTATCTTACAAAATTATTTAACTAAATTGTATAATATTTCAATAAAACACGTCATTATGTTAAAAAAAATATATTTTACATTTTAATCGATATTTATACAACATTCGACATTATAAATTAAAATTAGTTCAATAACTTTTATAATAGAATTTATGCTTGTTTACCTGTCACAAAAATCTATATTCTTAGAAACAACTTTATATTTTTATAAATTCAATATTTTTATTACTGATCTATCTCTTCTATCTCTATATATATCTCTCTCTTTCAATTCATCTGTCTCTTTTATAATACAACAACAAAAATTCGATCTATAAAATTTTTTTTTATTCGCAGTTAAAAGTCAATATTTTTAATGATGATCATCATCGTCATCATTTTTATCCTCATCAACAGCAACATTTGATGTTGTTTCTCATTATTTAATTCGTGATCAAACATATTTTATATATGATTAAAAATTTCTTAAGTTTTTTTTTTTTAATATTTTTCATATTTCTTATATAAATCGAATAAAATGTATATAAAAAGAATATTAATTTTATACTTGAAATTAAGAACGTGAATATAATATCCAATAAAATATAATACAACAAGAAAACAGGTTGAGTTCGAACGCCTCTAATAGTTTAAAAAAGAAAAAAAAATCTTTAAACTTGACTTATTCGGACTAATCCTCAGCTCGTCTTCATTTAAGTTGTTGTTCTTTTCTAAAATGTCATCACATTTACACATGTATTAAATAGTTTTTTTTTTCATGTATTTATTTGTATTAAATACACATTATTACATTATATTTTAATCTCTTTTTAAATAAATTTTGATTTATCAAATGTGGTAGCTATAACAGTTTCACGTTTCACATGTGAAAAATTAACAGTTGAAAACAGTGTAAAAATTATTATGTAGTAGTTTCATCAAATAGTGCTAACAATTTATTGAATTTCATGTGCTCTGAACATGAGTGTTGAACTGCCGGTTCTCGTAATAAAGTTGCCGTTCCGAAAAATAATGTGTTCTTAAATTGAATCCATCCAGAAAGATATAATCATATTTAACTCTTTAACAATGGATTGGTTAGGGGCACCTGTGGGGGCTCATTTACTAAGGCCATAATTTGGCACCTTGTATCCTATTACACGAACAAGTCATTCAAATTATACATGCCGCGGTGATGGTTGTGTCAGGAACTTATTCGCCCAAATTTCAGAATTGGTTTCCAACCCAGAACTTGTTCGTGTAGTAAGATCCAAAACATTTCTTAATCAGGTGCATAAGACTTGCACAATTTGAAGTTGTTTACCTCGGATCGGCGTATATTTTTAAAAAGCATGGTGATCCTTCAGCATGAAATTTGAGTGTTCGCTTGGGACTCGCTATAAGTTTTTCGTCCGTTTTCCCTTGTTGAAAATTTACCAGTGTTGGACACAGTATATACTTTATCATATATGAATTTGCATCTAAAATTTTTGAGCCGAAAAATTGTCTAAAGCTATTGCTTTTATATCCGCTGATCAATCTAAAAAAAATATGAAAGCTGTTTCTTATCTTTACCTGAATTTATCTGTTTCTACATTTGGTTGTAGTAAGACATGATTCTTTTTTTTTTTATTATAATTTAAC
This sequence comes from Rhamphomyia laevipes, assembly GCA_963920725.1. Taxonomy (NCBI): domain Eukaryota; kingdom Metazoa; phylum Arthropoda; class Insecta; order Diptera; family Empididae; genus Rhamphomyia; species Rhamphomyia laevipes. Next base: position 19,437,691 of record OY987255.1, on the reverse strand, counting down.
ATGGACTGATTCTGTATATTTCTTTCGGTCAATTATCCGGATGCCTTTTTTTTTGCAGATTAGTTATATTGACATTTCTGATCGCATCTTTTTTTATGTTTTTTATTTGTAGCTAACTTCTACTGGATTGTGTATGTCATTTTAGAATATATTTTGTTTTTAATTTGTTTTCATGAGTTTTTATTGGAAATATTCACTGTGTTTGGTAATCGAAAAATAATTAAAACATATTTTAACAACAAAGTATGAATAAAATCCATAACTTGAGTTTTCCTTTAGATTTATTTTCTGCATTTATATGGCAATAGTGTAGACATAGGTCTACGAATTTCGATAAAAAAAATATGTTTTGTATAATAAATTATCATTTTTCATATTTTTTAACTGACTAGTGATAAATATTTGGTTCTACCTTTTATTAGTGTTCCCGTGATAAGTGGTTTGGAATTGTTATGTATGCGCTAACCTTATGAAACATAAATCTATATAAATGCAGTTAATGTTATACTTTAAAAATAAGTAATATTGTTCTTAAATATTGCACAAATACGTTTTCAAATAATTTGAACAAAACTGCCACTTCAAATATGATTTGAGATAGAACCAAATGGATTCATATAATGGAATTCATATATATAACTCAATTTGTCAAAAAATAGTCTATTGAACATTTAAGAACTGAGATGACGATTTCTCAATCTTTTTTTTTTTTTTTCTCAAATTTTTGCGTTGCGAATGTTTGCGTTCAATTTTTCAATTTATCAAACTTCCTGTGTTGTGAATGTTTGCGTTAAGTTTAATAACCCCCACATTTTTGGTGAAAGCACGTTGCCATTGTGAATGTTGACAGTAACTGGGGGCATTAAACATGTCAACCGAAAATACGTATTGCGGGAGCCAATGTATTGTGAACTGAATAATAGTTATTTTATGCAGTTGCGCTACTGTATTCATTTTTCTGACATATACACAATGATCAATGGGAAACTAAAAATAAAAATTATATTTTTACTTCTAATCACTTGGATTTTTTTTATTGCCACTTATCTTCTCTATATCATAAAACAATAAACAAATTTTTAAATTAAAATTTGAAGTGAATTATGTTGTTGTTGTTTCATTATTTATAGAGTAGGTAAAAAATATAGTGCTCTTCTAAAATTAATTTAAATAAATATAAAAGTAAATAATAAATATTATGTATAAGATTTTCTATTGAAATTAGACCAATTAAAAATAAAAAAAAAAAAACATTTCATTATTAATATGACAGCTTATCTTGTTTCTCTTTGGTTGTTGTCATTTATGAAAAAAGTGTAACATTTTTTATATTAAAATGACAGAGTTTTCTTTAAATCATTTATTTTTACAGTAGTTTTTGTTTGTAATAAAATTCCATCTGATTAACTAATTTTGAATTTTTAGAGTGTTTTTTAAAAGAAATTCAATTAAATTATATTTTTGTAGGTCATATATTAATAGCAAATTCTATTTACAATTAAATTTAAAGATATAAAATATTACGAGGGGTTATCGAATAATGTTGGGAAAATGTAAATTGCTTAAATCAATTATTCTTTATGTTTCCTTCCAATCGTACATTCTAAAAATGTAAAAAAAAAAAATATTTTATCAATATTAATGTTTCTAATTAAATAGCATATAAGTAAATTGTTGTCTAAATGAAATTTGATATTCAGATTAGTGTTGTGATCTAGTATGTGGCCGAAAAATATATTATGTTGCCCACAGACTATAGAAGTTAAAATGTTGGCAAACCATGTTACACACAATGCAACTTTTCGCCAGCATTTGTACAAACAACCATCAAAAAAGCTTGAAAGTATATTTAATATAATATTGAAAGATTTTTATTTACTTTTACTTGTACCAAACATATAAACAAAAATACATCAAAATTAAATATGAAAAATTCAAATATTAGTACTTGTTATAAAAATATGTATTTTTTGAAATAAAATGTCAAATAAAAGTCATTATGGTTGTAGAATATCCCGGTACACTATACAACTTAAAAGCATTAACCAAGCCTGCTTACAAAAATCAAAATTTTTTATATTTTACAACAGATTCACAACCATCAAAATTGTGGTAAAACCATCCCACACATCTGTCATATTTTCAACCATTTTAATGGTTGGACAGACAGACCGTTTTGCAACCAATTTTAAAAGCCACAATGTTTGGGATTATGATATATTCTAGCTTAAGAGCATAATAGAAATAGTTACATCATTTCACTGAAATTTGGAACACCGATTTATTTAGTGATGTAGTTGGTATTACCAATTAAATTTTTAAAATGAAGTCCTTTCCCGAGCACCTGTTTTGGTTACATTTTTAATTTATTTGTCGAAAAATTAACAATTTTTGTTAATTTAATGCAAATAAATTAATTCAACTAACTTCGTGAAAAATCTTGACGATAGAGCATAAAATACTACGGTATAGTAAAAGTATATTCTTAAACTATAGACCTTCGATAGTTTCCACCTTTGTTTGGTGTTTCACAGGGATCACACTTTTTTTTTGTGATAGAATTTGCTACAAATTTATAATGTAAATGAAGACGTTGCCTAAACTTATTTTAATTTACGAAGAAGTTTGAAATTTTCTACATTCATTTCCAAAATAAGTTTATATATTTCAAAAAAAAATATTCAGGTTCACGTTCAATTATATTAAAAATTATTATTTAATTTCGAATATTTTTATATATAATATATATATTAAAAATATGTTCAATGTCAATTTCAATGTCAATTTTTGTAATTCTTCATTTTTTAAATATACATAAAACTATCATTTTTACCCAATTTTTTAATATACATATTATATAAATAATTTTTTTTCTGCTAATAATTTTGTAATAATAAAATATGCAACAAAATTTGGAGGGAGATTTTTAAGAGGTAAAATTTTAATGACATCATTTCACAATTTTGTGACCTTTCATACTTTTGTTTCTTTCATTTGATTATTATAATATAAAAATTATAACCTGAAATTATATTTTATTTGTCAATTTAATTTTTTTATATATATAAATTAAATATTGATTTCTTTATTTGTATGTCGTAATTAACTGACTTTTTATCGTATATCCTTATTGTAATTGATTTTCCCTTAAGAATTTTCTTTCTCGTCAAATTTAGGTTATATTATTATTTTAATGATTGTATTCTTATTGGGAACATTTTATAGAGATATAACCATTATTAATTGAAAATGTTTGTGACATAACATGACTTGGCTAAATTTTCGAAGATACAATACCTAAATAATTAAAGATAGTTAGCTTCTTTATTTATGCAACCCTTTTAATCGGAACTATGAAAAACAAATTATTATTTATATATATATTTTTTCAAAAATACAAAGTTTTATTAATTTAATTATATTTTTTATTTTTTTTTATTACTAATAATTTTCTATATATACTTTAATTTGTGCTGATTTAGCTGATCAATGTTGAAACATATGTTTTTCTTATACAGTCAACTAGGGTAATTTGGATTTAATATGGAGATGTTATACCACAAAAATGGTATAATTTTAATTGTGGAAATTTAGTATTGTAAGAAAATTCTTAATCTATATTTTTTGGAATAAGTGTTATATTTAGTTATATTTGAACGAGTTGATTTTTGTAATCATTTTGCATATGGCGGCCATTGTGGGAACTATTATATATACACTATATACTTATCATCTGACATTTATATTTTCAAAGAAGCATACAATGGTCCATAAGTTGGATCATATATAATGATTCAGGTGAATTTTTAAAATATTTAAATTGTGGTGAAGTCTTGATTTAGAAATTGTCTAACATTCACATAAAATATTTGTTCTTACAATCTTTTCAATTATTTCTGGTTATGTTTACTTAAAATACAGTAAGACGAAATGATTGACAAAAAGTCAAACAAATCCGCATTTCAAACAAATTGAACTTTATTATCGAGTACACTATGAAGTGAAGTGAAATTTAAGATTATGAAATTACAATTGAATAATGGCGCTTCTAATTTCGATCTAGTGGAAGTTGATGTTTGATGTGAATTCAAAGGATTCACGATGAACTCGATACAACTAGAACTAGAGTAATCACAGAAGAGGAATTTTTAATTCACAGCGAACTTAGTATCGAGTAACTTAACTTTTTAAAAAAACTGATTTTAAATGCCAAAAATTACGTGGTGGAAAAGTATATTGTCAAGTCATTGAACATAATTAAATACTTCAGTAGTTAATCGCATTTATTGAAATTAATAATAAATTTGAATTTCTGCGCCAATTCTCCCTCTATTCTGTGAATACTGTCAAAAAAATTATAATTTATTTGGTTTTATTTTCGTGTAAACGTGTAAAAATTAAATTACTCCATTTTTATTTATTAAATTTAAATAATTTATGTAAATATTGAAATTAAAACTTTATTAATAAGTTATATTATAGATTAAAAATTAAATTTTAAATTTTTTCCTATTCTAATAACTAATTTGAAAAAATGTCGGTTATTAACTTATTTAAATGATGACTTTCCATTAAAATAAATTGTGTTTTTTTTAACAACTATAATTAATTAAACCAAATTTCAAATATTTTATTAATCTATCATATTTATATAAAAACAAAAATTGATATTTAAAATGAATATGATAAATCAAAATAAAAAATTGCACTTGTCAACAGTAATTTTAAACTTTCGTCTTCAATTACACAAACGAGCACAAAAAAAATAACGATTTTTTCTTTCCCTTCTTTCTGATGTCATACAAAGAATTTCAATAAAAAAACTATTAAAATTTTAAATTCCAAGTTCATAAATTATCATTGGGAAAAAATACTTTTTCAAAATTACCTAAATTATTAAACATTTTTATATTTGTTAAAATTTTCAATTTTCACAATTTCAAAACTTAAATTTTTGTGCATTTTTGTGGGATGTTGATGGTGGATTGGATAGACAAACCTCAGCCCATATCATCCACCCATACAATTGGAATAAAATTTGAGGTGGAGATGTGGGGTTTAAGTATATATATATACAAAAGATTTTACCATTTACCATCAGTTTTACACTCAACCCCTTTGAAAACAAGGAACACCCAAATGTGGAAAATGCTTAGGATGATTATTGATTTTTTGAAAAAGCTTCCTCTTTATACATTTTCATGTACAATTGGAATGGGTTTTAAGTAAAATTGTTTTTTTTTTTAGAAAAAAACTTATTTTATTCATATTAGGTAAAAATTATATTTTCATTTTACAGTGAAAATTTACAACGAAATGATTGACCGAAATAAATTTTAACACTAACTAGAGGAAAAATCAAAATCTTTTTAATGAAAAATAGTTTTCTTTAAAAATTTTTAAATAATTTTCTTTTAAAATAAAACTATTTAACAAATTAAACTTGAAAAGATTTTTTTTAAGAGGGGCAAAATATAGTTTTCAAGAGTATAATTAGTAATGTTCTAGTTGGGTGCTTCTCAGTTTGACCAACTTTTATTTTTTTACTTTCTTATATGAAATTAGACAAAGTTCATAATAATTTTAATTATATTTTGATTAAATGGTTTTCTCTTATTTATCGAGATTTTGTAAAATAATTAATTACATATAATTTTAAATTAATTAAAGTATTAAAAGTTTGAACTATAAAATACTTTTATTAATTTACTTTTGGTTTTACCTAAAAATAAGTTGAAAGTCAATGTTAATTCAACAATATATCTATATATATTTTCAATGTCTGTATTATATTGAAATTGTAATTTTTTAATGGAAGTAGTGCGCCGCCATGTCTGTTTATGTTGCATATTATGAATGTAAAATGGAATGTAAAATATTTATATTATTTCAACTGTCAGTTGTATTGCTGTATCATCGAAATTTGAATTCAGCTAATTGATTAAATGGAAAATTGACCGAAACATAATTTATCGAATGCAGAATTAATCGATAAAAAAATTTCCGGTATTTTCAGTAAATTAACTTTGTTGTTGTGGCTGTGTTACAAACGGTTCATTATTACAAACTATTTTTACTTTATGCCCAGGAAGATAACTACTTCGTTAAGTGTGGTCCATAGGTGTCATTTGGATAGCCATCGCAGAGTGGGTAATTATCAAATAGAAAAATCTACTCTATTCATGTAGTTGTGATCTTTTGCATCATCCAGATCGTAGTTGTGAAAGACTGTAAATTACCTTTCGATCAATTATGCATTCAGTCAATTAGCCGCAAATCATGAAAAATTATATCCCTGAATCATTCCATCGTAAAAAGCTTAGCAAAAACTTTAATGATCCTCAATGAAATATTGGCGATATCTGTTCTTAGAGCCCTTAACAAAGATTTTTTTTTGAATTAAGATTTTAGCACCTTGACAATAATTTTCTTATAAATCAGTTTGTTATGTATTTTTAAAACTTTACTAATGGACCACAATAATTATGAACTAAATTGAGCATTAATGTTGGATACATTAGATTTAGATAACTAAAGACCACGGTGGTGTAGTAATCTTTCATATCTGTATTCAGAAAAAAAATTGTTGTATTGTATTTCTTTTAAAGCAACATATAGGAAACAGTGTTTATATTTTAAGGATAACTTAAAATACTCTATAAATTTATTTTACTAAGTTTTTTATTTTTTATATTTTTTTTTTTAAATTTTGTTACCAAACTTAACTTTAAACAAATTTTTAAACATCTCCGAATAGTAGGTTTGAGATTATCTAAAAAAAAAAAAACAACCAAAAAAACAAAAAATTTATCAATTATTTTTTATTCAATTCCATTTTTTTTCATTGTCATTAAAATAATTTTTTACAATTTTCTCAATTTTCAGAGTGGTCAAAAAACTTAAAAGATATCTACTTATTTAAAATTGATTTACAAATATAATTCCTAAATATGGCTAAAATGGATATCGATGATGTTGTTGATTTAAGTATTGGTTCTGGTCGTGATTCATTAACAATAACCCAAGCAACAGTTCGTGATTTACGAGCATTAACACAAAATTCTGGATTAACAATAACACCAGCACCGCCACCACTAAATAATTATGATCAATTACAAAATCAACAACAACAACATCAGCAACATCAACATCAGCATCAGCATCATAATTTACTATCAATATCACATCAAGAAGATGGTAAACCATCTAGACGTGTTTTACGTCCAAGAACAGAACCAAAATCATATGCAGAAGCACCAGATATAGTTTTATTACCTGCCCCTAGAGTAAATGGTCGACAACAATTTCAACAATTACAACATTATTCACATCATCATAATCAAAATAATCATAATCATCATAATCAACATCATAATATACAACAACAAAATGGTAATATTAATGATTCAGAAAGTGATGATGATGATGATGATGTAGAAATGCCATTACCACCGTTACCAATAATAGAATTAACTGATGAAGAAGTACGACAACGTGAAATTGATTTACGTAAATTACGTGAAGATTTACGTAATGAAGAAACAAAATTAGTTTTATTAAAAAAATTAAAACAATCTCAGCATGTACTAAAAGAGAATTTAATTGTAACACCAACAATACCAGGACAAACAACTGGACCAGGTGGTGGTGGTACAACAACAATATCACCATCAACAACACCAACTATAAATCCATTAACTGTAATACCACAATCATTAACAAAAGGTTCATTAAGTGTTACACCAACAACAGCTTTACCAATACCAGCACATTCGAAAAATCATCGATCATCTGTGATGTCATCCGGTATAAAGTAAGTAAACAATTTGTACAAATATTCCAGGACAAGTCAAATTTTTCTAATTCAAATGGTCATATTTAAAAAAAAAAATATCTCAGCTTAAAGGCTGAACTTGGAAAAAGCCCTAATTTGACTTGGACACCGAAATATCATATATTTTTTTTTATATTTGAAAATTCCAATTAATAAATTTCTAATTTCGTTATTTATTTTTAGTAATAGTCGAAATCATCTACCATTGTCAACAGGACGAACGAATTCTGTACTTCCGCCCCCAAGATCTTCCTTACCTGGTGGTGCTACATTAACGCCTGGCGGACCATTACGTAATAATAATTCTGGTTTACCTAGAACTGGACCGAATCTCACAATAACACCATCTGTAACAATAACACCAACATCAGCACCACCAGCTGGAATAAAACCACGCAATGTGAGTCGCCGTAATGTATTCAACCAGTTTTTTTCAATGAAAATTAGAAAAACTGAAAATGAAAATTTTCTGATATTACACATTTTAAACAATTTTTTTAAAATTCATTCTGTTTTTTTAGTTGGCTTAGCTTTTACCATTTATGGTTTTACTTTAGTTTATGTCAAATTCTTTTTATTTTTATTATAATCGAGTACACTGCAACTGAATTGTTGAAAAGTGTATTTAGAAAGATTTATGAAAAACTTACATGATTATATATAATTATTTGAGATTTGGCTTGTAAATTTACAAATTTAACGAAAGGTTTATAGTCTGACAACAAATTGTACTGTTTCGCAAAACGTGTAGATTTCGTGTAAAAAATTGTATTGTAATCAATAGAGCAAAATGGATAAAGAATTTGACATTAATTATATTAACATTCATTTTATTTCTGCGCCTTATTTTAATTTTACTAATAATAGAAATAAGTAGCATTAGATAAATTTGTATTTTGTTAAAATTTAAATGCAAGCAGCTTACTGTTTCGGATAATTCAAAGGTACCTGGAACAATAAATAATTCAGTGTCCATTACACCAGCCCCACCATTATCGTCTTCTCATCATAACGACTTAAAAATGAAGGTACATATTTAATCATATTTTTTTTTTATTTATATAAATATTAACATTTATATTTTATACAACAAAAATTAAATTATTATTTTTTTTTTTTTTAAGAATGACCGATCGATTTCTAGAGAAGATATTCAAACACCTGCACAACGGCAAGCACAAGCTAAATTGGCGCTTAGAAAACAATTGGAAAAAACATTATTGCAGGTAATATTTCAGAATAAAATTTTAAAATTCGTAAACTAATTTTGTAAAATATTTTTTTTTTTTTACAGATACCTCCGCCAAAACCTCCACCACCAGAAATGCATTTTATACCAAATCCTAGTAATACAGAATTTGTATATTTATTGGGATTAGAAACGGTTGTGGATTACCTTATGACTAAAGATAAAAAACCGGCAGCTGTTTTACCACCATTTCGTTGTGCTCAATGTAAAATTGATTTTACACCAGTTTGGAAATGGGAAAAACAAGGTAAATTAATTTTTATTATTATTAACTTTTTCTTTTTAAATAAAATTAATTTTTTAATTTTTATTTCGATAAGGTGGTAAAGATCCTAAAGTTATTTGTGAACAGTGTGTTACGACAAATGTTAAAAAAGCTCTAAAAGCTGAACATACAAATCGACTGAAAACGGCATTTGTTAAGGCATTACAACAGGTTCGTTAAAACAAATAAAAAAAAAAATATATACTTACGTATAATAAAAATTATATAATATAATTTAAAAATATATTAAAACAAAAATTCTAATACAAATTTTGTATTCTATAATATTTTGTGTAGGAACAAGAAATTGAACAAAGATTAGCAACACAAAATAGCCCATCACCAGTAGATTCTCATCCTTCAACACCAGTTCCAATAGTATCACAATCAATACCAACTAAATCGCAGACTCCGACACCAACACATACGCCTCGTCCTACTCCGCCACCACCACAACAACAGCAGCACCACCAACAACACCAGCAACAACAACAACAACAACAACAACAGCAGCAGCAACAACAACAACAGCACCACCAACAACAGTTGCAACAGCAATTGCAACAACAACAACAGCAAATGCAGCAACAACAACAACAATTGCAACAACAACAACAGCAGCAGCAGCAACAACAACAACAACAGCAGCAACATCATCATCACCATCAACCAAGTAGTCGTAGTCAACCTACACCAACACCACCTCCACCACCACCAGCGTCACGTACACCAAGACATGAGCATAATTCAACTCCAACATCATCGTCTATTACCCCACAAAACTATGATAAATATTCACCTGCAGCTGCAGCTGCTGCTGCTCAATTGAGTGCATTAGGTAATTTACCAGGCTTAGCTGCAAATTTAGGAAGTTTGGGTAGTTTAGGTAATTTAGGAAATCTAAACAATTTGGGTAGTTCGTCACAAGCTGCAACAGCAGCTGCAATGCAAGCTTTTCAACAGCAAATATTTAGAGGTTTGTATTCAATAAATGAAAATTTGTTTTTTTTAAATTTACAAATATTATTTTATTTTCTAGGTTTGCAACAAGGTTTGGCATCTGGTAATCCTCAACAACATCATATGTTTACTCCACTATTATACTCCTATCATTTGGCGTTGGCACAAGCGGCTGTTGGTAAGTAATAATTTAATAGATGACTAAAACAATTCACAATGCATCCAAGCCATTCAAGTCAAAATATTAAAATTTTCTTCTGCTAATCAATTAATTTGACACTTTTAACGTTGGTTAAATTATTTATCATAATTAAAGGATATTTATTATTGATAATATTTATTACTTTACAAGAGACAATTCAAAATATTTTTGGGAAAAACATTAGCTTCGTAGCAATTTCAAAAAATGTTATTCTACATTAAAATTTAAATTGAATATATTCATTTTCTGTATAACAATAATAATTATTCTTTTATATTTGCTTATGAATATTAAAATTGTAGTAAAAACCAAAATTTTAAATTCTATTAATGCAACATTGACATTTCTCAATGCCATTTATGGTATTACTACTAAGACTTAAAGAATATAATATGTAGGCATCTATTATAGTAATCTGTACGATCCAATGATATTATTAAAAAATATTTTTACAAATTTTGGTAATGTTTCTAGTAATTGTTATTATAAATCTATTAAAGTTGCTTTTCGACAGATATTCATTAGCTCCCATAAAGTGCAATAACCAAAAATGTATGCTCTACAAGAATATTTTCAAAATGTAATTTTCAGGATAAAATAAAATATTTACTATAACTCTTACCCATTTTATGAAAAACATGTTTTGAGAAAATGTTGTACATTTGATAAACTACTTTTGTACATTCTCTATAATATATTTATCAAATGGTCGGAAAATATGGTTGTTGCGGAATTTTATAGAGAATTCAATTATCCTTTAAAATCTGTAAAACATAAGGTTTCCCTATCGCAATTAAATTTAAGTGTCTCCCAAAACACAAAAATAGTTTATTATCGAAATAAATTTTTCGATAATAAATCTCATTTATTCTGCTTCTTAAAGTTCAAATCCATAATAGATGATGGTTATCATAATTTTCATCTCTTCCCTCAATTTGAAAATATTTATAAGTTCATGAAAGCTTCTGTAGCACCATTTACCAAATTTTTAACCCAAGATTTCTTTTGTCTTCCTCTACTTCTTCTGCCTTTAATCTTACCTAGCAGTACCAATTGCTGAAGTTTATATCTGTCATTGAGTAAGGACCAAGGGAGCTTACTTTTCGTATTTTCAAGTTATTTACATTTAGCTAACACGTCAATGTTGGATACATGATCACTACATTTGATTTTAAGCATATTACTGAACGTTCACATTTCGAACGAATTAAGTTTTTTTATTTCTGCTTTTGTAATTGTTTATGTTGCCGCTCTGACCAAATATAACATTTTTATTTAACCTACTGAGACAAAATAAATTTCACATATTTCTAAACGCTGCTCTAGCAATTTCTATTCTTTTAACAATTTCCGATCTATTGCATTTATTTATTATATGGCTTTGACTAAGCTATACAAACATTTATATTTTTTTTTTTTTTGCTTATATTAATTCGGTTTGGATAATTCGATACATAAATAATTTCATATTTCAAAATCACGTATAATTTCTGCTGCCCATTTCCTAAATAATTCTTTATTTACAATTTACCGACTAATACTGATATTTCCTGTCATTATCATTTTTTAAATATCATATTAACATTTTTCTTATTATATTTATATTATATTTGTATTTAAAATGTTTATATTTTTAGCTGGTAAAAATCCACCTAGTTTAGCAGATATTCAAAGAGCAGCTGAAATGCAAAGACAATACTTGCTAGAAATGATTCCACCACAAGCACCTGGACCAAGCAATAGTCGACAAAACAATTGGAAAACTTAAAAAATATTATAGTTTAAACAAAAATAAAAATAGTATTGAATTATAAGAAAGAAACATCAGAGACAGGAAAACTGTTTTTTTTTTTTTTTTGTAATTAATATCCAAAATCTTTTGAAAGCAAACAAAGTTTTTAAATTCGTTTTATTATTTTGTCAATTTTAACATTTCTGTTACGAACCAAAAAGAAATAAAAAAGAAAGAAATTACAACAAAATAAAAAAAAGAAATTGATAAAATTTGTATTTAGTTAGTTTTGATAAGTAAAAGAAAAAGTTTAAAAAATAAAAATTACAAAAAAAAAAAAATATTAAACTAGATTTTAAAATGTCTAGATTTAAATTTTAGGATCGTTTTAGATTTTTTTTTTTTTTTTATAAAAAAAGAAAACTCAAACAAATTATATTTAAATAATAAATAACAAAAAAAAAACCATAATTTTTAAGTTATAGCTCAATCGCCGTGTAGTTCATAATTATTATTATTTTTTTTTAAAGATGAATTAAAATTCTTCTTCTTCAAAAACAAAAAAAAAAAAAAATTAAATAATAATTTGCTATAAATATAAAAAATATAATAAAATAAATTGATACAATAATTAATTTCCCAAATTTTTAATTTTTAAATATATGTTAAAATAATGTTAATTTAAGTAAGGTTTTTCATATATAAAATAAAATTTTTAAATAATAATTAAAAAAAAAAAACTATAAATATATATAAATAATTTTAAGCATCGTTTCTTCTTCCTAATTTTTAGTAATTTATTTAAATAAAGATTTTTAAAATAATTAAAAATATAAATTTCTCAAATTTAAACTTAAAAATAAATATATATATATAAAAATATATATAAACAATAATTTATAATTTTCGAGGTTTTCTTCAATTTCTACAATAAAACTTGTCAGATTTGTATATTTTATTGCTCCGTACAAATTAATTTTTAATAAAATGGGTTAAATAAGAAAAATATAAATCGTTAATTTTAATAATAATTTAATACGATTTTTATCATTATAATTTAATATAAAATGAATATAATTAAACAAAATTATTTGTATTTTTGTCGTTTCAAATGCCTTAAATATTATTATTATTATATTTTTAATTATTGTTTAGTTAATTTCTAAATAAAAGTAACTATTATTAATTTTTTATAATTTTTAACGCTTATGAATTTTTATTTTTCTTTTCTTAGTTTTTTTTTTTTTTACTTATATTGTAAATTTTATTATTTAATAAAAGAAATGTAAATAAAGACGGTGTTTAAATACAAAATAAAAAAATATATATATATAAAAAAAATTATCTTAGTTTCGTTTCTTTACTGAATTTTCTATTTTTAGTTTTTCAAAAGCATATAAAATGTATAAACAAAACAAGAAAAAGGGGTCGGAAAATGTTCTAAATTAAAAGGTGTCAATTAAACAAAAATAATTCATTAAAACAGTAAAATATCATCAGGGTCGTTTTTTTTTTTGTAATAATTATTAATTTTTCTCTGTCTATAAATCATCAATAAGAAACAATAATATACATTTTTTTTTAGAAATATTACATACATAAACAAAATAATTAAAAAAATTAAATATTGCTACAAAACCATTAAATTCTAATAAGTAATCCCATAAATATAAAAAGATATAATTAAAAATTACAATTAAATAAAGAAACCAATTATGATTTTTTATTTCTAAAATTAAAATCAAATATCCGCAATAAAATACTAGTACAATTAATAAATCGGGGGTGATAGCCTTAAAAACGTGACGACTGTTCGTCGCAGTTGATAGTCTCAAAAGCGATTTTGATTATTTTTTTATTCGAAAACGCAAAATTTTTGGATGAGACCAAAATATGTATCGGTATCACAATATGTAGTAATTTATAACAATAATTAATTAAATTTAATATTATAATGTTTTATAGTTTACATAAAGAATTTAATTTTTAGATTTTTTTTTTTTCAATCATATCTTTTAAATTTGGTTTTGTCAAAATTATTAAATTTGTTATTTGAGAGCTCAAATATTTTAATAAAATTTAAGTATAATGTGTTAAAAACATCAAATTCAGAAATTGTAATAGATTGTATAAAACTTTATGAATATTTGCTTTGGAAATACTAATGAAAGTCATTTTGTTTTACATCACACTGACGGTCGTAACATTTTTGAAATCGACAAAAAATAAAAAGCGTTACGTTTTTAAATCTACCACACCTGTTCAAATTTTTTATAGAATGAAAAGTAAATAATATTAAAACAATTATTTTTTTTTTAATATTATTTTTATTTGAATGACCTAGTAATTTAACTAGCTCTTATTCAAATAATTGTCAAGTTTGTTGATCATTTTTAAAATTCAACTCATAAAAAAATAAAATAATATCATTTTTTTAAATATTCGTATTTTTAAAGCTCATTATTTTTTTAAATAAAACTTGTCAATTTTCAACGATATATTGAAAATACTTAGTTTATTTGGATGGAGTTCATTTACCAATACGACAATTGACATTCCTGTTATCGACTAAATGGCAATTGCATCTAAAAAAAAAATCATAAATAAATAAATAAATAAATTAAAATATTTCATTTAAAAAACAATAAAATATTGTCTTAATTTTTTTACAGCATTTAAATATAAAAAAAAAAAAACAATTTACTTGCATTTTTGGACCCAAATTATAAATCAAGAAAGAATTTTTTAAATCTTTTTAAATGTTCTATCCAAAAATTATTATTATTATATTTTGTTTTTAGAAAACTGAAAATAATTTTATTATTACTATTTTATTTATACAGCCAAAATATTATAAATGAAACTTAAATTATTTTAATTTGAAATAGCGCACTTTTAAAATAAATTGTAAATAAAAAAAAATAAACTTAATTTTGTTAAAAAAAAAATTCTATTTATTAATTTATTATTTGTTTTTTTTCTTTTTTTCATTATATTAAAATTTGTAGCTATAAATATATTATATATAAATAATTATACCAACTTACATTTATAAAAAAATCATCGAATAATTTTTTTTTATTTAATTGTATATATTACGAAAGACAAATTAAAAAATTTATATTGACTGAAAAAAACATACTAAAAAGTAATTTTTGAGCAAAACTAAATTAAAACAAAAAAAGTAATTGTAATTAAAATATTATATAAATTATAAAAAGAATTTATAATTTCTATGTTCTCCTAAAGCGCGTTGTATCTAAATTTTTTTCAGATTTCTTTAATTGAAAATTTTTGTTTTAAACAAATTGTAATAGTTTTGTCTGTAGAAAAATATAATATTTTGATTTTTGGTAATTTTTTTAAAAAGTTAATTCTTAATTAGGTGGCATAAGGTATCACACTTGATTATGTAATGAACCAAATGTAAATGATTATGTAATTTTGACAATACATTATATAATTTTATATTATCTCAATGTGGCCGAATTTTCTAAGATTCTCGTTCTTACGAATATAGTTAATTTTAAAGGTTTTTCGAAATCCATAATTTTGGAACTTTGAGAATCCGGTAAATTGTCTTTTTGGATTTATTTAAAAAATGTTATCTGCAAAATAAAAATTTATGTAATTTATTTAATTTCGAATACAATGTTTCCAAATTTGGATGTTGTTTCTTTGTTGCAGTTTATTAATGAATAAGAGAAAAAAAATAGTCTATACAAGATTATCAAAATGTAAACGTTCAAGTATTGCCACTTAATTATATCCCATAAAAATATTTTCAACATTTGTATACAAAATTTAGTTTATTTAGTTTATAACATCAAAAATTTTACAAAACAAACACAAAACTTATAATGAATAAATTAATTAAAATAATAATAATAAAGAAATATAATTTTTCAAAACAAATACGTAATTGGTGATAATTTTAAATAAAAGATTAATTAATACAAATAAAATTACACTTAAACCAAAAAACTTTTAAAAAAAAAATATTAAAATTATTTTATATTATAACTATAAAATACAAAATAAAACTGGAAAAACTATAATTATTATTAGTAAATAATATCATAATAAAATGAGCAATGTCATTTTTGTGAAAAAGAAAAAATAAAATTAAATAAAAATAATTATAAAAATTAAATTTAATATAATTTTATTGATTACTTTTTTGTTGCAAAATTTTTGCCATAAAAAAATTTAATATATACAAAAATATAAAATTGAAAAAAAAAAAAAATACATAACAAATATATTTTTTTCAATCTAATTCTAAAAAATTTCTCTCTATAATTAAGAAAAATATTTGATAAAAACAAAATTAATTATTATTTTCCTTACCTAACATTATTATATTAAAAAAAAAAAAAAATACAAAAATGTAAAATGTTCTCATAATGTGTTTTTTTTTCGACGATCTTCGTGTGCTATTTTTGAATAAAATTGTAGAAGGTATTATTATAAAATATAAAACAAGAAAAAAATAAAAAAAATAAAAAAATAAAAGAAACAAAATAAATATAATTACAAATTGAAATGTTTGTTATTTTTTTTTTAATTTGGAATAGAACTGCTGAACTATTAGAAATTTAATAAACCATAATTTTGAAAAACTTAACAATTTTTATTTCGTTTAAACTGAGTGTGGTTTGTTTTTAAAGAGTGCACATACACAGGGCCTACAGAGTACAAACGTATATAGTAAATATGTTAACTAAAGAATTTTGATATTATGATCCACAAATTTTTATTGGTCTTCTAGAGACTCTAGAGACATATGAATCTGATTATTTGAACCCCTCTTCCCCAAAAGTTTCAAAATTTTGCCGGAAGTCTGTTGTTAAAATTCAATTATCTCTGAATTTTGCAATTTAATTTACAAATTGGATTTGATATTAAATAAATCAGAAATAAATCGACAAAACTTATTTTTTTTTCAATATCTACATATTACAATTTTATAAACATTACACTAACAAAATTAAATTTATATATATCAAAACAATTTAAGTAAGATTTCCAATGAAATTTACAATAATTATTTTTAAAGTATCACTTCAATTACGCCATTAAATTTATACTTATAAGAGGTTAACAAGTTTATCACTAAAAAAAAAACAACATTATTATTTAAATATATTAATAATAATAAAATACGATTTATTGAGAAATTTTGGAATTTTATACAAATAATTACTTTGAATTCAAGAAAAAAATATTATTTTTGTTATGTAAAAACAGCCTTTAATCCAATTCGATAATCCGCAACTAAAAATAATATTAATTATTTATGTTCACAATATTATTTCTTATAATCATGATGTATATTAAGTGATCCTGAATATTTAGTATTACCCTGACTGGAAAATGGTCCCGAATGATGTACAACTTTAGCAGATCCATGAATTTTTGTATTACCGTCACTACTTTTCCATATCGATGCTACTGCTTCAGCTATTAAATCTGTACCATTTTCATCATCATGTTCAGCATTTAAATTAAAATCAAATTGTCGTTTGTGTCGTACATTTATATTATTTGAAATATCATTATATTTAACTGGATAACATAATATTATTGATGGTAAAATTAAAATAATTAAAAAAATTGAAAATAATTTATATTTGCGATTATTTTGCATTGTTTTAAATAAATTAAAATATTTTTTGTTATAATTGCGAAAAATTTAACATCTCCGTCAAATATAAAGTTATAAACTGATCACACAGTCGAGAATAAGAGAGAGACTGTAATTGACTGTATCTGATTTGAATTTTATTCGTCATTGAAATTGTCTGATAACACTTCAAACTGTTTCACAATTTTTTTTTAATTTTTATTATAATTCTTAGAATTAAAATTTAACATAATTTTAGAATCTATTAATCAAATTAAAGATTAAAAATTCAGTTTTTCTTTGATAATTTATTTCTAAAATTGCAATTATGTTTTTATATATTTATTAACAGATTTAATGAGTTATAATAAATTTAAATTTGTGGTTCTTTAATTTGAGCTGGTGGCCAATCCCATTGTTTAGCTGGAATTGGTTTCATTAATGGATCCCATGGTTTCCAACCAAGCATTTTTCTTGCCAAAATTAATTCATTTTCAGCTTGAATAATAAGTTCTTCAACTTGGCCGCTACCAATAGCTTTTTCAATTGCGGGTACATCAGCACTCTAAAAAATATTAATTGTCGATATTATATTGTTATAAGAAGTAAGTAAAATAATTGTGACTAAATTCATGGAAGTTGCAATCGAAGTGAATGGATATGTAATTCATAATGTATGAATAAATTTGTATTGTGATTTTGCTTTTTTTATACATGTTTTCGTTTTCAGTAATTTACAAATACAATTATTTGATAAACTTTCAATTAGTAATTAATTCCTAATTAATATTTTAGTATAAACTTAGTTTAATATTTACTTACACTTGCTACGATTTTAGCTCTTTCGGATACAATTTGTTCAGTATTTTTACGATACGCAGCATCATTTGGCATTTTAGCTAGTGCTCGCATAATTTTGCCATAAAGAGCTGTTAGAGTATGATGAGGATTAGTGGCAACAGCTAGGCCAGTTAAGCCAGTTGACTAAAAAATAATATATTTTTTATTATTAAAGTGTATCGCAATATCGCAACTATTGAGGTTAACTATACTATGACATAACATCAAATAATTAAATTATTTAATATATTAAAATCTATTTGAATTAAACTTTAAAATAATAATTATTCTTATTTAATAATATTCGTCTTCCATAAATATAATTTTACCTTTTTAATCGCTCCTGCCATATTTTTATTAAAATGTATTTAATAAAAATTTATAAATACAAAGTAAATAAGAAAATAACACTGAATGACGGAATTGACAGTTTTATATGACAGCAAAATAAACTATAAACAATTATGTAATTAATCTGAATTCATGATTTTAAATTTGTTAAGGATTTCCAAGTATTTCAACTAGTTAGTTGATTTTATCAAGAATTTTTTTTAGTTCATCTAGTTCTAGTGGTTCTAGTCCAATACAAAAGCAGTTTCCGATTATTTGAAATTCGAAAGTATTTATTTAAGAATTCAATAGAAAATAGAGTAGCCTTAACTAAATTTTTTTGTAACCTTCGTATTTTAAAACATTTTTTCGTCAACATATGTGGTACTAGATGTTTAGATTCATTGTTAGTTAACAAAAATTATTGTAAATCTAACAATAATAAATAGTAAAAAAAAAAAAACACCGTTACGATGATGGAAAAAATAATAAAAATTAAAATATACGAATCGTAAATGTGTAAAATTTATAGCACCAGCATAGGTTTTTTCATTAAACTATAATGTGGTTAAGTAAAACCGTAAATTAATTTTTAAAAACATTTATTTCATAAAATTGTCATGTAAAATTAACAAAAAAAAATTATTCTTATCACATAAAACTTTGAAATATTATATTTATTTGGAATGCTATCATAACTACTTATACAATTGAATTGATATTTTAAAAAGCATGGGAGAATGTGGAATATAGTATTTGTAGAAAATGTTATAAAAAGTTTTAATTTGTATTATTTTATAAATATTTTGGCAGTACTGATTCATGTGATTTTGTATTATACTTTAAAATTAAAAAAATACTATTATTTACTTTATACTTTTTGCAAAAATGTTAAAAATATTCCAAATTAATTATTTTCATAATAACAAGATAAAAATATTATCTTACTAATTTAATTATTATAATATATATAAAAAGCAATAAAAATAATATCCCTAATGAAGTATTTTGTGTTGTATTAAATAATTTTTTCTTAGTGGAGCATTAATTACTTTTGTTTTTGTTTTTTAAATAGGATACTTTTGTTATTTTTTTTTATTGTTGCTTAGTTGTACGCTGTTTTGTCTGAATCTTTGGATATTTATGTTGAAGTAACACCTTTTCTAGCAACTAACAAATTCAAGACTGGATTTTTTCGAATATAACTAACTGCTTTTTTATGTGTCACCATTGTAAAATCATAACCATTACATTGTAGAATTTTATCATGGATTCGTAATCCTGCCCGAGCTGCTGGACAACCTTCATGAACTTCAGTCACATAAATACCCTTTTAATATAAACATTTTTATTATTTTATGTTTAAATATATTAAAGTAATATGAAACTGTCTTACATTGTCGGTATAACCTTGCGGACTCTTATTATAATCCTGGTCTATTCCACCACCAATTTTAAAACCACATTTAAGTACTTCTCTACCTTCATCATCAACGTCTTTTTCTTTATGCAAAGTAATTGGTATCTATAAAAAAGAAAATTTAATGGTCAAAATATCGTCATAATAAAAATTGTGGGTGTGAAAAGTGAAATACAATCTAGTTATACCCATAACCATTTTTTTATAGCATCCTACTTACACTCAAACACTCCATTGCCGTTCCGGCTTGATGTTGAAATGCCATTTTCGCCATTATAAATTTTTGTTTTAATTTTTTTCGTTTATTAAGTAGAAATTGGGTTTATATTATTTATAATTTTGATAATACCAGAAATTATTTTTCTGCAAAATTACTTCATTTACGTAGTTGTTGCTATAAAGGTGACAGTGAGTACATGACAACAAATAAAATTTTGTAGAAATTAACTTTATGAAGTATATATAAAACCCAACAAGCAATTCTAACGATATAAAATATTATGAATTCTTAGGCAATGTAAATTGTTGTACAACATTTAAACTTATTTGAATTTTTATTTATATTTTTTAAAATATTTATGACCGATTTCACACAGAGCTTTAGCTAACGCTTAAGTTTAGTTAACTTGAGTTTTCCATCAAAATTTCAGAACTGTGAAACCTGAAGCAGGTGGTAATTTGTTGATATGTGGTAATTATTATTGATCTTGATTTAAGCATTTATACTGAATCAAGTAGTATCGTTATTTTGCGAAAATTACTACTTTGAGTTCTTTTCAATCTTATGTTTCAATTGTTAATTAGTTATAAATTTGTGTAAACTGTTTTTGCTTGGACATCTATTTAGTGCGTTGCTATAATGCTATTACTATATTAACAATTTAGTTTGGTTTTTTGTTTCTAAAGATGTCTACTGCTTGTACTAAGCGGGTGGTTTCTAATCATTAAATAATCTGTATGTCTAATGTGTATTGAGCTTAATCCATTGCGGATATAGTATAAAAATTTCTCAGCATGGGCGAACTTAGAAATGGATATAGTGTTAATATCATATTTATCTTTCTGTTTGTTCTCACTAATCCATACAGTTAATAGGTTCACTCAGAAGCTCTTATTTGATCGTTTTCGATGATAAGAAACCTTCTGCTTTTGGATTAATTTTGGATTAGAAACTCAATTACTAATAACAATTTAATCATTAAATAAAAATGATAACAAAAATACTTTCATAAATAAAATTATAGTTTGTAAATATTATTATAATTTTATTAGTTTATTATTTGCTTAAAAGCTTTACATATTTGTTAGTTTTTTGAATTATATAATATAGTTTACAGATTTAATTATGAAAAGTAGTTAAAATTAAATTTTTGTTAATTAATAGTAAATTATGCTAAATTAATTAGATATCAACAATTATATATATATATATATACTTTAAAATAACTTAACTAAAACAATTTATAAATCTTATTTACTAAATATTATTATATTATACAATTTAAATTAGTTTTGGATGTTATTAATGAAATATACAAAAGCTATCTATTATTTTTTCTTTATTTTATTTAAATTTACTCTTTTCCGCCATAATTTCAATAATTAAATTTATTTATTCATTATTTTAATAAAAAATATTGTTATAGAAAATTGTATATAATAATTGGCATTAAAATTAAAATATGATTAATTAATAAATTATTTCCATCTCCGCACAATTCTATTGAGCTTTCCTAAAAATAACAAAAATTAATTATCGATAAATTTATATCGTAAATCATAAAAAAAACTTACGTTCATATGTTTATTAATACAACTGGTTGGTCGTACTCTAGGTAATTCTGGATTTTGTGATTTATAACAAGCAAAACTAGAATTTTCACCATAATTATAATTAACTTCTACTGGATATGTGTAAATTTTAATGGAAGGTTCTTGTGGACATAACATATCCGCTACTAACATTATTAAATTACTAGCTGGTATTGGATATACAACATATGGTCGTTCACATCCAGATGCTGGTATCTCATATGCTGCATTATTTTTTTCACTATATAATGTGTACAAACGTCTTCGTGTATCACATCCCATTAATCGAGTACGACGTAAAGTAACCCGTAAAAGCCATTCTTTATTATTAGCACCATAATCGGTCATATTATCATCAAAATAATGATCCATTGCTGGTTCAGATGATACCAATTGTAAACGAACAATATACCATAAAATTGTTTTAAAAATATATTTCATATATTTTAGTATTTTCAATATTGGCTAAAAATAAAATATGATTAAAAAAATTTAAATTTGTTTTGTGTATATATTTAAAATTTTATACTGAATATAAAAATCCAGATCCACTTTCTTCTCCATTTTCTTCAAAACATATCGCCTGATAATCATAAATAATCACTTCTTTATAAACTTTATCTTGTATTAAACGT
The DNA here is from genome assembly GCA_963920725.1 of Rhamphomyia laevipes. Classification (NCBI taxonomy): domain Eukaryota; kingdom Metazoa; phylum Arthropoda; class Insecta; order Diptera; family Empididae; genus Rhamphomyia; species Rhamphomyia laevipes. The sequence goes on along the minus strand of OY987255.1, from coordinate 19,414,786 downwards.
AACATTAACTGTCCATTAACTTCACCAAAAAAATTACCAATATCAGCTAAATTTGGTGATATAATAACATAGCCATTATTATCCAATATAAAACAATTGATACCATCTGACGAACATGTTGTTGTACAATCAGCACACTTAAAACAAAAAAAGTAATATTTTTTTTTTTTACAAATATGTATGTATATAATTAATAACTTACATAACTGGTTATGTTTTTAAATAATGCATATAAAGCTGAATGTTGAAATTGAAACCCAACAACAGCTGCTGGTGCTGATTTACCACCTTCAGTATGAAATATGGCATGACTAGCAGTTACAAGTGTTTCATTTGGATTTTCTATAAACAAATATATAAACAAATTAATAATTTTTTTTGTTATTCTTCTTTAATTATATCAAACCTCCACTATTATGTGGTACTGAAAAGACAAAACTCTGAGATTCAATAAAATATTGTTCGACAGCTCGTTTGTACCATATTTCATCAATTGATCGACGATTTTTCTCATGGAAATCGGGTCTATAAAAAACAAATTGTAATTATAATAATTTTCAAATATTAAATATATATAATTTTTTTTTAATTAACTTACAAATGTCTCATTTCATCTGTTACATTTGAATAAAACTCTTGCCATCTTGTTAAACCACTGTGAGTAGCCAAAAATGTCACTGTTATACCAAATCTTTGCTTAAATTCATTCCTAGAGTTGGAGCAAATAAATAATATTTTAGATATTATAATAATAATTGTAATAAGTTTTAAAAGACCAATGCCATAATGTTGAATTGTTTAAAAAAATCAATCTCCATCAAATAATATCTTCGCAAAAATTTACCTTGGCAGTAAACCCATTAAAACTGCTATTGGGCTGCTCCATTTTTAAAATGTTGTGCGATTATTTTATTAATTTATTTATATTGTTTTTAAAGATTATTAATGAAAAATTAAATTTTATTTTTGTTTAAAAAAAATAGAAGAAGAAACAGAAAGGAATGAAGAAAATTTTATAAAATCCAAATTTTTTGCAGCTTTTTAATATTTTTGAAATTGTAGACTAAAATGTACATTTAAATTATTATATTTTATGTTGTTATTTATTAACCGATATTTATTCGAATTTAAGTTATGCAAGTAGCTAAATAAGTCGTCACACTTAAATACAGATTTATGTCGTAAGTAAAAAGTGAAGTATAAATTGAAAATTAATTAAATAAAATTATATGCTCATCATTTTTACGGAAATATTACAAATATTTAATTCTCACAACTTGTGATGAATTTTGGGGTACCAGAAATCTGCTATATAGAATATAGCTTAGAGATAACAATTACACATAAATTCCGAAACCAAAAATCATAAAATTATTTTAGTACTACTTACTTTTAGTACAATGACAACAAATATATAACCGAGTATATTTAAAATAAAAATCGATTATTTATTTAATAATACAAACGATAATACTTAAAACAAAGAATTTCTTATAGTACGACTTTTAAAAGTTACAATTTGCGAGGACAAAAAGCCATATCGTGTGATTAAATGTTTCCTATATTTTCCAATATAAATATATCCAAGAATTGAACGGAAATAGTTCATAAATACAACTATTAAAATAAGTTTAATTACATTGTACGACCTCACTTAAGTACTAAGGTGACGAGATTGTAAACTGGAACTATAAAACTCATTGATTTTCATTATTATAATAATTTTCTTACCCTTTATCATCTTTTGAATTGAAACTAGTATTTTTTGAAAACCATTCAGTTACTCTGGCATCAAATGCTAATGATTGTACAAGATATCGATCACCTAAAAAATTTTGGATTTTTTTTTTGGTATTAATTAATATATTTAAAATATATTAAAATTATATATTTACACAATTAATAAAAACTTCAGTAAAATAAATTCATGCAATTAAAATGTATAACTAAAATCATTTAGTAAATATTTTAGTGAAATTATGTTAAAACAAAAATTATATATAGAAAGAGATGAAAACTCATATAAATTTTTTTTATTGTACGATTTAATATCAAGATATCAAAATTAAATATTCACAATGTCCCACAAGCATAAAGTTTTTTTCAAATAGACATATGTACTTGCATAAAATCAAAAAGTATCGATATTTGTATATAAATGCTTTTGGATTTTTATGAAATTATGAGTGTTTGAAAGCAGCTATCATGCTTGTAGAATTAAATATCCAAATTTGCGTCCATAAAAAATCTTTTGTATAAGTTTTGATCTCTTTCTATATATAATTTTTGATTAAAATAATAATATAGAGTGCAACTCCTCAGCTAACGATATATTGTATAAATTGTGAGGATTTAAAGGGTTTTGTAAAACAAAAAAGATAACAAATTACAATATGAAAACAAAAAAATTTTTTTTTTTATATATTTTGCAAGTGGAAAATTTTTGTGCAAATATTTGCTAAAAATTTATAACAAATAAAAACACTTTTACATAATAGACAAATTAAAAAAATAAATGATTCTAATTTTAATGAAATGATTCTAATTCAATGCACAATTCATTATTTAAAATTACAACATTACTAGAATTTCATTGATAGCATAATAAATAATTTATATAATTATAATATTATATGCAATATTTTTATATGATTATATTTTCATTACTAAATTTAACATTCGAAAGCAGTGTTGTTAAATAATGCATTAAAAAAGTAATGCATATTATTACCGAATAATGCTGAAATATAATGCATTTTTTTCTAAAAAATAATTCTGTACTTAAATTTTTCCATTATTCATTACAGTACTGACTGGTAATGGAGTAATGCATTATCTCAATAGTGATGAAATTTTTGAATTTCTTTACTGCATTACAAATACATACTTCACATTTTTATGGTGAAGTACTTTGAAGTATTTTGAAGTGCTTTTGAAGCATTTATTTTATTTAAGTTTTTTTTTCAGTAAACATACGAATTCTGCATTTGTGCTATGATTTTGCACACCACTGTAAATATTAAATATAAATACCATAAACATTATTAATTTTATTTATTTTACTTCAAAATAATTCACAGTACTTCAAAATACTTCATTGAAGTATTAAATACTTCGAAGTATTTTGAAGTACTTCCTTGAAGTAAAAAGTACTTCAAAATACTTCAAGGACTTTACCATAAAATTGTGAAGTATTTGTAATGCAGTAAAGTAATTCAAAAATGTCATTACTTTTGAGATAATGCATTACTCCATTACCAGTACTATAATGAGTAATGAAAATATTTAAGTACGCCATTACAAGTATATTAATGCAATTTGAATTATTTGGTAATGCGGTAATGCTTCGCTAATGCAGTACGAATATAATGCATTACTTAACAACTCTGTTCGAAAGTAATTTTTTTTTTTAAATTTTGTATATTGTATATAATTTTTTTATTAAAAGTAAACCATTTTTTTTCATGTATATACATATTTATAATATCTTTTTTCTGATAGGGGCCTTACTATGATAAGTTAGGGGCCTTACTTACTAGACTTTTAAAATAATGCTAATAAATATTTGAGGGAAAGTATCCAAAAAAAATAATTATTACCATTTTTTAAAAGTTCAGTAAAGCGAACCTTTTAGTAATTCGTTTTTTATATTATACAATAATACAAAAATAATTAAATATTTTTAAAATTAAATGTATTTATTTTTATAATTAGCCAACACTCATCGGTTTTACATCAAAGACTTTTCAGTCTATCCTTATTCAGTAACATCCAAATGTTTTACCTAAGAAATTTTATGCTTTTTTTTTTTGAAATGACACATAAGTAAAACAAATTTCAAAATCCTGTTTTATATAAATATATAATTAATATTTTGTGAAACAAATATACAGTGACAAACTTTAATGAATTGAAATAAAAGGACATTTTATATTTCGTATTACACATCTTATTAACAACTCATTGGAAACCAAAAAATAAAAATAAAACGTGCAATAGTATTTTGTGTATGTAGTAATATATAAATATTTTTTGTGCATTTACAAATTTATTCTGCTTATTAATAATAATCATAAATATCCTTATATGTGTACTCACAATAATACGAAGAATAAGAGTAAGAGGATTCCTTATTAGAAGACGACGATGATGAAGTACGACCCGAACTTGTGTTAACGTTAGCTGTGGATTTGCGATTTAAAATGTCTTATAAATTTTAATTAAACAAAATTATTAAAATAAATTTAAAAAAGTAAAAAAACAAAATCTTCGTCCTTACTAAACTTTACAAACTAATTGAAATTCCTATTGTAAAATAATAAAAAGTACATAAGATAAAATTTGAATACACAAAATCAATATTAGTTTTTACTAAACAAAGATTCAAATTTAACATAATTAAATGTAATTAATATAAAATTTATTTAAATTTAATTAAAAAGTTTACATTTAATAATTAATATAGTATAGATAAAGTAATTATATATAATTCTCAAATTATTAAGATATTAGTTATAGATAGCATAAAAAATTTAAAATTTTTTATATTATAATTATACTCACAGTACATAGCAGCTGTATGTTCTGGTGGTAGTGAAGTTCTACTCAGTGGCCATTTCCATCCTGGTCTTGACATTTTATTTAAAAAATATAGTAATTCTGATTCTGGACTTACGAATGTCAAGTTACTGTCTTTACAGTATAACCTTTTCAAAAAAAAAAAAGAAAAATATACAATAAAAATAATTGAAATTTAAAAGTTTTTCTTTAATAATTTTCTTACCAATCAGGATGGATTTTCCAATTTCCACTGAAGAAACTTGACACATTTATACCTTTTAAATATAATCGATGAATTTCTTCTTCGATACGATATTGTATACGTTCATTACCATAAGCATCTGGATATGTAATGACTAATGTAAATGGTGTATTTGTAATTGGTGCCCAATAATATTGTCTTTTCATTCGGGTTACACGTTTCTTTTTTAGATAAAAAAAAATTTAAATAATTATTTTTACACATTTGTAATATTTATTATATTTCTATACCATATCGTCATAATGTTGTTTTATTAATAACCATTTACTTCCAGTAGATTGATTAATTATTGAATCACGGATCTACCAAAAAAAAGGGACCAAATTAATAAATTGTTGGATATTAGTTTTCATAATATAATTTAAATATATTTTATTACCCCAAGTAATATAGGATTAAAATCTCTTGGATCACGATCATCATCTAATAATTCTAGTTCAATCATATCTACAGAATTGTAAGATGGTTTTAAAATATCACCTTGAAACTGAAATGATAAAAAATATTTGCATTACAATTTTATAAATTTTAAAAATCAAAATGTTTGAATTGTTAAAGGCATCTTTACACTGTCCAATGTAATACTGCTCGTACAACTTTTCATAATTTTTTTCGTTTTTATGGTGCTCTCACCATCAAACAAATAAAAAGACACTGTCAAAAATGTGTGGATATTTAAACTATACATAAATGTGATATAGACCGAAATATAAAATAAATGTCATCGTCGCTGATAGACGTGATTCCATCCAGCATTGAAATTAATTTGGCGGATAATTTTATTGGTTTGAAACTCAGCATGTTTTTTTTTGCTTTAAAAAAAAAAAGGAAAAATGCGCGGGATTTAATATCAGTAAAGGGGAATAACCAGTTTAGTGATTATTGGTACATGAGTGGTTGACTAACATCAGTGCGACTATTGAATAAAGTGACTAGAAGGCATAGACTGGTTATGACAGTTCTTATCAGGGCAACGGACTGGTAGATGGTGATTTATATTTTTTTTTAATTTTATTTAATATTCAATTTAATAACTGCTTTAATTTTTGAGTTAGGTTTTAAAAACAGTTTTCTGAAAATAGAAACTACCAGAATTTTCATCAAATTGAAATTTTTAACTTCACAAAATTTATGGAATATTGAACAGTGTGAAGAACCTTTAAATTTTTACTGCTAAAAAATGCGAATTTCTAAATTATCATAAAATATTTATTATTCAAATTTACTATAAATATAGGAGTCATCTGATCCCCATTCTTTCAATTTAAAATTTTTGTATATGTACTTACAATGGGACGAAAATCCGGATGTAATAAAACAAATCCATTATTAGTTACGATAAATCCATAACCATGTGGTCCAAGCTATTCAAATAATAGTTTTAAATTAAAAATCGTTTTATTTCGTTTTGTATAAAATTAATAAAAAAAAATTTATTATTCTAACCATAAATGGTAGTATAAGTTTCTTAATATCTCTTATTGGTATATCAGTGCCAGCAACTCCTAAAATGCTAGCTATTCTTGTCTAAATAAATAAAATTAAAATATTATTATTTATTTATTCATATTTAATTAAAATTTTTACATTTTACTTCAAATTAACTAAATATATAATCACTAAAAATAATAAATATATTTTTATATAATTAAAAAATAAAACGAGCTATATTTAATTAAAAAAATAAATAAATAAATAAATTATAATTTAAATATTATTTCAAATTCAAAAATAATTGTATACAAATTTGATTAGTTTAAAACTGTTTTCACCTACGAAATCCCTCTACGTTCTATATTATCTAAATAAGTTAAATTTTACTTGTTTATCGATAAAATTACTATATTTATAAACTTTCATTTATTAACAAATTAAATGAATGCGTTATCAAATACGAAAGTTTATAACGTAAAATGTTTTTACTACTTTTTTGTCATTATCATTTCAACTATAATAAATTCATTAGTATTTTATCTTGTTCATAATGATGCGTAGTGTAGTGTATCCGTATTTCAAAAACTGTCAGGTTAATGCCGAAAAACTACAACGGTAACGTTATTATGTACTCAACTCAAAATATGTGTGGAGCGTGCGATAAGTAAACCTTGAACTACCCCACTCTATTCAACATTTTTGACATATAATCGCCAGATTAACATAAATAAACTACTCGTAATGCTACTTACGAATAATAATAAATTCATTTTCCAATCCTTTGTGACAAGGTAAAAAAAAAGTAGAAAATATTTTTACAGAAAAAATGGCCCTAGGAAAGAATAAAGGATTTATTGTGAAAGGTGGACAAATTTCTATATATCTTTCTTTAAATTACCAAAGAATAAAGCGGGATTTCCCCTTTTTTTTATATAAATTATTTTTTAAATTCTTATATAATATCTTTAATTTAGAAAAGAAAAATATTTTCATAATTAAATATTTTTATTTAGATATAATTCCTCTAAATCTTTGCTAGTGCGAATTTTTCCGGTTGCGTATTTTTATCCGATCACCGATGTAAGAATACTCTCTGCTATAAATTAATTAAAACCATTACACTACGCACCACGTGAACAAAATACAAGATATGTGTATATATATGAGTAATCTATATAAATTGTTTTTATGTATATCTATTAATAACAATTTAATATATAAAAAAAACATACATTTATAAATTTATTTAAATTATAAAGATTTTCTTATATATTTTTGATAATGTAAACTAGACATTGATTTCTCAAATGTGAAATCATAAAGAACAAAACTCATATTGTGTTTAAAAATAGCGTTTACATTATCAAAACAGCCGGAAAATCATATTTCGTAACTACTTTGACTACAAAATTTTCCATAATAATATAAAAATATAATTAACTTTTTTTTTTGCAATTAATTATTACTATACTTCAAGTTCAAATTGAGACTAAATAATTTCAAATTGAGACTAAACAATTTTAAAATGGTAATAAAAAATACAGTGAAAGAAATAAATAATTTATTCAAAATCAATTTAAAATATATTTACTAAAAATATCTTAATAATATTATGTTAATTAAAAAGTAGTCATATATAATTCAAATATTTATTGCGCCCAGTATAACGCGAGAGAGCACTGCGACCTTAACGATCTATTGAGCATTTGGAGCCCCTATTCTTCTTACCATAATAAATTTAAAGCAACCTAGTATGCAACATTACCCAGTTCTTCAGGGGTCAGAAAACCTTTGCCTAAGATATGTAGTCTGCTTCTTGCGAGTGGCTCGCAGTGGCAGAGGATGTGTTCCGTCGTCTCTTTGTCATTAAGGCAGAGGCGACATATGTCTGTATCTGCCAGGCCCATTTTACTCAGGTGGTAGTTCAAAGAACTATGTATTGTCAGGAGGACTGTTAGGGTTCTTATGTCCCGTTTGCTGAGTGTCATTATGTCTTCCACTTTTATATTTTTTGGTTTAATAGTTAAAATTGAATAGTTAAATCCATTTTGAATTCAGATTTCATGTTTATTCCCATTTTAAAATTGCGTAGTCTCAATTTTAAAATCATTTAATCTCAATTTGAACTTGAAAAGGTATAGACAAAAATATTACAGAAAAATTTAAATATTTTTAATTTGTTATTCCAAAATTGTCAGTATAAAATAATTTTAAAATTTAACTATAATTGAGCACATTATTATTTCATCTATATAAATATAAAAAATAAATTAAATAAAACTTATATAAAAAATTGAACTAATTAGAATATTCTAATATTAAAATAAATCGTATATTTTCTAAAATATTTAACAGATTTTCGAATTGAATACAACAAATTTGTAGCTTTGGTAAGTAATTATTATATATATTTTTTATAACCATCATTTTACTAATTAAATGCAATTTTTGATATTAATAAATATCCAAAATGTTTACAATTTTTAATGTATTACAAATTGATAATGAAATTAAAGTATTTTAAATTTAAAAAGTATAGTTTTAAATAATTTATCACTGAATTTTTTAATTTTTTACTTTTTTACTATATAAATTTAATAAAGAAATAAAAAATAAAAATAAATTTATTAAAATATATTAAGTTAAATATAATTTCTTAAACTAGCTATTGATAATTTCTTTTTTGTTTCACTACTTTAAAATGAAATCCAAATTTTAATAGAGATATCGTCACTTAAATTCTTATATATTTATATTTAGACTGCATATTTAGAAACTGAAATTTTGAAATAAAATATTTAAATAAAAATTTCATAAATCTTGTTAAATTGCTATCCAAAATATATAAAAATCAACCAGTGGTGTATTTGTAAAAATGAATAGTTTCGGTTCTTAACTAAGATTGCGATTAAACGAAAATTAAATTGCACCTATAAATTCTGTATTTCAAAATATTCTAAATTCCAATTCTGTTGCACAAGACCATGACGATATATTAACAATTGATTAGAATTAGAACCGTGATTTCTTAATAGTTTTAATCTTGTTTCAGTAATGTTTAAGCTATTTTAAAACTATTAGCAAAACCGGCTCGCGAATCTTTATATGATAAAACTCAAAAAAGCTATACCAGTGAAACAAGCGGTTGCTAGCCAACTCTAGTATATATTATGATATGTACATTTTGATTAATCATGTGGCAATAATCATATTGTGATTATGATAATATTAAAATAAATTAAAATTAAATGGAGAATCCACTATAACCACGAGCTATATGAGCTGCACCAGGAATAAGGTAAGCTCAAAAAGAGATTCCAAATCATCGGTGGAATGAAGTTCGAATACTTAACATAACCGGAACCGGAAGCTAGAAAATTGTTAAAAGGTACATTGGAGAAACTTTCTTTTTCCAACCAGGCTAACTAAAACAGGTAGCGCAAATATAAAATTATATAAAATTGAATTACCAAGCCAACAGTATAGGTAAATTATAATTTAATTCTCTAATTATACTAATTATGTTGGTTGGAAAAAGTTAAATTTTAATAATATCGAACTAAACTTTTTCAAATCAAATGTTATAAGTTAAAAACAAGAAGATTAAAGTAGCCAAAAAGTCAATATCAAATGATTATCTAATTTTAAAATTCATCAATATAGATTTTTTTTAAGAACTGAAGTGACGAAATTAATACATTAATTTTAAAATATTATATAAATGAAGTGACGAAATTACTTAATCATTATTTATTATTTATAAAGGATAATCATAATAAATTAAATCTACATTTTTTTAGTTAAATTAATTAGTATAATTTATATATAATCTATATATTTAAATACAACTAATATAATAATGGCAAAATTCGACTTTTTCTATATATATATAGTAATAGTTATTAATATTTTAAATAGAAAATATTCCATAACATTTTCCGAGATACGATAGAAAATACCTCACGTGTTTGTGATTCCCAGTAAGCTTCATTTATTAAGACATCTTCGGTGATATTCTATATTATAATATATTTATGTTTTTTTTTTTTTTGTAATTTTAAATAATTTCAAATTAAAAAATAAAAAACCAAAAATAAAAATTATTAAATATTAAAAATTATTATATTTAATTTATAAACCAATAAAAAAGTATTTTTTTTATTAATTTATTGTCCGATGAATTTGTATTAATATTATTATTATTATAAATAAAAAAAAAAATATGATTAAAAATATTTCCTCGAATTATTCTTGAAATTATATAAATTTCTTTGAAAAACACCAAATACAAAAAGAACTTACCGCATTCTCTCTTCGATCATAAACTGGCATTGCTACTGTTGTCATAAATTGATATTTATCTGATTCTGTAAATAGTTCTTCATTCTAAAAAATAATAATAAAATATATAAATAATATTTGTAACCGATGATTAATTATAAGTTTCAGAATTGTTAAATAATGCATTAAAAAAGTAATGGAGCTTCATTACCGAGTAATGCTAACATTATACTGTAATACTTTCCAAAAACTAATTATTTAACTACATAAATTTTTAATTATTAATTTAGTACTATTGGTAATGAAAACTAATGTAATGAATTTTTTGAATTACTTTACTGCATTACAAATAATTCACATTTTTATGGTGAAGTACATTGTAGAATTGTGAATTACTTTTTACTGCAAAAAAAAAAAATACTTAAAAATACTTTGATTCTTCAATGAAGTATAATATGAATTACTTTGAAGTACCATGAATAAAATGAATAATATTATTGCATTTATATTTAATATTTATTGGATCCAAGAAAATTTATTAGTTTTAGTATCACTAAATTTTTTAAGTACGCAAATACAAGTAATGCAGTAAATGAATTCAATTTAAATTATATGGTACTGCTGTAATACTTCATTAATACATTACAAAAATAATGCATTATTTAACAACTCTGTAATTTTGTATACTTTTCTTAATTTAGCAAAATAACGTTTATCTTCTTCCTCTTTCAAAAAATAATTTTCACCACGTTCTCGAAAATTAATAACATCTTGTCTTTGTTCTTCATCTTGTTTAACACACCATAACCAATCTGTCATTTGTTGGTCCTTTTTACAAAACAAAAGAGATTATTTAATTATTTACGTAAAAATATGAAATTTTTTAAATTTGACATATATTTTTATAAAGCTGAAAATAATAAAAAAAAACTTTTTATTTGAAAATATAATTTGAATTATTTACCACATAATCTGCATAAACTTCTGTCCATATTATTGGATGTTCATGTTTTCCTAATACTAATGGTCTAGCCATTACTGGTATATAATTAAGTACCTTTTCTCTAACAGCAGCTGAATCAGTTAAATGTACATAATAACCTTGATTATCACATGCCATTGATTTAATTTCTTTAACATCAGCAACTTCTTTACCAATTAAATATGTAAATACCCTAACTGGTTTATATGGTAAATTTTGCCAATTATATTGTTCAAATATATCACTATAACTAAAAGGTGCACCATCTGAGATTATCATGATTGCTTGATTGCAACGTGCACCAAAACTTTCTGTACGATATAATTCCAATATATCAAAAGCTTTGATTAATGCAGCTGTAAAATTTGCCATTTGTTCAGTTTTCACTTGATCGATTCCTTTCTTGAATTCTCTAATATTGCCAAGTGTTGCCTAATATTTATACATACATACATAATATATATATATTTTTGTATACATACATATTTTATAATTATAATTTTAATTATTTATTCATTTTTGATAAATTTGATATAGAATAAAAGCAAAAGCAAAATTGACAGACTTGGCAATTTAACTTATTTTTAGTTAGTATATAATATTGTAAAACTTGAGATAATAAGATTTAAGTGTTAGAAAGGGACAAATATAATTTCAAAAATTAAAAATAAGCTTTGAAAATTAAGCAAGAAACAAAAAAAAATATTGCTTAAATTGTGGTAATTTATTAATAATTCAATCACAATTTGTTTGAAAAAAAACATAAATACATAAATATATATTTATATACTCAAAAATATGCAAAATAATATTTGTAAATTAAATTTAATTATTTATATAATTTGATTAATAAATATTTTTTTTTAAAATTCAATATTGAAATTGTGAAATTTAAGCTTATATATTTATAGATAATGCAAATTTAAAGAAGATGAATAAAAAACAAATATAGAAGCGGACAAATGAAAGAAGAAATTTTATATTATTTTACTTATTTAATAATCTTTATTATATACTTGTGCAAGGACATCCTGGAAACATGGAACAACAGGCTTCACATGCTCGCCAAAGGTGTAGATGTTCACAAAATCATTTGTACCCAATGTATCTAATATTGTTCTAACAACAGCTTTTGCAATATCTAGCCTCTGTCCAGTCATTGAGCCTGAACCATCCATTAGAATAATCATATCCTTTGGACTGGTAGCTGCTTCTATAAACCACGATCGCAATCTACAATCATATAAATCTACAGGATCTTGCCCCCATTTTGATGCTGGAAATTGACGTAAAAAACCAGTAGCACTACCAAAAAATTGCCAAGATAATGTTGGATCCTTTTTAAAATTATCACGAAATGTTTGATCTAAATTTTCTGACCATTGTATTGAATGGATAACTTCAGATGCTAAATAAATATAATTATTTAATATTTATAATAAACACAAAAAAAAATAAATAAATAATATATTAAATTATAAAAATATAAATTACTAAAAATATTTTAAACTAATATATAAAAACATTTAAATCAAACCTCGATCAAAAACATTAGTTGGCACTTGAACTGAACTAACACTAACATTAACCGGAATATTGAAAAATTCTGTTTTTGGTATTAAAACTATACGTTTTGGTGGTACTTTAATTTTTGGTACACCACAATCATCTGTATCTGGTATCGGTGGTTCAGTTGGTTCTGCTTCACCAGGTTCAAGCATTTCTTTAGCATTATAATATGAATGATTTTGATTAACTGGTTCATTTTGATGAGCTAAAGCTGTATTTTCAGCAGTATCCATTATACGCTAAATTAAATCATTATATAAATGAATATTTAATTAAATTAAATAACATGTAATGTAATTTATATTATAATTTATAATAATAAAATTAGATATTGTTTTACCTTAATGGCACTAATTTTTAACTCCATCATCATTTTTATTTCATTCGCCATATTTTCTACAATTTTTGAACCTACTCTACTTACAACTTGTGCCGTTTCATAACTCTATAATATAAAATTAATATTGAATTTATTATTAATAAAATATAAATAAATATAATAAATTCAAAATGTAAAAATCAATAATAAAAAATTGAGGTTATATAAAACAATAAATAATATATAAAATTTTAATTAAAATTTACTTCTTGTACTTCCTTGCGCCTCGTAATAAAATCACCTAAATGCCATAATTCAAGTCCTAATTTTTCAGCCCATGTTTTAACACTTTAAAATTATTAAATTATTATTAATTTTATGAAAATATTATTTTACATTTTAAATTATATATGTAATACTTACGCATTATATTTAATTCCATCTGTAGACGTACGTTGTGAAAATTCGGCACAAATTGGAAAAGTCACAAGGAAAATTAATAATATTCCAAATAAATGCAAATATGATTTTATTTTAAACATTTTTTTTTATTATATTTTTTTTTTTTTTATAATTAATTTAGATTGATTTTCTTTTATCGAATTATATTAAATTTCATTTAGAAATATTTTTTTTTTTTTTAATATTTATATCAAATTTAATTTTATTTCTTATATGGCTATAAAGAATTTCATAAAATTTTTGAACACATTTTGATTAAATTTAATAAATTTTCGGATAAATGTATAAAAAAAACTATTTAGTTAAAAAATAAAAATGCAATTAAAAATTGATTTATAAAATTTTCATTAATCCAATATGGCGTCTTATTTAAAATATATATATATGTATATATATTTTAAGTTAATATCCATTTGGATTCTTTTAGCTGGAAAATTCTGTGAACAACTATTATATGATTTGAAGGAAAAGAAAAACTTTACATATAGATATAAAATAATTGATTTTTACCATATGATAAAGTGGAAAATTTGTGATATTATCTATCTGTATTTGTTAAATATTTCTTTTTATTAATTTTATGAATAAAATTGGAATTTGCGCAATGAAAATATTATTATTGTTTATAAAAATAACACGTGCTTTTAGCATGGAAAATCACATTTTATCCATGTGCTTTTTAAATCTGAATTAGGATAAAGAAATTTTGAGTTGCGCTATTTGTTTGTTGATTATATTTATTAATGTATGGGTTTTTAATGTTAATGTATAGGTTTTGTTTACAAAACAATATTGTTGCATGTTAGGATTTTCTACAGTTAAAATTATGTAAACATGTTTTAAAATAGAATTAATGGTTTTAATAATATGTAAAGTGGTGCTTTCAGGGTTTGACTGCTTAGCCAACAACATTTTACCGGGAAAGTTCTACCGGCTAAAAATTCAACCGGATTAAAATGACAAAAATTAAAAATGGTTATTTATTGTGACTACACGGTATCAAATTTTTAGTGAATTTCTCACTTTTATGTCTTCGGTTAAATAACTATGCTTCATAATTTCTTTTTGTGATGGCACACTTTTAGGTTTTTCCACAGACCCATTACAGTCATACCTTTGGAATAATAAATAAAGATTGGTTTTTACTTCAATGAGAGGAGAGGATTAAGCTTGCTTCAAATTGTACATCGCTTATAAATCTGGGTTTATTGCCGATAATTTCAATTTCAATCTCATATCATGCTCAGCATTCAATTGCACTTGCAAAAATAGTCATCACAATGAAATGTATAGCTGGAAGTAGCGAATAACTTTTTAATTTGGAAGTTAGAACCCACCAGAAAACTCTTTAACTAATTGGGCCAAGAAACATAATAATCTATGAACTATGAAATTTAGCTTAAGCTTTGAATCTGTGTTAATATATAGGAATAACTCAAATTTTCTTTATGGCAATAGAACAATTTGTAGAGAGTATTCAATAACTAAAAAGTTTAACATTTTTATCAAACAAATGTGGTGCAGTTGAACTGTCTTGCACCATATTGCCAGCGCCCATATTATTCATGCTTGCGTTCTAGTGTTCTAGAAACCCTGATGGAAATAGCAATGTAAATATATAAAGAAAGTAATACGCAGGGCGGAAAAACATAAATTATACTAAATACGATTTGCTGAATTACTGATAGAGAATAAAAATGTAAAGAAAAATGAATTAAACTGTTGAAATTAAAAGTTTCTCCGAACATAATTTAATAATCAAGCTATAAATGAGAGATACTGTCAAGGAACATCTAAAAAACCCATTTATACAGTTTTAATTCATTTAAAAAACGAATGCGACCAATTTATATTTTGTATCCATAATTAAATACATTTCATTATAATGCATTCATGAATCACTGATTACAATTCTATTTTTTTTGTCACATTGAATCCTTATTCGAATGAGATGTGCTTAGTTATGCAAATATTTTCTTTCGATCTAAAGAAAATGTTCATAATTATAAATAAAATTATTAACATTTTTTTAAGAAAGTGATTTGCAAAATTTTTTAGGAATGCTTCCATATTTCTAGCTCCATGAAGAATGTTTTATTCAATATGATTCGTAAATTTTGATACAAAAATTTCTCATAGATAATAATAATAATAAAGTTGTATGCAGAATTGTAAGCAAATTCTTTGAAATTACCATTTTTTTTAAATTTTTTATTTGATGGAAATTTGTTGAATTTATTTAAATATAAAATTGTATATCTGAAAGTATTTTAAAACATCAGGCGGATTAAATGAACACTTTATCTAGTCATCCATCATTTTTAAAAACAATAACGATTTTCAAATAAAATATATTTATTAATATATTTTTTGAATTGTAATAAATACTATAACAAAATAATTTTTCTATTATAAAATCACTTCACAAGATACGATTTATAAATCTTTTAGTTCCACTTTCATATAATTTAATATATCAGGGTTGTTGTTGTTACTTAACAATTACATTATTTTGAATGAACAGTGTTCGGTATCCTCATAATCTATCATTAATTCTAATGTTACTACTAGCCATTTGTTCAGTATGGCCAATTCTATTGTTTTTGTATGAATATTGGAGTAACCAAAAATTAAAACAATTCAAAAATATCAGTTATAAGGAAATTAATTTGTTAAAAATGATATTAATAAATTAATAGATTTAAATAATTTTTAATATTCAATTAATGAACAACCAGTCAACAATTCCGGAAATCAAAATGATGCAACTAAAACTCATTAAAAGAATATATTAAAAATATAATAATAAAATTAAAAATAATGAAATTATTTTAACAAATTATAATTAATATTTTGTCATAGGAATTATCAAGATGCACAAGCAGGAGAAAAAAAACGGTCAATTATTATTGAGGAATATCCTTTAAATTATTATCCAAATATTTGTTATGATTATTTCGTTATTTATTCAAAAGATATTGTATATTGAAATTGTATTCATTACCACAAAATAATACTTACATATTTTTGGATTGATAACATCCAGCAAAGCCAAATTAGGAAAAACTTTAAAATAAATTTTATAAAATATTGAAATTCTTTCATATAAAAAATAATAAATTTTCTGAATATATAATGAAATCTGCAATTGCATCAATAGATCATAATAATTAAAATTAATATGCTGTAAATCTGTTTTCATATATAATTTATTTTCATTTTGAATGTAAATATTTCACAGTTCATTTAAAATAAATTTAGCCCATTTTTTAATATTACCACTTGAAATATAAAATTTTTTATTTTCTCATTGGCTGACAGTAAAAATAAATTAAGAACTGTTGGGCTAATTACTTACACATCTCATCGTATCAGTTTGCAAACAATTGAGCAACTCTTTTCAGAACTATGAAAACCGAAGCAGGTGGTAATCTGTTGAATTACAGCTCTTATTTGTTGATGTTAATTAAAGTTGAGTCAATAGATGACGGCTGAAGGAAGTAGTACCATTCTTTTCAGAAATGAGAAGCCCGAGCAAGTGATAATCTTTTGATTTATGCTGTTTTTATTTTTGCATATTTGTAAAATACTAATTCAAGTTAATTTCAATCTATGTTTCAATTCTAATTATTATATTAATAATTATTTCTAAAAAGGTATTATACAATGAAATGGAAATTCTCTTAATAATCATATCTATCTTTCCGCTTGCTCTCAATAATCCATACAGATAATAGGTTCGTTTACTTGGAAGTTCATATTTAATCAACATATTTAATCAACTATTTAATCAACTTATCGTTTTCGATGATAAGTAACCTTCTGTTTTGGATTATTTGTGGATTAGAAATTCTATTACATATAACTAAAATAAGATAAAAGAAATAAATTCTTCTGGATTTATTAATTTGTCTGATCATTTAAATAAATTGATTGTATTCAAGAAGTAATGTTCGAAATGTTATGAATTCTCGTCGCAATATTCTTTTAATTTTTTAATTGCTTATTTCTCAGCTGATATTTTTCATGGATTTTAGTCAAATTTTGAAACACAATCTGAATCTACTTAGTTGTTAGTTGCTATTGCTAGTTGGTTCTTTCTTCAATATAATCGACTCGCTTGTATCAATATTGAATAAAAACTGTTAACCCTGTTGACCTAAAAACCCGGAAATCGGTTATATCATTTTTCAATCTTATTTTCCCTATAACTCGTCTTAAAATATGCTATTTTTAACGAAGTTAATTTGCATTCTCTAATAATTTTTATTACGTATAATTCATACAAAATATTTTAAGATTTGTTAAAAACATATATAAAAAACATTAAATTTATTGTTAATAATCAATTATGAAAAATCTATTATGTATGTAATATGTGTAATTATTAGATTAGCCAGTAAATACATAATAAAAGTTTTATAAATAATTAGCCAATATATAAACACACGTAATTTTTATTTTTACAGTATACGTATTCTAATTTTTATTTTTCCAATGATTGTGAAACACCACTTGTAATATAAAATAGTTGATTAAGAGTCCATAGCATAACATACTCAATATAGCATAAAATAAGTAATATTATTGATGTTGCAGGCTATAAAAAAAAATGATATGTTTTTAAGTTTTCATAAGTTATTTTAACTTTGTTAACAAAACTTACTTTACAAAATATTAAAACGATTCGAAGTAGTTTATCAGCTATTATAATAAATATTGAAAATGTTGTTAAAATTCCTAAAATTGTTAATAGTGTTAATACTTCAACTAAATGCACAGCTACTGGCATAATTTTTTTTTGATGCGATTTAGTCAAAAAAATTGAATTTCTTTTAAATTTCAAATATAATTTTTTTTTTTTAACAAAATTAATAAAGACGTTAGATTTTTTTACATATTTTTTTTAAAATGTAAATAATATGACTTATGTCCAAAATGTTTATATGATGTTTTAAGGATTGATAATATTATTATTTTTTTTAATAAGGTACATAAAAGTAATATAATTTTGTTTTGAGGCTGTAATAGTGTATGGATTTTACACATACAAAATGCATTGTAAGTAAAAATTTTACGTTTGTAAAGGATTTTATATGTAATCTATACATCACAGGACCTCACATCCACATCATATACCTTTTACTTTTTAAAACGTAGAAAAACGTTTATATTTGAATATTTCTTTGCTGGTGAATTATATTTTTTTGTTGTAAATTGGCAATACTTGCCATAATTCATAATAATCACACTAAAAATAAATTTACACATACCTACTGTCGGGAAAAGAGAGAAAATACTATGTATACATACAGTAATTCAAATTATGTCCTCACTCCTCATGGCTCATGCACATATGTACTTTAATTAATTTGATTAAACCATTCGTCCTTCAAATAAAATTATTAATTTTTAAAAATATTTACTTCTTTCAATAAATGGTTTTCATAATTTTATTAATTATTAAATTAAATGGTTTTCAAATATTTTTAAAAACGAATTTAAAAATTGATAAAATGCCCAGATATTGTTAAAAAATGGACCTCAATCCAAAAATGATACCATTTTAATATTTGCGATAAAGGTATTTATATTTGTGTATTGTGGGTGCCTTTATTTTTTACTCATATTTTATAGGTCGCAATAATAAAAAGGTGGACAAACGCTGCAGTATACCATAGTCATATATTTCTATACCGAAATTTTTGTTCGAAGGTACTAATTTAGAACTACAGAAAGATTTAAAAATCGAATATAAATGACAGTTTTAATAGTTTTAATAGCTATCCACAAAAATTAAAGAAATTGAATTCCAAAAATTTTTTTTTTTTTTTTTAATTTATTGGTTTTGTATATATAAATGTATGAACTAAAAATGATTAATGGAACTAATAGTTATATTATTTACATTATTAACTCATTTATATTATTTACAAGTTGAAATTTATTTCCTTCTAAATACAAAGATAGTGACAGTCAAAAATCAGTTTTTTTATTTTTTTATTTATGCAGCAATTAAATTAAATATTCTATTAGAAATTTTGCATTTTATAATTTGAATCACCACATTCTAATTGTTGTTCACCTTCTAACATTTCTTTTAATAAATCATCATTTGGTTCAATTATATCTTCTTCCATTTTTTCTTTACCTTTTGAAAGACGTCGATTTAATTTTTTTAATAAATTTTCATCAAATTGTATCATATAATTTAAACAATCAATATAATTATCTGGTTTTTCTAACAAGTATAATGGATTTACTTGAAAATTAAGCACTTCTGGTATCATAAAGGCAAAAAGCCATCCAACTAATGGTGTTGTACCACATGTATAACTAGCCTCTTTATGATAAAAAAAATATCCATCAAGTTCGGGACAATTATTTTCCCAATGCGGATATACATAGAAACATTCTTGTATATTTTCGGTATTGTCAAAATCATAAAATTTTAATTGTGAAAATGTATAGTCGTTATAATCATTTATATCACAAATTGGATTTTCATCAAATCGTGTCTTTATCCAATAAAAACGAAATTCTGTTTCACAATGTAATAAATCTTGATTGCCGAGAGACAATGCGTCAAGTATATAAAAAAATTTAAGATTCTGTACATAAATACAATCGAGAATTGTAAGTTCATGTCGTGACTCTCTATCTCCTGGTAGTTTCGAGTGGAACGAAAACATTAATTTACCAACTTTATTGTACATTTCGGTTATCCCATTACAAGCTATTACTAAACATCGTTGACCTTTTGGACATGGAACTACATACCATTGATTTAAGTTTTCGGGTCGTTCTTTAAACCATTCTGATAATTGAAGACTATGATTTAGATCATATTTTTGTTTATATGTTCGGCGACGATGTTTATGTGTATTTTTATGAAATTTTATCACTTCTTCTAAATTCCTGCCTTCATCTTGTGCTTTTGATCTTTGTGTCTTTTGTTGCTCCAGTAGAATTTGTCTTCTAAGTTCCTGAGGTTCTTCTTTTGATTTTAAACATTTGTATAAGTCTTTGAATTGTGTTTGTGATTCCATTATATTTAGATAGTTTTAAAACTAATTAAAAATATATATATTGCCAATTATAACACCACAATTTATTGATTGAATTTATACGTTACACCGGTTATACTCTACAGCCTCAATATTATATTTATATGGTGCAGCCCTGTAGCGTAGCTATCTTTGCGCCTATTTGTATTTTGTAATATATATTGGAGTTGGATTGATTGGTTCTGTTTTGCACTTTGATAATATAATCAAAGGTTCTGCTGATCTGATATGGAAATGGAGGTCTGGTTCTCTGGTTTGTTTGGTTGCCTAAATAAATAACATATATAACATATGCATATTATACTTGAACTTGACAGGACTGACAGGTCACATAAAATGACAAAAAGATGACATCCCTGTAAACGAAGTATCGTTTTCGATTCGTAAAAGAAAGTAACTTCCTCAACAAACCATCTTTTACGATTCGTTTAGGTGTTTAGTTTGTATCGTTTACGATTTACCAGTCACATGTTAATTGAAAACTTAAACGAAGTTTGTGTATGAATTGGTAATTCGTTTAAGTTTAAACTCCGTTTGAGTGAATCATTAATGATTCGCATTTAGCGAATGGATAAAGCAAGCATTACATAATGCTAGAGATACTCTCGCCGCTGGTGCCGCGATGACGCTATGCCGCGCTGTCAAATAAAAGTTCAGATATATAGAAATATATGAAAGCAGATAAACTCGCCGCCGGGCTGCCGCTGGTGCCGCCGGTGCCGCAACAATGTTGGTTCAATTTCAACTTTTTGCCGCGGTGATGGTTTGGAATGTCAGTTTTTTATATTGTTAATCTCATAAAAAAAAATTTTGTTAAAGAAGTAAGATGAGTTTTACAGAAAAATTAATTAGTAAAAACTAATGAAATTTAATATAACAATTTTATAAAATATAACATTTTATATAAAAAAAATAAAAATGTTTGGTTATGTTTTTGTGACGCTCTGCCGCTTTGAGAGTATCTACTCAAAAATTCTACAACCATCACGGCCATCATTTGAAATTTCAAATCGGCTGATCGTCGAGTGCGGCGCGGCGAGAGTATCTCTAGCATAAGGGTCATTTTTGAAAATGGATTGAAAAATGAATACAAATTTTTAAATTTAATAATTTTGTATATATTTTTATATTATTTTATAGTAATAATTTTTAAATTTAATATTTTTTTTAATATAAAAATCACATTGTTGTGTTCATAATTTAAATCTTATATTTGTTTATCTTTCATCTTTTTTTTCCTCCTGTTCATAAAATTAATTATTTTTTGTTATAAAATTTAAATTATTCTTTAAAGCAGATGCTAAAAAGTTGTAATAATAATTAATAAATAATATTATAAACTAATATTTTTTAATTTTTACCTTTTGCGATACATTTTTGCATATAATTCTATTTTTCTATCTCAATTTCTGTTCACATTTCTGATACTTTTCTGCGATAACATTATGAGTGGCCGACGTTTCGAATTTTAGTTCGCAGATGATGCAATTCTGATATACCACTTTCTGAAGTTTAAAATCGCTGATATCGAGTCTAGTTGTCTAATTATCCCGCACCAATGATGCGTGGTGCGACATTGGTGAGACTTTGGGGATATGAGTTACGCGATTCGCCATAAGCACTTCTTTTTTGACTCAATTTGGAGTCAGCTTACTTAAAGGGCTAGCTTTTATTTATTTATATTTAGGGCTAGGGGCTAGCTTTTATCTTAGGCTTTTATTTATATTTAGTAAACAATAATATAACAAAAATACAAAATAATATAATTTGGTTATAATAAATATATCTTTAAAGTTTAAAATAAATACCCTTATATATATATTATAAGAGTCCATAATTATCAATTCAATACGTATTGCATATACATTTTTATGCAAAGAACGTTATTATTGAATGGTAAAAATAACCTTTAATTGAAGGTGAGTAATTTTTCTTTTTATAATATCAATTTCATGCCATATGAAAATACTTTTCTGTCATTGACATGTGATTACAATTATTGAGTTTAGTTTTGTTCGTTTTGTTTAATATAAAATGTCCAGAGACAAAACAATTGCTTCTGCTGATGTCCAATTAAGTAAAAGTTTGTCATGGATTTTAAGGCATGGTGCTGTTAAAGAAAAGTTACCAATACAAAGCGATGGTTTTCTTGATATTAATCAAATACTTTTGCACAGAACATTTAGAAATTACAAATTTGAAGATATACGTCGTATTGTCGAAAATGATAACAAAAATCGATATACTATTGTGAAATGTCCAGGTTCATATAAAATCAAAGCAAATCAAGGTCATTCATTAGTTGAAATAAATAATTTAAGTTTAAGAAAAATTGTTAATCCCGAAGATATTCCAATTGCTGTTCACGGAACATATAAAAATTTATGGAATAATATAAAAACCCAAGGTCTTAAAAAATTTTCTCGGAATCACATTCATTTCACGGATACTGATAAGCCTGCAATTGATAAAAAATATAGTGGTTTTCGAGAGAATGCCGAAATTTTAATTTTTGTAGATACGAAAAAAATGTTAGAAGCTGGAATTGAATTTTTTGTATCCGAAAATAGTGTAATTTTATGTTCGGGACAAGACGGAGTTATAAAACCGAGATTCTTTTCGAAAGTTATTGACAGAAAAACTAACACAGAATTACAATTATTTTAAGATTATTTTATTTGTATTTCAGTTAGAACTATTAATACGAATATATATAAAAATGATTCAAGCTCCAAAGAAACAACCAGAAACCTCAACATCAGAGATATTAAAACTAAAATTACCAAATCCTTCAAATATTAACGAATCTAATATTAATGAAAATCGTAAAGAGGATCAAATAAATAAACAGGAAATAACCACTAATGAGTTTCAATGTAAAACATGTTTATCGCAGTTTCCAGATTTACAAAAATGTTTAGCCCACGAATTAACTATACATGTTTGTGCTACAGACCAATCTGGGAAAAAAATGCAAAATTCAGATAGAAAAAGAAAAACTAAGACCAAAACTTTATCATTATCAGAGGAAACACCATTTGATATAGAATTAAAAAATACTGTTAAATCTACATTATCAGAATGTGCAGACAATTTTGTATTACAAACATTTTGTCGATTATTTCAGCCAACACCAGATAATTTAAATATGGCTTATGAAAAAATATATGACGAATTACAATTTGAATTAAATAAGAGAGGTAATTGGGAAATACATCCATTTGGTTCAACTATAAATGCTATGGCATTAATCTGTAAATATACTAATAATTTTATTTATTACATAAATTATATAATTTTACTTATTTTACTTTTAGCAAGCGATATGGATTTTTACATAAAATGCATTAGTATTAATAATAATCAAAGTAATTTACCAACTAACATTAGTAAAAAGAGATTGTTTAATAAAGTTAGAGATATCCTGTATCATAGTAATTTATTTTCTGATGTTATCCCAGTACCTAGAGCACGTGTTCCAATTATAAAATGTAGAAATAATTTTACTGGTATTAATTTAGATATAAATTTAACATCACGTATTGGTGTTTTTAATAGTAAATTTATTGGTAAAGTCATAAATTTTGATAATAGAATTCATTCGATTTTATTAGTTATTAAAGTATGGGCAAAAGTATGGGAATTAACAAAAACAGGTCGTATAACAAATTATTGCTTAACATTATTAGTATTTTTTTATTTACAAAATTGTGAACCACCAGTTTTACCACCAATTCAAAAATTTCAAGAAAATTGTGAAGAAATAATTGATTATTATAATTTTGGTTTTGAACATCCCAAAAATTTTAATAATTTAGCTAACAAAGAAAATGTATTTGAGTTGTTAAGAGGTTTTTTTAAATTTTATAAAAATTACAAATATGACAGTCTTATTATTTGTCCATATTTAGGTATATCAATAGAAAAAGTAATGTTTAAAGAAAAGAAAATTATATTTCCGGAATATGAACAACAAGTAATAAATTTAAAAAATCAGTCTTCAGATAATAAAAATCCTAATAATATTGATAAAATAGCTCTTAAATTAGATTCGCCAGTTGTTATACAAGATCCGTTTTGTTTGATTTTAAATAAATTTAATACAGGGCCACATATATTTGCACATTTTCAAAATCGTTTAGAAATAGCTGATAACATTTTTACAGATAATAATAATTGTTCATTTGGTAAACTATTAATTAAACTTCTATATGAGCCTGTACCAATTCAAAATGTAATATCCAATTCTGAAATATGTGCGAAAAAATCAAATTCAATTGAAATTACTACATCAAATAATTATTTATTGGATAGTAACACACAACCATCACTCATAAGTTATTGTAAAATAAATCCCCATGAAGCTGAACTAACATTTTTACGAAATTATTTAAGAAATAAATATGTTGATAAAACATTTGATACAAATGAAATTAAAAAACAGTGGTGTGAAAATTTAATAAAATATTTTACAGAAATTTTAGAGAAAGTATATAAAATAAATATTAAATTAGTTACAAATGAAAATTTTACTAAATCCGTTAAAAATCAGATTGATAGTGATATTCATTCAAATGATAACTTAATAAAAATTTATAAAATAACATCAAATTTAAATTTATGGAGTGGTCGGAAAAATTTTAATACCAAACGTGGTTATGCAATTTATTTGGCAAAAACATTAGAAACAACTAGTCTATTAGAAAATCAACGTAAATTAAATTCATCTTTTCATGCTTATTTAAATTGTGAATTAATATTTAAAATAGCACAAGATTATTCTTTTGTAAATATAGAATTGATTAATCTTAATGGTAAAATTGGTAAACAATCATTTAAAACATTATTTAATGAATTTTCAACAAACTCCCGAGTTACAATAATTGCATATTTTGAGAGTTTGAGTAGAGGAGATTAATTGTTCGTAATTAAATAATCCCAGTTTTAATAAAATGTAATTATTAATAAGAAATATTAATAAAATGTAATTATTAATAAGAAATATTTTGTAATTAAATTATTAACTTCGAATAATAAAAGTTTTTCAAATACATATAAAATAATATTATTGTTTTAATTAATTAAATTGAGGTAATGTTATTGATCGAGAATTAATTAGATGTATCTGAAACCAAAGGGTCGATATCACAAAATAAAAATAAGAAATGATTATAATTCTTTCTTTTTCGTTATGATTTCATATTAAAAATGTTTATTTCGTCTAGAATAGTAAAGAATATTAATTTATCACTTTGACCGTAAATGATATTATTTTGGTAATGCCAATATATCTCGCATGCCGCAATCACTCTGAAATTAAAATATCGCAGAATTTCGAAACTGCACAATTTTTAATAAAATAATTGGTATCTATCTGCAATACATACAACGAATCGTAACTTTTGGAATTATCATATTATACGAAACGCCTGCTGTTCAATTCCAATAGCGTAATAATGTTCACGATGAAATTTGCGCAATAAATAGATCCACGCTTTGAAAAGTTCCCATAATAATCTGCCCCGTTACCCGTGATGTGAAAGATTATGTGACTGGCAGTAATTATGTGATATTAATATGACAACAATTTATTAACCAACTGTGTGTTCTTTAAAATATTTAGGCATAGTGACGAGAATAAAGGATCCAACACTAATCACATTGGTTTGAAAGATCTTTAGCGTCCAATTTTTTATTGTTATCTACTAATGAAATTTGTATAATTTTTCTTTATAAATTTTTAATTAAATAATTATTAATTGCATCACATTTTTATAACAGTTATTATTATTATGTCTTAATAATTGCAACATTAAAACAATATTTTTAAATTTATGAGACAGTTTTAGCAGTTTAGCATTGACACCTGTTAAGATGTTTGTTAGATTCGGAAATACAATTGTCGTCCATCTGAAATCAAAGATATCAAAGAATATTTTTTTAAATCAAACTGATTTTATTTTAATGTTAATATAATGTAAGATATCTTCAGATGATTATTGATTAATCGATCAACAGTCAATTATAATGAGCAATACAATATATTGATAATTATATTGTTGATCCTTTAAGAGCCAATGTATATTACTTATATATTTGTGTAGATTAGTTAAATTACTGATTAATTATTGAATTTTTCTTTTTAAAATAGTTAGCATATGATTTTATCTAACTAATTTATCTTCTATCGTGATAATTTCGTAGTACATAATTATAAATATAATACTTTTAAGAATTTCCAATAATATACATAATATCAATACATAACATTAATTACCGAATTCACAGTGGGAGTTTAAGCCTGTGCCAGAGCATAAACCTCGTTTTAAATTATTTTCTGGTTTCTTAATGGATGTTTAAAGATAAACCTTCACTTTTGACATTTTTTATTATTATTTTATATTTATAGGAAATTAATTCATATATACATAATAAAAGTTATAAGTAAAAAGTTATTAGAAAAAAGCTTAAATTATTATTAAGATTCTTTTCTTCCATAACATAAAAAATAAAATATATAATACATAATCGTATGTCACCGTCACCGTTATGTCACCGTTAAAGTTCAGAATTCAGTTAATGTTAACATTAACTGGTGATTTCAGGTAATGTTGAAAATTAGTAATATATTTCCAACTATAACTAGTTAATGTTAACTATAACTAGTTAATGTTAACATTAACTGATCGTCGATAGATAATCTCAGAAATTTTATATTTTCTTTATTTTTACGACAAGTACACATCCTTGTAGAGCATTTAGAATTGCAGTTATATTTTCGGTATCCTTGCTCTTTTCCAAAAGATTGAGATGTTGCAGTTTGTAGTAGACTTATTTCATCCTGAGGAATTTATTTCATACTGAAGGGCAAGTGACAACTAATTTTTATCCACAAAATAAATTCTTACATGCAGTGTTAAACTGTACTTATAGAAAACTGAATGAATGGGCTTCTCTGATTATGATGAAAAAACTTTTTTCTAGAAAAAATTCCGTACATTAACGATTAACTAACCGAATCGTTAATATCAATAATAACTAGTTAAAGTAAGAAATTAAGATTTTTTCGCACTTTAACTGGAAAGTTTAGTTAATGTTAACATTGACTAGGTAATGTTGACATTTACGTATTTCGTACTTTAACGGTAACAAATACACACACTAACTCATAAATTCCAATATCAAATTAATGTTTATAATGATTTTTCGTTTACAATATCTTTATTTTCAATTATCATTCACAATAGTTCACATTTTGTTTTAGGCTTAAGCCAAACAATCGATTTAGATAAGTTTGAGCTTAAGCTATCACTGTGAAATCT
Organism: Rhamphomyia laevipes; assembly: GCA_963920725.1. Lineage (NCBI taxonomy): Eukaryota > Metazoa > Arthropoda > Insecta > Diptera > Empididae > Rhamphomyia > Rhamphomyia laevipes. The sequence goes on along the minus strand of OY987255.1, from coordinate 19,386,528 downwards.
ACCATAACTAATTTTCTGTTGTGTTTTTTATGGAATTTAAACTGAAACACAAAATATATCTTCTATTTATCATTTTTTTAATTAAATAAAAACATTTGAAAATTAAAAAAAATATTTTTTAAATTTAGTAGGTAAACATTGTATTTGATTATGCAATTGAATTAGCTACACGTTACAAAAATGATACATTTTTTGGCTAATGAAAATATAATTTTAAGTAATAAATATTTGTTTAGCAAATTACATAACATTATAATAAATTATATCATTATAGGATTATTATTCAGAAATAATTATATTAAGATAAAAAACCATTCATATTGTGATAGATTAAAGTTTTGGAACAATATTTTTACAATTACAATACGATGCTGCAAAATTATCAAAAATGCAGTTTGCACCTGTACCATATGCACTCAAACGACTTATCTTTCCCGAAACTTGGAGTTTTTCTGTATCTAGTTTACGACGAACTGTCGCTTCAAATAATGTACTCCCAGGTAATGTTCTTAGTAAAATACGATATAGTCTTAAATTTTTTGGATAACCATTATAATCTGTTATATTAGCTCGAAAAACTTCAACAATAAAGTGCAACTCTAGTTTATCACATAAATCAGAAGTTGAACCATTTTGAAAATTTTGTAAATAATCATTTATTTGATCAACGACAAATAGAGCTAATTTATGATTTAATTCTGATTTTGTGTCAATTTTCTGATATGGAAAACAAGTACACCAATGATCTGCAATCGCAATATCTTGACAAGAACGATTATATGGTACTGGTTTGAATAATGATTGACAATTTGGACAACCTGTAGCTTTTGGTAAATTTTTGGAAGTTCTGCCGGACAATTCTAGTAGATTTTTTAATGTCATATGAATGTCATAAGGATTTGTTAACCGATTTTTATTTACATATAAACCAGTTACATATTCAGGATACATTGTTTTAAACCATTGTGGCAGCCATATAAACATAAATGGCAAACGTTCTTCAAAATATCCGGATAAAGAATTGCGTATCGGACCATATCGCATTCCATGATCACTGAAAAATATCACAACACTTTCATTTAGAATACTAGTACTTGATAGTTTTTCTAGATATTCAACTATTTTTGAATCCATTAAAGAACAATCGTTAACATCGTGATGGCTGAAAGTGTTAGCCCAGAATAGTCCAAAAAATGGATCGTTTTTATAACGTGTAGCTAATTCAATTGCATAATCAAATACATAATCAGCTGAATGTTGGTAGCCTAAGCAATATGTTAATCCAGATTTTGAATGAATTTCAAAGTTTTGTTCAGCTGCTATCATAAATGGTTTTAAATAATAGTCAACTGGTGGCATTTCAAAACCTTGATTTTTTATATTAAATGTACTCATCCGAACTTCATCTTCTGCGTATGCTGTAACATAACCATGTTCACGAAATAATTTCCAAATTAACGGACAATTGTCAAGTTCTTCGCATATTTGAAGTGCGGTAGTTAAATTATATCCTGCTAGTATAGCCATTAGATTAGGGTATGTATTTTCATCTATCTTAAATTTCAATTATTATTACAAGAATTGAGGATTTATTTATTATAAATTAAGATTAACCTTGTTATATCCACTCATTTCGAACCACGCATTATTATACAATATGTTAGCAGTTTTGGGCATTTCACGAATTAAATTAACCCTAGAAATACTATCAATGCCAATCATCAAAATACTGGGTGCTCTTTTGGTTTCTTTATTATTCCAAGTATCTAACCGTTGGCGAATATCAGCTCGTTCTGGCATCATTGCATGTCCGTTGATATAAACTTGTTTTTCATTAATTGTACATTTAACCAAAATATTGTCTGATGTATTTGAGATTTGAACAGATTTGTTAAAACTCTGACATTCTGTCAATCTGATATAAAAAGAGAATAATAAATATAATCTTTCATAATTTAAAAGTAAACATTATAATTTCAATTTTAGACAAATAGTTTACTTAATTGTGAAGTCAGCTTCTTGTCCTTTTCCATTTCTCAAAATATCTTGATAACAACAGTTTAATGATGAATCATAATAAATTTTACGATTGTTATCAACGCTTAAAATGTATTGTTTTATAGTAGAATTGTATCGTATGATAGTCAATGGTTTTTTTGCGGAACAAGATTTATATTTCAATCTTTTAATATATGTTATTATATGTGGATCATACGGATCGATATTTGGTATTTTGCATTGATCGCTCCACACTAAAAAATCTAATAGTTAAAATAAAAATGAAATTAGTAATTTTCTGAACTTGTTAAAGGTAATAACAAAAAATCTATACCTTTCATTCCAGTTACATGTGAATGGTCATTAACTATTATTTTTTGAATTGGCTGTACAAGCATTACAAGTAAATATACATAAATTAACGTACAAGCAATCATTAAAAAATATCGACTTTTATGAATACAATTATATATTATATCACCACTAATAGTGAAGTCATGTGTAGCAACTTTATATTCTTCATCAATTATGCTACTTTTAAATTTCTTAAGTTTTTGTGCTAATGCATAGAATTCTTCAGAATTTTTATAAGCAATGTCATCATCATCTTGAAATAGTGGTAGATAGATTTCATCAGTATCGCCGTCATCTTTCTTGTATTTAGACAAATACATTCTCATATTATTATAAAATATATTATTATAGAATTAATTAAAAGTATTTGTTGTTATAAATTATTAAATAATAAAGTATTTTATTTAATATTTGATAATTGGATAATTATTAGCCTACTTATTTATAAGCTAATTCTATAAAGTAGGGAATCAGTAGTGTTTGACATAAGTTAAGTATGCCTTCTTTAAAATCTTACCGATATTGTAATTGTTAAATATTCAATTGATCAGTAAATTTAAATTTATTTATATATAAAAGATAAGAAATCAAGGATATTTTTAATCTGGATCTTACTATTGTCGATTATTGTCCAGCTCACCTAAAAAGTATTTCACAGGAATTATCAAAAGCTATAACGTTGGTATTTTTTTCACCTAATATATGATATTTGAAATAATCTTGGAACGATAAACAACATAAAACACAATTATCGAAGAAAAATTATTAGAGTATATGACACCGAAATAATAATGTTGCCAATAATTTCAAAAAGAAGATAATTACAAACAATTTCCGGAAAGTAGGATTTAATAATTCTAATAACGATGCTGATGACTTTCCATTAGCAAGTGATTGCTAATGGAAGCAATCATTAGCAATCACTCTAACTGATTTTAATAACGCAGATAAAGAAGATCGCATTTCGACTACTGCGAACAATTTTTTAGAAATGAAATACTAATTTTCTATATCCTAATTAAAAAAATGCAATTTAAATCGAAATCACTAAAAAAATAATGGTAGAACGAGGTTACAATTCTATTAAATTGAATAGTGGAATATACAAATGTAAATTAGGATGGACAATCATAACCCCACAACACTGGCCCATATTGCAAGAATCTATTGTGAATTTAGAAGTGAATTCGATTTATTATGTTTCCAATAAACTGTCATGAAACATGAAATAAAAAGTTAATTGTTGCGTGTTATAAAAAGTAGGCACCCAGTATTTATCTTTTTTTTTTAAATTAAATAAAGTAATTTTAAAATTCAGTTAATTAAATTATAATTTTATTAATAAAAATATTTATGTAGTAAAATATAAAATAATAATTATTTAAATGGATTATATTGGTAATATTTGACATCAGTATTATTAAAAATAAAAAGCATTTATGGTGCTGTTAAAGATAAAATTGTTGGAACAAATTTTTTACAATGACAATACAATGCTAAATTTTCAGAAATACAGTCTGCATCTGTACCATATGCATTCAAACGGCTTATTTTTCCCGAAACTTGGAGTTTTTCTGTATCTATTTTACGATGAATTGTCGCTTCAAATAATGCACTTCCAGGTAATGTTCTTAGTAAAATACGATATAGTCTTAAATTTTTTGGATAACTATTATGATCTGTTAAATTAGCTCGATACACTGCAGCAATAAAGTTCAACTCTAGTTTATCACATAAATCAGAACTTGAACCATTTTGAAAATTTTGTAAAAAATCATTTATTTGATCAACGACAAATAGAGCTAATTTATGATTTAATTCTGATTTTGTGTCAATTTTCTGATATGGAAAACAAGTACACCAATGATCTGCAATCGCAATATCTTGACAAGAACGATTATATGGTACTGGTTTGAATAATGATTGACAATTTGGACAACCTGTAGCTTTTGGTAAATTTTTGGAAGTTCTGCCGGACAATTCTAGTAGATTTTTTAATGTCATATGAATGTCATAAGGATTTGTTAACCGATTTTTATTTACATATAAACCAGTTACATATTCAGGATACATTGTTTTAAACCATTGTGGCAACCATATAAACATAAATGGCAAACGTTCTTCAAAATATCCGGATAAAGATTCGCGTATCGGCCCAAATCGTATTCCATGATCACTGAAAAATATCACAACAGTTTCATTTAAAATACCAGTACTTGATAGTTTTTCTATATAATCAACCACTTTTGAATCCATAGATGAACAATCGCTATTATCACTGTGACTGAAAGTATTGGTCCAAAAAAGTCCAAAAAATGGATCGTTTTTGTAACGTGTAGCTAATTCAATTGCATAATCAAATACATAATCAGCTGAATGTTGGTAGCCTAAGCAATATGTTAATCTAGATTTTGAATGAATTTCAAAGTTTTGTTCAGCTGCTATCATAAATGGTTTTAAATAATAGTCAACTGGTGGCATTTCAAAACCTTGATTTTTTATATTAAATGTATTCATCCGAACTTCATCTTCTGCGTACGCTGTAACATAACCATGTTCACGAAATAATTTCCAAATTAATGGACAATTGTCAAGTTTTTCGCATATTTTAAGTGCATTAGTTCTATTATATCCTGATAGTATAGCCAATAGATTAGGGTATGTATTGTCATCTATCTTAAATTCCAAACATTCAAAAATTTGTGATTTTTATTATAAATTAAAATGAACCTTATTATATCCACTCATTTCGAACCAATCATTATTATACAGCATTTGAGCAGTTTTGGGCATTTCACGAATTAAATTAACCCTAGAAATACTATCAATGCCAATCATCAAAATACTGGGTGCTCTTTTGGTTTCTTTATTATTCCAAGTATCTAACCGTTGGCGAATATCAGCTCGTTCTGGCATCATTGGGTGTCCGTTGATATAAACTTGTTTTTCATTAATTGTACATTTAACCAAAATATTGTCTGATGTATTTGAGATTTGCACAGATTTGTTAAAACTCTGACATTCAGTCAAGCTGATATAAAGTGAGAATAATAAATATAATCTTTAATAATTTAAAAGTAAACATTATAATTTCAATTTTAGACAAATACTTTACTTAATTGTCAAGTCAGCTTCTTGACCTTTTCCATTTCTCAAAATATCTTGATAACAACAGTTTAATGATGAATCATAATAAATTTTACGATTGTTATCAACGCTTAAAATGTATTGTTTTATAGTAGAATTGTATCGTATGATAGTCAATGGTTTTTTTGCGGAACAAGTTTCATATTTTTTTCTTTCAAAATATCTTATTATATGTGGATCATAGGGATCTAAATTTGGTATTTTACAGTGATCGCTCCAGACTAAAAAATCTAATAGTTAAATTAAAACATAATGAATAAATTTGTGAAATTTATGTAACAAATAATAATAGACTAAGAACTAGCAACGGATTTACTTTTCTCATTTGATAAGTCGTGAAAATGAGTAGGCAGTTTTTTTAACTCACTATAAGTCTATACGCCGTTGCATGTTGAAAACATGCTACAAACTAAAAAAAAAATTAAACTTTCAAATAAAAGTTTGTAACAAACTAAACTTTCAAATTAAAAGGATTTCTAAAGGACTTAAACAAATTTTAGTTACATATTAATTGAACTGGAATTTTAGTATTATATTTAATGCATGGCTAGGATGCATCATTTTAAAATACTGATGAAAAAATAGACACTAACATCCTGCTTGACCATAAATAAAATTTCTAGTAAATGATGGGTGTTAAAGAATAGAGATCGCATTTATAAAAAGTTGATAGCGCTATTATCCGTTTCCGTTGCTATCTCTGCAGCTATATCATATATTTTATACCTTTCATTCCAGTTACATGTGAATGGTGATTAACTGGTATTTTTTGAATTGGCTCTACAAACTTTACAAGTAAATATACGTAAATTAACGTAAAAGCTATCATTATAAAAAATTTATTTTTCTTAATAGCATTAAAAATTATGTCACCACTAATAGTGAAGTCCGTATGTCTTTTAATTGTTCGGTTACTTTTTAATTGTTTAATTACTGATGTTGTTGCATAGCATTCTTCAGAATTTGGATATAGAATATCATCTTCTTGAATTAGTTGCAGATGAACTTCATCAATATCGCTGTGATTTTTGTTGTATTTAAAAAAATGTTTTCTCATTATTATAAAATATATAAATATTATATTGTAAAATTTCAAGGTCCAGAAATATAAATTAAAAGTATTTGTTTTTATAAATTTTTAAATAATACTTATTACATAATTTGATATTTAGATAATTAGCCTACGTATGTTTTATTTCGCTTACTGAATTTTGAATTTTCATTTTTTTAAAATATCGCGTTCAACGTCAAACTTACTTTGGAAACTATTGTATTGTAATTGTAATGTCCAATCCAAGCCGAAATTTTCTACAATTACATTTTTCATATATTAATATAAATCGATACTATAAACAGCTAATTTATCCCAATTTTCACCATTTAATTTTGTTATTCCTTCTTTACTGGTTAGTTGATAATATTAGTCTCATTATTTCTTTAAATATTAGAAATTCTGTTAAATATATAATGTATTTGGTTGGTTGGTTATAAAGGAGGAAGATCACTGAGATCTTCACGTACCAAGGAACCAAGGCCACAAAGGACAAAGACCCGTTGTACTCTCTCAGTGGCGTATAATTTTTTTAAAAAAAAAATGCGTTAGCCCATCCAATTTCTTTCATGAAAGTCACAAAATTTTCGAGATTTATTTCTCCAGCCTCATTGTTACCGCATGTTTCCTTAATAAAATATGCCCGTGATTATACCTGTAATTAGTCTTATCTTTACCTTGTGCATTTTTAGGATACCCTTCGTTTTCTTTGCGCAAGAATTACCTCATATGATTTTGGTATTTGCATTAAAGGTGCTACCTTTCCACACCATAGTGTGTTTTTTTCCCGCCCACTCATCTAGTAATCTTTTAGATGTAGCAATTGGATAGCCTACTTAATAAGAATTAGAAGAGGTGTGTGCCGCTGCCGCTCCAATTTTTGCAAGTTCATCTGCTTTAATGTTGCATATAATTTGATTATGACCAGGTGACCATAATAATTTTAGCATATTATTTCTCGCCAGAAGATCTAGATTAGTTTTGAAATTTTTTACCAACGTGGATTTTGTTGATATTTCCCAACGCTTTTAACGTTTCTTTTTTCGCGAAGCGTGATGTTTCAGCTTTACATTGCATGTGTAATTTTGAAAATTACAGATATTTTATTTATAGAGCACGTATCATTTATGCTAGTTAATGGCTGATATGAGATTGATATTTTGGCTTTAAATAAAATTTGATTTTTATATTCATTGGCCGGATTACGCATTTCGACAAAGCTGTCAAAAATCTTTAAAAGTGTGAGTAAATTTTATTCCTAAATTAGCAGTAAAATTTCTTACACTTTTAAAGAGTTTCGATAGATTACTGGAAACCGTCAATTTAGACAATCATATAATTGCATTATTCAGTTAAATTTAATTCCATAACATGTTTTTCTGCCAGCTGCATCCAGTTATTTTTTCCTATAAATGATCTGTGCTAACTGATGCGGCAATCTCTACCTACTTGCGACTTGCGATATTGTTTTGATTACATATTCCACATTCATCTTTAATGCGTGGAGATAAAGCAGCGCAAGACCTGCTGGGGTGGAAGCACACAAGTCGTGACGACTGTTTTTTTAAAGTTTCGTCGCTGTTGGTAGCACATAAGACGTTATCGTCCATTTTTGTGGTCGATATCGTCAATTTTTTGAAAGTCGTAACGACTGTTTTTTTTAAAGTTTCGTCGCTGTTGGTAGCACATAAGACGTTATCGTCCATTTTTGTGGTCGATATCGTCAATTTTTTGAAAGTCGTAACGACTGTTTTTTTTTTAAGTTTCGTCGCTATTGGTAGCACATAAGACGTTATAGTCCATTTTTTTGGTCGATAACGTCACTTTTTTGAACGACACCTAAAATTATATCGTTGATAGAAAAAAAAAAATATTTGAAAGAAAAAATATCAAGCATTTGATTTTAAATTTATATTTTGTGTGAATTATACATCATTATAATTATATATAAAGTTAATAATAAAAAACTTTTTAATTTATTTAATGAATTTTAATTTCTTTATAAATTTAAATATATATTTTTTTTTATAATAATTAGTTGTTATGTAAAATATAATTAACAATATTTTAAAACTATAAATCTTTATTGCGCAAAATAAATAAAATATTGTTAATAAAATTTTCCATCTGCCTTTCAAAATTCCAATTGCGCGTTAAATACAATATATATAGATTTGGCATGCAAATCGTGAAATGCACGTTCACTGGTGTAATCTGCAGGTGCACGATAAGGAGTGAGCAGCCATGGTTCAAGTGGATAACCGATATCACCTAAAAAAATAATATTGTAACAAGTATAAAAAAATATTTGAAAAAAACCTAAAAGAAGAGAATTATCCAGTTGATAGTGTCCAGTTACCAGCATTTTTAAATGGCAGCCAAATTTAAAACTGGAGGAATGGAGGAGCTCCTAAATCCACCATTCATATCTAGGACTTCTAAAATTGCAACAAAACTCTCTTTGTTGACCCGAAAATATTGATGGAAGCTGAAATTTTAAAACTTCTTAAAATTTGTTTGAAATTTCATTCATATACTTACACTTTTTCCTTTAAATGGATCACTACGATTTCTTAATATTTTTCTTTCAATTTTCATCTTCCTAGTCACTTGAAACCATAAATAACATTTTATATTATTTTTTTATTTTCCTGAAATCACAATTATATTTTGAAAACACAACTATTATATATTTAATTATTTTCCAAATATTAAAATTTAATTTTTGATATGCCAAATCAATAATATGTCATATCAAAACGATACAAATCGTCAATTTATATATTTTTATGTTGGCAAAGCTGTTTTCAAAAACGTATCTACTTATATGCTGCCACACATTAGGACGATACGCTTTCATTATCGACCAAAAAAAAGTAGTCGTCACAACTTGTGTGCCTCCACCCCAGTTTATACACATATCATTTTATCTGAAGTATTCTTTCGTAGCTTAAAGAACTCTTTTATATTTTTGTATATTGCAGAATTGTGCAGCAGTGCCGTTCATAATCGCCGCTCAGGTGGAAAAACAATATCGCTGCTTGTTTTTACAAAAAATTGTTTAATAGCATTAGTATAAAAATAGCTGTATAAAAATTCAATTAACAGTATTTTTGTAACAAATAATGCTTTGTAAAAAACACTGCCTTGCTAAAAATTTCACAGCTTTTAAAACACCGATATTGTATTTTATTATTTCTTAATTTGAATAGGGATCTACTAAAATTTAATCTAAATTTTACAGACATGAACTATATTACGATCCCAATCTGCCGGTGTATGTGTACCCAATTTCATTCTTTGGAACATTAATCAAATATACTTTGGAAATTAGCCAGGGCGGCTACTACGTACTCCTAGTTTCGGAAAATTCTATTTGAATTCGGATTATTCTAACTGCGTAAGGCGAAATTCGAATCAGATCCGCATCCGAAAATGAAATGACATTTTTATTTTCGAATATTCGATTACTGAGTATTCCTACTTTCGTATCAATTTTCAAAAATTTCATTTTCGATAACTATTTTGTTATCGAATGTGTTTTTTTTTAGATTTTCTTCAATTTTGTGTATGGGTTGATTACAAAGTGATTACAAATAAACAGTTAATGTCAGGAACTGGTGGTGGTCTAAATAAATATATAACATTTACGCCGACATAAGGACATGTAATAGAAATAATGAATTTGCAAGATGCATTTTTTGACAGTCTAAAATTTTTTCTAAAACTAAAGATAATATTTAGTTGCAATATTATGTTAATATAAAAATAATATATTTCATTACTGTTTATGTGGTAAATCCAAAACATTAGATTTGTCTCTAATTGACTTCCTTTGGATGTATAATTTTCTTTTATTTTGGGTTTCTTCTTCACTATCACTACTACTAAAAAATATTTCCACTGAACAATCCATTTCAAGTGATTGCTAATGGAAGCAATCATTAGCAATCACTCTAACTGATTTTAATAACGGAGATAAAGAAGACAATGCACTTTTAAATGGTGAATTGATGCGATTTCAAACTGAAAAATTTGAATATCACGAGAATTTTGATGTCCAATCATAATCAGACGTTAACCAATAGATGAAGCAGTTATACCTGAATTATTTGGAAGTATGGAAAACACTTCATTTACATCTTGACGATATAACCATATAGTTAGTTCCTAAAATACTAACTTAAAAAGAGGCAGTACATATATGCTTTTAAGATTATTTGAGAAATAAATTACTGTATTGAAATTAATTTAGAGATATAAATATATTGCCTACAGCCTACAGCCTACATATCTAATAGCTTCAATGTGATAAGTTAATGTTTCTGCCATTGTTTATACGTTATACCACTTACCAGTGGAATATAAAATATTCAAAATTTGAATGCTTTATCTAGTATATTTATCTATCTAAAGCAACACATTTTAAACAACTAAGAACCCTTAACAGTTTATCTATTTATTTATTTCGTCTTAATTTGACAATTTTTACAAATTTTATAGTAAATTGAAAACATATTTATTTGTGTAGAGTACACAAAAAATAGAAACTTTAAGGCTATATGCTAAAATCACTTCATACATAATACCTTTAAGATTGGGTACAGATTTGCGTATTAGGTAGAAATCATCAACATTGTTATAAAACGAAGTTATGGAATAAGTGCAATAGACTATGCGACAACGACAATTAATTTGACTACTTAATACACATCACGAATAAAACATATACCAAAATTGTTCGACGAGGATCAAGAGAGAGCTAAATAGTATCTGACTCCTTGAGGTGGCATATAATAACCACATTTTAGTTTTTTTTATGAGATATTTTGTAAACATTTTCTGAACTTTTATTACGATTATGCCTCTAAAAACTACAAATCAACACCAACTACACCACGCATAACGTTTTTAATGTGTAACGTTAGTTAAAATCACGAGTATTTCACTTAAGTAATGAAATTTAACAGTCTGTAAACTTTAGCAGTTACATAGTCATTGCTAGTTAAATATAGCAGCAGCTTGTATAAAGGGGGAAAAACCAATTAAAAAGTGTGCAGCCTATTTTCACCTACTGTGATAGCTGCAAAGGTATTCAAAATTTTAATAGGTACGACAATATTCTAAATTAATGACCTACTGACTGCGTAGACTCTGCGTATTCTTGAGCCCACCCATATTTCATAAAATTTGTGTGCTGGAAATCTAAATTAATGACCTACTGACTGCGACAACTGTCAAGGATTTCATAAAATTTGTTTGAAATTATGAATATATCAGATTTCACTGAGTTTTGGAAGATCTTTGGGAAGATCTGAGTTTTGGAAGATCTTATTTTGCAGAAATTTGTTAATTAACTTTAGGTAAATTACAAAATAGGCATTTTCATTTAGAACTTCGGGAAACTTGGAATGCATATGTAATACATACATAATCCGTATAAGTCGTTATGGTTGCTTTGGTAATCCAATGGTTAAAAAAATTAACGAAACAAAGTTTAGAATAAAATGGTACATCTAATTTTAGAATTGTTAATTAAAACCTACTAATCGTTAATTCAAAAATTTTTCGACTACTCCGAACCAATTTTTAGAAATGAAATACTAATTTTCTATATCCTAATTAAAAAAATGCAATTTAAATCTAAATCACTAAAAAAATAATGGTAGAACGAGGTTACAATTCTATTAAATTGAATAGTGGAATATACAAATGTAAATTAGGATGGACAATCATAACCCCACAACACTGGCCCATATTGCAAGAATCTATTGTGAATTTAGAAGTGAATTCGATTTATTATGTTTCCAATAAACTGTCATGAAACATGAAATAAAAAGTTAATTGTTGCGTGTTATAAAAAGTAGGCACCCAGTATTTATCTTTTTTTTTTAAATTAAATAAAGTAATTTTAAAATTCAGTTAATTAAATTATAATTTTATTAATAAAAATATTTATGTAGTAAAATATAAAATAATAATTATTTAAATGGATTATATTGGTAATATTTGACATCAGTATTATTAAAAATAAAAAGCATTTATGGTGCTGTTAAAGATAAAATTGTTGGAACAAATTTTTTACAATGACAATACAATGCTAAATTTTCAGAAATACAGTCTGCATCTGTACCATATGCATTCAAACGGCTTATTTTTCCCGAAACTTGGAGTTTTTCTGTATCTATTTTACGATGAATTGTCGCTTCAAATAATGCACTTCCAGGTAATGTTCTTAGTAAAATACGATATAGTCTTAAATTTTTTGGATAACTATTATGATGTTAAATTAGCTCGATACACTGCAGCAATAAAGTTCAACTCTAGTTTATCACATAAATCAGAACTTGAACCATTTTGAAAATTTTGTAAAAAATCATTTATTTGATCAACGACAAATAGAGCTAATTTATGATTTAATTCTGATTTTGTGTCAATTTTCTGATATGGAAAACAAGTACACCAATGTTCTGCAATCGCAATATCTTGACAAGAACGATTATATGGTACTGGTTTGAATAATGATTGACAATTTGGACAACCTGTAGCTTTTGGTAAATTTTTGGAAGTTCTGCCGGACAATTCTAGTAGATTTTTTATTGTCATATGAATGTCATAAGGATTTGTTAACCGATTTTTATTTACAAACCAGTTACATATTCAGGATACATTGTTTTAAACCATTGTGGCAACCATATAAACATAAATGGCAAACGTTCTTCAAAATATCCGGATACAGATTCGCGTATCGGCCCAAATCGTATTCCATGATCACTGAAAAATATCACAACAGTTTCATTTAAAATACCAGTACTTGATAGTTTTTCTATATAATCAACCACTTTTGAATCCATAGATGAACAATCGCTATTATCACTGTGACTGAAAGTATTGGTCCAAAAAAGTCCAAAAAATGGATCGTTTTTGTAACGTGTAGCTAATTCAATTGCATAATCAAATACATAATCAGCTGAATGTTTATCCAATATGTTAATCCAGATTTTGAATGAATTTCAAAGTTTTGTTCAGCTGCTATCATAAATGGTTTTAAATAATAGTCAACTGGTGGCATTTCAAAACCTTGATTTTTTATATTAAATGTATTCATCCGAACTTCATCTTCTGCGTACGCTGTAACATAACCATGTTCACGAAATAATTTCCAAATTAATGGACAATTGTCAAGTTTTTCGCATATTTTAAGTGCATTAGTTCTATTATATCCCGCTAGTATAGCCATTAGATTAGGGAATGTATTGTCATTTATCTTAAATTCCAAACATTTAAATATTTGTGATTTTTATTATAAATTAAAATGAACCTTATTATATCCACTCATTTCGAACCAATCATTATTATACAGCATTTGAGCAGTTTTGGGCATTTCACGAATTAAATTAACTCTAGAAATACTATCAATGCCAATCATCAAAATACTGGGTGCTCTTTTGGTTTCTTTATTATTCCAAGTATCTAACCGTTGGCGAATATCAGCTCGTTCTGGCATCATTGCATGTCCGTTGATATAAACTTGTTTTTCATTAATTGTACATTTAACCAAAATATTGTCTGATGTATTTGAGATTTGCACAGATTTGTTAAAACTCTGACATTCTGTCAATCTGATATAAAAAGAGAATAATAAATATAATCTTTCATAATTTAAAAGTAAACATTATAATTTCAATTTGAGACAAATACTTTACTTAATTGTGAAGTCAGCTTCTTGACCTTTTCCATTTCTCAAAATATCTTGATAACAACAGTTTAACGATGAATCATAATAAATTTTACGATTGTTATCAACGCTTTAAATGTATTGTTTTATAGTAGAATTGTATCGTATGATAGTCAATGGTTTTTTTGCGGAACAAGATTTATATTTCAATCTTTTAATATATGTTATTATATGTGGATCATACGGATCGATATTTGGTATTTTGCATTGATCGCTCCACACTAAAAAATCTAATAGTTAAAATAAAAATGAAATTAGTAATTTTCTGAACTTGTTAAAGGTAATAACAAAAAATCTATACCTTTCATTCCAGTTACATGTGAATGGTCATTAACTATTATTTTTTGAATTGGCTGTACAAGCATTACAAGTAAATATACATAAATTAACGTACAAGCAATCATTAAAAAATATCGACTTTTATGAATACAATTATATATTATATCACCACTAATAGTGAAGTCATGTGTAGCAACTTTATATTCTTCATCAATTATGCTACTTTTAAATTTCTTAAGTTTTTGTGCTAATGCATAGAATTCTTCAGAATTTTTATAAGCAATGTCATCATCATCTTGAAATAGTGGTAGATAGATTTCATCAGTATCGCCGTCATCTTTCTTGTATTTAGACAAATACATTCTCATATTATTATAAAATATATTATTATAGAATTAATTAAAAGTATTTGTTGTTATAAATTATTAAATAATAAAGTATTTTATTTAATATTTGATAATTGGATAATTATTAGCCTACTTATTTATAAGCTAATTCTATAAAGTAGGGAATCAGTAGTGTTTGACATAAGTTAAGTATGCCTTCTTTAAAATCTTACCGATATTGTAATTGTTAAATATTCAATTGATCAGTAAATTTAAATTTATTTATATATAAAAGATAAGAAATCAAGGATATTTTTAATCTGGATCTTACTATTGTCGATTATTGTCCAGCTCACCTAAAAAGTATTTCACAGGAATTATCAAAAGCTATAACGTTGGTATTTTTTTCACCTAATATATGATATTTGAAATAATCTTGGAACGATAAACAACATAAAACACAATTATCGAAGAAAAATTATTAGAGTATATGACACCGAAATAATAATGTTGCCAATAATTTCAAAAAGAAGATAATTACAAACAATTTCCGGAAAGTAGGATTTAATCATGCCAATTATGTAGTTCGATTGGATTTTATCGAAAGGCTTCGATCGTTCTTCGATTGGATTTTATTTTCCTATTATGCAGTTCGATTAAATCGAATCGAAAGGTAACAGGTAGTTCTGTTAGTACTGCCAAAGTAAATGAGGGATAAGGCAACTAAAGATTGTTTATAACTTAGTTGCCTTAGATATAAACAAGTATATTTTCAATTTTTTTATGTCAAATAAATAAACTAAGTGTTAAATAAACAAGTGGTTTTGGTAATAATAAAATGGATTCAATTGATATAAGATCTGATTCAAGCGATAGTGAAGAAGAATGTTCCTATCCAAATTATTTTAGAAGTTCGTATAATTATTATACGAATTACTAATAAATTTCAATAAAATAAATCATTAAGTGGGTAAACTAAATAAAAATTCTAGAAAGCTAATTCAAATATTTTAATTTAAATGATTTATATAATTTAGTTTTTTTGTTGCATCTAAATGATGCTTCAATGAAAAAAGTAAGAAAATCAATTAATAATTATTTTTAACTACCTCAAAGTAGCTGAAAAATCGACTTTAATTTTTTCTGTGTAAGTTTATCTATAATTTTCAAGTTAATTATATTTCATTTGTTATACTTATATTTTATTTGGTTTATAATTTATAAAAAATCAAAAACTTTTTAATAAAACCAAAAAAAATGCTTAAAATTTTGAAAAAACTACTATTCGATCAAAAAAAATACATCCAAAGAATATTCGATTATTTTTTTGGCAGTTCGATAAAATCGAACTGTATAATTGACTAAATTTTATCCAATCGAACTGCATAATAGACTATGTTCGATTTTATCGAAACGATTCGATAAAATCGAATCCAATCGAACTACATAATTGGCATGAATAATTCTAATAACGATGCTGGTGACTTTCCATTAGCAAGTGATTGCTAATGGAAGCAATCATTAGCAATCACTCTAACTGATTTTAATAACGCAGATAAAGAAGATCGCATTTCGACTACTGCGAACAATTTTTTAGAAATGAAATACTAATTTTCTATATCCTAATTAAAAAAATGCAATTTAAATCGAAATCACTAAAAAAATAATGGTAGAACGAGGTTACAATTCTATTAAATTGAATAGTGGAATATACAAATGTAAATTAGGATGGACAATCATAACCCCACAACACTGGCCCATATTGCAAGAATCTATTGTGAATTTAGAAGTGAATTCGATTTATTATGTTTCCCATAAACTGTCATGAAACATGAAATAAAAAGTTAATTGTTGCGTGTTATAAAAAGTAGGCACCCAGTATTTATCTTTTTTTTTTAAATTAAATAAAGTAATTTTAAAATTCAGTTAATTAAATTATAATTTTATTAATAAAAATATTTATGTAGTAAAATATAAAATAATAATTATTTAAATGGTTTATATTGGTGATATTTGACATCAGTATTATTAAAAATAAAAAGCATTTATGATGCTGTTAAAGATAAAATTGTTGGAACAAATTTTTTACAATGACAATACAATGCTAAATTTTCAGAAATACAGTCTGCATCTGTACCATATGCATTCAAACGGCTTATTTTTCCCGAAACTTGGAGTTTTTCTGTATCTATTTTACGACGAATTGTCGCTTCAAATAATGCACTTCCAGGTAATGTTCTTAGTAAAATACGATATAGTCTTAAATTTTTTGGATAACTATTATTATCTGTTAAATTAGCTCGATACACTGCAGCAATAAAGTTCAACTCTAGTTTATCACATAAATCAGAACTTGAACCATTTTGAAAATTTTGTAAAAAATCATTTATTTGATCAACGACAAATAGAGCTAATTTATTATTTAATTCTGATTTTGTGTCAATTTTCTGATATGGAAAACAAGTACACCAATGATCTGCAATCGCTATATCTTGACAAGAACGATTATATGGAACTGGTTTGAATAATGATTGACAATTTGGACAACCTGTAGCTTTTGGTAAATTTTTGGAAGTTCTGCCGGACAATTCTAGTAGATTTTTTAATGTCATATGAATGTCATAAGGATTTGTTAACCGATTTTTATTTACATATAAACCAGTTACATATTCAGGATACATTGTTTTAAACCATTGTGGCAACCATATAAACATAAATGGCAAACGTTCTTCAAAATATCCGGATAAAGATTCGCGTATCGGCCCAAATCGTATTCCATGATCACTGAAAAATATCACAACAGTTTCATTTAAAATACCAGTACTTGATAGTTTTTCTATATAATCAACCACTTTTGAATCCATAGATGAACAATCGCTATTATCACTGTGACTGAAAGTATTGGTCCAAAAAAGTCCAAAAAATGGATCGTTTTTGTAACGTGTAGCTAATTCAATTGCATAATCAAATACATAATCAGCTGAATGTTGGTAGCCTAAGCAATATGTTAATCCAGATTTTGAATGAATTTCAAAGTTTTGTTCAGCTGCTATCATAAATGGTTTTAAATAATAGTCAACTGGTGGCATTTCAAAACCTTGATTTTTTATATTAAATGTATTCATCCGAACTTCATCTTCTGCGTACGCTGTAACATAACCATGTTCACGAAATAATTTCCAAATTAATGGACAATTGTCAAGTTTTTCGCATATTTTAAGTGCATTAGTTCTATTATATCCTGATAGTATAGCCAATAGATTAGGGTATGTATTGTCATCTATCTTAAATTCCAAACATTCAAAAATTTGTGATTTTTATTATAAATTAAAATGAACCTTATTATATCCACTCATTTCGAACCAATCATTATTATACAGCATTTGAGCAGTTTTGGGCATTTCACGAATTAAATTAACCCTAGAAATACTATCAATGCCAATCATCAAAATACTGGGTGCTCTTTTGGTTTCTTTATTATTCCAAGTATCTAACCGTTGGCGAATATCAGCTCGTTCTGGCATCATTGGGTGTCCGTTGATATAAACTTGTTTTTCATTAATTGTACATTTAACCAAAATATTGTCTGATGTATTTGAGATTTGCACAGATTTGTTAAAACTCTGACATTCAGTCAAGCTGATATAAAGTGAGAATAATAAATATAATCTTTAATAATTTAAAAGTAAACATTATAATTTCAATTTTAGACAAATACTTTACTTAATTGTCAAGTCAGCTTCTTGACCTTTTCCATTTCTCAAAATATCTTGATAACAACAGTTTAACGATGAATCATAATAAATTTTACGATTGTTATCAACGCTTTAAATGTATTGTTTTATAGTAGAATTGTATCGTATGATAGTCAATGGTTTTTTTGCGGAACAAGTTTCATATTTTTTTCTTTCAAAATATCTTATTATATGTGGATCATAGGGATCTAAATTTGGTATTTTACAGTGATCGCTCCAGACTAAAAAATCTAATAGTTAAATTAAAACATAATGAATAAATTTGTGAAATTTATGTAACAAATAATAATAGACTAAGAACTAGCAACGGATTTACTTTTCTCATTTGATAAGTCGTGAAAATGAGTAGGCAGTTTTTTTAACTCACTATAAGTCTATACGCCGTTGCATGTTGAAAACATGCTACAAACTAAAAAAAAAATTAAACTTTCAAATAAAAGTTTGTAACAAACTAAACTTTCAAATTAAAAGGATTTCTAAAGGACTTAAACAAATTTTAGTTACATTAATTGAACTGGAATTTTAGTATTATATTTAATGCATGGCTAGGATGCATCATTTTAAAATACTGATGAAAAAATAGACACTAACATCCTGCTTGACCATAAATAAAATTTCTAGTAAATGATGGGTGTTAAAGAATAGAGATCGCATTTATAAAAAGTTGATAGCGCTATTATCCGTTTCCGTTGCTATCTCTGCAGCTATATCATATATTTTATACCTTTCATTCCAGTTACATGTGAATGGTGATTAACTGGTATTTTTTGAATTGGCTCTACAAACTTTACAAGTAAATATACGTAAATTAACGTAAAAGCTATCATTATAAAAAATTTATTTTTCTTAATAGCATTAAAAATTATGTCACCACTAATAGTGAAGTCCGTATGTCTTTTAATTGTTCGGTTACTTTTTAATTGTTTAATTACTGATGTTGTTGCATAGCATTCTTCAGAATTTGGATATAGAATATCATCTTCTTGAATTAGTTGCAGATGAACTTCATCAATATCGTTGTGATTTTTGTTGTATTTAAAAAAATGTTTTCTCATTATTATAAAATATATAAATATTATATTCTAAAATTTCAAGGTCCAGAAATATAAATTAAAAGTATTTGTTTTTATAAATTTTTAAATAATACTTATTACATAATTTGATATTTAGATAATTAGCCTACGTATGTTTTATTTCGCTTACTGAATTTTGAATTTTCATTTTTTTAAAATATCGCGTTCAACGTCAAACTTACTTTGGAAACTATTGTATTGTAATTGTAATGTCCAATCCAAGCCGAAATTTTCTACAATTACATTTTTGCTATATTAATACAAATCGATAATATAAACAGCTAATTTATCCCAATTTTCACCACTTAATTTTGTTATTCCTTCTTCACTGGTTAGTTGATAATATTAGTCTCATTATTTCTTTAAATATTAGATATTCTGTTAAATATATAATGTATTTGGTTGGTTGGTTATAAAGGAGGAAGATCACTGAGATCTTCACGTACCAAGGAACCAAGGCCACAAAGGACAAAGACCCGTTGTACTCTCTCAGTGGCGTATAATTTTTTTTAAAAAAAAATGCGTTAGTCCATCCAATTTCTTTCATGAAAGCCACAAAATTTTCGAGATTTATTTCTCCAGCCTTATTGTTACCGCATGTTTCCTTAATAAAATATGCCCGTGATTATACCTGTAATTAGTCTTACCTTTACCTTGTTTATTTTTAGAATATCCTTCGTTTTCTTTGCGCAAGGATTACCTTATATGATCTTGGTATTTGCATTAAAGGTGCTACCTTTCCACACCATAGTGGTTTTTTTCCCGCCCACTCATCTAGTAATCTTCTAGATGTAGCAATTGCATAGCCTACTTAATAAGAATTAGAAGAGGTGTGTGCCGCTGCCGCTCCAATTTTTGCAAGTTCATCTGCTTTAATGTTGCATATAATTTGATTATGACCAGGTGACCATAATAATTTTAGCATATTATTTCTCGCCAGAAGATCTAGATTAGTTTTGAAATTTTTTACCAACGTGGATTTTGTTGATATTTCCCAACGCTTTTAACGTTTCTTTTTTCGCGAAGCGTGATGTTTCAGCTTTACATTGCATGTGTAATTTTGAAAATTACAGATATTTTATTTATAGAACACGTATCATTTATGCTAGTTAATGGCTGATATGAGATTGATATTTTGGCTTTAAATAAAATTTGATTTTTATATTCATTGGCCGGATTACGCATTTCGACAAAGCTGTCAAAAATCTTTAAAAGTGTGAGTAAATTTTATTCCTAAATTAGCAGTAAAATTTCTTACACTTTTAAAGAGTTTCGATAGATTACTGAAAACCGTCAATTTCGACTCTTACAGAATCAAATAATTGCATTATTCAGTTAAATTCCATAACATGTTTTTCTGCCAGCTGCATCCAGTTATTTTTTCCTATAAATGATCTGTGCTAACTGATGCGGCAATCTCTACCTACTTGCGATATTGTTTTGATTACATATTCCACATTCATCTTTAATGCGTGGAGATAAAGCAGCGCAAGACCTGGGGTGGAAGCACACAAGTCGTGACGACTGTTTTTTTTAAAGTTTCGTCGCTGTTGGTAGCACATAAGACGTTATCGTCCATTTTTGTGGTCGATATCGTCAATTTTTTGAAAGTCGTAACGACTGTTTTTTTTTAAGTTTCGTCGCTATTGGTAGCACATAAGACGTTATCGTCCATTTTTTTGGTCGATAACGTCACTTTTTTGAACGACACCTAAAATTATATCGTTGATAGAAAAAAAAAATATTTGAAAGAAAAAATATCAAGCATTTGATTTTAAATTTATATTTTGTGTGATAATTATACATCATTATAATTATATATAAAGTTAATAATAAAAAACTTTTTAATTTATTTAATGAATTTTAATTTCTTTATAAATTTAAATATATATTTTTTTTTATTTTTTTTTATAATAATTAGTTGTTATGTAAAATATAATTAACAATATTTTAAAACTATAAATCTTTATTGCGCAAAATAAATAAAATATTGTTAATAAAATTTTCCATCTGCCTTTCAAAATTCCAATTGCGCGTTAAATACAATATATATAGATTTGGCATGCAAATCGTGAAATGCACGTTCACTGGTGTAATCTGCAGGTGCACGATAAGGAGTGAGCAGCCATGGTTCAAGTGGATAACCAATATCACCTAAAAAAAATAATATTGTAACAAGTATAAAAAAATATTTGAAAAAAACCTAAAAGAAGAGAATTATCCAGTTGATAGTGTCCAGTTACCAGCATTTTTAAATGGCAGCCAACTTTAAAACTGGAGGAATGGAGGAGCTCCTAAATCCACCATTCATGTCTAGGACTTCTAAAATTGCAACAAAACTTTCTTTGTTGACCCGAAAATATTGATGGAAGCTGAAATTTTAAAACTTCTTAGAATTTGTTTGAAATTTCATTCATATACTTACACTTTTTCCTTTAAATGGATCACTACGATTTCTTAATATTTTTCTTTCAATTTTCATCTTCCTAGTCACTTGAAACCATAAATAACATTTTATATTATTTTTTTATTTTCCTGAAATCACAATTATATTTTGAAAACACAACTATTATATATTTAATTATTTTCCAAATATTAAAATTTAATTTTTGATATGCCAAATCAATAATATGTCATATCAAAACGATACAAATCGTCAATTTATATATTTTTATGTTGGCAAAGCTGTTTTCAAAAACGTATCTACTTATATGCTGCCACACATTAGGACGATACGCTTTCATTATCGACCAAAAAAAAGTAGTCGTCACAACTTGTGTGCCTCCACCCCAGTTTATACACATATCATTTTATCTGAAGTATTCTTTCGTAGCTTAAAGAACTCTTTTATATTTTTGTATATTGCAGAATTGTGCAGCAGTGCCGTTCATAATCGCCGCTCAGGTGGAAAAACAATATCGCTGCTTGTTTTTACAAAAAATTGTTTAATAGCATTAGTATAAAAATAGCTGTATAAAAATTCAATTAACAGTATTTTTGTAACAAATAATGCTTTGTAAAAAACACTGCCTTGCTAAAAATTTCACAGCTTTTAAAACACCGATATTGTATTTTATTATTTCTTAATTTGAATAGGGATCTACTAAAATTTAATCTAAATTTTACAGACATGAACTATATTACGATCCCAATCTGCCGGTGTATGTGTACCCAATTTCATTCTTTGGAACATTAATCAAATATACTTTGGAAATTAGCCAGGGCGGCTACTACGTACTCCTAGTTTCGGAAAATTCTATTCGAATTCGGATTATTCTAACTGCGTAAGGCGAAATTCGAATCAGATCCGCATCCGAAAATGAAATGACATTTTTATTTTCGAATATTCGATTACTGAGTATTCCTACTTTCGTATCAATTTTCAAAAATTTCATTTTCGATAACTATTTTGTTATCGAATGTGTTTTTTTTTAGATTTTCTTCAATTTTGTGTATGGGTTGATTACAAAGTGATTACAAATAAACAGTTAATGTCAGGAACTGGTGGTGGTCTAAATAAATATATAACATTTACGCCGACATAAGGACATGTAATAGAAATAATGAATTTGCAAGATGCATTTTTTGACAGTCTAAAATTTTTTCTAAAACTAAAGATAATATTTAGTTGCAATATTATGTTAATATAAAAATAATATATTTCATTACTGTTTATGTGGTAAATCCAAAACATTAGATTTGTCTCTAATTGACTTCCTTTGGATGTATAATTTTCTTTTATTTTGGGTTTCTTCTTCACTATCACTACTACTAAAAAATATTTCCACTGAACAATCCATTTCAAGTGATTGCTAATGGAAGCAATCATTAGCAATCACTCTAACTGATTTTAATAACGGAGATAAAGAAGACAATGCACTTTTAAATGGTGAATTGATGCGATTTCAAACTGAAAAATTTGAATATCACGAGAATTTTGATGTCCAATCATAATCAGACGTTAACCAATAGATGAAGCAGTTATACCTGAATTATTTGGAAGTATGGAAAACACTTCATTTACATCTTGACGATATAACCATATAGTTAGTTCCTAAAATACTAACTTAAAAAGAGGCAGTACATATATGCTTTTAAGATTATTTGAGAAATAAATTACTGTATTGAAATTAATTTAGAGATATAAATATATTGCCTACAGCCTACAGCCTACATATCTAATAGCTTCAATGTGATAAGTTAATGTTTCTGCCATTGTTTATACGTTATACCACTTACCAGTGGAATATAAAATATTCAAAATTTGAATGCTTTATCTAGTATATTTATCTATCTAAAGCAACACATTTTAAACAACTAAGAACCCTTAACAGTTTATCTATTTATTTATTTCGTCTTAATTTGACAATTTTTACAAATTTTATAGTAAATTGAAAACATATTTATTTGTGTAGAGTACACAAAAAATAGAAACTTTAAGGCTATATGCTAAAATCACTTCATACATAATACCTTTAAGATTGGGTACAGATTTGCGTATTAGGTAGAAATCATCAACATTGTTATAAAACGAAGTTATGGAATAAGTGCAATAGACTATGCGACAACGACAATTAATTTGACTACTTAATACACATCACGAATAAAACATATACCAAAATTGTTCGACGAGGATCAAGAGAGAGCTAAATAGTATCTGACTCCTTGAGGTGGCATATAATAACCACATTTTAGTTTTTTTTATGAGATATTTTGTAAACATTTTCTGAACTTTTATTACGATTATGCCTCTAAAAACTACAAATCAACACCAACTACACCACGCATAACGTTTTTAATGTGTAACGTTAGTTAAAATCACGAGTATTTCACTTAAGTAATGAAATTTAACAGTCTGTAAACTTTAGCAGTTACATAGTCATTGCTAGTTAAATATAGCAGCAGCTTGTATAAAGGGGGAAAAACCAATTAAAAAGTGTGCAGCCTATTTTCACCTACTGTGATAGCTGCAAAGGTATTCAAAATTTTAATAGGTACGACAATATTCTAAATTAATGACCTACTGACTGCGTAGACTCTGCGTATTCTTGAGCCCACCCATATTTCATAAAATTTGTGTGCTGGAAATCTAAATTAATGACCTACTGACTGCGACAACTGTCAAGGATTTCATAAAATTTGTTTGAAATTATGAATATATCAGATTTCACTGAGTTTTGGAAGATCTTTGGGAAGATCTGAGTTTTGGAAGATCTTATTTTGCAGAAATTTGTTAATTAACTTTAGGTAAATTACAAAATAGGCATTTTCATTTAGAACTTCGGGAAACTTGGAATGCATATGTAATACATACATAATCCGTATAAGTCGTTATGGTTGCTTTGGTAATCCAATGGTTAAAAAAATTAACGAAACAAAGTTTAGAATAAAATGGTACATCTAATTTTAGAATTGTTAATTAAAACCTACTAATCGTTAATTCAAAAAATTTTCGACTACTCCGAACCAATTTTTAGAAATGAAATACTAATTTTCTATATCCTAATTAAAAAAATGCAATTTAAATCTAAATTACTAAAAAAATAATGGTAGCACGAGCTTACAATTCTATTAAATTGAATAGTGGAATATGTATACAAATGTAAATTAGGATAGCCATTTATAACCCCATAACACTGGCCCACATATTGCAAGAATCTATTGTGAATATAATTTTGAATTGAAATAGACTTTTGTTCAAATTTAGAAGTGAATTCGATTTAATTATGTTTCCAATAAACTATCATGAAACATGAAATAAAAAGTTAATTGTTGCGTACTATAAAAAGTAGGCACCCAGTATTTATCTTTTTTTTTTAAATTAAATAAAGTCATTTTAAAATTCAGTTAATTAAATTATAATTTTATTAATAAAAATATTTATGTAGTAAAATATAAAATAATAATTATTTAAATGGTTTATATTGGTGATATTTGACATCAGTATTTACTCAGTTATTATTAAAAATAAAAAGCATTTATGATGCTGTTAAAGATAAAATTGTTGGAACAAATTTTTTACAATGACAATACAATGCTAAATTTTCAGAAATACAGTCTGCATCTGTACCATATGCATTCAAACGGCTTATTTTTCCCGAAACTTGGAGTTTTTCTGTATCTATTTTACGACGAATTGTCGCTTCAAATAATGCACTTCCAGGTAATGTTCTTAGTAAAATACGATATAGTCTTAAATTTTTTGGATAACTATTATTATCTGTTAAATTAGCTCGATACACTGCAGCAATAAAGTTCAACTCTAGTTTATCACATAAATCAGAACTTGAACCATTTTGAAAATTTTGTAAAAAATCATTTATTTGATCAACGACAAATAGAGCTAATTTATGATTTAATTCTGATTTTGTGTCAATTTTCTGATATGGAAAACAAGTACACCAATGATCTGCAATCGCAATATCTTGACAAGAACGATTATATGGTACTGGTTTGAATAATGATTGACAATTTGGACAACCTGTAGCTTTTGGTAAATTTTTGGAAGTTCTGCCGGACAATTCTAGTAGATTTTTTAATGTCATATGAATGTCATAAGGATTTGTTAACCGATTTTTATTTACATATAAACCAGTTACATATTCAGGATACATTGTTTTAAACCATTGTGGCAACCATATAAACATAAATGGCAAACGTTCTTCAAAATATCCGGATAAAGATTCGCGTATCGGCCCAAATCGTATTCCATGATCACTGAAAAATATCACAACACTTTCATTTAGAATACCAGTACTTGATAGTTTTTCTATATAATCAACCACTTTTGAATCCATAGATGAACAATCGCTATTACCACTGTGACTGAAAGTATTAGTCCAAAAAAGTCCAAAAAATGGATCGTTTTTGTAACGTGTAGCTAATTCAATTGCATAATCAAATACATAATCAGCTGAATGTTGGTAGCCTAAGCAATATGTTAATCCAGATTTTGAATGAATTTTAAAGTTTCGTTCAGCTGCTATTATAAATGGTCTTAAATAATAATCAACTGGTGGCATTTCAAAACCAAAATTTAAATAATTGAAAGTGTTTATAGATACTTCATCTTCAGCGTACGCTGTAACATAACCATGTTCACGAAATAATTTCCAAATTAATGGACAATTGTCAAGTTTTTCGCATATTTTAAGTGCATTAGTTCTATTATATCCCGCTAGTATAGCCATTAGATTAGGGAATGTATTGTCATCTATCTTAAATTCCAAACATTCAAAAATTTGTGATTTTTAGTATAAATTAAAATGAACCTTATTATATCCACTCATTTCGAACCAATCATTATTATACAGCATTTGAGCAGTTTCAGGCATTTCACGAATTAAATTAACTCTAGAAATACTATCAATGCCAATCATCAAAATACTGGGTGCTCTTTTGGTTTCTTTATTATTCCAAGTATCTAAGCGTTGGCGAATATCAGCTCGTTCTGGCATCATTGGATGTCCGTTGATATAAACTTGTTTTTCATTAATTGTACATTTAACCAAAATATTGTCTGATGTATTTGAGATTTGCACAGATTTGTTAAAACTCTGACATTCAGTCAAGCTGATATAAAGTGAGAATAATAAATATAATCTTTCATAATTTAAAAGTTAACATTATAATTTCAATTTTAGACAAATACTTTACTTAATTGTCAAGTCAGCTTCTTGACCTTTTCCATTTCTCAAAATATCTTGATAACAACAGTTTAATGATGAATCATAATAAATTTTACGATTGTTATCAACGCTTAAAATGTATTGTTTTATAGTAGAATTGTATCGTATGATAGTCAATGGTTTTTTTGCGGAACAAGATTCATATTTTTCTCTTTCAAAATATCTTATTATATGTGGATCATAGGGATCTAAATTTGGTATTTTACAGTGATCGCTCCAGACTAAAAAATCTAATAGTTAAATTAAAACATAATGAATAAATTTGTGAAATTTATGTAACAAATAATAATAGACTAAGAACTAGCAACGGATTTACTTTTCTCATTTGATAAGTCGTGAAAATGAGTAGGCAGTTCTTTTAACTCACTATAAGTCTATACGCCGCGCCGTTACATGTTGAAAACATGCTACAAACTAAAAAAAAAATTAAACTTTCAAATAAAAGTTTGTAACAAACTAAACTTTCAAATTAAAAGGATTTCTAAAGGACTTAAACAAATTTTAGTTACATATTAATTGAGCTGGAATTTTTGTACTATATTAAATGCATGGTTAGGATGCATCATTTTAAAATACTGATTAAAAAATAGACACTAACATCCTGCTTGACCATAAATAAAATTTCTAGTAAATGATGGGTGTTAAAGAATAGAGATCGCATTTATAAAAAGTTGATAGCGCTATTATCCGTTTCCGTTGCTATCTCTGCAGCTATATCATATATTTTATACCTTTCATTCCAGTTACATGTGAATGGTGATTAACTGGTATTTTTTGAATTGGCTCTACAAACTTTACAAGTAAATATACGTAAATTAACGTAAAAGCTATCATTATAAAAAATTTATTTTTCTTAATAGCATTAAAAATTATGTCACCACTAATAGTGAAGTCCGTATGTCTTTTAATTGTTCGGTTACTTTTTAATTGTTTAATTACTGATGTTGTTGCATAGCATTCTTCAGAATTTGGATATAGAATATCATCTTCTTGAATTAGTTGCAGATGAACTTCATCAATATCGTTGTGATTTTTGTTGTATTTAAAAAAATATTTTTTCATTATAAAATATATAAATATTATATTCTAAAATTTCAAGGTCCAAAAATATAAATTAAAAGTATTTGTTTTTATAAATTTTTAAATAATACTTATTACATATTTGATATTTAGATAATTAGCCTACGTATGTTTTATGTCGCTTACTGAATTTTGAATTTTCATTTTTTTAAAATATCGCGTTCAACGTCAAACTTACTTTGGAAACTATTGTATTGTAATTGTAATGTCCAATCCAAGCCGAAATTTTCCACAATTACATTTTTCATATATTAATACAAATCGATACTATAAACAGCTAATTTATCCCAATTTTCACCATTTAATTTTGTTATTCCTTCTTTACTGGTTAGTTGATATAGTGTCATTATTTCTTTAAATATTAGAACTCTGTTAAATGTATTATGTATTTGGTTAGTTGGTTATAAAGGGAGAAGATCACTGAGATCTTCACGTACCAAGGAACCAAGGCCACAAAGACCCGTTGTACTCTCTCAGTACAATCCATCATATTTCTTTCATGAAAGCCACAAAATTTTCCAGATTTATTTCCCAGCCTTATTGTTACCGTATGTTTCCTTAATAAAATATGCCCGTGATTATACCTGTAATTAGTCTTACCTTTACCTTGTTTATTTTTAGAATATCCTTCGTTTTCTTTGCGCAAGGATTACCTTATATGATCTTGGTATTTGCATTAAGGGTGCTACCTTTCCACACCATAGTGTGTTTTTTTCCGGCCCACTCATCTAGTAATCTTTTAGATGTAGCAATTGGATAGCTTGCTTAATAAGAATTAGAAGAGGTGTGTGCCGCTGACGCCCCAATTTTTGCAAGTTCATCTGCTTTAATGTTGCCTATAATTTGACTATGACCAGGTGACCATAATAATTTTAGCACATTATTTTTCGCCAGAAGATCTAGATTAGTCTTGCAATTTTTTACCAACGTGGATTTTGTTGATATATTTCCCAACGCTTTTAACGTTGCCTGACTAATGTATTTTCTTTTTTCGCTAAACAGCTTGATGTTTCAGTTTTACATTTCTTCTGTATTTTTGAAAATTACAGATACTTTATTTATAGAACATGTATCATTTATGCTAGTTAATGTCTCAGATTGATATTTTGGCTTTAAATAAGAATTAATTTTTGTATTGATCGTCTGTTAATCTTATTAGATCATTGGCCGGATTTTGCATTTCGACAAAGCTGTCAAAAATCTTTAAAAGTGTGAGTAAATTTTATTCCTAAATTAGCAGTAAAATTTCTTACACTTTTAAAGAGTTTCGATGGATTACTGAAAACCGTCAATTTCGACTCTTAGACAATCATATAATTGCATTATTCAGTTAAATTTAATTCCATAACATCTTTTTCTGTCAGCTGCATCCAGTTATTTTTCCTATAAATTATCTGTGCTAACTGATGCGGTAATCTAGGTAGCGATATTGTTTTGATTACATATTCCACATTCATCTTTAATATGTGGGGATAAAACAGCGCAAGACCAGTTTATACACATATTTAATCTGAAATATTCTTTCGTAGCTTAAAGAACTCGTTTATATTATTGTATAATAATAACCCCAGGATTGTGCAGCAGTGCCGTTCCTAGGCGCCGCTCGGGTGGAAAAACAATATCGCTGTTCGTTTTACAAAAAATTGTTTAATAGCATTAGTATAAAAATAGCAGTATAAAAATGGAATTAACAGTACTCTTGTAACAAATAATGCTTTGTAAAAAACACTGCCTTGTTAAAAATAAAAATATCACAGCTTTTAAAACACCAATAATGTATTTTATTATTTTTTAATTTGAATTGGGATCCCGATCCACTAAAATTTAATCTAAATTTTACAGACATGAACTATATACGATCCCAACCTGCCTGTGTATGTATACCAAATTTCATTCTTTGGAACTAATCAAATACACTTCGGAAATTAATCTGATCATAATATTAATTTGCCATGAAACCACTGACTGAAGTTACCAAATTTCAGGAGAACTAACTATATCACAAAAACAAACTGAAAACTGTGTGCGAAATGTCATTCAAGAGATAGAGAATTGAACTTATGAAATATTAAACGAAATTTCAGCATAGAGCTGCTGAAGTTACTGAATGTTTTTTTTAGAAAGTATAAATATATAACATACCAATTTTTTTTATATAGGTAATAAAAAAAACTCACCTTGACCGCTCACGTTCAGGGGCTCATTTTGCATCTTCGCCAGAAACGTACTTACTGTATGTGTATACTTACTGTTTCTCTAAATGTTTCATTGATTATACTTACTTATGATAATTTTATTAAATTCGATATGGTTATAATTATAATATTTTACCATTAGTTCCATAATTTTCTCTAAATCTATAATTATCTTTAAATTTATGATTTTTAGGTTTACAATATAATTTCGTATATTTATTATGTATTAATTGAGATATTTACTGTACATTACAGACATTTTCAATATTACCAATAGTATATTGCTAATTTAAGTCCTTTTAATTTATGTTATTGAAATTAATATGTATTTATAGTAGTTTAACTATAAACATAGAACAAAAATTCAGAAATAGATTTATAATCTAACTGAATTAATTTCAAATTTACTAATCAATTATTTCTATAGTGTGTAAATAATTAGTCTGATGCAAGTTTCGCAAATTCTTTTACACAATGGCAATATTGTTTAATATTACCATCAGAAATACATTTGGAATCCGAATAATATGAATTTAATCGACTTATACTTCCATTCAATTCTAGATGTCCTGTATTTGTTTTCCGCCGAATTGTTGCTTCAAATAAACCATTTCCAGGTGCAGTTATTATAATTAAACGATATAATTCGAAGGTTGAATTGTTGAATAAATTGGCACGATAAACTCGGTTAATTTTATATAAATGAATTTTGCCACAAACTTGTGAAAACGAACCATTTTTATAATTCAGCACATGGTTATTTATAGATTCAACAACAAAATGAGCTAGTTGATTATTTATATTTGATTTTATGTCAATTCTCTCATATGGGTTACAAGTACACCAATGATCTTCAATTGCAATATCCTGACACGACCTGTTATGTGGCACTGGTCTAAATAATGATTGGCACTTTGGACAATCTGTAGCTTTTGGTAAATTTGTGGAAGTTCTACCAGACAATTCTAGTAGATGTTTTAATGTCATATGAATGTCATAAGGATTTGTTAACTGGTTCTTATTGTCACTCAAGCCCTTTATAATTTCTGGGTACTTAATTTTCAACCACTCTGGCAACCATATAAACATAAAAGGCAATCGCTCTTCTAAATACCCTGATAAAAATTTTCGTGTTGGTCCAAAACGCATTCCGTGATCACTGAAAAATATCACAACACTTTCATTGAGAATTCCACGAGTTGATAGTTTTTCTAGATATTCATCTACTTTTGAATCCATTGATGAACAATCACTAATATCTGCATGGCTGAAAGTGTTGGCCCAGAATAGTCCAAAAAATGAATCATTTTTGTAACGTGTACCTAATTCAATTGCATAATCAAAAATATAATCAGCTGAATGCTGATTACCAAGGCAAAATTTCAATCCAGACTTTTTGCGAATTGGAAGATTTTTTTCAGCTGCTATCAGAAATGGTCTTAAATAATAATCAACTGGTGGCATTTCAAAACCAAATTTTAAATAATTGAAAGTGTTTATAGATACTTCATCTTCAGCGTACGCTGTAACATAACCATGTTCACGAAATAATTTCCAAATTAATGGACAATTGTCAAGAGGTTTTTTTGGATTACATATACTAAATGCCGTTGACAAATTGAAACCTGTTAATATGGCTATTAAGTTCGGAAATGTATTGTCGTCTATCTGAAATCATACAGATATTAGCCGTTTTTTAAATATGAATTATCATTCTACCTTATTATATCCACTCATTTCGAACCATTCATTATCATACAGTTTTTGAGCAGTTTTTGGCATTGCTCGTAACAGGTTAGTTCTGGAAATACTATCAATTCCAATCATTAAAATACTTGGTGCTCTTTTTGTGTTATCTTTCCAGGCATCCAAACGGTTCCTAATATCAATACGTTCAGGTATCATTGGATGTCCATTAATATAAACATCTTGTTGATTACTTGTACATTTAACCAAAATATTGTCAGTTGTATTTGGAATATGTACAAATTTTTCGAAACTTACACATTTGGTTAATCTAAGAAAAAAATACAGAAGAAAGATTTAAATAAGGCTAAAATAATATTCTGCCATTTAATATCAGCAAGTACTTAATTAGAATAAAAAATTAACTATATTTCAATAACTTATAAGCAATTGATGTAAAAATTTGTGTTTATAAGAAAGAAAATATTTTCTTACTTACTTAATTTTTATGTCAGCAAATTCCTCTTTCTCATTTCTTACAATATCTTGATAGCAACAATCTAACATTGAGCCATAATTAGCTGCAAACTTTTCATTAATATATAAGGTATATTGTTTTGAAGTAGAATTGAATTTAACATATGTCAAAGGTTCAGTTGTAGAGCAAGAATCATAGCTTTGTCTTCTAAAATATTTCATAATTTCCGGATCATATGAATCAATATTTGGTATTTTACATTTATTGTTCCATACTAAAAACTCTAAATAATAAATTAATATATATTCATTTACTACTACTAAGAAGGTTTTATTATATTATGAATTTAATGAAATTTTTTGGTAACAATCTACATAAATCTTAATTAATCATTGTAGAGAGAGCAGAAGATATAAAGCTTCATACTTTTAGATTTCGCAGTGTTTTTATATAAAAACTAAACTGGACTAATAATCGACTATGAATATAATTCCGACCATAACGTTTTTTTTCTAAAATATTTGGAATAGGCAGGAGGTAACCTCCAGATGGAGTCGTTGTCGTAAAACTTGGTATACAATGTTGGAAATATGGGTTCAGCAGGTAACCAACCCCAGTGTATTTCGCCAGCCTCTAGAACTATTGAATTATTGGTTTTAATCTAAATGATGAAATTTTGTAGTTTATGTAAACCAACAAGTAAATTAATTTTATAAATAATCAAAAATTAATATATTATATGAAAAAAACAAAAAACAAAAATTGCATGTCGATTAGATAATAAAATTAATATTACCTTGCATATCAGGTACATGTGAATTATGGATAACTAATATCTTTTCATTATTATTCGATGGTATTATCGATAAATTAATGTTGAAAATTAGTACTATTAGAATTATGAATATAATTATTGGTTTTTTTAATAAATTAATAAAGTTTTCAGTAACACTAAAACTAATATCACTGATTTTATCACAGCCCTCATTACTAACTAATTCTTCGTATTTTTTAAGTGATTTTATAGTATTCCTTGAGTTTATAGAGTTTACAATTCTTTCACTATATTTTTTCTTAATTTCGTGGCAATATTTTTTTGTAGTAATCATAATTGCCGTACTTATTATATAATTTCTAGCATATACTTGCTTACTATAGGAATAAATAAAGACTGTTTAAATAAATGTGTTTAGTTGGTTTAAAATATCTCAAATTTTTTCAATGCTAGACAAAATATTTGATGTAATTGATTATAGTTAATAGTTATCTTATCAGCAATTAACGAATTATTTAAATAGAATTTAAATTTATGAGAGACCAAAATATACTATACAGTTTGATATTTTTATTTGTATTACTTTTAACTTATCTATATTTTATTTCAATTATGTTTCGTTATGTTGTGATAAGGTATAAATAATGGTATAATCGAATTGAAAAACACATGTCAAGATTGCGGTAATCTATATTAAGAATATAGTTTTAAGTAAAATATTTTTTTTTGTATTCAGAATGGCTTGTTGGGATAGTATAATTCATAAATAAGTAACTAGGTACTTAAATATCATTTAAAATAATTTATAACACATATCTTCACTCTAGCTTTTAAATTTGAAATCTCTGAATAAATATTTTTTTTATTAATTAAAAGATGCGCAATAGCTCTTCATGTAAAACAAAAACAGATTTCAAACATTGGTCAGACTACACAGATTCTTTTTTGATCATAAATAGTCAATTTTCACAAAATATAAATAAATAAGAGATAAATTATTAAAATTATGTTTATTTTTATTACACTTTTTTTGATTTTTAATATACAAAAAAAAAAAAAAAAATACAGAAGAGAATTCATTGTAAAGCTGGGTTAAATTTATGTTCTTTGTTCCACGTGTCATGTTTCACCTAAGTACAGTCTCTAGTAAGAATAAATGAGGAATTATAAGATATTAAAGTAACCAGGAAACATATAATAAATCTAGACATATACAACACACTTACTATGCAAAATTAATGTGGTTAAGTTGATTTACCATTGCGGCCTTTGTTTACTAATAATTTTAAAATATACATCAATATATACATGGTCCTTAATCCCCTGACTTATGTGGTAAGCGTATGTTTGAATATGTATAATATAAATTATTTTTGATTTATTACACCGCCCTAAAGCATACATTGTAAGTATTCAATCCACCCTTCTTCTTCACCAATTAACGCCATCTAGCAACAATCCTAACGTTTACTCTATTTCTACATATTTAGTTATTTATGGCAAAGGCAAATGTATTAATTATTATGTATCAAAACCAAATACAATGCGTAACTAATTATATATATGATAATATCATCATAAACTATTCATATTAATTAAATGCTTTATTTGTACAATTCAATATTGATTCTCTTATTATGCCGAAACATATATCGAACTTTTTATTAATGTTTAATTATTTTAAATTTTATATCATAATAATTGTGGTGTTTACTTTTTATACAGCCTGCATTACTGACTCAGACAAACACTGTATGCCCGCGCTACTAAGTCGGAAACACACTTTACCCTTCTACACTATGTCATAGATTCACTGATCTACCTACATACACCAGATTTTACCAATTATTATAAAATTGACTGCTTAGACAGCTTCAATTGTTGGCAGCTCTACACGCAGATCTCCCAGTACCAAGCTTATCCTGAGATGTTACCGCTTACCTAAATCATAATAAAAGAATAAAATATGTACACTTTACAAGTGCATAGTAAAAATATAGACACTTTACAATATAAATATACATATATGCATTCAAATTAATATGTATTACAATTATATTTTCTTCTATTTCAATACACAATGCCAATATAGTTCTGTTTAATATCCTGCCAACTGATTTACTTGAGATGACTATTAAGTTATTAAGTAATTAAGTTTCCCCGAAATAAAGTGCACTATTTTTTTAATCAAAGCATTTTATTAATTCCGTTTTCTGTATACTTTAACTATTTACAAGGATCATGCCTACAAAATTCGGCGCTTTGAAGTGCACGTCTGTAGGGAGTGCGGTGAGGATAGAGAGACCATGGAACATTTCCTGTGTCATTGTCCCTGCACCTACGTTATAAATGCTTTGGTGCCTATCTTCAGTTTGGTGCGAAGCGGGGGTTCATGGATGGCAGCAATTCTGTAAATTCGGTAAAGATAGCGGATGGCTCACAACCGCCACGGCAGGAGTGACATGAAAGTTCTTCGCACCAAGGGGTACAATGGGGCTAGTTCTGGTCTGAGTGCTTGAGTAATTCACGGACTCCCCTCTTTCAATCCATCCATCCAACTATTTACTGAACAATAATATAAATACTATATTATATCTATCATTCTTTATAGTCGCTAATTATAATTTTATATGACTACTAATTTTTCGAACTTTGTCCTTCAAATAACATTATTCATATTTTTCTATCTGCCGATCTTACTATTATATTAACTATACCGCTACCGCCTGATATTGAATTTCGAAAGAATACCTTTTATGTTTCCACTCATTCTCATTATGTTTCTCAATTATGAATTTAACTGGCGAATATTTAATGCATTCCTCAAATGTATACTTGTATACTTCTCCTAAGCTATTTTTTGCTTCCCATTATGCAAATTATATATGCCTCTCCAATTGAGTAGTTTTCGAGTAAAACTATAAAAAATATATTTAAAATTTTGTAATTCATATTGCTTTCCGTATTCAAAACAAATATGTATACGTAATATATGTGGTGTCGATATTTCAGGCTGTGTGAATCGTTATTTTTGGGAGCTGGAGAGTGATATGCTTTCCGTGTGAAATGTTTGTTGGGTTACTACATTTACTGGCTACACTACAAATTTATTGAAGGCTACGCTATTACTTAATAATTATATCATATCATAAATTACAAATCTTATGAGGAGGTAGTAGAGGTGTTAAGATAATATAAACATTTACATTACATACATGAAGCATGAATAAACATAATGTTGATTCTTGATTGAGGAAGGATAAAATAGAATTTTAACTGATAAAATTAACGAACAAAGTCGTTCCTATACAAATAAAAAAATCTATTTATTATTTTATATAGATGTTTTAATTATTTTTAGATGAAAGTGAACTTGATCACGATCATCACAAATTTATTTATTAATATTGCATATTCATGACGTGTACTGCGGATCAACGCCACAATGTTTTTATTTTTTTTTAAATGTAAATTATTTTCTTAAGTAACTATGTATATAGGACTACCCATATAAATTAATTGATTTTTCATAATAATTTTATTTTCCCATTGCCGTCTTTTATAATAAAAATGAAATCTCAGGCGTTAAGTAATTTAAGATTAGGGAGATATAAATTAGAGGATTTATCAATTAAAATATTTTTTTTTATATGTATATTTTAAAAACTATCTGTAAGATTTGCTTAAAAAACAAAGTTCTTAGTTCATAAATCGCCCATGCGATTTTGTGGCCTGGTCTGGAATCTCAATTAAGGAAGTGGTAACAGTTTATATGTTACTTAAATACTAAACTCAAATTATGCATATTCAATTATGTTAATATTGTAATATCTTCAGCACTTTCAGTCTGTTTTATCGTTTTCAACATGCTAAATTTAAAATTGTTTTAAACTTAATGTTTGGAAATAACGACCCTTCGTTAAGAAGCCATAATTCAATATAATTCCAAACTAAATGATGAAACTGTTCCAATAATGACATTTTTTAAGAGCTACTTGGATGTTTACTTAGTGTAAGCTTTAAGCTACCTCTTACAGAACTTATATAGAGTTTTAATATTGAAAATTCAATTGTAGATATTAAAGTTCATCTTGTTTATCCTAGGTTGGAATATGTATGTTAGTCAACTTTGAAATACTAACTTTGATATACAATTTCGGTGCTGAAACCAATATGTTTTTTAAAAAAATAATGACGGAATCCTGCTCTTTGTCTTACATTACTGATTACTCATTGTCAGTTACTTAATTTATATTTTTAAATATTCATTCCTAAATAAATAAAAATTATTAACAATTTAACTATTTTAATTTTAAGTAGCAATTTTTTTTATATTTCTGTTCAAAATGGACTATATAAATAAAAGTTAAATATAAATTTTAAATTTAATATTATAAATTTTTTTAAAAACTAATAAAAAATAATAAAAAATAACTAAACATTTTTATATTTATCTATTATAGTTCTCGTACATTTTTCTATAACAAATTAATATTTTGAGTTAGGCTCTTAATAAAATATCTCAAATTTGTTTTCAAAGGCACAAAAAATGTTTTGACAAATAATGTTAAATTTAAATTGTCATTCAAGTTTGGTTTTGATTATATTTTCTTTTTATAGTATATAACAATATCACGGTATAAATATATAATGCACATTTTAGA
Source organism: Rhamphomyia laevipes (assembly GCA_963920725.1). NCBI lineage: Eukaryota > Metazoa > Arthropoda > Insecta > Diptera > Empididae > Rhamphomyia > Rhamphomyia laevipes. The sequence continues at coordinate 19,348,241 of OY987255.1, read as the reverse complement.
CATTTTCATTATTAGCAATAGTGTATTGCTAATATGTAAGGCTTTCTTTTGTTTTATGTTATTAAAATTAACATAATAGTAATTTAACTTTTAGAATCAGCAGAACTAAAAAAAAAATCAGAAAAATTTCAAATTTACTGATGGATTAGCCAGATGCAAGTTTTGCAGATTGTTTTGCACAATGGCAATATTTTTTAATACTACCATCAGAAATACATTTGGAATCCGAATAATATGAATTTAATCGACTTATACTTCCATTCAATTCTAGATGTCCTGTATTTGTTTTCCGCCGAATTGTTGCTTCAAATAAACCATTTCCAGGTGCAGTTATTATAATTAAACGATATAATTCGAAGGTTGAATTGTTGAATAAATTGGCACGATAAACTCGGTTAATTTTATATAAATGAATTTTGCCACAAAATTGTGAAAATGAACCATTTTTATAATTTAGTACACGATCATTTATGTATTCAACAATAAAATGAGCTAGTTGATTATTTAAAATTGATTTAATATCGATACTTTCATATGGAATACAAGTACACCAATGATCTTCAATTGCAATATCCTGACACGACCTGTTATGTGGCACTGGTCTAAATAATGATTGGCACTTTGGACAATCTGTAGCTTTTGGAAAATTTGTGGAAGTTCTACCAGATAATTCTAGTATATGTTTTAATGTCATATGAATGTCATAAGGATTTGTTAACTGGTTTTTATTGTCATTTAAACCATTTATAAATTCTGGGTACTTAGTTTTCAACCACTCTGGCAACCATATAAACATAAAAGGCATTCGTTCTTCTAAATGCCCTGCTAAAAATTTACGTGTAGGCCCAAATCGCATACCATGATCACTGAAAAATATCACAATACTTTCATTAAGAATACCAAGAGTTGATAATTTTTCTAAATATTCAACTACTTTTGAATCCATTGATGAACAATCGCTAATAGCTTCATGGCTGAAAGTGTTGGCCCAGAACAGTCCAAAAAATGGATCATTTTTGAACCGTGTAGCTAATTCAATTGCATAATCAAAAACATAATCTGCTGAATGTTGATAACCAAGGCAAAATGTTAATCCAGATTTTTTGCGAATCAATAAGTTTTCTTCAGATGCTATCATAAATGGCCTTAAATAATAATCAACTGGTGGTTCTCTAAATCCTGGTTTTAATACTGTAAAAGTACTAATGGAAGCTTCATCTTCGGCGTATGCAGTAGCATAACCATGATCTTGAAATAATTTCCAAATCATTGGACAATTGTCGATACCACCTATTTTTTGTGGATCACAAATTTTTTTAACAGTTGTTGCGTTATATCCAGTTAAAATTGCCATGAGATTCGGAAAAGTGTTATCATCGATCTGAAATCGTAAGAATTTATAAAATTATTTTTATTTCTTACAAAAATAAATAAAACCTTATTATAACCACTCATCTCGAACCACTTATTATCATACAGTTTCTGGGCAGTTAATGGCATAGCTCGTATTAGATTCGCTCGTGAAATACTATCAATGCCAATCATTAAAATACTTGGTGCTCTTTTTGTGTAATCTTTCCAGGCATCTAAACGGTTCCTAATATCAACGCGTTCAGGTATCATTGGATGTCCATTAATATAAACATCTTGTTGATTACTTGTACATTTAACCAAAATATTGTCAGTTATATTTGGAATATGTACAAATTTTTCGAAACTTACACATTTGGTTAATCTAAGAAAAAAATACAGAAGAAAGATTTAAAGTAAGGCTAAAATAATATTATGCCATTTAATATCAGCATGTATTTAATTAGAATAAAAAATTAACTATCTTTAAATAACTTATAAGCAATTGATGTAAAAATTTGTGTTTATAAGAAAGAAAATATTTTCTTACTTACTTAATTTTTATGTCAGCAAATTCCTCTTTCTCATTTCTTACAATATCTTGATAGCAACAATCTAACATTGAACCATAATTAGCTTCAAGCTTTTCATTAATATATAAGGTATATAGTTTTGAAGTAGAATTGAATTTAACATATGTCAAAGGTTCAGTTGTAGAGCAAGAATCATAGCTTTGTCTTCTAAAATATTTCATAATTTCCGGATCATATGAATCAATATTTGGTATTTTACATTTATTGTTCCATACTAAAAAGTCTAAATAATAAAATAATATTTATATACATTTACTACTACTAAAAATGTTATATTATATTCTGAACTTATTAGATTTTGTTTTGTATCACTCTAAACTCGGATAGGTTAATTAATCTTATTGTTGATGGATGGGAAGATAATAGTATGTTTATCAGTTTGCATTTTTTTTAAGTAATCCACTAAGCAAATGTGGAGTTTGCATTCCAAAGATAATAAAGTGTTAAATAATTCTTGAAAACTAAACGACTATGAATGGAATTCCGACCAATATAATTGCTTTTCTAAAATATTTGGAATATGCAGGTAACTTGTCGTTTTCATAAAAGTCGATATACAATGTTCATATCTGAATTTTTATTGTACGTAATTCCGAGCTAATAGTAGAATAATATTTTATATGTTAAGGTCACAAATTTACAATCATATAGCTAAAAAACTATATCTCAACGATAACCATCTAGCATTATGAACTTTTCCATCCAATAGTCAAGGAAATATGGTTTGAGCAGATAACGAACTTAAAGAGTGTGAAATTATACCCCAGTGTATTTGGCCAGCCTCTAGAACTAGAACTATGGAACAAGCTAGATTGATACGTATTCTCAATATTACGTATTATCTCGAGTAGGTTAATGATTGGAACTGCCATATATATTTTCTTTTTATTGACTTAGCTAAAAAAATAAAAGCATACCATTTAAAATAATTAACATCATTAGTAGTCTGAGATGACTACATAGAGTGTTAAACAAAGGAAAAGCATGTAGTAACTGCACAATTAATCGTAGAATTAGACTGAGCGGCATATTATTACTAATACTTCAGTTCGTTCCAATGTTCTCTATTAACTAAACTGATTAATTTATACTACTATCAAGCATTCTAATTTGAGAATTAAGGTTAAGAAAACTAAATTAATAACACCCATTGACTTATAATCCAAATTGACACCAATTCGACCAGACAAAACGTTTAATACTTGTGATTCATAACTTTGGCCTATACAAATATATGGATAGCATAATTAAAAAAGCGAGTAGAATGCATAATGCGCAATAACGCCTGAGACAGAAGGATTATGTTTAATAAAAATAAGTTACGTATTTTTAACATCTCGTCTTCTCAGTGGTTCTTTCTCCATGGAATTGAAACTTTGGGACTAAGCTCAAATTCTAGATGCACGCAGTTTCATCAATAAGGGTTTGTGAGAAGCCCGCAATAAGAATCAGTCGATACCGAAATACAATTCTGTTTATTAAAGAAGTAGTTATGTTTTAATTACGACTTCAGTATAATTTGTATACTTCAAACAAATAAGAAAAAATATTGTAATCCGTGTGGGATTCAATATTATATTGTAATTAATTCGTATAAGTAATTGTAGTGTAAGGGTAGGTTACATAACGCTGGTTATGTTTTAGTAAATATTACATGAACGTAATTTCAACAATATTTATAATAAACATTAACTTACATGAAGTTGAAATAGTAAAGTATAATTTTAACATTTACTCAGAATTTCTCTAAATTTATGAAATTTTTTAGTTTTTTTATTTTATAAATATTTTTTATAAGTATTAATCAAAGAATTTAGTTTACTAATTAATTTTAAATGAACAAAACAAATACATTGTATTTCGAATAGATTATAAAATCTTACCTTGCATATCAGGTACATGTGAATTATGGATAACTAATATCTTTTCATTATTATTCCATGGCATTATCAATAAATTAATGTTGAAAATTAGTACTATTAGAATTATGAATATAATTATTGGTTTTTTTAATAAATTAATAAAGTTTTCAGTAACACTAAAACTAATATCACTGATTTTATCACAGCCCTCATTACTAACTAATTCTTCGTATTTTTTAAGTGATTTTATAGTATTCCTTGAGTTTATAGAGTTTACAATTCTTTCACTATATTTTTTCCTAATTTCGTGCCAATTTTTTTTTGCAGTAATCATAATTGCCGTACTTTTTATATAATTTTTTGCTTACTAAATAAATATTATAAAGACTGCCTAAATAAATGCCTAAAATTTATTCAATGTAGCCAAATATCTGAAATAATTTATTATATTTATCTTATCAGCAATACTTAACGAAAATTAATAGAATTCAAATTTATAAGAGAATATAAAGTTTGATATTTTTATTTTTATATAACTAGCTATTAACTTTATCTACATTTTATTTAAAATTTTCGTTATGTTGTGATATGGTATAAATTTAGTGATCAGTTTTTGATGTAAATTATTAACACATTGTTAATTTCATATCAGCAATTAGATATATACTTTCTAAAATATATTTTTATATATTTCCTATTTCTAAAAAGTTATTAAAATAAATTTGATAATTTCATTATGTAAATTCCAATAAGAGAAAGATATTACTGAGTATGTCTTACAAATTCATAGATGTATAACCACATTCACACAACATTAATCAATTAAGTTAGTAATATTAAAAATGTTAAAAGAAAAATGCAGATTAAAGAAAATCGGTTTATATTTTTTGTTAAATATGCTAGGAATTATTTAACAATTATTGATACTGAAAGACTATCCACTCGAGCATTCTAAGTTTAATGGAAAAATTGAAATGTTCAAAAATCAGTTAGAAAACTAGATAATTTTTATTAATTATGTTTATCATAATTATAAAAGTAGTTGCAACACAAAGTAATAGCAAAACATCAAGCAGCAACAAAATTTATATGCAAATTAGACTGTTTTAGTTAGCCAGATGCTGAAAATATAAAATATTTTTGAAGCTTTAAAGTTTTTAGTCTTTTGGGGAAGTTTTAATTCATTGCTAGTTGTATATTTTATTTGGTAACATAGTTTGCGCTCGTTCTTCAACATTTATTAATTAAAAAATAGTGTCGAAAAACGTGACACTAAAAAAAATGTATGTACTTGTTTTGAAATAGGATCTCCTTGGTACCGAAACCGCGTTTTTCTATTTGATGTTAAAATAATAGGTTTATATTTTAGTTCATAACTTTGAAATGGCTTAATAGCATAGTATGATTCTGATAGTATGATTTTTATGATGAAATATAGAATTTAAGTACTTATCCAATGATTTATTAATCATATTGTGACATTGAGCTATTCCGAAGTTGTGAACCAAAATAAAAACTGACTATATTTTTGTAGTATGATTCAAGGAATACGGTGAGCGGTGACTACGAATTAAGTATTTTAGACTTATTAGTTATATTTTTTATTATCCTTGTTTACTACACTTATATAAATTCCGAACCATAAGTTTCTTTAAAGTAAAAAAGTTACTCGCGACCAAATGGATCAAATCAGCACAGCAATAATTACAACGCCATCGTCGCTCGTAAATATATATAAAAAACATAACATTTATTAAATAATAGTGATAAAATTAAGCATGATTTTCACTGACATCGCAAATAAAATTAAAGAAATAAGATGATTTTTTATGGCATGTACATTTATATAATATTGTGTTCAAAATTTATAAAAATGTTATTAATTCGAAATCTTATGTATATTATAATTAAGAAAATTATTGACAACAAATTTGAATTTCTATATTTATTTTATTTTTTTAATTTTAACTTATATCTTTACTTAAACTTTTTAATTAAATTTAAAACAAAAATGAAATAACTTAACACGATAATATAACAGCTAATAAATTATATTAAATTTTATTATACAATTTATGATTTCTTGATCAAAAGGCACAAAACATGTTCCTCAACTTCTGAAACTTAATTAATTTAGCTAATTCTTTTTAAATTACATATTAAATAAAATTGTTTATGAATTTTTATACAATATAGTAATCACAGTATATAAATATTTATTATTTAGCTATCTATCTACCATTCTACCTATAACATTTTTTGCAATTTTCTGGCCATTTTATATATTTACAGGATTTATACTTAAATTAAAATGTACAATTTACATATTGAAACTAATCATTATCCAAAATTCGATTTTAGACAACTTAGGTTTTAGAAGAAACTTTACTTTTGGCAACGCTTTTGGAACAATGACAATATTTTCTAGCACCACCATCAGAAACACATTTTGAATCTGAAGCATACGAATTCAAGCGACTAATACTTCCGGTAACTTCAACTTCTCCAGTATCTGTTTTACGACGAACTGTTCCTTCAAATAAACCATTTCCAGGTGCCGTTGATAATACTAAACGATATCCTTCCAAATTTTTTGGATAACTATCACCAATTAAATTAGCTTGATAAGCTCCAATAATATTATGTAATTGTATTATTCCACATAAATTGGAGAAAGAACCATTTTTATAATTTTGTACATAATCATTTATGTAATCAACGAGAAATATAGCTAACTGGTTTACTAAATCTGATTTTTTATCAATGCTCTCATAGGGTACACAAGTGCACCAATGATCTGCAATAGCAATATCTTGGCAAGAACGATTGTATGGTACTGGTTTCAATAATGATTGACAATTTGGACAATCCTTGGCTTTTGGAAAATCCGTAGAATTTCGACCGGATAATCCAAGTAAATGTTTTAATGTCATATGAATATCATAAGGATTTGTTAAGTGATTCTTATTTACGCTCAAACTATTTACAAATTCTGGATACTTAGTTTTCAGCCATTGTGGTAACCATATAAACATAAATGGCAAACGTTCTTCATAATGTCCAGTTAAAAATTTTCGTGTTGGTCCAAAACGCATTCCATGATCACTGAAAAATATCACAACACTTTCATTAAGAATACCAAGAGTTGATAATTTTTCTAGATATTCAACAACTTTTGAATCCATTGATGAACAATCGCTAATATCATTATGGCTGAAAGTGTTTGACCAGAATAGTCCAAAAAATGGATCTTTTTTGTAACGTGTAGCTAATTCAATTGCATAATCAAAAATATAATCAGCTGAATGCTGATTACCAAGGCAAAATTTCAATCCAGACTTTTTGCGAATTGGAAGATTTTTTTCAGCTGCTATCAGAAATGGTCTTAAATAGTAATCAACTGGTGGCACTTCAAAACCAAATTTTAAGTAATTAAAAGTATTTATCCATACTTCATCTTCAGCGTATGCTGTAACGTAACCATGTTCACGAAATAATTTCCAAATCATTGGGCAATTATCAAGTTTCTTTGGTTTTTTTGGATCACATATATTATTAGCCGTTGTCGAATTAAAACCTGTTAAGATTGCCATTAGGTTCGGGAATGTATTGTCGTCCACCTGAAATCAAACAGATATTAGTAAGAAAACCGTATTTTAGATATAAATTATCACTCCACCTTATTGTATCCACTCATTTCGAACCATTCATTATCGTATAGTTTTTGAGCAGTTTTTGGCATTGCTCGTAACAGGTTAATTCTGGAAATACTATCAATTCCAATCATCAAAATACTTGGCGCTCTATTGGTATCATTATTGTTCCAGGTATCTAACCGTTCACGAATATCAACTCGTTCTGGCATCATTGGATATCCGTGGGAATAAACTGTCTTTTTATTACTTTCACATTTAACCAAAATATTGTCGGTTGTATTAGAGAGTTGTACCGATTTTTTAAAACTCAAACATTCACTCAATCTGTAAAATATGTAAGCAGAATGATATTTTGAGTTATGGAAGTTTTTCACCACTTAAAACTTTAATTAAAAATTCTTAAACATTTTTTAGAGAACATTTTCAAAATTATTATCTTTTTTATGCTACATTTTTTTGTTTTAAATTTAGTTCATAATTCATTTTTTTTTTTTAATTATAATCATATTAAAATATTACATTAATAATATCAATAAAATTTTGGAGAATAACTTTAAAAACTTACTTAATTGACTTGTCTGCATTTTTTCCTTTACCATTTCTAATAATATCTTGGTAACAACAGTCCAGCTTTGTACCATAATTTACTTTAAGCTTTTCATTAATTTTTAAGGTATATTTTTTTGAAGTAGAATTAAATTGTAAATTTGTTAATGGCTCCTTTGTAGAACAGGTTTCATATTTTTCTCTTTTGAAATATTTCATTATCTGAGGATCATAAGGATCAATGTTTGGCATCTTACATTTATCACTCCAGACTAGAAATCCTGATGGTAGAGGAGGTAGAATAGTTGTAAGATTTAGATTAGTTCTAGAATTAAAATTTGAAGGAGTTGTATATGTTGTAGTTATAGAATCCGTAATATTATCTGTATATGTTGATTCTAATATTGATAATCCTTTTGTAGATGTCGTATTTATAGTATTATTTTTGGAAATTACTTCAATTGACAAATTATTATTTAATGCATTATCTATTGCACTAATTACTGTATTGTTATCATAATAAGTTGAAGTTGAATTTAAGTCCCATTCTAATAATTTTCGTGGTATTTTTTTATTACATTTTTCAATTAATATTTTTTTTTTTTTATGATAATTATTTAAATTACATTATATTTTTGCAAAACATAATGAAAAAAGATGCATTCGAATTGTTAATAAAAAATTTAATAATTAAAATATTATTGTTAATTGTTGTTTTTTATTTGTGATTTGAAATTTACAATCAAATAAAATTTGTCATAAAGTGTTAATAAATTAAAGCCAATTTAATTGTTGCAATGAAATCAAAAACAGCACATGAAACATAAAAAAAAATAAAAAACAAAGAGTTAAAAAAGTTAAAAAATTTAAATTATTAAATTGTGATATTATTTAAACTATAACTAAAGTGTTTATAATAATTTTCTACATTTATTCATAAAAAAAATCAATATTTTCATACATAATTAAATAAAATAATTTTTAAATTTGCTAATGAAAACATTAAGATAAATAATTTAAAATATATAACAAAATATTAATATAACTTTTAACTAAAGAACAGCTGCAAAGGAATTTTATAACTTTTACGAGGTTAACTACATTACGATTGAATTTGCTTAAAGTAGCTGGTGTCAGTTACTGTGCATGATGGTCCATAACTGAATAGATGGTTATAAATCTTGAATGAGCTGGTTTCATTCATATGAAATAATTAGTTTATATTTTTGGAATTTATATCTCTATATATAAAAGAGACGTGTTTGGTTGTAAAGGCTAAACTCAAAAAAGAAATAGTTGACCGATGGTATACTACGCTTATTTATAGTAAAGAAATGTAAAGGTACTTTCCAGGATCGAGTTACATATCATTTCCAGGTTCAAAGAAAAAAAAAAAATTAACACAAAGTTTGTGTCCCGTAACTTATTAAATATTGAACCTATTAAACTGGTTTTCATATTAAACAATAAAATTGAATAGCAATTAGACAAGCCTTTAAGTCCCCCTCAAACAAGCACGACGCGATGGACGCAACGGAGACGGATTCACATGTCGGAAAAAAGTCGAGCTTGTTTGAACCATTAAGTTATTAAGTGTTTCGATAGTTTTATGGGTTAGGAACCTACAAATCGTCAAATATATAGAAACATTCGAAAACTTCTTATTTCGAATGCTGTTACACATTTTTGATTGGCTAATACAATTTAGTTATTAATAATTATTGAAAACAGTAGTGATCCTTCTCAAGAATTTCGTATTTTTTTTGCAACATTTTTCTTAAATAATTATAAAACAAAATGATAACAAATATTCGGTAACAAGATGTAACGCGGTATAGTAATTTGATGAAATGTGTAAAGTTAAAAAGAAATAAAGATTTAATTGGAAATAGTTCATAGTTTTAAATTTCAATTCATATCAATAAAAAATAAATACCTAATAATAATTTTAAAAAATCATTAAATAGTGTTTTTATAAAACAGAAAAGTTAGTCATTTAATTTATTTAATTAATTATTTAAGCATTTGTTTAGTAATTTTCAAACATAAGTATAGTAAAATGTCATGATCACGTAGAAATATTGGACGCCGTACAAGGCAAGCTTTACGGAAAAATTATTATTCTTTCGATAGTTCTGATTTATTACTTGAAATAGATATGCCTTTTTCAAATCCGCAGTTTATATACCGAAAAATATGTTAATGCAAATACCAAGCATACCAGTGGGTGCTTCGTACTTCATTTTCTGTCAAATATATTTTTCTTTGGCTATAGTTGGTTAAGCGACCAAACCACGTACCTAGACCGTACGGTCCGTTGTACTTCCTTTCGAAACGGTACCCATTTTCATCACGAATCGTGCCTTTATAAAGTTTGTGAGTTTAGCAGGGTTTTCCTTGTTTATTATATAGTTAGTATAAGCAAGGAAAATAAGATTAGATAATTACAGTGAAATTTATAAATTTTTAACTACTAAATTTTAAAATATTTAATTTTTGATTATTTTAAAATTGTATAAATAAATTTTGCATATATATGTTCTTGGCAATATTGTCGTCATGTTTCGAAATTTAGAAATAAAGATAGTTTTTAACAACCGTATAAAAACGCACTTATACTTTAGATATTAGAACAGCTAGCTCCATATGACTGAATATCACACAACACGTGTACCACGCTATTTATGACATAATATTGTACATGAAGAATGTAGTATGAAATTTGTATGGTAAGAATAATTTTAATTGGTAAAGGATATATTTATTTTTAAGGAAATTAAAAAAAAAAATATTCCTATAAATATAAAACGCTTTTTATTTTCATAATAAAAAAAACTTTTGATTAATAAAAATTATGAAATGTATCAACACTTTCGTGTATATTATGATTTAGAAGTAATGTAATTCGCTATATTATTTTAAAATTCTATGTAAAGTAAACTAAATATGAATTTAAATTTAACGATTTACATTACAAAATTATAATAAAATAATATAACTAACATTTAACATAAAACAAGACAAAATTTAAATATAATTACATAAAGTTAATAATTTAATTAATAATAACGAATATAAGATTTACATAAAAGCAATTGGAAATTATATGTAATCATAAATATAGTAATTATAGGACAAAACAATCATGCTTAAGATAAATAGATTTTTACAAAAAATACCTAAAATCTAATTTGTTAAATCTATAGTTCACAGCGAGTAACTTTGTAGTTAATAAATTTTATTATTATTGAAAATTATTGGTCTTGAGGGTTTAATTTTAATAATTATAATAACCTACAATAATTTTTCATAAATTTTTTATAGGAAATATATTTAAAAATTACTTTTTTTTTGTTTTTTTTTGTTTATAATGAGTAAATTACCTTTCATTCCAGGAACATGTGAATGATGCACAACTGGTATTTTTTCGGTGGCATTCCATGGCATTATCGTTGTATTAATATAAAATACAAGTAGTATTAGAATTATGAATACAATAATTGGTTTCTTCTTTGTCAATTGATATATATTTCTACTAACACTAAAATTATTATCAGCTGTTTTATCACATCGTTTATTACGTACAAGTCCTTGGCATTTTTTAATTTTTCCTTTATTGGCTGTAGTTACTGTCAATTTATTAAGGCCGCCATCTGATGAATTTATTAGATCCGAATTTTCATCATTTCCTATTGTTAGTAATAATTTAAGCTCATCGTCTTGATCATTTTTATTGGTAGTAGTCATTGTTTTTGCACTTCACTTGATTTCTAATTAATATAAAATACAGAATAGATAAAATTGAATTATAACATAAAATTTATAAATCATGTTAAGCAAAGTTATATTATTATGGCTTAGTATTGATTTAATTGAGTTTATAACAGTTCAGTTAAATTTTAAAAATGGTTATAACTAGTAAAACGATCTGCTAATGTAGGGGAAGCCCAAAACCGTAAAATTGTAAGTAATTAACAATTTAAACAATACATATTTTAGAACTATTACATCGAGCCGACTTTTACCTGGCTAAAATCGAAGGCTCCCCATTTTCAATGTAAGAGGTTTCTCATATTCTATTCGAATTTTTAACAAATACTTTTATATGGAAATCAAGCTATAGCATTTACAATTCAATATAATTAGGCAAAGAGCAAGGTTTTGTAAGTATTCAGTAGGGTCTATTTGTTCAATGTATCAAGTTTAATTCTTCGATTGCATAATGAAACTTTGATAATTGGCATGCAGATTTTGTTATGTGATCTAAATTTTGGTACGCAAGTTATTGGTAGCATATCAAAAATTTATAATTGATGTTCTAGATATTCTGTATAGTTTTTTTTCGACCTATAGTTTTACTATATACCTACGTAAGTTCACAGGATGCACATCAAACACTCCAAATACTAAATTCCTCAAAGGTTTATAAAATATACGTAATAATGAATAACTATTCTTGATTATATGGATCCGCTTATTATTTTTTAAATAATGTGATTGTGTCATATAAAAGTGTAAATATGTAACATGTCAGGCCAGTGTTTGCACTTTGCAGCGGGAATTGAATCCACAACCTCATTGTTGGTAGATTAGTACATGTTACAAATTATATTAAAAAAAATATTAAAATAATTTTTACTTTAGCATTTGTATCCAACATATCCTGCATAAATGTCCTTTTTGAATCAATTGATGAACAATATTTAACATTTGCACAACAGTTCATAAAATGTTTGATGTGTAGCATAACAAGTTATTAAATCCTAAATATATTATCCTTAACACGCACAAACTGATGCCAATGACTTTATCAATTTCATATTTCTATTTAATTAACTTTTGGGTAAATTTGGGACAGATTTAATTTTCATTTCTATTCTTTTCTTTAATATAAAATTAATAATTTTGGTTTTATTGATTTTTGGGCAAATAATTTAATTTCGTGTCATTCGAATAAAGAATTCAAATAATTATTTCTGAATATTTAATTAAAAATTAAGAAAAAATATTTATTCAATATTTTAATGATAACGTAATGAAAAAATAAAAATTTGAATAAATGTTTTCCAAATTGAAATCATAAATAAGAAAAATTCTAATATTTCGTTTAAAATTATGAAATATTTTTCATACAAATTTATTATTAATTACTAAATAGATTTATTGAGTTAATTAAATTTATCAAGGTTATAAAAATTAAAGAATTTAGTATACTTTCGTATTTGTACATTACAATTAATCTAAATTAATGTAAATTTTCCGTTGAAATGGTTATTTAATTGAATAAATTTTAGTGCTAATTGATCAGATGTTGCCAAAGGGTTTATATTTTATTTGGAATAGGTACCTGAATTTTAAGAGAATTTTTTCCTTCTACACAAATTGTAATAGAAAAATCAGTTGAATAAATGGAATTTCTGAAATGAATATTATTGATAAAAGTATAAAATAATTGAAAAATATTTGTTTATAGTTTACATATTTAATACTTTTAATTTGAACATAATAATTGAAAGTATTATTTATTATATATTCACAAAGATTTTATCAATTACTGATAAATACTATTTAGTTGTAGTAGAAAGCAGAAATTATTCATTGCAAATATTACGATTTCGTACAATGACAATATATGATTTAGCATTACGATCAGAAACACATTTTCTATCTGAAATATATGAAGTTAAGCGGTTAATACTTGCCGTAACTTACCAATTTCTCTGTATCAGTAACGAATTTAGGTTTTAAGTAAATTATTTGTAGCTGCCGTTAATAGTATACTAAAATTCTTTTAAACAAAAATAGGAATTAGTGATCCTTTATAATCATAATTACAAAAAATAACTAATTTCATGAAATGAAAACAAGGCATGTGAAACATGATATATCTCTGGCAATTGCAATAACTTACCACAGCCCCAAATAATGATTAGCAATTTGCCAATTTCTAGATTTATACCGGATAACTCGAGTTGATTTGTCGACGTCCGGAATATTATTGGGATTCGACAACCAGTTCTCATTTTTATTTAAATTGTTTAAGTATAAATAAGAATCAGTTAACGAATCCCAATGATTATTCATAGGAATTTCAAAAATCTGCTAAAATTAGAGATCTTCCAGTCTTGCCAAAAGCTATCAGAGATTTTTGCAAATGATCAAGCATATTGTGATAAAATTCAATTACATTATTCTGTTATTCGAGTTAATGCAGTCAATTTAACAAGTGATACTTATAATTACTTTTTTGGACAACATCATTTCGTAATAAAAGCAGTTACATTATTTACATTATTTAAACCGACAATTGTTGTAAAACGATACACAGAAACAAGGACTAGCACTAGGCGGTTGATTTCATTGCTTCAGAATGAAAATGGTTTTTTGACGTAGTAATGCTAAATTATATTGTCATTGTATCCTATCGTAATGTTTCCGAAGAATAATTTCTTATTTTCTACAACTAATTGTAATTTATCAGCAATTGACATCTTTGTATAAAGATTGAAGTTAAAGATATCTTCAAATTGAAGGTAGCAAAAATAGAAATCTCTAACATCGGAAGCATAAAAAATACTATTTTGGAGATTTTGATTTTTCCAACCCATATTTTCATTACATTTCATAGTTATTCCATAGCTCACAGTAAAATAAAATAATTCAAATTTATTTGTGTTGAGAATAGAAGTTTTTCTTGAAATTTACGTATTCCATATAAAATCACAATTTCCTTTGGCAGCATTTGTTTAAAATAACATAGAAATTTAATAAAATTAGGAATTCACTTGAAAAGTTATTTTCCACACCAAATAGGATATTTAATGTACCTAAAAAAATTATTGTCGATTTTCTATATTCCAGTTCTGCGAATGTTCTTTTTTTACCATTTTAATTTTATTAATAGTTCAAAAACAGCCACGGAGTAGAACTACTTCAGCAATACAATTAGTTGTACATCATATCAGTTACATTTTTAAGGTTTTTGGAAAAAGTTTAAAACTAGAATAATATTTTAAAAAGTATACAATTTTAAATCAATAATTTACTATCAGCGTTATCTATATGGATTACGAACCTTATCTTTTGACTAGTCTTTCCATAATCCATAACCGCATTAACTGATAGTTCAAACATTTACTTCTTATCATATCAAAAAATGACAAAATATATTTCTAATTAAGAAATTTGAATTGTAAATTGAATATAAATATAATAAAGCCGGCCCAAAGATTTGACAATTTTAATTACAAATTGCAAATTTGTATTTTTTATAATATGAAAATATACCAACTTTAGTTTTGCGTTTAATTTAATGTCATTATTATTTTTATTATTTTTAACTATTGTAAATTACACGGTTTATATTTATTGCATAATTTAGTTTTAAGAAAAAATAATTGAACAATATCAAAATTTAGATAAAAAATCATAATTAAATCTCGAAAAATTTTACATTTCTAATTTTGTCCTTCAATTTTTTTTATAATATTCTTCATAAATAATTAACCAAACATTTTACATCGTAATTATTAGTAAATTTTGTGATGTTACTCTACGGATTGTAGTAATTTTTTTTAAATAATGATTAAAAAATGACGGAACCAAAAATTAACTAATTACGTGATGAACTATGAAATATATTTACGTCGGTAGAATTGTTGTTTGTATTATATACTATTCTTAAGTTAATTATACACGAAAAATAGAAATATACAAGAAAAAATGTTATTAAGTTAAAATAAAGGATTACTTAATATTTTGAATGTAAGCCAATATTATGCTTAATATAATTCTCTATATTTTTCAGTAATTCCTAATCTTTTTTATCTATAGCGACAGAATAAAATTATGCGAAACATAATTTAAAATGAATTTATATACTGAAACAGTTCCACCATCATCGTCGCGATGATATTTATATACACAGCTTTATACCTAAACAATAACGATGCTAAATATAAACGCTGATGGTGACGGTGACGGTGACAAGCCGTGTTTCAGTCATAAAACACGACATTGACGCAAATTCGTTACTAAAAATGTAGTAGAAGTATCAAAATTTCACAAACTGTTTCTATCTTTGGAAAGTTTCTATCAATACATGCATGTATTAAACATAATAGCTTATTTATACAAATTATAAACATTATATACATTACATAAAAACTAACCTAAAGTCATACATTGAATAATTTCTTTAATTACATAATTTTATTTGTGGTCAACATAAAATATAACGAATGTTTTCTGCAAATTATAATTAATAATAATTGTAATTGAATAAGAAATAATCTCAATATGTCACATATAATTCAGTGATACCAGACCGCGACATATTAATATATCGGGACACCCAATTTTGGCAATTGACTATAGTCGAAAGCATTCAATACAGTATTCCACATAATTCAGATGGGATTTCCAATAAAATAAATAAATAATTGTTTATTACTAAATATACTATATAATTATCAGATATTTTTTTTATATATAAATGTTATACAATTTTTACAAGTCACGCTTTAAATATTTAAATTTTAGATTTATAATTAATAATTTAATAAAAACGTTAAAAATAAATTATTTATTTTGATTTGTTGTTTTATTTTTATATGTTCAAAATATGCAACAACAAAATATATATACATATATAAAAAAAATATTTTAGCCAACATAAAGTATCTTTAAATAGAAACTTATGTGAATGACGATTGATATTGATGCTTGATCATGAAATATTTAAAGACATGAAAAACTATTTTTAATTTCTATATTGGATAACTTATAAATATATTGTACACTGTAAGATTAATTGCTTTTAAATTTCAAAGCTTTGATGGCATAAGTTTCCAATGAAAATAAAAGTTTTTTTTTTATTATTTGGACAATAGAATAAAAATAATTAAATAAGTTTGTAATAATAAGAAATCATTAGAATAAAAATTTAAATAAATAAGGAAGAATATAAAATTAATCAAATAAGTTCATCATTATAGTTATTTATTGAATTCTGCATATTTATTTATTGAATTCTGCTTATATTAATTCCAGTTTTAATATAATTTTACTTTTTTAAATTAAAATAAAATAAAATTGTATTATAAATATAATTCGTATTGTTATTCTTATATAAAATTACGTAATTAAATTATAATCAGCTAAGTTAATTCAAGCTTAAACCAGAAAGAAAAAAATCAAAAATATTTTTCAAATTGAATATCTTTTACATAAAATGTTTCGTAACTAT
Source organism: Rhamphomyia laevipes (assembly GCA_963920725.1). Classification (NCBI taxonomy): domain Eukaryota; kingdom Metazoa; phylum Arthropoda; class Insecta; order Diptera; family Empididae; genus Rhamphomyia; species Rhamphomyia laevipes. Next base: position 19,330,987 of record OY987255.1, on the reverse strand, counting down.
AAAATTACCAAGCGTAACTATATATTTTCGTTGTTTATTTGGGCAATTTACACCAAGTATTTATCAATAACCCTTCAGTTACTCTCAACATTAACAACGGAAACGCGATTCAACGTAAAATTAATTACGACGTAATCGCGTAATAAGGCACTCTCAAAGTTGCATTCTTGCGTTAGTGATATTGTAGTCACTTTTTCGTGTTTCACAGCTTTGAAATGCATAAACTATATATATATTTTTCTATTAACTTTTCCTTTAATAAATACTGAACTGATCGCTTCAAGAATTCTATAACAATACTACTGACAATTCAGCTTACATTTTTCTTTATTCCTTCTATATTCTTATTGCATATATTCTTACTATAAACTTACTACAATATGAAACAGGTGTTTTGTAATATGTATTAAAAATATTGTAAGTATAATTATTTTCTAAATATTCAAAGAATTTCTTTCCATATCTCAGCTTCTTTTTAAATATTTTTATAACTTCTACAAGACTTATCATATAAAATACTATTTTCTTGAAATAAATTTATTAATTTATCTTCATTTATTAATTAATTATATGTATTCCATTAAATTTTTGTTTGCGTTAAATTTTTCAATTTTTGAGACTTTCTGCGGTGTGAACTCATACATTTCATATGAGTTGAAATTTTGTTTTTACAGCGCGTTGAAGCGCGTCGCTGTTATGAATATTGAGAATAACTGGGGCTTTATATTTAGTAAAATTAACATAATTACATATACAGATTTGGTAAAAAACATTTTTTTTAAAACTAAATCTTTTATGTGATATTGAAGAGTTTATTAAAAAAGCAACTCTGATCCAATAGCACATAATAGAAAATGGATGTTATATCGCCAGAGTATGAAAGTGCTGTTAAGAATTGAGCCGCTACGAAGTTGTCGCAGTGATCTGATCAGTCGTTCATTAATTTAGATTTGCTGCAAAAGAAACAATCTGTCGGATTAAAATAAAGAATAATAACGCACTCTTTGCAGTTATTTTAGTCGACGAAAATAGCCTGCACAATTATTAAATTTCAATTTTTGTTTTTTTAATTTGTGTATATTTCATTCAAGATGACTGGTTATGATCATAATGATTAAATAATTAAATTGTTAATTATTTAAATAATTTAAAATATACTTTTTAGTGTCAAATATTAACAATTTGCAGCCATTTGAATAAATATGCAGTCAAAATTTATGCATACTGGTTGGTTTTATTTTTATTTTGTTGCTCTCGACTTCCTAAACTTCATACCAATGTTAGGTACTCTTAAAACCGAACTTATTCCACAAAAATTTTCATTTTGTCCTTATTACCAACGATACTACCAACCAACGAGATGAACTAACACTGGAATAGCCTCTAAATAAAAACAGCCAATAAAACGCAAAACAAATAGGTCAAAAAATAATGTTTTTATCGTAAGTCTTTTTAAAATGGAAACAAATTATGATAAGTTTTGATGACACAATAATTATTTCTTTTTAAATTTTTTTTTTAATTTCCTCCCAGTTGTAGATAAAAATATCCGCTTGAATAATTTGTTTGAAAAATCTTGAAAACTAATTTATCGTTTTAGTTTTATAATAACCAATTTTAATATACCAGAATCTTTAAAATTTATATTAGCTTCTGAAAATTATTGAGTTAATTTAACGACAATTTTTATCACAAAATTATTAATGATAAAATTATTTTTTTATTTTATTTTGTTAGAAATTATCAGAATTCAACAAAGTAAATTTCGTCAATTTAATTTCCTTTCTTTTAATCACTAAAAACTATGTGGCTGGCAAGTTTTTTTATTAAAATTTGTATCATGGGCACAACATATTAAAAATTTATGAATTTTTAATTAAATTCTTTTAAAATTGAAATAAGTCATTTGGGAAATTTACCCTATGGTACCATACGTTTTAGTATTTATCAATCATGTTGAATGAATTTAATCGGAAAATACTTTTATATAAAAATTGAAAATTTTTCATTTGGGAAATGTACCAAATGTTCAAAATAATTATTACAAATCATAGAATTTCAAAAATATCAATATAAAATTTAATAAATTATTAAATATGATTTAGTGTTATACTAAAAGTTGTAATAAAAATTAAAGTTATTTCTAAAACCATATTATTTTTCACCAAGTTTTATCCAATTTCAAAGTTTAATATAAAAATATATTAAAATTAAATTTACATTTTAATATAAAATTGATTATTTTGCTTATTTCTATTAAAATATAAAACAATTCTCTATTTTTTAAACATATGCTGGCATCCAGTTCACATTACATAATTTATAATGCAAAATAAAACGGTATCCGGACAATTCACAATTAATTATTCATCCACAATTGTATAGAAATTCACCAAATGGCAATAAAACTGAAATAAGCATTTAGTTTAGACTATACCGACAATTTGACTTCCCGACTATTCAAAAATGAGTAAACTATCGAGATTGTGATTACTGAGATTCTGAATCAGACCTCAATTAGCCGTGTAAGTTATTTATTGAGACTATTTTGATTTTGTAATTTTGGGTGCCCAATTTGTTCTATTCACCGAATTGTCATTTTGTGAATTCTTTATACTGCTACTTTAATGTTAGACGGTGAATTATCCTTGTATCAAATATTCTATCACTTATCAGTGTGGTATATTTCACAAATTGATGTCAGCAATTTTTTGAATAGTTTATATAAGTTTTATTGATTTTTTGTTTTTATAATTGTACAAAAAAAAAAAAAAAATTAAATATTAAAATCAATAAATTTTCTTTAAAAAATCTGTATTATCATAAATCTTTAATTTGGGTGAATTATACTTGAAACTCAATAGCTAATTTCATAGAATTCTGCTGATGTTTTAAAATTTATATAATACTAATTTTTATTTTTATCATATAATAAAATTTCATATTTTGTATAAAAGATTTGAAAAACACTTAAATTATATAAATTGACTATAAAATTATCAATTTATAATTTTTTTTTATCAGTATTCAGCTATAAACTGTCAATTATATATAAAATATTGTTTAAAATAGGTCAATTGATGTAAATATATTTAAATATATATTTATATTATATCTATGGATATAATATATACAAATTAATTTCCCAGGCGTATTAGAGCTATCGGTATATCTAGAATAATTCACACTATCTAACCAATTTTATATAGTTATATAGTTTAAATTGAAATCAAAATTTTTAAATTTCTTTTTATTCTAAAATAAAAAGAAATTTAAATATAATTTTAATGAATTTGATGTGTCAACAACGATAACATTTAAATTAATTTATTTTATAATGACCTACACATAACTTTAATCAATAACGACTTGTATGATTTAATTTATTATTGGACCCCAAGAATTATACTTAATTCTTGTTTAAGTGTTTTTGGCAAATTTTAATTACATAATTTTAAATTTTAATAAAGAAATTTATGTATAATTTCAAAGTAAATATAAATAAAATTGAATGAACATATTTTGTGAGTAAATTCGTAAAATTTATTTTTAAATAATTTATATTATAATAAAATAGAAATTATATTTGAAAAATATAACTTTGAGTAAATTATAAATAACTTTTAGCTAAAATGTTGATACACAACAACTAAAATTTTCATTATATAATATTTTGTAATGTTTGAGTTTTATCTTAATTTACTAAAATTGAAGGCTGTTCAAATAAGTTTTTAGTCTTAATTAAATAATAATTTTCTTTTCGAAATTTTTAAATATTAAACAAAATAGTCACGCTATATTTGACTTATTCAATATATAATATATAAATAATTGAATTAGTTTTATTATAGGTATAAAGACAAACTTCTAACCATAAGAGATAGTTCTAAAGTTGGAGTTTGTTAAAACAGTGCATTGTATAGAATTTGAAGAATACAAATATAATTTGAGGAAAGACAAAATATCAAAATTTCAGAAATCACAGAAATATATTTCATATATGATTTAAAAATGGACCAATCAAGTTAGAATTGGATACAAACTCTTGAAACTAACGTGTGTAATCAATGTAATTTAAATTGGATTAGAAGTTATTGCTACGAGGCTACGACAAATGAGTATGCAGATGGAAAAGGACAAATTTGCATAATTTCGTTTTGCATATTTGGAATTTACAACCTCAGTCAGAAATATAAATAAAAAAAATATTTAAATTATTTCAATTTTTATTTTATGTTTCGATTGTCACCATGTCACCAATAAATAAATTATTTGTGTAAAATTGAAAATTTTAAATATTTATTTATTTTGTATACTTATGTGGTTTTCCATTGGGTTTTTTTTTTCTTCAAATTTTGATCTAGATTTTTAGATTTTCGCTCTCCAAACGATAATGCCAATCACGTCCTCATATCGACGTGATTGGCATTATATTTAAAATTTGATGAATTAAGATATAAGATTTTTAATTTAAAAATAATAAAAATAATAAATGTCATCGAGAACGAGAACGAAAATACTTTGATAATTTTATGAATTTTATGAATATCTGAGAAAAAATCTAGATTATCAGTAAATCGATCCAAATAATTTAAAATTAATTGCCAAAAGAAATTCACATTAACGCATATTAAATTTAATCAACAAAATTAATTATTTCCATTTTATGGTTATTCAATTTTATAGTATATACACTAATACGATTTTTAAAAAAATACTAAAATGGTAATATCCTTTAGAAAATTACAATTACTAGTTAGTAACTGCAAAAATACAAACTTTGAATATCAAAATAATAAAGGGTCAAATGCGTGTTAAATATAAATTTTATTTAAAAAAATCAATTTTTCAAAATAAAAACACGAATTTTTATGAATTTATAATATCAAAAATATTAGTTTGTCTACAGTCTACACTCTACATAATTATGGGGACTGTACATATTTTTTTTAATATTAAACATTACTACTATGTATAGCTAATAAACAGAAACTCAGACCGTAAATTAACAAAAAATGGCAAAAACTAATTTCAACCCTCCAAAAATAACATAATAGAAAAAAACTAACGTGAAGCATAGCTCACTCTAAAATTTATTATTTCTTATAATAAATGCATAAATTTATGTCAATGAAGCAGAAAAAAAAAATCTTTGTTTTAGTCATTCTAATAAAATATTTTAATTTTATTAGTAAAATAAACATTAGGGTTTAAGTAAACCGATTCCATGCTATAAACACTGTAAAAATCCATATTGTAAATTAATTTAATATTTCCGAAAATCTTTTAAATAAATTGATTTAATATAAATAATTTATTTATTTCTTGATTGAAATAAATAAATAAAAAAAATTTCATTCAATTTTCGTAGACATTATCTGAGAAATGAACAAGCGAGCGCAAAGAATTTTTGCTCATCATTTAGTGCCAAGATTAATGCGGAAAAGAAATGGGTCACTCTAGTAAATAAATTGAATAAAATAAAAATTTGTCTTAAATTAGTAGGGAAGGGAAAATAATTCTGTATAAAATCTATTTTCTTGATTATAGTTAGATTGATTATTTAATAGAAATTTGCAAGTAGATTTCTAATTGCAGTTTTACATTATATTTTAATAGTTCTTGAAATTTGAAATATGTACAGTGTAAATTATAGATAATGATGAAAATTACCAATTTAATTGTAATAAAAATCTATACACTTACAAAACCTTCAATCTTTTAATATTACACTAATAGATTCAACAGTAACAGACCACCAATTAATGTTATATACCACTACAATTGAAATAAATTCAATATTAAATTAATTAAAATAAAAATAAATTATAAATCTAAATTATAGTAAATAAAATTATTATTTAACTGTGTTACATAGTTAACACATTTCCTTATTATAATTACTACTTTTTTTTGAAAATATTTTTTATTTATATAGTTTTTTTTTAAATTTTAGTATTAATTAACACTTCATTTATTTATTTATTTTTTGCGTTAACCTTCATGGTGGCTAATTATAATTTTTAAAATTATTATTTTATAATAAGTATGATAACAAAAAAAAATAAAATAAAATAAAAATAATATAAAATTTTATACTTAAAAAATTATGCATTTTAAAATACCATAAAAATTAAAAAAAAAAAAAAATATTTTTTATTTTTGTTAAAATTAATAAAATCAATTAACTAATTAAAATTAAATACTTACCGCATGTTATCGTTTATATTCATTAAAATCATTCGTGGTGACATTAATATCCTTTTACAGTTAATTAAATTAATTATATATAAATAAATTTAATTTATAAAACACTAAAAAAAAAACACTGATTTAAAATAAATTATTAACATAATATATTTTTATATAATTTTCACTTTTCTTAATTAAAAATTAATTTTTTTTTTTCATTTTCATTTTCTTGTAAAATACACTTTAAAAGTCATAAGGAAATTGAAAGTGAAATGTTAAAGCTGACCAAAGAAGAACCAAAATAAAAATAAAATAAAAAATTATAATTAAATAATTTCAGCTTCAATGTATATAAATAACGTATTCGCTCACGAAATGCCTAACACTAAATAAAATATTGTGAATAGAAAAAAAATCAACCACACAAAAAAAAAAAAAACCCAAATCACAAAAAAAGATTTAAAGCGAATGAAATTTATATAAATTTAAAAAAATTACATTTGATAATTATGAAAAGTTTTGATAAAAAAAAAATCTTCATCAAAATAATAATAACAACAACATAAATTGTATCTTTTATTTTACATTTTGAGAATCATAAGATTTGATTTAATAATACAATTGAGAAGCTTTTAAAAAAGTTTAAATAATATAAAAAGAAAAAAACAATTAATTTGGCAGAGATTTTTTTTTATATTATATAATTTTGATAATCATTTTTTTTTCCACTATTTTATGCAGTAATGATTATAGTAAATACGAATTTTTTATTATTATTATTACGATGAACTATAATATACAGTCAAACACATTTAACTCGAACAATAATATTGAAAGTTGAAAAATTTGATTTTTGGTAAAAGATAGTTTGACATTTTCTTGTTATTTTAGATTGAAACTTAAGCCTGGGCTACATTGTTTCGATCAGTTCAGTTCAGTTCAGTTTCGATTCGATTTGATTCGACAGTTAAGTAGACTGAACACATAGTTACCGATCGCAATCGATTAAACCACATATATTTTGTTTTTGTTATTTTTGAAACAGTCAAATTTTATTTCTCTTGACATTTCCTTCAGTTTGGATTTGCAAAATTCCAATTGTTCCAAACTCCAATCGTTATGTTTCCACTTAATCGATTTCCCATATAAAATATATGGAGACGTCATATTTGAACTTTGCAAACGAATCGAAACTGAAACGATCGAAACAATGTAGCCCAGACTTTAAAATCATAATTATATGTGGCACGCTATAATTTACATAATACATTATGTTTCCCTGCTTGGATTGAAATCGAATTGAAATTAATTTAATGTATTATTTGGCATATACATAGCTACTCGATGTAGACTACATAATTGTCTATGCGTCAACTTTTATGTGTAGACAATACATAGTCCATTGTCTACGAATAAAAAATGTCGACAATATAAAATCAATTAAATATGTGAAAGATTTTCTAAATTCACATAAAAAAGGAAAACCGAAATTGTTGAATTATAGTTTTATTTTAATTATAGCAATATTATTAAATAATTAATTCAAATTCCAAAGCGAAACAGAACTTAATGTGCTGGATAGCCAATGAATTGATCATTTTTCATTTGACAGATATCATTAAGTCGACATTGTCTGCATCAAATTTGTTTATCTACGGTCTACGCAATTGTCTACTCTAAAGTGTAGACAATAAATGTTTATGCATAGAGGAATCAAATTACGGGTACGAATTGAGTTAAATCAATACTGTAAATGTGTAAATAATTCAACTTCAGTTTCTGTTCATGGACACATTGTAATTTAGTTGTACATATTAATGTTCTTTGGCTGAAATGTTCTGATATTTTATAAATTGGTGTAATGATTACAACGAATTGTTGAAAATATATTTTATTATGTTAGTAAATTTTTTTTTTAATTTCATCTTTGATTTATTGCGATTCGACTGTAAATTAAAAAAAAAAACTCATGAGATTATTGATCGTGAAAATTTTTATTGCTCTTTTGTTGACAGGGACAGTGTATATTTTTAGTTGTTATTGTTAATAGTATTCTGTGAGAGACCAAAACATTTAAATTGATCAATTGTCACAAATTATTATCATCACATTTTTTATTTATTAAATTTATAAATATTTTCTAGTAAATTCTCGTATTATTTGGTATAATTTTGACTTAAATAAAGTGGATATAGTAAAAAAAAAATTAGATTTTGTCTAAGCGTTTTAAATGTTACTACTAGAAAATGTTTATTTCGTACTACAAATATTATAAGTTTTAGTTTTCTCTAAAATACTATATAATTCTTTTTTTGTTTCACTTTATATTTAACACTTATAAAATTTATTATTCAAAGCTTTTTATTTTAATATTGGTGCTTTTTACAACTTTTTTTTTTTGCAGTGTTTTCACTTTTCAAATAAGTTATATCATGACGACATTGATATCGTTGTATACATATATATAGTCCTAAATGATTTAAGTGTCAAAGATTAATACAATTGAATAGTTTACACAGTGTAAAAAGGATGAAATTTTGGAAGAAACTTTTTGTAAAATTGCAATTTTTACCATTTATAAATTTATTTATTATTATCAAAATTTTAATTTTTTTTTTAATACATTATTTAATTATATTTTTTTATTATTAATAACTCTGATAGTTTTTTTTTTTTTTTGCACAAATTTCACTAAGGAATCGAAGTTTTCAGATGAACGCTTCATAGTTTTCTGACTGATGTGTAACCTATAAAGTCTTTAATAATTCTCTTAATATAATAGTATAGTTTAGTTTGTATCGATATTATTAAAAATAACAATTTTAAAATAAAATTCTCTCATTTGAACATCATATAAAAATATAAATGAATTTATTATCCTTCAAATTCTAATATAAAAAATATAATTTCTATGTATGTATATGTAAATTAGAGAGGAAATGAAAACAGTATGTGTTTGTTCTTATAGAAGTTTTAACAGAAAATACATATTTACATATACATATAATTTCATTTTTGCAAAGATTCTGCGCGATTCATAAACATAATAATATACATATATATATACAGAAATAATTAAAGGATATAATAATTAAAGTTTAAAATTTTTGACATTATGAATATAATGTCAAATTCAATTTTAAACTTTCATTATCCAAAATTTAAAATTGATTTAAAAAAATATTATATTTTGTATATGCAAAATTATATCATAAATTATGGGTTTAGTTAAATTTAATTAAATTTGTAATATTTAAAAATAGGATTATTTTAAATAATTCTGTAAATATGATTTAATTCAATTCGCAAGGAAACTTTTACAAGGACCTCATTATTAATGTTGCTTATAATACATAAAACATTTGATATTTATTAGTTTAAGGGTTGGGTTTTACATGTTTCTGAATAACACTGTCTCCATAAAGTCTCCATATTTTTTTTTTATTATTTTTAACTTTTAATATATTTTATTATCTATAAAGAAAATGGATCATTAATTTGAAAAATTCAAAAGAAAAAAAAAATAGATTTATATATGTATGTATATGTAATTAACATACATACGTATAATTTTATATTAGGAAATAGAAAGACACAGGATTTTAATTAAAGTTTTAGTTTATTAAAAAATATTGCCTTAACATAGTATGATAAAGGAAAAAAGTGAGACAATGATGTCGTGTGGCATGACTCATAATCTCATGATAAATCAATGATGTTAATGACTACTCGTAAGTATTTAATCAATTTTTTATTCTATAAAAACGATAACGTCTAACAATTCAACTATTTTTATAAATTATGTTATTATTTAAAAATATTTCTATTATATTCTACAATCATTGTGATCATCATATAAATTTAAATGTGGATATCGATACAATTTCGCTTATTTTTAATCTCGAAACTCGAAATATGCTAATATTTAACTAAATTCAGTATATAATATAAAACATAGAAGTTAACAATCATAGTCCAAAATGAACTTATAAATCAAATTTTGTGAGAAATATACTAACATTTAATAGAATTATTATTTACTAGTATATTACTATTTTTAAAAAATACACAAATTTCATTCAGCACTTGTTCATTATGAAGAGTATATGTGAAAAAAAAAATTATAATTTTTTTATAAAATACTTTCAAGAACCGATTCTAACTTCTAACTATATATAAATTTGCGATACGCCGAGCATAAAATAAAAAAAGTTATCCGTCCCTGGAAAAATCAGTGATCTTTTTTTTTTTATAATGTCTTTATTTTTGGTTTGAGATTTTTAGCCAACAACTAACTCTTTTTCTTTTTAATAATCAAAACAGAATTAATTTGTTACCACTTTTGCGGATTATCGGCTCTCATAAAAATTAGAAGATGCTGATCTGTAAATTATATTTGAATTTAACAACAGCAACAACAATTATAACATGCTTACGCCTACGATATGATTAAACTAACTAATAGGTATAATTAAAAGATAGGGTCACTAGAAAAATGATGAAAATTGATATGTAACCCCTACCCCATCCATTATTATTCGATAATTATATACTAAATGATTAATATGATAGGCCATTTCAAATGAATTAGATATGTTTTCTTTACTGATAAATTGGATCTTTGAAATTTGATATTATCTATAAAAATTTAGCTACTTAATAGAGGACACTTTCAAAATACTAATTAGAAAAGCGTTTTAAGTGTGTCATTTGCCATGAAAGAGGTTAGTAATGCAAAATATTTGGAATAAAAATAAACATTCTTAATATTTCAATATTGTACAAAATTGAAGGCACAAGACACCACCATCAATCAAATAAAAGAAAATATTATTTTCATTTTTATTGTTTTAACGATTAAACTTTTCAGAATAAAAAAAGTTTTTTCATTCTAAATTCCAATAGGTTGTCCATGATTTCTAATGGGTTATTTTATTATAAATAAATTATAAAAGTTAACAAGTTAAAATATATTGAATACCTATTGAACTTATTTTAATTTCGGCGTTTAATTTTTCTACAAGTTTCTGATAATTTTTATAAACAAAAAAGAAAAAACTTGATCTGTGGAAAATAAAACTAATAAACTGTAGCGGGTTTTGATATTTGCTAAAAAGATACAAAAGTACTCTAGCGGAATATAGAAGAAACTGAGATTGCTTTTGCATAGACCGACATGTACGCCATGTACGTATATATAGAAATATAATACATATAACATAAAGTATTATAAACAGTGAGATAAACGCAAACTAAATTTCCCTATGTTGTTTCCTTTTTTAAAGTTTATAATCAAGAATAAGAAAAGTGTAATATTTAATGAAAAAGTATAAAATATAAAAAATACTCGCACAATAATATTAACTTATAAACCGCAGAAAAATTCACAACTTTAGTTAATTTTTGCCTAATATTTTGGTTTTGAAAACTTAAAGTTGTACATTTTGCCGAGTAATTTAATTTTAAGATATTCAGTGACTATAGCTTTAATTAGGAACGGAAACGATCTATGATCCTCAAATAAATCGTCATTAACAGAATGCCTTAAAAGATTGGAAACACATATTGTTATTAAGATTATTGTTAACGTAAGTATGTAATTTTAGGAAAAAAATCATTACTTACATACTTACATTAGTTATATGACTATAAAGAATCTTACACCCAGTTCCTGACATTTTTACAATGGTTATTACCTTTCTTTATGTGGCTTTATTAATTCAACTTCAACCGAGATTTTTTATTTCGATAAATGGATTGGAAACGTAATTTTCTAAATCAAAAACTTCTTTCAAGCAATCCTCGCATTTAATAATTTTTGTAAATTTTCGTTGGATAAACCCATAGTAATGGAACCGCAAATGTCTGAGCAATAAAATTTAAATATAAAAACGGAAGTTGTTCGTCATTTTCTGTTAAAATTTTCGAGAAAAAAACGTTGCTACTGCTCCCAATTTCGTGGAATCCAAAACTAAACAATTTGTATTTAAAGAAGATTTTATTTCGTTATTGACGATTAATCTTTTATATGAATAAATTTGTTGTGGGGTTGTGGTTATTCATTATTCTATTTTCTATTACGAGTAGTTATGGAATAATTATGGTAATTGGCATTAGTCCAATGTCCGATGGTTTTCACCTTAAATGACAAATGTATGATATACGGTTTTATGAAAAGCAAAGGTAAATAGTTCTTATAATATGACAAACAACGGACTTAAAGAACTATGTATGGTAAAATATCAAAGTTATATCTTTTGGACTAAAAATTAAGTGATTCTCCGTTGTTTTTAAAGGATTTTTGCGTCAATAGGGGTAGGTTTTCTCTGAGTGATAGCTTATCTTTTTCCAATGATGTTTCATATGTTTCTATAACCAAAAGATTAAATTCATAAATATATTTCGAAGAATTATCTTACAATATCAAAATGTTTCCATATTAATTAAAATTTCTTAAAGCAATCCAACAATTTGAAATAGGTTTTATCATTTTATGGCTATAGAAGTATTTCATTTTACATCTTCCTGTTTTACTAAAAATGTTGTTGATACGGCTTGAATCTTTATATAACCCCAAACATCTGTCAAAAATTTAAATTCTTATTTTACAGCATTCTATAATTTCTTTTTTTACCACTATTTATAAACCACCATAAGTAAATAATGAATTTAGATAGAGTTTGAAATTTGTTATATTAATTAAAAATATCCTAAAATTAAAGGTGTAATAAGAGAAAAAAAAAACTTTCCGTTTTAAATCTTCCATGTATAATATCATTTTTCAACATTATGTTATTATGTAAGTTCCAGCAGATATTTTAATTCCATTTTAAGCATAAATATCAAAATAACTTCATACTACAGATAGTGAATTTTCGAATTTTTTCAGTGTCTTCAGTGTGTAGTGCTCAGTGCCTGATGTACAATAAGTTCTCACAAATTAGGTTTATCTTTAAATAAAATATCGATGAATAAACGATTTTAACAAATCATCCTCGAATTTTTTGCATAAAACTTTATTAATTTATATTTAAAAATTTGGCTAATAAATTGTTTGTATATTATATATTAATTAAATAAAATAAGTTTTGATTTTTATACAATAGTACAATTTACATATTGAAATTATCATTATCCAAAATTAGCTTTTAGATGACTTAGTTTTGGAAGAAACTTTTGGCAACTTTTTTTGAACAATAACAATATTTTTTTACAATACTATCAGAAACACATTTTGAATCTGAAGCATATGAATTTAAACGACTTATACTTCCGGTAACTTCAACTTGTCCAGTATCTGTTTTACGACGAACTGTTCCTTCAAATAAACCATTTCCAGGTGCCGTTGATAATACTAAACGATATCCTTCCAAATTATTAGGATAACTATCACCAATTAAATTAGCTTGATAAGCTCCAATAATATTATGTAATTGTATTTTTCCACATAAATTGGAGAAAGAACCACTTTTATAATTTTGTACATAATCATTTATGTAATCCACAATAAATATAGCTAACTGGTTTACTAAATCTGATTTTTTATCAATGCTCTTATAGGGTACACAAGTGCACCAATGATCTGCAATAGCAATATCCTGACACGACCTGTTATGTGGCACTGGTTTAAATAAGGATTGGCATTTTGGACAATCTGTAGCTTTTGGAAAATTTGTGGAAGTTCTACCAGATAATTCTAGTATATGTTTTAATGTCATATGAATGTCATAAGGATTTGTTAACTGGTTTTTATTGTCACTCAAACCCTTTATAAATTCTGGGTACTTAGTTTTCAACCACTCTGGCAACCATATAAACATAAAAGGCAATCGTTCTTCTAAATAACCTGATAAAAATTTACGTGTAGGCCCAAATCGCATACCATGATCACTGAAAAATATCACAACACTTTCATTAAGAATACCAAGAGTTGATAATTTTTCTAGATATTCAACAACTTTGAAATCCATTGATGAACAATCGTTAATATAATTATGGCTGAAAGTGTTTGACCAGAATAGTCCAAAAAATGGATCCTTTTTGTAACGTGTAGCTAATTCAATTGCATAATCAAAAATATAATCTGCTGAATGCTGATTACCAAGGCAAAATTTTAATCCAGACTTTTTGCGAATTGGAAGATTTTTTTCAGCTGCTATCATAAATGGTCTTAAATAATAATCAACCGGTGGCACTTCAAAACCTAATTTTAAGTAATTAAAAGTATTTATCCATACTTCATCTTCAGCGAGTGCTGTAACGTAACCATATTCACGAAATAATTTCCAAATCATTGGACAATTATCAAGAGGTTTTTTTGGATTACATATACTAAATGCCGTTGACAAATTGAAACCTGTTAATATGGCCATTAAGTTCGGAAATGTATTGTCGTCTATCTGAAATCATACAGATATTAGCCGTTTTTTAAATATGAAATATCATTCTACCTTATTGTATCCACTCATTTCGAACCATTCATTATCGTACAGTTTTTGAGCAGTTTTTGGCATTGCTCGTAACAGGTTAGTTCTGGAAATACTATCAATTCCAATCATCAAAATACTTGGCGCTCTGTTGGTATCGTTATTGTTCCAGGTATCTAACCGTTCACGAATATCAACTCGTTCTGGCATCATTGGATATCCGTGGGAATAAACTGTCTTTTTATTACTTTCACATTTAACCAAAATATTGTCGGTTGTATTAGATAGTTGTACCGATTTTTTAAAACTCAAACATTCACTCAATCTGTAAAATATGTAAGCAGAATGATATTTTGAGTTATGGAAGTTTTTCATCACTTAAAACTTCAACTAAAAATTCTTAAAATTTTTTAGAGAACATTTTCAAAATTATTATCTTTTTTATGCTACACTTTTCTGCTTTAAATTTATAAAATAATACAATTTTGTTTTTAGAATAACTTTAAAAACTTACTTAACTGTCTTATCCGCATTTTTTCCTTCACCATTTCTAATAATATCTTGGTAACAACAGTCCAGCTTTGTACCATATTTTACTTTGTGCTTTTCATTAATTTTTAACGTATATTTTTTTGAAGTAGAATTAAATTGTACATTTGTTAATGGCTGCTTTCTAGAACAGGTTTCATATTTTTCTCTTTTGAAATATTTCATTATCTGAGGATCAAAAGGATCAATTTTTAGCATCTTACAATTATCACTCCAGACTAAAAATCCTATTGATAGGGAAATTTGGTAAATTAAAATTAATATTTTAACCAAATTCAGCATCAGTAAACGTTACAGTAATTGAATCGTTATTTTGGTTGATTCGAATTTTAAATATTTTAAATAAAATTTGTGTACAATAAAATAACATTTGAGCAAGAAAACAATTGGACAATGAAGGCTTCTATTAATCTTATTAATCCAAATTATTTGTCCGAAATTTATAATCATAAAACACGAAAAATTCTTCTGAAAATAAGATTATTACCTTTAATCATGGGAACATGTGAATGATGCACAACTGGTAATTTGTGTCTGAAATTCCATATAGTTTTTGGTAAATTCATGTAGAATGTTAGAAGTATTAGAGTTATGATTACAATAATCGGTGTTCCCTTTATGAATTGATAAATATTTCTAGTAATACTAAACTTATTATCAGTTGTTTTAGCACAGCGTATATTACGTACTAGTCCTTTGCATTTTTTAATTGTTTTCCATATGCCAATAGCAATTCCTACTGCCGCCGACTTACTAACGATTTCAGATGAATTTAATAGGTTTGAAGATTCTGCATTTGATCTTGTTAGTAGGAATTGTAGATCATATTCTTGAGTAGAGCCAGTCATTCTTTTGAAATTAATTGAGAATATATAAATGAATAAAAATAAAAATGTAATATAAATTTATTTAACTCCAGCTAGATCCGTTTGAATTAGACTCTCGAACTAATTTAAAATTCTATTTGGTCAAAGTTTTGTGATTAAATTATTTTTCAGGCTGGTGTATGCATTTAGTTATTCTGTATTTTAAATATTACTACAATTATTATAAATTTAAATTCATTCCTTTATATTTTATATATGTACATACAAATTTTCTATCCCTGGTTAATTATAAAATTTCTTAAGACGGATTTATATATTTAAATGCAAGAGAGTGAAAAAAAGGGTGCTAATTTTTTTATTGGGTAGAATTTTAATATATCTTTTTATAAATATTTCTAGTTTAATAAATACGAGCATATAAATAACAATCAAATATTACATATTGACACCTGGATTATGATATCAGCCAAAAAAGCAACTTATGGTGAATTATATGGCATTTCACAGTTGTATTTCGTAATAAAGAAAGAATGTACTTATGTGATTAAAGGTATAAAAAACATTTACACTAGCTGGTGATAAATGTTGTTGAGTGTGTAGAGATGAAAGCTATTGCAAAATTTAAAATAATCATTAATTCGAGTGACTAATATTGATTAATTAGCGGTTACACATTATTTATTACAGTCAATAATGTCAATATTGGCTTAAATTTACTTTTTTAGTTACATGGATTT
This sequence comes from Rhamphomyia laevipes, assembly GCA_963920725.1. Lineage (NCBI taxonomy): Eukaryota > Metazoa > Arthropoda > Insecta > Diptera > Empididae > Rhamphomyia > Rhamphomyia laevipes. The sequence continues at coordinate 19,314,256 of OY987255.1, read as the reverse complement.
ATTCTGTATACTTCGACACGCTGCGGGCCACCGATGTGAAGATTGCTAGTAATGATTTCGTCATCTAGAGATCATTTTTCATAGCTGCATCTAGTTGAAACCATTTCAATCAATATGGTAATTGCAGCCAGATATGTGGCTGACATCTATGTAATATTATTAATAATTGGGCCTCGTAGAGTGATGGTTTCTGCTGTGCGAACTTCTTCATTTTTTTTATGTGACATTGCCTAAACTGTACCAAGTTCTTTGAAATATTTCAAGAAGGAGCATTGCGATTTTTCCCTCTTTAGGAAAATATAGAATTAAAGCTCATTGTAAAACTGAAACAAACTGCTTGTAGCTCAATTGGTAACCCACAATATATTTACAGGTATCCCACCATATATTTACATCTTCGTATTTAATGCTTGAATGAATCTTCTCATCATTCTATGAAATTTTCTTTATAACACTTAACATTATAATAAAAAAAAATATTTTAATATTCAAATTTATTACTGACATTTACTGAGAAAGAAGCTTCTCCTAATTGAAGCACTTAAATCTCTTTGTGAATTTTATAAATTTGGATTTGAAAATAATTGTTTTTCCTAGCCGAGTAAAGCAAAAACTGAACTTTGTTTCATATTTATATTTGACGAAGAATTTGAATTGGAACGTTTACTTAAAAGAGGAAATGAACATATTTTATGTATGGATGAAAAAATATAATTAAATATAATTTGTTGAAAATGTTACTATAAGCAAGAGACTAGACCAAAGTTAAATATTTTGTATTAAGATTCCTAACCACAAACATCACTGTAAAAATTTAAATTGTTATTTTACTACATCATTCTATAATTTCTTTTTTTACCACTAATTTGATAGTGAATTTTCGAATTTTCTCAGTGTCCTCAAAGCGTATTAATTTTTGTTTTCATCAACAAATAAAGCCATTGATTTTTAAATGAACCGCTGATCGTAAAATGTTTCATTAGAACTTCTCTATAAAAAATATTGGTTCATCTACATTTTTAATTTATCAAAAATCCTCTTTGATATTGTACCAATAATCAATTACTTAATTAATGAAATAATTTTACACAATATTGATCAAAAGGAAGAAGAATGGAAAAACCTTAAAGATACACTGCTATCAACAACAAGAGAAACAGTTGGCATAAAACAAATGGAAAGGAATCAAGAGTGGTTTGACGAAGAATGTGCCGAACATTTTTTTTTTAATATTACTTTATTTTCTTTATTAATTCTCTTAAAACTACAAAAACAATAATATCTTCAAATAAATTCAAATGCAAACTTTAAAGTTATAAGTACAATAATTTTTTTTTTTTAAAGAATTGTAAATACTATATTAAAAAAAAAGATTAAGAAAATTAAATAAATAAAATAGTTAAGAACATTCTTTTGCTAATTTAGCAAGTATGGAATGAACTATCCTTTCAAAATTCCCAAATTATACATGAGCAATGTTTAACATAAATAGAATATACTAATGTAAAAAATATTAAACAGATGAAATTATAAACTTACTTACTTACTATAGAATTAGTAATTTATTTTAATTAGAAAGTATTACAATAATTTAAAGTATCAAAAACAGACTTTTAACCAAAATTATTAAATTGTAAGGACAAAAATGGAATGATTCTATCTGAAAAAACTGATATAGTTGAGAGGAGGATGGAGTATTTCAAAGAACTATTAAATGCGGAAGGAGTGGGAGAAGAAGAAGTATATGGAAACGGTAGTGAAATGGAAGTTGAAGAGCCATCATATGATGAGGTAGTCAACGTAGTCAAAAAACATAAGAAAAACCAAGCTCCGGGAGAAGACACTATAACTACAGAAATTATAAAATATTCAGATAGTGCATTTTATATGAGACTACATAGATTAATGTGTAGAATATGGGAGAAAGAAAAAATGCCTGAAAACTGGAATATTGGATTAATTGTATCTATACATAAAAAAGGAGATAAAATGAACTGCGCTAATTATCGAGGAATGACTTTATTAAATACTGCATCCAAAATCATAGCCAATATAATATATGAAAGATTCGAACTCTACACTGAGAACATTTTAACCGACTATCAGTGTGGATTTAGACCGGGAAGGTCAACAATTGACCAAGCTTTTTGGTTAAAGCATAGTATGGAAAAGACATGGCAGTTCAATTTTGACCTTCATATTCTGTTCATAGATTTCAAACAAGCATTTGACTCCATAAAAAAAAAAAAATACCATTAGCATTGGCAGAGTTTGGCATTCCTAAAAAACTAATAATGATGACACTCAATAAAACACAGGCCGAGTTATTGTACAAAACGAAACATCAAATCTCTTTGAAATTAAAACAGGTGTAAAATAGGGAGACACATTATCTGCAAAAATATTCAACATGATGTTGCATTATGCAATTAGGCACCTATACAGAAGGGGATAACATTGTAATAGTAGTTAGATCATGCTTGAGGAATGGTTTAAAAATAAATGAAAGTAAAAGCAAATATTTAAAGTTGTCTGGATCAAGTAGCAGAAGGAAAGGTCAGTAAGTAAATATAGGAGAATATTGCTTCGAAAGTGTTGCAGGTTTTGACTATCTAGGTATTCAGGTAAACAACATGAATAATATGTACCAGAGTATACAAAGCAAAATATAAACAGGCAACAAATGTTATTTTACGTACTTGAAACTTTTCAATTCAAAGCTGTTGTCAAGAAGGTGCAAAATGATGTTATACAAAAGTTTGATAAGACCGTAGTAACCTATGAGATTGAGATATGGACGTTAATTGTGACAGATATAAAAAAATTAAAAGCGTTTGAGAGAAAGATCATTCTAAAAATATATGGACCAAAAGTAGATGAAAATGGAATGTATACATCAAGATCGAATGCAGAACTTTTAGAATTAATAAGCGGTGAGGACATAAATCGTTTTGTAAAAAGTCAGAGAATAAAATGGGCTGGAAATATAATCAGAATGCAGCAAGAAAGACCAAAAAAATCTATTTTTGAAGCTGTGTCAATGAGTTCAAGACACAGAGGACATCCAAGACATAGATGGGTAAATAATGTTAGTCAAGACTTAGAAACGGTTGGAGTTAGTAATTGGAGAACAACAGCACGTGATAGAGACCGTTGGAAGAAAATATTAAAGGAGGTCAAGGCTCACACTGAGCTGTAGCACCATTTGATGATGATGATGATCATTGACTAAACGGCAATTTTATATTAGTTATGGATTATGTCCAGTTCTGCCTGATGTACAATAAGTTCTCACAAATTAGTAAAAATAAAAAATATCGATGAAAAAACGATTTATGTCTTCGTACACGTACAATCTGTTCATAATTAAAATTAATAATATAAATTACATTTTCAAAATACATGAATTATATGTGGATGTGGTCAACGTAATTCCTGATTTTTGAAAATGTATTAAATAACAAATATGTTTCCGTTAGAATATATAAATTATGCACTTTGCAAAAACTTTAAATAATTTTCTCACAAATTTCGGCGACACTCAAATTTCAATATATGAAATATTGACCGTCATCGAAATTTGTTGGGAAAATAATTTAACATAGAAATTATTTAATATCAAATAATTGTAAAATAATTAAATCTAATTTGATTCGTCCACGCATTTACGAATAGGCGTGACAAATTAGATTGATTTCGAAAGGTTTAACTTGATAGAAAACCTTTTTAGAATTCATTCGACATTGAACAGGAACACTTAAACTATAAAATTAAGTTACCAAAAATATAATCATTTTGTATGTAATACAATTTAGTAAAAAAAAAATAACTAACCAAAATTATAAATAAATAAAAGTTAAAAAAAAGAAGAACTAAAAGTGTTTTTTTTTTTTTTAAATAAATGATAAGTGTGATAACTCAAAATTCTCATAACAATAACAATATTTTTTAACAATATTATCAAAAACACATTTTGTATCTGAATAATAAAAATTCAAACGACTAATACTTCCGGTAACTTCAACTTCTCCAGTATCTGTTTTACGACGAACTGTTCCTTCAAATAAACCATTTCCAGGTGCCGTTGATAATACTAAACGATATCCTTCCAAATTTTTAGGATAACTATCACCAATTAAATTAGCTTGATAAGCTCCAATAATATTATGTAATTGTATTTTTCCACATAAATTGGAGAAAGAACCACTTTTATAATTTTGTACATAATCATTTATGTAATCCACAATAAATATAGCTAACTGGTTTACTAAATCTGATTTTTTATCAATGCTCTTATAGGGTACACAAGTGCACCAATGATCTGCAATAGCAATATCCTGACACGACCTGTTATGTGGCACTGGTTTAAATAAGGATTGGCATTTTGGACAATCTGTAGCTTTTGGAAAATTTGTGGAAGTTCTACCAGATAATTCTAGTATATGTTTTAATGTCATATGAATATCATAGGGATTTGTTAACTGGTTCTTATTGTCACTCAAACCCTTTATAAATTCTGGGTACTTAGTTTTCAACCACTCTGGCAACCATATAAACATAAAAGGCATTCGGTCTTCTAAATGCCCTGATAAAAATGAACGTGTAGGCCCAAATCGCATACCATGATCACTGAAAAATATCACAACACTTTCATTAAGAATACCAAGAGTTGATAATTTTTCTAGATATTCAACAACTTTGAAATCCATTGATGAACAATCGCTAATATCATTATGGCTGAAAGTGTTTGACCAGAATAGTCCAAAAAATGGATCCTTTTTGTAACGTGTAGCTAATTCAATTGCATAATCAAAAACATAATCTGCTGAATGCTGATTACCAAGGCAAAATTGTAATCCAGACTTTTTGCGAATAGGAAGATTTTTTTCAGCTGCTATCATAAATGGTCTTAAATAATAATCAACTGGTGGCACTTCAAAACCTAAATTTAAATTATTGAAAGTGTTATGCAATACTTCATCTTCAGCGTATGCTGTAACGTAACCATGTTCACGAAATAATTTCCAAATCATTGGGCAATTATCAAGTTTCTTTGGTTTCTTTGGATCGCATATATTATAAGCCGTTGTCGAATTAAAACCTGTTAAGATTGCCATTAGATTCGGGAATGTATTGTCGTCCACCTGAAATCAAACAGATATTAGTAAGAAAACCGTATTTTAGATATAAATTATCACTCAAAACCTTATTGTATCCACTCATTTCGAACCATTCATTATCGTATAGTTTTTGAGCAGTTTTTGGCATTGCTCGTAACAGGTTAATCCTGGAAATACTATCAATTCCAATCATCAAAATACTTGGCGCTCTATTGGTATCATTATTGTTCCAGGTATCTAACCGTTCACGAATATCAACTCGTTCTGGCATCATTGGATATCCATGGAAATAAACTGTATTTTTATTACTTTCACATTTAACCAAAATATTGTCGGTTGTATTAGAGAGTTGTACCGATTTTTTAAAACTCAAACATTCACTCAATCTGTAAAATATGTAAGCAGAATGATATTTTGAGTTATGGAAGTTTTTCACCACTTAATTTTAGAAATTATTCTGTTTTTTATGCTACACTGTTCTCGCTTCAATTTAGTTCATAATACAATTTCTTTTTTTAATTATAATCATATTAAGTTTAATTAGTTAAAATATTACATTAATAATATCAATAAAATTTTGGAGAATAACTTTAGAAACTTACTTAACTCTCTTGTCTGCATTTTTTCCTTTACCATTTCTAATAATATCTTGGTAACAACAGTCCAGCTTTGTACCATAATTTAATTTATGCTTTTCATTAATTTTTAACGTATATTTTTTTGAAGTAGAATTAAATTTTACATTTGTTAATGACTCCTGTATAGAACAGGTTTCATATTTTTCTCTTTTGAAATATTTCATTATCTGAGGATCATAAGGATCAATATTTGGCATCTTACAATTATCACTCCAGACTAAAAATCCTATTGATAGGGAAATTTGGTAAATTAAAATTAATATTTTAACCAAATTCAGCATCAGTAAACGTTACAGTAATTGAATCGTTATTTTGGTTGATTCGAATTTTAAATATTTTAAATAAAATTTGTGTACAATAAAATAACATTTGAGCAAGAAAACAATTGGATAATCTTATTAATCCAAATTATTTATCCGAAATTTATAATCATAAAACACGAAAAATTCTTATGAAAATAAGATTATTACCTTTAATCATAGGAACATGTGAATGATGCACAACTGGTAATTTGTGTCTGAAATTCCATATAGTTTTTGGTAAATTCATGTAGAATGTTAGAAGTATTAGAGTTATGATTACAATAATCGGGGTTTCCTTTATGAATTGATTAATATTTCTAGTAATACTAAACTTATTATCAGTTGTTTTAGCACAGCGTATATTACGTACTATAGTCCTTTGCATTTTTTAATTGTTTTCCATATGCCAATAGCAATTCCTACTGCCGGCGACATATTAAGGATTTTAGATGAATTTAATAGGTTTGAAGATTCTGCATTTGATCTTGTTAGTATGAACTGTAGATCATATTCTTGATTAGAAGCAGTCATTCTTTTGGAATTAATTGAGAATATATATATAAATAAGAATAAAAATGTAATAGTATTTATTTAACATCAGCTAGATTGTGGCCCTGCAGGCTCTGAACATTGGTTGTACGAAAAATCACATTAATTATTAATATTAAGGAAAATTTTAAAATATTACCTCTAATGTATCCAAGAATGTTGTCCGGTGTCCAAAATCCAATTTTTCTTTTGTTTATCACGCCATCATGGTGGCTGAAAAATATATTTTCTATTTTGTAATTATTATAATTTATAATGTCTTATTGTTTATTGACATATTAAATTAATTTTCCAGTCGCCGAAATTCAGAAGATTCCATCTGTTGTTGAGAACTGGAAACAAAAAGAGTCCACCTGGCAGGCCGTAATTTTTCGAATCGGGTTAAATTGGACAGACGGAAATTAAAAAAAAAAATCCAAAACGAGAAAAAAAAAACTAATGTGGTTTTGGGTTTTGGTGATTGGATTGGGGAGTCGAAAAGTAGAGACGAATTGAGTTATGGTCTTAGATTTTTCGGCGATCCTCAAGTTGAATTGTATAAAGCTATAAAGTATAATATTCCGATTCCGAAATACAATATTCAATAGTTTGGGCAGAAAAATGTACACCGATCAGCCGAAAAATAAAAAAGTTAAGAATAGAAGGAGATTATAGGGAGCAACGAATTGACCGAGCTACTGGTCGATTGAGGCAGTCTATTGAAGAAATGTTGGCGGAATCCAGGAATTTTGTTACCAGGCCGACCCTGAAAAGAAAAACGGGAATCCAGTTAATTTAAAAAAAAAATATATATACAGGGTGTCCCGGTTTGGGATGCTAATCCGTTAAGGGGTGGTTCCTTGGTTCATTATAAGTAAAAAATCGTATGGAAGGGGCGATGCATTTTCAACACCCACTGAGCTACAGGGTGTTTTAAAAAAGTTCTTCCGAGAAGTAGGTACAAGCACTTATTCAATTATAACTTCTAGCGTATTGAACCTAGAATTTCCAAACTAGGCGCGTTTGATAGACAATTAATTTACCTTTATTTCGATGTTACCGTTATTTTCACCAGTTGCTAGGTCTGCGTTAAATTGCGTTAAACTTATGATTTTTAGAAAAAAAAAATTCTCAGATTTTGGAAAAATGCCAGTTTTCTCAAAATTTTGCCGGGTGTAAATTTTTTTAAAAATTTGATTTGGGTGCGTCATAGTGTTACCTACGAAATCGCCACACAAAGCTTTTACCTACTACTTAAACAGTTGAAATTATAAACTTACTATAGAATTAGTTATTTATTTTAATTTATAGTTTTTAACAAACTTTCCACATCTTCATAATTCAAATTCAAAAACCATATTTTAATTTTGTCAAGAAATCTGGATAAATTCCTGATAGATCTGATATCATTAGGTAGTTTATTATATATTCTGGTTGCAACTATTTTGTAGAAATGACAAAAATGTGATTTATTAAAACGAGGAACAGTAACAATATTTCTGCTCCATCATATGATGAGGTAGTGAATGTAGTCAAAAAACTTAAGAAAAATTTACATATTGAAATTATATGTAATTTTAAATTATATGTTTACATATTGATAAAATTTGTCTAATAAATTGTTTGTATATTATATATTAATTAAATAACATTAGTTTTGATTTTTATACAATAGTACAATTTACATATAGAAATTATCATTATCCAAAATTAGCTTTTAGATGACTTAGTTTTGGAAGAAACTTTTGGCAACATTTTTGGAACAATAACAATATTTTTTAACAATACTATCAGAAACACATTTTGTATCTGAATCATACGAATTCAAACGACTAATACTTCCGGTAACTTCAACTTGTCCAGTATCTGTTTTACGACGAACTGTTCCTTCAAATAAACCATTTCCAGGTGCCGTTGATAATACTAAACGATATCCTTCCAAATTTTTTGTATAACTATCACCTATTAAATTAGCTTGATAAGCTCCAATAATATTATGTAATTGTATTATTCCACATAAATTGGAGAAAGAACCATTTTTATAATTTTGTACATAATCATTTATGTAATCCACAATAAATAAAGCTAACTGGTTTACTAAATCTGATTTTTTATCAATGCTCTCATAGGGTACACAAGTGCACCAATGATCTGCAATAGCAATATCCTGACACGACCTGTTATGTGGCACTGGTTTAAATAAGGATTGGCACTTTGGACAATCTGTAGCTTTTGGAAAATTTGTGGAGGTTCTACCAGATAATTCTAGTATATGTTTTAATGTCATATGAATATCATAGGGATTTGTTAACTGGTTCTTATTGTCACTTAAACCCTTTATAAATTCTGGGTACTTAGTTTTCAACCACTCTGGCAACCATATAAACATAAAAGGCAATCGTTCTTCTAAATAACCTGATAAAAATTTACGTGTAGGCCCAAATCGCATACCATGATCACTGAAAAATATCACAACACTTTCATTAAGAATACCAAGAGTTGATAATTTTTCTAGATATTCAACAACTTTTGAATCCATTGATGAACAATCGCTAATATCATTATGGCTGAAAGTGTTTGACCAGAATAGTCCAAAAAATGGATCCTTTTTGTAACGTGTAGCTAATTCAATTGCATAATCAAAAATATAATCAGCTGAATGCTGATTACCAAGGCAAAATTGTAATCCAGACTTTTTGCGAATAGGAAGATTTTTTTCAGCTGCTATCATAAATGGTCTTAAATAATAATCAACTGGTGGCACTTCAAAACCTAATTTGAAATAATTGAAAGTGTTTAGCGATACTTCATCTTCAGCGTATGCTGTAACGTAACCATGTTCACGAAATAATTTCCAAATCATTGGGCAATTATCAAGTTTCCTTGGTTTCTTTGGATCACATATATTATAAGACGTTGTCGAATTAAAACCTGTTAAAATTGCCATTAGGTTCGGGAATGTATTGTCGCCCATCTGAAATCAAACAGATATTAGTAAGAAAACCGTATTTTATGTACAAATTATCACTCCACCTTATTGTATCCACTCATTTCGAACCATTCATTATCGTATAGTTTTTTAGCAGTTTTTGGCATTGCTCGTAACAGGTTAATTCTGGAAATACTATCAATTCCAATCATCAAAATACTTGGCGCTCTATTGGTATCATTATTGTTCCAGGTATCTAACCGTTCACGAATATCAACTCGTTCTGGCATCATTGGATATCCGTGGGAATAAACTGTCTTTTTATTACTTTCACATTTAACCAAAATATTGTCGGTTGTATTAGAGAGTTGTACCGATTTTTTAAAACTCAAACATTCACTCAATCTGCAAAATATGTAATAATATTTTGAGTTATTGAAGTTTTTCATCACTTAAAACTTCAACTAAAAATTCTTAAAATTTTTTAGAGAACATTTTCAAAATTATTATCTTTTTTATGCTACACTTTTCTGGTTTAAATTTAGTTCATAATACAATTTTGTTTTTAGAATAACTTTAAAAACTTACTTAACTGTCTTATCCGCATTTTTTCCTTCACCATTTCTAATAATATCTTGGTAACAACAGTCCAGCTTTGTACCATATTTTACTTTATGCTTTTCATTAATTTTTAACGTATATTTTTTTGAAGTAGAATTAAATTGTAGATTTGTAAATGGCTGCTTTCTAGAACAGGTTTCATATTTTTCTCTTTTGAAATATTGCATTATCTGAGGATCATAAGGATCAAGAATTGGCATCTTACAATTATCACTCCAGCCTAAAAATCCTTCTGATAGAGAAGTTTGGTAAATTAAAATTAGTATTTTAATTAAATTAAGAATCAGTAAATGTCACAGTAATTGATTCGAATTTTCGATATTTGAAATAAAATTTGTGTACAAATTTGAGCACGAAAATAATTGGACAATAAAGGCTTCTATTAATCTTATTAATCCAAATTATTTGTCCGAAATTTATATTTATAAAACACGAAAAATTCTTATGAAAATAAGATTATTACCTTTAATCATAGGAACATGTGAATGATGCACAACTGGTAATTTGTGTCTGAAATTCCATATAGTTTTTGGTAAATTCATGTAGTATGTAAGAAGTATTAGAGTTATGATTACAATAATCGGTGTTGCCTTTATGAATTTATAAATATATCTACTAATACTAAACTTATTGTCAGTTGGTTTAGCACAGCGTATATTACGTACTAGTCCTTTGCATTTTTTAATTGTTTTCCATATGCCAATAGCAATTCCTACTGCCGGCGACTTACTAAGGATTTCAGATGAATTTAATAGGTTTGAAGATTCTGCATTTGATCTTGTTAGTAGGAATTGTAGATCATATTCTTGATTAGAGCCAGTCATTCTTTTGAAATTAATTGAGAATATAAAATGAATAAAAATAAAAATGTAATATAAATTTATTTAACTCCAGCTAGATCCGTTTGAATTAGACTCTCGAACTAATTTAAAATTCTATTTGTCCAAAATTTGAATTTTTGTGATTAAATTATTTTTCAGGCTGGTGTATGCATTTAGTTATTCTGTATTTTATATATTACTACAATTATTATAAATTTAAATTCATTCTTTTATACTTTATATAAGTACATACAAATTTTCTATCCCTGGTTAATTATAAAATTTCTTAACACGGATTTTAAAATCTCTTTTTATAAATATTTCTAGTTTAATATATACGAGCAAATAAATAATAATCAAATATTACATATTGACACCTGGATTATGATATCACCCAAAAAAGCAACTTATGGTGAATTATATGGCATTTCACAGTTGTATTTCGTAATAAAGAAAGAATGTACTTATGTGATTAAAGGTATAAGAAACATTTACACTAGCTGTGATAAATTTATAAAACGAAGTTGTGGAATAATTGCAATAGACTATGCGACAATTGATTTGATTACTTAATATATCCCAAAGTTCTTCGACGAGCTTCAAGAGAGAGCTAAATAGCATGAGTAACTGACTCTTTGAGGTGGCATCAACACCAACTACACCACGCACAACATTTTTAATTTGTAACCTGTAACGTTAATTAAAATTTATTTCAGTTAATGAAACTTAATATTTTGTAAACTTTAGCAGTTACATAGTCAATGCTAGTTAAATGTAGCAGCAGCTTGTATAAAGGGAAAAAAAAAAACAATTAAAAATTGGGCAGCCTATTTTCACCTACTGTGATAACTGCAAAGGTATTGAAAAATTTAATACGACAATATTCTTGGCCCCACCCATATTTCATAACAGTTGTTTGCTGGAAATCTAAATTAATGACCTACTGACTGCGACAACTGCCGAGGCCGTATTCTTGACCCCACTCATATTTAATAAAATTTGTTTGAAATTATGAATATATCAGATATGACTGAGTTTTGAAAGATCTTTGGAAAGATCTTATTTTATTTTGTAGAAATTTGTTAAGAAAATATATAAATTATTTATGGCAGAATTTTCGATTATTTTGCAGTATTTTGCAATATGCGTTTAAAAGCAGATTTATTCCTTTCTAGCGGTATGTAATTCGCTCCTACAAACTATTAATATTTGAATTGTACAATCAGCGCAGTCAATTATCTCAAACAACCACAAACTTTTCAACTTCAGCATTAAAATAAATCATACTAACATTTTCATAACGCCATTTTATATTTATTCAAAAATTTACATGTTATCTGCAATTAACTTTAGGTAAATTACAAAGGGGAATATATTTCAGCACGACAAATTAGGTATACGGAACGACAATTGTTGCACAGCAGAATATGTATCCAACCCGACAATATTAGAAGTTTGCACGACAATTTTTCACATTATAGTCTTCCAGAAATATTATTCCCTTTTCCATTATACTACAAGAACAAGGTATATTTATTTATTTAATATTAGTATACGCTACATATTTTGCCGTTCAATTACACAATTTGCCGTTCAATTACAAAATTTACCGTTCAATTACACAATTTGCCGTTCAATTACAAAATTTACCGTTCAATTACACAATTTGCCGTTCAATTACACAATTTGTCGTTGAAAACACCTAATTTGCCGTAACGAAAAATGCATCCCAATTACAAAATAGGCATTTTCATTTAGAACTTCGGGAAACTTCGAATGCATATGTAATACATACGTAATCCGTATAAGTCGTTATGGTTGCTATGGTAATTCAATGGTTAAAAAAAATTAACGAAACAAAGTTTAGAATAAAATGGTATATCTAATTTTAGAATTGTTAATTAAAACCTACTAATCATTAATTCAAAAATATTTCGACTACTCCGAACAAATTTTTAGAAATGAAATACAGTAAACCCTAGAACTGCGTGGTTTCGAAATTGCGCGTTTTTGTTTTTACCACTAAAATTTCGCATTGCGCTGTAAATGTTTCGCAGCAGCGCCTTTTTTTTCGTACTACATATATAGATTTAGAGCCCCTTTACACTAAAAGATTTTGAGACGACCAGTATAAATTTATACTAGTCGCCTGAAAAATCGTCTGAACAATCTTTGAGTGTAAAGAGGCTCTTAGAATTTGGTGAATCCCCTTAAATTGTCATTAAATGTACATATAAGTAAAAATTGTGATGTGACGTTAACAGTTTTTTACTTAAAGGTAAAGGAAGGAATAGTAAAGGTAAAATTAGTTTCATTTATTTTAGAGATTTATATTAATGCGCGTGTATTTCACCAATTTGAACAGTTTTATTTGACTCGTTTATGTTTAAATTTATACTTATATTTATTATAACTAGTCACTGAATAAAGACTTTATTTTAGTTATATGTACATACATTAACTTTAAATTTTTCTTGAGAATTTTAGGATTTGGAACGTATCCCCCTAATTTAATACAAAATAGGGTTCACAGTGCGCGATTTCGGTTTGTGCGCTGTTTTTTCGGAACGTAACTACCGCGCAGTCGGAGGGTTTACTGTACTAATTTTCTATATCCTAATCAAAAATATGCAATTTAAATCTAAATCACTAAAAAAATAATGGTAGCACGAGCTTACAATTCTATTAAATTGAATAGTGGAATATACAAATTAATGTAAATTAGGAAAGCCATTTATAACCCCATAACACTGGCCTATATTGTAAGAATCTATTGTGAATATAATTTTGAATTGAAATAGACTTTTGTTCAAATTTAGAAGTGAATTCGATTTAATTATTTTTCCAATAAACTTGTCATGAAAGATGAAATAAAAAGTTAAAAATTGTTGCGTACTATAAAAAGTAGGCACCCAGTATTTATCTTTTTTTTTAAATTAAATAAAGTCATTTTAAAATTCAGTTAATTAAATTATAATTTTATTAATAAAAATATTTATGTAGTAAAATATAAAATAATAATTATTTAAATGGATTATATTGGTGATATTTGACATCAGTATTTACTCAGTTATTATTAAAAAAAAAAAAAGCATTTATGATGCTGTTAAAGATAAAATTGTGGGAACAATATTTTTACAATGACAATACGGTGCTGGAAAATTTTCAGAAATACAGTCTGCATCTGTACCGTTAAGGGGTGGTTCCTTGGTTCATTATAAACAAAAAATCGTATGGAACGGGGGGTGCATTTTCAACACCCACTGAGCTACAGGGTGTTTTAAAAAAATCGTTCGGAGAAGTAGGTACAAGCACTTATTCAATTATAACTTCTAGCGTATTGAACCTAGAATATCCAAACTAGGCCCGTTTGATAGACAATTAATTTACCTTTATTTCGATGTTACCGTTATTTTCACCGGTTGCTAGATCTGCGTTAAACTTATGATTTTTACAAAAAAAAATTATCAGATTTTGGAAAAATGCCAGTTTTCTCAAAATTTTGCCGGGTGTAATTTTTTTTTAAAAATTTGATTTGGATGTGTCATAGTGTATTACCTACGAAATCGCCATACAAAGCTTTTACCTGCGACTTAAACAGATGAAATTATAAACTTACTATAGAATTAGTTATTTATTTTAATTTATAGTTTTTAACAAACTTTCCACATCTTCATAATTTAAATTCAAAAACCATATTTTAATTTTGTCAAGAAATCTGGATAAATTCCTGATAGATCTGATATCATTAGATAGTTTATTATATATTCTGGTTGCAACTATTTTATAGAAATGACAAAAATGTGATTTATTAAAACGACGAACAGTAACAATATTTCTGCTATATTTATTCTCAAATTATAAGCAGTAGTGTATCTGATGTCAAGAAAACATGTTTTTTTAAAAAAAAAAAAAAATTATAATTTTATAGAAATACAAATGTCGAACTGGAATGATATCAAGCATATTAAATAAGTTTAAACTAGGTGAGAGTCGATATCTCTTACATGTTACATATTAATTTGACAGCATGTTTTTGCGATAAACGTAAAATAAATCATGCTAGGTTAAAATGCAACGAAACACGAGAAGTATTCAGCAAGAGTATAAAGAAAAGCGCAGAAAAGCATCAAATACATGTAAAAGAAACAAGTGTGCAGCACTTAAAAGAAGAGTAGAAAGTATTAATCAGGATCACGCCAATCGTAATATTAGAAAGTATTAACAATAATTTAAAGTATCAAAAAACAGACTTTCAACCAAAATTAATAAATTATAAGGACAAAAATGGAATGATTCTATCTGAAAAAACTAATATAGTTGAGAGGTGGATGGAGTATTTCAAAGAATTATTAAATGGGAGAAGAAGAAGTATATGAAAACGGTAGTGAAATGGAAGTTGAAGAGCCATCATATGATGAGGCAGTGAATGTAGTCAAAAAACTTAAGAAAAACCAAGCTCCAGGAGAAGACACTATAACTACAGAAATTATAAAATATTCAGATACGGCATTTTATATGAGACTACATAAATTAATGTGTAGAATATGGGAGAAAGAAAAAATGCATGAAAACTGGAATATTGGATTAATTGTATCTATACATAAAAAAGGAGATAAAATGAACTGCGCTAATTATCGAGAAATGACTTTATTAAATACTGCGTCCAAAATCTTAGCCAATATAATATCTGAAAGATTCGAACTCTACACTGAGAACATTTTAACCGACTATCAGTGTGGATTTAGACCGGGAAGGTCAACAATTGACCAAGCTTTTTGGTTAAAGCATAGTATGGAAAAGACATGGCAGTTCAATTTTGACCTTCATATTCTGTTCATAGATTTCAAACAAGCATTTGACTCCATAAAAAGAAACAAAATACCATTAGCATTGGCAGAGTTTGGCATTCCTAAAAAACTAATAATGATGACACTCAATAAAACAACAGCCCGAGTTATTGTACAAAACGAAACATCAAATCTCTTCGAAATTAAAACAGGTGTAAAATAGGGAGACACATTATCTGCAAAAATATTCAACATGATGTTGCATTATGCAATTAGGCACCTATACAAAAGGGGATAACATTGTAATAGTAGTTAGATCATGCTTGAGGAATGGTTTAAAAATAAATGAAAGTAAAAGCAAATATTTAAAGTTGTCTGGATCAAGTAGCAGAAGAAATGGTCAGTAAGTAAATATAGGAGAATATTGCTTCGAAAGTGTTGCAGGTTTTGACTATCATTGATTAAGTATATAATATATTAAGTATATATTTAATCAATGATAATATGTACCAGAGTATACAAAGCAGAATATAAACAGGCAACAAATGTTATTTTACGTACTTGAAACTTTTCAATTCAAAGCTGTTGTCAAGAAGGTGCAAAATGATGTTATACAAAAGTTTGATAAGACCGTAGTAACCTATGAGATTGAGATATGGACGTTAATTGTGACAGATATAAAAGCGTTTGAGAGAAAGAACATTCTAAAAATATATGGACCAAAAGTAGATGAAAATGGAATGTATACATCAAGATCGAATGCAGAACTTTTAGAATTAATAAGCGGTGAGTACATAAATCGTTTTGTAAAAAGTCAGAGAACAAAATGGGCTGGAAATATAATCAGAATGCAGCAAGAAAGACCCAAAAAAATCTATTTTTGAAGCTGTGTCAATGAGTTCAAGACACAGAGGACATCCAAGACATAGATGGGTAAATAATGTTAGTCAAGACTTAGAAACGGTTGGAGTTAGTAATTGGAGAACAACAGCACGTGATAGAGACCGTTGGAAGAAAATATTAAAGGAGGTCAAGGCTCACACTGAGCTGTAGCACCATATGATGATGATGATGATGATTGACTAAAAGGCAATTTTATATTAGTTATGGATTATGTCCAGTTCTGCCTGATGTACAATAAGTTCTCACAAATTAGCTATATCTTTAAATAAAATATCGATGAATAAACGATTTTAACAAATCATCCTCGAATTTTTTGCATAAAACTTAATTTATATTTAAAAAAATTGGTTAATAAATTGTTTGTATTTTATATATTAATTAAATAAATTAGTTTTGATTTTAATACAATTAGTCAATATTTACATATTGAAATTATTATTATCCAAAATTAGCTTTTAGATGAATTAGTTTTGGAAGAACTTTTGGCAACGTTTTTGAAACAATAACAATATTTTTTAACAATATTATCATCAGAAACACATTTTGTATCAGAATCATACCTATTCAAACGACTAATACTTCCGGTAACTTCAACTTCTCCAGTATCTGTTTTACGACGAACTGTTCCTTCAAATAAACCATTTCCAGGTGCCGTTGATAATACTAAACGATATCCTTCCAAATTTTTAAGATAACTATCACCTATTAAATTAGCTTGATAAGCTCCAATAATATTATGTAATTGTATTTTTCCACATAAATTGGAGAAAGAACCATTTTTATAATTTTGTACATAATCATTTATGTAATCCACAATATATATAGCTAACTTGTTTACTAAATCTGATTTTTTATCAATGCTCTTATAGGGTACACAAGTGCACCAATGATCTGCAATAGCAATATCCTGACACGACCTGTTATGTGGCACTGGTTTAAATAAGGATTGGCATTTTGGACAATCTGTAGCTTTTGGAAAATTTGTGGAAGTTCTACTAGATAATTCTAGTATATGTTTTAATGTCATATGAATATCATAAGGATTTGTTAACTGGTTCTTATTGTCAGTCAAACCCTTTATAAATTCCGGGTACTTAGTTTTCAACCACTCTGGCAACCATATAAACATAAAAGGCATTCGATCTTCTAAATGCCCTGATAAAAATGAACGTGTAGGCCCAAATCGCATACCATGATCACTGAAAAATATCACAACACTTTCATTAAGAATACCAAGAGTTGAAAATTTTTCTAGGTATTCAACAACTTTTGAATCCATTGATGAACAATCGCTAATATCATTATGGCTGAAAGTGCTTGACCAGAATAGTCCAAAAAATGGATCCTTTTTGTAACGTGTAGCTAATTCAATTGCATAATCAAAAACATAATCAGCTGAATGCTGATTACCAAGGCAAAATTGTAATCCAGACTTTTTGCGAATAGGAAGATTTTTTTCAGCTGCTATCATAAATGGTCTTAAATAATAATCAACTGGTGGCACTTCAAAACCTAATTTGAAATAATTGAAAGTGTTTAGCGATACTTCATCTTCAGCGTATGCTGTAACGTAACCATGTTCACGAAATAATTTCCAAATCATTGGGCAATTATCAAGTTTCCTTGGTTTCTTTGGATCACATATATTATAAGACGTTGTCGAATTAAAGCCTGTTAAAATTGCCATTAGGTTCGGGAATGTATTTTCATCCACCTGAAATCAAACAGATATTAGTAAGGAAACCGTATTTTATATACAAATTATCACTCCACCTTATTGTATCCACTCATTTCGAACCATTCATTATCGTATAGTTTTTTAGCAGTTTTTGGCATTGCTCGTAGCAGGTTAATTCTGGAAATACTATCAATTCCAATCATCAAAATACTTGGCGCTCTATTGGTATCATTATTGTTCCAGGTATCTAACCGTTCACGAATATCAACTCGTTCTGGCATCATTGGATATCCATGGAAATAAACTGTATTTTTATTACTTTCACATTTAACCAAAATATTGTCGGTTGTATTAGAGAGTTGTACCGATTTTTTAAAACTCAAACATTCACTCAATCTGCAAAATATGTAAGCAGAATGATATTTTGAGTTATGGAAGTTTTTCATCACTTAAAACTTCAACAAAAAATTCTTAAAATTTTTTAGAGAACATTTTCAAAATTATTATCTTTTTTATGCTACACTTTTCTGGTTTAAATTTAGTTCATAATACAATTTTGTTTTTAGAATAACTTTAAAAACTTACTTAACTGTCTTATCCGCATTTTTTCCTTCACCATTTCTAATAATATCTTGGTAACAACAGTCCAGCTTTGTACCATATTTTACTTTAAGCTTTTCATTAATTTTTAACGTATATTTTTTTGAAGTAGAATTAAATTGTAGATTTGTAAATGGCTGCTTTCTAGCACAGGTTTCATATTTTTCTCTTTTGAAATATTTCATTATCTGAGGATCATAAGGATCAATGATTGGCATCTTACAATTATCACTCCAGACTAAAAATCCTACTGGTAGAGAAGTTTGGTAAATTAAAATTAGTATTTTAATTAAATTAAGAATCAGTAAATGTTACAGTAATTGATTCGAATTTTCGATATTTGAAATAAAATAACATTTGAGCAAGAAAACAATTGGACAATGAAGGCTTCTATTAATCTTATTAATCCAAATTATTTGTCCGAAATTTATAATCATAAAACACGAAAAATTCTTATGAAAATAAGATAATTACCTTTAATCATAGGAACATGTGAATGATGCACAACTGGTAATTTGTGTCTGAAATTCCATATAGTTTTTGGTAAATTCATGTAGTATGTAAGAAGTATTAGAGTTATGATTACAATAATCGGTGTTCCCTTTATGAATTGATAAATATATCTACTAATACTAAACTTATTTCCAGTTGTTTTAGCACAGCGTATATTACGTACTAGTCCTTTGCATTTTTTAATTGTTTTCCATATGCCAATAGCAATTCCTACTGCCGCCGACTTATTATGGATTTCAGATGAATTTAATAGGTTTGAAGATTCTGCATTTGATCTTGTTAGTAGGAATTGTAGATCATATTCTTGATTAGAGCCAGTCATTCTTTTGAAATTAATTGAGAATATATAAATGAATAAAAATAAAAATGTAATATAAATTTATTTAACTCCAGCTAGATCCGTTTGAATTAGACTCTCGAACTAATTTAAAATTCTATTTGGCCAAAGTTTTGTGAATAAATTATTTTTCAGGCTGGTGTATGCATTTAGTTATTCTGTATTTTAAATATTACTACAATTATTATAAATTTAAATTCATTCTTTTATACTTTATATAAGTACATACAAATTTTCTATCCCTGGTTAATTATAAAATTTCTTAACACGGATTTATATATTTAAATGAAAAAAAGAGAGTGAAAAAAAGGGTGCTAATTTTTTTATTGGGTAGAATTTTAATATCTCTTTTTATAAATATTTCTAGTTTAATATATACGAGCATATAAATAACAATCAAATATTACATATTGGCACCTGGATTATGATATCACCCAAAAAAGCAACTTATGGTGAATTATATGGCATTTCACAGTTGTATTTCGTAATAAAGAAAGAATGTACTTATGTGATTAAAGGTATAAGAAACATTTACACTAGCTGTGATAAATGTTGTTGAGTGTGTAGAGATGAAAGCTATTGCGAAATTTAAAATAATCATTAGTTCGAGTGACTAATATTGATTTATTAGCGGTTACACATTATTTATTACAGTCAATAATGTCAATATTGGCTTAAATTTACTTTTTTAGTTACGTGGATTTATTTTTTACGCTGCGGGCTACCGATGTGAAGATTACTAGAAATGATTTCGTCATCTGGAGATCATTTTTCATAGCTGCATCTGGTTGAAACCATATCAATCAATATGGTATTTCGAGCCATATATGTGGCTGACATCTATGTAATATTATTAATAAATGGGCCTCGTAGAGTGATGGTTTCTGCTGTGAGAACTTCTTAATTTTTTTTACGTGACATTGCCTAAACTGTACCAAGATCTTTGAAATATTTCAAGAAGGTGAAAGCATTGCGATTTTTTTCCCTCCTTAGGAAAATATAGAATTAAAGCTCATTGTAAAACTGAAACAAACTGCTTGTAGCTCAATTGGTAACCCACAATATATTTACAGGTAGCCCACCATATATTTACATCTTCGTATTTAATGCTTGAATGAATCTTCTCATCATTCTATGAAATTTTCTTTATAACACTTAACATTATAATAAAAAAAAAAATATTTTAATATTCAAATTTATTACTGACATTTACTGAGAAAGAAGCTTCTCCTAATTAAAGCTCTTAAATCTCTTTGTGAATTTGATAAATGTGGATTTTAAATAATTGTTTTTCCTAGCCGAGTAAAGCATATTTTCATATTTATATTTGACGAAGAATTTGAATTGGAACGTTTACATAAAAGAGGAAATGAACATATTTTATGTATGGATGAAAAAATATAATTAAATATAATTTGATGAAAATGTTATTATAAGCAAGAGACTAGTAGACCAAAGTTAAATATTTTGTATTAAGATATAACTATATATTTTATGTTTGCTTACCTAAATGTTCCCCAAAAATTTCATTTCTTCTTAAATTAGAAAAAACCATTAAATTTGGACAAAATCCTAATCTTTGGGGAGTTAAAACATATATTAAGTTTAATTAAATGTTTGCTCAATATATAATATAGTTTTCATAAAAGTATGATAGAACATAGAAACATTATATTCTTGGTTATTTAAATACTGAGTAGAACACACCATTGGAGAGCTATTAATGACATAATGGATAATGTTATTATTTTATATAAAGGGAGATGTCCATTAGTATATTGTTTTAGCCTATATGAAATATTTTAAAAAGAGATAGCATGACAAAGATATTAAAAAGAGTGCGAAGTAAAATTTATAGTTATTTAAGCATTCAAAATAATCAAAATTTATATTATAATTTTATTAACTTTGAAAAAAAAAAATACTATTTTCACTTTTAATATCAAGTTTTATCATAAAAATCTTATTTTAACATAAAAAGTTAATACTACCATAAAATAGTTGATTGTTATCAATAAATAACAACGACTAGCGACATCTATTGACATCCTTTTCTTTTAGTCAATGACTTTTATTCGAAAGTGAGATGCGAAATTCTAAAATATATTCATCTACTTATTTCTATCAAACGTTCGGATTTTTAATATCTAGCATTTTATCTGGCGAAACAAAAAGTTATGATTATTACGATTTCCAAAATATCCTAATTGAGAGGAGAGCCTCTAATAATAATTTTGTTATATTATCAATTATTTTAGAATAAAAGTTATGAAATTTAAGATTATTTATAGATTTATAGATTATTTATTTATTTATAGATTATTTATAATTTGTTTCGATTAATATAATACATAAATTAACCATACTTAGTCTCGGTAGCATTTAAATTTTTTTAACTGTCCAAAAGAACATTTTAATAATATTATCATATTATGTTGATCCTATCAAGTAGGCATTAATTTTTAGTATTAAATAGTGATGCTATATTAATTTTATTAATATTCTAATATTCTCTTAAGCTTAAATAATTATAAAATATAATTTTATTTAAAAATCCTATATTCATTTTGTCAGAAAATTTTAAAAATATTTTTTTAAATATTTTTTAAAATTCTGCATAATTAATATTAATATTATAGTATAATTTTAATACATAATATGTAATATGCTAGTGGCTATCCTATAACTATTGTCCTTTAATAAAAAACATAATAAAGAATTATTTTTTACATTGTATACCATCAGTAAAGAAAATAAGAATGACATTAAATATTTTTCTTTTGTTGCATAAATTTTTATTAATGGATTTATGCTTAAAGCATTGTAATCATCCAAGACTAAATTAAATTTTCAATATATACATACATATATAAGTATAGTGATATATTCCTGCTGTTTTTCTAAATTGAATAATATAATAAAGAATATCGTAAAAATGAGATTTAAGGACATTTATAAGTATAATAATTTTTGAACAAAGAATTATAACAACTATATATACAAATTTACTTTTATATAACATAATTTTATTATATTTTTTTATTTATCTTTTGTATTTTGTTATTAAACTTTAGTGATATGAGCATTGGGAATTAATCAATCATACTAATAGTTGAACTCTCTGGAATATGTATGAAATTTCAATATAATAACTTTACAGAAATTCCATAATATATATTTAATCTATAACTCAAAAATGTAAATAAAATATGTAATTATTAATTTGTCCTTTTAATATAGTATTTGCCTATGGTATACTCAAAACATAAAATTTCATAATATGCTTATAAATTATGGTAAATTATATAAAAATTTTATATTTTTTAAGAGTACAAAATATACTCTTTTCTGGAGTAAGAAAGTGCTGACATAATTTCCTTTTTTTGATAAATTAATTAAATTCCCCATCCAATTTTCATAATTCATTTCTGCGCAGTATAAAAAAATTTGTTTTATATAGTAATATAAATTTTATGGCAAATTTTTGATGTTGAAAATTTGTACCAGTAATAGGATAACGTGCAGTCAATATTATCATATTAAATTTACATAATTATTTAAAAAACAAAGAAATAGCTACACGTACTGAAAAAAAAAAAAAAAATACAGTAAAAATTTAATGGCTTAGTTTCTTGATATTTTTTATCTTTTAGAGTTAACCTTTTACTGGTCACTTGAATTGCATTAATAAAAATCATTTTTATATCGTTAAATAAAAATGAAAATAACTATAAGTTAAATTTTCTGAAATATATATTTCTTTACTTCTTTCATTGAACTCTGTATTTTGCTATTACTGATGCTATTAGCATTTAATTGCATGTTACAGTAACTTTTATACTAGTATAACAATTACTTTATACTTGTTATGTTGGTTTTCTCAGCCTATTTCGTATGCTTTAATAAAAATTGTTACAGTATAACAGTAATTATTATACTAGTATAACAGTTATCATAACTGTTATACTAGTATAACAGTTACAGTAACTGTTATACTAACCATACAATAGAAAAAATGCTTATTACAATGTCCTTAAAAACTTTTTGCAGTATTTTTTTATTATTGTATACAAAGAAATGAAAAAGTAATTATTCATTGAAGAAAACTGAATTGAATAACTTTTTATGAATAATAGTATTTTATTTTAGGGTGAATGACTTTTTATGATCCTTTATTTCTATTGCATACGGCTCTTATGTAATTTATTTAATTGAATAATTTGTATATCGTTGTACGTTTCGATTTACATTCACTTAAGTGTACAAATTTTATAAAATCATACATTTACATAACACATGTTTAGTTGATTGTGGTTTGCAATGGCTAGTGGTATTGTAAATTTTATGAATAATTATAAAACAAAAGATTAAATATATATAAAATGTCATCTGAATTGTTCAATAAATAAATTATTGTTATTAATGAATTCTAAACAGAAAAGGAAAAATAATTCTCCCAATCAAATAGTATTCTGAAAATGTAAGAAAAATTTAAAAGAAAATGTAGTTATAAATATCAAAAGTTAAATATATTAAAGATCAAAATTTCTTTTCAGAAACCCAAAATATATTACATTGACATTACTCTTAATGTTTAAGAAACCATGTCAAAAAAATTGTAAAAAAATTGGATTTCCTATGCCGTTTCTAACCCCCTGATCAGCTCCACTCCATAACCAGGGTATAGATTCAAGTGTGAACATGCTAATATTTAAGATATATTAAAAAAATTCTTTATATATTATAACATACAGTTCATCATAAAGATTGTGTAATTCCTAACCATATCAGCAATAGTCAAACTTTTCATAGAGAACAATTCTGGGATAAAATATTTCACGATGAGAATATGTAAAAGTAACTTTAGCTTCATAGAAAGTACTATATTTCGTAACTAATGTAATTTTCAACATAGTATCGAAGAATTGTAAATGTAGCTTCCTTCAATATAGTTTAAAAATATTGGTGTTAAGATTTAAATAATTTTCAATCAATAGTTTGTATGTGGGCTGACAAATAATAATTATATAAGCATTGGAATACTATGGTAAAAAACAACTTCAAAATGATTGATAAAAATAAAATTTGAAAATGTTAATAAAACTACTAGATATGTTTTATGGGCAAGTTTTTCATTAAAATTTTATGAAATTATAAAAATAATTATTTTCTTAAAATTTATAACTAACTTATCTGATTTCATTAAAACATTTTTCGCTTCTCTGATTGAAACATAAAGACCTATGCAACATTTATTGACAAATCGTTGAATAAATTGTCAATTTCTGTGTAACACTTTTCAATTAATGTCAATTTAAAAATTGATTGCACTTACAACCCCAGCAGACAGAAAATGTGATCACAGTTTTTGGTGGATTTTTTGTGACATTTTTGTTAGTAATTTTGTGAATATTTTTTGTGACCCCGAAATGTGACAAAAATGTGATAAAAAATTCACAAAAAAATGTCCACATTTATTTGTCATATTATTGTGAAATTTTTGTGACATAATTTTGGGAATTTTTTTTCCTGAACTAATTGGTCACAAAAAGTTCACAAAATATCGACAACAAAAGAGTAATAAAAAATAGTTGTGAAATTATATCTCCGTCTAAATTGAATTTGTGTTTTTGATGTAAGTAAAAGTAAGGGTAAGTAAAATAAAAGAAAATTTTTTTATTTAGTTGTGAAGTTTTAATAAAGAAAAAAATTAAACTCATATAATTAAATTTCTCAATCTTCTTTATTTTTTATTTTTTTAATTTCAGACACATTAAAGATAATTAGGCAAAAAGATTTTTCGGAAGATGAGGCCTTATGTGAAATAAAATCTTTTTTGCAAAGGGATGAGAAGGAACGCTTTCAAAAATATTTGAAGAAGAAGCATTAGAATTTAATTTATATATTATATAAGCAACTTGAATTAATAATTTTAATTTTTAAATGTTTTATCTTTAATTTAAAATATAATATATAAAATAAAGTATTATATATAAAATACATAGTGTTATTTTTTCATTTTAGCATAAGAAAATAAAATAATTAATATCTACAATATGTAACAAAATCATGATAAAAATCTCCACAAAACTGTAACAATATTTCCAGTATTAATGTGACAATTTTTCCCACATTAATGTGACAAGTTTTTCAACATAAATGTGACAATTTCGTCCACATTTTTATCACAATTTTACCACCAAAATTGTGACCCAGCTGTGACAATAAGCGTCAACTAGACTGCCATATTTTCAACAATTTTGTGACAATTTTTTGTGATACAATCACAGTTTTTTGTCACATTTTTGTGAAACTTTTGTGACACTTGTCTGATGGGGAATGTTTGATTGATTGACAAATGTAAACACCTTAAATGTATGTCGATTCAATAATAGCAATCTAATTGACAAATTTACATCATGTTTTCAATTGATTTCAAAATTACAAAGTTTATTTTATAAAATTTAATTTTTATGATCCATTTGAATACCACTTGAATACAAATGGAAACGAACAAATGTAGTAGAACTATTAGCAATGGTGTCTCTTATTTCTATGCGCTTATCAAATATCATTTTTTCGGCCCTCTTGAGCTATTGAATTTTAAAATAAACTTAAAGGTATCTGATTATCAGATATCTTTAGAGTTAAAATATAATTAATAATTGGTTTCTTTGAAAAATAAATTCCCGAAGTACTTTATAAAACTTAGAAGCCACCTATCTATACAGCTACCAGCGAGTTGTTAATAACTCTAAATATAAGTTCTAAATAATACTTTTAATTAAAAACCTATAACGATTTCTAAGCAAATCGTCTTTTGTGATTCAGAAACGTATTTTTTATCGCTTGGTAAAATTATTTTCAATACTTTAATCCTTAAACATCTTACACGCCATCGATCACAATGCAATTGCTTGATTTTACCTGTTACGTAGCTACGCCATTCACTCACTATTGATCAACTGTGGACGTAATAAGAATTCTTGAAATTAATTTCTACAGAAATATTTTTTATGTGATTTTTATCTACATGAATAGAAAATGTTTTAAAATGTCTTAAATAAAAACAACAACAGAATGAAGTAAATACCTTTAAGTCATATACGATCCTCTAATGTGGGGCTTAGGTTCTGGTGAACTAAGAGTCCAGTCACAGAAAAATGCAAATTATTAGAAACCTAAAACAAAAGCCTTAATAATAATTAAGTTCGTTCAACATAAAAGAAACGTTTAAGGAACCCAAAGACCACACGCACAACCGACTTTTGTGCTGAAGAAGAAGAAGAAATTAAATTATAATAGTTTCATTGGATAACTTTTGTTAATAAACAATCAGCATACATAACCGAATCTTATTATAATATAATCGTCAGCATAAATTTGAGCATATATGTAAATTTAATTGTATAATAATTGTAAATTGTATTGAAAACCGAATTATATTATAATAAGAAATTCTCTTTTCCATTTTCCCCACTAAATATTTTAAATTGATTCTACATTGATGTAGAATCATATAAAAAGCTATTAAATAACCCAAAATTATAGTAATATAATATAATAAAATAAAATAAAATTATTTACTTTAGAATTTTTTGGAAAAATTAAATATTTCTATGAAAATTCAATTTCAATTGTTTCCAGCTTATTTAAATTTTTCAATACAAAATCATTGAAGAATAAATTAATTTGTATATTTTCTAGAATTTTTATAATTAAATGACTGAAGAAACACTTTTCCACGTGACTGAAGAAAATATATTTATTAAAATTATATTTCATTATTATTTTTTATACCTATATTTGAAATAATAATTATATTCTATATATTA
The DNA here is from genome assembly GCA_963920725.1 of Rhamphomyia laevipes. NCBI lineage: Eukaryota > Metazoa > Arthropoda > Insecta > Diptera > Empididae > Rhamphomyia > Rhamphomyia laevipes. The sequence continues at coordinate 19,286,641 of OY987255.1, read as the reverse complement.
TTATTTTTTAGGTTATTATAAATTTCTGCCTTTAAATAGCTCTTTAAAAAAAATTATTTAAAAATTCTGCAAATTGTGCGATGTTGTTGAAAAATGATCTGTTAAAAGACACTTTTCTTGTAATATGACTAAATAAAATATGCTATATTGTGGATAAAGTAATAATGTATTTAAAAATATATTTATAATTTTTAATTAATGATAACTAAATGAATATTATAAATATCTTTATACTAAATTAGACGAATTTAAAAATATAAATACAGAATTAATCTATAGATTTATATGAAGCATAAGGTGGTAATTTTTTGTCGTAGTTACTAGTTAGAGTAGAAAGTAGATGTTCTATAGACGTAATATCTTTTAATCTTTAATATTAATTTAATTCAATTTATTTGTACAGATATATGACAGTGAAGAGAAGTATTAGCGTTCTTTTCGGAACTGCGAACCATAAAGCTAGTTTTAACCTGATAATGTGTGAGCATTATTCACTTTTTAATTACCGATAATTTTCAATTGTAGACAGCTAGTAGTACCTGGCATACATTTAGTAATACTTTAGTTCTAAACTTTAGATTTTCTTAATTTCTAATGGCTTACATTAGCAGGTGAAGACGAAGGAAAGTAGAAGCCTTTAGTTTATTAACATTTGTTTGTTTTTGGTAATCGAAATCTCAGAGCCTAATCCATTGCTAATAGTAAAATTATTTCTCAGAGTGTTGTGCAAAAGTGCCAGAAATCAAGCTTAAGTATAAAATACTAGCAATATCTCTCCTTATGCTTGTTTTTGCTGATCTAAACAAATTATCAGTCTCGTTCTCAGGTAACAATTTTCTTGGTAACGGGATGACAGGTTCTTGTGTCAGAGATAGATGAGAATTATATATTCAATTACTAATTATTTAAAAATAGATAACCCAGTATCAACATACGTACTATCACATTATGACTCCTTCCTTAACTAGAAATTATGATATTATAGGGTTTGATTATGTTCCTTACCCATTGAAAAATCTTCCATGTAAGATGTTTGGTATCTTTTGTAACCTGAAGATTTTCCGCCTCCATAAAATTGTTAATATGTAATATTTAAAAAAAAATTATATATAAGAATTATTGTGAAATTTTTCTTGGAAAATTTATATGAAATCTTGAAAATAAATTTTATATGAAAAATTTATTTATAGCTTTCTTTGATGTTAAGGAAACATTTTAACAAATATTTTTTTATTTCTGACAACGGATCGTTTAGTTACGAATAATGTTATGAAAATGAATATTTATTTTTACGAATTGTTCAAATTGAATAAGTTTTTTTATATTAAAAATTGAATAATCGATATTGTAATTTTTACTTTCGTAAATATTATTAGGACCTGGGCAATGTGAACAAGGGTACATTATAGTAGTCATGTGTAATCGACGAAAATGAGACCGAACTTTAAATATGCTTTATTTTTTATTAGTTATTGGGTTACGATTAGGTTGCCCCACTAAATTTGAGAACAAAAATATGTTCCATTAAATAACTAACACAGTGACCGCCTCTAGGACATCAACTTTGCTATTTAGATTTCTTTGAACAATTTGTGAAACCTAAATTAATTGTAATTCAAACTAAAAATTAATTAATTTTTCAATATACTTGTTAATTTTCATATTCTAGTCGTTTTTTTAAAAAAAAAATCCGTGGATTGTCTAGACATTTTATTTGATAAAAGTTCAATATAATTATAAAGTTATTATAACGAACTAAGCTTGGTTAATCATAAATATAATATATAAAGTTTGAAAATTTACGAATTTAAAAAAGGATGATAATAAAGAATATATGAAAATTTTAAATTAATGGATTTCCCTAGCCACCAAAATTCATATTTCCATCACGTATTTAAAAAGAATTAGTGTTTTTTTTTTCAAAAACGAATTATAACAGCAAAACAAGAACTTATATATAAGCAATTTCTGTATAGTTTCCTCTTTCATTTAAACTTTTTAAATCGGAAACATCACGTATTTGTTTTCACAGTTTTACACAAGTTAAATGTACATTTTTCTCTTATTGCATAGATAAAGTTAAAGGATCTACAGAATTTTTGACACCAATATTTTTAATGGAACAAATTCATCTTATCAATCTAAAAGATTTTTTTTTGTAGAAACTATGAAAAATTTTCATTCTTTCGAAATAGTAATTTCAAAATTTTCTAAAGAACTTGATGAAGAACTAAATTACCTTTATTAAAATAATTATACGTTGCCCAAAAGTAATAGAAAATTTGGTAATGAAAAATATTCTATTTTTGAACTTAAAAATGTTAACCAGCAAAATAATATAATTTTAATTATTGTTTATATATTCTTTAATAATATCTACTCTTACGCTGCCCATACATTGCAAAAACCTGCTTGTAAACCATACATTGCATAAACCTGCTTGTAAACCGGCTGTCATCCGGGTTTTTAATTTTCATTAAATAATTTCAACTCGGTTTTCGTTTAAAACATCAAAAATCGTCAATAATTTTTTTGTTTTTTTGTTTTTTGAGAATATTTTCAAATCAAAAACAATATTAATTATTAATTAATAATTTAATATTATTTTCATAAATGAAAAATATAAAAACATGTATTTTTGACATAAAATGTGAAGAAACGTCACTTTAGTTGTACAGCTTTCCCAATACACTAAACAACTTATAAGCATAAATTAATTTTTTTTTTAATATTTCTTCAAAATGATTATTTAACTGTCAAAATGTTTTTCAACTTGCCCACAAATGATACAACTTGAGCCAATTGTCAACACAATGGTAAACATGTTGTATAGTGTATGGTTAGCTTTATACTATTTAAATATTCAAATTGTTTGATTATTTCAAAATCATTAAAGAAAATTTTGGTTGGAGATCATAAATTTGGTTTAGTTTCGTAATCAGAATACACTTCCTTAGGGAAACAATAATATTTTTTGTAGCTTTTAACAGAAAGAAATTTGTTATAATATAATTTTGGTAATATTTAAAAGGATATTGTTTAGGAATCGCTATAATCTTCTTAATCTGAAAAATAAATAAAAAAAATATTTTCGATTTTCATTGAGGTGTTTAAATTAAGTGAAATGATTTCTAAAGGATCTAAACTTTATTATATTTTTAGAAAAACCTTTTAAGTTAAAGAAATAAAATAAATGCTTAAAATCAAAATTTAATTTTATTCGATTTTTATGTGGAAAAGTTTTAATCACATTTTTATGATATCACAAACGTATGAAGTTTCCAGTGTATTAAAGTTTTTGATAAGCTTAATATAAATTTGGAAGATATATTTCTTAAATTTTCTATTAAAAATTTGATTATTCAATTTTTACTACTAAAGTAATTAGAACAATTATTATATCTTTTAGATTTTCTTAGAAATTATATTTTTACTAGACGTTTTTATCATCTTGTAAAATATAAATAAATTCAATTAAAAAAAGCAATCAAGATAATTAATTTAAATGCATTACAAATTTTAACTGATTTATTATTTATATTTAGTTACCCTATTTAAAAAAAAATTTTACCCTATTTTTTAAAAAAACATTTTAAACTTATTTCATTTTAAATTATTAAAAATATGTATTAATTATACCAATTAAAATATTTTATTAAATTATTTAAGTGGAAAATGTATTATTGTATAAAAATATATTTATAAATTTAAAATTTATATTTTTGTAAAAATTTAATTAAATTAATTGATGTAATCAAATTTATGTTAGTGCAGGAAATTGAAACATAGAAATTAAATATTAATGGACACTTGGTCTTGGTATAAATAATCGAAATAATTTATATCGAATTTTTTTTTTTCAAGAAATTCATAATAATTTCTTTGAAAATTTCGTTTTTCTAATAGATGGCGATAAATTTCATGCTTTTATTTTTAGTAGCTTGCTAATTATTAATGAAAGCCATTTGACATACGTCCATAATCTTGAATTTTCTGATATATTATATTTACTAGAAAACTACGAATAATATATTTTTTATAATTTTCTGAAAATAGCTAGCCAATAAATTTTCATTTTTGTTATTTTTTATATTCATATAGATATAATTAATGTCATAGTGTGAATTAAAGCCATAATAAAAATAATAAATTCCATATTTTAAATTTGCCTTGACCAAAATTTACTTCATTCAATTTTTATTAATATAATAAATTTAAAATTTTATTTTAATTATTTTTTAAATATCAATCAAAATTATTATATATAATTTTATGAAATTCAAAAGCTATCAATTTTACTTTAGTCAAATTAATTTATTCAATATTTTCGTTATGGAAAAATAAATAATGAAATGGTAATTTTAAATAACACCAATTTTAAAATTTATATTTCTGTTCATTAAAGTATAATATTTTATTTAGTAAATCGAATTTAAAATTAATAAATACTTAATTTTTATTGGTACGTTATACTATTTGGTATAGAAATTAATTTTACTTATTATTTACTATCTGAGAATGAATCAATAAATTTCACTGAATTCCTAACGTAATTTTTAGTATGGCATACAATATTTCTTGAAATTATCTATAAAATATAAAATGATTTTAACATTTTTTTTTAATAAAAACTTACATCCTTATAATTTTCATATAAACACGAATTATAAATTCAAAATAAAAGGATTAAAAAAATTAAATATAAAATATATTGGCATTTGAATCCTACATATCCTTCACACGTAAATTGATGTTATATATGCCTTGTCAATTTCAGATTTGAATTGAAAATTTTAATATTTATCGTAGTTATTATAGGCTTCAGAAAATATTTAGTAAATAAAAATTGAATTTTATGTTTAAGTATTTATTTTTATTTATTTTTTGGTTGAGTAGATTAAATTTTGTACAGGACATAAAAGGATTTTTAATTGGAACATACAATTTTTAATGACAAATGAGATTAACTTTTCATATATATACTATGAGTTTGACGGGAAATTGTAATTGAAATATTCTTGACCTTTTTTAATCGGATAAAAAAATAGAAATGAATAAACCCAATTAGTAAATATTTTTTTTTTTAATAAATTTTCAATTTTCCAAATGAAAATATTATTTGTGACAGATTTAATTTTCATTGTTTAAGTTAGTTCAATATTCCATAAGAAATTTTTTCTTGTTTGTTTAATTCTTAAATTAATAATTCTGGTTGGTGGTCTGTGAATTTTATTTTATTGATTTTCTGGTACGGTATAATAAATTTATTATTTTTCCAATTAAATTAATAAAAAAACAAATAAGTATTTCGATATTTAACCAAAAATTAACGAAATATTCTTTTTTCAATAACCGAGTGGAATTGGTAATTGAATAAAATAAAAATAATGAAAGAAATAATTTGAATAAATGTTTTCCAATTTGAAACCATAAATAAGAAAAATTCTAGTGTTTCGGTTACTATGAAAATTAATATAGTATTTTTTTCTTATAAATTTAATAATTAATTGCAAAATATATTTATGAATTTGATGAGAATTATTAAAGTTTAAACGATTTTGTAATAATAAGTAAATTATTTTGTAACTTTACAATTTTTTATTTTTATATTGAAATTAATTTCAATGATATTATATCAAAATTTAGAAAATTATTTAAATTCCTTGTTGAACAGTTTCTTAACTTAATTGAATAAATTTCATTGCAATTTGAAACAAATGTTGCCAGAGCAATTTATGATTTTATTTGGAATTTTCTGTATTTTAATCGAAACAATTTTTACCTTAACACAAATAAATGTGAATTATTTCATTTTATAAGGAATAATCAAATAACTCTGAAGTGTTGTAATGGAAAGATTTAGCTGGATAAATGTAAATTGCTGAAATCAATTTATCCTTATCTTTTCGAGTGTAGAGAACGTATAAAATATTTGCGCCGCAATACATCATAATTAATTGCTATCCGATTTCGCACTCGAATCTAGTTGGTGTCCGTTGAATTTGGTTTTATAAATTTTCAAATTTTATATTCTTTATGGTTTCTGGATGGGTGATTATTTAATTTCCCCTAAAAATAAAAATACATTTCTCGAAACATTTGGATCTATATAAATATCATAAGTAGTTATCCGTATTGGAATTCCAATATATACAACCAGAAATTATTTAATATATTTGATTTTATATTCCTGGTATGATATAAACTAACATTTACTACAAATTTATGAGATTTTTTACAAAGCGATGATTTAACAAACTCCTGAAGGTTATCAGATTTTGTTTTTCCATTTGTTAATAGCATTACAAGCAAATCTATAGTGTACAAGTTATTATGATAAAACATAGAATATCTATAATTAAATTTATGCTAAATAATAAAGTTATGTAGAGCAACATTATATCCGCCATCAACTATTCTAAAACTTATTAGTTTCTTAATTACTGGTGTTGCTGTTGCTGAATAGAATTCTTCAGAAATTAAATATGAAATATCATACTTAAATTGGTGGCAGTTGTTGTAAGATGTAGTCTTATATTTAAAAAAAAAAATATTCTTCTTATTAATTCTTAAATAATATTGAAATTATATTTCAAATATAATTAAAATTATTTATTTTCTTTTGTAGAAGGCCCAAACCGAACCAAAGATACAACTTGTAAATTAGATTACACGTAAATCATAAGTTGGTCAAAGAATAAAATCGTTGTCGTTGCCGCTTATGTATTTTGGTTGGGAATACTTCTGTAACTTGTTTGCTAGAAGATTCAACAACAGATGACAACCATATGACATGTGGACAATCCTCAGTCCTGTTGATTAATGGAAATGTTCCTTATCTTTATTTTTTATTTCTTGAAAACATTAATCGAAAAACCTATTTTGATCTCTGGTTAAGCTGACTTCGGGAACCCACCACCATTTTTTAGACATTATCGAATATATTCATAAGATAAAAATACTATATAGCTTATGTTGATAACTTTTCTTAGTTTAAAAATATCAATAAGCAGAAAATACAATACTAAAGACAATTCCACACTACATTTTACTTTAATAATTTAATTTTTGATGTCAGCCATTGACGCCAAATTGTGTTCATTAAAGCGATATCGTTCAGCTATAAGTGTATTTTGTATTTGCAGTTTATCGTTGTATCTTTCTTTCTGTTTGGGCCTTTAGGAATATTAGAACTAATAAAACACTTTTTAACTACTGCCAATGTTTTTCAAGTCTTAAAGATATCATTTTTTACAATAACAAAAATAAAAACTATTATTTTACTAAAGTTAATTTACTGAAAAAAGATTTTTTTTGAAAATATCAATAAAATTAATTTACTTATATAAATGCTTTATTTATGTATATCTTTTTCGACACCAAAGTATGAAATCCTTTTTCGTGTAAGTGACAAATAGATATTTTAAAATTTCACTAAATAATTCAATTATAAATGTCAATACAAACATTTATAAAAATTGTGCGAATTTAATCACTGATTTTATTTTTAATTGAATTATTGAATTAATGTCACTTAGTTTCAGGTTCAGGCAATGAAGAAAATTCAATTAATAATTGTTTTCTATAAGCACTTAAGGTTTTCAATCATTTTCATTTAACAAATTAAATGATAAAATATTTGATTTTACAGATAAATTGCAGTAATAAACTTTTCTTTGTAAAATTTTAAATAAAATATTACGTGACTTAAGGCTTAACTATTCTAGGTTTACTTTGTGTATATAAAGCTACATTAAATTAGCTTCTATAAAACTATCATAATGTGAAGTTTGTGATTCGATTCGTTAACTATAGCAAACTTTTATTATACGTTTTCGGTCGATGTTGCAGTACGGAATTTTGCAGAATTTCCATTAATACTTATTATTTTAAGTATTAATGATAAACATTTGACAGTAAAATCAATAGTTTCTTATGTATATTTCGGACAGCAAAAGGATTTGCAATTGACTAGCTATGATTAAGATTGTATTCGATAAAATACTGTCACTTTGTATAAATTCACTTATTACCATTATAGTTGCACCTTAAAGTTTATTACTTTCTGCATAATGGCTTCATATACTCTAACAGCTCATAATTCCTACTCACTCATCTCATGAACGCAGTACTTAGTCTAGACTCTAGACACCCGGCGGATAGGTTTTTTTAAATTTTACCGCAAGGCAATACCAAAGGAAGTGTTTTAGTATTTTCTCTTCTTACCCACATTCTCTACATATTGAAGTTTTCCGTTAAACCTAATTTCCTTGTATGCTTCCTGAAATGACCTGTGGCTACAATATTTAATTACTTGACAATTTTAAGAAATTTTGTTGTGGATACATTTTGTATAATCATAAATTTTTTCTTGGTAAATTTTATTTGTTTGATCCTGTTAAAAAAGTTTATGGAATTATTTATTTTTTATATTTTTTTAAAGATTTTATAAGGGTCACTCATGTTTCATTGGAAATTTATAATATCTCAGAAATTACTTTATTATTTTTTCTAAAAATTTCATTGTGTATTAAATCTTATATCTTTATCTTTCATAATATTTAGCTTATAAAAATTTCAATTGTATTAATATTTCTTTGGACAATAATTTAAACTCTACATTTAAAATCCATATTATCCTAAGCTGATACTTTCAGATATTGTGGATAATTGTTCGTGCTAAATATGTGCCTTAATTTTTTTAGTGATTCTTTAAAAAATAGTCAATTCCAAGTCGGCTTTTTACCCAACAACAATTTTAAATCCAAATAAAATTTAGCAATAGGGGAAAAAAACAATTTATGTTAAGTGCTTCTTTTATTCTTAATGGAGAACATTTAAAAAAAAGGACCAAATAAATTCTTTAAAAACAATATTTTTTTTTTATTTTATTTACACTTAATAGTGCTGTAAATAATTTAGTGATATAGAAATTTCCAATATAATTTATAAGCTTTATTTGTATAACTTCAACCTTCAACTAAAGTAAAATATTTCAAAAAATTCAAAACTTTTAAATCGATAATTTTTTATAAATCATCGATAAATTTTTGTTTTTATATTTTGTTATAAATCGAAAATAATTCCCAGCTGTTATTTTATTGAAAATTCAAATATTTTGTATTTAATGTTTAAAAATAGATGATTATTTAGTCAACTTATTAATTTATGTAAACTTTCAATAATTTATTAAAACGAGACCTTCAAAAGTTTTCAACGTTTAATATATTATAATAAGAAGACAAATTGTCGTGTGAGAAGCGAATTGTCGTAACTGCAAAAATCAAGTTCCGAGATAAATGAATGTGAAGTTTTTTTAAATTTTTGCTGAGTCCTTAAATGCTTAAATGCATGTATCTCAAGAAATAATATTGTAATTCCAATAAATTAATGCTCTATTACAAAGGTGGATTACTTAGCTATCTAAAACAATAATTACTTTGGTCTAAAATAAAAATGGAGGATTGTTATATTTTAATTTAGTGATGCACGACAAACTTTACGATAATTTAATTTTGTATTTAAATCTATGGAAAAGTAAATTTTGTTCTAGATACAACAATTTATTTTAGACCACAAAATGTTGTATAGTTAACATACAATAATTAGAAGTTAACTTATTTGTATAGTAATTTATTCTTAAATTTGTCGTATCAAAAAGATACAACAATTTGAATATTACATAATATGAAATCTATAGTAAAAATTTGTCCCTACAGTATGTATACAACATTTTGCAATTTATATGATGTACTTACTAATCTACAACACCATAATACTGTATAAAATGTATATGTACAACATTTCGCAGTTAATTATTTTTGATAAATACAACTAACAACAATTTTGAATTTCAAATTAAAAAGTAATCAAGATATTTTCAGATCAAAACCGTCTGAACACAAGGTGATAGAAAAATTAAATTCTCTATCTTCCTGTATCAGTACTCTCAAATTGACGTATCTAACGCTTACGACAATTCACTTCTCACACGACGAAATTATTTATAATTGAAGGACTTAATGCAAAAAGAAATTAATTTTTGTACAGGATAATTAAAATACAGTCATGATCATTTTTGATAGTCACTTTGTAAATATATTTTTTTGATACAAATAGTTTGTTGATAATATTATTAATATGATAAAAAAAAATTAATTTCTATTACTGAAGATATCTCAATATTTGTACTATATTACGTCAAGTCACTCAATTGATTTATGTAAGTTTAATAATTTGGATCCTTTAAAAGAAAAATGAACCAAAATCTGGATAAAAATATTGATATCGCTAAAGTTTCATCATATAATATTTTATGAATTTATTATTTAAATTAAGGTAAATTTGCACATATTAGCGAAGGTGAAGGTTTTTTTCTTTCATTTTTAAGATGGATTTGAGAATTTAATCATGAATTAAAAATTAGAATTTTCTGATTATCAATTTTAAGATCAAACTTCAATTTGCAAATTAAAAGCTGTGTCTTTTTATGAAGAAGTTACAAATTAGGTGCCGTGACAAAGCCTTACGACATAAAGGATAAAGCCATAATAACTTTATGTTTATAAAATTGAGAATTTGTAAACGACTTTTTCCGTGTTTGGCTTTATGTCGCTTCAAAATGGAAATAAAGTCATATGGCTTTATTTCCGAACCATCTAAAAAATATTTTTCTTTATAAATGGCAAAATCTTTAGGAAAATTGATCATTAAAACTCAATTTTTTGGAAAATTACAAAAAAAAAATCTTTATTTCTGAAATTTATGATTTAACTCACCAATAAAAATTATTACTTCATTTTAAAATTCTTCTTTACCTATATAGATAAAAAAAGTAAAATTTAAGAAACAATGGTACTAGCAATAGTGGCTGTACATTACGAGCCGTGGCTCTTCGCCATACATACCTTGGGGTGTAATAAAGCCGAATTCAGTATATATAGATATTTACATATTTTAGTTGCTAATAATACTGCCACTAGGAGTAATTGATTCCATCCATTAAATAAAGTATTAGCTTATTATTTTTCCAACATTGTTGTTAAAATTTAATACTTAGAATAAAATTAATTATTTTACAAATTATAGCAATAAATAATATGGTCTTATGTCCAATTTTAATGAGACATAAATTCATACACGGAAAATATTCAGATTTGTCTTTATGTCGTCAGGCTTTATGTCACGGCACCAGAAATTTATTATAAGTGGCATTTAAAGATTACTGAATTGGTATTTTTTATATGTATATTGAAATTCATATTTTAGCCTAAATTTGTTAGAAAAATTTCAATCTTTGTGACTTTTTTCTTATTACAATCAAATAATTTTTCTTTTTTTTTATAAATATAGAAAAATAATCTGTTTTTACAAAAATATAATCCTTAAGAAGGATTTTTACATCTTATATATTTCGAAAAACAAATTGATTTAAAAAAAAATCCTAGAATTTTAAATTTTAAGACTTTTACACGTGACTTGTAAATGAAAATATTAAAATTATTTTTATGATTATTTTTATAATAAAATATTTTATATTTTTAAATAAAAAAATTATACAATTTTTTAAAATGTATCAATAATAAATAAAATTTTATTAAACTCTTGAAATTGTAATTTTGAAAGAAGATTTTTCTTATTTTACATATAGTGTAATAAATTTTTCTAACAAAATCCTTTGTGAAAATTACATAAAAAATGTATTTATGATATAGAAATATTAAAATTTAAAATCAACAAATTTGATAAATTTATTTATTTCGAGAAACTAGAAGTCCAATTTTTTTATAAAAACGGATTTACTCAAGGTTTTATATATGAAATGTTACATCAAGTCCTGAAGTACTACATAATGTTAGATTGTTTTAGCTAATATTTATAACCAAACTTTATGAGAATTTAATTTTATTACAGTTTTTAGGGGATGCAATTAGATTAAAAGTAACTATAACTAGAAAACTTGAATATAAAGAGCTTAATTATGTGCATAAAATTAATTTTTAATGATTTATTATGTTTCAACAACATAAATTTCACCATAAAGATAAAGTACTTCTCATAATCCTTATAATTGTTTATAATTTTAATATGCTGTATTATTTCGGATGCGAGAATTTTAATTACCTACATCCGATGGTCTGGTAAAAACATATTTAAATTTTATATCCCACGGATTGAATAGATTGAATTATATATAAGTAGTTTACTGTATGGTTTTAATTGAATTTAACATGTAATAATTAGACTCTGACAAATTAATGGATAACCAAAAAGTTATGGAATTGTATAGGAAATTACAAATGAACGAAAGTCATTTTAAAATTTGCAGTAATAAAAAAATAATTGTGTACTTAAAGTTGAAAATGTAAATATAAAATATTTTATAATAATTATAATTTTAAGGACGATTTCTAATTTTCTTAGCAATTTTAAGGATTTCTTTAATGATATGTTATTAGTGAGTAAAAAATAGCAAACAATTTTGTTAAAAGTTTTCTATATGATTATTTTAATTAGGTTAATTACATTTTTCATATTTTAATTATGGTTACAATAATAAAATTTAATATATCCTACAAAATTTTTAATAACCTGCTGTAATATATTACAAAATACTTTAATTTTATGTAATTTTATAAAATATTTCGTTATCTATTTAAAAAAAATATTGTTCTTTTTTAAAGGATCTTTAATGTAAATTTATGAAAACATGAACTTCCAAATTGAATTTCTATTGTTAAGATGATTTTGTTTTTTCAATTTATCTAAAATTAAATCAATTTTATTTAAAACCGTAAAATGAAAATAATGATTTTCATGTTATATTTATTTAATGTGTTTTTGTTAAGTTCTTCGCATAATAAATTTTTAGTTTTTGTTAAATCTTTTTCTAAATATTTTCGACCCAACAAATTTTACTTAGTCATTCTGTCGAATATTGTATAGACACAAAGTTTCTAAAGATTAATGAATTTTTGAATTATTCTTCATTTTTTTATTTAATAGTTAACATATTTCAAAGAATCATTCCTTCCAATTAATATTTGAAATTATTATTGAATGTTCTATAATTGAAGGACTATAATGAAGATGTTTAACGTGAACTTTGTGAACTCAATTAGTAAAATTCAATGAACTAATTTTTTGATAGAACTTTCAATTATTTATTGTTAGTTTTCTTTTCGGTTTCTTAATATTTTTTACACTTTTATATAAGTACCAAAAAGAAAAATATTTTCATAATTTCCGTAGGTTATTTGATGCCACAAAAAAATCTACAATAAAAAAATTTAACCAAAAATAGAAATATGATTTTTTTTTTTATGAATATATTCGAATTTTATGTTCAAATCTTATTGAAAATCAATAAAAGAAAACTTAAAGGAAGCTGGCAAGAAAAACAAGTAAAATTCTTTAGCTTAAGGGAAGGCCATCAAATTTTTATTGAATTTTCTGTTGATATTTAGGTATTATTAATTTTGTTATTTTCAAATAAAATATTAGTAAAATGTATAAAAATTATTTCAATCTTGATGGAAAATATAAATTTAAATATAGAATAATGAAAATTTAATAGGATTAGCTATTTATATTTTTTTAACTAAATTTGAATTTATATTATTTTCTAAAGAAATTGTTTTACCAGAAAAAGTGAAATTTTTTAAATAAATATGTAAGGAAATTGTTTTAATAATTGCCATATATTTTTATAATTAAGTAAATAGATAATAAATAAAATATATAGGAAAAATCAATGAAGCACAACTTTAGTTATTGTTCATCTATATCCGGAATAGAAGATTGAAGCATATTAAATATCACATCTTGACTGCCTTAATGGATAGACGTATTCTAACCAATAACTGATGCACGTATACTGAGACGATGTATTAAGTAGATAAAATAGCCAGTGTTCGAGTGGAACATGAATTCGTTTTTCTTGTAAAGAACAAATAAACCAATCATAAATATAAATATTAATTTCATTTATTAATCTACTATAATCTACTATATATAAGGATAACATTTTGCTGTAGTACTTCAGGACTACAAAAATTTATAATATTTTAAATCTCCGTGATCTGTAAACTTTTGAAAATTGTTATTTATACGAAGCAAATATCCACCTATAATCCCTAGTTCATACCAAATTGAATATACTGGAATGATTTAGAATCAGGCAAGGTAAATTTCCGCTTTTCTATGTATTTAATAATTTCTTTTCAAGAATTTTGAAATATCACACTTTTAAAAAAAAAATACATTTTCACGTCACAAGGGTGTCGTTTTTCATTAAAAAATTATGAAAATTTAATAATATTTACACTTAACTTTTCGGTGTAATTTCTTACCTTAGGAATTTTTTATTTTTTATACAATTTTCAAAGAAAAAAAAAGGTAAAATTCATGCTAAAACCTTTTTACACATTTTTTTACGGAAATATAAAGACAAGATACAAACTCAATTAACAGCAGCTATCAAGACAAGTTAAATCTCATTAATATATCTTCTTTTTTTTATTCATAGCATAAAAAGTAATTAAGAAGAAGTAAAATCGGCCCTAGGGAACATTTACAAGTGAAAATATGCTATTAAGGGAGTCCCATTTCTTTGTCATATAATTTATGTTATATAGAAGATTGTCCTTTTAAATGAAGTTCAGTTAACTTTCAGTATAATACCTAAGGATATTTTTGTAACTTTTGTATTAAATATTTAATACCAATAATTGTATTTTATTAATTTATAAGCAATAAAAATTAATTAAGCTATTACAATTTCAATACACTTCCTTAATGTTAGAGCTAATTCAGCCCAGACTTAAATTTTGTTATTATCGATTTGAGTTTTCATAATTTAATTTTTTATTTAATTCTTACAAATTATTAAATTTTTAATATTATGTACCATGCTGAGATTCATTAGATCCTAGGTTAAATTTCAGGCCTAGATATCGATGTAAGATTTAAATGAGTACCAGTAATAAAAATTAAAAGGCTGGGTAAAAAATTTAATGATTGAAACCATTATTGCTGACAACAAATGTCAGTTTATAAAAAAATATACCAATCTTATTACAGTTAAAGTTTCTTAAATTTTTGCTACTATTACTAATTCCTTTTACCTCCTAATGGAGCATAGTGTCTGTGCAACACTTCAATCTAATACGATTACGTGCCAACGCTTTTAGGTATTTCTTTTCCCAAAAAAAAAAAAAATCTTTGTACTGCCTATTTCATTGTTTAATGTCATTTTCCATGATAGTTACGGCCAGCCGAGTTTTCTGCTTCTTTCTGAGCTCCAGTCTAACCCTTGCTTACAAAGTTCATCTTCACGTAACGAGTGCGCTATCCAACTCCACTTTCGAAAGTAAACGTCGATTGTTGTCATTATTATAACTAAAGAATAAATAAAAAAAATAATATTGCAAAATTGGAATATAAAGGTCATGAAACCTTGTTATTTAGATGAAGAGAGGCCAAGGAAAAAACCTTGAATGTGGCACCATAGAAAGAAGAAGAATATGAGTAATTTTTTTCATATAAATTATTTTATTCTATACTTTGTCTTTCGTTCATAATTACTGAATTTATGTTCATTTTATATTGCAGGCAATAAAATATTGAAGTAATAAATTTAAATTATGAAACAATTAGTTTTAATAAAATTTAATTATTTTTTATCATACTTTTTTATTATTACATTATTTTTTTCCTTTTTTCAATCTAAAATGTTAATAAAGATATAATATTGAAATAAATATTTTTCTGAAATTATTAAAAGAGGGTAAATGCTATTTAAAGATTAAGCTTATTTTAAAGAAATTACATCAAAAACTTATTCCTTCTACTTAATGAAAATTGATTAATAAATTTATGTTTTTTTTTATTTATATTTTTAAGGATACAAGGATTTTGTTAATTATTATTACGTATTCAATAAGAATAATATTTTGTAATTTATTGCTTGAGATAAATTTTTAAATTTAATTAATTTTCTTAATCAGTATTTTTTTTCTGGTGTGATATCCTTAAATAAATATTTTCCATGTTCAATTTTAATGAATTATTATCCTGTTTTGGATTTAAGCTATCTAGTAACCAGTGATATTAGCATTATATATTTCCGAAACTTGGAAAAAAAATTGAAAAGTGTATGAAAGAAATTATATAAATAACTTCGAAATAGTCCAAAATTCTTGGTTGATTATAGCTTTATAAAAAAATGCAGTAAAATATTTGCAGACAGTTTACAAAATTTTAGATCTATTAGTACAGAATGAATGCATTTTATATAATTACATCCCTTTTATATAAACCATTTGAACATACCGAGCCAATTTGTCTTTGAAACTTGCATCACAACAAATTGTAGTTATTTCAGAATTTTTCATAAAATATAATAGAAAATGTAGATTCCAATGAATCTGAAGCCATATTTCATATAAGTTTGTGAATTTTATACAAATTTGGCATTAGTTCCAAATTAGTGCGAACTTAAATTCTGAATTGTTTAGTTACATTAAAAAAATGTATAAAAATGTAAGAGTGACATGTAATATGAAATTATCGTTGAATTATCATTGCCATTAAAGAGGCCCAACAACATTGGTAACATTAAATTATCTTAAAATTTTACAATTTAATTAAAAAATACGAAAAATTCTAATTTATTTAAATTTCTGTTTTTTTTTTTATAATGAATTTATCAAAAGAAATACTTGAATTACGAATTCTTTGATATTAAAAATTAAAATATCAGGTGAAATTTCATTGCCTAAATGCTTTTTTGGATTGAGGTTTTTAATTAGAAAAAATAACGCTGACACGTGAAACTTTGTAGTCGCTGTAATAAAAGTGATTCTATACAAGATTTTATTTTTAATTAAATAAAAAACATTTGTCAATTTCAAGTTAATATGCAAAATATTCTACTATTATTTTCAAGTATAGTTTATTTCTAAAAATGATTTTCATATCCTTTACATAATACAATCCTTAATTTCGATATTATTTCATGTAAGAATATAATTCAAATTAAACATATAATTACAAAAATTTGATATATTACAAGAACGTTTGATAATAAAAATTTATGCCATCATAATTTTCAATTTTATATTGAAGTGGCATCATTTGTACATAACATAAAAGGATATTTTTCATAATAATCTGGACATGAAATATATTGAAGGCAATTGCAAATGTCAAAATATTTTAAAATATTATGAATTAAACATGAATTTTAGTATACTAGAAAAAAACGATTAATCTTTTTCGCTAATTGGATTAATGATCAATGAATGACAAACAATTCAAAACCTCGTAAGTCCAAAAATTGTTTTTTTTTTAATGCAATAACCTTTACAAATATACGGTAGATCAATTATTTTACTCTGTTTAGGCCGAAATTATTAACAGGTTCGTTAAACACACGCCAAAATAAAATTTGGAACTCGTAACTTTAGTTTAAATAAAAATCGTTTTGAATACCTTGTAACTATATAAATTGTAGATGCAGTAGCACAGAACTTTTTAAATTGTTCTAGTATGTCTTCAGAAAATAGTATTTTAAACTGTGCACGTTTTAACGTTTTTAACATTTTTTATGTCTCCTATTAAACTTGCCAAAAATACTATATATAAAATTATTTTTAAATTATATAAAATAATTGGTTTATTACATTATTTTCTGCAAATATGGATCGATAATTCTCATTTAATTTCAAGTCATTCAAATCAACACATAAAATTGATATTTATATTATTAAATAAATATCATGCGATTTTTCTATTCAAACATAGAAATAAATGTTCGAATATCCTTTTTCCTTTGGAATAGAAATTGTATAGAAAATTTATTCAATTTATAAAATTAATAAAATATTTCTTTTTTTATTTATTTATTTGTATATATTTATACAATTTTTAATATTAATATCGTAATTAATTCAGTTTTATTTCATTTTTGGAAATATTATTGTATTATTAATGATAATTCTGCAAAATTGAGGCAATATTTTATAAGAAATAATCGTATAATTACTTTCGTCATAATCAATAATAAAATTTATTTTCTTTTTTGAAACTTTATAATTATAATTTTTATTTTATATTTATTTATTTTTAATCTTTCTTACAGATTTGCCTGTCTTTTATATTGATGGATAGAAAACAGCTGCAAATTTAAAGTATCTGTAAAGATAGTGTCGTATCGTACGTCTATTAATATTAAAGTTTTTCAAGTTCTGATAAGGTGATCTGATAAGTATTTATTTATATTTTTATGTTTAGCTTTTAAGTTGTTAAGTAGTTTATTAAATACATACGTTTGAAGTGTATAACAACTTTAATTCTTTTAACAAGTGTAAAAGTTTGTTGGGATATGAATTTTTATATAAAAAGTGTTACAACTTTGAATCACTTAGAAATATTATGATATAAAGTAATTAAATTTCGAATTTTATATTCTTAAATTATATTCTTTGAAACAAAATCTTTAAGTAAAGAAATGTTTCATGAAATAAAATTATTATAAATTAAATTTATTTTAGGATTGTAAGGATCAAAGATTAGTTTCATCAATTTCTTAATAAATATTTAGTTCAATTAGTTATAATGATGATTAAAAAGGTTCAGGGACCTAACTTAACATTCCAAAACATTTTTTTTTGCAATGGTACTACAGCCCAAATCGAGCCTTGGCCTCCTCAAAGAGGTTTCGCGACATCTTATTGTAATTTGGACATATACTATAATTTTATATGAATTCCGAACCATAACATTTCGGAATGTTAGCATCATAACATTTAAAATCACATGTAATTCCAAATTTTATTACTGGTACTCAGTTTATTAAAACTGAGCCGATTTAGAACGACATCGATTTCTTGGTCTACAGTTGAACTTGAGACCTAATACATCACAGCATAAGCAAACTACAATTACGCCACCGCTACCTGGAGAGATATAATTTCATAATTTTCAGTTTGCTAAGTATGTTAAATTATGTCTACTGAGGTGGATAAAAGTAATACAGTATTCATGGAAATTGAGAGTATTTATCGGATTTTCTACAAAATTGCAAAAAAAAACCTTTACAGAAAATTATGACTTGTGAATTTTAACGCTACAGGCTGCACCATTAAAATAATTTATTTATTAAAGATATGTAATATCTAAATATCAAAATGTATGTTTTTAAACGCTTACTGTTGAACATATCTGAAAATTATAGAAATTTGATGCGAAACATTTCAAGTTGTTTACAAATATTTAACTTAAAAATTGATAAAAAAAAATAATAAATAAATAAATAACTAAAATGATTTTATAAAAATTTAATTTATATTAAATTTTTTACGGAAATTCATGACAAATGTTTGTAAATTCTTTGTATATTTATGATTGACATTTTTGACATCGTGACATGAAAAACAAAATTTTAACAAAATTAAATTTTTTTTTTATATATTCAATAAATAAAACTTTGATATACATAAATTCGGTGTCGTTTTAACTATAAACTATATTACAACAAGGACGATCCATTTATGATCTACGATATTTAATATTTCATTATTTAATAGAAAGTTATGTTCTTAAATTTCGTATGATGTTGTAAATAATTTATTTCTTCGAATTTATGAATTCAAGAAAAAAGATTAATAATAGAATTAATTACTTTCTAAGCGACAAAAGGAATTTAATCACAAATTTTTGTCACGTACCATACAAAAATATTCTAGTCTTGATGATGTTAACCTTATAGTATTAATTTATGTTTTTATTATCTTTTAAACGTGAATTTACCACCATCCCGACAAACATTTCAACTTTTAGTTATTTTTCGATTTACACTTATTTTGGGTAAATATTGAAATTAAAATATTTAGGTTAAGTAAGGATTAATTGTTGAAAATGTGAAAATGTTTTATGTCAAAAAAATGCTTAAAGACAAATTTAAATTTATATCACTTAAAAAAAAATTTGAATTGTTCAGTTAAATTAAAAAAAAATGTACTCTTCAATGTAATCTGAAATTATCGTTGAATTATCATTGCAATTAAAGAGGACCAACAACATTGGCAACATTAAATTATCTTAAAATTTTACAAGTTAATTAAAAAATACGAAAAATTCTAATTAATTTAAATTTCTGTTTTTTTCATCTAACGAATTTATCAAAAGATTTACTTGAATTACGAATTCTTTGGTACTAAAAGCATTAAAATATCAGGTGAAATTTCATTGCCTAAATACTTTTTTTGGATTGAGGTTTTTAATTAGAAAAAATAACGCTGACACGTGAAACTTTGTGGTCGCTGTGATAAAAGTAATTCTATATAAGATTTTATTTATAATTAAAAAAAAAAATCACTCGTTAATTTCAATTTAAATTCGCTTGCATAAATTTTTAGTGAAATTAAATTGTTAAATTTTTGTGTCACCGGCAATTTTACCTGATGGTAAAAAATAAAAATAAAAAAACTTAATTAAGAAAAAAAGCAATTAGAAATACAGTAAAATAAATTTAAATGAAAAATAATGTTTTTAATGTCGTTATTTTTAGAAATTACGATAATTGTGTGATGAGTAGAAAATAGTTTTGCTATTACCCCAGAGATTAATTAAGTTTTATAAAGTTAGGGTTGCGTTCAAATTGATTAAATTAAAAAACAAAAAAAAATATTGGTAAGACGTTAAGATGGATAGAATGAAAATCGTCAACTGCTGTTCGAAGAAAATAGCAATACTAATTGCTGGTATGATCACATTTTTGGAAGGTTGGTTCAAAATTCGTGGTATATTTTAGCAGTACCTCACAAAAAGAACTTTAATTATGATTAATGAAACCAACACGTTATTTATTATAATGATTTAAAAAGTTTTAATTAAATTTTGTATCTGTAATGTTGTAAATTTGCCACTATACTTTGCATACACTTCTGATTATGTTTCAATTGATATAAATGTTTTACTGCAGAACGTCTTTTCATCGAACTGCCAAATAAGTAATAAAAAAGGTTCGATTGATCGGTTTTATTTCACCTACTTCTATCACAGTTTATTAAAGACGTGTGACATTTCTGTTGTACGGAAAGGCCAGTGGGTAGTGTCAGTGAGTATCTTGAATTTCTCATTCATACTAAGTAGTGTGTGGTTATTCCAAGCTGAGTTGCTAACTTATAATTAAGTAGAAAATCCAGTTTATAATCTGCTTGCTTTAGTATCTAGGTTAAGAAAGTTGCGTCAAGATCCCGATTGATGTTGATGGATACATTGTGGTCTTTAGTATCTAAGATCCTGCAAAACTTTATAATTAAATTATTAACATTAGATCGAATTGATTTTAAATGTTTGAATAAAAAAAGTTGTGATTCCGATTAAATTGAAAATAAATCTGTATGCTGGAGTTACAATGTCATTCTCATTTCGCTGTCATTTCGCAGATTTACGCAGTCTATAAAAAGAGTAGTCACAATTGAGAATTTTAATTTGTTCTTAAATGTCAGTTCTGTTTTGATGAGTTTAGTTTTAAAAGTGAAATAAATATAATTATTAATTAATAATTTTCTATAAACATTGTATCATATATTGTAACACAAAAAAAAATTTAATTTTGTTTACAGTTTAAATTATTTTGAAAGTTAAAAAACTTTTTCTGTAGTTGCGAAATGAGAGCGAAACGGTTGCGATCAATGTAACTAACTTTATACAATTTCATACATTTCAACTTTATGTTGACACCTACTGCGTATTGAGAGTGAAATGAATGCGAACATTGTAACTCCAGCATTACAATTCAAATCAATTCTTATCAATTTGCGACACAAATCTTTGAATTATAAACCCTGCTTGTGTGAACTTATACTTTCATTTATCCAACCCTGAATTTAATTTTAAAAATTTCTATTTTTAAGTATATAAACAGAAAATATGTTTTATGTTAACTCAACAATAAATTTCACCTCTTAAGAAAATCACAAAAAAAAAAATTGCCTTTGTTATGTCAAGAATATTGTTATGATTCTGATAGGAAAAATTATAAATTTTATCTAAAAAGCACAATTTTTTTATGTTCGTTGTTGATATTTTTCATATCCTACTTTCCCATTAAAATTATGTATTATAAAAAAAAAAAAAAAAATTATATGTCATATAAAATTTAATGACCTTTTGTTGAGTATATTATTATTATTACGAATCTTTTTAGTCAAAATTATGTACGCAAAAAAAAAAAAAAATAGACCTTCCTATACAGTAATCTATTTCTTAAAATCTAGTGACATACCGAGGAGTAATCACAGCCTTAATATATTTTGTAAAGAAAATTATATGTTGAAAATCATAATCCGGTCCTGATAATTTCAACAAGCCATTTAGCAATATCGCACAATTATTAGAAGAGTGCCACATCTCAAAAAACTTAAATTTTGAGTTATGGCGCTAGAGTAAATAAACAAGGAATATTTTATATTTTTGTCTAACTCAGAAACATTTATTTCGAATTCTGTGAAAGATACGGACATTTCAATAGTTTTTGGCACAATTTTTACCATTAATAGTATATCGTCAGAACTAGCAATATGCTCTTAACCTTTTAAATCAAATATATCTAAATCTTAATTCGTGTTGCTATTTTTAAAATGTTGCATTTTACGTTCCATCATAACACTAAAAGTAAAACTTTTCAAGTATCCTAAAAATAGAAACTAAAGAAAAATTTAACAGAAGACTGTAGTATTTTTAAAACAATCAATTATAATATCTTGTTTTCAGTAGAATAGTGCCATAACAGAAAATAAGGCTATGTTCTTTAAATAGACAATTAAATAATAGAAAATGACATGTTAAAAACGGACATATTTTTTTTTTTTGTTAACGCAATAGTGCCATAACTCAAAATTGTGCTGTTTTCTACTTTCCATATAAAAATCACCCTACTTCGAAGTCGATTTTCCCAAAACTATAAATTTTGAGATGTGGCACTCTTCTAATAAAGGTGCGATATATAAAATAAAATAATCTAAAAAACGATTTTACTCGTTTATGTCGTTCATTTTTTTTTTGCTACTTTGTGATAATGATAATTTTTTGAAATTTTTTTTTTTTGAATATTTTTTAGTAGAAATATAGAAGTAAAAATTGTCGCGTCATAAGTCGCTTATATTACAATATAAACCAAAATTAGTGGTGCGATTATATGTGTGCGATTATAGATAAACCTAGGTTTTTTATATTATAATTTTCATCATATTTTCTACGCACCCAAGAATAAATAATTTAATTTTGATTGTTAGTGGTTTTATATATTGCGGTTAATGGTAAATGGAAATTTTCTTTATTATGTTTTGTATATTTTTTCTAATTTAGTTTTTCGCTGAATTTTATTTTCTATGTATTAGAATAAACATAGAATTATAAGTTTTAATTATGTTTCGTAAATTTGACAGAGTAGAAATTAAATTAGAAAAAGGATTATAATTTAAAGTTTTCGTTAGTTGAATAAATTCTAATACAAATGAGAAAAAGTAAACAACTAAAATTTTTTAGTTTTTTATGTCAATGTTTTCAAATTAAATTAAAAATGTTATATACCAAGAGTTTAGTTTAACAATTGAGACTGATGAGTTGCCAGTATTCCACTAAATAATAAACTTTTTAAGATTTAAGTTTTTTGATTTGTGTTGTAATTAAAAAAATAAAATATTTAATTATTTTTTAGTATTCTATCAAAAATTAAAATTTAGGAATTATTAAATTAAAATCTTGATTCAGACCAGAGTAAATGATATTGCCATATTTTCACAGCATTGAACGGCCGATTTCCAGCTGTGAAATTTATATTAAGTGATGGTGTTAGACGTGATACTGAAAATGATTAAAAATATTTAACATTATTGGAAAACAGTGAAACACGGATTGCAAATCAAGGTCAAAAAATTCAATAAATATTAATCGTGAACAATAATTAGTGAAAAATTATGGTTTTGATGCATTAGATTTGGTTTGACAAAGGTATATGAATCCGGTGCTATGGGTAAAAAGGGAATAGTTTTAGGAAAGAATTTGCCGCATTAGTAAGAGTGCTATGAAACCTTACCAGCATTTATTAATAATATTGATTTTGTTAATTTGGCGGTCTTTGTTTATCATGCACCATTGTATGAATTAAATCACCCGGAACAAGTACAACATTTGTTATCACAAAGTACACAAAGTACAACATTGATTTTCGGGTACAACATTGGTTATCACAACTCTATCTAACTAGTAAAATAAATGTTGGTATACCAGCATATGGTCGTACATGACATCAGATTTCATCAGATTTTGGTTTAACTGGTCATCCACTACTAGAGCCATGAACTAAAAATAATGCACCGGCTGGTATTTATATAAATTTTTAAAATATATTAAATTATACATAAAAAGTCATAGACATTTTTAAAATATAGTATATCTTTATGTACAGGGTGTCCGCCGGGAAGGTATACTACTTTGTTTTGCCGCCATTGAGGTAAATGTTAGTCTTGACAGTTCATATTTGGCAGTCGTGAAGTACACACGTGGCAAATTTATTATGGAAAAATATTCGATAAACCAACATGCCAATAGGATGTTACAGCTCGCCCATGACAACCCCGATTTTCATGAAAAAATCATAATGAGTGACGAGGCACATTTTCATTTAAATGGATATGTGAACAAACAGAATAGTCGGTTCTGGGCAATGGAAAACCCTCAAATTATTCATCAGTCACCTTTACATCCATTAAAAGTGACAGTCTGGTGTGCAATTTGGTCAGGAGGAATAATTGGATTTTACTTCTTTGAAAATCAAAACGGCGTAACGGTAACTGTGACTGGGGAGCGATATCGTGATATGATTGAAAACTTTTTAACGCCACAACTGCATGCTTTGGGCTTGATTAACATGTGGTATCAACAAGACGGTGCCACATCGCATACAGCCAGGATTACAATGGAATTACTGCGAGACCTCTTTCCACAACAAGTTATTTCAAAAAATGGTGATGTTGATTGGCCTCCACGGTCGCCTGATTTAACTGCTCCGGACTTCTTTTTGTGGGGATATCTAAAAAGCAAGGCTTATGCAAACAAACCAGAAACGCTTGAGCAACTCAAACAAAATATTCGCGATGAAATTAATGAAATACCGCGTGAAATGTGTGAGAATGTAATGAAAAATGTGCTCAAAAGGGCTCGCATTTGTGAGGCTAACAGAGGCGGACATTTATATGATATTGTATTCCATACATAATTGCCGAAATTAAATAAAACATTTATCAATATCAGATCCATTCTCTTTCATTTAATCAAAAATTATAAACAAACAAAGTAGTATACCTTCCCGGCGGACACCCTGTATATACACACACTAATTATATTTTTAAGTAATTATTTTATTATAAAGGACCATTCAAATGTCATACTTACGCAGGATTGAAAAAAATTTATGCATGTGCTGAGAAATTTTCTTAAACATTTAATAAATACTTTCAGTTTTCATTATTTTTTATAAAATCTATTTTTGATCATTCATTTATCTTGATATTAAGATTTCCCAATTGATTAAACATAACAAATTTTTATTGAAAAGTTCAGATAAAATTTGACATTTATATGATGATATTTTTCTTTTGATTTCAATATCTTTTAATCAATTTCCGTCTGTTCGTTCATCATTTAATTTAATAATATAATATTACAATAAATTTGTTCAAAAAATCTCTTATAGAAATCAAATAAATATTTTACCCCACAAAATATGTTTTCCGTATTTTTTTCAAATGAAAATATTCAATTTTCAACAACGGATGCTGGTATGTATGAAAAACACAAAAGGTGTTTCTTTATTGTATCTTTAGGCGTTGAAATATGTTATTCCTAAATTTTCCCTAAACATATTTTTATCGAATACAGTTCAGAAACTGTTGTTTGATTATATAAATATATTGTTGAAAAAATAAGATAATCTACGGTATAGATTTTTTTTATATTATGCTTTATTTTTTCGTTTTCAAAATAAATGGATATTTTTACGGACGTAATTTTTCTTCTTTTTTGTTATGGATTCGATAATAATATAGATAATAATTTAAAGTATAAAAATTCTAAAAGCTGGAAAATATGTAAACCAGAAAAATGAGTTGATTTGAATTTTTTGACCTTGATATATTTTATAGTCCTTTTTATGGAATTAATCTAATGGAATTTATATGTAGTCAACGTTAGGGCGATTTTTCATGACTTTAAATTTTTAAAGGACCATTTTTTTTTATGTTATATTTAAATTTGTCTTTAAAATTATATAAAAAATTAGTATTCATTCTTGTAATATTTGTGACATAAAAGATTCCTTTAATACTAAATATAAAAAATTGTAATTATCGATTCTCTTTCAAGTCATCTTCTAAGAAATTATCAATCTATAGTCGAAAAATACTTTTTTTTACAAATCTCTTTATTTCGTTTTTTTCTTCTATTTTTTTGTTCAAATTGCTATGAGAAAATAATTTTTGGTACTTTAATATAATGGACCATGACATTTGTTATTGGAAAAGTTTACAAATTTTAAGCAAAAATAATCCTAAGAGATTTTACATAAGGAACGAAATGAATTTGTATTATAAAATATGCAAAAATGTAATTTAATGATCACAAATAAATTAAATTTATTGTTATTTGTCGAGGACATTTTAAATTGTATATAAATTCGCTAATCATTATTCCAAAATTAAAATATATAGATAGCTTACTTATTATATAGAAAATACAGCTATCTGGAAAGCATCTGAAATTGCTTCCACACCAGAATCAACCAACTACTTAATCAATAATTTCAGTAATAGTTAGGGAGTTAGGCTATCAAAAGCAATGCAAGATTGTTTTTTGGCGTTACAACTCCTGTTGTGTGACATTACAGCACAGTGTAGAGCTCTACTGGGTCTGGGATCCTGTATCATTAAGAGCAAAGAAGAGGCGGATGAACTTGTCGGAAAAGGAGAAAACCTCGAGCAGGAACTCTCCGCATAGGTGCTAAAGAATATACTGGATAAGGATAACAACAGTCTAGCACAGTAAAAAAAACTGTAAGGAGTTATCAATTTACTCAATAATTCGCGTAGGTTGGGACTAATCGAAAGTGATTAATGCAGAAACTGAAGAGACCCTATGCCACTGTTTCTGTAACTCGCTAGACGTATATGTCTTATTCTTGGACAACCTTATTACCTAATTCTGATAGATGTCTAGAATTGCAGCATCACGATACTCATCAAGTTTACTTGAATTTTGAAACCCTTTGATTTACTAGATACTCCCTCGATAAATACTCAGAGTTAGATATCCATGGAAGTGGTACCACTATGCATCCAGTGTTATCTATGCGAGGCTTTACCGCCAGTTTAACCTAACCTTACTTAGAGAAACATTTGTGTTAAAAAAACTTATATGAAATAAAAAATTCAAGTTAATTTTTGTCAAATATTAAATAATTTGAAATATTTAAATAAAATACTTAAATTTTACTAAAGTACTTCAAATACTTTGACCTAATGCAAATGTTTAAAGTACTATTTGAATACAAAAACTTTGTATTCAAATATTACTTAATCGACACAAAATTTAAAAGTATTTGAAAGACAGTTTTAAAAAGAATTTTAAATATATTTAAACTACTTTAATTTATACTCGATTGGATCACTATAAGATTCAACAGTTCAATAAAAATTTATACCGTAAAAATGTTCAATTTAATTTATTTACCAAAAAATTTTAGTTGTTCGTTATACAATTTTATATTAGTAGAATATCCTACAGACCATAACTTTTAATTGAATCCAAAGTAATTTGTAAAGAATATTTCAGATACTTAAATTTACATAAATTTATGCAAATTTATGGAAAAAACATTCATTACTTAACTTTTAGCGAAGCTTATAATTAAATTTTTATTATACTAATAAATATTAAATTTAATTTCTTTTGAATATGAATTTTTTATAGATTAAGTAATAAATATTTTTGTTTCTTATATCGATTTCGTACAAAATTCTGGAAGTAAAATACAATTCTTTTTTTCATATTACAATACCAAAATAAACTCTTATCATTTATTGAAATATATATCAAAATCTTATTTAAAAATGCATTATAAAATAAATTTTCTTAAAATGGTTATGTTTTAAAATTCATTTTACAAAGTATTAAAAAAGAATCAAATTTGTCAAAAGTGCAATTCGATCAATTTTTCCTTAATAAAACTAATAAATTTATGCATACGAAAATACCAAAAGTTTTTATTTGACCTATAAATAAAATAAATTTCAATTTTAGTTTTATTTATTTTTTATAAATTTAATCTTATTTCAAATTTCTGAAATTTTTAAGAAATATGCAATAAAAATTTTATTTCTTTTGGTAAATCCATAAAATAAATAGAAATAATTTAACAATTTTATATTCTTTGTGTATATAAATTACAAATTTTTATGATTATTGAATTAAAGTTATTTTTATTTTTATATTGATTTTTAAATAAATTGTTGCTGATTATTATTTATTATATAAAAAAGAAATATACAGAAAAAGAAAATTAAAAATTTACGGATTTATATGAAAATTCATTTCAATTCACCAACATCTTTAAAATCGAAATAATGTACATAAAATGATAAATGAAAAATTGCTGAAAAATAATGAAAATTGACAAAAAAAAAATCGTGCAGAAATTTCGTGCTGCAACTTAATTAATAATTTAACTAACGCAGATATTTTCTGGTTTTCGTATTAAAAAGTGTTTGTTTGTTATAAACTTGAACTCATTTAATAGCAATTTACTTGCAATTAATTCACACAATTCAATTTATTTTCAATAAGTAAAAACGTAGTACCAAACGAAACACATTCTGAATCTGAATTAGTTACATGAAAATCAGTGAATTAGTTTTAAATAACTTACAAAAAATTATGTTATTTTGATTTTAAGACTGCTTTGTTTTAATTAAAGTTTTCTTCGCTATAGTTGGTCCAAATTGCTATATAATGTCACGAAATTTGATATTGGCCCTATGCTCGCACACTGTGCTGTAATGCCACACAACAGGTGTTGTAACGCCAAAAAACAATCGTGCATTGCTTTGATAGCCTAACTATTACTTAAATTATTGATTAAAGAGTTGGTTTTCTCCTTTTCTAACAAGTTCAGCCGACTCTTCTTTGCTCTTAACTTTAATTCTGAATGTTTTAAAGAATTTTTCAGTAATATTTTTAAATTAAATAAATAATATTTGTAAATATGTTGCATTTTATTCTAATTTTAAAGAATTGAAAATATTTTGTTGAATAATTGAAAAAAAATGTAGACTAAAATTTCAAGGCTTCATTTATATCTTAGTACTGCAAATAGACATCCTATATAAATATATATAGTTTTATAAGCCTTCTAAAATTTATCAACTTCATTTTTACAAAGTGTCTGTAAAGAGAAAATAAATAAAATTCTTTTAGACAATTTTTCAACCATATAAAAACATACTGAAAAAAAAACTCATATGTTTATTAAAGAAACTTTTCCAGATTGCCATGCTTGTGACCATAAAACATCCTTAAATAAATTCTTACTTTATCCTTTTTCAAAAAATATTTGTGAAAAATTTTAAGTTAAGGATATGAGGTTACATAATAATTTACATTTATCTAGAGAACATTAAGTAAGGAGTCACAGATACACTTTTTTATATGAATTTTCACATGTACAATTTATAAAAAAATTTATCATATTTAAATATATTTTAATATTAAATATAATTAATTACCAAAATGCTTTAAACAATTTCTATATAAATTTATTTTTCTGTTGTGGGAAAATTATGACAAGGATACGAAAATTAATTTTCATTTTTTTTTTATTTCTATTTTGGTTTTACCTTTTGCTATTTCTAAAAATTTCGAAAATCTTAAATCTAAATATATATAACAAAAATTAATTTTAAGTATTTTATGATTAAGGATAGAAATTTTATGTTATATATTTTTGGGATAATTTATGTGAATAATTTAATGTATAAAACTATAGAAATGATAAATCAGTTTTTTTTTAATATACAATAAAAATATTTTTAATGGAAATGTTATTTGCTTAGGATACAAAAATGGACGCGTTTCTAATAAAAAAGGACTAATTTGATATTTACTATATTTTTTTTGCAAATTTATTTAGAATATGTTTTAATAGTTTTAAGTATCTTGACATATTTTATTCTTCGTTGACATAGGATTGACTTGTTTTATTGTACCTTAAAGTAAATTGTTGTTATTTATATAAAGTAATTTACAGATTAAATGTTGTAGATAGTTTGATTTTTTATGTCTGCATTCACAGTTTACACTAATAAAACTTTATGTATAAATATGAATTGGTTTTTGCATAAATGGATTTTTAATTTTTAATCAAAAACTTTAATAAATATTCATTGAAAAAGTTTATGTAGTAATTATAAAACTTTTTATGTTTCTTGATTTATTGAAGAGAAGTTTAATTGTTTTTTTTTGGTTATATAAATCAATTTTAAGTTTTTAAAAAGTTTTCCAAAAGTATTTCAATTAAAAAATTATGTTCTTTAAAATTTCTTCTGTAAAAATATTTATTTAAATATAAATTTTATATTTTGTGGAATTTAAAGAAAACAGAAACTTATGTAATCATTGAAATTTTGGTTTGTTGAACAGATTAAGTTTTATTTTATTAAATGTTCTTTTTCTTTTTTTAAAAACCATTTTGCATGTTAATGGTGAAAAATGAAAACTAAAAAACATTTATTTATAGATTCGATTCTGCCATATTCAGTGCAAGTAAGATATACATCGACAAGTTTACAAATTAGATCCAATACAGTATTTTAAAGGTTATCGTACAAAAATGCTTGTTTTTGAAATTCCTTGGATCAATAAGTCATCTAGAAGAGTAAAAAGAAGATATTTTAACTCAATTGTAAGAATCCCAAGTAGAATTTAGTATAAGTACCAACAAAAGTGCAGTATAAGGTTTCAGAACCTAATATTTGAGAACTCTATGGATCTTCTTTTAATAAAATCAATATTTTATTAGCTTAAGAAATCATTATGTCATAATGTAGATTAAAACTTTATAAATTTTCATTAGACAACTTTATTTTTTCTATTTTACTAAAGTAAAGTTTTAATAATTTTAAATTTTGAATTTTTCAAATATTTTCATAGAAATTATAAATTTATTTCGATACAATTTTCATTCAAAATATTTTGAAAATTTTAATGGAAATTCTTTTTAATAAAACCATCAAAAAAATTTCATTTTGAAATATAAATTTTATACAATTTTCTTCAGTAAGTTAGTATCTATATAATAATTTTCGGTTTTGCTTACAAGCATATCCAAAGAAAAATGAAATTTTTAGAAGATAATAAATTTTTTAATATTTTCATTTAATAGATTTTCCGAGTGAACCAAAAATGATAATAATGAAGTTATAAAAAAGTTTCAAATATTTTATTTGCTTGCGGTCACAACTAAATACGAAGAAATTTTCTGAGAATCTTAAAAAAAAATTTTATGGAATAATATAATTTTTTTATATCGAACTTTTATAACGTGTGGAATATTATTTAATATACTAAATTTACGAAGAATACAAAATTGTAAAATTCCCTGAAATATTCTGTCGTAAAAAAAAAAAAAAATTACGAAAGAATCTTAAGCAACATACAAAATATCTGCACAATATCTAAAATAAAATTAAAATATGTATAGAAAACAGAATTTAAAGTTTCTCAATAATTCATTCAAAATTATCGACGATTAGTCAAGTTAAATAGCTTATCAATTTGGAAAATAAATTAGGTACATTAAGACGACATCCTTTCTACATTCTTGGTGCTGTTGCTGGAGATAAAAGGAAAATAATTTCATAAAAATTTATTTAAACTTTATCGAGTATAACATTCCATTATTTATTGAAAAAATAATTTTTTTACCATATTTTGTGAGTCTCCGTCACAATTAAATTAAATAGGTTAACGACTTTAGATAAAGTTTTGCATGTGACCTGAACTCATACTCAATCTATGGAGGAATTAATGTTTTTTTTTTTTCAAATTCTTTTATTATATCGTTAAAGTCTGGTGCACGAAATAAAATTGTTTGTTGATTTATAATTTATAATCTTTATAATTTTTAATTATCCTTACAGAAATAATCATTAAATTGAATCTGAATTTTAGTGGTAAGCGTTTTTCATTTATAATTTAAATTTCTTTCTATTTAGCCACTGTTAGACGTCTCTCTAAAATTATCCAACTATTAATGGATTTATATTTTTATTAAGTACTCGTAATATTTGTTTTAGGATGACAGACAAAAATTTATTCGTTAACAAAATTATCTCATTCTAAGAGTTATTTCAGCTTGTGGCGGCAATATAAAATGTTTATTCGCTATAAAGAAACATACATTTGGGAATTCACATAAAATTATTGTATATTTTAGAGTCCATATTGATATTGCCATATTCTTCTGGGGTAACTAAAGTCTGTTTAATAATATTTCATGAACTGACTTTTATTATTGCTATATATTATCATGACCTTTTATTTATTTAAATACATTCTTTTATAATAACAACATTTGTTGTTTTAATAAAAGGATATTCGAAAATATTTGAATTTTAATTCACGATAATAAAAATGTATAAATGAAGCAAAATATTTAATTTTAATTACAGAATTTAATTCAAACTCAACCTTTAAAATTGAAGGAAAAACGAAATTCATGAAAAGTCACAAACAAATTACCTTAATTTTGAATAAAAAAAAAAGGAAATTGTTAATTAAATTTTCCATTTGATTAGAAAAATTACGTGTAAAAATTTGAATGAAATTTTTTTTTTAATAAAAATCAGTTTAGAAATTTAACAGATGGACTGTTAAAAACATTGATTTGAGGACAAAATTAGGTCGTAAAACCTTTTTTTTTTATATAATATTATTCTTTACCATAAAATATTTTGGAAAAAGTAATTTTTGGATTTGTATACTGAAACACTCTATTGGGAAACATAATGTGAAAATATCCTTTGTGAAATTGATAAAAATTTTGACCTTTTTACAATAGATTTAAATTAAATGTGATACAATTTTCTTTAAATCTGTTAAATTGTAGACTATAGAATTTTTATAAAGTTTAGTAAAATTTAATTATGATTTAAATAAGAAAAAAATCATTTAATCAATCCAAATCATGATATAATTATAATTATATTTAATAAACTGTTTTATAAAAATTTATTTCTTTAAGATTGAATATTTTATCAGTTATTGAATTGAAAATTGGAATTGAATTTCTCTTCAATTCAATTTTCTACTTAATTTTATAACAAATTTCTGCAGGAATACAAAGTAAGGTCTGGAAAATAATGTAAATATATTTTTTTAAATGTTCTTGGAATATTTTGTGTTTTTATATTTATGACAGTTTTTGTAGAATTACTTATTTGAGTTAGTTAAAAACGTTGTGAAATTAGATGCTACCAAGTAATACCAACTCAACTCCTAATTTAATGAGTTCTAATTAGTTATTTATATATGAATATTACGTTTATTAATTAAAAATCAACTGATGCCATAATTGCAAATTTTTGGTAGTAATCTATTGATAACTACTAAGCATATGGTGAGTCAGAGAGAATAGCTTCACAGGCTTGGCATAAATCTACTATAGAGAAATCTAGACTTTCATTTTAAATAGACTGTTTTAATGAGCAGTTGAAGTAAAAAAGAAAAATTTCTACAATTATTTCTAAACCTTATATTTAAATTCTATGAAATCCAATATGAACTGGAAAGTTTTATCATAAATAGATTTTTCCTACATAGAAGAAAACCTAATTATTTCAGACTAAACCTAGGCAAAAAAAAATAAAGTTTTCTTCAATTTTCCTTTGAACATAATTTAAATATTTCTATAGTAAAAATAAACTGAGTAAAATATTGTAAATATTCTGTAACTAAATAACATAAAAATTTAATTCTTTTTTTTTATACATAGTTTCCTTTTTCCATTACAATATTATTGTCAGGAAAACAGTACAGGAAAACTGATAACTAAAATATCACCTGGAAAATTCAATAAATTTCAAGTTGAAAAAAAATAAATGTGTTGTTGTGTACCCTAAAATCCTCGTACAATATTATTTATTTATTATGTTTTCCATCAACTTCCGGTGGTGTAGAAACTTTAATATTTTGATTTGAAAAAAAAAAATAAACACATGAAAAACATAATGGAATATTATTGTATGTATCTCAGCCATAACATATTTTTTTTTATAGATATGGTAAAATTATGATATATGTATAGAATTTATTTGTATTTTGTTGAGAAGCGGAAGTGACAAAATTCGATGAAACATAAATATTTATATAGAAGAAATATAGTTAACCAAAAAATGAATATTTTATGTTTATATTATAGTAAGAATTTAAAAAGAAAATTTCATCTTATAATTATGTACTTTAATGTTTGGTTAATCAAATTTTGGTTAATTTAACAGAAAAACTAAAATGTTATTTCAAAATTTATATTCTGATAAATGAACTCTGAACGTCTGAACATCGTCAAATTACAAAAAAACCGCAACCATTTTACAGGATTATATACTGACAGTCAAATTAAAATTATTTATCCTTGAGTTTACAAAAATGTATAAGGAATTTTATGATAATCGTCACCACTAATTTCATTAAAATTTTGATATAGATAATGATAATATTTATGTTTCGACAATGTTTGTGGAAATTGAAATTTTTTTTTACAAATAAATGTTGAAAATTTACTTATTTGTCTTATTATATTTTAAAGGTTAAAACTTTATTAAAAATTGATATAAAAATTGGGTTTATGTTTCTTATTGATTCAATTTCCGTTCATTATTTAACATCAATTGGTCTACAAACATTAAAATGTATCTTTTTTTAATTAAAAAAAAAAACAATTTCCCATAAAATATTGAGTTAGTAAAAAATGTTCTTTTTTGACAATATTTTTAAACCACTAACATTTTTTTAAGAGTCAATCATTACAACAATTACCATTCTTCCAAAATTTGATAAATTTTCACTTTCTTATCTTGCAGACAGACAAAAACATAAAATACTTTTCCATATTTCCAGTAAAAAAAAAATACAACTTTTCACATATTTTCTTTATAAATAATTTTATGAAAAGGAAAATTTTTATTGTTCATCGAACATAATACATACTTTATCTTTGAGTGTAGGATGCAACAATGATAATTTATGTTCCCATTTCCCAAGATGAAAATAAGCTGAATCGCAAGTGTAATATGTAAAAAATATTATGACTTCTAAACCGGATCTTTGTTTGGTAAATGTTTGAAAAGGTTCAAGGTTAGAATTATGTAGGAATTTTGTTAACTGGAAAATTTATATAAAATTCATAATTTTTCATTTTATTCTAGACAGCTAAAAAAGAAAATCTTTATGATAGTTCGTATAAATTTCTTTCACTTGGAAATTGTTCATGTGTGTGTAGTGATCCTGTAATAATCAAGGTTAATACTTCTTTATTATTAGTTATATATATATAAATAAAAAACGTAAATTTGAAACATTTAATGTAAAAGTTTCTAAATTGTTTTCCTTAATCCTTAGAGATTATAATAGAAAACAAAAAATTACTTTAAATATTCAAAAGTTACCCAACAAAATATTTCCTATATGATACGATAATGTTGAAAAATTAAATATTATTACGTCAACAGAGTATGTCAAAATATTTGTACAAAACGTATATGACTG
This sequence comes from Rhamphomyia laevipes, assembly GCA_963920725.1. Classification (NCBI taxonomy): domain Eukaryota; kingdom Metazoa; phylum Arthropoda; class Insecta; order Diptera; family Empididae; genus Rhamphomyia; species Rhamphomyia laevipes. The sequence goes on along the minus strand of OY987255.1, from coordinate 19,250,758 downwards.
TAATTAACGAAAAGCTAAATAAAAACTTTTATGTGTACTATAATATTTAATACAAATAATAACAACCAACACATTTTTATATACCCTTATAATTTTAATTATATATAATTAGTGATATGTGAAGGATAATTAGTTAAAATCCTTAATAGATTAAGTAGTAATTTTACGTAATACATCAAAATAAACAAAAACAAAATGTTTATATTAATTGGTTATATCATTTTTGTTTAGAGCCATCATAATTTTAGAAATTCATTATAACAAATTATTTACAAATATTATATTTTACAGGGTGTTCAAATATTTATTTAAATTAAATTTAGGGTGTTTTTTTTTTCATCTACAAAATCTTTAATAAATTTAATTTCTTTATTATTATCGTAAAAATTTTATTAAAACGAATTAGTATAAAAATGTTACCTAAAAAAAATCAGTTAAAATTTTAGATTAATTTTCTTTATCCTATTATCCTTGAAAATTGTTCCCCAGACTGTTGTAAATTTCATTAAATATAGAAACAAGTAAAACTTAATTTAGATTAAAAAATTAGTAATTAAAATTTTAACATAGATTGGTTCTATTTATATAGAAAATTGTATAATGTATGAATACAAATATAGATTTTATGATAATCCAAATTTTTAATATCATTTTTGTTGCCTTCGAAAGTATCTCCTTTTAAAAGTGTTTGTAAATATAATATAAAATTATCTTAAAGCTTTCGAAAACTGAAAATTATGATTACATATAATTTAAATTAAAAAAAGGACTTATAATATCCTAGTAAAATTAGTTGTCTTTATGTTAAAAAAATAAATTTTATGTTATAAAAAAAGCAAATTTACACTATTAACTTTACGTTGAATTACTCATTAATCTAAATTTTCATATACGTTATCCTTTTTCCTGAATTCTTATAAACTAATGATATACATAAATATTTGTTTGCTTGTTGTTGTTTTTTTTTGGATACGGTTATTTAGGCAAAATATAACAGACAAATTCTCGTGAGGGATAAACATTAATTTTTGGTTCGAAAATTACCTTTATAATAATAATAATTATTAGTTATAATAATAATTATTTATCCTTAACCTTCTTTACGAAAAAAGATTTTAGTTAAAGTTATGAAAGATTCTTTTTCAAAATTTATAAATTAATTTGGTAAATATATGTTTTAATATTCCTGAAGATAATATACATCCATATATATATAGAAAAGTGGTCCTTAAACTAACTAAGTTCTACCAATATTTTAAGTAAATCAGAACCTAAAAACCAAACAAAATCTTTTTTATGATTATACTTTTAGAACAACAACAAACACAAAATTTTCTACCCCTAATTTTACTATCAAAAAGCGATGTCCTTTTGTCCTGAAGGTTGTTTGTTTTTGGTTCTACATAATTTTAATACAGAAAAATAAATAAGTGAGAATGATAGAATTATACTTAGTTGAGTAAATTTAACACTTATTGAAATAATTTAAGGATTTGGATAAATAGAATTTCCTAAATATTTGTAATAACGAAAAATGAAGTGAAAGATTTTTTGTAACAATTTAGAAAAAAATGTTCACATAAAAGATAAATGAATTTAATATTTAAATTTGATTTGATTCTTTCAAAATTGTTAAAATAAATTGATTCGTTTTGTTAATAACTTAATTAAATTGTTAATGAACAGAATCAGATATAATTAATTTATGTTATTAATGCTATAAATTTTTAATTATTTTTGAAAGTGTATTATTAAAATTTAATACGTAAATCCTGGAAGATACAATTAATATTGTGATCAAAAATGTATATGATTAACGAATAAATCCTGAAATAATAAAATATAAAAATTTTATTGCTGAAAATAATTGAATTCAAAATATTCTATAATTATGTATACTTTTTAGATAGTATCAGTATGTGAATCGGGAAAAACGTAGCGATTTAAATTCGTTTCGAAAATCACTTTCACTTTGGTGTTACTTTTTGCAAACCATTTGAATCGTATTGAATATAAATTTTAACGTCAACTAATTTTATATTACCGGCAGCAATTGGATAGGTAAAGAGTGATTTTTTTTTAAAATAGAATATATTGTAAATTTAAATATATTATTAACATTCAATTTTTCAAAATTTCAATTCAAATTAATATAAAATAAGAAGTAAAGACGTTTTTCTAGTGACTTCACCGATCCGTATATGATAAATATTTTATATGTAGCGTTTGTCAGGCCTATTGTTGAATATGCATCTCCTATCTGGTCTCCTTTTTATTTAAATCGTATATCTCGCATAAAAAGCATTTCTGCTATATGCTTTAAGAAAGCATTCAAACCATGGAGTGATTCTCTAAACTTACTGATATATGAGGACAGGCTAAAACTTATAGATATGTCTACTTTAGTTTCCAGACGTTGTGTTGCAAAAGTATTGTTTGTTCATCATCTAATTTCTGGTCAAGTTGATTCTCCAGAAATTTTAGGTCTTTTACCATTTCACATTCCTCGTTCGAATGTTCGATTTAGTAGATTTTTTGTCATGGGTCATGATCGTACTAATTATGGACAGCGGTCACTTTTCAACAGTTTTCTATATGAATACAACAATTTTTACCACTTAATTGACTTCAATAAATCGTCAGCTGTGATTAAACAATATATTTACAGTTTACACGTATCTAAATACAATGTAATTATGATTTAATGTTTGTAATTTCGCTTTAAAGATAGTATCAAATTAATATTTTGAATATTAATTTCTGATTTAAATTAATTATATTTTGTCAACTCTTTAAATTTTGTTTTAAATTCATATTGCTTTGTTATTCATAAATATTTAAGTAAGTTTTTTATACACTTTATAATATTCTTGCCGCTAATAAATAAATAAAACAAACTTAGAAAAATTTTTTGAATTTACTAAAAATAATACAATGAATTAGAATGTTCAAAATGACATAACTAAATTTGAATTCAGATTAAAGGAAATTTAAGTGATCAAAATATTATGATTTCATATTCATCGATATGGCGAACATTATTGTTGCAATGGAAATCAATTAACATTCATTTTCCCCGATTGATAGTTTTCAATCGAATGTAAATCCAATTCGATACATTTTCAAAAACATGACGAATTCCCCCATAATATATTATATTAATATATTAATATTATTTATTGATTATTAGGAAAATCTGTTTCCATAAATTAATTATTTATAAATATTCAGTTTAATTGTAAATTTTGTTATAACAAGCAAAATAGTTTCAATTTTAAATAAACCATGAGGAGTAATTAAATCAGAAATGAAAGATATTATATAATAAAATTGGTTTAAATTTAATTACGTAAAATTTAATTAATTCAAATTATTAATTAAGTCATAAAAGTTTGGATTTAAAAAATTTAAGTCTTTTGAAAATCACAATTACAATTTGATTATTCAATGCAAATATTTGAAGAATCTTAATCTTAAGACCTGATAATATACTAACTAATAATAAATAATATTATAACTTTTCCTCATTCAATATTTATTATTTAAATTACATAATATTAAGTTTAATATGAATCATAAAACATGTCAACCACATAAAAATATCTTGATAATTTCGTAAACCAATAAACATTTTCATAATTCTCTCAAAACAAACTTTTATTTTTATTATCATTTTATTATAGACATTATTCTGCAGTCTATTCAGATGGAAATTAAAGTTTTAATTTAATTTTTTAATGTTAACTTCTTCTTTAATGTAAAAACATTTTTTTTTTTTGTAAAATTTTAAATAATTACAAAAAATTAGCTTATACTCACCAAAGGCGAAAAATTAGAACGTTACCAAAAATTTTGAGTTAATTTTTCGATTAACTTTTAATTTGTGTTTCTTGTTGTTTTATTACAAAATTTTTAGCAATGCTTACAAATAAACAAAAATTTACAAAGTTTTTTTATATTTTCTTCTAAGTTATCTAATAAAAGTTTTCCACTCAATCATTAAAATATTTTTTTAATATTAATTCTAATTTCGTATTAAGGAAAATTTAGATTTGATTGATTCCTGAAATTCATTTAAAATAAATCAATCTTAATTTACGAAAAATTGATTTTATTTTATTTAATAAAATATTTTTGTTGTTTTGATTTAATTTTAATATTGTAATTAAATTATTTAAAGGTCTTAAAAATTCTTTAAGTCGTAATTTTGTATTTAGAAATAATTTATTTGCATATTTTAAAGATATTAATTTTTATAAGTTTTAATAGAATATTTTTTAGAATAATTGTTCGTAATTTATATTTTACATTTAAAGGGAGATAAGATCACTTTCAATATTTAAAAAGTTTCATTTCTGGTACGTTCTGATTTACAATTTAAATATAATATCCAACGATGAACCATTTTTTTAATGGGAAAAGCGTTTATAGAGATTTGTTTTGGTTATTATTTACCATATTGTAAACAAAATTAACAAGTGGAAATTGCATCAACTGTACGCCTAGTTGTCTGGAACTTGCTGTTTCTTTCTTCAACAGCTTCTTTCTTCATTTTACAGATTTGTAATTGCGTGCATAATAAAAAAACTAGACCGGTAACACCAAAAAAACTATAAAAACTAAAGAAACGAACAAATAAAAAAAAATACATTTAATACCTACCCCTAAAAAAAATGTTGTAGTCAAAAGTTATGTTTATATTATATTACTCTGTTTCCGTTGGAAATAATTTGGGAAGGAATGTTATAGTAAGCTCCTACTCCAACCCACTGAGTGTCCCCCAACCTTGTGAACATAATAAAACAGATATGGCTGGTCGAGAATACAATATTAATTGTCATTATAAATACAATTATGCTTTTATATAAAATGTTGAGAAAATCTTTATTTGCATACCTTGAAATTGTCATAGCTTAAAATACTGTTCATCAATCTGTGTTCCACGGAACCTTTGGGTTCCATAAGTTTTCAATTTTCTCAATGTATAAAATATAAATCGCATAAAGCAAGTTTGTTGAATGTTGTTCCTCTACGTCTACATTGAAAGTTTTTAAAAATGAGATTTTGAATTTTTGGCTTGAACCCAATACCCTGACGGTTTGTTAGAGTAATAAATTATTAAAATTGGGGATCTATTACAAATTATATATTGTGAGAGTTTCGTGATATTTCCACGAAAATTATTAAGATTTAATTTTATATGCTTTTTTCTAGCTATAAAACATTTCTTCCAAAAGCCAAATAATTTTTTCAAAATTATTTATTTCTCACATTACATATAAAAATAATACTATTCATAAAATAACAAATTCAAATTTAATTAGAAAATATTTCATGAAAATCTATAAATTTAACTAATTTATTGCAAACATTAAAATTATTATTCATAAAATTATTACACAAAATATTTAATTTAGAAAAATATTATAAATTATATATTTTATTCGTCAATATCCTACCATATAAACATTATCCTTATATCCTACATTTCTTTAAGGTGAGCTTCTGCTGTGTCAAATGTGTTTATGCCGTCCTAACGATGCTGTCAACAATGGTGAACAATTTTCAATTAATGCAGATTCATGTTTTGATTTATCCGAATGATGTAAACGTTTCAATGAACGTTTCTTTTCTGCATCACTCGGCAACAATTCAACGGTTTGTAAACTTTGTGCCCTTTGTAACGATAATCGCAATGGTTTCTTTGGTGGTGTTGGTCGGATTCGTGGTGCTACAGGTTCCGATGTATAATCAGTATTAAATTTTTGTTGATCATTATAATTATTATAATGATTATGATTATGATGATTATTACTGTGTCCATTCTGTTGTTTTATATGTCCGTTATGATGGTGGCCATTATGATGGTGATGATGATTATGATACTGATGATTATCATTATCACTTTCAAAATCTAAACTTTTAACACTACGTAAATCATTGCCAAATTTTCGTATTTGTTCATTATTATTTCGTAATACATCAAATTTTGAAGTGCTACGGCGATCAACACTAAAAATAAAAATAAAAAATTTCCATTTCCATATATTTACACAGTTAAATATGCACAATTTTAAATACACACAGTTAAAATTGCACAGTTTTAATTTATATATACAAATCAAATTGTACAGTTTTCTTACCCATTATAGTTCAAATGTTCAACACTACGAGCGTGCATATTATTATTATTATTTCGATGATGATGACCACCACTACCATTATGGTAAATGCCCTGACTATTTAATTGTTGGTACTGATGGTTTGTGCTTTCGCTATGTAATTTATTATGATTTCTTGCAGCTCGATCTGCTGCTCGACGTTTATGATTCGATGACGACAATAATAAATCACTATTAATTGAAATTTTCGATGCTGATAGGGATTTTGATATTGCATAATTATTATTATTATTTTCTCCATCTGTATGATTGCCATTCTCTTTTATAATCGTTTTCGTAATATGAGATTTAGAATTATTATTATTCGGAGTAATAATATTATTGGATTTTGAATTTGTTGTATTTTTTATTGCAGTAGAATTATTATTTCCCGTTAATTCAATTGGTTTACCACCAACTAATGTTGTAACATAATTTCCTCTTTGAAATATTTCTGGTTTATCGGATGGTGATGATGATGCCGATGAAATACTTATACTTGTCACATGACCAGATGACCCATTTCCACAATTATTACCATTATTATTTATTGGTGATATTCGTTGCTGATTATTTTGTAATTTTAGTGGTGGCGGTGGTGGTGATGGTGGTGTTGTTTCTTTGGTTATGATTTGTGTTTGTAATAGTTCACATACTTGTTCTTCTAAATATGAAATACGATGTTGTAAACGTTGATTATCTTCTTGCTGTTGTGCCAACTGTTGATGTTGGATAGCAGATGATTTCTTTCTAATAACAACTAATTGACATTTACCAATAGTTCCTATTAGTTTTTGTAATTCGTCTTTGGTTCGGCATGTTATTAATTTACCATTAATTTCTAAAATTCTATCACCACGATATAATCCTTCACCATCTAATGCCCATTCAATAAATAATCCTAATGAATCTGATTTTGTATTAGCTGCCCAACGTCCAGTTGTTGCTTGAACAGCATGAAGGCATAAATTTACTCCTGATGTTAGTATACTAAAGAAAAAAAATTTACTTTTAAATTAATATATATTGGAAAATTAACAGAAATTGTACTTGTAAATTGAATTCGATTCTGGTTTTGATTTATCTAATCGAGTTTGAAGTGCCCGCACTTCTTCTACAATTGATAAAAGTTGCAATTCTTCCCGGCCAAGGGCATATTCTAATTCGGCTTGTCTGATTCTAATATCAATATTGCTATATGGAACAAATATAGAAAATAAAATAAAGATTAAATAAAGTGAAATGCGGAATGATAAATTTCAAAAAATCAATCATATTTTTTTTAAAAATGAGTTTCTAAGTCATAAATATTTGAAACTTACTCTGTAATATCTAATTTATCTAGAGCACTTTTTAAATTTCTTATTGCTATTTTCTTATTTTCTGATTCGATTTTTAATCGTTGTAATTTTTGTTCAGCTGCAGGTCGTTCTGTATCATCTAATGGTGGTCCAGTTGGACGTGGTAATTTACCTAAACATAATACATTACGTAAATTTTGTATAACAGCTTCACGATCCTGTAATGCTGTTCTCAATTCTTTTGATTCAATTGGTTGTGGTGTTGGTGGTGGTCTTGGTGATGATCTAGCTGATATTGTACCACCACCTAATGATGTACCTTTACGTCGTCTACCACCATTTACTGAACTAAGTGATACTTCAATATTGGCCATCTGAAAATTATTTGTATGTATACAAAAACTCAGATCAATTAAGTAAAACTATAATAATAATCTAAATTTTTTATTTTTTATTTTATTTAAATTACTATTCACGTTGAACGTTACCAATCAACTAACAAAAAAAAATTATGTTTTATAAAAAATTTAAACAAGAATCTCAAAGTTTTGTATATCAAAATTCAAAGCTATCCAATAAAAAAAACTGTAAAACTCATCAATATAATATAAAGTAAGGTTGGCGAGGAGATAACATTGAAATTGAATGCTGTAAATGTGCGTTTTTGTTGTTGTTTTGAAACGATGAGAATTCAAGTCAACCAAAACATAAATTTTTATTACATTTATTTATAAATATTTTCATTTTTATTAAGTGAAAATTTAATTTGAATAATAATAAAATCATGTATGCACGTTTGCAAAATTTGAAATATTAAGATAGAGAACAGCTTCGACATCACGGTAACAAAATTCATATAAACTGGATTTTCAAAAACTGCGGTTAATATGTAAATATTTTTTAAAGTCTGGTGGTAGATATTTTTATTTTTGTTAAATTAAATTAAAGAAATTGAAACATTTTTAAAAAGAACACGGAATTTTTATAGTTAAATTGGTGCTGTTTTCAATAACAACAACAAAAACGTTATAATAGTTCAAGTTTATTTAAATGTAATATAGAAAATTAAAGTATATATATTTAAATTATTTAATTCCACTGAATATACTTAGATATAAGATTAATAAAATTTGAAAAGTTATTTCATTAATCTATTTATAGAGCTATTTAGCGTAGCAAGACCAGATTTAATACTTATTTACCAATTCTCAAATTAAAGATCAAATTAATGGCCGATTTCACAGTGAAAGGTTAAGAACAAGTTCAGAGTGAAGTTAAGAGTGGTGTTAAAGGTTTTTATATGCTATCAATCTGCTCACTTACATTTAAATGACTTTACACAGAGTGGAGCAAAGCAGTTTGCTAGGCGAAAGCTGATTTTGAAGCATATTGCTATTAAACTCTCCTGTACAGTATTTGGTGCTCAGCAATAGCAATTTCATTGTGTATTTATTTTTTTAAAAGAGCTCCAAAAAAAAAATTACCACAATCGTCTGCTAATTGATAAAAAGTGTGAGGAAATTTATATTGAATTAAAAGACGCAAGTAATGTAGATTAAAATATACAACGCAAAATAAAACTCTACTTTGCGCGCTCTACTCTTTGCTTATAGAACGAAAAGGAATAGCTAGCCACATAGCACCTCTACAGCAAATCTTTATCAGTTGCAGGGAACTTTAACTTCAGTTGTGAGTTAACTAGTGAATCCCCAAACTTCACTTTTGACACGACTTTATAGTAAATTTTGATTGAGAGACCAAGTTGTAGGTATATTAAGCCACACAATCAGTTTAGTTAAGTTTTAGCTAAAGCTATCACTGTGAAATCAGGCATAATTAAGGTCTCTCATGTGAAACTAAAAAAAATCACAATTTCGGACATCGTATATTATTGATAAATACTAAATCCAATCATAAATTATTATATGAATTGAGCACGACGACGAGTGAGAATCTTTAAATTGCAAATGTTAAATGTAAATTGTGTGGCAGGCAGCATATATGTATATATATATATGTATATATTTATATCTTTTTCTTATAAACCTGTTCAAATTTAGTTCTTTTGAATACTTATAAACCATAGTAAAATTTATTGCAGATTTCTTCTGATTATAAATTATCTATTTTTGAAAATATACTGTAAATTCACATGCTGTCGAAGTTATAATCAGATAAAATGTTGTTATGTTAGAAATTAATAATTTGATTAATAATATTATTGCAAGACTTACCTTGGCTTCTAAATTTTCTAATTGGGACATTCTTGGTTGACCAGTTTTTGGTGAGATAATTGTCTGGAAATGAATAAACATTGATTCTAAAATTATTTTGTGCAATTCATATATGTACAAAATTTTGGGATAGTTTTATTAACAACTAAAATTTGAGCATGTAGGGCAAGATAAATTTCAAAATTTCATTTGTAATAATAATTTCATGAAATTATTATTACTAGAAACTATTTTTGAAAACAAGTTGGTCAGACTTCTTTAAACGAGTCGAAATTACGAGTTTCGACAAACATACTTGGGTTATTATTATATCGTTTCTCACTAGCTAATTTATCGTCATTCTTATATGCAAAGTTTATCTTATGTCTGGTCTATTCTTAATGTCATTAATTATATTAACTTAATTTATTTTCTTGTCGTCTGACTAAAGAGCCATTTTTGTATCGAGCCATTTTTATATAAATTTTAAAATTTATTGAAAATCCATAAAATAATTTCATAATTTATTTGACCATTTTACTTAGATCAATTTATTATAAATCATAAATTACATAAATTTATATAGTATATAAAGATAAATTAATTCCAATATGCAAAATATTTCTTTACTTTTGTTGCCCATTTAGTGTTAAACTTCATCAAGGTCTTAAAATCCCTAGTCAACCATAAATAAAACAAGTTTTTTTTGTTTGTGATGGAAAGGAAAAAATAAAATTTTACGTGATAATAAACTGAAGATTTACAAATAAAAACTATACCATAAAAATATTCAGTTTGCTGGGTCTTATGTCCTTTCATTTATATTTAAACGTAGTGGTTCCTTTTATAATTCTTCTTTCTTATGTGAAACATGGTCTACAAAAGTTCTTGTTTTTATGAATTTTTGATTGCACAATGCGAAGATAATTTCATTTTCATCATAATCATCATAAAATTGGTAAAAAATTCTTTAAAAAAAACAGATGGTTTTGATTATTGATAGTGTGATATTTGTCTGGAGACGTTGAGTGATGAATGGATACCATAAGTTTCGGTTATAAAATGTCGTTTTTATATTTTAGACATAATATTTATTGATATATTAAATAAAATTTGACTTGGGTTTAAGCAGAATTAATTTTACAGAAAATTAATTATTATAATTATTAATTATAAATTATTTACACAAGTATTGGTTAAAAATTACCATTGACACTGATCTTTCCTTTGGAAATCCTCTGGTATGAGGATAATGTACTGGTTCACTAAGGACACTACCCGAGTCCATATTATTTCACATAATGAATGTTACTGAAATGAAAGAAATGCACAAAAATTAATTTTGGTTAATCAAATTTTCATAAATGAAAATACATATAATAAAATTTCATATTTTATGTAAAATATTAAATTTAAAGATATTTTTAATCAAAATATATACAAAAACAAAAATTAACACCTTCGCATTTGAAAAACCTACATAAACAAAAAAAAAATTATTAAATTTTACTACTATATAAAAATATATTAACAAAAAAAAAGAATCTTCAGAGTTTTAGGAACTTTGTTGGCCACCCATTTTATGATTTTAATCTTAAATAAATTTCTTCCTCTTTTCCCCATGTGGGCCTATGATGGTAATAGCATAAATATTCATAATCTGATGGGTATTAAATTAATATCAAACTTTTGATAACACTAAAATAACTAATATTTTTTCATGTTTTTTAGATATTTTTTTAAAAAGAAGATTTTCCTTAATAAAAATTTTATGTGTAGGTGGACTCCATGACAAATCACCAAATAACTAAAAAATGTAAATTTCTAATTAATGTTATAGAGAGTTGGTAACTATTCAAAATAGAAATCTAATTAAATGTTTTGATTAAATTTATAGTAAATATCATTCCGCCATACTTTAAACATTTCGGTATTGATTGCGTGGCGGTATTTGAACTAAATATATGTGTGTGCTAAAGAGATCATTTAGTCCCTGATTCCTGAATAAGGTTAGGTGGACAGGCCTTAATAAAAGCTGTCATTAAGAAGAAAGTGTTTAAACTCAGTTCGGTTTGACTGGGTTGCTGAATAGTTAAGATAAGATTTAGTCACAAAAAAGGTGTCCAGTTTAATTATTAAGTCATTATTTTAAAAATGATTATTAATTTCTGACAACTACAATCACTTGTATAAACGTACCGTCTAAAATTCATTTGAAGGATTAAAAAAATTTAAATTTATTAATCAAATCACAAATCATTGTAGTTTTTAACTCTGGCAATAGCAATCTATAATTTAATCTAATAATGTTTAATGAAAAGAAACTAAAATGAAATTTATTTGATTAATAAAATTAATTAATGAACAACAAGAAAAACTTAATTAATCCATGTATAACAAATATTTATGAAACATGCTATCAAAATTAGATTTCATTTTCAAAATCTTCTTTCAAAATATATAATTATATTTACAACAAAAAACCATGGTCATTAATGGTCAGCAACAACCAATATAGAATTTATTTGTTTGCGTGCTGTTAATTGTACAAAATCATGAAGATTTTTAATTTTTATTTTTATTTTCTTTAAAAACACAAACTATTTTCTCTTATATTTAATTTATGCCAAAAGTTTTCATAAAAAACACAAACATTTCTAACAAAATTCTTTCTTTCAAGCTAACCAAATTATAATAAAAAAAACATTAAACATTTTATTGAAAATTATTTGAAATTACACTTCTATGGTGAAATAGAAAAGTGAAATTTACTTATAATCTTAAAAAAAAAAAACAAGTGTAAATAATAAAAAATAAAAATAAAAAGAACACAAAAGAATTAATTGTTAAATATCTTAACGAAAATATAAAAAAAATATACATAAATCTTTAAGATATTTCTTATATATAGTCATAATTATATTTATTCAAACCTTATAAAAGTGAAAATTATTGAAAATATTTCAAATACAATTTAAACAAAATTTATGAAATTTGAATATACCAAATAAAATTAAAAATTTTGTCTGTCATTTGACATTTATTGTAAGCAAAATCAACCCAATTTAAATAACTATTATTGATCTAATCAAATATTAATCAAAATAATGAACAGAATTTATGTCAAGTTTATTGTGGAGATTTCATTTTCTTTGTAATTTATATTTATAAAGTTTTAATTAAGATCATTCAGATTTATTATAAAAAAAACATCATAAAATTGATTATATAATTGAAAATTTTGTATAATTATATTTCATTGAAATTAATGATAATTCAAAGACAGAAAAACTTTCAATTTTTCTTTCTTTATGCGCCGGTTACAATTTATTAATTTGTTCATTTTTGTTTTTATGCAAATGTTAATTTATGTTTTTTATTTTTCATATTCATATTTGTAAAATTTTAAAAACCATATAGACAATAATAACATAAATATTATTATCTAATCTAATCTGGTAAGTAAAGTGATTGTTTTTAGATACAAAAGGAACAAATTATAAATTACCATAATGAATAAAAAACAAAAATAATAAAAGAATATGTAATCAAAAAAAAACATATTTAATATTATTAAAGAGTTTTTGATCAAAAAAGCATAAACGAAATTACATTAAATATCAAATTTATTAAAAGAAATTTAATTATTTATTAGGTAATAAATATTATTTTTAATGTATATAAATTAAGAAATGATTTTTAAAAAAAATATTTGTGGTAATTGAAAATGAAATGAAAAGTAAAAAAAAATAAAAAAAACTTAAAATCTAATGTGACCAACACTAGACTTTCCGATATTTTTACCATAATTTCATTTCGTTTCGATGTTATTATGAATTTATCATAATCGATTCATGTAAACGACTTTCCTATCTATAGAGAAGATACCATTTATTTATTATCAGTTAGACAAAACTTCATTTAATTTAAATTGTTTGACTCTTGTAGGTCCACTCCAAAAAGTTTGTCAAAAACGTGTAAATTGTTAAATATATTGACTTAATACAATACTTTTAAAGTAAAATAATTAATTAAATAATTTCCTATAATTATATTAAAACATTATTATGTAATTGTATTTGTATAGAAAATTTCCAAAAAAAAATTTAAAGTTTTATTTTTTAATTTTTATTCGAATATGGAAGAATCTTCACTAACAAATCACTGACAATCTGCTACTTTATATGAGTCGCAATATTAAAGATTATTGCAAATTGAAGTACATATTCTTAAAATATTTATCATTTCAAAGGAAGCCGTATTGTTTGTCTTTACAATTTTTAACTGATTTATATATGGCCTTTTTTAGGTCTGTGAAATAGCTAAGGAATTTCAATATACAAACTTTTTCAACATTGTTCAGATCTAAGATGATTTTAAATATCTTAAGTTATTCTTCTCAATTTTCCAGACCACAATAAGTAATCGAAAATTTATTTTTTCTTATCAAATACTTGGAGTTGTTATAAAACAAAATTGGACTTTTCAAGAAACTACCTTCCAACTTAGCTTCTATTTCGTATATTATTGAACACTCTTTTCTGTCTGAAGTGAAAAATATTTATTAGATTAAAAGACAATAATTCAGATTAATTACATAGTATTGCTTTTAAGCACTTTATCATTATTCTAAGCCTACAGGTTTTAACATATTTGTTCTATTCACGTTAAAAATGGAATTTTTGCCCACCCTAAACTAAATCTGTAATGTATTTTGTCTATAATTTAATAACTGGAGTATATGTGATTAATTTTTGGTGTCTGATAATGATAAATAATCACTTTTGCAGGATATATAAAAACACTGTACACAAATTTTTTTATAGGTTAAACGTTAAAGGAAGATTCATTGGAATGTAAAAATTCTTCCCACACAACATAAATATCTTTTTTTTATACGATAATTACAAATTACAACAATTTTTTTTTTAAAAAAAAAAGGGATACGATACAAGGGTTTTTTTCTTGTATATGAATGAATAAAATATTAACATGATATAAAAAAAGGGAATATTTTTTTTTAAACCATAATTATTTTATAGTCCTATAAAATATAAATATGTAACCAAAACCAAACGATAATGTTGGCATGTAACCAGGGAATATCATGCAATTTGAGACCAAAAAATAGAACGATATTTTTGAGTTCTTTTCTATATACAATTCCAATTAAATTTTCATTTAGCTTATAGTTCATTTTATATAAAACTTTCAATGAATAACCTAAAAATTATGTTTATATAATTATTATTTAAAAAAACAACTCTTATTCTATTTCTTTGAATTGTAGATTTTTGAAAAGTTTTAATTAAAATGTAATTAATGGTTTACAATTTACTGACAAACCTTAATTATATAGTAAGAAAATATAGTAATAATATATAAATGTAATTATTAACGACATTGATATAATATCTACAAGTTTTTCTTCTGGGTAGATATGTGCTCTTAATTAGTGATCTCCGGTACGGTTTTTTTTTTACAATTATTGTCCAATAACCATAATGTAAATTAAAATATATGTAATGGGGACAGAAATAGCACATGCTTAAATATTATTTCCATTTCCTCAAGAAAATAATGAAAATTTAAATTATATCTTGAAAAGTATTTTTTTGTTTATGGTGATAAATAATTGTAGCGAAAGCTGGAAAGTTTATGTTAACAATTATGTCCGGGAAATTTAAATCTATTGTTACATAGAAAATTATATATATTTAACAAGTGTTTTTATATATCTTGTTTTAAATAAGAGCTTCAATAGGCCGCAATGATCTGAATATTAAATTGAAACTTATTATATAATTGTAGTTAAATTAATATTTAATTTAAAGATAAACTATCGCTAAAAGAAACATTAATAAGTTTTTTTATAAATTCGTGTTTTTCGCAAAAATCGATTATATACAACGATCCAAAATGAATACTACTCTAATATCTCGCATTGTTTTTTTCTTCGCATTTAGATAAGATTCTAATACAGCATGTAATGTGAAATTTCAACCCTTAATGCTAAAAAAACACAACTTGCAAACGTTGTATAACATTTACTACTCCATTAGTGGCGTAACAACCAGATACGAGTCCTGGTCATGTCAAGAGACCTTCTTCTGTTGGTTGTGTCACCAGATGAGATTATCCAGTGTTCACTTCCAATTGTTTTGCAACCAATTACAGCTTAACTTTAGCCTTCCTGTCATTATTCTTCCTTCTGATGGGATATTTTAAAACATTTTGTTTACAGTTCGTTTGTGTGACATGAGACTGATATGTCCACCATATTATAAATCTATTATGAATTTTTATGGTGCTAACAATGCCAGGTTCTTTAAAGATGTTTATATAGCTCTTGATGGTATCGAATTCATCACAATTCGACTATACATTTTAGACCATATATATTTTTGATTAAAAGAATTCTCTCAAATGTATTTAACATATTTTCATTGTCTATAGTACCAGCTAAATATATAAGGGTATTTTGGATCTTCTAGATTTAGATAAGGCACCGGAAATTAATTATTTTCTCAAACCAAAATAACATTTGTACATACTAATGATATTCTTCTCCTTATTTCAGTTACTCTGTTTTGGTTGTTCTTAAATGACCTAAGTAAATAAAGTTTTCGACTATTTGTATGACATTATATAGGATTTTTAATTCGCACGCCATCTATTTAGCAATCATATGACAGCAAATTATCTTATTTTTATATTTTTGATCACAACAACAACAATCTTGAATTAACTTAATAATTTCAAATAAACTCTAAAAAAGAATTCAGGAAATTATTATCGAAATATAAATTAAGACATTAGTGCTCAGCTCAACGTAAGTTATTTAACTTTTTATATAAAATTCGCTTATAATGATCACGTGTAAATCGTAATAAAAAAAAATTGAATGCCAAATAATTTTAATTTTAATGATAATGTTCTTGACCATCTTCGTTTAAATAATTTTCTCTCTCTAATGGTTAAATAAAAATTTCAGCAAACATAAAGAATTATAATTTAATATATAGAACATAACAAAATTAAATTTATATAAAAACATAAAACTATTTAATAACGAATTGATTAAAACGAAAATCAACAGGTTCTTTTGAAATTAAAAAAATGAAAAAAATAATTTGTATTAGATTCTTTGTAGCCAAAAGTTTCGTAAATAGAAAATAATACCATAAGATATTCTATATGTGTAAATGAAACTTAAACATACTATCAACGAAATTCTTCAAGGAGAAAAGCCATTAAACCCGCAGTTGTTATAGAGTCATGGAAGCATGACCATCAACACAGACTATAATAATTTAAGTAAGAACACAACACTCCCCAGCATCGAAGGAAATTAAAAACCATAAGAAATTCCGAATTTATTTTTATTTATAAAGTAAAGTAAAAAAACAAAAAAAACAAAAATTAAGTATAATTTTTTTAAATATATAGGAAGATGATCGAATATTGTCCGGTTTTAGATATTCAGGAATATTGTAAAAAAGTGCAAAATCGTTGCTTGGAAAATACAAAAATAATATTTCAATATTTTGGTAATTCATTTTCAATGAACTGGTAAAACTGAGGTTCGCAGATATAGAATCATATTTCCAACCTGCCAGCAAAAGTTTATGTTTGTTTCTCAAATAAGGTAATAAGTATAATTACTTCGTAATTATTAAGAAACTATAGGAATTATAACAATTTATAAGAATGATCCATTAAAATTTACAAAGTATAATGACAAATTTATTATCACGATGTAAATCTCGACTCGAAATATTTATTTTACCTAAAAATTTGAATAAAATTCCAAATGTGTTTTATAGACCACCAGAGAACTGACAAAATCTTCTACAATCTTTAATTTATAAATTAAAAAATATACTAAAACAGTTAAAGTAATAAAAACTTGGATGATATTTTTACGAAATATATGAAATTGATACTGACGACGTCGAAATCTACGCATAGAAAAGATAATATAAAAACATAAAATTGACGAAATGGTAAATTTTATATATGCCAATATTTTATTACCATATAAAATAAAAAATTCTTATGATATCAGCTATCATATTTACCACATATACAGAATTCGCCTAGCTATATGAATTTATATATAGACAATAAAGTGGCTTCAAGATTGGTTAAAAATTATTTTTACTATGACCACATTCGTGCTATTTTTTATTATATACTGTGAGAATTTATTTATTCTTCTTCCTTAAAATTCTTTTTAGTTTTAGCATGTTCAAGTTGTCATTAAAGATTAATTATAATTTTATTACATTTTAATATAAATTTGCTATGCCGGTTGAATAATCATAAATTCAAAAATTTATACAATGTCTCATAAAATTAATTTTTATATATTATTATAATATAATACTAAGTTTACCAGAAACAAAATGTACACCCGTTTCTATATATTTAATAAAAATTTCATTCACATCGAAGAGACATTTAAAAACAGGTGGCGGTTTCAACGACAACGAAGCATAAGTAAAAAAATGAACAAGAATGAATTGAACCAAATCGGAACTTAAACAGAAAAAAGAAGAATATTAAAATTTCCGTGCCTTTTCCTTCTGTATGAAATCGTGAAATGCAATAACAAACTAGCTCTATAGCTCATATACATTAAGTACTATTAGTTCTAACAAGTTATTTGAAACTAATGATCTGTATAGCAAGCGTTTAATACTGAAAATCCTCAATGGAATTGAATTTTTTTTATTTTACTTAATTGCAGAAATTTTAATTTCTTTCTTTCTGTTTAATGAATTTTCTTATATAAGTAAGAACTTTTTTGTTTTGCAGCTGGGTGTCTAAAACTGGTCTTAAATTATGCGTGCTAATTTCATATTTATATTTATTTTTGCACACACCCAAAATATTCGAAAAGCTCATATTAATGTTGAAAAATTGTAAAATAATAGAAATATAATATTTAAATATATTTACTGACAATTTATTAAATTATTTTTTAAAGTTTTGAACTCTTACACTATACACACCTAAAGACACAACGCCTTAATTTAATAAATTAATGTTAATTTTTTTTTTTTAAACAAGACTTTGTACAATACTGTTTAGTCATAAAATGTCTGCACTAATGAATTACGATGATTGATTGATTTAAATTTATATTATTAACATTGAATATTATGTAGATGACTTTCGGGAAAATTGTAAATCGATTAAAATATACTAAAAGTGAATTATAAATCTTTAATTTGATAGCGCCCTAAAAGTTGAGTTATTGAATATATATTTATATTATTTTATATGGTACTACAGTTTAATTTAATTTCTATCTAAATAGCTATAAAGCTTCTTAAAATTCAAATATGGGAGCTGTAATAATTTTCTGTGTACTAGTTAGTTAGTAAAGGGGGGGATTACATCCCCGCCACTAGTTGGCCCATAGGTATCCCCTTGAATAACAACAATCTTTCCCTCTACTGCTCCTCAAGCCACCCCGCATTCTTAACAAACTTTAACAGATCCCTAACCGCGATCCCTACCAACTCCTGAAGTCCATCGAACGGGTAGTTACCCAAGATGCGATACCTGCTTCTGCTCAATGCAGGGCAGTCACACAGGATATACTGACATCTTCCGCTACACCCAAATCATGACACCCTCTACATGATTCCCCCGTGGTGAGTTCTGTGTACTAACTACTATTTAATTATAAATCAGTTTAATTACAAAACCAGTAATGACATTTAATAATAAATAGCAAGGAATTGATTGTTGGAAATCATCCTAAAATATAATTTTGACAATATTCGCAATCTTACAAAATTAAATTATGTTACTCAATTAAAATCTAAAATTATCATTGCGTATAAAACCTGTTCCATTACACAATCCGGCTGACTTCTTCTTATAAACGCGCCGATGGTTCAATTGAAAAACGTCAATGGATAGATTTTCTGCTAGCAATGTATAATATCGTGGCATCTATAATACAATATGATTTATTAATAAATTATATATAAATTTTGGGGAATTACGAATAAGTTATTAAATTTCATAAATACAAAGAAAATTTGTTTTAATTTACATATACATATTATGTTCAAAAAAAAATCCTTCTTTTCACTTTTACATTATATAAAAATGTTAATTTTAATCAGATTAATGGTTCAAATTCAACTTTTCGGTATGTAAATTAGAACAATATTTTTTGAATAAAAAGAATTAAAAAACTGAATCAAGGTAAATTCCATTACTCGCTGTTAAATAACAGCAACCAAATTTATGTAATTTGATATTTATTATTTTACTTTCAATACTTTTACTTACAAATTCCATGAAAACTAATTTTATTTGATTACTATTTCTTTTTGCTTAGGGGCATTAAATTTTCATATCTCCAAATTTCAAAATATAAATTTGCATACAATATGAAGGGGAAAGTTCTTGAGAAATTTATGTACATACCAAATTTGTTATTTACATTATGGTTTTTTTTATAGTTGGCTGATAACAACTAGAATGAATAGCAAAAAGCCGGAAACGCCTGCGTGTAAATTTAAATAGTACATATAGTTTTTTTTACGAGTAAAGCCAGTTTTTATTTTCTTTTGTTCTTTTAAAAAGTTACGAGGGAAAAGTCAGCTGGCTTTCACATAAAAGGGTTTTTATTTTCTTTAAATTGGAAGTTGGAAGTATATTAATATAAGGTGCCAATATTTTCTCGTTTCAGAAATTGTGGAAAAATAACGATCAATAAATATAACAAAATTATAAAGGGACAGAGAATGTTCATATAAATGGACTGTGCTCTGCTTCAAATTTTAATATACATATATATGTGCTTTGAATTTCTGTCAGAATTAGAAAATATTTGACATGTGATTTTCATTTTGAATAAATTTTATAACAACAAGCAATCCATTCAAAATATTTTAAACTTTGGACACTGGTACTTCGTTAATTGGTACTGTACAGTAACTTACTTCCAATGTAAATTTTGAAATTTCCAACTAATAAAATTAGTTTCTTTAACCTTTTAATAATGAAATAATTTATTTTCCTTTTAAACATAAAATTTAAACAATTTCATTTAATAAATGTAAAAAACTTAACGATAATTATTTATACTATTTTTCCTAGTGCATGTAATATCTTTAGAATATGCATTTTCTTATCATTTCCACTTTATACGACTATTTTTTTATTGGTCTGAAACTTTTTCGGTCCAATGATTTTAAACAATAGAATAGAAACAAAGGAACCCTTTTTATCCAGATAGTATTCTTAAATGTACAAAGGGAGATTTACATAAATTATATAGTCAATTTGAGAGATTGTCATAGATGTTACCATCATGCAAAAGAATTGTATCTAATGAAGTTTGTCTTTTACAATTTGTCGTCATGTGCTATTGTATTTAAGAGTTTACAAGAAAAATATAAGAGTTTCGTAAACATTTTCTGGATTATTACATTTTTTATTATATATTTTTTATGACTTACAAATTATATTGAAAGTTGACATTAACCGAAATCCTTTAGAAGAAAATTATTGTTATTATTCCAAATATGACACTCAGCATATTTTGTTGACAAATTTTCATGTTGTGAGGATCATTTTTACTAATAATTGAAGGATTATGAACATTATAAACGAAATAATGAAATCATTATATACAAATTGGAACATTGATGGTAGGAATTCTGTAAGTGAAATGGGAAATTTAATATTCAGGGAAAAAGAGGAATTTACTTAATCGCACAATATATCATAATTTTCGAAGTGAAATTTGAAGAAAACAATTTGCTATAAACGAAGTAAGTCGGTATTATTTTTGAATGACATAACAATTTTTATTTTTTTGGTTTCCTTTGAAATAATCTTTTAATTGAATTACTGGCGTAAATTGTAGTTTCCATTATAACTGATAGAATCTATTTGCTTTCACTCTACTTATGAAATCTTATGGCGATAGTTCACGATTAATAATTATATTTGGTGATTTAAAAAAGTTTTTCTTTCATTCCCATTAAAATTAAATTTGAAACAAAAAAAAAACTAATTAATACTTTTGAAAAGTAGGTGGGCAAAACTTCTTTTGCAACCTTAAATTAATTTTTAATTAAATATTTTTCTGATTTTGTGCGTAGAACATCTAATTTGTTTTTTTTTTCAAGTCATTAAATTAAATACTAACTATAAATTAGGATTTCAAAAAAAGAAAATTGAAAATGATATTAAACTTAATTTTTATTTTTCACCATTATACATAAAATAAACCTCTGAACATTACAATTAATCATCCTACTTTAGCTCCTATAACAAATCAAAAGTTACATTATTTAAAAAGAACGAAAAGTTCGAATCAAAATATTAAAACGAAATTATTTAAAATGTTTTCTTTCTCTGATATTTCAGCTGTAAATGGAACCAAGGCGAATAGCGAAAGGGAAATGTCAAAACAAAATTTCGTAATCATATATTTAAATTAGTGTGAACATGTTGAATTTCGAAGCAGTAGCTCTGATTATGATAAATGTCATTTGGAATTCAAATAAAACAAGAGATAAAAAATATGAATTTATTTATAATTTAAAGCAGCTGTATTCGCCATGGTTTTTCGTCATGATTGTGTTTATAAAACCGAAACTTTCCGACAATTTACTAGGTACACCTTTAGAATCTTTGAGAGCTTTAAATTCAAACTTTTCCAAATTTTTGTAATACATTCAGCAAATATTATTCAATTATTTATATTTAATTTAATTTATTACTTTTGGTTTTTTTTTCTCTTAAATATGTGTCTATTGATGTTACAAATACACAAACCTACCCCTAACCCTAATAGTCTAGCTATACTAACAAAAATTTTAGTTGAACCAAAACCGAACCAAAAACCATTAATACCAGAACGATACCACAACTTAATTTAAGAAATTTTTAAACCGAAACCAAAACTTAATTGAAATTTGTCATTGAACCCAAAACCTTACCATTCCGAAAATTGTTTTGGTTTTCATCTCTGGCTGCTTACAGAAAATTATTAATGATCAAATTAATATTTATGAATAATAAAAAATTATGGTTTTTCTTTGTACAATGAGCTAAATTAAAAGTTCTAAATGTGTAAATATTAATTACTCTCGGTTTATCTATCCCTTATCTTGTGACAGCGATATTCCCGGACTTAAGCTCCGGATTCTAGAAATTCAAAATCTTGAAAAATATGCTAACAAATTATAAAGATATTAGACATAAAAAAATTAGTTTAATTTTCTGTGAATATATTATTATGTATTTAAACATATTTTTTATGTTTTCGATATTTTGTTTGTTTTTAAATATTTTTGCGTGAGTTGAATTTTAAAATATTATTTTCAACGTTTCTAATTTAATTCGATATAGAAAACAAAAATAATGTTCGGAATGCTTTTTGAAGTTTGAATGCAATTGAAATAATAATACATAACAAAACAATATTTATGATGCTCTCTTAAAAAAAGAACTCAATTAAAATGAGGTCAATCTAATTTATTTATTCTATGTTTTAGTTTTAACATTTTCATTTTAAATATAGCTAAATTGTTAAACAGAATCTTAATAGATTTCTCACGAGTTTTTTTAATTTGTTTTCATTTAAGTTCTTTTAGTACGGCCTATGTGCCTTGTGCTAATTGAGACAAGCAATAAGAATAAGATCATAAAAAAACGAGCGGTTACCAGCTTACCACCGATAGTATACAGAATCATTATTTTTAAAGAAAAATTACATGAGGTTTTTCAAGCCCGTATTGCGGATAAAGCAGTACGCCTTTATCAACGCCTCACAGCCAACATAGATATTACGCCGTTTCGCCTTCAAGTTTACAGAACGTACATACTTGGGCCGCTGATAGTCTAATTGCTTTCAGTGTAGGTGCTTTTTAAATTTGCAGTGATCTGTACGGAAGCCTACCAATTCTCGGGGGTTTCTTTCCTGTTCATTTTTCAGAAATAGAATTTCGTAGAAATCCTTGGAAGCTTTAAACCATTATATACTGTAGACTTAAATTAATCTGACTAAGTAATAAATTTAATTTTTATAAATAAAACTAGTAAAATTCATTAATTTAATTTAAATATTCCATTACAGAATTACAGTATTATTTGCAAAAATAAAAACTAAGAAATTTTAGCTTTGAACTTGTTTTTCATTATAAATTCAATTCTGTTATGGGAAAATTGTAAAAATTTTATTAAAAAGAAGAAAAATTATTGTGTGGAAAATATTTAATAACAAACAAAATGATAAATTGTAATGTTAAATTTAACAGTTTTAAAAAGAATTTCCCATGTCTACATAAACAATGAAAATTTATTTTCTTCTTATACTTAAGTATTATTAATTTTATTATTCTAGTTAATTGTTTTACACAAGACGGTTAAAAAATAAAATATTTCCTATTAAGTTTTCTTTGTTATTTAATAATATTTATATAAATTAATTTAGTATTTTCCAAATTAAATATTTTTATTTACAAAACCTGAATAATTCTTATAAAATTTAGACTTAATTAAACGCATTAAAATTAACTACATAATTAATATACATAGTACGAGCAAATTAGCACCTTTAAATGAACAGGAAAATGACAAAACAATGGTAGGTTTTCATACAGGTCACTGCAATGCAACCTTCATATGCATAATTGAAATATCAGCGAATCATGTGTGTATAAGTTCTGTAAACTTGAAGACGTGGCAGTGAGGTGTGGATGTTTATACGGTTTCGACTACAGTGTCTTAGATGGTCCGCATGTCGGACAATCGTACCCCGAAAGAATTGCTTAATGGTCGCGTAGATTCAAAGATGCCATTAGAAAGGCCATAAATTCCTTGAAGCTCTCAAAAAGATTATTCAGTATACTATCCCAAAATCATGTCGCAAATAATACACAGATCATAATTGGAAGTTTGAAGAACCAAGGGTCTAATCCGGACAGGAAAGGTGCAATTGTTATTACATACCAATATTTTTTTACAATATGTTTCAACCACGATAAGTTTCAATTAAAATTAACTGAATTATAATTTCTTATTTTAATCTAAAGAATACAAATCCGAATTTTTAAATACCTCAAATTATTTTAATTTTACTTAAAAATCTATTAATTAAAAATAATTTTTAATGAAAAATTATTTTCATAATTTACAATATTATGAAATTCTCCACTCCCATATAAAATGAAAATATTTCTGGACATAAAACTTCAAATTTTATTTTTCTCAATTAAATATTACGCAAAACTAATCTAAATTTATTTTTGATAATTGCTAAAAAGTAAAACTTGTAGCAATTTTTTATTTAAAATACCTTCAATTTCATTGATGATGATATAGCAAATATATTAAAATAAAATCAGATTGTCATTATACGAAATATTTTATAGTACATACAATCAGAAAACATGAAAACTAAAATGAAATTTCAAGTAAATTTTGAATGATTTTTAAATTTCATAAAATTTCAATTAAAATCAAAGTTAGTTTGAAAAGTTAACAATTTACCAGCGACTAGCTAATTAGAAAATAGTCACAAAAATACAACAAACAAAAAGCTTAGCTTAAAAGAATTATAAATAAATACAATATTTTTTTTTTCTAATTAATGTTGGGAAAATTTTTTGTACCTTGAACAAAAAAAAAAAATCATTTTAAACCTAAAGGTAATTTCAAAGTCAATTTTTTTTTTATATTAATCGGTCAATTATTTAATGTGGTAATAAATTATGTTTTTTTCTACTTATTTTGATAAATATCTTCAATTATGGAATGTCAGACAATTTGTGGTTTTGTCAATTATATGATTGACAGGAAATTTGACTAATTTTAATCGCAGTTTATGAAGGCTGAGATCTGAGAATATGATACAAACTTAGTACATAATTCTGAAAGTTTAGAATTAGAAAAGAATAGATTTTCAACATGGTGAGATCATTTTCCACATTTGACAGTTGTAGTTGTGATATGGAAAATTTATATTAAAGAAATATGGATTGGAATTCGCTTAAACCATTTTTCCACGGGCCATCCAGTACAGATGAGTTATGTTACTGCTTTGCTGTCTTTCTTTATCTATTGAAGGATAATGAAGAAGATGGTCTTCATCTTGCACAACATTTAGGTTACACAAACTGCTTTTATCAGTTGTTATTAGCTTCATACGGTGCAGATGTTCAGCGAGACACGTATGACCAGTTTTCAATCTGAATAAAGCTACAGCGTCTTTACGACTTCGTTGTGCGATGTTTTCGTAGTCTTTTTGTATATTTTCATTATTTTTTAATTTATCTTCCAGTGCTGTGTTTTTAGCTTTTGTAAAGTGTCTTTTTATTTGTTTAATTTTAATCCAACGATTATTGATCCCGCGTTTTGATTGCGTGTTGGCTAGATGGTCAGCAATTTCGTTGCCTTCCAAGCAGGGATCCATTGTAATTTGACTGTGAAATTTATATTTTTCAGTTAAAGAAATATTAGTACAAAGTTCAAATTGTAATTTGGCATAGCGTCAAAATTATTTTAATTTCTTACTTGGACTGTTGAAATCAGTCTATGTACACAATAAACTTAAGAGAAATTCAGTTTGCATATACACATAAGTTTCCAAGGTTGATTTTCTAAGCTTGATTTGGCTAAATTTAGTTACCTTTCAAAAATTCACAAATAATTAAATAAATCTGGCGGGTGTCAAAATTAATAAAAAGATGAAAAAATCCCTGAATTATTCAAAAATTACGCACTATTTAATCACCAAAGTTCATTAATGATCTTTAAAATTCAATCATTAATCATAAAATAGAAAATAGTAGAACTAATTAAACTGAATCATTTATTTTTTTGACAAATTATTTCTATTGATTCATTTGAATTTTTACGATCTTTCTGACATACTTTTAGTTCTGGTTTTCTAATATTGAAAAGATCTTCAATATAGATAAATTTATTTTTATAATTTAGGTTACTTCAAAATTCTTCAAAATTTATCTTTGGTTTTCTTTTTTTCAAATTTCAATTTTGTAAATAACAAATTTTACTTTACATCAATAAAATATATTTTAAATTACTAATTATTTTTTCCATGTTAAAAAATTAATTAAAATTATATCGGATGTGTCAGAATGAATCATTTTTTAATAACAAAAAAAAAAATAACCCTGAATTTTATATTTTTGAACCTGCTGAACCTGAATTGCAAAAAAAAAAATTCTTAATACTACTAACATTAATTGTAAATTTATTTTATTTTTATTTTTTATTAAATTTCTATTTCCTGGCAATATTTTTTTTTTAAGTAATACATTTTATATTCATCAAAATGAATACGGCGGTGGTGCGTAATTTTCCAAACAGTTCCAACTGAGCAATTCTATAAATCTTTTGATTACACATTTAAACACTATTTAAATTTTACAGATAAAATATGAAAGATAATAAAAAAATGTAAATAAATATAAATTTGTATATTAAAAATTCCAGTGTAACAAAATGTTGTAGAACTACAACTATTATTGTTGGCCGATGCCCTTGTCATTTCAAGGGTAACAAAATACAAGGGTTTTATATATTTTTTTGGTTATTTAAATCATATTCTCAAAATGGTTTACCACAAAAAACACAATGAATGATTTAGAAAGAAATATAATCAAATTTTTTTTTTTTGTTTTTAATATCGTTCCTTTTTAAAAACTTAACCATTTATACCTCGGGCGTATTATGGCTAGCTAATTGGTACTATCTAATTTAAGAGTCTCTTACAAAACTTTACGAAAAAAAAATTTCAAAATAAAATCTAATTTCCTTAGGCAATTTAAAACTATCCGAAAAAAAAATCTTCTTCTTTTTTTAGATAAATAAAAATTAGTGGTTTTATGTTTTAATGTTAAGTTAAATACTCAAGTTACCCTCTATCTTGAGATGAATGATTTAATAGAAGGAAATGTATACTGAATATATTACCGTGTTTGTGGCTGGATTGTTTTGGAATGCTTTCAAATAAAAAAAAAAAAAATTTTTTACGAACATTAAAAATTTCAATACACGCACTCCAGTTAATTTCATAGCTTTATTTTGATAATGGTAAAAGAACGCGAAAAATCTTTTTAAAGTGTTTATAGAAATGTTACGTCTAGTTCCCAAGAGTTTACATTGAATAGTTTTCAATCATTTTAAATAATCAGATATTAATTTATATAGGATTTGGAGACAAAGCTTATAATTATGAGCTCTATTGGTAACTATATCTTAACGAATTAAACAATCTGGCCAGTAAATGGGCTACGTAAACCGTACATTTACTTAACGGCATGAGAAGGATCTGAAATAACCTCACGAGAATGTATAAGCAAAATGTTGGTAAAACGATACTTCTGTTTGTCGTGGTTCGTGGACCGTCAGTCTTAGACTCGCCAATCGAACCAACCAACCTAGAATTTAGGGTGTGGTGCTATAAATAGCGCAATTTAAAAATTAGTTAAAATTTTGATATAAAACTTCGAAAAAATCTGCCTTCCTTCAAAAAGTCACGATTTTCTGGTTCAGTTTCGACATAATTAAATTTATAATAACAATTAACTTTTTCTTGTATTCGTTAAAAAATAATTTCTCTTTAAGATTCATTAATAAGAAGAATTTGACAGATGGTCTATAAGTCTATTAACTGCTTGTTAACTAAAATCTTAAATTAATGAATATACTGAAAAGTTTTTAATAAATGTTTCAACATTTTATTAGAAATGCTTCATCAACACATTTTAAATTTATGTTTATAAAAATTCAAATGAATCTATCAAAAATTTTAGACAAAATAACATTTTTTTTCGCGTAATGACAACCCCGGTCAGTGATACTTTAATGTGTGATGCTCTAATGATTTTCTACTGGTATAATAATATAAAATTTAACTTTTGGAACATGATATTTTATCTACTTTGTATTAGAATGAATTATGTTTCTTTATGTTAATAATGATAATGATGATGGTATCATTAATAAGATAGGTAATAATGATTACTCATATTTTTTTTTTTAACTTCTTCTCGATCTAAATCACACCATTAGAACAAAAAAAAAAAAGAAATAAAAATAAAATATAAAAAATGAAAAATTGTTTAAAACAAAAAATATCATTAATTATATATAAAGAAAAAGGGTGATATATACCTTACAAATGAGCTGGCGGTTAACCTTAACATTAAAGTTAACAGAATATTTTACTATATTAGGTGATTTATTATGGTTGAAAATATAAAATAATTTTTTTTGGCCTGAATTATGTTTTTATTTTTCGTTTTATTGAAATTTGAGATTTATCATATAGGCACAGGTTTTCGCTGGCACAGTTAAAATGGAAATAGGATGCTCTGTTAAACTTATTGCTAAAAATATAAATTTATAAACCAGTTTATATATATAACTCTTAAACTCTCAAACGCACATGCGAATCAATGAATAGGTCAATAAAATAAAATTTAGGAGTATTTACCTAAAATGATACAGCCGAGCTTAAACATATGTTTTAGAGGTATACCAATCGGCAGATGATTATTATTTAAAGCTTAACTTAGAATTAAGGATTTTCCTTCTATGATATTGTTACTGATTATTTTATGGTTGACTAGTTGATATATTTCAGTAGTGAATTACATTTGTGACTCACGTCGCATGGATAATAACATTAAGAGTTTTTAAGTAGAACAAAATATTAAATAACTATTTCAATTTGGCCTCGTATCCGCATAATAAACTTCAAATTGCTAATAGAGCTTCTTGAAAAAAAAGAAGCATTTTTGAAGAAACAATATATTCAAAAGAGCGGTGCGTAATTTGATAGTTGGATCTTGGATGCAAACCAAAATAAAAGTATCGATTCAATATTTTGATCATTTTTGTTCTATCACGTATAGATAATTCTTTATAGATTAGATTGATGGCAGGAAACGTGGATTTTAGCTAAATTATCTAGACTAGACATTTTCTAACAAAATTCTTAGAAACCAAATATTTCAAAATTTGATTTAGTATGCATCTGCAAATCAATTGCATAATGTTAGGGTCGATTAACTCATATACTATATGCTAACATTAAAAATTGATTATACTCATGCTGTACTAAATCTATACTGTACCCAATGTAAACTTTAGTCACTCGAATACAAATCTTTTCCGTGTTCGTTAACGCATCTTTTAACACAAATAAACTGATTAATAATCAGTTTTAAATCAATTAACAAATTTTAAATTGAAAATTTATATTTTAATAAAAACAATTTAAACAAAATTTTCAAGTCAATTTATAGGAAACATTTAAAATAGTAAATGACAACATAAAAATTTTCATTGTTTTTATTATTTTGGTTCAATGAATAAATACAAAGAAAATTTAAATTTTGAAAATTAAATTGATATAACTATTAAAAAAATTATAAATTCACAAAAAAATTATTAATCGTAGATGAAATGACATAAGAAGATTATTTATGGAAAACGAAAAAAAAAAAATGTTTTTTCTTTAATACCATAAATAAATAAATATTTCTAAAAAAAAAATATCTAAAAATGTTTTAGCATAAAATTGTTACATCCCAAAACTTGTCATCATGTCACTATATGGAAAAGGCGTCTCAACTATGGTATTAATTTGTGGGTGCATAGCATTTTTCTATCTATAATCATAATATCTTTTTTTCTAAATGTGTTTTTGATTTAGAAATATAATAATTATTTGTCTTCGACTTCGAAATATATAATAGAAATTATCCGAGATGAACAAGAATATTGGAATTTTAAAGGTTGATCAAGGTAAATATAATTTTTAAGATCATAAATAAGATATGTAAAAAGTTTTAAATCTTTAATACAACTCGAAAAATATAAATTTGAATATTGGAAAGGTACAGAATTTTCCTATATTAATCTTTGATACTTCTTAATTGATGTTGTATTATTATACAACAAAATTTAAATGAATTAAAGTTAATTTTGACAGTTTCTATTTCTATGGCATATGCGCAGAATAATCATTTTAACATGTTGACTATCAAATACGACTAGTAAAATAGTAACCAATACTATTTCTACTTTGAAAATTAGTTCTAATCTAATAGAATTATTTGATTTTTGTTCTTCATTTTATTCGTATTTTAAGAACTAAATTGAACTGAGTATAATCTTTAATATTTCAACCAATGTGAGCTCAATATGGCATCGTGGTTAAAGTATAGTATAGGTTATGAGAAGAGTGCGTGAAGATACATGGTCTACGGTTTATGGATCCATTGAGGTTACTATGTAAGGTCCATAAACTAAGCACTAATCCTATCAAACATTATACTTTTCTTTATAAAGAGAACTTATAAAATATGGTTTACTACATAAGAAAAAATATGTAAATTCCAATTGTATATTTTAGTTTAAAAGTTCAAATCATAATTTAAGCTAAATATTAAATATTAATTATTTAATTAAATAAATTTGTATATAGTATATAAAATATATCAAATAATAAGAAGAATTACTAAAACTTACCTAATACAAATTTATTTAATAT
Organism: Rhamphomyia laevipes; assembly: GCA_963920725.1. Taxonomy (NCBI): domain Eukaryota; kingdom Metazoa; phylum Arthropoda; class Insecta; order Diptera; family Empididae; genus Rhamphomyia; species Rhamphomyia laevipes. The sequence goes on along the minus strand of OY987255.1, from coordinate 19,219,512 downwards.
TCGAATCCTCCTATAAATTTCCAGTCGTTTTATCCTTTAAACAGTGTAAATAGTGTAGGTAATCCAAAAATTAAATCTATTTTATATTTATTTTAAATCACCTTTAATCCAATATGGTGCAAAAACAATTACATATTATATTTTTTTTTTAAATTCACTCAAAAATATTTTTTGTAATAAATTTGAACTCGAGACCGGCAAAATATTTTTTTTTCTTTCACTGATAAAATTTTTTTTTTGCTTATCTATTTATAAATATTTCTTCTTCTATAAATAAAGTATCGAAAATAAAATAAAAAAAAACCAAAAACTATTAAGAAACAAAAACTGGTTGTTTTAAATGCTTATGGCATCTGTTAATACACCACCAAATTCTATATAAATAATTATCTTTGAATCTTTAAACAATTTTAACACAACATAGTACAGAAGAAAACCTTCATTATTATTTTCGGTTGTTTAAATAAAAAACTAAACAAAAAAAAAAATATTTTTGTCTACAATATAATTTACAAAAAATAAAAAAAAAAAAATATCAAAAATTCAATGAAAACAAAATAGTCGTAGGTCACGAAAAATATGTTTCAATTCCATACCGTCAAAATAATAAAACACTGCACAATTTTTTGATTGCACGACTGTTTATATTATATAAAATTTAAACATAAACACAAATCATACAAAGAAGCGTAAACGTACCGTACTCAATGCCGATTTAACTGAAACTGAAATTAAAATCAAAATATTTTTTCAATAAAAACAAGAATAAAAATAAACAATATTACAAGACAACCGCTTTTTACACCAATATGAATGAATGACGTATTTTCCTGTATATGTTGTGTATGAGCGAACATAAATCAAACCAACTTCCTATCAACCAAAGAATAAATTGAACAATCAAACTTGTTAGAAATGTCTTGAGAGCAAGTTTGAAAGTATTTGTGTTAACTGGTGGTAACTGGTAAGTGTAGCTTGTGAATGCTTACTTTATAAATATTGGCCCACCTAGACACTTGTTAAAATTGATCTAAAATGCATTTCCTACACTGCAGTTACCATATAAAATTTGAACTTTTTACGATTCGAATATTTTAATTATATTAGTATTTTTGATAAACATGAACCTTCGAATTTTGTATATTGACGTGAACGTTTATTATTTGACAATTTTTACTTCTTATTTTTATTAACGTTGTTAACAGATTTTGTGAATTGATTTTTATTGTTATTAATTTAATTTTCTTTAATATTTAATTAATATAGCGTTGTCCAAAATGGTGAGATGAATATTTGCTGAATTTGATTTGTAGGATTGCATTAGGATTTCGGTATGTCATAATATTTCAACCGCTGTGCTCTGTGCAGCTTATGTAGTCAGAAAAAAATGACAAACAGTATTTATAAAGTTGCACTGCATATTTATACGACCGGTTGCAAATTTTCAATATTAAAAAATGGGTTACCTAAGTAATCCCTGCATTTCAAAATCCAAAATAAAATCCTGCAAAATCCAGTAATACAAATTCGTGCATTTTGAAATAAATACGATACGCGACAAATTTTATTTCAAAATGCATTGATGTGTAATTGTTGAATTTATACATTGGCGAAATTCGGTGAAAGGAAGGATGGCGCCGAAAAGGTTTCTAATTATGCTTTAATAAATAAAGTGGAAATGGAATTCATTTTTAAACAAAGTTAAAGCTGATATTTTTAATAATTTTCGTATTCAACGATACAAAAATATAATGAGTAATCGTTTAACAATGACTGAATTCGAATCTTTAAATGCAATTGTTTTCAAATGCAAATTTAAATGCAAATGTCCTAATAAATGATCACATATTCTTAATAATTTTTAATTTTTCTTAATATTATTATATATTTTTCCTAAATTAATTAATTAATTTTGTATATATTTTGTAATTTCACTAATAATTTTTTTTTTTAAAAATATGAAATAAATAATTCTGCGAAAAACTTTGAATTAAAGTTATGATCTTTGATCAAAACGAGGAAATATTTAACATAACGAATCTCACTGTAAGTTAATGAAGCTTAAACCTTTAATTTTGTTAAAATTTAATCAATAGAAAATTAATGTAATTACCATTCTCACAAGCCGATATTTAAATTTGAAAATATTTAGGGTAGAAAACAATTGTCTAAAACTAGTTGCCATCAAGACTTTTAATTTAATATTAGCTTTTTTTTATATTTTGAAAAGAAACAAATATTTTATTATATTTTAATATTTAAGGGAACAATTTGATAATAGAATTACTAATTTTAACAACGATAAAAATTTACTAATTAGAAATTAAATCTAATTACTTGTCATAACAAAATTAATAATTTTTAAATAAAACTTTTTTACAAACTAATATACTCATTTGCGACGCCTTGATCTTGACCTTGATCTTGACATAGAACGAGTAAAACGATCTCTTTTACGGCGTCTTTGTGGCGGTACACGATTTGCATCTGATGTAGATTTAATTGTATTACTTCGACTTGGAGCTTTCATTGGTTGTTCATCATCATCATCAACAACACTATTATCTAAATATTGTGAACTTTTACTATCTTTGTCATTATTGTATTCACTGCCATATTCATCTTGATATTGATCTTGTTGTTCATCTTCTGTTTCTTCATCCATATTTTCACTTAATGTTTTAGAACTTTCCATAATACTACCAACATAATATCTACCTTCATCATTTTGTTTAATAAAGCCATTTTTAACACCAGTTTCAACAACAGATTTAATTTGTTCTCTTAGTTCATATGGTTCAAGCTAAAACCAAAAAAAAATTGTTATTTTCGGAAATTTTCATGAATTATTTGATTTTTTTTTTAATTACACTACGAAGCCTCGCGATATGTTTTAAAATTCTATACAATGAAACTGGTCCTTTCAAGGAATTCAAAGCATCCATTACAAAGACACCATTCATTTGTGCAACATGCTTTAAATCATTTGGCATTTTAAATATTATCACGATAAATTTCGATTAAAATTAAAAAAAAAAAATATAATTGGATTGAAAAAATTAAGCGTTATGAAGTTATTAGAAATATAAATTTTTGACATTTGATATTAAATTCAAAAGTGACATAATCATTAAAAAAAATAAAAATATTAGTAACTAATTCAACAAGTTTTTTTTAATTCAAAGTTTATTTTATCTCTTCCTTTAACGCAGTTTACTAATAACATTTTTGACAAAACTAAAGGTTCACTTTTAAATAAACAATACTTTTTAATATTAAATGCTTCTATTGAAAGTAGGCCAAAATGTCTGGGTAGCTAATGAATATTTGTGTTTGCGGATATTATTTAATTTATGAAAAACTAAAATAAGTTTCAGTCTGAAAAACTTGAAGGATGCTAACATAGAATTTGTTTTATCCGAACTGTAGTATTTTTATACAGAAAAGGATTTATTCAAGTCTGAGTTAAAATACTAATAATTTTAAGTAGATGACATAACAGAACTCAATTTATGATGAGAAGTTATTTAAGAAAGTTATCAATTAATTGATATTAATCTACTATAAAATAAACGTATTTTAATTGACAATTTGTTTATCCTTCATAGAAATAATTTTGTTACATAACCAAAAAAAATATAATATTAAATATCAATTTCAAATTAAACTTAAAATATAAAATATTTGGTAATTTAATATTTATTGTTAGAGACCAATAATTTTTATAAAATTACCGATAATCATTCTGACACTGATGTGACTGATGCTGACAATTAAAATATGATGTAATTTTTTTATTTAATATTTAAGGGTCGCACGAAAAATTCACATTTAGTCCACGAGGTGAAATATTTTACCCAATATGGGGTGGCTAATAAATTATATTTTAACATATTATACGAATTTGTAATATAAATGAATACAGATCGACATCTCCTTTATCATGAACAGTGTTGTCCAAAAATATATGGAACCAATTTTTTTATCTTTATTGGAAATAAGATTTTGAATGCTATATCAACCGAGCAGCTAGTTTATTTTTTGTATATTGACTTGGCTACAAATTGCAGAATGGATTGTCCTTTCATAAATAAAATTAACTTAAATTAAGGTTTTATAAATAAAAATCAATTTTCTATTTTCTATTTTACTTCCATATTGAGTGTAAAATATTTCTACATAAAATTATGTTATTTTTAAATCATAGCCGCACCCCGAACTCACCTACTAACAATTTTTTTTTCGAAACTAATAATCTTATTGGTATCATAACTTGTCAGCAAAAAATATTAAATAAATCTTAAAAGGAGGAACTTATAAAATTTGATTGAAATACCAAAGCCGAGCTACATTATTCCAAATATTTGTGTAATTATTCATTTAATTTCGATTTTAATACTCGTGAATCTCGTGATAATAATAATTTACACAATATTTTTATGTATGCACGCATCAGTAATTAATAAATTCAAAGATTTTTTATTGTAATCGCCTACACAATTTCCATAGAATTATAAAAATTTTGCATATGTAAACATTTTTTTATAATTAATGGGATTTTTAAAATTAATGCACTTTTAAGTTAAGTATAATTAAAAACATTATAATTAATAATCAATTAAAATTCACCTTCAAATATGAATTATTATGAATAATTTATTGTAACCGATTAATTTTTAATAAAGTATTTTTGATTTAATTAATCTTTAGAATCTGGAATTCTGTCATTAAATACTGAATGAATTAATAAAATCCTCTGGTTGATATTTTGATTTGATTAGGTTAACAAAGACTAAAATTTTTGCATATATGTATTTTCAAATGTTTAATATTGTTAATAATTATGTGAAAAATTTACCCAAGAGATACTAGCGCTCTTCGCAGTGCCGGGGAACAGCTTTGAAATGTTAAAAAAATAGTTGAAATATATTACAAAGTAATTTCAATTAATATTCAATTTCAATTTAATAAGCGGCGCGGTAGTATCTCCAAAATATTGTGTTTTTAGTAATTCGATACGAGATCAATTTAGTGTTTATTATATTGTGACTATAAATTGATGTTTAAATTATTTTGTTGTTAATTCAAAAATTAGTTAATTGAAACCAAATTTTCAGAAAAATGATTGTCGTCGACGGAATACAATTTAAAAGAACACTTAATTAATTAAAAAGTAACATTCTAGCTTCAGTTTTGTTAATGAAAAAACTTTAAAATAAAATGTATAATTTATAAAGTTTTTATTAAATTACATTTTTATGGTAAAATGATAAAATTATTGCTAAAGATTATTAAAAGCAAATGATGGGATTAACATTGGAATATAGAATACATTATTCATTCAATATGGATTTAATACCATTAACGAAATCTTACAAAAAAAAAATAAATGAAATCGGATTAAATCATTGACAAATTAATAAAAATTTAAAACGAATTTTGACAGTTTTTCCTATATTTTATGATTTAATTGTTCAACATTTTTAATCTTTGATTTGAAATTAAAACACCAATATAAAATTACACACTTCACTTAACCTATTTAAAAAAAAAAAAAATCGAATATACTAAATCTATTTTAGTAGTTAAAAGATTATTTTTAATTACCAAAAAAAATACTTACGTTGTTGATAACATCAAAAATATTAAACACTTTTTTGTAATTCTTTTTTTATATCGTTCAAAGGGAAAGTAAAACATTGGATCGACTTAACCACCCTATATCTTTAGTTCATCAATCAAAATAAATAAAAAAAAAAAAAACATAACAACACCAACATTAAAATATGATTGTGTCGTGACGTAAACATAAAAATTATAAAATTATTGTACATCTGCTCAATGCACAAAAAAAAAATCCTATATTGAGATGAATTTATGTTTATACATATATTTTTGTTTTCCGTCAACTATATAAAAATATTTAAAAGGATCATAGATGTCCATTGATTCCGAATTCCGAGGTTAGATGAAAATATACTTTGCGCATACATAACATAAACGATATTAATGTCAACTCATGTTGTTTTGTTATGGACTTTACACAACACAATAATAAAATATACAAAAAATTTAATTCTAAACAAAAATAAATAAAACTATTAAAAATAATAAAGGGTTAAAAAATGATTTACATAGACGTCAGCAAAAAAAAAGGACATTACTAAAAAAGGGAATAGAAACAAAAAAACAACGCAAAGTTAGGGTAAAATATGGTTTTAATAGGCGTTAATGCAATCGAAATATCAGAAAAAAAAGATTTAATAATCGTTTTTTTTTTCTTTTTGGTACCATTGACATAAATAACTGAAAAGTTTCCTTAGATAAAAAATAATAATTACTGGGAATAGAGGTCGATTAAGTGGTGGTCTTTATACACAATCGGTATTGCTTATAAATCTTTGAAATGCTATATGCCGTCGTATAATCTTTGAGACCAAATTATGGAATTTAATCTTTGAATAAGAATGATTAACTATAATCATCTTTAAATTTTCAACAATTTAATCAAATTAGTAAGAATAGTATATAGAAAAAATTACTAGAGTTAATATAATCAACACTTTTTCAAAGATCTTTTAAATTCCGCTCCATTGTCCGTTTTAATATGATTGGCCAACGTAAAATCTGCCGAGATATTTTATCTTTCTATCTGACTAAATTCAGATGTGATTTGTTTAACGATGTGCGGGAATCCACAAGAAAATTCTAAATTCATACACAAATAATTGCAATTATTTCCAATTAATTTATAAAGAAACCCAAATCTAATATTACAAAATTGACAAATAAAAGTGACGATCTCGAAAAGTATGCAATTATTAGATTAATTAACCTGATTAAATAATAGGATCGTCTAGAACTAGATCTAGAAATCGATTCAAAATAATTTCGGTAGATGAAAATAAATAAATAAAAAGAAATATTACTATCTTCTAATAATCAGTTAGCTCCGAATAATTAGTTTTGTAATAATAAAGTGTCAACGTGTATTTTGTAAACTGAGATATTTAGGGTACATTATCAAACTGCCGATTTTAACCCGACAGAATCTATTTTTGAATGGATTTTCAATGATCGAATATTCGCTATAAGAAAATAAGTAAAAACCGTTTAACAAAGCTCATTCAGCTTTAGCAAATGATATTCTGGTAAGTGAAAAATTAAATGTCGATCGATTTAAACATAGTTTAATTATAAATATATTTTTCATTGATTAATAAGTTTTGCCCATTTAATATACAATCATCAATGACTTGATAATTCGGAGTGAACTTTAGCCTCCTTCATGTTTTCTTATATTTTTGCCAACACAATTTTACGGCATGCCCGTACCATCTTAATTTTTGAGCTTTGATAAAGTATTCTAAGTCTCTGTATATATTACCAGACTATATATTTTTCTAAATATTTTTCGCACAAAACTCATTAGATTCTTATCATTTTGTTGATTAAATGTTCAAACTTTAGATAAATATGTCACAATTGGTCTAATTAGTGATTTATAGATTCTTAATTTAGTACTTCTCTAGATAATAATTGCTACATCATCTGCTCTGCATAGACATTAATTTGTGATGTTTTATAAAATATATTTCCTTCCGTATCTATTTTCGATATGCAGCATTGATGGATCAAATTGAAAACAATTGTTGCTAAAGAGTCACATTGTTTAATAGAAACGGAAAGATTGCAGACCAATAACAGATAGAAACGGAAAGATTGCAGACCAATAAACAGATACGAATATTATAAAAAATTAAATGTGATTTATCCGGCTAACAAAAACAATATTTAAAACAGACTGAATTAATTTCAGGATTGTATCCTTTTTGAATTAATTACCATAAAAATCTGTTACAATTATTCGTTAAAAACTTAAAATTATTTTTCAAAAATAATTTACATATTTAATTACATTGATTGTAATGTTTTTTGGTTATACTTTCATTAAAAAAAACTTTTTAATTAAATTAAAATTTCAAATATCTAAAAAAAATAAAAATATTTTTTTTTTTTTTTGATAAATGATTGAATATTTTTAGTCCCTTATAAATTTTTTTTTATGTTATTTTTTTTTGTGATCTCATTTTGATGATGATTTTCTCGGTATGTCATTTACAACACGTTAATAAATGATAAAATTGTATATAATGCAATCAACCAAAATCATTGTTATATTTTATACACATCATTTCTAATATAATCATCTAAAAATTAATATCAGAAGGGTTAGTTCATCAAAAATACAATTGAAAATGAAATAAACGAACTCATCAAATTCGATAAAAACTTTACTCCCTTTTTTCCAGGATCTTCAACATTTATTTTATCCAGCGTTATACAATTATATCAAATTATTAATAGAATACGTATTGCATATTGTAATGATAGTTTTATTCTTACACCTAAATTTCATAAATTACATACCCCCTACAGTGAGTGATATTTTCGATATTTAAGTATAGGGTAAAATTTTATTTATTTTGCAAAAATTGATCCTTTGTACACTAATTTCAACGCCTCATTGATTTTTGAAGAGGATTCTGCAAACAAAAATTTATATTTCAGAGTCGGATTTTAGAGTCAGATATTATGATTTATACGTACCTCGACCAAAAAAATTGAAATTAAATGCCTACCCTTATTTTACTGAAAAAGGGAATTGATGGAAATTTATCAAAATTCATTATTCATATAATATTTGCGAATAAAAAAGGTAATAATAATAACATCAAAATAATAATTCAAACTGTGATTTTATGTCCTCTTGAATCTGTACGCTAATTCCTACAATTAATAATACGACAGGCTTGTGTCAAGTCGCAGATATGGTACATCAGATATGGATAGTCAATAAAAGCAATTTAATATTCTTCAGAATTATTTTTTTAAGTGTTAAATTCGAGGGTATTTTGTCAAAAGGGATTTGCAAAATAAAATTTGACAAAAATGTCATCATTCATTCGTCATAGTTTAATGAGATTTTTTTGTCAGTTTCATATTTTATTTAAATATAGATAAAAAAATATATAAAAAATTACTTAATTTATGTTGGATTCGCATTAATGAGCATTTGACAGTTATACTTTTTATGAATAGGAAAATATTTAAAGATGAATTTTGGATAGAACATTTGAAATATTTTGGGCATTGAAATTTTGCTGTCTACATTTTTGTGATCATTAAAATGTAGCTTCAGATTAGATACGTAATATAGATTAATAAACTGGCCCATAAAGTTATTTTCAATTATCAATCGAATTTCGGAAATAACTAAACTTTTTTAACGAAAAATGTCATACCAGGAAAATTTTAATAATATAATTTTGTATAAAATTTTTGTTGGAAAATCTACAATATTTAAATTTTACAAACAATATTTTTTAATATTTTCTACATAAATAAATATTATTTTTTGTCCTTAAAATCTCCTGGGGGATATTAAAATTTCTGCTTTCGACTGCACAAAAAAAAAAATGTTTAGTGGTCGTTTTGACAACATTAAAAATTAAATCCTTTCAACATAAAAAAAAAATTCAGATCCGAATTTTTTGTGTTATTCAAATATTTTCGGTGATTATGTAATCTGAATAATTTGTAATCCTTAGGTTTTTAAATAATTTTAAATATTTTTATGACAAAATCATCAAAAACATAAAAAATTTAAAACAATATTTGAAATATTTATAAAAAATGTAATTTTTTTTATGATTTTTATGAATGTCGATTTTCTATCCTATTTTAACATTTAAAATTCTTATCAAATTGACAGTTTGAGTTAAATTTCGTGATCCTAAACTCATAACGACTAGAATCTAAATACGTAAATTTAAAATGGACATCCTAAAAAAAAATCTTTTTTTTTGTTTTTTTATTTATATTTAAATAGAAAAATCACATTTTAAAAGGAAAATCAAATAACAACAAACACTGAATATAAATTATTCAATAAAAATTGACCAAACAGAAATTTGAATAAGGAAAATCTTTTAAATTTCTTTTCATTCTTTTTAAATAGAATAAAAATGTTAATTTTTCATTCCTTATGAAAACATTTTGGGAATTTTTTAGCTTCCACAATGTATAATACCAATAACCAACTATGTCAACTAAATGACCATTTCGTGGTAATGTTTATTTGAATATTAAAGCATTTAATAAAAATTAACATTTTTATTAAATGGGAAATATTTTTGGTATATTAATTTAATAAAATTATTTTTTTTTTTTTTTTGGTTTATAAAAATGTGTTTGCATGAATTAATTGAGTAACATTGAAATTTAATTGGGAAAAGAAAAATTGTTCTTTTTGTAGTAGAATAAATTAAATATATAATAACAACACGTGCCAAAAATTTAATGAAAATTAATTTATTCACAGTGTCTTTGGACATTAAATAAAAAAATAAAAGAAAATTTGATAGATAAAAAAAATGTATTAATTAATTCAGTTTCAAAAACATAAATACTTGTCGAGAAATCTTATAGTACCCCTGTACCATTGAATCAATATTATTCTATCCTAAGTTATAATATTACAATTGTGGAGACAGAAGCCGTAACCATAATAGGATTTACAACTTAAGCTGGTATCAAATTTTACTTAAAGAAATGAGCGATTTTTCATATAAATTGTATGAAGCAAACCATAATGGATTAATCAACTTTTCGTTAAGTCATTTTTTCGGTTTCGTGGCAAGCGCCGTTTCGCCATCTTTCTGTGCAAAAATAAAAAATATTTAAAATAATATGTCAAAATGAATACGTCGTTAAAATTGACATACACAAAAGTCTATTATGGTTTGCTTACATTTTTCTCTTCAATTTTTGTTAAATTTGACTTTACATTTTTTTTTTTGTGTCTAGCTTAAAACCGCGATTACAATTGACGCTTTCTAGACCCATTCTAGACGTAGCATTTGTCAACATAAAGTTGAAATGTATGGAGTTGTATGAAAGTAGTTACAATGCACGCAGTCTCTAAACGTAGCCTACGTAAAAGTTAGCCAACTTTTAATTTTTTCGCTTTCATCGCGCTTTGCAGTGTCAAAATATAGAAAAATTTATAAATTAAAAAAAAAAATCAATTCAATTCAAAATTTCAAAATGTCTTTTATTAATTTAAATTCAAGAATTTAAGAATTTACAAAATTAAATTTAGAAATAATATTTTTCTCTCAAAACAATGTAAACAAACAGTCGTTATTTACCACATCTACGTTTTCTATTGTGTCTAATCTTTTTGTAGACCGCGTTGGAACGCGTTTAGAGAGCGTAATGAAAGCGACAATGTAACTCAAGCATAAGTCGTTAAGTGGTTACGGTTATAGTGTTTCATCTTCTACCAAACTTGTATACAAATCGTTTTGGCAGAAGATGGATTTACCCATAAGTTGCTCTATAGAATTAGTGATTTTGTTTCTGCGGCTGTCAACATTTCGGGTCATTAAGCTACTGTCAAAGACGTAATCAAAAACACCCTAAAATGTGTAGAAAATAGTCGATCAAGACTACGAAGGAAAAAGTCGATCAGATATTTTATTTAAACAATTATTAGGTGTTCTTAATTGAAGAAAAATATAATAAGTGAAAATATTCTCTTCGGATAATGACTGTCGTCGGTTAGATTTCCTTTGAACAATAAATACAATACTAGAAAATAAATTCGTTATTATTTAAGTTAATTAACATAATTTATTTATAAATTAAATTAAACGAGCACTGTCCAAGCAATTTATCAAAATATTTATAATTTTAACGGCCAAAAATTACAAATTAAGATATAATGTTATACAATAAATAATTAATGAATTTTATAAAATGAAATTAATTATTTAATAAGATATAAAACAATTTTTTTTTTTACCATATTTTCTATCAAATTCATTTTTTGACCAAACAGCAATTTAAAAATGGTTTTATAATTTGATTTTATGATTTCAAATAATTTGCTATTATATAATTAATTATTTATATATATATATACAAAATGGAAATAAAATCGAAAATCTTAAATGTTTTCTTAAATCTAAACATGAATATAAAATGAACTGAACAGACGGAAATTTAGATTTAAAGACACCCACAACGACCCAATATTCATAAGTAAATATTTTCTTTTTAAGTCCTTCCACAGGATAATTTATATTTTATTATTGGAAGATCAAGATTTAATTTAAAATATACTTAGATTTAATGTTATTTGATCATTTCGAAAATTAAATTTCTTATAGAAAGGTAAAAACGTGCCCGAGATTAGAGAATCTTTCAAAAATTTATAACAAATTAATAAATTAAATAGCATATATGAAAATTAACATAAAAATTGTATTTGTTGTCATACTTTCTTTGACATTTCAAAAATAATATTAAAAAAAAAAAACTTTGAATTTTATGTAAAATATTAAAAAAAAAATAATAATAATTTTTACAAATATATTAAATTTATAAAATTTGTGCAGATGTTATAGTGTAAAATGCATGAAATCGACAACTAAATTTACGAAGATTACTTGCAAATTTATTTTCCTGTCTAAAAAGAAAACATGAAACAAATTAGCACACAAATTGGAAAAACTAAGGACATACAAATTGAAACTAAAATATATTTATGGAAAACTAAGATAAAATTTAATATAAAAGCAAATATATCTGACACAATTACAATTTACTTTTACAATATTAGTTTTTTTGGTAAAATAATTGTGTCATGATATTTTTTTAAGTATGAATTTTGTTACAGCTTTAATAAATTTCCTACATTTTATAAAATGATTTTACGAGTATAGTTAGAATAACGATGAGTGTTGCACGATTGTATTAGACTTGATGGTCAAAAAAATGGAATTTGTTTTTGGGCGTATTCGAGATAGGAGAATAACAAAAAAAGTTCGCTTCCTTGTACTCTTGTGGATGCATGTAAGCAAAGTTATGATATCTCTTAGAAAGGTTCGTCAGATTTTATTGATATTTGGCATACAAATTCATAATTCTACATACCCGCAGTGCGCCCAATTTCTGGTTTGGTTTGATTTCGGTATTTAATTGCTTTATGGAAAAATTTCAATAAAATAATTATGTCTTAGATTTGCATCATGACTATTACACAAGTAACGGCGAGTAGCTTCAGGGGTTCCTTAATATAATATGGTTATTCTATATCTATATGATGTGGATGGTAATGTCGACATGGCAATGTTCTTGAAAAATCGAAAATTACAAAACATTGTCTTGAACCTAACTATGAGTTGTCTGCTTACCACTGTTTCCACTTTTTTACACGCTAGATAAACTGGGATTAATTATATATGGAGGAATTCATATAGGAAATGATTTAGTGAGCTCTTGCTGAATTGGAATTCAATAATTATATTATTAAAGACAAAATTTTTGTAATAATAAAAGTTTTCAGGTGAATATTATTAATAAATATTATTTTATAAAAAATGCATTGAACTTGTACATAAATATCTAAACATAAAAGATGTTGATGACAACATTTGAGTCCATAAAATTCTATGCATAACAACATAATATTAAGCAACAAAAAATAAAGTATGGTCTGGCATTATTGCCAAAAACAATAATAAGTAAATACGCTTACCAGTTTGTTGTTCTTCCACAACATTTCCTTTCTGTTAAATCATTCAATCAATTAATTTATAAAGCCGCTGAAGAACTAATAAAAAACATTTATGTTAGATGGATTTTTAAGCGTTTTGGAGAGTTCAATTCAGACTCACGTGAACCGGAATTATAAATTTTTATATATACTTTCTTTATAAATGCTTAATTGCCTAATTATTAAGGAGTATATTATAAAACAGGAGCGATACTTACCATCTATTACTAAACAGGATTTGTTTTAGTATAAATCAAAATTATTAGAGTTTAGATTATCAGGTCAGAACATTATAAGACACATAAATTAAGTTTGTTTAACAAATTAAATATCAATTGGGTAAAATCTCATCGTCAGTTTGTCATGAATTAGACATGAATTCTCAGTCGATAATTAGGTATATACTAAATATGGAAATTTATTTTCCTTTTAATGAAAAACTTAATTATCAACCCAAACTGATTTCATGCATTATGTCATACACATTATGTGATATACGTATATCAAAGTTGAAACATTTTCCAGGAAAACTTTATACTCGAAATTCTCTTTTGATTTGACTTTATATATAATTTATAAAGATAGTTTAATTTAATTAGAACTTTTAAAACTTATTCAAATATTTATTCAAATATTTAAACTAAATTTATTTACAAAGATAATCTCTTTAAAAAAACCAATTAAAATATAATTTCATACGTCTAAGGTCTAGTCATTTTATTCATTTGAATTAAAATTATGTAATTTATTTAATGTAAAAATTGTCCTAGGAAGGATATATAAAAGAAAATTCTAAATGAAAATGAAATTCAAATTTGTGCTAATATTTAATTTGAAAAATTGTTTGCTAAGTAATTTTTTTTGACAAGTGCCTATAGGTCGATTTACTATAATATGATTTTTACTTTTAAATTTTAAATTCTTTTAAAGATTTATTTCCCTTCAAAATTCGGTATCATAATTTGAAGTACACTAAAATTAAATTATAACACTTTATTTTTTTATTATTTTAGTTATCTTTTTATTTCTAAATTTATATGTAATAGGATTTTAGGACCTCTCATAAAATGTACCCTGAAATGTATTTAATTATTGTAATTTACATTTTGGTCTGTTGGAGAGTACACCTTTTTTATAGAGATTATAATAACTTGACCTGAAATAGGGTAAAAAAAAATAATTATAAATAATATAACGAAGAAATTATCTTTAAGAAAAATTTTTATAAAAAAAAATTGTTAACATAAAACGCTAAAAGATCTAATACTATGAAATATATCTAAAAAGTGTTTTTTGTTTAATTTTGAATGTAAGAAAATAGCTGATAATAATAGAAATTTTGATAGATTGGTTGACATTAAGTTCTATATTTTTTTTTTTTTATAAATTCGTGACTAAAATTTTGAATTTTCATTTATATTTGTTTTATTTTTTGTAGCTGGGGAAATTAATAATTCCAATTTTCTTTTAACAATTTTATTTGATAAAATGGAAATTTTTATACAAAAGTGTTAGTTTTTTTATGAGTGCAAATGTGACAAATATCTTATCGTATCGGTACATAACTCAAGGGTGTGTTGTTCACATATTTTGTATATGTGGTCATAATGTTATTTTCTTGTAATAACTTTACAGGATGTCTAACAATAAGTTGATGGCGATTATATTACAAAAATTCTATGTAAAAATATTGGAACACAATATTTTTAAAAATTATATATAAAAACATATTTAAAAATAATATTTAAAAACAAATTTTTATTTTAGTTGAAAACTTTCAAATATATGGACAACTTTTATCATAATATATCAATAAATCTTAAATTTCATGTCTAGACACAACAAAATGTTACATTTTCTATGGTAAATTACCTCGACCTTTGAAATAATTTGATAGATTCTACAGGTATAGGATTTCTTATGACTATATAGTTAATATTTAATAAAAGTTTTAATAATTAAACAAACATTAAACTAAATTTCTTACAAGTTATGCTCAGTCGATTATATGTATTTTAAAAAATCAACAACAACAGATTTATTTGATTCAATTAATAGATTTACAAAAATTTCTAAAAAAGGATTTGTTATTTTATAAAGGATTAAGTATTTTGTACCTTGAAGCGTTAATAAAATAAATTATTTGTGTGGTAAATTTGGTATTATTGAAAAAATATTCAAAATAAAAAATCAATTTAAAAATATAAAATCTTGAATTATTTTCTGATAAAATTTGAGTAAATTTAATTTTGACTTAATGGTTCTCTTAATCTATTTTATTCACCAAATATTATGATTACCAGCATAAATTTTTATTTTATATAATCATAAAATCGATAAAGATCCTAAAAACTTTATTTTGAAGGTTATAATTAATAAATTTATTGTTTTAATTAAATATATTTAGCTCAAAGCAACAATACTGATGGGAAAAATTCATTTTTTTTTATAAAAAGTTTGAGAAACTATACTGCCTGAAGAACTTTTACATCGTTTCATAGATTTTTTTTATTAAAGTTTTTTTTTTTATATAAAATTAATTATATTTACAATTTAAACATATTTTTTTCATTAGTTACACGAGTCCATTATAAAATAAGAAAAAATTCTTTGAACCATGAACATTAAAAAGTTTTCATTCTTTTTTGTTAGGGGAAAAAGTAAATTCGATTTTATTCATTTTTAGAGAGTTTTAATGTTTAATTCAGCTATCTCACGAATCTGCACAACAATTTAAGAAATATAAACAGAAATTTTAATGATAATAAAATCCTGCAAGTCTGCAAAATAGAAAAATATTGTGAAAAATTATTAGGCATTACTATTTTATAGTTGAGGATTGAGGTTAATATCCTATATTAGATGAAATTAAAAATTGATAGTATAAATATATTTAGAATATCAAGCAAGGTGAAGGTAGTCATTTCTTTTTTGCCAGTATTATAGATAGTAAATAATTGGATCACATAGTTGAGAAAAGTGTGTAGTGAATGGTATGGATGTTGTGTGTAAAGTATTCATGTAGAAAAATAATATATGATGTTGAATTTCTAAATAATTATCTAAATTATTGTAACTAAAACGTTACCTAGTAGAACAGACTGTATTCAAAATAATCACTTCAATACAAATATACTTCATTAAATCGAAATCACTGAGAATATAAGATTTTATATTTTCAAATATAATTTATAGCTTTATATTTCGAGTACTATAGTTTAACAATGTAAATAATATCCTTCGTGGAACGACCATTTCTTATAAAAAATATTGGAATAAAACAGTGAAATTCTTATTTTTTTGACTGTCTCAAATTATTGGAGTAATGGGACATCATATTTTAATTTTTAGTAAAGTAATAATAATAATAATAAAGAATTTTTCAAATAAATATTCGACAATTTCTCTCCACGAAAATCATTTAAAAATTTCCACTTTTCAAAGTTATAAACGTTTTTATTGCGATTTTCAATTCTACATTATTTTTATTTTTCATTTTTCAACTTTACGACTGTTTTGCGTATTCATTAGCTAATTAGCATATTCTTTAAACCAAACACACTAATATTTTTGGCATATATATTTATCAATAGATGGACTTCGTTATCAATGACATCGAGAATGTGTATTTACTACACTCTACACTCCACTCTACAGTCTTCGTTTAACTTAGTCGCCATCTGTTGGTATACATATTTAAAGTAGTTGGTAGTTTTTAAGGATATGCCAAGGTTAAAGAATAAATAAACTATTAACACCAACGACCAAATTAAAATAATTTCTCCAGTATTGTGTCTTTGGTTATGGTTTATAATTATAAATGTGTAATGATATTGAATGAAGTAGTTACTTACTATGGTGAAAATATTACTACCCTCTGGTGGCTATATTTTGAACACAAATCAGGACTTAATATAAAAGGACAAAGAAAATAAATATTAAGGAGTAAAGCTTTAACACTTATTTACCGGTTAGAATTAGTTAACATATTGTGGAAGTTATGTTATTTTTCTTGACTTTTACAGTTGAATTTATGACCATGTACAGAACATTTTTTTTTTCAATTGTTTTGGATGTGACAAAAATAATCACCAAAATTACATTAAAAAAAAACTAACAAAGAAAAGATTTAATTTATGATTACAATTTACTAATCATAGTGTACTACAATATTTTAATTTAATGTCTAGCCTTTAACACATTTAAGGACATTCAACTTTACACTTAAATTTTTGGAATATGATTCTTTAAAAATGAGTTCTTCAAAATTACATATTTGTTTAGGATAATCAATCAATTTGAAAGAAATTTTGATTTGGTCTTTGAACTTAAAAGTAGCTAATCGAATTAAAAAAAATTATGATAATAATTTTGAAATATATATTAACTATAAAACTTAATTTTATATAATTTACTGACAGACCAACAGACAAACAATTATATTTTAAAATTGAAAATATTCAATACTTTTGTTTAAAATTTTCCAGAAATATGTTTTTAATAATAAAAATAATTATGCAAAATCGCAAAAAACTAAAAGGGTCTCCCTCTTAAATTATTATTAATATACAAATTCTTTAAGTAAAAAAGCCTCGTTTATTTCTAATGGTTGTGTCTGATAGATTGGGTTTTCTGTTAGGAAATTTTTAAAACAAGAAATCAATAATTTTTGGTTAAATACAAATGTAAATATAAATTCTAAATTTAGTTTTTATTTTACACTGTTTTGCATATTATTGAATCATAATTATTGATATTTTGTTTTCAGATAAAGTGACATTCTATTTTATAGTGACTTTTTATATTATTTTTAGGCACTACACATCACGCTATTTAAAAACCAACTAATTTACATAAAACGAAATTATTTAAAAGTACATATTTAGTTTCGTCATATCTTACGTCATAGATTTTTATAAATACTGGAAAGTGAACTACCTATATGTATTCTATATAAATTATACTATACTAAAATATGCTGTCCACTTTCCTTTTAAACTTTACATAAAACTCTTCCATAAAACCATAATAAAAAAAATTCTGAAAAATAATTTCGTAAAAATTTTCAGTTTTCTGAACAAAATCTTTTAAAATCTAACTTCAACAGGTATTTAAAAATTAAAATTATTTTCATCAAAATTATATATTCTTAATATTAAATTGTACCACCATAATTGAAGCTTTGCACTGAAAACTATATAATCATATGCTTCTCTCATGCTATTTCAATATATATTTCTTAAAAGAAAAACTCCAGACATGAAATTCCGAATAACACCTGTACAAAATAAGGATTTTAACCTTAATAGGAACACAAGTATGTACATGCGTTACAAATATTATAGAAAATATAATAATAAATGGCCCTTAAACCTAAAACAAAAAAAATTCAAATGAACCCATCACCCAAACTATTACAATATGTACAACCTCAAAAGGGAACATTAATCACAAATATATTTTCCTCATGGCAAATATTATGTACCCTTATATTTAGTTTCAACTGCACTGTTGGAAACTCAACCAAAACCCCCTACAACAGGCAATTTTTTTACATACATATAACAACTACCGGACTAAAAATAGTATGGTTAAACTCAGAGGTCAAAATTTATTAAAGTAATTTATTTTGTATACCAAAAGTTCTTTTGGTCAGTCTGCGAGTAAACTTTAATTGAAACGAATGTAGTTCACTTTTCTAGAAATAAAAAAATTATTTATAATAAATAAAGTTTATCGAAAAACTTTATTAAAAAATAGTGAATTTCATGCAAAAATTGAATTTTTATAAATTAAATAAAAATTAACATTCAAAATAAAATTAATAATTATAATAAAGGATTTTTATCAAGGATTTTTTTAATAAAAATTTATATTAAAATTAAAAATTATTAAAAATAATGGGTTGTGCAAGCAGTTCACCATTTGTAAAATCATCTGGTGATGTACTGACAGCGGCCAAAGGAGCAGCCACAGATGCTGTACATGTCGGTGAAGAAGCAATAAATGGTATGAATTTAATAAAATTGTTTAATATTTAATATTCAATTACGATTTAAAAATATTAATTGATTTAAAAACATTTACTTTATTAAGGATGTAATAAGGAAAATTATAGTTGACCAGAAAATTTGAATTGTTTAATATAAAATTGTTAATTCATATTTCATTTACTATGAAAATTTAGTGGAAATGTTAATAAATTAGATTTTCATTAAATTCTTACTTAATTAGTTGTTAAACACAATAATTATTTTCTTTTTTATTTCTGGGTCTTTAATAAAATTGTGTCGACATAAATTTATTTCTTTCATTACTAAAGTAAAGAATGAATCAAATGTAATTAGGATAAAAGAAAAAAATTATTACTTTTTAAATATGTTTCAACAATTATAATATTGACAGTTTGTCAGTTCACCCAATCAGATATCAAAGAAATTAGTACTTTAAATATTATAGTACGTATTGGTAAGCTAGTCCAAATAAATTGGAATATTTAAAGCCAATAATATCCCATCCTTCACAGTTCCCGAACTATCTACAACAAAAAAAAAACATTTAGCTAAAATATTAAATATTTAACAAACCCTTTCGGTAAAATATTGATATTTAAGAAATATTAATATGTAATTTCATAATTTTATTGTTGTATGTTTAAGGAAAGTACTTTTATTTTCACTCTTACATTTGAAATGAAAAAATCAATTATGCTATTAAATGGAACGTATAAAAATTGAAGAACATTTTATATTTACTAAAATAGTCTGCACTTTCTGCTTATTTTTGAATTCTTAGGGTAAATATTTCGTGTTAAATTTCTATGCTAATTGGGTAATTAAAAAAATTTTTACAACATATTTTTATTTTGTTGTAGAAAACTTAAATTTAGATAATAATTGCTAATATTTAGTATTCAAAAAATTACTATAAGCTGAAAATAAGTACACCAAAAATTGGTTTTAAATCATAGAGTAAACTTATTCAAAATCCCTTTAATTTTGTTAGGAAAAAATGAAATCTAATTTAAAGAAATTATTAATCAAATTATTTAATTATTTATAATTGATTAATAGATTACGGTTAATAAACATAACCATTTTATTTCCATATTTGCAGAGCATATTTAAGTAAATTATAATTAATAAGGTTTAAATTTAATAAAAAAAATTAAGGTTTTAATAAATACAATAACAGTTTGGTATGAACTGTAGAGTAGTAATTCAAAGATAGATTAGGTTAGGTTTAGAGTAAGAGTGGGCCACAGCAAATCCTAATCACTGTAGTAATTTTTAGCTTTTTGTGATGTCCCTTTCTAATTATTTGCTACTGACCAAGCTCTACAGCTGCTTTAGTGATAGCCACCACATTTTCGAAGGAGCGACAACATAGCCTTCTAAGTGACTTGACTCACAGTTACATAGTATATGTTCCGCCATTTCGACCTCGTATTGACAGAAATGATACACTTGGTCCGCTGATATACCAATTGTATATAGGTAACAGTCTCACCTGTTAAGAAAACCTACCATTGTTCTGGTTTTTTTCCTACTCATTTGAAGCAGTTCTACTGTTGCTGGCTTTTTTGATGATCCAGAAATGAATAGCTTCGAGTATGTTACACTTATGTGTTTACATACTGGTACTATCGCTATCACTGTCACTGGTTTTACGCGTCAATGACTCAGGAATATCTGACGATAGCGTTAGTTCATTAAAGACAGTATGAGATTACATTGGACAATAAGCAGATAGCGCTAACGAGAGTGCCAATATGTAACACTGTATTATCCCTTCACTTCTGTTCCAATATAATTCCTGGTGTGGACAGTTTTCTCCTTTTGCTGCACCTTCAAGTAGCAGCTTGCGATGATGGTTCTGGTCCAATAAGGTTGCTTCTTCTTCTTTCGCCAAAAATCTTGCATCTTCATTATCTTCGAAACTTCACATGGACTAGAATTCAGGATAATGTTACCCTGTTCCCTTTTTCCAGACAGCGAAAGATAAAAATACAGACCAGTATTTTTTCAAAAACTGATGGAATTTTTTTTTTAAATATTCGATTTATAGACAAAACTGAATTGATTAATGTCCACTCTCTTCGAATTATGTTTTATTGACTCGACAAAAAATGTTTATTGATCGTTTATTTTGGAATAAACTCTTGAAAACTATTGTAGTGGTCTACAGAATTTTTATTATTAATTAGATATCCTTGAAATGAGTAATCTCAACAAACCCTGCAGCCTGCAAATGTAAATGTAGATATAATAAAAATTGTGTCCATATAAAACTATTTGCTGCCAAAAAAATAAATATTAATTTTTTAATGCTTTCATAACAATATTTTCAGCTGTCATAAGTCACAACTATATTTTCGGCTGTCTTGGTCAGTGTTGTCATAAAGTCCTTTTTAAAAAATATTTCATAAAAACTCTAAATATATCTAATCTATAAAAGGAAATACGTATACAAAAATACTTTTAATTCCAAAATTCAAGAAAATTTTTACGTCATATTATTTGAATTATATTTTTCAATTTATGAATTTATTGCGAAATGAAAAGACATGGAATTTACCTTGAAAAAAAAAATTATATAGCGTGTGGCTATCAAAAATATCCAACGGCTATGAATATTATTAATTATTTTTATGCAAATTTTCACACTGATTACAGGCTATTTTTATTATTATTATTATATTTTTTTCCTATTATAATTTATAAATGAGGTAGTTTAATATTTTCTATAATTTTCTTTAACTTTAATAATGTTAGTGATTGATCAAAAAAAGAAAAATCCTTTAATAATAAATATACAAAGAAGTAATTTTAAATTAGTATTTTCCCAGATAATTTTTCTAATATTATTTTAAGGATTAACAGAAAATTAGTAAATTCTTAGAAAGTATAAGTTTAGACAGTATAATTAAAATGAAAAGCTAGATAATTTATAGCGAGTAAAAATGTCAAAATAGAAATAATATAATCAAAAATTATAAAAACTTGTGAAATCATTTTTTCCTCCTTTATATCAACAAATATTTTCTTAAATATAATCCTTAAAATAAACTCTAAAACGTAAAACCACAATATTAAAATAATAAATTATTTAGTTTATAATAAAACCACACCATTAAAATAATAATTCTTTGGGTCAACAAGGATTGTTGAAACTGCTTGGAAAGAAACTTTATTGAATTTCCTTACATAATATTTGATATAATGATTTAGGATTTTCATGAATATTTGTTTCGTGATCATTTCTAATCAACAAAAATTTATTCTTCATTAACTAGTATAATAATATCTACTATTAAAAGATTATGGCAATCCATGACTCAAGAAAATTACAAATATATTATATTTAGTCTAATATTATATAAAGCAAAACTTTAATAAAAATAATTGTGTCAAGTTGTAAATGAACTTCTTTCTCTGACACTTTAAAATTCATATTAATTTTCTTTGTAACAAAACCAAACACCATCAACAACACATTTTTATTATAAGGTTGGTTTGACCACTTGTTGTGTTTCATCACAAACGACATTGGAAAATTTTATGTGGAAAACCAAAAAGAAAATTTACCATATGTTTTATGATTCAAACTCTATGGAAAAAGTAATTATGAGAAGAAGTTTTTAGTGGAAAGGATTTTTTTATTATATTAATTATTTATTAAATTGCACGTAAAACCTTTAAGGACAAAAGATTTATTTTAAAAATATTGTTATTAAAATTTTATTTTTTATATACATAATAATATATATAAAAAAAAACCGAAACTAATTTTTATTATTTTTTTATTATTAATATTAACTTTTTACTTTTATACTCTTTAATAATTTTTATAATTTTTATTTTAAAAACGTGTTACACATAAATTAAGGACATTCAAAACATTTTAGAATGGGCAAAAACATTAACAAAATTTTATTAAATGTAAATAAAAAATAAAATAAAAAATCGAGTTGATAATGGTACCATTATAAAAAAAAAAATCAATAACGAATTAAAATATTTTTATTTTATTTGAAATATTGTGCAAATATATTAGGTCAGGTAAAAAATGGAAAATGTTTACAATTCATTTATTATTATTACGATTTACAAAATTTGTAATTTACGTCTTAAAAACGAAATGAATAGTTTGTTTGTATATTTGTAATTTATGAAATTTTCACAATAAATAATTTATTAAGAAGAAAATTTATTTGCCTACCAATTTTGTAATAAATATTTTTATTATTATACAAAGAATTTTGGAGACAAATTATTGATTACCAGCAGAGTTGGCTGTAAAATTGTTTTGTTAACCATTCGCCCTTGTAAGACGCCCTTATTATAGAAAAGGATACTTAAGGAAAAAATAAAATAAAATTAAAATTTAAAATAATATTTTAGTTTCAATCCCATTTTAATATATCCTTAAAATAAATTCTTTAAATTTTATTAGAAAATTTAACATTTTTGATTGATTTTGTTTCTTTTGATATTTTTAGTTAGCGGAAATCAATTTTTAAATAATAATTAAATACGTAAATTAGTTAGAAAATCATTTTGCTTCATATATCTAAAGCAAAAAAAAAAAATATGCAAAAAAAAAAAAAAAAAATTGAGGTTTTAATGGATTTATCCATTTTCGATATCAGGGAATCCGAATCCGCAATAAAAATTTCTGTGTCCGCCGTACGCCGTACGTGTACGCCGTACACCGTACGCAGGGTAAAAATGCTCTTTTTGCAATGCTTAGAAATAGTAGTAAACCAATTCCGATTTTGACAAAATTTTACAGAAATGTAAAGAAATATTGGAAGTATGTCGTGGTGGAGTGCATTTTCAAATAAGTCAATTGCAACCCCCTTAAAAAAGGGGTCGAACACACCCCTTTTTATGCACACGAAAAAACACTGCTTATATATTATGGGATTTTAATGCCGTTTCCTCAGTACGTACATATATACTATCTAATTAAATTTTTAAAAAATGGGGGGTATCAGACGTAGCCCCACGTTTTTATGGGGCTTTGAAATTTGAATTTTGGAAATTTAAAATAGCAATAAAATCCTCTATATTTAAACTAGGATATTGTACTTTTTACATAAGGTAGAGAGGGTAAAAGTATTTCGAAATTATATGGAAATTAACCCCCTCACCCCTTTCAGGTTGCAAAGGGAGGGTGTTTATAAAATATGTTACACCCCCTCTGTGAAGGGGTAGATTTAAAAACTGAGAAAATACTTTGTTAATAATATAGTCTTACATCTTTACCGAAAAAATCAACCCTCTAACCTCAATCTCCGCTTTTTTACAGGGGGGACAAAGTAAACATTTTGAAAATTCATACATTTTCTATTTAAATTTGATTTTTTTAAGATTTAAAAGTCCATAAAAACTAAACTATAAGAGATAGGATGGTTTAACTTTTAACTTAGGTCTATCAGATTAGATTCATTCTAAATAAATTCATTTTGTTACCACCCGCCCCCTTTGGGTGGATAAGGGGGTGTGTTTATAAAATAACTTACTCCTCCTCTGCGGAGGGGTAGATTTTAAAACTGAGAAATTAGTTTCTTAATAATATAGTCTTAAATCTTTACCGAAAAAATCAACCCTCTAACCTCAACCCCCGCTATTTTACAGGGGTATAATTTAAAGGGATGCGAATATATGCCACAAAAGGGTGATTGAACACAAGATATATGAAGCACTGTTCCAACTTGGCAGCTTTTTATCCATGAAATAGTTCTTTTAAAGAAAAGTGATTGTTTAAAAATAATATAAATATAATTAATTAAAAGGAAAAAAAAACATTATTCGAAATATTTTAAAATTCATTTTTGTTTTTTGACAATTAATTTTTAAAATCTCATTATGGAGTGTAAAAAGGGTACGCTTATGCCTTATCCATCGCCTATGAACGATTAAACTCGGCCTTTAAACCTCAATATCAGTGAGTTCTACGGAGAACCAAAGGCTACTTTTGAGATATACTCGGTTATATATCACCAAGAATATTAAATTAAATGGATTTGTATGGTGATGTTAGCGAGGTGTTTTATAGTACATATGTACTCGAGTATATATTAATTTTTTGTAGAATCACGTGCGTCCTCAAGTGCGCTGTTTAGTTCGCCTTTATGCTAGAGCCACCGCTGTTACCAGATTAATTCAACGTATAGTCGCAAAAATGTTTTTCGACTATACATTTTAAAACATATTAGATAATTGTGTGACCTTGATGGAAGTGGAATTACATCATATCATAACACCTAAAAGTAGTCATATGATAACACTTATTTTTAGGAATTATTATTCTAATTAATTGCTTTTTTTTTGTTATGAATTGACCTGTTACCTTGATAGCCTTATACCCAAATTATTATAGCATTAGAACATTTTGTTGATGATTCGGTATTTATAGCACTTCACTTACATTTATTTCTAAACAAAAACTGGTGATATTTTTGGAAAATGTTAATTAGACTATAACAAAAATTGTACACTTCAATTTTGTAACAATAATAATTTTCGTTTACTTACAGACGTCAAAGATACATTAAATGAAAAAGTTGGTCATGTCAAAGAAGCTGTTATCGGTGCTGTACAAAATGTCGGACATGGTATTGAAAATGCTTTTAAAAAGGATGTACCAACACAAGATACTGGTGTAATGGATAAAGAAGCAATTGAAAAAGTTACAAGTGGAACAGAAACAACAATGAATTCTACCGATTACAAAATAATACCTTTAAAAGATCCAGCTGATAAACTGATTGATGATGCTTTAGATGAAATTAGTGAAACATATGATGAAAATATACATGATGTTAAAGATATAATACGTGATACAACAGATACAATTAAAGATACAGCTACAAATTTATCAGATGATGTCGATAAAATTTTATCTGATAGTAGTCCAAATCATTCAATTGATGTTGATAGTTTAAAAACAACATCACCAGAACCAGAAATTGAATTGGCAATGGCTAATAAAGATACAAATATAATAAATCCACCAACACCGAAACCAACATATTCGGAATTAGAAAAATTACAATCAGCGAGTAGTGATGAAATTAGTAAAAGTAGTGATCGGATTAACAAAAATATGAGAAATAATTTAGTAGATGAAAATGTTGGTGGAATTTATGAACATCATCCAAAAATTACAGATTCACAAATTGCCTTAATACGTGAAGGTGCAGCAGCTGCAGCAGTACCCGGTGTTACTGGGGTTTTAAGTAAAAAAGAGTAAGAGAAAATGGAATTAAAAAAAAAAAAAAAATGTGTAATGTTTTTTTGAAAGGAAAAACCTGATATTCAAGCAGACCTCAAAATTTTAATGTGATTAAGAAAACTATACAAAAAATATTATATTTATTTATATATATATGAAAATTGTATTATTTATCCTTTCTTTTTTTTTTGTAAAAACTATGCACTTCTTCCTTCCATTTCACTTTCAAAATGCATTATTAAGCAAAAACTTTAAAAATCTAATTAAATTTTTAAAATTAAAAAAGAAACTAATTTTTATATAATAAACTATATTAAATTAATTTAAGCACTTAAGTGAAAACAAAAAACAATAAAAATGAAAAATTGTTATGAGAAAATATTTTATTTATTTTGTGTATTTTTAGTATCGTTAACAGAATACAGAATATCACATTGAACACAATAATTGCAAGTGTAAACGTCTTGACATAGTAAGTGATAAAAGCTCAAAAGGAATTAAATAGCTTAAAGGGAATGTACAATTACACTAAATTGATATGAAATCTGGATGTACAGAAGACTATGATGTTCATTTTAAAGTCTTTGTTTTATTTTTGCACAATTTCTTATATCCTTTTTGTTCGACCATAAAAGGAATATTCGAAAAACGAAAATAATCTTTATGTTATCATTAATGTTTTTCTGGTGTGTCGGTTTGTTTGCCTTTTTTCAAATTTCTATTTAGCACAGTTTATTAAATGATATTAAACTTAAATTTAGCCTAATTTACTAACACTATGAATTTTAAAGCAGGAGTTAAGTTTATATGAATTGTAAAGCTTATTAGCCGATGTTTATTCAAATTTTACCAATTAGGAAAATAGTACAAAAAGGTGTTAATATAATAGAGTTCAAATTGATAAAGAATAATATTACTTTACATTGCACCATTTATCCCTTTTAGTCCTTTTAAACAAATTTTGTTCTATAGAATATCCATAGACAATCCAAATGTTTAGGACTAATTTTTGTCTGTCCTCTTTATCTGAACAATTCATTATTGTTGGTATAATTTTTGATTTTGATAGAACATAACTTTGTTAAATTGAAATAATTACATCATAAGTGGTTCAAAAGTTCAAAATTTAAGATTACTGTAGCAAATAGAAATTTTGTTTTAATGAATCCTTGATCTCTGATATCTATTTAAGTATGACAATGACTAGATTTTTAAAAATTGTATATTGCATATTGCATGTGTATGAATTTGCATGGTTTCATATTTCCTGGAAAATAATGAAAACACGAAAACTTATAAATCATTTTTCCAATTTTCAACCATATATAATATAAAAATGTCCAACATTTTACTATTATCAGCAAAAATAGATTTTAATTTAACTTTATTTCATATTTAAAAAAAAAAAACAGAAATTTAATTTAACTATAAAAATTTATTTCGATCCAGGATAATAGTTAAAAAGCCAAATATACGACGCACTAGAATACCAGATATAAAAAAAAATTTAAACAAATTAAATATTCAAAATGGTAATATATCAACCAGATGGGAAAAACGTCATGATAAATTGGCACAAATGAAAATACCAAATAAAAAACTTCAACGTCGTGAATCGTCCGATACATTGTGGAGTGGTTCTTCAGGTGAATTTACGAAACCACGAACAATGTATTTAGTATTTGGTAACAATTTCTTAAAAACACCAAAAATAAAAATCATTGATGGTAATAGGAAAGCATCAAGATGGATGAAAAATGAAAAATTAGATTCATATGAATTGGATTTGTATACTGGAATTACAAAAGAAACAACCGATAATTTAAAAAATGATATTAATCGAAAAGAACAACAATTAGAAACAAAATCTAGTAAATGGAACGCCCGACCATTACAACGATCACTTACACCAGAACAATTCCCAATAAAACAAAAATCTTTGCAACATTTACGATCCCTGCAACATTTACGACCATTGTCACAACAACGTCCACTGTCACAACAACATCATATTTCACAACAACGTCCTCTATCACAACAATATCCTCTTATACGGACTCCGGTACAGCTACCACCACTAACGTTTGTTAAGTTTTTCAACTCACAATCAATTCAACAAAATCAACAAAATTTACAAATTCCAAAAACATCATTCCAAAATAATGAAAAATTTCGTATAATTGATGATATTGCCGATGATGATACAAATTCTGATAAAAATCGAAAAGAAAAAGCTGCTGAATGGTTAAAAAATAATGTTATGGAAAAGTCTTTTGATGAGATACCATCAACAAATAAATTTGCAGATTTAGTGGATAAAACTATCAAAATATCAAGAATCTTTACAAACAATAAGGATACCGAAGAAGATGAACAAAAACAGAATTCTTTAGATATAAATAATTTAATGGATCTGGATCGGAAAATTAGTATTAATGGTTTTTTAGATGATTTTCGTGAACTAAAAAAAGGTAATTCAATAACGAAATTTCGTAAAGCCGATGAAGTACAAAGAATCCAAAAAAGAGATAAATTTAATAATAATCGAGAAGCTTTTAGAAAAATTGGAAATAAAAAAGTTGATCAAAAAAATATTGGATATGGTAATAAGAGTCGTCATAATAGAAATAAATTTTTACGAGAATCAAAATCATTTTACCAATACGATTAAAAAAAAAATTCTGAAAAGAATATTAATTATAATAAAAACTTATAAAATTTCTAAAATACTTATACTAAAATACTTCTTATTTAAATTTTAAATAATTATTAAATTATACACGTAAAAAAGGTCCTTTTAATAAAAAATAATTTAATTATAAATATTTTCCGAAGCGTTACAGAATATTTAAATGTATAATAATTAAAATATGACAACTTCAACTTACAATAAAACTATATCAATAAAGTTTACATTTATAACTACGAAAAATGGAAAAATACATAAACCCAGATTTAATATTATATTTTTGAAGTATTTTCTACTAGAACTTGTTCATAAAAATTATATTATGGTAGTTTCTATTAAATATAAATATAATTTAAGTTCGTGACTTGAACGGAACAAATAAAAAATATATTTGTATTAAGTTTTATATTATAATATTGTGTGCCCTTTTCATTTTTAATTTAAACTTTTTCAACTCGGTTATCATGATAAATACAAGAAGAAAATAGTGTATTTCCTTATTATATTTCTATATATATATTTATGTGCATATCCTTTTTACATGCAACCTAGAAAATGTTTTATTAAAACAAAAAAAAAATTGAAAAAAACATTTTAAAAGTATACATCACGCAATAATAAATTTAACTTTAAAATATTGTTATTAAAAGTATATATAAAAACATTAAAATGTTTGATTTAAGTATATAAATCTATTTAAACAGTTTTTTTCAGAAGGAAGAATTTTTATTTGGTTTGTATATTTTTCTACTATAATATAAAAAAGTGTTGATTTTCATTTTTAATAAGTTCAAGGACAAAATCAGATTTAGGTCAACAAAATATTTGGAAAACAATAATTACAATTCTACACAGTTAATTAAAAACCCGATCAAATGTTAGGAGAAAACAGTGATGAGCTGAAGGCGGTTCGGTCTGTTGTTAATTATTATACGAATTTGCGTGTCAGTTGTTAAACTTTATTCTATAATATTGCATGCAATATTCAAGTCTCCCAAAATATAATAACTAATTAAGAATTATCAGGTAATTAAGAATAATGATGCACAGAACTTACAATGCTAAAACTTTGCACTATAAACAACAAAAAATGACACTATAAGTTCACTAGGACTGAAGATCTAAACAGACCATTCCTCATTTATCGGTTTTGATCCAATCAATAAACAGGTGGATCAGTGGAATCTAAAAATGTATGTGAAATGCTGGTTAGTGAATTAATGCGCGGCCATATATGTGCATAGATAGTAGAATATGGACAGTGTACAATTCGATAACAGATTAAAATTTGGAAGTATGTAGAATAAAGTTTCCTTTATTTTATTTAGATTTTTATTTACACATACATAAAATAATTTGTTAAATAATTCTCAACTCATCACTGGTGCAAATACCTCATTATGAACTAGTGGGGTCCATGAGAGGATTTAAATCTGATTTATAAAGTTTAAGCAATCAACTAATATTTAAGCCCTACTATATTTTTCTACAAATAATTGTGCAATGAATAGGTACGTAATTTGGGAATTGGTTTTTAATGAATAGTTAGAAATAATCAATTAAGTAAGACAACAAAATGTCTTTTTAATAAGTTACGTGTCATATTAAAAAAAAAAATCCATGTAATTTTTTTTTATAAATTTACAAACCAAATCCATTTTTATGTTCATATATTTCATGTTTGCTAAACATTAAAAATGTAAAACAAAAATTCAAAGCTAAACAATTCCGCGAGCGTTTTGTTTACATTGAAAAAGTGAAAGGTATAAAATAATTTGCATACGATCGTTTTAATAAGTTGTGTATATATGTAAAAGTACATACCTATGTAATTTAAAAACTACATTTAATTAAAATGGATTTTAAATTTTTTACCAGTTTACATTTATATGGGGATGTAGCTCAGATGGTAGAGCGCTCGCTTAGCATGTGAGAGGTACCGGGATCAATGCCCGGCATCTCCAAGTGACCAATATTTTGGTGTACAAAATTATAATAAAATTAAAAAAAAAAAAAAAATTATTATAATTATTATAACAAATATATTTTCATAAGAAAAATCTTTCAACAATTTATCTACGCTAATAAAATATAAAATAAAATTTTATAACTTTGGATTTAATTTTCCACTTGATTCATTATTATCGGACTGGTCTAGTCATGCTGGAACAGTTTGAACATCTCCGGTCAAAGCAATACTTTCAATTTCTACCAATGCATCCATGGGTAAACGAGCAACTTGAACACAGGAACGAGCAGGAAAATCATGGGTGAAAACTATTTTATATATAAAAAAGAAGTTTCGTATATCTCATTTTTGAATAAATATTTCATTAAATTTAATTTAATTTAAAGCGCAATCAAGAAATTTATACATATACATAAATAACTTATAAAAATAACAATTATGGAAAGAAAAAAGGAAAATTGATTATTAAATTTCTCAAATTACGTAAGTATTTAGAATGATTAAAAAGTTATCTAAAAAATTATTTAAATATATGTAATTTAAATAAATAAGTTTATTTATTTATTTATTTATGGATAGTAAACAAAATAAACAAATCAGATTAGTAACATAGTTCAAAGCTATTTACACTTTTAAGTTAGATAAAATTAAAATAAATATTTTTTGTGATAATTGATATTGGCACATAATTGAAAATTAACATCTGATCTTTGTTATTCACATAGTGATAAGCTCACCAAAACTATTTTATTTATTTTTTATTGTTATCAGAATAATTATGATGAAATAAAAATATTTTATTGGAAATTTTATGATAATAAACACCAAAATATTGGAAATTTTATGATAATAAACACCAAATATATGTTTATTATATAATAAAAAAAAGAAATACTATATTTAATTATATGATATAAATATTGTATTAAAAATAAATAATTGTATTTTTAAAATAAATTATTAATTACCTTTTTTATAAACTTCATTTACAGCACCAAAATCATTTAAGTCTTTTAAAAATATTGTATTTTTAACAACTTTATCGATTCCAGAACCAGCTGCTTCTAAAGTAGCTTGTAAATTTTTAATTGCTGCTTCAAATTGTTCAGTTGCTCCGCCAGATACTAATTTCATTGTATCTTTGTCTAAACCAAGGCATCCTGATACATAAACTGTTCTATCAGCAACTACAGCTTGGCTATATTCATTATAATAAGACAATTGTTAACTATAAAAAATATTTTAAATAAGTATTTTCGTAATACTTACTTATATGGAGCAACAGGTTTTGCTGCTTTTGATGTGCTTATCAGTTTTCTTATTAAAGTAGCCATATTTTGTATGTTTTTATACCACCGATAACTTCAGGGAATGTGTAATGAATGAATGAAATTAGCTATAAAAATATTTCAACGTCAACGAAACTGATAACAAAATATGATAACAAATAAAATCATTGCATTGACGTGGAGGGAGCCGGCAATTTTGACAATATGAAACAAAATTGACAGCTTGACAGCCACAAAATTTCATTGGAAATTGGAAGTTTGCATTGCAGTTTTGCAATTGAGTATTGAGTTTTGTTATTTGTAGTTTTACTATTTCGTGTAGCAATAAATGTCGTCAATATAAATATATATGTTTATATGTTTATATTATTATTAGAGAGCACACTTTTTTAGAATAAAAAAGTATGGGGATACAATGTATCGGGTATCGACCAGTTCATTTTCGAATCGATTCGTACAGTAGCCAATCAACGTAGACTGACATAGTTATCGATTGCAACGGCGATTAAATCACATATTATTATTTTTTGAAACTGTTATGTTTCATTTCACTTGAAATTTACTACAGTTTGTATTCGTAAATGTTAAATCGATCTAAACTCTTTAGATTCGATTCGTTCCGAATCGATTTCAATCGCACCTATGTGTCCACTCAATTTTACAGAGTAAAAATTTTATACACGTTAGAGGGGTGTACATTTATATTAATATGTAAGTGTTCACATAAATATTTATTTTAAATTCGCCTGTCAGAATCACTATTAATGTTTGGAATTTGTTTGAATTTCCCGCACTATTTTTACTACTCAATGATTAAATATTTACTTGAAATTTTTATATTTTACATTTTACTCTAAAAATTTATATTCTTTAAAACGTTAAATTTTGTAAACATATTGATCAACCTATAAATAGACACTGTAAAGCAGTACATATTAGTATTATATTTGACAACCATATTCAAAATACCATACGATAATATTATGTATGCTACAGAAATAATACTAATGATTTTTTTATATAATTGCGATACATGAAAAATATCAGCATAGCGGCAACCCCACCTTATATTGGAAAATAGTGGACAATCAAAAAATATATTTGACTACATTCCAGCTCAGCTGTTTTTTATTCTTAAAATGTCATCAATTTTGTTATTTGTTTTGGTACCCTGGTATAGTTTTAGATGTTGATGTAGACCGAACTTGTTTTTCTAAGAAAATTGATAAAATTGATAAAATTCCACAATAATAAAAATAATAAAGTGATTAATAAATTGTGCAAAGATAATGTGAAATTGGATTCTGATAATGTGCCAATAAATGCAGGCCGCTCAAAATAAATCATTTGTAAAAAGACTGAAAGAAAAATCAATTGTTGGGGTGGCATACAAATTTAATATAAAGGGTGAGTAATTATTAAGATTTAAAATAAAATGGCTTAAATAATTGAAAAGATGAACTACGTCATGCTTATTCATTAAAGTGAAGAATTGTAGTTTCTTTTTCATTTGTATTAATTATTTCAATTATTTATTTACTACTTTGTTGTGGTTTACAATTTCTTACAAAAGTTGTATACTGTTTAAAAAAAACTCATGTAGTCAGACAAAAAACATTAGATTGATTGAAAAAAATGTTGTTTGTATTCTTTGTAAAATTATAATATTTTTCTTTTAGATATTTAATCGTAATTTTTTTTAAAACTTCTACATTCTTTCGATTTAACAATGCCAAGCACTGTTTTATTTGCAACCAACAATGAAGGTCGTGTTTATGCTTTATCAACAGCATCATCAGGATGGCGTGAATTTCAATATTTAGGATTAGAATTTAAAAAAGTCTCAGCAATACCACATTTTATGTGGGCAATTGGTAGTGATAGACAAGTTTATGTTCATGTACATGGTTTAGACATTCCAATTCGTGTTAAAGAAGAATCTTATGAAAATGAACGTTGGTTTCCAATTGAAGGATTTGCTAAAAAATTATTACCAACTGATAGACATCGTTTCTCATCAATTGATGGTACTGTAGATCGCTCAATTGATCGAATACGTGTACCGTCAATGGCATGGCAATGGGAAGGTGATTGGCATAAAGATTGTACATTAGATAATCAACCATTAGATCATGATGGATGGACATATGCAATTGATTTTCCAGCAACGTATCAAATAAAAAAATCATGGAATACATGTGTTCGGAGAAGAAAATGGGTAAAATTAAAATAATTTATTTTTTTAATAGAAATCAATTATTAATTCTTCTTTTAGGTGCGTTTTCGTCGTTATAGTGCTTTAAATTCATGGTGTGCCGTGGCACCATTACATAAAGACCCTACTCAAGAACCATTTATGGATGTTGCTATAGGTGGTACAAATGTACCAGCTGCTCCAGCGGGAACCCTTTTAGTTTGGGCAATTACCGCTCATGGCAGGGTATTTATTCAAATTATTTATTTATTTCAAATATTTATTCTAAACTTTTAGGTAATGTTTCGTACAGGAGTCAGTACAACTTCTCCAGAAGGTCTACGTTGGACCGCCATCAGTACACCAGCTGGATACGAAGTCGTACAGATAAGTGTTGGTGCCACTGGTTTGGTATGGGCAGTTTTATCAAATGGGCGTGCAATTGTAAGATCTGGTGTTACTAGAGACTGTTTAACTGGTGAACATTGGTTAGAAGTAAAACCACCAGGAACTGGTCTAAAAATATTACAAATTTCTTTGGGCACTGATTCAGTATGGTGTGTCACCAATGATAATCATGTTTGGTTTCGTCGTGGTGTTAAAGGTGAAGCAGCTGGTATTAGTGAAGATTTTGCTATTGGAAGTGGTTGGGTTGAAATGGTTGGTAATATATCAATGGTGTCTGTAGCACATAATGATCAAGTATTTGCTGTTGGATCTGAAGATCGGGCTTTGTATATTCGTTCTGGTGTATCAGCATCAGATCCAACAGGTAAAAAATGGCGTCAAATTCATTGTCCGATGCAATTAAGTCGTACATCAAGTACGGTCAGTTTAATGTCCAGAAAAAGTGGCAGCTCTTCACCAGGCTCAAAACCAGGCAGTTTATGTAAACTATTTAAAGAAAAAGCTCATGTTGAAACACCAGCATTGCCCGAAAATTTTGTTGATACTGCACGAAGTGCTCCGTCAACACAACACAATCGACACAGACCAGATTTATGGAAAAATTCAACCGAATCACCACCAAATGTTGGTAGTTTAACAGAACATAGACGAAATCGATCTCATATTACTGCCAGAGACCAGCCACACGCCTCTAGTGCACCTGCAGCTGAAGTACAAGAAATTTCTGGTAAACATTTTGAAACTCAGTTAAAAAACCCTCGTGCGTGGTCACCTGTACGTAGTGTGGGTTCAATTGTTGGTACCGAAGCTCATCCCGAAACTGATTCTACCGTATTTGATGCTGACATTACACGAGATTCGGGAGTGTTTGGTGATGATGATGATCATGGCGGATCACAATATTGGGCTGAGTGTGATATTATTTGGACAGGTTGTTCAGCTGGTGCTGTAACAATTGATCCTCAAAATTTACCAAGTTGGTTTAATGATAATACCAGTAATGATAACCAAGAAGAATTAACTAAAGAATGGCGTCTTAGTGTTATTGAAAAATTACGTAAACGTGCAGAAGCATTAAAACTTTTAGATTTAGATAATTTTGAAAAAGCTGTTGAAATGTCGTCGTGGATTAAATCTGGTGAAGCGCGTTCTCAAAAACCTGGTGGCGCTTTTGAAGATTCATTAATTGAGTTAGAATGGGTTACATCGGCAGGTCATGATTCTGACTCGGGAACATTTACAATTTTGAATCCAGATGGTGTGACAACAAAAATGCAATTTTCTTTATCGGAAATCACATGTGTGCAATGTTGTAGCGAACCAGGTTTTCCACGTATAGCTTTGCATGCACCACGTCTACCCGATGGTTATTCACCAGTTAAATTACAATTTACTGGTGATAATGAAATGGAAAATTGGTTATCACATTTGACATCGGTTTGTTGTCAAATTAATGAAGTTCATGGCAAACCATCAGATAATTCTATTTGGGTAGCCAGTCATTTAGGTGATGTTTTTGTTTATGATCCAAGTAATTTGAAAGCAACTCAGTGGGATGAGAAGGATTCATGTTATGTAGAAAAAGTTGACGTTTCCACAACAGAGACACCGTATTATAATACACTTTATAATGGGTTAGAAATAATTTATTTTTCTACAATTTAAAATATAATTTTTTTTGTATGTTGTAGGATGCCTCGTGGAACTGAATTAGAAATAACTGGTTGTGTTTATGATGATGCCGATCATATCCGTTTTGATTTACAATGTCATCCCAATATAAAATTTTGGCATAAAATTGAAAAGTTGAGAGTTATTGCAATGCATTTGAATCCACGGTATAAATTTTCTTTTAGAATATTTAAATATTATTGCTTTTATGATAATTTGATTATTATATTTAGATTTAACGAGAAAAATATTGTTCTTAATTCCATGGATAATTCAGAATGGGGACATGAGACAAGAATTGATAATATGGTATTTACGCCAGGAGCAAGTTTTACCCTCGTCATACGGTAATTACAACTGTTTTTTTTAAATAATTTATATTATATTTCAGTAACGATCAGCAATATTGATATTAAATCAATTTAGAAAATAATTGCTTGCGATTTGATAAATAATCAAAATATTATTTTTATCGTTGTTATCAAAATGTTGATAATAATAATTTTTAAACTTTGAAATATTTCAGATCAACGGAAAAAGGCTATCAGATTATAGTCGACGATAAACATTTTACAGATTACAATTGTAAAGCTGATCCAGAGGCAGTAACATGTCTATACGTTAGCGGACGCGTTAAACTGTTTAACATTACTTATCGATGTCCAACTGTTATAATACCAACTCGTGATATGTATTGGCGTCAAATTGGAGGTCATATGAAAAGAGTTCATAGCTGTCGAAATGGTGTTGTTTGGGGTATAGGTAGTGATAACACAGCATGGTATTATACTGGCGGTTGGGGTGGTTTATTCCTTAAAGGACTAGAAACAAATACGGGTAAAATAAATCCAATGACTGATACAATTAATTATTACATATATGAGAATCAACGTTGGAATCCATTAAGTGGGTATACTACAACTGGACTGCCAACAGATCGTCATATGTGGAGTGATATTACAGGACGGCATAAACGTAGTAAAGAACACACTAAACTTTTATCTATGCATTGGCAATGGATATCAGATTGGATAGTGGATTTCCATACACCAGGTGGTGTTGATCGTGATGGTTGGCAATATGCTGTAGATTTTCCAGCTAATTATCATGGTAATAAACAATTTACCGATTATGTAAGACGTAGACGATGGTTTCGAAAATGTCGCTTAAATACGACGGGACCGTGGCAAGAATTAGGTAATTTAAAAATACTGGACGTTTCACTATTACCGGCTGAAGTTGCAACTGATGACAACGGAGAAAATTTGGATGGTATAGTAACAGTATGGGCGGTTTCAATAAATGGTGATGTTCTATTACGTCGCGGTGTATCGCAATCTAATCCAGGTGGTTATTCATGGGAACATGTACCAAGTGAACAATCTTTGGTATCAATTAGTTGCAGTGAATTTGGTAAAGTTTGGGCCGTTGGTAAAAATGGTACCGTATATTTTCGTTATGGAATATCACAAGACAAACCGCAGGGAGAGGCATGGCAACCTGTTGAATCACCAAATGGTACTTCATTTAAACAAATCTCAGCTGGAATTCAGGGTATTTGGGCTGTAGATTCAAATGGCAGATTGGCTGTTCGGAAAGAAATAACTAAAACATTCCCAGAAGGAACACACTGGCAAATTTTACCAAATATTTCTTGTCAACCACCACATATAGAGGGAAATGTTGGATTTAAATCTGTATCGGTTAATAAGGAAGTGTGGGCAGTATCACTGAGCGGTATGGTTTGTAAACGTTCAGGTATAACCAAAGAGAATCCAGCTGGTGCTGGTTGGAATTTAGGAATTCCAGTAAGTTTTAATTTTATTTTTTTTATGTAGTAATTTGATTTGATTTATTTACAGGGTAATTGGCAGCATATTTCTGTTAAAGGATTTGAATAATTATTGATATTTTATATTTAATATATGTTTTGTATTTATTATAATATGTAAGCTTATAAAAAATGATCTACTTTCGCTTAGAAATTTTAATTTTAATTTAAAAAATTATATTAAGTTGAATTAATTAAGTTTATAAATATAAATATATGTACGTGTATATCTGATAATCGTAAGAAAGTCGTTAATTTAATAATTAAAATTATAAACTTACGAACTGCACAATTTGTATTTTGTTTTTATTCTATATAGATTTCCGTATGCTATTGTGTAGATATACATTTTTTTAAATCGTTGTTTTAAATATAAAATTATAAATTGATCAATTAGTAATTTATTTTGCTTACCAAACGGGAGAGATAACTGGGAATCTAGCTAGATAAGATTTGAATTCGTTCTAAATTAGCAACAATGTCACCTTTAAAATTATTGCTACGAACATGTGTAATATCTTATATTATTTTTGCATATTATTATGTATATAACTTATAATATTTTATTTAAACTTTTAAACTTAATAAATTAAAGCAATTCATTTAAAAATTAGCTTTGAAACTACTGTCGACCCATGAACGTCCGCACATTACGGCAGACTCTCACCGCTATTGGTATCAATTGTATAATTATAAGGAGTATCGGGGAAATAACCACCACTAAAGCGTTTGCGATACTCTTCATATTCATAAATATTTGCAGCTCAAAAGACACAAGGTATGCTATTACTTCTGTTTCAAGTTTAACTACCAAAGCGTTTTTATGTGACCTGCAAAAAAATTGGAATTTAATTATATATTTGTTTTAGGATTACAAACAGGTTTTTATACTTTAATCCTTCATCATGCATAGTACTAATTCTTTTAAAAACATGCTGTTTCATCCACATTGGTTCTTTAACACTTAATAATAAATGTAATTTACTCAATTCTTGCGATAAATTCTCATTAATTTCTTTTTCAGCTTGCATTTCATTTTGAAAATTTGTAGCTTGTTCCGATAAAGATATATTAATTTCTTCAATAGTTTCTATAAAAAACGATATTTTTAAAAAAATTATTTACTTACTTTGAATGAATCAATTTAAATAAGTTTTTTTTTTTTAATATTTACTTTGTTGTTCTTTTAGTTGCGTTTGTAATTCTTCATCAGTACTTGCTTGGGAATTTAATAAATCTCTTTTTAATGTTATTACCATATCATTAGAACCAGATAATTCATTACGTGTTTCAACTAAATCATGTTTAAAAATTTCTACTTCTGTATTTGATACTAATAGCTTTCTTTCCATAATATTTAATTTTGCTATTAATGCACTTACTTTACGATAATTACAAATATAGTAATAACCAAATGCAAATAATATGGATGATGCTGCTGCTATAGCTAAACAAACTAAAACATCAAACATTTCTAAAATTTTATCAGACATGGATGTAAAAAAATGTAATTCTGATGTACAATTACATGTATTTTTATTGTTTCCATCACTGCTATCAGATTTAATAAGTTTTTCTGTTGATGGACATGAATTTGGACCAATATTTTCACAATAACCTTCTTCAACAACAATATCAGTTTCATCAGTTTGTTTAGTTTCATTATTATCCATTTTTGACGAAATTTCTTTATTTGGATATAAAATTTTATCTAATTCATTGTCAAAATTCTTTTTATTATTTATGTGAAAAGATGAAGATGTTAAGAAATTAACATTAACTGCATTTAAAAATATCCTAAATAATCTTTGAATTTTGTTTGATGGATTTTGTTGTTCAGAGTCTTGAATATTTTCATTCTCATTTATAATTTCTGATGATTGTTCCTCTGAATTTAATATTTCTTCTAATTCATTCCTGGTTTCAATTTGTGGCGTAACTGGTAAAATTTTGGAAGTTTCTTCATTTTCTGTTCCTCCGCTATTTTTAAGTGGTTGTTCAATTGGTTTTATTGTAGATGTATCATAATTATTTTTCGGTAAAGGTAAATTATTATAACTTGGTGTTGTTTGTTCTGGAAGATTATCAATATTTTCTTTTGGTTTAATATCGTGATTATGATTTGGCAGAGCGTTAAAAAGTGCGGGAAGGCCATGGTGATGATGGTGATCGTCATAATGTTGATTAACAGTGTTTTCTTCATTATTTTCTAATGAATATATTTTGGCAGTTTCAAGTTCTCCATTTTTTTTTAATTCAGAGTCAAATTCAAATATGATATTTTCCGATTCTAATTTATCTTGATCAGTAAACTTTTCATCAACATTAATTTGGATATTTTGGTCAGTATTATTATCATCTGCTGCTACTGGTGATGTAGTTGTTGATGAAACTACTTCATCAGGATTAATAATCTGAGAACTTTTTAAATCAGTATCATCAGTAATTTTGATATTTTCTGCTAATACTAAATGATTCGGTGATGAATTCTGATTATTATCTATACTTTCAACTACAGGAACTTCAATTAATTGATCCTTTTTAACAAGCACTGTTTCTTCTCGAATTAACGTGTACGGAACATAACCACGTCTTCCGGTTATTTCAACATACCATAAATTCGATTCTACTGATTTTCCTAATATACGAACAGGCTGATTTACATTAAAAGAAAGATATTCTTGTGGAGCATGATAACGTAAAGTAGTTGTTCCCCTTGATATTATCACTAGAACATATAAATATTAATTTTCTTATTCTTAAAGGTGGAAAAGAAATTAAGCCATAGGCCATTAAAAATAAGATTTTTTTTTGTAATATAACTTACCAGAACATTTTTGATCTCCACATAAACGTCTTTCAGAAAATGTACTACTTATTAGTACTATTAATGTAGAAAATATTAAGAATATTTTAAATAAATTTGTTATTTTGTAAATCATACATAGAAAAGGCATTCCTTTGTAAATTTATACCAGGTTGTGTGACCTGGTGGACCTGGTATAAATTTATACTTACTAGTCTTAGTCTATAAGTTCTAGACTATAGGAGGATTTATATATGGAGAAGAAAATAGCTAAAGAAAACCGTCACAAATTTTTATATCGCGTTTTTAAATACTTTTCTATTACTTACAATTACAAGTATATATAAATTTTTCAAAGTCCCCAATTTATTCAAAAATATGCCACGCCACTGTGCAAAATACACAAACAAAATATACAAGAACATGCATTATGACACAAAATTTTTATTT
This sequence comes from Rhamphomyia laevipes, assembly GCA_963920725.1. Taxonomy (NCBI): domain Eukaryota; kingdom Metazoa; phylum Arthropoda; class Insecta; order Diptera; family Empididae; genus Rhamphomyia; species Rhamphomyia laevipes. The sequence continues at coordinate 19,177,339 of OY987255.1, read as the reverse complement.
TCACATTTTTTATCAAATTCAATTAAAAAATGAATTAAAAACTGATAAATTTTGTGTGCCACTAAATAAAAATTACTTATTTTATCATTTACATACTTATATTACACAATTGGTGTTGTATATTTTCCAGTGATGGAAAAAGTTACGTGTAACGTAACGTTATAACGAACGAAAATTTAAAAATACCGTTGCAAACGTTATGAAATTTTCGTTTTTGTTATATAACGAAAAACGTAACGAAACATATTTATTTTTTTTGCGTTTTTCGTTATGCACTACTATTTCTTACAAAAAAAAATTTTAGTTGTCGAATTTCCCATTAATTGTTTATAAAGGAAAATATTTTATGTAAAATTACAATATCTTGTTGAATTTTAACGTTTGTTTTCTCAAAATGAAAGATTTGAGTATTATTTTGGTTAATGTTTGGGTTTTTCTTGAATGAAATTTAAAAGAAATGCAATAAAAAAGTTACTAATTAAAATTGTACTTGTTTAATTATTATAATTTCATATTATCATTTTTAATAATAATTTTTTAAGTAAAACGTTATAACGTAACATAACGAAAAAAAATTGTGTTATAAAACGAAATCCATAACGTTTGAATTTATATTTTTCTGTTATAACGGAACGGCATAACACGTTTCGAATTTTTTTTTCGTTTTCCATCACTGATATTTACCAATGCATAGATACACCAATATCCTTGTTACCCTCGCTAGAAACACAGTTTTTTTTACACAAACCTTCATTTTTTATAGTCTATTTTGAATTATTATAATATATTTTATAATTATCTTTACTTAGTTTATTTTAATTTTAATTTTTTCACTTAATATTTTCACTAAAACTAAACACATCAACTTTTGCCGCTAAAAAAATTTGAAAATTTGACAGACTTTGACAGAATGAAAATTTCTGACGTTTTGAAAATCTCTCTTGTTCTTACTAAATTTTGTGACGCCTGTTTTGTATGAAAATAGTAGCTATTTTCTTCTCCATATATAAATACTCCTAGGTTCTAGACTAGTGCCTAGTCGTCGGTCGGGTCGGGATGGAGCATAAAGATAAAAAATTGAAGCCACGCCGGGTATAGTCGTCTCGCTTTTTTGCTAACCAATCTGTCAAAATTTAAAAAATTGTTATAAGCGACAGACTAGGTTTTTATTTTAATCCGGGCCTATGAAATTATGGAATTATTTATTATATATACTATGTAAAATTTTTTGAAAAAAGTAAAGTAATAAATACTGAATATTATTTATAGAAAAATATTAAAATGCGTTTTCCTCCTTGATATTTAAATTATAACAAAATAACTACAGATGCATCAAATATGTCTTTTACCTCCAGCAACAAAAAATAAAAACAAAATTGAAATTAAAGGTTAATAAAAAGAGTTAAGCGAAAAAAAGAACTACTAATATTCCTCCTAACAAAGTAGTAAAATTTAATTTACCTAAATATATTTACATAAAAATATAAAATAATTATATCTTGCAAACACAAGATATGTTTGCATGATAAAGATCAAAGATGTCCTTTATTGTCTGCCGATGTAATCATATTTATGAAGCATGAACAATAGAAAATATTGAAATAATTACAGTATTTTAAAATTTTATTTAATTCATATTAGTCTTTATAAAAATTAATAGACTAAATAAAAATGAACCGATCCTGCTATAAAAATTATCAGCTGATATTTTGACAAGAAATTTCGTCGGATGAGTTTTGAAAAGATCCATACGACATCAACTCAGTTTCGACTTAAATTTATCTAATTATCAAAAAAAAGTACACACAGTAATCTAATTTTAATTTTTACGATTAGTAAAAACTTTTTATCAGATTTAATTATGCTCCTATCCATATATTCAAGTATATTCAAGTATTTATTGAATAGTCAATAAATGTGAAAATGGCATATGAGGTTTTTAAGAATTCGGCAGACGATTTGATTTTGACAGGTTGGTGAGCAGAAAAAAAGGAAGTAATTTTTTCACGGCTTCATAAATTTTTTTTTGATATTTGAAATTTACTATGAGTTAAAAAGAGATGGAACATTTATGCTCCCTCCATATTACATTTATGTAATACATATTTTCTAATTCGTTGGACCTGGTGGACCTGGTATAAATTTATACTTACTAGTCTATAAGTTATAGACTAGTGCCTAGTCGTCGGTCGATCTGAAGTGAAAAATCGTCTGCAATTGCAAAATCTTATGAAATTTACCAGGTCACACAACTTATGCTCTGTTTACAAACTGGCTAAAATTGGCAACTCAAGAAAGAAATCGATAGGTAATTATATTTTACATAGGTGCGGTAGAGAGAGAAATATCGTCCAGCCATAATTTCCCCTTGTCTAATTATAGCAGAAGACGACAGACTTCGACTTGTGCTATAATTCGATGTCTTGAAAAGAACTTGAAAAGAAAATTTCTACATAATTTTTATAGCATTTTATAGCAAATATTTTTTTTGTTTTTTTTTTTTTACTTCAATAATTTTTTTTTTGTTTTGTTTGACATAATTAAATTATTTAAAATTATTAAAGTTATTAAAAATTTAAAATTTACACAACTTTCACAAAATAAAAATGTTTTTTTGTTTGTTTCTGAAATGTCATAAACTTCCTATAATTTCCCCAACGAAACGATATTATTCGTCATCAAATACAAAAAAAGGCCAGCACCCGAGATTCAGTCTGATGAATCCGGGAAAGGACAGTGTCCCAAAAAGAAGTTATTATTATTACACAGCAAAAGATGCTTTGCACAGAGTGATGATGGATTGAAAATGTTTCCAACAAAAATATCACTTAAATATAATGTTTATAAGAGATAATAAATTTTCCAATTCACAAAACATATAAAGTATATCTATATATTGCACAAATTTTATATTATATAACATTATTATTTTCGACAAAATGTGAAAATAAATTAAATTATTGTAACAAAATAGCCTTTTATTAATTTATTTTAATTATCATTTATTAAATAGGTAAAATTATAAGAGCTTTCTTTCAATGAACAGATCTTTTATGCGCGGGCTGCATTTCTGAAGCCGTCACAATTAAAATTAAAAACACCCCTCTTCCGCACGAAAAAAAATCGGCCATTTGACAACTGATTTTACTTATCCTGTATATTATTTTATCTGAGATAAAAATAGAGTTTTAAAAAAATATTGGATATAAAAAAATGTTAAATTTAACGAAATCGAGCCAAATGCAAATTTAGAAATGGTGAAAAGAAAACTTAATAGCATGATAAGTAGTTTATATAGGTGCGAATTGAACAAAGTTTTAAAAAGTGAAAAATCATGTTGCCGCTAATGAAAATATTTATGTGCCAACATTATGGTATTTCGAGGTATTAATTTTCCTGAAAGACCAAGAAACATAAATTATTGTGTGTGTCAATTATTAAAGCACACACAAAAATGTCCAACCTCTCGCTTCGAACTTCGAAGTTTAATGCTAGAGATACTCTCGCCGCGCCGCACTCGACGATCAGCCGATTTGAAATTTCAAATGATGGCCGTGATGGTTGTAGAATTTTTGAGTAGATACTCTCAAAGCGGTAGAACGTCACAAAAACATAACCAAACATTTTTATTTTTTTTTATATAAAATGTTATGTTTTATAAAATTGTTATATTAAATTTCATTAGTTTTTACTAATTAATTTTTCTGTAAAACTCATCTTACTTCTTTAACAAAATTTTTTTTTTATGAGATTAACAATATAAAAAACTGACATTCCAAACCATCACCGCCGCAAAAAGTTGAAATTGAACCAACATTGTTGCGGCACCGGCGGCACCGGCGGCAGCCCGGCGGCGAGTTTATCTGCTTTCATATATTTCTATATATCTGAACTTTTATTTGACAGCTCGGCAAAGCGTCATCGCGGCACCAGCGGCGAGAGTATCTCTAGCATAATAATAAACTGATGTTTGTCAAGTGTGACGGTGTGATACACCAAGTTTGATAACATGTGTGATTGTGTATGGGGCCTTTAACTTTTAAGATATTTTCTCTAGAATTTAAATCGCGAAAATGTCAAATATATCCAGTTGTCATTGTCACTTTTCATTTGTCACTTGTGACACATTAACAATTCACCAATTCACATTTAGCAAATAAGAAAATACAGCATTTTTCTTCCTTCCGAATTGATTTTTTTTTGTAATTCATTTAAAAAGTCAGGAATTAAAAATGGTAAATTCGGTAGAGTTAACTGATATACAAAAAGAAATATTTGAGAAAATAACAAAAAACGAAATAGATGGCTTTAAAGCACTTTTAGCACAGCTTAAAAGTACTGTGAATTTCGTTGATGAAAATGGCATGAGTCCTTTACAACATGCTTGCTACAAAGGTAACAAGAATGCAGTACAGATGCTCTTAGATCAGGTAAAATTAAATAAAATTCAAATTAGATTTTGCTCAATTTATATATAAGTAGATAAAAAAAATACTATTTTTTTCGGTTTGAAAATTTGAGGTTATGACGTGGTAGGGGGTGATTTTAAAACGTAATTTCACATTGAATATTAATTTAATTTTTTAGGGAGCATCTGTAAACTATTCCCAACATGGTGCAAATTATACATCATTACATTTTGCTGCTCTATCTGGTAATACTGAAATTTGTATACTATTATTGGATGCCGGAGTCTATACAAATGCTTTAAATTCAGTTAATAGAACTGCAACACAAATGGCAGCTTTTGTTGGTAATCATGCATGTGTGGCAACAATAAATAATTATATTCCAAAAATGGATATTGAATATTATACAAAATTACAAGGTCAACAAACTGAACCATATTTACCGCCAATTTTATTGGATAGTTTTCATAAATTTGTTATACAAATTAATATACATCCAGTACGAGTTGCATTAAATTTACAAAAATATAATTTAACAGATCATTTGAAACAAGTTAAAAAAGTATTGGATTTAATGACCGAAAAAGAAATGCACAAAACATATGATATAAATGAATTAATGGCATTTAAATATCATTATTTAAGTTGGATTGTTAAAGAGATAATACGTTGTCAGGAACATTTTCAGACACGTAAAGATAATAAAACTGATATATCAACAGACACTAGTAAACATGATTTTATTGAATTGTTTACTAAACGTGTTTTAAAAGAAAATAAATTGGGTCAATTAGATTATTTGGAATATACAATTAGAGATTGTGCAAGAGAATTTCCATTTAGGGAATGTACAATTTTTAGACAAGTTGTATCACAATTAGCTAATAAAGATTGTCCACCAGCTCTTGATGTATTAAAAAATGCTATAAATGGACAGAGAGGTTTTGTTGTAAGTATACGAAGATTTTAATTTTATCAATAAAAATATATGTAAGAATAATTGGATTGATCCCTTAATCCTGCCTTAGAATCATTCGTTTTACGGTAGTGCAAATACAAAACCTGCCATTTAAAAGCTCCCGTAAATATACGTAATGAAGCTAGTCTATTATGTAGTACATGTTTTGTATTGCACTACTTTAAAGATTGCTTTCCAGCTAGTGAATTGAATTTTTTTTTTATTTTATTTCCAATATTTTCTATGAATAAAATTATATATATATTTCTAGGATGATATAACTTATTGCAGCACTTGTGGCGAAGAAAAACCAGATAAGAAATGTTCAAAATGTAAAGAAGTGCAATATTGTGATCGTGAATGTCAACGTTTACATTGGTTTATGCATAAAAAAACTTGTACTCGCCCAACATCCAATACATCTGCAGCAGCAACTAGTCATCAAGCTAATATTAAAAAAGAAATTGATTCTGATGAAATTAGAGCTCAATTACAAAATTTAGTTACCAGTTAAGTGTAATAAATACAAAAAAAAAAAAAAAAATATTAAATTTTACAAAATAATGCCATTGTAATTAAATTTGGTTTTCTTTTTTGTAAAATTGTTTAAAAGATTTTAAAAAATATATAAAAATCAAGGTTTTTTTCTAAGCCATAAAAGTAATAATAATTGTCGTCTCTATAACTAATAAAAAAATTATTATATATATTTGTAAATGTTTTAAATAATTTTGAATTGACGAAATTTTTTAAAATTTGTAGTTTTTTCCATAAAAGATAATTTGTAATAAATAAATAAAAAAAAGGAGAATAATATGCAGTGTGATTTTATGAAAGATGAAAAAAAAATATTGATATTTGTTTGCATTTTATACTTGTACATGTAAAAATATGATGTATAATTAATTGGTTTTAAGAAATTGAATGAAATTAATAAGATTTTACTATTCAATCTTAATTTACTTGAAAAAATAGAAACTATATAATTAAAACTTGTAAAAATTTCTCCATGTTAATATAAATTTTATAATTAATCACAAAAAATCTGAAAAGAAAAATTTAAATTGACAAAAACTAATTTATTTAATAAGAAATTATGATTTTTAGTTTGAAAATATTTGGTGTTGTTTTTTTGTGATTTAAAAAAAAAATGTTTAAAAATTAAAAAGAAACCTTTGTATACCATAATGAAAAATGTTTCTTTATTGTTTGATAAATATTGCAGGATAATTCAGTGAAGTGGTAATAATTGGTTGGTAAATTAGGGGTGCTGATGATAAAAAAATTAATTACTTCGCTAACGAAATGATTACTTATTTATTTTTCTATTATGTGAAAAAAAAACTATAATCAGTGAAAATTGCTCGTTCTTATCGTATTTATATTCATAGTTTTAAATTAATAAAATACGATAAACGAAAAATTATAAAAATTGGAATTAGTCTATTATTAAACCAATTAACCTATCAAGTACAAGAACCTTCGTTATTTTTAAATTTATATTTTATAGAAGATCAATTTTCGTTTCCGTACTGTATTAAAGCGATATTGTCAGATTGTTACTCGACGAAAGAAACATTAAAATAATAGGAACATTGGTTCAGTAGTATAAAAATAAACCATGAAGAAAATTGATGCTTTTGAATTGTGGAGCTATAGGAAAAATTATAAAGATATCATGGAGGGGCAGAATACAGAAGTTTTAAATAGATTAAATAAGCGCATACGATCCTAAGGAAGCAATTTAATTAGGGATATTTTGGACATATAATTCGCGGAGGAAACTATAAGATTTTACAAGTCATGCTTCAAGGAAAAATTGTAGGTAAAAATAGAAGACGTAGAAGGAGAAGGAAATGGGTGAAAAATTTAAGGGAATGTACAACTTGTCTACAATCGAATTATTTTAGAAAAGCTCGTTCACAAGAGGATGTTATATATGATGACTTACGTCCAAAGTCGATATGAAATTCAAGAATAAAAAAATATTACATCTTAACAACCAGTTTGGAGGCCACAAGTTGTGTGATTGTATTTTATCGTTATCAACCGGATATGCAGTCATGTAAATTTTGTAGTATGCTAAAGCTATTTCTGCTTCAATTCATAAATAAATAAATTTTAGTTTGTACAAATATAAATATCTTTAATATTAAATCCTTTCATTGAATTTTAAAATGGTATAATATTTTAAATTAAAATTATTAAAATAGTTTATGTAATGTTTGTAAAAAATGTTAACTTAACAGTTTATAATTGAGTTGAGGACAAATTTCAAAACAATTAACACCAAGCATCCTATAAATACAATGGACAGACATAATTAACTAATGAGGAACTTTTAAATCGCATTGGAGTGCAACGAATTCTCGTTCAAATGTCAAAGGAAGGAAAGTATCATACTTTGGACATATAATGAGAAATCAAAAGTATGATGTTTCAAAAGTTATGTGTAAACGTAAACACAATATACACAACATAGACAGCAGCATATAATTTTGGTCCAGGCAGTCGTTAACATCCACATTAGTGGATCGCAGAAGAAGAAGAAAAAGAAACAATCGTATACTGGAAAAATAACATACAATTACATGTAAAAGATGTGTTATGTAATGAGTTGAAGTTTTATTACTTACAAACATAGTAACTATTTTACCAAAAAATATAACATTCAAATGTTTATAGAACTTGCTAGTTTCGTTTTTATTTAATTTCTTTGTGAAATTAATTCAAAAAATCATCCAACAATAATCACTACTGATCTATACCGTGACACTACTCAAAGTGTCTAAATGTATCAATGTGCATTTGCAAAATTATTGTATACCTATACTTTAAATTTTATATTTGATTGCAGACTAAAAAATAATTCATAAAAAAAAATGTTTTTGGCGCCATCCCAAATTGATAAGAGAAATACTTTAAATAATTTGTGTCGGATAATTTCAAAAGGGATAAGAAATAATCCTTCAAGTACTTTCCACTTTCTTTTCCCTTTTTTTTTATTTAATAAAACCGACACTTTTAGGAGACTAGGAAGATTTTTTTTTGTACACTTCAATAGTCAATTTGTGAAAGCATAATTTCAATTTTTTTTATATATATAAGTGATCTGTAATGTTTACAAGGGTTAATGTGATTCAACTTCTGTTTGGTTAAAATTTAATGTATACGATTATTATGTATAGAAACCATATAATTAATCAAGATGTTCGGTTAAGAATTAAGTTAAAATAAAGGATCCACTATGCCATGTGTTCTTTGAGAGTATATAAAATATTAAATGATTGAAAATAAGGTCGCGTGGTAGTACTCTGTCTGTTCACTTAAAATAGAAAATTATGATCAATTTTTGTAATCTAGAATCATAATTTCTTAAAATACACTGGGCATGATGTAAATTGAAAATTTTGATAAATGTTTAATATGGTAGATAAATATCTATTTACAGAAATTTTAATACTAATATTGGATAGCATTGAAATTTTTCAAATTCAATAAATTTTATGTAAAGTTCAAGTTTAAATAGGCAAATAGAAGTATTTGATTGTGGTACTATAATACAATACATAATTGTCGATAGTTTGTAGTTTCAAAGTTTTGTGATGGAAACAATCTAAAAAATAAATTATTTGATATAAATTATGATCTTTATTTAAATTTAAAGTAAATTTTAACTTAATGGAAGCGAAAAATATGTTTTACTACGGATTTTACATTAGTTAGTAGGTTCAACAGAATACATACTACAGCTACGACTATGATGTGTCGTAATCACACCCTCAGAATCGTGACTGACTTCAACAGCTGTACAGGTACTGTTTTATCGATAGTAGTAAAAATGACGTGTAATTAGGAAAATCATAATAAGCGTCCACTCTGAAGAATCAAATCTAATATAATCTAATCTAGTTGAACAGTTTAAATTTTTAAATAAATTTGTTAGAAAATTCATCAAATAATTTATTTAATTAAATACATCTAAATTATTAATCCTGAAAATTTCATATTCATGTTTAGGCACCATCAGCAATATTGTTCACATTTTTATCGTAAAGGTTTAATCTGTGAATTTATTGAATAATATTATATTTTAAACGTTTATGGTTATGAATATTTTCAATAAAACATTCAATAAATATATTATTATAGCATACTGTCTTAGTATATTTATATATATACATAAAATACCGACTAGTTATAATTTTGTTGAAAGAAAAATTTAAATTTTGTCTGAAGAAATCATCTTTTATTCTTATGTTTACATTAAAACACTTAATGTATTGCATCTAAAAAAAAATCATAATTATATACTTAATCATAAAACCATATTTTAGCTTACTTTTTTTATAGCTACTTTAACTTTTACAAAAATTCCAATCATCATCAAGCGATAATATCAAAGCCAGCAAAAACAGAAGCTGCATTTTTTTTAATATATTTTTGTGTTTACAATATTGGCGCATCTTGGATTTTAACGCTTCTTGATTATATCTTTTAAATTGTTGTTCCGACACTATGATTATGTGCTTCTCTTATATATTCAATTTTTTTTTTTTTGTAATTTTAAAACTTAAAAAAATTGATTGAAAGATGAAAACACTCTTTAAAATGCTATTTGGTTGAACCATATAATAATATCCACAAATTGATATATCCACTATAGACTATACTAAGAATGAGACATATTTATTCTGTAATGCATTAAATCTCCAAAAAGGACCAACAATAAATCTTAGATATTTTGGAAAACTAAAAATCTGTTTTTTTTTTTTTTTTTTGCTAATTCTGTTCAAGTAATTTAAAGTGGTTTAAAATTTGTATGGCGATTTAATTGAATAAAATCAGCGGCTTCTTTAATAAATTTAATTTGTATTTTTTTTTTTATTTATTGCAAAAAAAGAGAGTTGACCCACTCTGGCAATGACGAGCATAAATGATAATTTTAAAGATTCATAATTTATTGACCGCACACGCAATTCAATATATAAAAAAAATTGATCCTTGATATGTGGTTCAACAAAAATGTGTTATGGAGCAAAATGTGTGAAATCCGATGATAAATGATTTTAATAACAACATTTTTATATCAACTTTTTTTTTTTATGGTTTTATATTTTTAACTTTTTTTGCAATAACTTTGTATACGAATAATAAATGTTAATGGATTCGGTTAATGAATCAAATTTTATATATTTCTTTGATGAAATGTTATTAAAAAAAAAATTGTCTTTTATTTGGTTGAAAATGTAATGAAGACATTTTAAGAATAACAAAATAACAATTAATTTTATGAAAATAAAAATTCAAATTCTTTAAAGAAAACATATTTTTTTTCTTATTTTCTAAAGTTTCTCACACATTAAATAATCTTTATTACCATTCCGTGTATAGGCGCATTAATTTAAAAGAAAAAACTATTAAATTAGCGTTTAAGATCTTAATAGCGTTTTTAATAGCAACTAAATTTATATAAATGAAATATACAAACAAAATGGATTACAATTAAATTTTATTAAGCGATATAAAACAATTTAAAGAATTTTGATAAATATTTATTTACTTGTCATTGTCACCTTATTAGATGAATTTATGAAATATTAATAATTAATATATTTTAAATATTATTGTAACTAATGAAATTAATAGAAAAAAGAATATTTTATTTGGTCCTTGTGAATTGTGATATACTTTAATTCTTTAATATTATCTTCACTCACTTGCGTTTTGGATATATCTATTTTTCGTCAAATTTTTTATAAGTAATTTCACCTACTGTGACTGATCCTATTATCCTTAAATCAACAAGAAGAATCTATTAAAATTTGGGTTTTGAATAATAACACCGTTTTAACTTGAGTTTCATCTATAACTGAAAATTGGTTTGTACACGTAATCAAATCCAGTACATATATCAATTCGAAGTTAATTATATGCGAATCGTACTCTAATGCAGGATGTGATGGCGTGTGGTAAGGAGAAAAAGCGGGAAAAGGCGTGTAATGGAGAAATAGAAATCGTAGGAAAAATAAGGAAGAAGAACGGAGTAGAAAGGGGTAGAAAAAAAATAGAATGTGTTCAGCGAATTCCTATTTGTTTTCATAAAATCTGCATAAATTAATCGTAGCAAATCTAGTTTTATGAAAGTATGTTTTCTAAGGTTATAGTGATCCGTAAATTACCCTGTTAATGTTTTGAGTTTTGATATCACATATGTTGATATCAGTATTGAGTTCCATAAGAATATACGGTAGTTAGAAAAAACTAATTACTGCTGAATACATTATAATAGCCGACGATAAAATACACTAAAAACAACAAACAAACAAGCTACTTTAAGAACGTTAATATTTTAAATTTAGCTCAAAAATTGGTTTATTTTAGGTTTATTCTTGGGATACTGTTGTTTTGGAGTTTTACATCCAAATAATGTTCCAAATTTGAAATTAACATATCGCGGATCGGAAGCAAACATATTAGAGGCGATCATATGCGCTAAAACTAAGAAACAAAATACTATTCTAATTCCTAAGGAGAATTATATTTGATTGATATCCACCCAATCTAAAATATGTCAATCTAAGAAATATCAATCTAAGATATTGATTGATATTTCCAATCTAAGATATGTCATTTAAAATATTAAATATATGGAATACAATTTATACCCAAAACCCAATTTATGTTCAACTTTGTAATATTTAAAATCATTTAAACTGTAACACAGTAAAATATTTTATTTTTCAATTTCCATTAATATTAAATATTTTTTATATTACAAATTGAATAAAATTCAGTTTTTATTGGCAATAAATTATTAATGTGCATTTTTAATTATGAACTTTTATGTTTTTTCTTGTTATGTTATTTTGGTATACAAATCTGATCCATACAATAGTGTCCACTATCATTAAGCAAATTTTGTATACTTGCAAATTATAAAATATGTACTTATAAACAGCTAAAACTAGCTTGAAATTTAACTATATTTACCATTTAATATTCTATTAAATTTTCATATGCCCTAAAGACTAGTCAATTTTATTTGAATGTCTATAGTTTGTTTAAACTTTAAAGTATTGGAAATTGGAATTTAAATTATATAATAAAATCATTTATAACCTCATTTGTCTTCCATGTCCAAATAATATTATGGTTTTCTGTATTTTGAAACCCTTTATAACCAAAAACTAAAAAAAAAAAACCCTAAAATTATAATTTTAAAATGAAATGGGCATAACTATCGCGTTATATGTGTAGCGATCTACTTGAATTACAAATTTTGTTGCCATTAATGTTGGACAATTTATGCGTAAAAAAATTATATATTAAATTAATTTTTTTCGTAAGTGTTTAAATTGTTAATACCAATAAAATCACCATAAATTATGCACCAAAAAAAAATCTTCCTAATTAGATTAGCAGAAATTTATACTAGCACGATTTTAAAATTTCAGGTAGTTAATATGCTAAAAAAAGATCCAATATAATAAAATATTTAAAAATAAAAATTTATAAATTTAAGAAAAAAAAAATATAGCTAACTAATTATTTAGTATGCAATTCACGAATCCCGAAATAAAGTTTGCTTTAGTGGATTTATGAATAATGAAAATTTTTTGGTTAAAAAATGTCGCGCTCTTTTTCCCAATGCAAATACGAAAAGGAAAATGATTTAAAAAAATAAATTTAAAACAAATATATTCCAAAAATGTTGAAACTCCATTTTTAGCGCCAATAAAATATGACAAACTTGTGCCCTAAAAACATTGTTGTTTTTGGTTTATATTGAATTTTATAAATTTCCAAAAAATAATTGCGCGAAGTGAAATCTAAAAACTTTTTTAATTAGTGTATTTTTACTTATAGTAAAACTTCAAAAACTAATTACATATTCTCTTATATATCATACTTTAAGCCTAATTTATAACAAACGCAAGCACACAAGAAACGCCGAAGTTAAAGAAAGTTAAGGAAGATAAGAATGTTAAGAAATGTTCATATAGTTTCATCACAGACATCAGAATTGGAACAAAATTAACTTTAAAATGAGAGGTGTTTAAGTTGACTTTGTAAATAAAAATGAATTAATAAAACAATAATGCTTCAATTAATTTTAAATCAAAATTCATTATTATTTTATTTGTAATAAAACCATTAAATTATTTTTACCTTTGCAAAATTAGAAGTGAAAAATTATTCATCTCATGATCGAATTATAATTAATATGTGCGAAATTATGACATAGATTGCGTGTAAACTTTGATTTTAGTGAAATCGAGTTCAACGAGAATGTTTTGAACATTATTCCTTTGTGGAAATTTAACATTTGGTTTGAATTAAAAATTTATTTTGAATATAGAGGGTTACTTCGTACTAAGAAAAACGTATTATTTAATTATAGTTTAGCACTTACTTATCTTTCAATATAAACTGAACTTCAGATTAAAATTTCAACTTTAATCAATTTTGCAAAGGTCTATCGAAGATAAAAATTTCATCAGATTAAAATTTAAATTATTTTATTTAAATAATTTTAAAGTTATAACTTTTAATTATTTTAATTATTCTTACGGAATTAGCAACATTCGTACGCATCTTATAAATATTATATTTCTATTTCAATGCTTTTAACTTTTACGTTTCATAAGTTTCTTAACTTTTTTATGTGTTTTGCGTGAGTTATAAATTCAACTTTACCATAAGCGTATAGCCAACATTTCTTAACTTAACATTTGTTTACATTATTAAATAACCAATTTATATTATTGCACAGCATCAACTTATGACGGATACAAATATACAATGTGACCAACAAGATTTATTTTTCCGGGCGGCCTCAACATATTAAATTTAAAACATTCTGTCTTTTTTTAATGAATGGTTGACAGAGGGTGAGAAATGTACATAGATGGACTAGTTTCTGTGCGAATTGTATTTCTATAATAGCTCACGATTGTATTTATATAAATACTTTTGAGTCTGAATCTTGGTTAATAACAAATTCCTTAGCCAATCTACCCAAGAGATTTTTTTGTTTCCTTAGGGATATTAAATATATCTCAGTAATATAACATTTATTTCAGTGCCTTTAAGAAAGGTATACACTATAAGAAAAGTGTTCAGAAAAACTAGTGTTAATGAATTGAAATTTATTGTCATTTATTATTCTTGATAAAATTTTATTATAGAAGTGTTTTTTTATTTATAAATTATGTACAAAATAAAGAATTATTTAATTAAAAATAAATTGAAAACTAAACGGATCAACTAATGAGACAAATACTGTGTTAAAACTGGTGCAATAACTAAAAGACAATAATAAATATAATTTCCTTATTTGGTATTATATTTTACAGACCAAGTTTCCATAACAAATTTTGTATTTATTTTTCCATTTTTCATAATAATAATAACAATATTTTTTTTAAAGATATATTTAAGGAAATGATGAATGTATTAAAGGGAAATTGTTTAGTTTGGTGTTTGTAATAAGTAAGAAATTAAAGTTGTTGAGTTAAAGAGAAAATAAATACCTAAGTCTAAAGTCCTGTCTAACGATAGTAACTAAAATCTATAAGGTTAAGTGGCAATAAATTGCAGAATACTTAAATAATATAATTTTATTAGATTGATTTTAAGTCTTGTTTTTGCACCTACGAATTTTTCAACAATTTATAAAAAAATTAATGTGCAACCCAATTTTGAATTAAGATGACCAAATTTGGTGTAATACAAGTTAAGTTAGGTAATTAGTTTATCTCCATTTTAATTATAAAGTAGTGAACTAAATTTCCGCTTTTTCATTAACTAAATATCCGCTTAGTACAAAACTAATTGAGAGACGGATTTTCAAAACAATTGTAGTTTTTGATTTCGTAATTAGCGATATTTTTGGTAGTCAAGATCGTCCAACTTAGCCAGAAATTAAAAATTTAGTGCGAAAATTCGAGTTCAGAAGGAAACAAACCAACAACAACATCTGTTCTTTCCAGGCAGTTCAACAGAACATTTTGCTACGTTGAGTGAAACTGATGAAGAGAACCTACGATTATCGGTTTCATGAAGTTCTCAACAATTATAAATGACGAATATTGTGTAAGTATTTAGTACTAAAGCCTTGTAAGTTCCAATTGTTGGAAAAATTAAAACCGCAAGATGATTCTCAATGTAGACAATTCATATGAATGGTTTTGTTAATAAACAAGATTTTTGCATTTGAGCTTCGAAGCATCCAAGGGGAATTGTTAAACAACTATTACATTTATCTTGTATCACTGTATGGTGTGCTCTGGGTTGGAGGCATCATTGGACCGTATTATTTCAAAAATGAGGCTATTGCTTACTGCTATAACTTCCAATGGTGTTCGCTACATAGATACGATAACCAATATTTTATGATACGGATATTACCGATTTGTGGTTTCAACAGGAAAAACAGATTAGTTTTGGATGATTAATTTCGGGAAGAAGAGTGAAGAGATATTAATTGGAGACCAAGAACATGCGATTTAACACCACTAAACGAATGTTTTGATGGAGCTATGTGAAAGATAAGATTTATGAGAATAATTCACAAACAATTCAAGACCTCAAAACCCATATCGAACGCGTCATTCATGGAGATAAAATAATGCGATTCAAAATGTCTTCAACAGGATCAATGTCTGTCAAGTGCTCATTTAAATTTAATATTTATTGGTCTGTCGCTCAATGTTATAAAAGTTATGAATTTTTTATAAAATTGTTAAATATATAAAAATAAAAATTTAATTTTTCCAAATAAAATTTACACGCAATGAAAATCAATGTGATAATTTCGCACATATTAATTAGATCATGAGATGAATAAATTAACCTGTAAAATCTTCCTAAAGTATGAATACAACACCCAAATATAATTCATTTTATATATTTATATATATAGCCACCGTTAAAAAATCAACAATTTCAAGTAAATATCAATTGTATACTAACTGGCAATTCAAATAAATAAATAAAATTCATATATAAAAACTATCACGATTCATCGTCACCAACCCAGAAAGATGTTAATAATAAAAATAAATAAAATAATTTGTAATTCATTTGTGAATTGTGCACAAACAAAATCACTTGTCGAATCCTACTATAAAATTATATTATTTGGTTAGTATTTTTAAGAAATCATAAAAAAAGAGTTATTTTTGTGGAATGCATAAGAACTGCAGCTTGTGTTAATGTATTCCAGAAAACATTCCTATACAGTAAGAGTTTTGTATCGACGCTTTTAACTGAAATATTTTACGAGTAGTTATACTATTTGATGCTGTGAACGACAGATAAGTTGAAAAAATATAAATTTCTTAAATCATTTATTCTTTACGTGTGCGAGGGTAAATACTCCAAAAAATAATTCCACATATATGCCCGTATCAACACGACGGCTACCCTAATTAGCATGTTAGCACATTTTTACTACCACTTACATGGTCACCTGGTTCGGCTAAGCTAGTAATTATAAATTCCGTTCGTGGCATTCAGAAACCGTAATATATATGTAGATCTTTTAGACTCGTTAAGGTTGTTGAGTTCATGCCCTGAGATTTGAAATTTTGTAAACATTCGTAAAAATGTATTCTTGAATTTGTTAGGATGTTTTAACAAACTACAAGTTTTGTGCTAGCCCTAGCTTAGCAGCTTATTTTTTTCTGATCGCAAATTGTTAAAATTAAAAAGTGCTAAATAGTAAACAATTATTTTCATGATGCATGATGATTTTCAATGTAATTATAATATTGACTGTGAAGATATTAATTTCGTGTAGTTAATGTTAATCCGTTTTGGATAATTATTTTGGGTATTCTTTATAGAAAAACACTTACCAATTTTCTGACTTTTCTAAAAATTATTTTAAGTAACTTAACTAAAATTACAATTACAAAATTTTCAGAAATATAAAATATTTAATTTTAACTTTTTAAATCTATTTTCAATTCGTTTAGATTTTCTGTGACCAATTACATTTCCATGCAGGTTACGATAAGTTAGTATCGACAGAACCTCGCATATACTACACTGGGTTCATAGCGATACTAATTTCTTAGATAACTATTTCTGAGCAAGTACTGAGGGGCTGTCTAGTAAGTGGAAGTAATTCGTAATTGCAGCAAACTTGAAATGTGTTCTGGTACTGCAATTCAAGACATCTTTCAGAGCTGGGTAGTAAATTTCTCCTAGAATTATAACTCCACATCTAAAGGGCAGTGGCAAAGAAGATATTTCAAGGTTTCAGCTTACCCTGGATCTATCTAGTTTCTGTGTTGATCACTTACTAGAAGTCCTAGCCTACGCACATGATTTCCGATCAAGCAGTGTCCTGTTCAGAGAGAATGCCGATTGCTGTCTAGAAAAATAAGCGCTTTTGTTTTTTTTCTCGTTGTAGGTACCTTACATAGTTTTAGTTTTTAGTTACTGAATACGTAGATAACTCCTTCCAACGCTTTTTGATTACGCTAGCGTCTTCTTATTCAATATAATCTTTAGCGTTTGGACTTAATATTAATACTAATTTGGTAATTAATTAATAAATAACATTTATCGTATACAAGATATTATCATCAGATATAATACTCAACTCTCCATATGCAATTTATCGATTTTTTGCCATAACGCTCATATGACATTATGTCATTAAATAATTTATGTAATAATTTAAGGAATTCCTTTTCTTCTTAGCTCTCCTTCGGTTCGAAAGTCGGTTACATTTTATGAATTTCATCTATTATTTTGTTTTCTCTCTATTTATATACGAATATCTCCTGCTACAAATTAAATCAATTTTCCAGATTGTTCCATCCATACAATTTTTCCTATATTGCGGCTTCTTTTACTATAACTCTTGTGAATTAATTCAGATATGTAATGCGAATATTATTCTAATTGAAATGATGAACTATGTGATAGTATGAGAGGAACACACACAATTATGAATTAAAATTGAAGTTATCAAGGCGTAGGATAATTTAAAGAAACTGCAATAAATTAATACGAATTTTTGAATGACTAACAATTTGGGAAATGTTCTGAAATTTTGGTAATTTCTTTCTAATTAATCTAAATCGGCTAATAATGAACTCAAAATTGCATAGTTTCTAGAAATTCTCATTACAGGTTTTAATACATCTAAAAAATATACGAGATGGATAAATACTGAAATTTGTTCTGTAATTAAATGTAATTTAAAATATACAGACTAAATGAATGAATTCATTATTCTGACTACATTTTTATATGTTTATTATTTGTTTATTTTTTAATTTCAGGCGGATATGAACATGCGGCAGCCATTTAATTAGAAGGTGTTTAATCGCGTTTTGGATTATTATTATACACCCATTGCATAGGTGATGTTTTTTATTTTAAATGTTTGCACTTGAATTACCATATGTAAACATGCTACTTACTGTGTACATAAATTTATTATTCAAAATTATATCTATACGCTCTATGACTATATCGTGTACACTTAACAATATTTTAAGTTGACACAAGCTTTTCTCACATAAAGAAATAAATTAGAAGAACTTTATGATTTTTTACTTATATTTTTTTTTTATTTCGTTTGGTAATCAAATAAAAGTGTCATTAGACAAAAACAAAAATATAATAATATTTTTAAGATTGTTTTCGTTTATATTGTGTTTCTCGTGTTATAACAACAACACTTGAAAATTTAAGATTTCTTAAAAAGGTGTTGGTTGATGAAAATCAAACTCATTTTTGTATATATGTTAAATTTAAATGTTAAATAAATATTTTCTATAGAAATTTATATTTTGTATATGGACCATATATAAATGAGGACTGAATAAAAATATGGTCATATTTTTTGTATTCTAAGAAAAGGTATAAAACCTACTATCAAATTTTTACAATAATTAATGTCATCTTCAAGAATTCGAGTTTGTTTAACAACTAAACTTTTATAAAATTAAAATCAAAATATTGTAAATTATTTTTGGCAACTATATGACGATTAAAAAATATTCTTATAAAAAAATTACCTAATAAAAATATTTGTAAAATATCATACAAAAATATTTTACAAATAATTTATGTAATTTTATTTTACTAATCAAAAAATTGTTATAGCGCATCCAGAATCAACAGGACAATAAATATATTCAAATTGGTCCTGAAATATTTATAATGATTCATTAGCTTCATATATAGAGATAAATATACGTAGCTAGACTTATGAATTAAGATTTAGATCTTACCTCTGATAACTTATTATTTGTTCAATCAAAAACAATTCAATGGGCAGAAATTCGAAGCATGATCTAGTAACATTTAAGATCAGGATTACAAATAAAACTACGAAACTTCAGATATTTTTAACGATTAAAATTGTATTTCATAATTTTATTTTCATTACTTTTGGGTGCCAAATGTTTGAGCTTTTTATTTTAAATTCCATTTTAAGGAACATCAAACTTTGCTATATACGTTACATAACCCAAATATATATAATGTTGTGATTAAGTATAGTGCAAAGTCAAGTGTTGTTAATGGTTACATTATTGGTATATATTCCAGTTGAAAATACACTAAAGTATTGCTTCCAGCACCACTCATAGCGTCACTCTATTTGTCGCTTTAATCAAACTAGATTCTATCATAAATTTATAATTCTTATATAAAATGACCTGAATTTATGATTAGAAATACTTGCTTAACAGATTTTCAGACCTCTTTTAATTGAAAAATGTGACTATTGATTTCTAAGATTGACAATTATTTTCACGCTTTCTTTTTAATACAAATTGTGTTAAATTGTATAAAAATTTATTGAAAACATTTATTGAAAATAATTATTCATTCGACGAATTATTTTACTTATTCTAACATAATTTTACTATATATCTATATACAAATTTCATTCAATTTATTAATATTAAAGCGTTATTTAATTAATCATTAACAAATACTAATTATTTAATTAAATTTTATATCTTAATAAAATACAAGTAAATTTTTATTATGTGCGAAATCAAGGTAAAAATAACTAAATTTAAATAATGCTATAATAATTTTAACTAAAATATAAAAACGATTTTTGATTATTTCTCAGTACAGTTTATTGGCATTTAAAAGTTACCACACATTTTAATTCGGTTTTAAAAAAATAAATAAATAAATATACAACATTTTTAATAAACCCATACATCAGGTTGACCCAAGGTTAAGATATGTTAATATTAATACCTAATTACTACCTGAATTCAATATAATAATAAAAATAAATGATTTTGATTATAAATATATATATAGATACAATTTAGCTGTAAAAACAATATAATTTAAATATAAAAAGCATAAACATGTTATTTAATGTTATAATGTTTAAATTTTTTATTTTATTACATTGTACATATACATAAAAACAAAACTAAAACTGACTCGCCGCGTTAAGTTCACTTGTCGCGCCATCGTTTGATAAAAGTGATTTTTATTACTTTATAAGTCACTTTCTCTAAAAATTGGATTTACTAAGGTTTTTAATTATATTTTATATATTTCTGGATTTAAAACTAATTTACAAAATTTTGGTTTTTCTTCAATAGATTTCCTGGAAATCCTTTAATGCATTGATTAATAAAAAAGATTGTGTATATATAATTATTTTATACAAAACCTTTTTTTACTACGAAATTAGACAAAAAAATTTAAAATTTACAATTAAATTTAGTATATAAAACAATCAAAATCAATTGGTCATTTTAAAACAATCAATTTTCGTTTGGTGTCTATCAAACAACCAGCATTTAAAAAAAAATTTTACTTATAAAAATCATTTTTTGGTAAGAAATTTTGAAGAATTGAATTTATTTTTTATAATTTTGTTATTGGGAATTCTTGAAAATTATCATTTTAAGCTTAGTAATGATGATATCATCCATTAAAAATTTATTTCTTTTAAATTACATATTAAAACAAATAAAAATAAAAAATAATTATTGATACTTAAATATATTATACAAACATTAGTAAATAACTTAAAACATAGAACAAGAAAAAATGTCATTTACGAGATTTACACGGTCAATTCAATTTCTATATAAAACAAAACATTTTTATTCCTTCCAAAACTTTTGATCATAATCTTATTCCTATAAGGATTTTATATTTGACAGAAAGGATATTTTTTTTATAGTGATGTGGTGTATTTTCTTGTGAAAAGTATTTATACAAGGAGGTCCAGTTGAAGATTATAATCAAAATTTTGAAAATATTTTGTATTATTAAAAAGGATCGGACAGTATGAAGAGTGATGATATTTGTAATAAATTTTTTAGGTTGTTTTAGTTATTAGTTAATTTATTTTGTTGTTTTTAAATTAAATGTTATTTATGGTTGAAATCATTTTTTTAACTATTATGTATTCAATAAATATTTATGACATTTAGTTGAAAGATTTAATTTCTAATAATAAGGTTTTCATCAAAAATCAACGAAATAAATTTATTCTGTCAGGATATATAATTTAATTAGGGTTTTATAGCTATAAATATTGTAAAAATGTCATCTGTCATAATGTAAATATTTTATTAATTCTTTGAAATCTTTATGTTTTAGTTTTTCGTTAGCTTCCTGACTTATAAGCTTCTATAAAATAATAGAACATCTTAGTCATAACATGCTCTATTTGACTTAGCATAAATTTTCCAAAATAATGTACAAAATATTGAAGTCAAATTCAAATCCAAAATTTGATGGATTTTTATGGAAAAATCGAAAGATAACGACACAAGCGAGATACCGAGATTTTCATGCATTCATTGTGAACCTTTCGTTAAGTTTATACTCTGGGTCCTGATTCCAAACATTTATACTATTTCAAAGATTCATTAATGAATAGTCTTATCTTCCATAAAAGTAATTCTATAACGTATCGACAAATCTTAAAATACTACGATAATCACAACCAAATTTTCGAGTGTAACTCTGGTGGTCTTTGTGGAAATACACGTGCCTACCAAGAAGGTAAGCACCATCACGTGCCTACCAACCATTGACCAGTAAGGCGACTTACAACTTCCTGCGAGCGGTCCTATTCATGGATAGAATCAACTTTCATCTTTCCTTATCGTGGCCAGTAAATTTCAGTTTGATGACGCTGAGTGGTTTATGTTCCTATATTACATCTCATTTTACCGCCAAGTTTTGCACTGCAGTCTTTATTATCCACACTATCGGAGGGAAGGTTGATGAGCTCCATATTTTGAAAGCGAATTCTCTTTTTCATTTTCTTCAATACTACAGTGCTCTGGAACCTAGAAATTTCTGATTTAGTAACTTTGTTACCAATCTATGAATTGCGTGTGTATCGCAACCTGGGATATTATGGTGCACTGTTGCAGTCCCAATTCTTCATCTTCAGTATTATCATATCGTATACAAAACACATCAGAACTGAGAGTAAGGATTAGATATCCTATATTTTGATTGTTTCATTTTAAAAAATATTCAGCAATTGATAAATTACAATAGCATCTTAAATTTTACATTCTATTGCAAATTCTTTATTATGTAAAAAAAATTAATTTCTTAGAAATTTTCATTATCTCTTAATACAATAATAATTTACTTAAGAAATTTCCATACAATTTCACATACGAGTATTCCTAAAAAATCATAGTCAATAATTGGAAATATCCTTTTGATTATTCGTGTAGCAGAAAATTAACTTAATTTTGTAAAAATAATATTTTTTTTTTTCAACAATTATCTATGAAAAAAGTCTACTGTATCTATTGAACAGTAGCATATTTTCTATTTGTAAAATATAAATAACATCAAGGATAATAACACAAAGGATGACCGCGTTTAAATTTTGTTATTGATCCTTAATCAATATAAAAAAAAATATATAGTTTTTTCCATAAAAGATTTTAGAAAAAAAAAATATAGTAATTCTTAATCTGACTGAGAAAGTGATACATTTAACATTTCACTAAATTCTATAAATTTCCAATTTTTTGTTTTCCTTTAAAGAACTAAAAATTTCCATAAAAAATTAAATGTAGATTTTGTGATGGGCAAATTATTTATGTTTAGTCGAGCAAAAAGGTATTTAACTTTTTTTTTGCCCACAACAAAAGGTATACGAATAGAGAATTATCATAGGATCACTTTGTAAGTGTTATAGATACTTTTTGAGAATTATGAGTGTTTTATTCTGACAGGACCGACACAAATGGCGAAAAAATTAAGTATTTTTTGAGGCGCCTTTTTAAGTGCTTTTAACATAATATTTTCTATTTTGCATTTGCCTTATAGAAATAGAAATTTGATATTATAATGAATTATAGAGAGTTAGATTATTACAGTGGTATTCAACCTTACGGCGTCTTTCTAATGTTTCCTAGCTGATGGTTTTAATCGAGAAACCCATTTTTTGAAAAAATCTTCAGAAACTACACAACAATTTTATCTAACAAAATTTAATTTTAATTTTATTATATGAACGTATTTTCTTATTCAGTGAAGTTGCAACAGTATGATTTTAACAATTGGTATATAATTTCAATTCCTTGTTACTGTTACGCAACCTCACGGTATTGTGTTCAAATTCATAGCCAAAATTCAGAATCTTATTCAAAAAAACCAAAAACATATCAATTATTATTCAAAAAATGAATATTTTGAAGGCATATTATTCAAAAAATGAATTTTTATATTCATTGAGAAAATTGTGACACGATTTTCTCGCGGAACCTTTAAAACTTTTTATGGAACCCATGGGTTCCATCTTACACAGGTTGTGGAGCACTGGACTAGTTTGTATATTTTTAAATTTTAATTTGAATGATTATAAAGGAGAACTTGAAGGTATAACGTTATTTGCTTGATCTAAAAAAATGAAATATTTTTATATAAATTTTATAGTAGTAAAATTAACAAATTAAATAATTTACTTATACGCTATTTTTAAAAAAAAACGTCTCACAATAAAATAACGTATTCTAAAAAATCATATTTGTTGCCATAAATGTTTATATTTGACATTAACATTTTGTTACTCTTGACAGCAAGGTTGAAATTTTCCTTAATTTACCATAACAAATAAAAAACGCCATGACGACAAAAATAAATTGATTTTTCCCTGTCTAATATCTGAAGAATAGTGAAAAATTCAAATTTTTCAATAACAGCAGAAATATTATTTAAAATGGATAATTCGCTATTAGTTTGGGAGGACCGACAAGTAAAATTTGATATTCCCAATGTGTAAGTCTAAATTTAATTAATATTATATATAAAATTACATATTCACTTTATTACGTACCAGGCAAAATAAATTACGAGGTGGTGAAAAAGTTCTTGTTACTGTAAATTATATTGAAGATACAAAAGGTAATCCTGGCGATACTGGTAAATTATTAGTTACAAATTTACGATTAATTTGGTATTCATTAAATCATAAAAAATTTAATTTATGTAAGTTTTATGAATTTTTTTTATCTATTTGTACATTATTATATGAAAATTGTAAATTTATAGCTGTTGGTTACTCCAGGATCATAACAATAACAATAAAAACCGCATTTTCAAAATTTCGTGGCACTACTCAAGCTCTTTATGTTCTATCTGCTGGTGCAAATATGCGATTTGAATTTTTATTTACAGATGTAGCAGCTGAAAATAATCGAAATAAACAAATCTTTGAAAATATTTTTCATATTTATAGGTATAACTTTATATTTGTAAATTTCGATAATCATTTTAGATATTATTTAAAGAATTTATCAACAAACGTATTGGTATCGTGAATTGAAATTACGTAGCGCCATTATACAATCTGGTCAATTAATTGTTTTGCCACAGGAACAAGTTTACAGTACTTTACATGGTGTTTGGAATTTATCAAGTGATCAGGGAAATTTAGGTTCATTTATTGTTACAAATATTCGATTAGTATGGTTTGCAGATGTTAATGAATCATTCAATTTGAGTTTACCATATATGCAAATGGGATACGTTAGTATAAATAGATATTAATAAATTTTGAAAAATATTAAATTTTAAATTTTCGTTTAGGTAAAAATTCGTGATTCTAAATTTGGTCCAGCCTTAGTAATACAAACCTTAGAAACAGCTGGATTATATGTTTTAGGATTTCGTATTGATCCAATTGAACGTTTAAATGATATGCATAAAGAATTAACATCATTATTTACTGTATACCGGGAAACACCAAATTTCGGTGTAAACTTTGATCCAGATAAAATTTATAATAATAATAATGATTCAGATGAGAATCAATTAAATGTTGATGAATTTAATGAAATTGATGAAGGACAAGATCGTGAAATTAATTCAAAATTAAATGCATATTTAGCTGAAGGTAGTTCAACAATAATATGTCCTCCTAGAGAACCATTTTATTGTAAAGAATTAGGTTTTGCAATGGAAAAAATAAGAGATGGTTATAAATTAAGTGATTTGTGGGATATAATACCGGCGGAAACATCAAATACATCGAAAGGAACAATTTCGGATGATATATCAGTAAAAACAGAGAAACTTATTATTAGATAAAGATGAATGTAAAGTGTCACTTATAAAAAATTAACATATAAAAATATTCATATTTAGGAGTACTATAATTCTCTCCTTATTTTGATGATAAAACTAAGAACCTTCAAAAAATTACATTGACAATTTTGCAATCAAAGCTTTACTAAAATAGAAATAAAGATTTTTAAAATTGTAGATGCAATTTTTTTGATTTTCCAGCACAAAGAAATGGCAGAATAAGTATAGCCTATATAACCATAATTTATGAAAAATCAAAATTTTGCATAGGTTAGGTTAGGTGCAGAGCCACGCATAGACCACACTGGGTCCATAGTGGTACCACTTTTATGGATAACTAACTCTTAGTATGTGTGGAGCGATTATCTAGTAAGTCGAAGGAATTCGTAATTGCAGCAAACTTGAGGAGTTTCATGGTGCTGCAATTCGAAACTTCTTTTAGAGTTATGTAGTAGGGCTCTCCTAAAATACGATCTCTACGTCTAGCGAGTGCCAGGAAGTGGCATATGAGGTGCTCTAGGGTTTCTAAAATAACATAACATTTTCTGAAAAAAAAGTTAGAATATGGAAAAGTCAGAATTAGTGTTGCCAATAATCATAAGTATTGTGTGCTATTTAGTACATTTGAAAATTGTCACTCATGACGTCAATGATCTCATAAATGATGTTTTACAATTTTAGCAATATCAGTTTTATTTAATACATCTCACTTTCTCAGCCACCCAATTTGCCATAAATATAGATGTTTTAAAAAATTCCGAATTCCGAATTATATCCAACCATTTTTATAATAACTCTTTCTATTTTGTCATATAAATAAAATGGAAATTATTCAAAATTCGTATAACATTATATATTAATTTCTAATAAAGCTATTAATCCAAATAAAATAATCGAATTCAAACTTTGAAATTTCATCGTGTGTGGACTACACGATAAATATTATGTAAAATAAAATACATCGTATCAACAAGTCAAAATTCTCACATATTTAAAATATTTATTGGAAAGCCATATAAGAAAAAAAAAAAATTAATATATAAAAGATAACAAAATAAAATATATTAAAAATCAATTCAAACTTTTACAAATTAAAGATACATTTATTAGGTATAGAATAAAAAGATACATTTATGTTTTTTTTTATATTGTTTTAAAATATAATAACAAGTGGAAAAAAATTTAACACAATTCAACAAATTTTTTTTATTTATAAGTTGTTCAAAAAATTTTTTTTTTAGAAATTTACAGAAAATTATGACGCCAACAAGAATGGCCGCTCAGTCGCGTTTTTATTGTCTGTTCGACCAATTCCGTGACGGCGACAACGACGCGTTTTTAATAATTCTTGTCCGAAAATATTTTAAAAGTATTTCATTTTTCATGTATAAATTTTTTGGTACCATCCCACAAAGATAAATAATTTATTAAAACAAAAACAAAAAAAAAGAAAATCTAAAACATTTAAAAATCAAAAAATTTAATAAATAAAAAAAATAAAAAAATATTTTTTTTTTTTTTTTGATCAAAAAAGCGAGAAGAAAAAAATTCGTCTGGACCACCCGGCACGGAGGTGAAGGTGAATGGTACTTCTTCGCCAAAGATGACTGGATTTAATGTACAATTTATGTTTAATCTGGTGATGTGTTTTAATAATGAATTTGTTGTTTTTTATTAACCCATATTTTTTTTTTGTTTTTTTCTTAATGATTCTTAAGTTTTTGGTTAAGGTGACGACTCCGATTTTCTGCTTTAATGATTAAGAGTATTTTCAATTCAATTAGTTAGTCATTAATTTTCATGATGACAATTACATTATTTTTAATAGATTAACTTACTCATAATTGGGTAAAATTAGATGAAATTGAGATATATAAAAGAAGTTATGAACCAACAAATTATTGCTCTAAAAAACTATTTGATGATGCGAAATTTCGTGATGACTGGTAATTCCTTCATTGTAATTAAAAGAACTATATAGTTCCATCCATACACAGATTCCTCTTTTGCAATTTCGGTATAACAAGACTGTCAAAATCTTCATTTACCATTAGAAATTACTGTCAGTAAAACTGAAAAATGTTATAATTTTTTTCTAGAGCTTTCAGTGAGAAGTAATGAGCTAGGTTCCTGTGATAGACCTTACTTGTCAGATAGAGTTTCATTAGATAACAGGTAAATGAAAACGATAAGTTCGGAGTAATTGTAACTATGACTTGGTGTCACCACGAAGCAAATTATATAGCAGATGAGCTGGTTAAGTTGAGGGCAACTGGTATTTTCCTAGAGCCTTACCCAATGGTTATCCCTTGGGAAATATCAAATTCCTCGTGGACAAATGTCCAGAACAAACGAAAAATGTTGTGTTAATATAAAACCGTTCTCTAGCAATCTGGATGTTAAGAAAACAGGAATTATAGTATCAATGAAGAAAGCAACTTACAAAAATATACCGCACCGTTAGGACTGACCACAGTCTTGATCTGCAGAGGTTGCGGAGAGGAGGAGGAATCCTTGATGCACTTCCTATATTATTGTCCTGCATTTGGAATGTCACTTTCTTAGTAACGTGTGAACCTGAATACGTTCTTTAAGGAGGTTTGATGGGTTGATGTGCTGTAAGATTGAGCCAACAACTTGGCCTCTATGTGACTCCAGTGCAAGATTTTTTTCGGATCCTCCTCTTTACAACACAACCAATTAATTGTAAGAGTGTTTATAATAGAAAACAATATATAGTAACATGAACAGCACCAAGATACAAAGAGTACGTTTTATATACAAATATGATTAATAATAGCTACGATAATAGGAAACTCTAAGCTCCAATAATTAATAATTTAAACTATTCAAAGTTAATAGCTTCCGCTACAAATTTCATTAGTTTATTACGTAAATGCAAAAGTGGATCTTACGAACTAAATAATTCGTCATATAAGACCAATAGTTATTCAAATTCAAATATAATTCCGGTCATCATGTCGACAATTAATGGATATATGTCTACCCACAACTACACTTTATTACTTGTGATTATAGACATCACTACATCTATTTGAAATCAAAAATTATACAATATTTCAAATTCCCGAGTATTATATATATATAAAAAATTACTTAAAAACACTTAAAACCATAAATATTTTTTAATTTTATTGTGGTGTGCTCTTCATCAATCATAAAATTGTCTGGACAAGTGCCAAATATTCATTATACTGAGAAATCATAAAAATCAGTATTCAATTATTATACAATCTTAAATGACTAAAAAAAACAACCTGTTCATATAACACCTGTCTGAATAGAAGATTTGCACTTAAAACTAAAACTCAAAATATTCTACTACAAATTGAATTTGCACAGCATTTTGTTATGCGGTCTAAATCAAAAAGGTTTTTTTTTTTGGTTTTACAATCCGGACAAAATGTCATTATGGCATCACAATTAAAATTTACGAGTGTCCCAAAAATTTTAACACCACTAGATAAGCAAAATTTATTATTATGTTCTTCTGATATTGTTTCACATTTTTATTTTTATAGTTAGTTTTTTTTTCGGTAAATAACACAACCAAAAACAAGGACATTATTTTAGCGAAAAAAAAGGATCAGAATAATATATGTACGATAAATCCTATCGGATTGTGTCGGTTGTCGGTGTATTTCTTTACAACAACTTATGTAATATTACAACGACTGACGACAGTTATCCTATAAATACTAAAAAAAAAACAATATTTCGCATCACTTTTGTAAATATATTTGGCGCCCTGAAGATAATGTCATAAATTATGATCAGTAAATTAATGCGTAATGCTCTTTAAATGTTCAGTTCTACCTAAAGGACCTAAAGGGACTAAGAGTGTTACTACTACAATATTTTGTAAGGAAAGAAAATAACCATTGAAAATTATATATGAATATTTAGATAAATCTAATAAGAATATTTTGAAAGTGGTTTGTTAATCGTCAAAAAAGGATGTTAAATGATTGTCGCCATAGATGAAGTGATGTTATTAAAATATTAATCAGAACATGATTTTAATTCTCATCTTAAATAAAAAAAAATATTTTTTTGTTTTGTTTTAATATTTTTTATTATTAGTTTCATTTGGAATTTCATTTATATTTGTTGTTGTTCTTGTTTTTGGATTAGAGTAATGAATTATTGTTGGCGCCACTTAGGACCACATACAGTGGAGAATATGGATTGTAAAGATGTAAGAATTGTGTTAATAATTTTTTTTTTTTTTTAATATATATTTTTATTTCAGGATGAAATTTATAAATCTTTATATTTTTTTTTAATTTTTAATTTTATTAATAAATTCTTGTTTGTGTGTGTTTATTTTAATTGGTTGTTTAATGTAGGTTTATGACAAAGTTTTAGTCTGAGAAGATCCCACTTAAATACATTTTTTTTTATTATAATATTTAACCATAATAAGAATAAAAGTCATAAAAAAGGATGTGAGAATTATTTTAAGATCATATAAAATAATTCTTTGTTTAGTAAACAAAAATTATGGGAATCTAAGCTATAAATGGGTGAGTTGAATGATATAATACAATGTAAAATTTTGATGTAGTTTTTAAAAGTTATTGCTTTACAAAATGTAAATTATATTTAGTAGTAGAACAACATTTCCACAGTCCAGATAGAGTTTCAGGGAAGCTGAGATTAATGGTCGATTTTAAAGTGAGAGCTTAAGCCTTTGGCAACAAATAAAAAAATATACACTCACTCTACTATATAAATTCGAATGACTCATTTATTTTTATTATCACCTGATAAATTTTCATTCACAATAATTTACATGTTTTAGTTTAGCTAATTTAGCATAACTTTTGATTGATATACCAAGAAGTAAGTTTAAGTTGAAATCTTAAAGCAAATTCGTTTAGCTAAACTTGAGCTTAAGCTGTCACTGTGAAATCGGGTATAAGTTTCTCAATGATCGGTTTTTACAATCAAATTAAGCTTTTTCAATGTTCCTTAATTGGTCTACCAGTTATTCCTTAACTGGTAGATTAGCATTACTGATAAAGTTTTCTTCTCATTAAATTTCTTAATGACCGGCGGTAGCGAAGTGTACAAATCTGTGAGGAAGTAGTGTGCAATGCATTGCTTACTGATTCACTTCCTAACCGAAGCATATAATTCAATATAATAATTTAAAATATCTAATTGTAATTGTTAGACTGGAAATAATGATAAATTTGCTGACAACAAATGTGTTCACCATTAAACTTCTTGTAATTACAATGTTTCTTCATTATGGTTCGGAATAAAAAACTTCTGGCTCGGAATCCATAAAAAATTTGATATATAAAGTCACGAAAACTCTATCATTGAGACACTAAACTCCCAAGTCCCAAGTACTACTAATTAATATTAATTAATTTATAACATAGCTAATATTGCTAGTAAAATATTTTCGTATTGTCGAATAATCTGTAACTAAAAAATTAAGTGAAATTTGTTTATGGAAAATCAGAAAAGTTTTAAATTATTAAGTGTATAACGATTTTGAGAGATATATTTGTACTACCATCAGTTGAATCTAACCAGATAACGAACAATTTATAAATAATTATTAAATTTAGTATCAAAGGTCGGACTATAACTTAGAAATATGCAAAAATTAGCTCTTCTCTAATTACATTTGTAAAAGAATGACTTGACTAATCAAGATTATCAATTATAATTTATTTCTTCAAAAACTTATCTATTTAACACAATTTTTAATTTCTTTACATAAAAGAAAACTATATATGAAAAAATCCCCTTCAACATATTTTTTTATAAATTAAATGGCAACAAAAAAAGAAATACCTTTTGATGTTTCTGTGTTAATTAGCCCAGACACATGAGCATTAAACTGAGAAAATTCTTAAAATTACACTGACGCCTTGCTAATAAACGCGAAGACTTCGTCGGCGGACAGCTAATCCAAATCCGTCAAAAATTCAATGCGCAAAGTATGTATTT
Organism: Rhamphomyia laevipes; assembly: GCA_963920725.1. Lineage (NCBI taxonomy): Eukaryota > Metazoa > Arthropoda > Insecta > Diptera > Empididae > Rhamphomyia > Rhamphomyia laevipes. The sequence goes on along the minus strand of OY987255.1, from coordinate 19,145,398 downwards.
GAATTGGCTAAAAACAATCAGAAATAAAAAAAAAAAAAAAACGAAAAACACACATTTCTTATTTTTGAAGGTGCATGATGAGTCAACAAAAATTTTACAGATAAAATAATTAAGGAATTTCATACCTTCAGACTTTTTTACCTTTTAGCCAAAATACATTAAACCTTAAAAACGCACACATTTTGTTTAGTTTAAAGTTATTTAGCAGAACTTAGAAAAACAAATACTATAAAGAAAATAAAACGACTTCGTCCTGCAAGGAATATAACCAGCACGCAAAAATAAACAAATATAAATGAAAAGATCCCTGAATAAAAAGGGCCAATAATAATAATATAATATTAAATATTAAAAAAAATAAGGGACGATGACAGTGTTGAAGGGCAAAGTATGCCAATTAACAACGGAAATACTAATTAGAAGAAAAAATGAAATGCAATCAAAAATTTGGAAAAAATTACCAACAAAGAGGATACACCCTGAGGAGGCAAAAGGATAATAAAGGTATAAAATTTGTTAGTTAAAGGTTAGATAACCTACAATTATCTGAAATTGTAAATCGTTTTTTGAAGTATAGATTTATATTTACTATAAGAGATAATTAAATTTTAGTTCCTTTTTTGCGAGTCCGGAAGTATTTGGTGAAAGATTGACTGAATTTTCAAATACATTTAAAAAAAACTCTTGATGTTGTTTAAGATTTAAAATAATTGATAGTATGTACAGTAAAAGTGTAGAGCTCTACACATGGGAAGATTTAGGTTAGGTTAAGAAAAGTTGGAAAAGATCTGTGGTAATCAGATATCACGAGATATCTCAATTGATCCATTGTTGTCCTTACGTCAGGGCTCAAAAACTATGCTCAAGAACAATTTTCTACAGAAGTAGTATTGAAACATCCCACAAACTGGGTCAGTATGTTTCATCCCAAATATTGCTACCTGATACACGCAAGTCTATCGCATTCAGACACTAGATCATCCAGTGTGGGTTATATGATTTCATCCCCACAGTGCTTTTCATAAGAATCCTAAAGAAGGAATCGTCTCTACATAGAGCTATCTTCGGTACTATGTAAAGTAAAATTTAAGATTTAGTAACTTCTTTTAGTAGCATCATCCAAAGATGATTTATCAGTAATGAAAAAATATATTTTAAAATTAATGTTAAAATTGGTAACATTCTCAAAAAATTCTCTATATTTTATTGATATTCTCGTATCGTGTAAATTTAAATTTTCTTGTTATGCCTCTATTTGCTAATAAATATAAATAATTTTCCAATAATTGCCCTGCCCATCTTTTATATTGAGTTTCATTTTTTTTTTGTGTTTGTACAGGTTGGCTCCATTTTCCTAACATTCGTTTTTTTTCATTTTAACTAATGGTATAAGTTATTTTGTAATCCCTGATGGTTCAACTTCGTGTTGGGCGCCACATCAGAAAATGAATAAAAACAGTTTAACAAAAATATTATAATTATTGGCGCCCAACAATTTTTGAACACACATTTACCATTTACACTGGTTAACAACGAAATGTGATGAAAAAATAATTTTTATTAACAACTTATACTCGATTGATATTTAAAACAATGATATTTTTTGTATATTTAAATTCGCTTTAACATGTTCCTTAAAAAAACAATGTAAAAAGATTATCTGCATATCAACTAATAAATTTTAGCTGTGCAATAAAAACGTAAATTTAAACAAGAACACCGAAATTCGACATCATCCTCTTTTTTTTGATGGCCGGTAACAAGATTTTTTTGTTTTTTATATATTATTTTTCATTCAATATTTTTCGTTTTTATACCTCAAATAACACCGCATGCAGGGTTAATGCACATGAATAAGTGATTTAAATTGACATATTTCCGCTGCAAAACAAGTGATATGCAAAAGCATAAAAAAACGAACCATCAACAGAGTTTACGATAGCCACTAAATATTCTGTATATAAATATAGCTCAGGACAACTTTAAATTATAGATGGTAATGAGGTTGTGCTGGTGCACATGGGGGAATTATAACAGAATGGCGCTGCGCGATTAAACTTTTTTAATGCAGATTGTTTTTTTATAGTTCATTGTAAATTTACGAAATTCAATTTTTGTGCAACAAAAACAACAACAAAAACAACTTACTTTACTACTACTAACTATTTAGTAGAATATTCATAAAAAAAAGCAGAGGAATATAAATAAATTTTGTCTTATAAAGCAAACAATATAAAAAAAGCTTATGAATTAAGTTGCGCTACATCAAAGAGTTTATTTTTATTTTTTCATCGCTTTTAGAGAGTATAACACGATAATAAAAAAAAAAATGCCGTGCGCGAATTCACCTTGACTATAAAGCCGCCGAACTGATGACACGCTGGACCGCCTACAGATTGCAGTAATCGGTTTGTTATTAAACTCTCTCTCTTGTTAGTGTATGATTTGGTTTTTTTGTATTTATATTTTTATGTTGATTTAGTTTGTTGTATATATGTTTAATGTTAAGGGAATTCTTGTTTTTTTTTTTATGTTTTTATGTTGTATGTACTCAATTTTTGAAAAATTGTTTCGCATAGCATAAAATACGATATACTCTGGAAGAAGAACATAATTTTCAGTTTTGTGGTGTACTTTGTTGTATATATTCTCAAAAAAAAAAAAAAAAATCTCATTGATTTCGTTGAGCATAAAAAGCATCTTCTTGGAGGCCATTAAAAAATTATATCGCGGTAATTTAATACGCGATTAAAAAAATATAATAATAATAATAATAATAAAACAACAACTGGTAATGACAAATAAATGCCATCGGGTAATATATATTTGCAGTATTATAATATAAATGTGTACGTTACGTTCGTATAGTGTTACATAAAGTCATGAATTTGTGCAATAAAAAATTTGCTGTAGGTATTTTTTGTTAGGCGTTACTTAAAAAACTGCCCATTCATATAAATTTATAAAGTGGGAAAATTCAATACGATATTTATTGTACAAGTATAAGTACATATATATTTATGTATATATACTTTACTAATCCTTAGCAATAAAAACAATGTATTTGTACAGATTGCAGAAGAATATGTCCGTCCATGTGCGTAATATTATAGCCACTAATAATGAATTGAATATTTGAGAGTTTTGTTTTTTTATTTTAATGATCTTTTGATGAATGAAAATTTTTGTGGTTTTTCGGGTACAGAAGATTTTTTTCGAATAGCTTACAGGTAAATTAGGGTTAGGGTTCATATCTCTATTTAAGGCATATCTATTTATTAATAGTATATTACTTTTAACACCATAGTTTATATTTGGTGGATTGGTTGGTTTGAATGGAGGAGAGTAACGAAAAATGTTCATGTACCCAAACCTCGAGGGTCCGTTGTACACTCCACATGATGGCTTATTTGATGTAGAACACATCATTCCAATTCACATATGTATCTCATGAAAGCAAAATTCTAGGCTGCTTAACTTGCCCGTCTCGTCCATGTCGGTCACAAAATGTTGTAAGTATTTTTAATAACTTACCGAAGGGTAGTGACAAAGGAGATATTCTATTGTTTCATATTCTTCCCCACCTCCTCTGCATAGAGAGGTTTCCTTTATACCCAACTCGGAGAAATTAGGGGTTAAATAGTTTTCCATATGTAGGGTATGCGAAGAGTAGAACGAACCCTTGGAACATGTTCTGTGCCACTGTAGAAGTCTGACACACCTAAAAGTTGTGTATAACAAATTTGTGAGAAACAGGTAAAATGAAACCGACCAGTCTGATTTCATTCATAAGATAAGTAGGATGAGTCGATGTGCTGTAGACATAAGTAGTCTTCGACTGTGGTTACAATGGGCTCATATATCGGTGGAAATATATAGTTTTGGAATTAAAAGAAATTTAAAATATAGATTGTAAAATAATGTTATTTTTTCTATTAATGAAATTACATATTATTTCTTAATGAATAATTTAGGAGTCTAAACTATAATATCGTCAATGTCTGATTTTGTGTAGAAAGGATAAGTACATTTTATAATTTAAAGTTACTTCTCTTATTTAATTATAACATTATGAAACTGAATTTTCTATAAAAATTAATATCCTTTCATATAACATTCCTAAAAAAAACTAATTAAAAAAAAATGTTACATTATTTGTTAAACCAATCAATAAAATTCACTTAAAATCTCACTTTAAATATAAAGTGTAAATTTCATTTAAATATTTCAACCAAAAATAGTAAATTATTTTTTATGCACTTTTGTACTAGTCTCTATATAACAAATCTAAAGTGCACATTTCCGTTTTTACTATAGTCTAAGTCTAAAGCCATATTTTGCAATTAATAATTATTATTATTTCAGAACTACTTAAAATTCGGTAACAAATAAATTTTCTGTTTAGAAATTAAAATAATTCAAGGCGCCTTTAAAATTACCCAAGGTTAAAGGAAATAAATAATAAAAAGAACGATAACCAATAAGTCACTTCCTCATGATTATTCATAAAGGAATTTAGTGTTGAATTTATAGATTTCTATTTTCAAAATGTTTTTGAAGTATGTAAATATATTGTAAAGGAGCCAACAAGTTATAAAAAAAAAATTATATATGTACAACAATTTTTTGAATAATATGAAATAGTAAATCGTAATCCAAAGTTCATGTTTAGCAATGCTATAATAAAAAGCACTGTATAATAAAAGATATAAAGAAAGTATAACCAATTAAATTATTCAAAAACCACAAAAATTTCTGTTCCCATAATTAAAAAATATGCTTTACTTAGTTAATTACATATTATAGTATCTATTCAAAAAAACGAAAAATTCCTTTTAAATAAAAAGATATTAAATATTTACCGCTCTACATTTTTACCAAAAATAAATTTTCGGTTAATTATCTAGTCAAAAATAAAAAAATTAAAAAAATCATTCTGATCAATGAGACTTTAAGTAACCATATACAAAATAAAAACTAACATTAACTGCCCATTATTTACTTTATAATCAATCCAATAATAATGGAAAATCACTTCAATCTTGATTATGGCATTATTGAATTTATCGAGTCTATAATTAAATAAACTAATAATCTAGTTAGTAAATGGATGAAATGATCATTCATTTTCTATTTAAATTAATATAAGTCCTTAGGTTAAATAAATTTTCAAATTTTCAACCATATAAAATCTATATATATAATAACACGTGTGTGGTAAAAGGATTAGATAGAAAAAAAATGTTGATTTGAAATATTGGTTGATTGGGTAACCATTATTATAAAAGAAAGTTAAATACCACCTTCAAAGTACCGAGGGCAACACATATAATATTTAAAAAATCATCATTACCGGAATAAAGGCGGTAAAGGTTACCAATTAAAATTGATGAAATTGAATATTAAAAATGAAAAAAATTATGATGGTATTTATCCTAAATATACATCAATAATTACATGGATTTTATGATAGTTTTTTACTTAATCAAATAAACTGAAAGTATTTCTTTCAATTTTATAGAATTTTGATGTAGATCCTTTGTAAAAAATGTTATATTACGATCAAATCATGATCCATCAACTCGGAATTACGAAGATAACTAATACCAAGTACAAATTTCCCATTGATTAGGATAATAATTTCGATCAATATAATTTTTGATTGCCATTAAAATTAGTGGTCCCCATTAATAGCCAAAATCTTAATGTTTATTTTAATTACAAATCTAGCAACAAATCTAACATCATTTCGGTTAAAAATGTTGTGTAATCGAAACTTAAATATATTTTTCTGTTCTAAATATCTACAAATTTATTGCAGAATTAATAAATAAATAAAAAATTCTTAAATAAAAATACATTTAGAAAATGGAATATTAATGTAAATCTGGTTTGTCGCCAGCTTGTGTGGGAATCTTATCAGTCCAGACAAATATTATCTAAAAGGTACTTTAAAACATATATTTTTTTTATGCACAGTGGCATCATTACTCAGGCAAGTTTACTGGCATATCGTAATAGATTTTGTGTTTTTTTTTTGTGTTGTGTTGTGATGTTGTGTAAAACAAGTGGCGGTATAAGTTTAATAAGCGGCATCCCTTTTACAAAAAAAAAAATATCCTTTTTTTTAATATAGTCAAGCTTTGTCGTATAGATATAGAAAGAAGTTCTTTTCTGAACCATGTATAAATGGCGGATTTTAACATTAAGATACTGTCAATGAATAATGTTTTTAAGTGACAATATTTTTTTTATGTTGTGTTGTTGTTTTGTTATATTTTTCTTTCAACAATTTTTATAAGACAATGTCGTCGTCGCGATTGCTCGACAATTGAGTAACACCAGAAGCGGATGTTTGGAAATACTTTGAGGGTGGTCATCAAAGCTATAAAATAAAATTTATATATAAAAAAAATATAATTATACAACAAAAATGTTAAATTTTGCTAGAATGAAAATGTGGTTGAAAAGTTATAATTGAATTTTATAATTATGAAAATAAAGTGATCGTGTAATTAGAAATTCATAATTTTAATGACTTCAACTCTTCAAGCTTAATAAATGTAATTAGGACATAATAAGGGGATTCACACAATCAATTACAATCATTGCACTTGCTACATCATCTAAATATCTTTATTTCTTCTAATACCACAGTGGTTGATAAATGTCTATCTTAAGAGAAGCTCAGAATTGATCTTCGTCCCAGAGATCTTGGTTAGAAAGAAAAAAAGAACCAACAAATATTTAAAAATGACAGGTCTATGCGACAGATATAAATTACATGATTGTCGTTACACGTTCATCGCTGTAGCGTCTAAAAAAAACTATTCAACTTGATTGCAATTATTAGCATCCGTAGAGATAGAATCAACTGCCTATATTAAGATAATTTTATACAAGTAAGTTTTAAGTTTAAATTATTTTAAATTAAACAAAATGGCGCATAGCAATTTATTCAAAATTTTCTGTCCAATATGGTTGAAATATTTAAAGAATCATATTTTCAGAGCAATTTACTATTCATATATAATTAAATTTAAAATTTATTTTAAATATAAAAATTTATTTTTAAATCTTGAAAGTTTTTTTTTAGATCAATGCAACTTTTAAATCTTTAGGCGTAAATGCGGAATTTTAATTTAAAGTTAAAAATCAAAAAATACAAATTATAACCACAAAAAAAATAAACGCCATGGTTTATTTAATTCTTGGATATAAAAAGTCAAGGCAGAACGGCGTCATAAACATTTTAGGTATTTTTATATTTGGCGCCATTGCAAAGAAATATTTTGTTTTTTTGAAACTGCAAAGTTTAATGGAAAGGAAATTTTGAAAAGTTGACGTCGCCCATTTTTTTTTATTCTATACTAAAAATTATTTGTTTCTTGACGTTGTGTGTTTTCTATTTAATAGGCGCAACATTAACATAATCAAGTGAGCGTTTTTCCCATTTCCCCAAAAATGAATTAGTATACACATGAAATTAAGACCTTTTCTGATATAGACCTAAATAACGTGTGCTGTTGAATATAGTGATATGAAGACAAATTGATTAGGCGTTTAGAGAATTTATTATATTTATATAAATTTAAATTATGCATAAAAAAGATTTATATATTTATGTATATTTAATAATGACACTAATTTTATAGTGTGTGTTTGTTTATGAAACAGGGGTCAAATGGAAAAGTGTATTTAAAATTTAGAAAAATTGTTGACTATAATCACAGTATTAAGTTTATGTGAAAATTGAAATCAATTACATTAGCGAGTTAATTTTTATTTAAGGAAGATATTACAATTTGCCTGCTGGTATTGTGTCAATAAATCTTTTCTGTTATTATCGTTTAATATTTCTTAATTAAATGCCATTGATTAGCAATACTATGAATCTCGAATTTAAATCTATATAAAGCTATTCTAGTGAAATAAGAATAGAGCAGCTAAATCTAAATAAGTGTGAGCAGCTATTAAAGTTTAATAATCCGATGAAATGATATAATTCTTTCAATTACTAAAATATATTTACAATTCTAGTTATCAGTAATAAAGAAGGTACAATTTTGTAGCTAATTTATAACAAAATCTATGAACAAATTTCAAATATATTTCCAGCAAGAAATTATTCTTCCCGACAACTTCAAAGTTAACAAATTAATTTCCATATAAAAAGTTCATCCATTTTTTTTACAAAATGGAAGACTTTTCAAAAAAAAAATAAAAAATCCTTATCCTTTTTAAGTGTTCCAAATATTTTTATTGCATATACAGTTAAATTTTGTAATCCCTTTTATTAACTATATTATTTTGTACCCTTTAATTATCAAAGTGATGGTCCTTGATATTCTTTTTACAATAAAGCAGGTGATACTAAAAATTATAAAAAAAAAAAACACCATTAAACATACCAACATAAAAATAATTTTAAAAGGATTTACATAACTCATTCTAGAGAAGAACAAAATATTCCTTGTTGTGCGCACGCGTTTATGATGTAAAATCAGCTATACTTAAGCACAAAAATCCGTTTTTGTATTACCCTAATTTATCAAGTAATATTAGAACATTTATTTTACCTAACATAATAATTAGTGCATCGCCAGTTAAATATTATATATAAATATAAAAACATGTGCTCGAATACATAATTACGTAAAGTAGTTAAAATACTGATACACTTATTAATTAGTAATATTTGTTTATGTATCTAAATAAAGTAAATTAGTAACTACATGAATGTGATGATAAAAAAAAATGAATACTAGAAAAAATATCGTAGTCCTTTCTGAGAAAATAGGATTCATTTCTTAGAAAAAATGATAATTTACTGAGAAAATGATTTTTTTTTTTTGCAGAAAAATAGATTCTTTGAACAGATATATTTTTTTTTCAAAATAATTTGTTTTGTACTTGCTATTATTATAGCACTGATATTAAAGTATAGACGGAATGTGCTCACTACAGCCTGCATTAGATTAATTGATTTCTCTCTCCAGGTATAGTCATTTATATCACTATGACTATGTGGAAGAAATTGTTGAGGCGTTACATTTTCACCAACAACCTACAGGATTTATGGCTGCCTCTTGCATTGAAGAATAGTACTGAAGAATACAGTCTACAGTCGCTCAAGAACAGTACAGTTTACTACTGATATTTACAGCTTCTATTGATATTTACAACCAATTGATAATTAACCAATGCATATAGTTTTTCCTAAGCCGAATGCAATTATTGGTAAGAAGCTTCAACCGCGACCGCCACACTGAAAATGCTGTTTTTGTTGTTTTGAAGTATACAATACTTTAATTTTTGAATTTTTAAAATTTTGATGCATTGATTTTCGGAATTCTTAAAAGACAACCTTATAAAAAACTTTAAAGAAAAAATTAAATTAATAATACTAAACTATATTTTAGCTACATAGCTATAGCAACATATTTACTTCTGTTAGAGTCACAGCTAGCAACGAATTTACTTTCGTTATTTTCGCAGTCATGAAAATAAATTGGCACACTTCTATGAACCTACTTTAAATAGAGAGATGGATGTTTGCAAAGCAGGTTCGTTTCGTATTGAAAACTCTAAATTCCAATGGATAGCATACATATATTGATGAGCAACATTCAATATAAGTGCTCTATAATATACGGTTAATCCACTCCCACTTACATCAATCTTATTTGTGATATAAGTTTTTAAAAATAAATTATTTTGGAACAAGTTTTTAAAATAAATTATCTTTTAGATTTAATATATGTAGAAGATCTGTTGCCTGACTTTTAAGTCGATCTTTACTGAATTCATAGTAGTCTGCTACTACTAGTTTTCCTGAATGCGAAAATTACGAAAGTAAATTCGTTACTAGCTATTAGTCTATTTGATTATTCCATATTCAACAAAATAATTTTGAAATCTGATAAAAAAAAATGCATACATAAAAAATCATAAATTTATACAAATACAAACACTAATCTATTTTCATCAAATTCATAAATAATTATTGGTAAATTAATAAATAAAATTCATTGAAATAGTTTTGCTTTGCCACATTAATAGATTAAGAAATTTTATTTTTTACACTATCGACAACAAAAATTGTGTTAATTAAATTGCAAAAGTTTAAAATATAAAATAATTCAAAATTCCTATCATCACTTTTATATCATCATAAAGTGATAAATCTAATATTATTAATGGTGTGGACTAAATTAGCACTTCAGCATAATATAATTAATATATTTTTTATTAGGAGGAGCTAAAGCATAAAAAGAAAGCAACATAAATACATTATCCAGATAAAATTATGCTCATATAATAAACGCTTTGTTTAAAAATATTAAAATGAAGAAAATATTTCAGATATCCTCAATGGGATCAGTATTATAGTATAACTAAATTAAATATATGATTTAAATAATTATTATATAGTTTTTATTGACCAAATTGTAGAAGAACTAAAATCAATTGTAGAATTTAAAGTATGATCAATTCAGAGCAATATTAATCAAGAGCAAACTGATTGATGGCTCTTAGTTACGAGGCTAACTGGATCAGTGATGCTTTGCACCAGTGATGGTTTGCATGTATAACAAGGTAAATGCAAAAAGAATACTTAACCTTCTTTAACCAAAAAGTATAAAGAAAGAGATCAAAACTTATATAAAAGTTTTTGTATGACCACAAATTTGTAGATTAAATGCCAGAACCATGATTTTTTTTTTCATATATTCATATTTCCATAAAATGCAATGTAATGTAAATATATATGTCGCGATATGTATATTTGAACAAAGCTTTACACTTGTGGGTTGTGAGATTTAATCATGAAATATTGAGATCAATAATTTTTTTTATATCAGTTTTGATCGTTTTCTATAAATACTTTTTACTTTAACTCAATTGAAAATTGATCACATGCCTTATAAATAACCTCTAAAATTATTTATTCAATAATTTTATTTAATAGTTTACTCTTAAATCATATTTTAAAATAGATTTAAACTTTTGCACATTTAATATAAAAATTTATATTTATTCCGAATTCGGATAATATTTTCAACTGAATAAGAATTTGTTCATTTGTTGATTGATATTTAAAATTAAACTAAAAAAAAAAAAAAAAATCAACAACAATTAATTATCACACGAACAGTGAACCTCTCCAAGTGAATCTAAATAACATTTTTCATACATAAAAAAAAACTACATTAAAAAATAAACAAACAAAACATATAAAAAATTCCAATAAAAAACTAGAAAGAAAATATTTTCAAAATGAAGAAACTAAACCAACACAAACAAATTTCTTAATATTCGTAGCCAATCAGTGATCATTCAATTACAACTTTTAACACGATCATTTTATCTTTTAATACCTGTTACCTTTATGCTAAATCCGTTTTCTGATTGGCTAAGATTATTAGAGCTATTTAAGTTTTCTTCATTTCTCATTAAAAAAAAAACTATAGTCTTAACAAGAAAGACACAATTTTTTTTATTCATATTTTTGGGTACAACCTTTTTTCTTTTGTATATATCAGATTTTTTTTTTATGTTATGTATCTTATGATCATGTCATGTTAAGCGAAGAATAAATATTTAAGAAAAAAAAAAAAAAAAGTGAAGATAAAAAATTCATAAATTTTACGAGATCTCAAAACAGGTCAAATTTTGAGTTTTTTTTTTTTTATGGTTTTCTACTTCTTGTCTTTTTCATTTTATACTCCGAGCCACCAACATTTATAAAGAATTTTGTATAGATCTTTTATGTTTGTATTTGTTTCAATATTTTATTTATGTTGTGAAGATACTATGAAAATATAATCAACGATATAAAAACTCCAGAGGCAAAGTAATAATAATTTTTGTTTTTTTATGGTTTTTTGACTTGAAACATTTTAATAAACCTGCCTTCGATTGTTTCGATTCGTAACCAGTTTAGTTTTAGTACGGATCTCGTATTGTTAAGACGTTTATTTTAATTTTTGTTGGATTTTATTTTAATTTCTTTTTCATTTTTAATTAATTATTTTAAATGAAATTCTTATAAGCGATTTTAAGATTTCGTAAAAACAAATTTATTTGATTAAATAGATTTACATCCAAAACTATATGATAATTTAATTAATGTTAATACAAATTGTGAATTTAAAATAATATTTTTAACAAATTATAATAATTAAAAATAAAATATTGAAAAAAATACAAATAAAGTTTAGTGATTAATAATTATTATGATAACATTGTGATTAGAGTGTCAATTAACTAGTATTTTTTTACTATACATAAATTTTAAAAGGATAAAGTTTTTTAAAGAATTGTGTTATTGAAACAAGAAAAAATTAAACAAATAAAGGATTTATAAATATGATTACAATGAATGAACTTGTGGATTTACGTATGCAACAACATATTGCGCATGAATTATATCGTCAACAGATTATGCAAAGGATACCAGGTAAATTAGATAATCATAACATTAACAATTCAATTGAGAACACTTTTCATTCTAAATAATTTACTCAATAAATTTAAATTAAATACACTAAATTATCACTCATTGATAACGTGTAACTAAATGTTATCACTGATACAAAAATTGTAATAGTTTTGTTTTTGTAAACAGATTTCTGTAAATTTTCTGTAAATTACATAAAAATATCTTTTAAATTCGTTTAATTGCTTGAATTAAAAAAATTAATTTATTTAAATAAACATTTTGTTTGATGAAGACAGAATATATCATTATAAATTTTATGATTACCGGCGGCAATTTGAAAACATTTATTTAAATTTTTGAAATTTTTAATTAACAGATCCATTCCCAGCAATGTTACCAGTACCAATACCACGTCATATTATGTTACCACCACGTATTCAATTACCTGGTGTTGATGCAAAATTACAAAATAATGATTTATGGAAACAATTTCATCAAATTGGTACCGAAATGATAATAACAAAAAGTGGAAGGTAAATATTTAATTAATTAATTTAATAATTATATTTTATATTTTTATACTCAATTTACCAAGAAATATTCAAATATTACGATTTATTCGATCATTAATTAACAAATAAGTATTTCGATCAAACTAAACACAAATCTATCATTGATCGAATTAAAATTGATTATTATTATTCATTCACCTTCAAGTTAATGTTATGATTTACAAAAGAAGATTAAAAATGCAATTATTAAATTAAATTTTGGTTTGAAATTGATTCCACTTCATTCACGAATCGAAGAATTGCCAAAAAATTGGATCAATTGTGATTAAAATTTAGTTCTATTAATTGAACTAGATTTTAAAATAATTTTTCCACCCTTAAATCCAAACCCTTTATAATATTAGATAGAAGTATTTTTTTTTTTTGGTTCTCATATCAGTTTAAGATCATGTTAAATAATATTTTTTTTTGGTTTGAAATTTGATAAATTTCCCAAATAAATTAACAATAATTTTTAACATGAACATATTCAAGTGGGTTTTTTTTTTGGTTTTTAGTAGAAATTCTGAAGGATTTTCGGCTCCTTTCGATTGTTTTTACCATCAATAGTAAATCAAAGAAAAAAACATCCTTAAGAGTTTTTATTTGACTTTAAAATATTTATTTCGAAAATTTAACAAACAAAAATTGTTTTTTTCTTTCATTTGGTTTGTTTTAGTGAAAGAAATCACACATTTTCATAATTTTGTTTTTTTGTTTTTGGGTTTTTAAGTGTTTATGGTTTATGGCACTATAAACCAAAAAAAAAAAACATTATGGTAAACTAATGTAAAATAACAACCCCGGAAAAATGGTATGTAAATAGTTAGTGGCGCCTTACTTAATGACGGTTAAATTATGATCTTTTTCGTATTTACTGCTGTACAATGAAAAAAAAAATGCGATAATAATGACAGAGATGGATCAAGAAATTTTATTAGAAGCAAAAATGTGATAATGTCCCAAATTTTCTAAAACCTACTAAAGATTAATACAAATTTGTATTTAAACTAATTTTTAGTTACTAGCTAATTCTCCCTTCAAGTTTTCTTTAAGATAAATGTTAAATCGGTCTCAGAAATTATAGTTTTGCCCGAACTATGTTTAAACTTGAAACCAATGCCGTCCCAAATATTCATATCTGCATAACACAAATACCAGACTTATAAGGTGTACAATTCTCAAAAAAAAATAAAATACCTGAAATATAACCTTACAATTATGAAAACAAAAATTATACTAGGGTCAATTTATGATAACTATTATTCTATAGCCTAAAGCGGATATATGCTTCAATAGTCACTAAAATACAATTTATATATTTTAAATTTAATCTATACTATTGAAAATTTTTATATAAATATAATTTAATAACAAACTAATATACCAATTATATGCGCCCTCAAACAATCTATAATAATTGACTTTAATCACGTATTATAAAACGTCATATGTTGATCTTCTGCATTGCCAGTTTTGCGTCAATGAATTTTATACCTTAACAATTTACATTTAAATCTACAACGATCAGATCATTTGCATTTTTCCAATAGAACAGCAACTCATAATACCGAAAAACACATGGCGATTCAATGAATTTTTTCTCATTAGAAATGACTTTTTATCCTAAATAAATATATGAATATGTCAAATATATGTCAGGCAAGTGAGTTCATTAGAATTATTTCAAGGTGAAAATCATATAAAAAAATAGGGTAAACATTTCCAGCTTGACTTTTCCATGGAACTGAAAAATTATATAATAGAAGAATCAAAATATTTAGAAACATTCCAAAATTAAAAAAAAAAAAAATTCTTTATAATCTTATGTCACCGTGACATAAGATTACAAAAGCATTTTTTTTTTTTATGATTATTATTTTGGTTGGGGGTGCGATATTTATTTTTATCACCAAAGTGTAAAGTGCTTTTTTAGTTGTTATATATTTGAAAACTAATTTTAATTTCGAAACTATTTAGACTTGTTAGGGCGGTGTATCAAAATATGTATAACAAATATTTCATTTTATATAAGGTAGCAAATGCATTACATTTGAATTTATGCTTTCTTTCCTGTTACGAAAAAACATAAAATCAAAAAAAAACATTTTTTTTTTGTTTTTAGTTTTAGATATTTGAAAAAAGATAAGGTAATCTTATAATTGGCGCCATTATTTTAAATGGTAGTGTAAAGTCAGTTGTTTGTGATTGGTAAACAGGAAGAAGAACATAAAAAATAATAATAAATGTAATTGAATAATGAATTTTTAAAATTTATCATTTTAAGTCGTAAGGTTATGTAAAGCATAAAAATATGTATCCCAATATTTTATAAATAATTTTTAGTAAACTTTTTTTATTTTGAGTCATTCATTCGAGAATTACTCCAGGATTGGTAATTACATATCAGTTCTTGATGACCTATCGAGTAATGTGATTAAAAAAATATATTTGTATTTTTTCAATGATCTTTAATCGTATCCTTATTCTGCTTAATGCTCTAATCAGTTGTTGATTGGGATTTTTTACAATTAAATTTTGATTAATATAAAATTGTTTTCGTCCAGACTTTAATATGGAATATTAAATTGATCTTAACAATCTACAATTTGTCAAATTTCGGAATATACAACGGAAATTGTAACAATTGAAGATGAACATACATTTTTATTAATTTTCATTAATTTTCTTTGAATATTTATTCCCAAATTTAACAAATTGTGGATTTTAAAGATCAATTAATTCAATTAAACGCTAATGAACGAATTCTTCTGTAAATTATATTCAAATTAAACCCTCATTTAATTTCGTCCTTAATTAGTTACATTATCACATTTTCGTATATACCAAATTTAAATTGTTACACTTAATAATTTTTAAATTACATAACCTTTAAATTTAAACATAAAAAGTCATTTATAATAAAAACAATAATAAAAAAAATACAGTAGTAATTAATAAAGATTATTATCATAAAATATTTTTTCTCAACCATAAAGTAAAAAAAGAAAATAAACAAGAAAGGGAAATCAAATTTAATGAGATATCATAATTTTAATGATTATGCTATATTAAAACAATACATATATTAAAGTATCAGGTGTTAAGTTAAATTTATGTTTTTATGTTTCTACTGATGTAACTACTTATTAAAAAAAAAACAATATTTATGAAATGATTTATATAAATATATCTCCATAGTTCTATCAAAAATAAACCCTTTCAAAAGTATATAATTAAAGTTTTACTTGAATCTGGAATAGCTAGCTACGCGATTGGTATAAATATATGTTACGTTTCTACATGAAAATTGTAATTATGTAGAGAAAATTAATGGTATAATGTAATATTTTCAATTACTATATAATAAAGTTAGAAAATTATTGTTGATTTGTACAATTATAGTACATAATATAAAAATAGTAAATAATTAATGTTTTAGCGACGGCTCACGTCTATGTTTATATCTAAAGTGCTGATCAATTTTCGATAGCTCTATAATTAAAGTTCAACATTACATAATTTGATATTTATATAATCAAAATATTTTGATCAATTTATCAATTTTACATTAATGATAAGTGAAAGTAATAATTATTTTGAATCATATTTTAAATGTTACTAGACAAATTCTTGGTAAAAATAAATAAAAATTTAATTGAAAAATTATTTAATGTTTGTAGACTTTTGTTACTAATGTCATTATTTCGATAATTAGAAGCAAATTAGTAAATACTTTAATTAATTTACATAAATTATCATCATCACAATTTTATTCAATTTCTGCTAATTTTCGAAATCTCTTCAATCTTTTAATTTCAATTTCTTCTAATATATTCGAAAATGGGTTAAATCAAAATTTGTTAATTTGTTATACTTTTCCTTTTTAATATGCTTTTTAAAAATATGTAAAAAAAAACTTCTAAAATTATAAATTCATAAATAATTTTTTTTTTATTGTTTTAAATTAAGAAACTATTAAAACAAAACTATCGAAATTCATTTGGAACCGAAATAGAAGAAATAAAATCTCAACATAAAAAAGTTGTTATGTTAAAGATATTAATTTATAACTTGGGTCCGACCTACAGGTTTTTTTTATATATTTGATGCAGTTGTCAAAATGCGTTAAATTTATAATTTAACGGGTCAAATAGGCGCCAATAATAATATTGAAATTGAATAAAACTATAGATATTTTACAGGGGTTTTATTATATCTAATTTTATTGCTTTTTATATAGGAAATGTTGAGAACAAAACAGTGAAAAATATTTATATTTAATGCAGATTGATTTTTTGATTACA
This sequence comes from Rhamphomyia laevipes, assembly GCA_963920725.1. Lineage (NCBI taxonomy): Eukaryota > Metazoa > Arthropoda > Insecta > Diptera > Empididae > Rhamphomyia > Rhamphomyia laevipes. The sequence goes on along the minus strand of OY987255.1, from coordinate 19,128,095 downwards.
GATAGAGTAGATTTATTACACTACTTGTTAAGTAAATTTTTTTTATCAGAATTATGTGTAGTGAGTTTATAAATTCGAAAATCTTAAAGTACCAGTATTAGTAAAATTTAACTTGATTGACTATTGACCGATTTAATCACCATTTTAGCATACAGATACGTTAAAATCAGTGTTGCCAATAATCATCTAGTATAGAATACAAAATCAATACAGAATAAAAATTAATAAATTTTTGCGGATTAGTTCATATTTCAATAATTTATTTAGGTGTGATAATTTTTGTCTTTTATATGAAACAGGTTCAAAAGTTCCGACATAAAATTTCTTCTCACCTTTTTTTTACAAAAAAAAAAAAAAATCGAAAAAAAGATTAGTTGATTTTAATGACAAATTCAACATGTCCTTTTTTATTATAAAACTTTAATAATTTTTTTTTACCTCAATTCTCAATTATATTTGGTTTACTTGCATTTGTTTCTTAAGGTTTGTCTTTATATTTACAATTACGAATTACTTTTAACTCAAACAAAATATTTTCCAAAAAAATTACTAATCATAAATCTTATGACTAAATAACCTGTTGTTCTTCAACATCTAAAAAAAAACAATGTTTGTACTCAAAATATATTCATCATTCTTCCGTTTTGAAACAATTCAGTACTGTTCATATTTAGATTTTGTAGACTTTAACTTTTACATGAAATATTTTCAAGTTATATAGACAAAATACGAAAAACAACAATTTTTTTGTTTTAATATCACGCATTGGCGCCATCACCTCATGCTGATTTTATACATATTTTTATATACATACATAAAAACAAAAGATCGTTATAAGAAAATAAAAGTTATGATTTATATATATACTTAAAAAAAAGGACGATAATTTTAGATTTTTTTTTAATATTATTTAACAATAAAATTGCTTAACCTTTACAATCATTTTTTTTTTTTGGATAGTAAATCGATCAAAATTGGGACTTTTAATCATATATAATTTTGATCCTTCTTTTGATTATTATATGTCATTAATATTATTATACAATATAAAAATCTAATTCAAATATTAGTTTTATTATATAAAAATCACAGTTGGTGATATTAAGTTAAACTAATATTTGAAATATAATTTAAAACTAGGAAGGAATTCTTTAAAATAAATAAATACGGAAGAGGATAATTACAAATTGAACCGACGAGTTTTTATAATTTGATTTTCCCATTTTTCTAAAAAAAATATTTTATTTATTTGTATATTTTTGATATTTTTTTGTTTTGTTTTTATCTGTTGTATAATTAAGTGCTGACAATTGATTAGTCAGATCCTTTTTTAAGGGTCTTCTAAAAAATAATTATTTATTTATTTATCTTTTCAAATTTTATATTATATTATTTTGATTTATATTTTGTCAGACCTTTTTACTTAACATATGTTAACAGGCTATATAAATTTTTAGTTGATAATAAATATGGAATTTTTATTATATCTAAATTCTTTCAAAATCAATAAACATAATATGAAAAATGTATATTTAAAAGTATCCTAAAAAAAAGGATATCCAAATGATAAGATTTTTATATAATAATTTTTTTTTTTATTTTACAGACGTATGTTTCCATCAATGCGTATTTCATTAAGCGGACTTGAAGATGATGTCAATTATTGTGTACTTTTAGAAATGGTACCAATTGGTGATTGTCGATATAAATTTTCTGGTTCACAATGGGTACCAGCTGGTGGTGCTGAACCACAATCACCACAACGTATGTATTTACATCCAGATAGTCCAGCATCTGGTTCACATTGGCAAGCACAACCAATACTATTTAATAAAGTTAAATTAACAAATAATACATTGGATAGTAATGGACATGTAAGTAATATGAAAAAAATTAATATTTAAAAATATAAAAATCTTTTTTTTTAAATTTCTGCATGTTTTCTTAAATATTTGTATCATTTTTCAATAATGTTTCAACAAAAAAAAAACTTAAAAAAATCCGTGTTAAAGAATGAACCATATTCATTTATATATGTCAGAGTTGATTGAAGTGATAGCCCGTCAATCAATCAATTGTACATCAATTTTTTTTTTAATTTTTATTATGAAGATGTTGAATAAACAAGGATTTGTTCTGCAATTTGTCTCACAAAATAAAAAACTAACATGTTTAAAAAAAAAAACAAATCGAAAATATCGTCCTTTTTTTCTGTTCAACTATTTTGTTGAAGTATATAGAATTTTATTTGTATACGTAATAAAATAGGATACCAACTAGTAAAATTATTGAAAGGAAATTATTCATGTTTATTTTTTTTTTTTTGAAAAATTGAAAGAAGATTTATTTTGTAGATATTTGTTGTCCGTTTTATTTTATTTTTAAATTTTTAAATAATTGACAGACAAAAGGTATATTTGCATATTTTATTTTATTTTGAATTTTATCACAAAAAGGACATTCAAATAATATACAAAATGTTTAATATACCATTAAATTACATTTTGCTCTTATAGAATGTATCAAAGAAAAAGGATATAAAGAATTGTAGCCACCACAAATCATGTTATCGATTATCTATATACAATATAGACAAAAACTACCACATTGTAAAATCGGGATTATCCTTGTTATTTAAATGAATTGCGGTCCTTTTGACAGTATTGTTGATAAAATAATAAATTCCTTTTTAAAAATTACTTAAATTTTTAGTATATTTAAAAAAAGGACTTTTAGTTTATTATAAATTTTCCTTGTTCATTTTAATAAGATATCCTTTTATTATTAAATAGTTTTATGTTATTTAATTTTTTTTTTCTTCTTTGTTTACAGATTGTACTGACAAGTATGCATAAATATCAACCAAGACTTCATATTATTCGTACATCAGATCCAACACAAATACCATGGGCACCACAACAACCATTTGTATTTCCTGAAACTGAATTTGTAGCTGTAACTGCTTATCAGGTTAGTAAAATCAAAAGTAAATAAATATTTACAGCTTTTTATATAAATTAGATAAATTTAAGACTTTTATTTAAACTCACATAATTTAGTCGATCACAAATTAAATAACGATCAATTATTCGAATGTTCATGAGATTTACTGGGCTTAGATCAACTTGATTGATTTAGCATATATTAAGATGGTCAACCAAAAAAAAAATTTACGATCGATATTAAAATTGATCTTATCGGAAATAAATGATTGGAAATAAATACAAACAAAAATTTTGGATAAAACCTGAAAAACTTTAATTTCTAAGAATTCTTTTTTTTTTCATTGATAAAGTTCTTTGATTTCGTTTTTTTTTTTTTTTTTGGGATAAAATTGTGACAAAATTCGCATATTATTTTATCGGTTCAAATGAATGACAGGGCCAAAGAATGAAATCATATAATGGCACCCTATGGTTACCGTCTGTGTGTTTGGTTTGTATTATGCTTTTAATATGTTCTTCAAGTTTATGTTTACCGCACATTTAAATAATTTTGACGACTTTATGTCGCCCCTAATTTAAGAATAAAAAAAAAAAACGACAACGACAGTAAAACAAAAGAATACAATTTTTCCGACTTCCGTCCCTCCTGCTGGGTTTTAAAATGAGTAACCATACTAACAAACTTGAGCATTGACACTTGAATTAAACGTCATCAATGAACATAAGCGAAGATAGACAGTGAATTGAGCATAGCTAATTAGGATTCAGTGCTAATTAGCCTCAACCTTTCTATATTATCTTCATGGCTCCGTTTTCGACTTTAAAAAGTAGACTTGATTTTATCTATATAAATGATTATAGTGATAAAAGATTGTTTGTATTTCTTATTCTTATAATTGTTAAAGGCTATACGTTCATTCGTTCTGACTATTGATAGTTTTGGTAGGCGCCATATCATATTACCACCACACAAAAAATTTATCTTCAAAAATTTTTTGCTTTGTAAAACGGAATTTATAAAATGATTTTTCTTATTTTTCTTTCCAGAATGATCGTATCACAAAACTAAAAATTGATAATAATCCATTTGCAAAAGGCTTCCGTGAAACAGGTCAATCAAGATGTAAACGAAAAATGACATCATCTCCAAATAATCAACAATCAGGAGATTCACCAATTAAATCATCAAATACTGATTTACGATCATCCGAAGATGATGATGGTAACAATGGTTCAATGATAAAACGTATGCGATCAAATAGTTCAGCATGTTCGGTTTCATCATTGGATGATGAACGTGGTGGATTTTCTATTAGTTGTAGTGGTAGTAGTTCAAGTGGTGCTAGTTCACCAATTGAAGATTTACGAAATCATACACAACAACATCAGCTACAACATCAGCCTCAACATTTATCACATAAATCTAGAAATAATGAATTATTAATGCAACATATTCATCAAAATATGCAATCACTGATTAATCCATCAATAGTTGATTTAGCATGTTCATATTTTGGTCGTCCTGGTCCATACGGTCAAGGACAATTTTATCCAAATCAATCAGCACAAGCTGTTATGTTATCAGCAGCAGCAAATGGACATCATCATCATCATCAATATCATCAATTATCCGGTTATTATTCACCTCCACCACAGCAACATCTAAACGAGCATCATTCAAAGGATATATTACATGAATCACCAGTACCAGCTGATACTGTACCTGTTACACATACTGTCACACCAACAACATCACCATCATTATCACCTGTTAACATAAAAGTTGAAGATCATTTAGTTAAATTACCATTACGTAAAAGTACATTTACGATATCCGCCATTTTAGGTGGTGATCATTGATAAAATTTTGATATTCTGCTCTCTGTATAGAAATTATTATAATTATTGCAAATATTATGAATAATCGGAAATAAAATATAAAAAAAAAATTGTAAATAATAAAAATTTGCAAAGTGTAAAATATTATCGATAATTTTAATTAAGTGCAATTACAAATTTTTTTCATTTTCAAGTTTTAATTAAAATTATTATTTTTGTAAAAATTAATATTAATAGATTTTCTTTTTTAATTAGTTAATTTATATTTATTTTCTTAAAAAAAACATTTAATGTTAATTAAGTTTTGTACTATTTTCAGTACATTTTGTTTAGTAAATATTGAGATTGTTAGAAGTTAAGTTATTTTTAGTCATTTTATTGATTAAATACTAAGTGAAAATTATGATAAATTAAAAATATACTTGATTATATAAAAGAAATGCGGTATATTTTTTTAAATAAATTATTATACTCTGACCAAAAGCTATCTGTAATTTGCTGATAACAAAGTTTTTACGGTGAGGATTAGCAAAATGTTGATTAGGTTGACCTTATGACATAATATCAAATTTCTTTTTGAATGCTTTTTAACTGTCTTCCTTTCTTTAATTATTATCTTCATTAAAACTCGTAAATTTTTGATTATTTTTAACCAGAAGTATAATTTTATATTCTACCATATTAATTGTTTAATCACTCCCGTGGAGCATAGGACGTCAATAAACACTCTTCCAACGTGTAAAATTTTCTGTTATTTGTTTGATTTCACGCGAGTTTTTTTCCGAATTCATACTATAATTGCTTTTTTCGAGCTTTCTAAACTTTATTTCGTTGGCAATTGGTTTTTGCAAAAACTTTGGCTACCAGATCTGCTTGATAAAACTTTAAATATTCTGAATTTTTATAAAAAAAACTTAAATAACGATGGAAATTCTTGCTAATTAGCAAATGTACAAAAGCGTTTATAGAAATTTAAATATTTTTTTATACTTACTTACTTTTCTGGTGTATCACGCCGCTGAGACCATTAGCCGAGTTCAAAATAGTTCTCCATCGCTTACGATCCAGTTATTCTTTCTCCAGTTGTTTGTTAGATGTTTTATGTGGTCGCACCTATGACCCAGTATTTTCAACTTAAGCTACAACATATACTTCGATTTCTTTTTTCCTCCTGGTTGGATTTCATTTTGCTGGAAATTGCTCGTTCCTCCGAAAAACATGACCTATACGGATGGATACATTTGATTATTTCCATGTCGTCATATAGCTCGTACAATTCTACATTGAATGTTATCTTCCATCCTCCGTCTATGTAAACTCCTCGGTAAATTTGGCCTTGTTCCTTAAATGATAAATAAAGTTTCATATCATATCATATAATTGACCATCGATATATAAAATAGAAGTAATTCTATTGTCTATTTAAAAGTTATGATTATATTTAAAAGTTTATGAATTGAAACTTCTTATAAATATAATTTATGAGGAATAATTAATTTATTAATATAACTTTGTGGTAAATTAAAAAAGTTATTACTGGAATCTTCTAAATCTCAGTATATCAATAAAAAATACTGAACTTAAAATGTTTACAATGTTTAAGCTAGAATGTTTAAGATTTTGTTAATTTGTTGTTATTGCCAAAATCATAATTTTGATATCCAAAATTAAAAAAAAAACAACATATTTGTGATGTTAATGCACAATATGTAAATGCATCCTTAATGATTTAATCATGTGCAACAGCTGGAACAAATTAAAAGAGATCCTTATGCAAAAATCATCTCTAAAGGTTAAATACAATAACAACAAAATATATAAACCAAAATCCACTGACCAATATTAATTTATTTAAATTTGTTTACTTTCTAAAATGGCTAGCCGTCTGACAGGAGACAAGTAAATAAAAACTTTTTAAAATGTGGGAGTTGCAGATGTCATCATAAAAATATAATTTAAAATTTGAAAAAAGAAAAACTGCCTTCTAATAATATTCAATTTGGAAAAATGGTCGGATCCAAGGGTCAGTGAAATTAACAACATATTTTGGGCAATAATTATACAAACTAATAACATTTTTACGATATAATATTATACATTTCAAGGATATATTACGGTCTATTGCCAAAGATTTCGATTGGTGCCCATTAGTTTCGGTTGCATTCCATAAAAAAAAAATTACTATATAATTGCTATAAGCACTAAATTTCATGCCTGATCAGTGTTAGCTTACGACACACCGATCAACCGAAAAAAATATATATAGAAAATTATAGGTTTGAGCTATGGGTTTGTTAAGAGTGTATTTTTTGTTTATTAAAACTGTGATATGTATATTTGAAATTTTATAATGTAAATTCGGATATGATCAGAATCTAATAACAATGTAGTACGTTGCATTTTAACTAATCATTGTGCAGTGTCCTATGTACGATAAACACCGCGCTAATTATAGAAATATTGCAGACAATTTTGCAAACCGTCAGTTTTTATCAAATATGACAAATTATCGTTCAAAACGTCTAAATAATTCAGTGAAATCAAAACTAAATATTATAAAATATTTAATCTGCCGCTGATCACAACATGACATTAAAGGGCATCATCTTTTCAATATTTGTGACAATAACATCTCCAAATTCTTCTTTTTCTTTGCATAGTTATTCTATTAGATAGAATACATAAAACTAAATGAATTTTTGCTTGCGAATAAGGATTAAAAATTTACACTTGATCGATCTAAAAAAAAATTGCCGACTTTTATTATAAAAAAAAATTGTACATAAATTTTATATGCTCTGGCAGATCTACTGAATATTACTTCTGATCAAAGAAGTAGAAGAGGATCGAACTGCTGTTAATGTTAATCGTAAACCATAAGATTCTATTTTAGTATATATATACAAAAAAAATGGTGAGCACAGCAGTTTACTTTTTGCACTAACTATTGAGAGTTAATGCGCTGTATAATTGGAAAAAAATAGTTTCTTTTTGGTTTTATTAATGCTTTTTGATCATAGGTCAGGTCTGATTTCTCTGTGTTTGTGTTAATTTTGTTCATCGTACAGTATAAATATATACGTAAAATTATGCTCTTTAATCATTGGGAATGTAAATGGACATAATGCTTATACAATAAGTAATGCCGCCATAAGGATTATCACCTTTATCCGTTCTTGATCTTAAATGCTTTTCTTTTGATGGGCCCTTCGGTATTTCTTTGTGCAACAGATAGCCCAAATAAATAATGTGATGAGTTGATGAATAAAAGGATAATTTATATAAAGAAAAGTTGTGAGGGAAAATAAGTTTTATAGTTTGCAGGGAAGTTTTTTTTTGGATATTCGTTTCGTCCTACTGGTTTTATAGCTAGCTATATTGTTAATGAAGATTTTTTGTTTTTGTATAAAAATATTTCATATTTTGTTTATTGCCATTTATAAAATTGCTATATTTTCTATTTGTTTGTTGAAACTATTATTAAAATTCAACAGCGTTTAAAACAAGAAAAATATATATATTTTTAATTTGTAGCTTTATTTTTTGTAATATGTTCTATTTGTAAATTGTTGCAGATATAAAACATAAATTATTTCTTGAATTATAATAGTATCTGTTAAAATGCCTCGTACTTAAGGTGTAGGGTCGCGGTTCAGAATATCAGAATGTACTAAAAATATATTTCCAGTGCTATATAAAATATGATTTTTAGGTAACTTCTTCTTCTTAAGCTGCATTTCCACTAATGGATGTTTGCGATCACATTACTATACTCTTCTCTGTCTTATGCTGTACGTTGACCAATTATTCGGATGCCTGTGTAATTTCTAATATTTCGCAGCCATGCTATATTTCGCTGTCTTCAATTTTACCCTGTATGATGAGTTGTATGATTTGATATTTATCATTCCGCATTAGCTGACCAAGATACGAAGTTTTCCTCCGCTTGATAGCTAAAAATAATTCTCTATCTCTGTTTGCTCTGCTTAGCATTTCGCTATTGCTGACTTCGTCTATCCAGGATATTCTCAACATACTTCGGTAATCAACATTTCAATAGTTGAAGTCTTCAGTGTTCATGCTTCCTTACCGTTCCAGAAGTACTGACCATACATAGCACTTCATGAACCGTATACGTGAGGTTAGATTCATATCTCTATTGCAAAGGATTATTTTATATCTTAGAAAACTGCTACGAGCTTATTCAATTCGACACTTTATTTCTAAATCAGAATTCAAATTTTTATCCAGCCAGCATCCCAAATTTTTAAAACTTTAGGTAACTTAAATTACTTATTTGGCATCAAATTATATATTCAATAATTTGATAAGAACAAGATTCCTATTTATTGAAAATCGCAATTCCTGAAATTGTTCGATCTTTCTTAGAATTTATTCTAGGGACTAGTTAAAGTAGTGCATAATATATCAGATTGTTTGTTGATCAAATATCGTATTGAGTTAATTACTGTGTCCAATAAAATAAATGGAACATCGAAAATAATAATAATTTAGAAACTCGGACATCAAATTTTTAATTAAAATCAAAAGTTTTAACAAAAATACAACAGTTTTTATTGAATTAAAAACATTTTATAAAAATACTCAAAAAAATAATATATTTTTCGGTACAGAGTAAAATCTGTAAAAATTAATCGCAATTGTAAGTAATTTTAATCATTTTTTGAAAAACCATAAACTAACTTACAATAATTTTACAATAGAATCTATACTGTAATGAAACTGACCCAAATCTTCATCGAAGCATACGCAAACATCTTGAAACAATATTTTTCCTCCTTTCTTTCTTTTTTTTTTTTTATAATTTTAATAAGATGTGTTAATCACTGCACCACAAGAAGTGTCGCAATCAGATAAATGGTGGGTTCTTTAAGATAATTCAAAATCTGTTTACTGTTGGCCCAAAAAAAAAAACAAAAAATAGAAGATAACAAAAACAAGACAACAATAAAAAAATAAACAAAAAAGGATCAAACAAAAATAAACTTAACAATTTTGAGTGCGTTTTAGGTAGATAATAAGCACCAAAAACATTATAGACAAAGAATAGAAAAACAACAAAACATACTTCAATATCTCAAGTGGATATTTTCTATTGTGTGTCCTTCTTAACCAGGATTTTTATAACAACCAAAATGGATTTTAGAAAAATTTAAATTCTACTTCTTTTTTTTTGTCGTTTTCATTAAACCACAATAAAAATAAAAGAAGGCAGTCAAAAGATTGGCCCAGTAATAGAAAAAATGTGGCCTTAATTTACACTTACAGGTTTATGATTTGATTTTAATCCTATATAGTCTGTGAATAAGGCTAAGATATAGTGTTTTTTTTTTGCAACAGAACAGGATGAAATACAAATTTCTTTAAAATTTCTCAAATCCCTCTTGAGATAAACAATATATCCTTTTTTATTCAATTTTCTATAAAAACAATGTTTATAATTTTCTGTTGTATTTATTTATTTTTTTTGGGTATAAATTAGTACATGACAAAATAGGACAATAAAATTTCAAGTACTTTAGTCATTATATTATTATACTTGCTTGTTCTATAGATTTTGTAAAGTAATAAAATACATTATCCTTATACCTTTAATATTATTGTGTTAAGAATGAACCGCCTTTTAATGCAAATTTTTAAAATATCCTTTTTTCTTTGACTATGTTGTATGCGGTATGAAAATTACTAATTACGTCTGCCTATATTACCATCATATAATCTATAAGTACGACCTAGAAATTTAGAATTTTATGGAATTTTATAGTTTTTATTTTGAATGGATAGCTGAAATATTATATTAAATCGTAATTTAAACCAGTTTGAAGATATCCTTTACACTAATGTCGTTAAGGATAATTTTTGGCGGTAATCTTATTTATAATTTAAAATTGTTGGAATTTATACTTTAGTTAATACTGCAAATTTTATTAGGCTTTTCTCTATTGATTATAGTTGGTTGGTTTAAGTGGTTAAGTTTCATATAACAACGACGGTGACTACAATTTGCACATTAGCATCGATGACCACATCGCTTTAGCTAAGATAGTTGCTTTAGATCCACATCATGTACTAAGCCACTAAATCGTTAAGGTTGTTGAATTCGTTCTAATCAAGTGAATACTTTCTTGCGCTGTCCAGAGCTGGGTACATGCAAATAAAGTTTATTAAGGACAATTGTTTCTTTCAACTACGGCATGATTGTTTGAATGATATACCTAATCTGACCGCATATTCACAAATTACCCAGTGACTCATTTACACATCCATTGATCTGGCTCTGTTCCTTTAGTATAATTGTCTATAGTAAAGATTTTCCTTCTGTCGTACGACGGGCATGTTTTATAACATTCGATACGATGTTTTATTACATTCCACTCGACGCTAAGGGCAAAAAGTGGAAATTACACCATATCTTTTCACGCTCTTTATTGGGGATCTACTAGTTCTTTTCTATTAGTATTGAATAAATTATTATACGCTATTTAATTTTAATAAATCAAAATTAATTAAAACAACTAAAATCAATCTAGAGTTAACCAAAAATTTTAAATTAATGAAATCAAAATTTAACTAAATTAAGAAAAATTAAATACATACTTAAATAATTTATTTTTGATTTTGAACTAAATAAAACATTATTTAAAATATTTTTCTTTATTAAATTATAAAATAATCGTAAGTATTTATTTCAATTTTATATTAGTTTAATCACAATTTGTTTATAAAATAATTAATTTATTATTATTTTTTAAATTACTCATTTTTACATCAATTCTCGGTTAATTGAATGAAAAATTCGAATCTGAAGTTTTGAAAAATCAATCATCGAAAATGGTTAATATTTTTTTACCTCTTAGACACTAAGAATACCAAGGATTCTTAGTAGTGTAGGACTTTAACCTACTAAAGATATCTCCCTTGAACAAAACAATCCGACTTCCGCTATTGCAATGGAGTCTTAAGACTAATAAGTAATTTTATTGAATTGTTGTTGCTTTAACAATTCCAGTTTCATCTTCATATTTTATTATACCAACTCAAAACGTTCCATCATTTTAACCCCCTTTACTACGACGGTGTTGTTTAGGAATTTGGTAACCTACACAATCACGTGTTTTCGAAGTCTTTATCCGTGACTTTGCTCTATATTTTTTATTACTTCCTCTACATATAGTTTATATTTCTAGATCCTTTTGCAAGCGAAATTAAACCATAAAATAATTATCGTTATTATTTTTATGTAAATCGAATCAACTCCATTAACAACGACTAACAACGAAAAGGTTTGATTTCCCTGGCAATATTAGTATAATGTCTCATGACCTTGAAACATTGATTTCTTTCCTTTCTCTACATCTGTAAAGATTGGTAATTAATTAACAGATATACCCTATAATTCGATACGTTAAGTAAATATATTAAAAATATTTAATTTATTTATATAATTTATATTTAAATGATTATATCGAAGCGATTTAAATATTTATAATTGATTGACGACTTTATTTGTTACTTTCAAATTTACTGATTAATTTGAGGTTAATTTAGTATTAGTTTTTTGATTATATCATTTATCTATATTAATTTTAATTACTAACTTTGGTTATAGTTAAAAAGTTACGAGTTAGTTTTATTACTAAATTATCAATTCAAAAATTATATTGAAATAATACTGAAACATATAAATATGAATGAAAATTTTTATATAATTCTTTAACATATTAAATGTAAAAAAAAACATGTTTTATGATAATGTGTCCTAGATTTTTATTAGATATTAATTTAAGAAGTTACCAAAAAATATTATTTTAAATTTGATTCAGTTC